>OX359288.1:105326690-106746690 GCA_947179395.2 Pulicaria dysenterica | reverse complement strand
TAATCATCGACAGTTGAGGGACTTTGAATGGCAAACCCAAATCAATTTCCTCAAAACAAGAATGAAATCTGGAATTAATCACAGAAATTTCAAACAAAAATGGTAGCAAACCCAAATCAATTTCAAGCTTCAAAAAGGTTACCTGTAGCTTTTATAGTTGACTGATGAGGGTGGAGCTTCGTGGGGTTCGACTATCGACTGACGAGGGTGGAGCTTCGAGTTAGGGCTTCAACAATGGTCGTTAAGTTAACAGCAGCAATCTCTTTTAAACCTAAACCAACATTACATGCTTGTTAAGTTAATAGCAGCAAGTTAACAGTAGCACATAAAACAAATGTTTGCAATACCAATGTTTGACAAAATAGAACACATAACCCGTAAGTTAAATCAGATAATGCCAAATTCAATACAACACAATCAGAGGAGGCAGGCTTCGATTCATACCTGTAGCTTCAAATCTGGGCTGTAGTGTTTAGGGCTTCGTCTGACAAGGGTGAGATCGACGGCAGGCTTCGAGATATGACGGCAGGCTTCGAGATCGACGAAAGGCTTCAAATCTGGGCTGTAATGGCTTCGAGGATCGATGGGGTGGAGCTATGACGGAGCGACGACGGTGGATCGATCAACGACCGTGGATCGATCGACGGAGCGACGACGGAGCGACAGAGCGCAGTGGTTGCGTTTAGGGCTTGAGAGACGGGATGTTTTAAACGTCTGCAAAGAAAAAGCAATTTAAATCGCTTCCTGTAATAAGCAAAAAGAAGATTAAAAAAGACCTTATGTCTGTAGAAAAACAAACAGTCTTAAATAAAAACGTCTGCCCGCCCGCAGACCTTTCTTGAAAATAAGGCCTTATCCAAAAAAACAAACAAAGCCTTAATATATGATGACTAAACGATGCGACGTACGAGCTACGACCACAATTGTTCCATTGTGTTGATCTCTAGAAGCTAGCTACGCCATGATGTTTGTTTGGGAGAAGATGAAGAATCAAATTCGGCAACGTGCTATTTCGGTCTAATATGTCGTAGTGTCACAATTTAGTCTAAACAACGTTCCAAAGATCAAAATTGTGGTGAAGGTGCTTCTAGCCACTGCTAATGTGGTCTCGGAAGAATTTCACATGGAATCTAACATAGGAGAGGACTCAAAAAGATTTATTTGTCTTTGCTATTATTGAAGATTGAAGAATCTGATTCATGTTCTTGAAATTGTTTTCTAAAAGAATAGTTTATAAATTATAACAGCACAACATACACATGTTTTAAATCTATTCCTAAGGCTATACCATTATCAATGATGAAACTTGAACCTAAGCAATAAAAAATCACTTTAAACACGAATAAATATAGGTCAAACTTCAATAAAAAGTATTCAACTTTTTTGTATGTAATAAACTTTAAAAAGTACTATTGTATGTATTAAACTTTTAAATTTTTATTATGCATGTACCCGGTTACCTATGGAACAGATAACCATTTTTTTTTTTTTTTTACATTTCTTTTTTCATTCACCAAAATGTATCCACTCATTTATGTTTTGGGTCTCACCAGCTTAATGTGGTGCTCATGTGTGTATTATGTCTTGCTTACTTAGAGTATACGGTATGGAAGCATAATTGGTGTGAAGGATGAAAGACAGCGCGATTGTTAGTGATCTTACCACTCCACGTCTCCACCAAGACATACTTGAGTTTAGACGTGGAGTTCTTCACATGCTCTTTCTCTACGTGGTATGCTCCCAATCATATGGGACCCTACACGGCTACACCGATTTCAAGTCTACAATCTAGTTACCTTTCTTCTTCTTTTTTTAAATTTTTTTTAATTGATTATGGTTAATATATGGATCCTATCATTTTTATCTTAATTTTTTTGATAATAAATGACTGATAGGATTATCTTATTGGACCTTTTTTTTACCAATGATCTCTTAGCCTAGTGGTTAAGAGTGAAGGGGAGGCAAAGCCTTCTAGGAGGTCCAGGGTTCAAACCTTGGCAATGGAGTTTAATTCTAACTTGGGGTTTACTAACTTACTAACAACTAACTTTGCCGTTCAAAAAAAACGTTTTAGGTGTTTTTGTAATAGCCATTTAAAGCCCAGTTATTTATAATATATTGTAATGTATTAGTAATTAAAAATTACTAATATATTCTTTAAATAACCTTCTTTACAAATTAATAAACACTCTTTCATGCTAATTTATTCCATTATCAATAAATACATTTTTTATAACTATATACTTTCCTGTCCATAAATATAAATAAAAGAGTTGTTTTATTATTTTTTAAAAATTTGTTTTGAAAACTAAGAAAAAGAGTATATGGAGCAAAGAAATGAGAAAAATAAAAGAAACGACAAGTTATCATATATAAACTATGGGAGATGATATTTTCACTTATAAAGTTAATTCATCTACTACAAACTCATGTTTCACTAACTTGTAACACAGCTTTAAAGGTGTTGTATACTTAGTGGATGAATCAAATTTATAAATGGAAGAATCAACTCCCATAGACTATTTGCTAAGCCGGTCCTGAACCTGGGTCGCAAAGATAGTCGCCCATGACCCATAATTTTTAGGGGCCCACTAGTGATTTTATGTCTATATAGACATGCACATGATCGGTTTTTTAACCGATCCGGATCGGTTATTAACCGAACCGGTTTATACCAGTTTTTATGGTACCGGTTATTTTTAAAACCGGATCGGATTTGAACCGGTTTGGAGATGGATCGGATGTAACCGGACACGGATCGGATTTGAACCGGTTTTTAAAAAAACCGATTTTCTGAACTCCTTCATTTCTTACTAGCCCTACTCCTACCTGCAATACCTCTACTCCCCTGCTCCTTAGATGCCGACTGCCTCTACTCCCCCCCCCCCCATTTTAATTTTTTTTTCAAGTTTTTTTTAAATACATAACATTAAATATATATTATAAAAATACATATATATGAAAGAAAATTCAAATTTGGATAAATAAAAAAACTTGAAACATTACAATACTTAAAGTTCAAATAAAAATTAAAATATTTGAAATACAATAAGGTTCAAATTAAAACTAAAATACTTAAAGTTCACAAACTTAAAGTTCGAATACTTAAAATACAAACAAGGTTCAAATTAAAATTAAAATATTTGAAGTTCGAATAATTAAAGTTCAAATACTTAAAATGGAAATAGTTAATCTTGGGCGTCTTTTGTCGTCATCTTCGTTGTGGTTGTCTTCGTTGTGATCGTCTTCATTTGTGGGTGATTTTCCAAGTTCAACCCTCGTATTTGGGTTCGCCTTCCTCGTCGTCGTCTTCGTTTGGAGGTGATATTCCAAGTTCGACTTCTTCATTGTGTATTGTTGCTTCAACATTGGGGTCGATTGCATCTTCAAGTGTGGTCAAATATTGAGCCCTTGCCGCTCCATCCAAATAGTCCTTCAAACAAATGCAACATTCCACCGACTCCGGGCTTAGCCTTGATCTACGTTGCGATATGACCCTGCCACTAACAGAAAAAGCGGATTCCGAAGCTACCGTAGAAGCTTGGACGGTTAGTAGGCTAGAACCGGAAATTGTGGTTCCTTTTCTTTCCACCAAGCCAAAATATCAAACTTTTGAAAATCATTAAATGTATAGTGTGCTATAAAATCGCTTAACATGTAATTTCCCAACTCGCTACTTGGGGTGTTTGTACGGACTCGTTTCGAATGAGAATTCAAAAGTGTGTTAAAAAGTGACAAATTGACGTTACTTGAACTCCCTCTACTTGAATCCCCCTTGCCTCATTTGATCCAAAATTGGGTTACTCGACCCGTATTTTGATAAATAAATATCAAACATGTCCCGAAAACATTTGTTAAAATAATTGACTTGTTCTTGGACAAAATGTGGGTCTTCTTCATGTAGACCAAAAGCATACGCAACCGACTCGATCAATGTTTCCACCCCACCAACATTTACAATCGGGTTTAAAGCGGCGGCACAACTAAACACGGGTGGAATCTCCTTAAAATATTTCAAAAGTTTTTTTTTCATTGCTTGACCCATTTGTTTGTAAATTTCACTTTCAAATTCAAAATCATTAAGTTTATTAGCCATCAAGTACACTTGATTAAGAACCAACGAACTAGTCGGGTAATAAATACCGGATAAGTAAGTGGTTGCGTCCTTAAAAAGCTCAAGTAATTCGGTTATCTTGGCTATAACTTCCCACTCCCCAATCGAAAACGTGTCCCTAACATAACCCTTCTCATGAAAGCGATTGTAGAATTCTTGCAAAGTATCTTTTTGCCTTAAGGCGGAATGAAACATCATCCAAGTGGAGTTCCAACGAGTTTGACAATCCAAGTTAGGACCCAAATAAAGTTTGTTAACCGACTTGCAATATTTTTTTGTAATCGTTGAGTCGTTTGTTGTTGTTGCAAAGAATCGTTTTTATCATCGTTTTAAATTTTATTCTAAGTGGTTCAACGACTTCCAAACCGGCTTGCACACATAAATTTATTATGTGTGCAACGCAACGAGTATGGAAAAAAGCGCCATCTAAAATCGGTGATAACAAAAGCTTCAATCTTGGAACCGCGTTTGTATTATTCGATACATTATCAAATGACATCGAAAATACTTTATTTTCTAATTTGTAAACACAAATAACCCTTTTCAAAAGATGAAATAAGTTATTACCGGTATGTGGTTCACCGAATAATTCAAATGCTATGGTTCTTTTCATCATTTGCCAACTATCTTGGTTTATCCAATGTGCGGTGACAGCTAAAAAAGAATTTCCCGTATTATGAGGGGAACTCCAAACGGCACATGTAAGCGAGACACCGTAATTGTGTTCGTGAAATCCCAAAATCATTTTTTTTTCTCGCTTCATGCCACATTTTTATTGCGTCACGCCTAAGGGTAGTACGACTTACCGGGGTATAAGCGGGTTGCATCCTTTGTTGAATAATACGAGTGAATTCTTCATCGTCGAAGTGGTCGAATGGTAGTGCTTTCCTAATCACCATTCTTGTGAAATCGGCCCGGAGTGCATCGTTGTCGTATACAAAAACACCACCTTACGGAGTGATGTTTGATTGGCTTGGATTGGATCTTGACCGAAGAGGCTTGCATGAATTTGTAATATGTGTCCTCAACGTCGTGTTACCCTCCGAAGCAAAAAACTTACGGCAAAGTTTACACCGGGCCCTTTTCGAGCCATTTGACATCTCACACAAATCGAAATGTACCCAAATTTCCGGATTTCGATTGTGTCCGATCACCCTCACCACTTCGAGATTTCCACCAACCGAAGATTCACCCGTGTTGGTAGCCATGAAGAAAGTGTGAAAAAATAAAATTTTAGAGAGAAGTTGAGATGGATTCTAGAGAGAAGTTGGTGCAATGGATATCTACACATAACATATGTATATATAGTGTTTGGAGGTGAAAAAATGGGGAAAAAACTCCAAAAAAACGGCTAGAAACGTAAACTAACGGCTAGAAAAATGGTCATTTTTTTAATTCGGCCGGTTTTTTTAATCGGTTAAAAAACCGGTTTTTTTATCCGGTAAAATAACCGGTTACCTCTAAAAAGTACAATCCGGTTATACTATCCGGTTTTTTTAAACCGGACCGGTTTGAAAAAAAACCGGTTTGGCCAAAACCGGTTTCGGATAGTATTTGCGCGAAATCGGATATTCGAATTTTTTGTGCACCTCTATGTCTATGTCTATATATGTATAAGTATCTATAATTCAGTCCAGCCAAAAATATTTAAGCCCAAAATTTTGTTGTGAAAGGAAGGGCTCATCAGGTAATTGAAAGTCGGAAAAGGAAACGACTTGGTCTTGGACCTTTTTTTTACCAATGATCTCTTAGCCTAGTGGTTAAGAGTGAAGGGGAGGCAAAGCCTTCTAGGAGGTCAAGGGTTCAAACCTTGGCAATGGAGTTTAATTCTAACTTGGGGTTTACTAACTTACTAACAACTAACTTTGCCGCTCAAAAAAAAATGTTTAGGTGTTTTTGTAATAACCATTTAAAGCCCAGTTATTTATAATATATTGTAATGTATTTAAAACTATTTATCTAATTTTATCTAAATTCTTAATATCTTAGTAATTAAAAATTACTAATATATTCTTTAAATAACCTTCGTTACAAATTAATAAACACTCTTTCATGCTAATTTATTCAATTATCAATAAATACATTTTTTATAACTATATACTTTCCTGTCCATAAATATAAATAAAAGAGTTGTTTTATTATTTTTTTAAAATTTGTTTTGAAAACTAAGAAAAAGAGTACATGGAGCAAAGAAATGAGAAAAATAAAAGAAACGACAAGTTATCATATATAAACTATGGGAGATGATATTTTCACTTATAAAGTTAATTCATCTACTATAAACTCATGCTTCACTAACTTGTAACACAACTTTAAAGGTGTTGTATCTTTAGTGGATAAATCAAATTTATAAATGGAAGAATCAACTCACATAGACTATTTGCTAAGCCAGTCCTGAACCTGGGTCGCAAAGACAGCCGCCCATGACCCATAAATTTTAGTGGCCCACTAGTGATTTTATGTCTATATATGTATAAGTATTTATAATTCAGTCCAGCCAAAAATATTTAAGCCCAAAATTTTGTGTGAAAGGAAGGGGTCATCAGGTAATTGAAAGTCGGAAAAGGAAACGACTTGGTCTTGGAAATAGGAGAAGATAAAGAAACAGTGGAGTCTCTTCATCTCCTAAGCTACGATCGGCCCTCACATCTCGCAAGTCACAACTCGCACATGGGGTACTCTTTGGCTGTCGGCCCCCGCATCTCGCAGGTGCCAAAAACATTCCAAGGTAATAGCGATTTGCTCTTCCGATTGTTGTCTTCTTTCATCGATACTTCCAAAAACATTCAAGGTAATCGCATTATTTTTCCTGATTTTTTGATTTCTTGAATGTTCTTGGGGGTTTTGTTTTTTGTTTGTTACAGTTTGTGATGCTGATTGTTATCTAACACCATCTTGTTAATGTAAAAAGAGTCAGAAATACAGAGTCTGTGTAGTGTTTGTAGATTTATGTAGTGTGGTGTTTGTTAGGGTTGTTCTAACGAGGTGGATGAAACCTGCATTTTGCAGCATTTGTTTAGTTTTGTTAATTGGATGTCAATCGTAGAAGTGTACATTACCTTAAATTATGGAAGGAGAAGATGCGTAAAAGGGAGATCAGGGGCAAAATCAATTTAAAGAATAAACATGAGAATATGGAGACATGGAATATGCAATTTCATAGGTGAAACAAAGTCTGACTTCACGTGGCCAAATTTAAGTAAAGGTTAGTTGAATAATTTAATAGAGGATTTGTATTCTTGTATCTGAATGGTATTTGAATAAATATATAATTGAACTATGGAACTTGATTTCTTGCAAATAGGTGTAAGGTTTCAACTTTCTGTAAGTTTACGGGTTTCAAATTGGTTTTGAGTTTGAAACCACACAAACTTATATGGCATCAGAGCAAGGTTCATTCGTGGTTGGTCAAAGGTCATACGGACTCTACGGAACCCTTACGTATTCACGTGTTAGGCGTAAAAAAAAGAACGTCACACGTGAGGGGCGTGTTGAGTAATGTCTCACATCGGACAGACTTTGTAATCTATTTTATAAGTATCATGAGCTACTTCTCTCATAGCCAATTGGTTTTGAGTTGGAACCCCACAAACTTACGCCCTGTTCTCGATTTTTTTTAGGAAGGAAAAGAAAGGATTTGGAAGGAAAACTTTAAAAAGTGTGTTCTTGAGTTTCACTTAAGGAAGGAAAGGAAAGGAAATGGAGGGGTTTGAAGGGGGAATGTAGGCTTTATTTGATATAAAAACTATCCTCCCATATTTAGGATGATTTGGAAGGATAAGATTTCCTTTCCTTTCTTTCCATTTCCTTCACCGCTTGAACTCGAGAACAAGGCCACTTTGAAGATGGTGAGAGTCATTAAAGAATCAAGACACAATTAGGTCACAAAGCCACTTTGAAGATGGTGAGAGTCATTAAAGAATCAAGACACAATTAGTTCAACTTTTCTTTATTCTTGAATTCTTACTAGAATTACTTGATAAATAGTTGAATGACTAAAAACCCTTTATTGCTTGAATAGTTGAACCACATGATAATTGGTTTATAACTTAATTGGTTTATTTACTTATTAGTTGAAATCATGAATATCTTGATAATTCGTTTATTACTTATTTGGTTAGTATACCAGATTGTTTGAGTTTTTAAATCGCTTGGTAATTCGTTTTTTTAATTTAGTAGGGGTCACTTTTATTTGTCTTTCCCCACGCCATAAAATGTTTGGGACGACCCTAACTATTTGTCAAATGTTATACTTCTATATCCTAAAAAACATGTTATCATATAAAAAGTATTTTCCGTCACAACATTGCATTATAATACATTTAAAACTCTCCTACTTTACTAATATACACTTTCAATAACCTCCATTTTCCTTATACAAATTCATCACTAAACCCACCTTTTCATAATTATACACCTCTCCACAAAAGGTAAAAAAATAGATGTTTTGTTGTTTTTAAAAGTTTGTTTTCAAATATGAAGAAAAGAGTTAATGTGGAAAAGAGAAAAATGAATGACACGACATGTGATATGACAGAAACTATTCACTGAGTATTATACCCTTATATATTATAAATCTATATATTATCGGATAAAAACTATTCGTCGTTGTGTATTGAAAACGGTATCGAAGTATTTGTGTGATTCTGATTTTCTGTTTTGGACTTTTGGGACTACGAAAGTTACTTTGAAGACAATTTTAGGCGGCCACTTTCTTTAGTCATGAACTCATGATGTAGCTGTCAATTAAAATCAAGTTGGTAGGTGAAGCTAATTCTCAAATAATTAATCCAATTTCTTATTTGGGTTGCGTCATATTAAGAAACCTTCACCAAAATTTAGTGCCAAGAACACATTTGTTTTTTTAAACATAGTAAAAAGAAATACACAATAATAATATATTAAAGACATAAGCCCAACACATACAAGAAGTTTATGTGAAAACATGAAATAAGTTACAATACAGAAAATTATTATATACGAACAGTAGAGCTCATTAGATAGCAAGTAAAAACATTCATTTCTCATTACATATAGCCATATCGGTCAGATGGACAGTGTGGGTTAACAAAAAAACAGAGTGTTTCCATCTTCAATGAGCATAACACAAATTTGTGTATATAATTTAATAACTAATCAAACTTACCTACCAATTTTTTTAATATGCACAAAACACAAAAACTTATATCGTCAGCGTGAAAGGATTCACACGAAAACACCACGCTTATAATTTGAATTCGAATAGCTATTAACTTTTTACATTATTCAAAAAACTTGGTAACTCGTAGACTTTATTTTTGTAGAAAAACAAAGTATGATAGTGTTAATGATCATAAAAATAAATAAACTATATAAAACATAAAAACACTTCATGTAATGTAATTCATAATTCATCTCTTGGTGGTCCCACCTACCCGATTCCCGCCGTGTCCTTAACTAGTCAACTTACACCACATTTTCTATAACCCCAAAATACCATACAACTTCTTGCATTTGTGTGTCAGTCAGTTCGAAACAGACAGAAATACAGTGTCGCCGTTGAGTATGGAAGGAAAAACCTCCGCCAACACCGCCGGCAAGCCAATCCGTTGCAGAGGTAAGTTAAATGCTAAAACTTCCCACTCTAATTCCATGATTTTGAACTGGAACGAGAACAAGTCGGTCTGAGATTTGAACTTTAAAAAAAAAAATCAAGTGATTCTAAGCAGTCAACACCACCTGATCGATGAAACTTCGCATCAGTCGAATTAGTTTATATTTGTTGTAGAACTAATCGAGTAATGTACATGTACGTGTTGTTGGCAGCCGCGATTGTAAGGAAACCGGGGGAGCCGCTTGTGATTGAGGAAGTGATTGTAGCACCACCGAAACATCGCGAAGTTCGAATTAAAATTATATGCACTTCTCTTTGTCATAGTGATGTTACCTTTTGGAAATTGCAGGTACACAGCCTTTGACCTCGAATTCGGATCAAGTTTTTTTTATTGAATTTAAGTTCATCGAGTGTTTTGCTGATGTTAATTCACCATTTATGTCTTTTGTTCTTCCCCTAAAGCATCCTCCTGCTATTTTCCCGAGAATACTCGGTCATGAAGCAATGGGGTAAGGAACTAGCAAATTAGTAGCCTTCTCATGTTTGGCATATTTGGGTTTTAAATGGTTCTGATGCCTGTTGATTATAGGCCTGTGATATGTTTAGAAATTTCATAAAGATTTGCTTGATTCACTGCTTTATTATTTCCAGATTCACATAAATAGTATTATAATACTACTATTTTACTCTGCAATAAAGGGTTGTAGAGAGTGTTGGAGAAGGTATTCATGAAGTTGTTGAAGGAGACTCTGTGATCCCAATCTTTTTGCCAGATTGTGGTGAATGTACAGATTGCTTATCCAATAAAAGCAACCTATGTTCGAAATTGACTTTCAGTGTTTCTCCATGGATGGATAGAGAAGAGACCACCAGGTTTACAGACATCAATGGAGAAACTTTATACCACTTCTTATCTGTATCAAGTTTTAGTGAGTACACGGTGGTTGACATTGCTCATATAACTAAAATTGATCCAGCAATCCCAGCAAACCGAGCTTGCCTCTTAAGTTGTGGAGTATCAACTGGTAATTTATATCCTTCAGATACTTCTTTACTATTTTCACCAAAGAATTAGACTTTGATTTTCAAGATTGCATCATACCAAAATTCATATGAATTTATAAAACTTCATGCACATAATGTATTCAGGGGTGGGTGCTGCTTGGAAAGCAGCAAATGTGGAAATTGGAACAACGGTTGCTATATTTGGACTGGGTACAATCGGGCTAGCGGTATTAATCTGTTAATATTTACAGCTCATGTTAAGAGTGCCATGTTAAACTCATAGGCCTTGCACATAAAGATTTCAATAATTTTTGTGATAAAAATGACCAGTTTTGTAATCTTTATGGTTTTGACAACTTGTAAAATACAAAGTTCATATTTTTGTTAAACATGATATGTTTTTCTAGGTTGCTGAGGGAGCAAGGCTATGTGGAGCTAAGAGGATCATTGGTATCGATGTGAACCAAGACAAGTTTGAAATAGGTAATTTGTAATTTGAATCTATTTAAAAGCTTGGAAACACTTAAAGGAACCATGGTGGCCTTTTGGAGCCTTCCAATACTTTAACTAGTCGTATGCATATATGGTGGTGCATGTTTTACATCAGTCTTTACTTTTCTTTCTTTGACAGGAAAGAAATTTGGAGTAACTGATTTTGTGAACTCCCGTAATTGTGGGGATAAAACAGTGAGCCAGGTGACTTCTGATATCTTCATGCAAACCATAAGATTTACTTAATTAATGAGAAATATAAAAAAAATGTAAGAACTTTGGGGGAGATATGATTTGCGATTATCCTATTGTTATAGCATAAAACTGTTGCTTGAAACAGGTAATAATGGAGATGACCGGTGGCGGTGCCGACTACTGTTTTGAGTGTGTCGGTTTGTCATCCCTGGTTCATGAAGCTTATGCTTCTTGTAGAAAGGTACATTCTATCTCTATCACTGCTATAAACCTGTCATAGATAATGGGTCAAGTAACTTTTCACAAATGTGGAAGGCCTTCTGAATAGTATGCCTTTTCACCATCTTGTTGTGTCTTATATTCTAACTGAAGCTTCTTCATCCGTGGATGTAATATGCAGGGATGGGGAAAAACAGTTGTGTTAGGAGTTGACCAGCCTGGTACAATGTTGACCTTTACTTCTTCTGAGGTACTTCTCAGTGGAAAATCTCTTACAGGCTCCCTTTTTGGGGGTATCAAACCAAAATCTGATATCCCAATCCTCGTAAAACGCTATATGGCCAAGGTAAGCAGGATTTGTTTCTTTCCATTGTTTGTCTTTGAAATCTTTGAAAAAGTTTTTAAGGTTCATATATAGCAGATCTTCAATAAGATATTGGTTCCTTTGACGTCAATATATAGTAGAAGTGTAGACATAGGTTGTATTATACTCCGGATAAAAGTTCAAATGAGAACAAAGTGTAGACATATGTTGTATTACAGTCCAAATAAAAGTTCAAATGAGAACTGATTTTATGCGAAAACTATTTGTATATCATAACTTATTAATAGGGGTAAGTGGTCATTTATATATTACTCAATTGTGAATTGCGTTCGGGTTGACCATCATTAAAGAGTAAGACATGATTTTTTTAAATACGTCATTACAATTATTAACATTAATTTATTTTAATCAAGTGTTAAATTGTTTCACACAAAAACAGTTATATTTTGAACATTTCCCTTGTACTCCATTTGTCCCACAATATAGTTTGTTTGTCTTTAAGTGTCCTCCCAAACATACGTCTTTGTGAAATTAAAATATGCAAATTTGATGATTGTTTTCCTTCCATTCTTGATAGTCCTCTTGATTCTTGAGTATCTTCTTCTAATTAACGGACTATTTTTTGTTGGCATGAGCGGAAATGAAGATACAGCAAAGAATACGTAGCGAAATATGAAATTTGAGATTCAAGAACGAGACCTAATTACTATTTCATCTTTCAGGAACTACAACTCGATGAGTTTGTGACGCATGAGGTTGATTTTGAAGACATTAACAAGGCTTTTGATTTACTTTTGGAAGGGAAGAGCTTAAGATGTGTGATTTGGATGAAAAAATGATGGGATGTTGTTGCAAAACAATTGCTTATTCTCCTGAGTTGGTCATTGCTTGCATCACTTGTAAAGCTATATATGCCAATTGTGTTATGTTTCTAATTATATCATTTGCAATAATAATGTTATAATAACTGGTTTAAAAGAGTCAATGAATTTAGTCAAGATGTGTGTTTGGTTAGGAAAAATACATATGTTTTCCACACATTTTCATTTCACTACTTAATTCCACGATTGGCCCCATAGATCTCTTGCTTTTCAATTTCATGTTGTGGACCGATTACAATTAAATTATTTAATTAGCGATGAGCGATCAGATTTCAAATTACATTTCTTTTCTTGATAGTTTTAATTGTAAGCATTAAATTCTACATTGTGTTGCTTGAATCGTTGGCTAGTAATGGACCTTCTAGGTGAAATCAAAGTCATTAATGATGACATATGGTTTATAATTTATTAGTTTTAATGAATATTTAACACAGGAGAGGACTCGAAAAGATTTATTTTTCGTTTCATTTTTCTTGCATTTGCTATTATTAAATCTAATTCATGCTATTGAAATTATATTTTAGAAAAATAATATGTAGAATAGAACTACAAAACTCACGCACTGTCTTAAACCTGTTTCTATGTTTACATAATTGTCTACAGTGAAATATAAACCTAAAAACAATAAAAACCACTTTAAACACCAAGTAAGTCTTGGATAAATTTCAACAAAAACATTTCACTTTACCTTAACTCTTATATTCTATATATCCAATTTTAAAAAGTGTTATTACATGTATTAAACTTTCAAAAAAATTTATTATATATATCTAATTATCTATAGAACAGATAATCGGTTTTTCCTTTAATTAATACACTTCTTTTAAATGAGATAAATACTAAGTATTCACCAAAATGTATTCACTCATTTATGTTTTTAAAAAGGCTACCACCAGCTTCATGAGGTGGTCGTGTATTTATCATGTCTTGTTAATTTCATAAGACTTATCTTTAATCTTTAATTTCATGATGGGTCATACTATTTGCCCCCTCCCTCTCACATACAAACATGACACATCATTTAATTACAATTTTCAATTCACCTTTTATACTTACATATGTCACATCATGAGGGCTAAATAGATAAATGAGGGGGGCTATATAAAATTCCCCTTAAATGATTGTTAAAGACTTAAAGTAGATTGTCTTTGGACGTTTTTATAGGTGCGTTTTAGATGTTTATTTAAAGTCTAGATATTTATATTACGTGCATTCTAATATATTTAATACTCTTTTTTTATATTATATTATTTTTCTTAAATTTTAGCAATCACATATTACTATTATATCTCTCAATCCATTTACTAATATTTTCTTTTTTACTTTAACCACTTGCCAATAAACATTTTCTTGTTTTTGGTGAATGCTTTGTATTATCTCATTAAAATTTGTGAGAATACAAAAAACTATGTTTGAATTATCATTATACGATTACAGTAATAATTATTCTTTGTTATTCTCATTTTCCGTATTGGATAGAAGGCCACATCCGTCATCCTTTAGTCATGAACTCATGATGTAGCTGTCACGTAAATCACTGTTTTAGTTGTTAGATGAAGCTAATTCTCACATAATTTATCTAATTTCTTAAATGGGTTACGTCATATTTAAAGAACTTCACCAAAATTTAGTGCCAAGAACGCATTTGTTTTTAAACATAGTAAAAAGAAATACACAATATAATATAGTATAAATACACAAGCCTAACACATACAAGAATATTATGTGAAAACATAAAATAAGGGACAATACAGAAAATTATTGTACACGAACAATAAAAGTTTGTTAAATAGAGGGTAAAAACATCTATATCTACTAATGCTGAGGTGGCATGTTAATCTTATTGTGGGCCTCTAAGATCCCCCATAAATGGGCTCTAGGCAGTGGAAAACAATACGGCATGAAAGAAACGGAAGAGGCGTCCTCGATAGTCGATAGGGCAGAAGAAATCGATTAATTTTCACAGAATACTCTCCCCTGCAGATGCTTGAAACGTTGGTGTGCAGTAGACTCGACAACGTAAGGATTCTGCTATAGGTGTTGCAAGTTATGGTGCACCGTTGCCCACTTTCAGGTCGTAGGCCGCCGCCCACGGCCCACTTGCTGTCACCGTCTCAGGTTTGTACAGCAATACATTATTCACATGTTATGATTTATTGATTTCTTATTCACAACTCGAAAATCTTAATTTCTTCTTCCTCTCATCTCATATCTCATTCATGTAGCAAATTGGCTACTGCTGCATTTAATTATATGAAGGCTTGAAGGGTACAGAATATGTACATTTTGGGTAACAAAAACTACTGGGTACGACATTCTATTATCAAGGTTAGTTGATAGAACTTCTAGCACCGGACTTTTGCGATTTATCTTTTTTAAAGTAGTGTCACTTTTCAGAGTTTGTGAAGGATTTATTATCATGTATTTGTACATGACTAAAATTCTATTATCAAGGATAGTTGATAGAACTTCTAGCATGTCCTTTTGAGTGTTATGTCTTATAAAATAAATCCACTCAGAACAAAATGTAGTGTCACTTTTTAGAATTTGTTAATGATTTATCATCATGTATTTGTACATGACAGTAGGTCTTTCTGATATGCAGTGATATAAGCATAGCTTATATTTGATTAGGAGGTTAGTTTTAGAATTTCTCTGTTTTAAATGTGATTTGTATATCTACATATAAAGAATATACTGGCTCCAGGAGTTGATGATCGAAAAGGCACCTGGCGCAAATGCAAACTTGATATTACAAAGTGCTCAGCTGCTCAACTCAATGTCCTCCAACGTTCACTACGTTCTATTTCAAACTTTTTTACCCATAGGGTTGGTGGGCTGGGTAGCGGTTCAAAATGGGTTCACATTGGAAAGGGTCATCGTTAATACAAATTCTTTGTTGCAGGTTCCGTTCTGGTGTTATGGAAAGGCCGGGCTGCGTATAATTTAATATATTCAACGCCCCGACCGGTGAAATTATACGCTTATAGTTGTAACACAAAATTTGAAAAGTTATGTCTAAATAATCAAGGATTTTATATTTCTATCTATACTTATCCTCAATTTTGTTCTATTGCCGCCCTGCTACTGGCCTCATGTTCAAGCAGGTAGGTTATCAGGAACTTTTTTTTTCTTTTTTGGGTGGGTACGTATAACACCTCATAGATACATGATTTGTTTAACTACCACGCAACAATTGGAGTGGGATACAACAGGTAATATTTTTTCAAGAGATACAACAGGCATAATTTGAAAGTCAAAGTACTGTTTATTGACCATATGTGTAGCAGACTACTTGGCTAGCAATTTATGTTTTTGTTTTAGAGCACGTCAACAATGTATCATATCATGTAAAATCTTTTATTATTTATGTTAATAAGGTAAAGAACGAGAAGATAAAGCTGTGGTTCAAAAAGAAGAGTTGCTTTAAATTACAAGAAAGTAACAACTTATCTCATTTACATACTTTCATTATATATTATAAGTTGCCTTTTTTTGCTAATTTTTCTTATACATATTCTCACTTTATTTGGTGAGCTTATATATTAACCGGATACGGTTAATTACATAGATGTAACATGTTTTGGTAGGCTTTTTTTTACCTATTCAAGGCATAATTTGAAAGTCAAAGTACTGTTTATTAACCATATGTGTAGCAGACTACCTGACTAGCAATTTATGCTTTTGTTTTAGAGCACATTAGGTTGTTCTTCTATTTTGTTTATGCTTAATGTTTTGTTTCTGTCTCGCTTGCAGTGTGGGAGATGGTACTCAAATATTAAATTGTTGGCGAACCACTAGCAGTGTGGTTGTATGAATTGCATATTCGATCCATGCTTATGGTCACTTTGGTTGCTTCTATGTTAGTCCAGGTAGGTCATAATGCAAGTGAAATGGTAAGGTTCACTTAGGTCTGAACTTTTCAAAGCAGATTACAATATCAAAATGAAGATAAATGCTAAAGGACCTTAAATCAATGAAAACTTTTGAGAATTCCATAAGATTTCAAACTTGATCGTTAGTTGTTTATACATTTATTGCACTCTCAGAGAATTTTTTAGCAGTATTAATAGCGAGCCGAGATTTAGGTCTTACTTATTAGTATAATTGTTGAAGGCTTCTGAGATGATTAAACTTCTTAGGTCCAGTTTGTTTCACCGTAATGTGAAGGAATGTAATGTAATTGAAATCAAATTCCGTTGTATATTACGTTTGGTAACATTATTTTGAAAGGAATTAAGTTCTTTGAAGTGTTAATATTACTTTAGGTAGAGGAATGTCATTACGTAACTAACATGGATGAAATTAAAATCATTTACATTCCTCCGCATTACGGTGAAACAAACAGGGCCTTACAGTAGGTTTCTGCTGAAGGAAGTGGTTTTATTGTTGAGGGATCCGCCGGAAGAGGCTATTGCAACTCCTCATGTTGCTGAGACAAAGTTAAGAGCGCATTACATTTGTACAAAATTTATCTTTTGGTCACTTGCTAAAATAGGATTTAATATATTCTTATCAAGCTGCGGCAGATGAGGACGATGACAGTGATGTGGATCTTTTTGGTGAGGAGACCGAAGAGGAAAATAAGGCTTGCTTTTGGGTGCATGTACGATTGTCTCTTTTATAATCTGTTGCTACATTAATCTGCAAATTTAGCGGATGTATTTTGAAATACTATTTTCATGATTGCAGTACAGTTTATATCATGTTGACAATTGTTGATAATTTGGTGTCTGTTGACACTCTCATTAAAGAAAGGCTTACTGATTAATGAGTATGTCCAGAGTTGTGATATTGTTGCCTTCAACAAAATCTGTAACTTTCTCAAATTTCTTTCATTTCTTCATAATTCTCGTGATTGATTTGATGTGTATTTTATTTGTAATATTCTCTGATGATTGCTTTTGTGTTTGCTACTATGATGTACTAGGGTGTCCATGGATTATGTTTTGTTGTAATCTATCTTCACTCTCTAAACGAAGACCATGGGCAGGCAACAACTTCGGTGATTGATAATATGCACAAGCAGCCTTTTATCATTGGTATGTTATGCAACAAAAACACATCCTGATGCACTTGATTACTTGGAAGACCAAGCCTAACCTGCAGTTGCTACCATGGTGCGCTCATTGTTTGACATTAGTCGGAGGACAACATTTGAGAGTATTCGCCTGTGGAACTAAATGGTAAGTTTTTCCCCGTTCCCTTTTTCAATTATTTTATTTTTTTATTTTGATTTAGTTTTGATGAGATCTGTATATTTCTTCTTACTAATTTAGATCATGTGTTGATGTTGAATGCAATATTATCTCGAGGAAAACAATCATCAGCAGGGCATGATCAGAGGACATCACGTGTTGGAATTCATAATTAGAAAAATAAGGTTGCTCTCATATAATTAAAAAATATTGTATGCTATATTATGTTATGTGTTTATGAAGGTTTTAGTAAACCTATTGCACAAACATTATAAACTTTCTTTTATACTTACTATAAAAAATATCATAAATTTAAATACGTTTGAACAATATCATAAATACAGGCTCGCGTTTACGCGAGTTTGAAAGCTAGTTAATTTCTAATTATATATCAGTTTGGGTTAATCCAAAAACAATATGATTCCGTATTTCCGATCATAACCAATATAACTATGTTTGTGTATATAGATTGTGTTAGATAACGGGTATAAATCAGACTAATCTACTGAATTTTTTTTGTCGGAATATACAAAAATTTATAACAAGAAAGCCCTAAATATGTAACCAAAATTTTATGGTATTGTGGTATCAGGGTCGGTATTTATTAAATTGACAATAATTTTAATACCAATTTTTACCTTCCAACTTTTTTAATATGTACACAAAAAATACGAAAACTTATTTCGTAGGCGTGACAGGACTCACACCTGAGCTGCTGAGCACCACGCTTATATCCATTTTGATAGCTATAAACGTATTTAAATGAGATGTGATATATCATTTTACTCATAAAATATTAGTGTTAAAATCAATAAAGAAATGTAAGAAAAGAGAACTAATAGATTTTACATGTAATATTGTGATGAATAAAAAGATGGAAGAGGTGGAAAAAACCGTAAAAATATATCAATTTTCAATCTAAAAAGCTTAATAGATTTCGTTGACTTTATTATTTTATAGAAAATCAAAAAAAAATCACGTATGGACCATATAAAATAAATATAAATAAAATCTATATCTATCTATATATATTTATTTATATCTATATATAAAAGGCATGCAAATTTTCCAAAAATAATCATAAATTGAGTATTAATTAACCAATCACAACTGTTAATTTCAAAATTATTTAAAAATAGTGGATTAAAAATCGTGATACAAGAATTTGAATTCAATTTTAATGAGGGGGTTAGATGAAAACTGTGAGGGAGTTTTATAAAACATATGAGGGGGTTTTAAGAAAATGTGAGGGGGTTTTAAAAAAAATTGTATATTAATGTAATTAATTATAAGTTATTTATAAGTTATGTTTAGTAACTTGTGATATATTTTATTTAGAGAAAAAATAATTATATATATACGACCGTCTCATTTTTATTAACGTTTTGGTATAAATTTTATAGTAATATGACACTTTTTTGAAATTAGTATATTCTCATCACAAAGGTGATGTTTCATTTACTGCATTATTTTTATTTAAAACTTTTAATATCTTAAATACATTTCCGAAATACTCGTACGTGCACGGGTCAATAAACTATTATAACATAATAACAGTTGACGTAATAAAATGTTTCTAAGTTATCTCTTCATGATCCCACTTACCAGATTTCCGCCGTGTTTACTTAGCTAGTCAACGCGTTTCACCACAACTCCAAAATACAATCCAAAAGCAATACAACTTCTTGCATTTGTGCGTCAGTCAAAAACAGGCAGAAATACAGTGCGGCAGGTTGAGAATGGACGGAAAAAACTCCGGCAACACCTCTGGCAAGCCAATCCGTTGCAGAGGTAAGTTAAATGTTAAAAGTTTAAAACTTCCCACTCTAATTCCATGATTTTGAAATGGAACCAGAAAAACTCAGTCTGAGATTTGAATTTTAAGTGATTTTAAACAGCCAACACCAGCTGATCGATGAAATTTCGCATCAGTCGGATTCGTTTATTTTCGTTGTAGAACTAATCGAGTAATGTACATGCACGTGTTGTTGCAGCCGCGGTTGTAAGGAAACCGAGGGAGCCGCTTGTGATTGAGGAAGTGATTGTAGCCCCACCGAAACATCACGAAGTTCGAATTAAAATTATATGCACCTCTCTTTGTCAAAGTGATGTTACCTACTGGAAATTGCAGGTATTTTAACTTCTAGTCCGGATCAAGATTTTACTAATTTTAAGTTCGTTGACTGTTATTTTTTTTTATGTTAATTCATCATTGATGTCTTTCTGTTCTTCCCCTGAAGCATCCTCCTGCGATTTTCCCGAGAATACTCGGTCATGAAGCAATGGGGTATGGATTTATCAAATTACTAAACTTCTCATGTTTGACATATTCGAGATGTAGATGTTATGATGCCTGTTAATTATATGTCATGCATGATATGTTTAATAATTTCATAAAGATTTGCTTGATCCAATGCTTATTATTTAAAGATTTAACAAAAACAATATTATAATACTTCTTTCATGTTCTGCAATAAAGGGTAGTAGAGAGTGTTGGAGAAGGTGTTCATGAAGTTGTTGAAGGAGACACTGTGATCCCAATCTTTTTAGCCGATTGTGGTGAATGTACAGATTGCTTATCTGAAAAAAGCAACTTATGTTCGAAATTCCCTTTCAGTCTTACTCCATGGATGGAGAGAGAAGAGACAAGCAGGTTCACAGACATTAATGGAGAAATTATATACCACTTCTTATCTGTATCAAGTTTTAGCGAGTACACGGTGGTTGACATTGCTCATATAACTAAAATTGATCCAGCAATCCCAGCAAACCGAGCTTGCCTCTTAAGTTGTGGAGTATCAACCGGTAATACATATCCTACAGAAACTCCTTTACTATTAATTTTCACCAAAGAGTTAGAGTTTGACTTTCAAGGTTGCATCGAATCAAGATTTATATGAATTTATAAAACTTCTGTAGGGGTGGGTGCTGCATGGAAAACAGCAAATGTGGAAATTGGAACAACGGTTGCTATATTTGGACTGGGTGCAATCGGGCTAGCGGTATGAATCTGATAATCTTTTCAGTTCATGTAAAGAGTACCATGTTAAACTCATGGGCCTTGCACATAAAAATTTTAATAATTTTTGTGGTTTTGACAACTTGTCAACTTATTAAATACAAAGTTCATATTTTTGTTAAACATGATATGTATTTATAGGTTGCAGAGGGAGCAAGGCTGTGTGGAGCTAAGAGGATCATTGGCATTGATGTGAACCAAGACAAGTGTGAAATAGGTAATTCATAATTTGAATCTATTTAAAAGCTTGGAAACAAATAAATGAATTAACCATGGTGGCTTTTTGGAACCTACCAATATTTTAACATGGTAAGCATGCATGGTGGAGCGTGTTTTACATCAATCTTTACTTTTCTTTTTTGACAGGAAAGAAATTTGGAGTAACTGATTTTGTGAACTCTCGTAATTGTGGGGATAAAACAGTGAGCCAGGTGACCTTTTATATCTTCATGCAAACCATAAGATTTACTTAATTGACGAGAAATATAAAAATGTAAGAATTTTGGGTGTTGTATGACTTGCGATTATCCGATCGTTATAGCATAAAGTTGTTGCTTGAAACAGGTAATAATGGAGATGACTGGTGGCGGTGCAGACTATTGTTTTGAGTGCGTCGGTTTGTCATCCCTGGTTCATGAAGCTTATGCTTCTTGTAGAAAGGTACATTCTATCTCTATATAGATAATGGATCAAGTAACCTTTCACAAATGTGGAATGACTAAAGATTGTTTCTAACTGAAGCTACTTCATATGTTGATATAATATTTAGGGATGGGGAAAAACAATTGTAATAGGAGTTGACCATCCAGGTACAATGTTGACCTTTAGTTCTTTTGAGGTACTTCACAGTGGAAAATCTCTTATGGGCTCCCTTTTTGGGGGTATCAAACCAAAATCTGATATTCCAACTCTCATAAAACGCTATATGGCTAAGGTAAGCAGAATTTGTTTCTTTTCAATGTTTGTATTTGAAATCTTTCAAAAAGTTTTGAGGTTCATAGCAAATCTTTCGATAAAATATTGGTTCCTTTTACGTCAATATATAGTCAACGTGTAGACATATGTTTGTATTATAGTCCAGATAAAAGTTTCAATGAGAACGGTTTTTCTCGCGAAAAGTTTTTGTACATCATTAATGACCTATTAATAGGAATATTTGGTCATTTATATAATCACTCAACTGTGAATTGCATCACTGTGAACTATCATTAATGAGTGAGACTTGATTTTTTCAAAATACCTTTCATTAATGACTCTTTAGTTAGTACATTAATGAGTAATTACAATTATTATTCATTGACACGTCTTCAGGGGCGGACCTGCCCTTTGTGGAGGGGGGTCAAGCGCCACCGGTCCTTCGACGGTTCGCAGTGTTAATTTTCGACTTTTTGAGACGATGCTACCGGTAAATTTTCGGGGTGCACCGGTGATGCCACCAAAATCAAATGAAAAAAGAAACTTTTTATAAAAAAATGATAAGAAATAGTTTAATCTTTCAGTTTATACCTTTAAAATACTTTAATTTACCTTTAAAATAGCATTTAGTTAACATGTCTTCATATAAATTGTGTTTTGTTTTAAAATTTGGCCTTAAAATACCAGAAAAACAGCCGAAACCTCGTTAATCCGACCCGATTAACTGGAAACCCGAAAAAAAACCCGAACCAGACCCTCAAACTTATTTAATTTTATTCTCGTATTATATGGTGCTACCGGTCCCCAGAAATCCTGGGTCCGCCACTGCACGTCTTAGTGAAATTAAAATTTGCAAATTTGATAATGGTTTTCCTTCCATTCTTGTTAGTCCTGTTGATTCTTTTGCACCTTCTAATTAACAAACTTTTTTTCGTTGGCATGAGTAGAAATGAAGATACGACATAGGATATAAACATAGCGAAATATGAAAATGAGATTCAAGAACAAGACCTAATAAATATTTGATTTTTCAGGAACTACAACTTGATAAATTTGTGACGCATGAGGTTGATTTTGAAGACATTAACAAGGCTTTTGATTTACTTTTGGAAGGGAAGAGCTTAAGATGTGTCATTTGGATGAAAAAATGATGGGATGTTGTTGCAAAACAATTGCTTATTCTCTTGAGTTGGTCATTGTTTGCATCATTTGCAATAATAATATTATAATAACTGGTTTTTAGAGTCAATGAATTTTGTCAAGCCTTGTGTTTGATTTTGGAAAACTGGTCAAAAGAGTTTTCCACACTTTTCCATTTCACTACTTGATTCCACGATGGACCCCATAGATCTCTTGAAAATTTTCTATTTCACTACTTGATTCCACGATAGACCCCATAGATCTCTTGCTTTTCAATTTCATGTTGTGAAGCGATTACAATTAAATTATATAATCAGCGATCAGATTTCAAATTACATTTCTTTTCTTGATAGTTTTTAATTGCGAGCATTAAATTCTATTTTGTGTTGCTTGAATCGTTGGCTAGTAATGGACCTTCTAGGTGAAATTAAAGTCATTAATAATGACATATGGTTTATAGTTTATTTAGTTTTAATAAATATCTATTTGCATTATTATAGTATTTAAGATGAGAAACAATAGAAGCAATCTTAAAGCAGTATTTTTAATTATTATTAGTATATCTAGTTTGGAATTCCGTTTAAATATATGATA
This sequence comes from Pulicaria dysenterica, assembly GCA_947179395.2. Lineage (NCBI taxonomy): Eukaryota > Viridiplantae > Streptophyta > Magnoliopsida > Asterales > Asteraceae > Pulicaria > Pulicaria dysenterica. The sequence continues at coordinate 106,723,000 of OX359288.1, read as the reverse complement.
ATCATAATTATGTATGTAAAAATATTATTTTATATTTATTTAGCTAAATATTTCATCTCATTGTATGAACATAATAAAAGTTCGATGTCATGACAATTTTAAGAAAGATGTAAAATTAAGTACGCTGTAATTTGTAGTATATAATAAATATAGCTAGATAAGGGCAATGATTTGAATACGTACAATATTTTATTATTGATATAGCTTATGATACATAATTTTAGTAGGATTTGAATTAATAATTTTAATAAATCTATAGTATGATAAGTAACATATACATATGTACGTTTATATATTTGAAGTAACTAGGTGAATAATTCAAAAAGTATAGATAAGTAAAATTTATAGATCAATTTTTAAAATTGCCATATGGATTAATTCAGTATGATAAGATTTAAAATACTTTGACTTTAAAAAGTTAAAAATTGATTTTTTAATTTGAAGTAAATAAACGATCAAGATTAAGTCTTTTGTTAAATAAAAGGTTTCGATTGTCTAATAATTTTTTTTCTAATTAGTCTTAGATTTAGATTAGGAGATATTGTATTATTTGAAATAGCAAAAACTAAAAATGGATGGAAAATATACCCTATACAATTATACATGGGTTCTAACTAGTGGTTAGCGTGTCCACGCTTCGCGTCGGGGAGTAACTACTTTTTAATCGAGTTTGATTAGATTATTCATCTACTATTATTTACTAAAAAAACAAAAAAAGATATAAGATTAACCACTTACGCAAAAAAGGTAAATTAAATTTAGATTTGAAACTTAAAACAATTGACTCGCTTGAATTTTTTAAAAGTAATTTAGGGGCTGCTTGGTTGGGGGTTTTAGAGGGTAAGTAATGTGAATGGTAATCATTAATATTGCTTGTTTAGGTAAAATATCTTCAATCATTACCCAGTGAATTGGGGGTAATGAGTCCAAGGTAATGGATTTAGGTACATATGCCACCACGGATCACCGACACCATCACTGGCTACCACCAATATCGTTGCCACTACCCTATGACGCCACCATCGACTATCGTCCTCGTCGTCGCCACCACCATCACCACCGACCGCAACCATTACACCATCGTAACACGTCAACTATCAACACCACCACCAATATCTGTACCACCACCCTCTAGCACCACCAACAACAGCCACCGTCGGCGCCGCCACCACCAACTTCCGCCGCCGTCGTGATCGTCGCCGCCACCACCACCTCTACCACCTCCGGCACACCAAATGCCGCCACTACCACCACCGACAGCAACCACTACACCATCGTAACACATCAACAATCAACACCACCACCAATATCTCTACCACCACCCTCTAGCACCACCACCGACCGCCACCTTCGTCCTTGTCGCTGCCACCACTACCACAACTTGTTGCAAAATCACTACCACCCCGCTACACCGCCATCCCTACACAACACACACATATACATACATATGTGTATATAATGATTACATATATTAACCAAACAATATAAATGGTATTGATAGTACTAGGGAATACTCATTGCATTCCTTTGTATTCCCTTACGCTTTGCCATTTTCATTCCCCTCTAATTAACCAAGCACCCCCTTATCTTTCGTGTTTTTAAAACTATATAAAATATTTAGTCAATGAGAACCTATTTCACTACTTTTTATTAACATCAAACACACACAAACCCCCATTAAGCCTACTCTTAAATCTATGTTATTGTCCACAACGGGACTTGAACCCACATCTCTTGAGAGAGGATTCAACAAAATAAGCATAAGGTTTAAAGTTAAAATATATATAACTTTGAACATTAAAACTCTTATATTAAATATTGTTTACATAAGTAAAAGAAGTTTTAAAAAAAAAGTAGACACGGTGCTTTAAGAAAACAGAAGTTAAAAAATGGTTAAAAGGAATACAAAGATTAAAAAGAAGGCAAAAAGGGTTAAAAATTATACAAAGATTATTTATAAAAGACAAAGTAGCAAAAAAAAAAACTCTCTATATTATGTTGGCAGGATTCGAACCTACGCCTACCACACAGCATGTGCACTGCTTAACACCAAGGCCAATCCATATTTGGTTATCATACCTATAACTTAATATATATTACATTAGATGTTTTTTTTTCTTATAAATGTATGGTATAGTAATTTTTTAAATAGAAAAAAAAAGTCTATTATTTTTAGTCAAACGTCTTTTTAAATCTTTTACAGAAAACAGAAAATAAAATTTTCACCCTTCTTTTAGAAAACTGAAAACAATTTGTTGCAAGACATAAAAAGTTATTAATATCTTGATTAAGAGAAAAATGGCACTATTAGATCAACTTAAGACTGTCAAAGATGAAAGTTTGGAATGTTTGCATTTGGAGAGGCTTGAATAGTTAAATGAATATTGCTTTTGGTGGTACTAGGTTTCAAGTCCGTGTAAACACGGGCCAGCATGTAAGATTTTCTGCATATGATTTCATATCTCTATGTTTTGAGTAACATAATGCTTGTTAATCGAATGTTAACATATAGGTTTACAAAATTATTCTTCTAATGAACTAATCTTAAAAATAGTAATAAGAACAATGAACATCACCGGTTTTATAAAATATAGGAATGGGGGAACTTTACTTCATATATAATATCTTTTAGCTCAAAGCATGATTTTATACTCGTGATGTTTAAACAATAGTAATAAGAACAATGAACATCACCGGTTTTGACAATCAGTTGGTTCTTAAAAAAAAGAACTCAAGGTTAAATAACAAACCCGGTGAAATACAAATCGTACAATAACCATTTCTTTTCTTTTGGGCAAAACCATATCGGGTTCTAATGATAAATGATGGAAAAACATAATTTCAATTGGTTCAAAGTAGCAAATACACCAAATCATTTGTAAGTAATCTAATATCATAGATATTCACATGAATCAAAGAAATGTCACTGATAAAATCAAATGACCAATCAATAATTTAGCTTGCAAGCTAGTAAAAGAGTACCTCCGCCCTTATCAACACCTCCATTGAATAAACCTAAAAAACACTCCATTAACTTTAAAATGGAAAACCTGCTACAAAAAAACGATAGATTAAAACAAAGCAAATCTAGTAAATTGTTTATGAGCGCACAAATTATGACCTAATAAACAATAGCATAAGAAACATCAATTCATTTTATTGAATTCAACAACTCAGAAATTAAGAAATATAAAATCGGAATCGATAGAAAGAGGAAGAAATATAATACCAACTCCTCTATCGATAAAAGTAAGAAATACCAACTCCTCAAAAGCATTCGAGAAAACATAATCCAAATGAAGGGGAAAAGGAAGAGAAGAACTAATAGCAAAATCATAACGCAAACAAATTGTAACTCGCCCAAATTATTATTCACATTGAATGTTCCTCCTCATTGAAGTCAAAATCTGGGAAACAGAACACCAACTGTCTACTCCCTTAACCCACAACTAGGGATGGCAATGGATCAGATATGGATCGGGTGACGCCATATCCACATCCATATCCATATCCATGTCCATTTAAAATAATTTCATCTGTCCGTATCCATATCAATTGGATTAAACAGGTAACTGGATATCCATTGGATGTCAAAGAATTTTTGACTCAAAGAAAATACCATATTTTCATATTTTCATATATAATGTATGATCTTTATTGATATAAATACATATTTTGTTTCATAAAAAGATAAGAATCATAGTTTCTTTCACTTTGACACTTACATATATATAATCGATACAATTGCACCAAACTATTATAGAACAGAGTGTACATTTAACCTACATAATTATGTGTATATTTAATAATATATTTACATATAAGATTTAAAATTAAAATACTCATGCAATTATACTTAGTTATATAAAATTATAATTATATTAATTTTAATTCGGGTTAATTGATTCATCCATGGATGAAAAATCGTTATCCATATCCGATCCAATAAACATCCATATTCACTCCATATCCGATATTCACCCATTTAACTTCGTCCATATTCATCACAGATAAATCGGATCGGGTGGATGATCATTGGATCGGGTGAAAATTGCCATCCCTACCCACGACACATCAGCACACCATGTAGGCTAATTAAACGCTTCTATATTAAGTATACAAATTTTAGTTTGCAGTTGCCAGCTGCAATAAGACTAAAATGAGGAAGATGTAGTCCACCTAATATCTTGCTTTATCACCGCATAATGATTGGGATAATTGGGTCACTTGGTGGTTGATATTTATTCCAAAAAAGAATAAATATATACAAAAATAATTAAAATACAATTTGTTTATGGAATTAGCTAGATTAGTTATTAAACTGGTGTAAGCAACATGTTTTGTAGGATTAGAATTATGCACTTTAATGTATGTTTAGAAAGAAGGTGATGATACATTTCACTTAAGTTAGCACAATTCTTTTGTAGTGTTCTTTTTTCTTCACTGTTTTCTACTATATACCAATTCTTTTTAGCTTTTCAACCAAAAGAAGGAACTTCAGTTTTCATATTAGTTGTTATGCTGCAATACGATAATAGCATAGTTGACTATAACAATCATTAATATTCCCTGTCTTAGTCTGAGGCAAATTGGTAAGAACTAACGGTGTTGCTTACATCAAACAGTTGGCATGCATATTCGAAACATTACTGTTCTAATTTAATTATGAATGGTTAATTTCAGGTTAAGTTTTAGCTCTAACTAATATGGTCACCTGTGTGTCTGTGTGCACAATATGGTGTTTAAATGATCGGAAAGTATACGGCCGTACAAACTAACCTTTATAACGGGGAGTCAACTTTAAAATCAACATCGACATACATTCACTGCAGCAATGTAGTAGGGTAATATATAGCTTTATAACACCAAACCACAAACCAATCTTAAAAGCTACCTTGAAAAGCATATAAGGGTCCCAGTTTCTAAATTAAGTTAGTACTTTTAGTTTTGGTCTTTGCCCTAAATTAAGTACTTTTCTGCCACATAAGACTTAAAAATCTTTGAATAAAAGTATTAAACGGTTCAGGTCTGTATGCATAAAATTAGACTTTCGGTGTCAACATGTTTCCCAAGTAATACTTTCAAAGTTACCATACCCACATCAGTTCAAGCAATAAGATTGATAGTCAGTCATTCCCCAACTACAAACAACTACAACCATTGTTGGTTTTAAGCTTTGGAGATGGCTAAACAATAATAGCATATCAGGCTAGGGCCGTCAATGGATCGGATCATGATCTAGATCCGATCCGATCTGCTCCATTTAAATGATCCAACGGGTCAAAAAATCCGATCTATTGATCCAATAAGAGATCCAATGTGCCGATCCATTTAATTAGATCACTACATGGATCGATCCAAGATCTGTCTGGGTCGATCCATTTAATATCAAAAAATCCGCCACAACCGTCACCACCGCTGCGGCCGACCACCACCAACCGCCACCGCCATCACCGTAACCACCGTCGCCAACCACCACCAACCGCCTCCGCGACCACCGTCACCATCGCTACCGACCACCACCGCCGCCGACTACCACCAACCGTCACCGCCACCACCGCCGCCGACCACCACCAACCGCTACCGCCATCACCCTCACTACCACCGCCGACCACCGCCACCACCGCCGCCGACCACCGCCACCGACCACCGCCGCTGACCATCGCCGCCGACCACCACCACCGCCACCGCCACCACCGCCGCCGACCATCGCCACCACCGCCGCCGACCATCGCCGCCGACCACCACCGCCGCCGCCGACCACCGCCACCTCCACCATCACCGCCGACCACCACCGCCGCCGCCGACCACCACCACCACCACCATCGCCGCCGACCACCACCACCGCCGCCGACCATCGCCGCCGACCACCGCCACCTCCGCCGCCGAACATCGCCGCCGACCACCTCCACCAACCGTCACCGCCATCGGTAGGGTAAGATGGGTAGGGTAGGGTGGGGTGGAGTAGGGTAGGGTGGGGGTATAGGGTAGGGGTAGGGTGGGGTGGGGGGTAGGGTAGGGTAGGTTGGGTAGGGTAGGGGTGGGGTAGGGTAGGGTAGAGTAGGGTGGGGTGAGGTAGGGTAGGGTAGGGGTGGGTGGGTGGGTGGGTAGGGGTGAGTAGGGTAGGGTAGGGTGGGGTAGGGGTGGGTAGGAGTAGGGTAGGGGTAGGATAGGGTAGGTAGGGTAGGGTGGGGTGGTGTAGGGTAGGGTAGGGGTAGATTGGGTGGGTAGGGTAGGGTGGGGTGGGGGTGGGGGTGGGTAGGGAAGGGTATGGTGAGGTAGGTAGGGTGGGGTAGGGTAGGGTGAGGTAGGGTGGGTAGGTGGGGTATGGTGGGGTAGGGTGGGTAGGGGTGGGTGGGTGGGTGGGTGGGGGTAGGGTAGGGTGGGGTAGGGTAGGGTAGGGGTGGGTAAGGTAGGGTAGGGTAGGGTAGGGTGGGGGTAGGGTAGGGTGGGGTAGGTTGGGGGTGGTGGGTGGGGTAGGGGTGAGGTAGGGTGGGGTGGGGTTGGGTGGTGTGGGGTGGGGGTGAAAGGTTTATTGATATATTTATTACATAAATAAAATTAAATTAGGAATATTAAATGGGTCGCTCCGGGTCATGATTTATTAATTATTGATTCGATCCAAATCCAACTAAATGGATTTCAATGTTATAGGATCAGATCCAAATCCAATTAAATGGATCAACGGGTCAGATCAGATCTTTAACCGATCCGATCCAATCCAACCCATTGACAGCCCTATATCAGGCTACAGGATTATATATTAGCCTCTGATAATACTAATCATACCTCAACTCTATATATCAGGCTACGGGAATCTTGATGTAGATAGAGAATACCTCGAGCCATATCATGAATAATATGAAAACGCTTTGGCCAGTTAAGCATTAAACTTCTGGTTTCATCTGCTAAAAGGTAACAAAGTTATATATATAGTGTATTAGAGAGGGGGAGAGATGTAGAGAGAGTCGAACCGTAGAGAAAAAAGTCCAAGCTTTTGTTAGTCATGTATTCATAAACCAAAACTAGTTCACTTTTCTGAATGGCAGTATCCAAGAAGCTTGACAAGATACTGATGTTGAAGTTTTGCATTAAAGATGACTTCATTTTTGAACTCGTCAAGTCCTTGTTGGGATTTTTCTAAGAGCCGCCAGCTTTGATGCCAAGCAGATAGGTATGAACTTCGTTGAAACATGAAAGTGTAGTCTTGAACAAACAAAAAAACAGAAAAGGAAAAAGAATGTCAAACTACATTTAATTTTATATCTGCGCAAGGACAAGAAAACTGAAAATAGAAGTTACAAGTTGTTCTCACTGAATTTTGATAACTTCTTTTATATTATATTAGGTCTGTAGGAGACCCAATTGTATCAAGTATCAATTAACGATTGAAGCAATTATCAAAATATGAACTCTGTTAAATGTTCGTACGAGAGAGAGTAGCCGAGAACAATACGTGAAATATGAATTGCTTAATTAGAATAGGGTTTGCTAAGTTGTACTTATACCCCTTGGGTATTTACATAATGTACCCTAAGCTATTATTAATGTCATATATAAACTAAACTTCACTAAAATATAAATGGACACGACTTTAAGTTCTAACATTCTCCCCCTTAGTGTCCATTTTACAATTAAGCATAATAAACGAAGATTATTATCTTCGCTGGAGCCTGGAGCATTTGATCTTGAACATAAACAGAGAATGACTGTTGAGGGAATCTTCAATTTCAGAATTTCATCATCTTTGTAACTATTCCTCAAACGAAAATATGCTCCCCCTCGAATGTAGCTCTTGATCTTCAACAATGACTTGAAACTCCTTCATTACCTTGCTCCTCCTTAATCTTTCGAACTAATATCCTCTTATAGTTGATGGATGGTGACTGATGTGGATTGATGCAAATTTTTTCTTTAGAAAGTCTTAAGAGATGTTTGACAGAACGAATCACAAATGGGTATTTAAGCTTAGGCAAGGTGGGAAGATGTGCATTCGTGTTAGCATTCGAGAACGGTCTTGTTTTACTAACACACACAAATGGACGAGCAACACGATGAGAAGTAGCACGAGAAACATAACCATAATTGTTTTGCGGAAGACGTTGCTGTTTCATTCCTGTAGAATTATCTTTATTTTCATTCCAAAGCTTTCTCCGAAGCTTCACCCTGTTTATGAATTTCTCTGCGTAAGACTTGAAACTAAAATAATCATCCTTTGAGCATTTGGTTTTCAAATCCACATAACTTTTCGATGATTCACATGTATGGACTGTTACAGGAACCACCTTAATTTCTTTTACTTTGAAAGACTTACACTTTTGAACTTTTTCAAAATCAGAAAATGTTGTAACCTTTTCTTCTACACAATTTTGTAAATCTTGTTCCAATTTCTGAACTTTATGCACAAACTTGTTTCTTTCGGACTCAAGATACTCTCTTTCAGATATCATTTTGTTTTGAATGTCCAACACTTGTTGCTCAAGATTTCTTATCTTAGCACTCTTTTCAATTTCAAGATCATGATACTTGTTTGCTGATATCTTGAGTTTTTCGGTTAATTCGGAGATTTGCATAATCAACTTGACATTTTCTTCTTCGAAATTATCTGCTATCTTGTTCTCAATTTCAAATTTCTTTGGACTGAGTTTCTCCTTTTCAGGTTCCATCACTTTAACTCTTTCACTTTCAACCTTTAGAGTATCATGAAGAACACTTGAATTGTTAGGAACACAAGTTTCTTTTCTAATTTCGTCTTCCCTTTTCAGATCTAAATGACGTTTAATGGTACGAAATTGTTCAACCAAAGTGGTATCACAATCTATATAGCAATACTCATCACCATCTCGAGACACATACTTTTTTGCACTGATCTTTTTATCAACTATGAGATTGTATAAGTCAACCGCACCACGTTTGCTGTTTATATCATCGATGGAAATATACCAACGCTCCGAAAAGTGAAAACAAGAATCAGTAACCTTTGTGTCTTTAATAAAACTCAAATCTGCCATTTTTAAAAGAATCTTGATACTTGAAACTCGGATCTTTGAGTGGAAATTCAAGGTGAATGTTGAACGGCTTGATTAAATGGGTTGGTGAATGGCTTGGAGGGCAAACGGCTTGAAGTACCAAATGGCTTGAAACACCAAATGGCTTGAAGCACCAAATGGCTTGAAATGCAAATGGCTTGAAGAAAATTACGATGAACAACGACGATTCTAAACCTGAAAATCGATCTTGCAGATTCTAAACACAACGAAATCAAGTTTTTTCAATTCCAATCTCCAAATAAACACCAAACTTATCAAATACAACTATCAATTTGAATCAATCACCAAAAATCAAGATGAATGCAAGCCCTGTGACAATCTACGACTAGCAAACCCTAGTCGACAAAACAAAACCTCCTGTCGAGCCAAACAAATAAAAAAAAAACTTACCTTTGATTCACTCTTTGGCTCTGATACCAATTGTAGGACCCAATTGTATCAAATATCAATTAACGATTGAAGCAATTATCAAAATATGAACTCTGTTGAATGTTCGTACGAGAGAGAGTAGCCGAGAACAATACGTGAAATATGAATTGCTTAATTAGAATAGGGTTTGCAAAGTTGTACTTATACCCCTTGGGTATTTACATAATGTACCCTAAGCTATTATTAATGTCATATATAAACTAAACTTCACTAAAATATAAATGGACACAAGTTTAAGTTCTAACAAGTCAAAACTTAACATCCAACAATGAAATAAAACAAACAACACTTTTTTATTTTGTGAAGGAATCAACTATTGCTCTTTTTCTTCATAGAAACTGGGAGAATTATCATTATCAACTAAAAGTACAAAATGAAAATTCAAAGAACAAATTGTTTTTCACGAAACTACCAAACCTGCCAGTTTTAGTCTGCAATGGCCAAAAAGCTCTTATCCGAGAAACTGTGTTTTAAAAAGCGCGCCTTAGGCGCTAGACGACGTGAGGCGACATGAAAAACGCCTCAAACCCTCGAGGCGTCGGGCTGTACACGAGGCGGTGGCTTCGATGTCCGAGGCGGCGCCTCTGTGTGAGGCGATGAGGCAGCGCCTCAAGCGACTCCTGTACAACAACGATGACAACCTATTGGGCTTCTAGGCTGCTCGATTTTGATTAAATTACGGATTGGGCTTGGCCTTTGGCGACTCCCGTATTGATTTTGTGTTTATCAAAGCATCAATTCTGGAAGATTGCAACAGTCGACACTTAAACTTCCAAATTCTTTTTTTTTCTTTTACAAATTCATTCTCTCTTCTTGTTAAAATATGTCGACTTTAACTCCTCCACTCCTACACCATAAATCAATCTCTGCTCCTACTGTCGATACTCCCACAACTTCCATTTCACGAATTCACTTCTCCACTCTGGCACTCCCAAGACTTGCTCAACTGTTGCAATTTGCAAATGGTCGATGCTTCTTGAAGTTATTTCATTCTTTTAGTTATTCTTCATTATAGGTATGCCTTCAATTCATTCTTTAATTACATGAGTTGTTTACATTTTATTTAAGCTTAGGACTATAGTTATTCCTTTAATTTGTTAACTATTCTTATTTAGATTATGTTTAAGCTTAGGACTATTAGTCTATATAGTGTTTAATTGTTGGCAGATGATCATTAATCTATTAGTGTACTATTGTTAGTGTAATATTGTTAGTGTTTTTTTGCTTACTTATTAAGTTGTTTTGTATATGAGGTATGGTTTTAATATTATTTACAAATAATTTGCAAATATAACCGCCTCGCGTACGTGAATCCCTCGCCTTGGAGCGCCTCAAAAAGTTGAGGCTCTCGGGAGGCCATTTGCCTCGGAGCGCCTTGCGCCTTTTAAAACATAGCCAAGAAAGAACTTTACCTAATTGGACCCTGGACAACAAAAGAAATCATCCACAGAAAAATATCAGTTTAATTGAGCCAAAACATCACTAAACTAATGAGCACGAACATGAAAAGCACACAAAAAATCTCAGCCTCAAATACACGCATCATGCATATGCTAATTCCTTTAAACTTATCTTTGCTAATGCCCTAAAAACATAAAAGGGTTTGTACCGTCTTTCCTCCCCATTTGTTACTTTAATTGAAATTAGAGTTTATCTTAGTAGTCACATTTTAGCAAACACTTAAATTGCAATGATTTATTAAGCCAGACAGATTGTTCGGCTGGAAAAAAGTACGCAAAAAAAAAACGAATAGTATGGTATACTTGCCTTGATTGGAAGAACAGTATGGTAATCTTCAAAGTTGATGCTTGATTACTACATACCAAGCAAGAGCAATTCTTTTTCTCACAATATAAAATCTACTTGCCAGTGTTTTCTTATTTGACTTCTAGATTTCACTGTGAATCTTTTAATCCAAAAACACTTAGCTTTGACTAAAGTAAAATTATATCCTATTTCCCCCCTTTTAATTGGAATGAAGCATAATCAAAGAAAAATTACATGAATCGCCTTCCATCCAAGTAAGAAAGAGACTGATTGGATGCAATCCACAGCTGTCTGTCTACTCCTTGCTGATGCACATAACATAAATCCATCAAGTCATTTCTTCATTTCTGGAATTGATTCTTATTTCTTCATTTCTGGGCCCGTTGATTTTGAAAAACCCTACCCTGGGTGTTCAATTTCAGACCACCACCGACGTTGCTGCCTTCAAACCACCGCCACCATCAGAGACCGGCCGCCTTCAAACCACCACCGCCTTGCCGCATTTTAACCACCGTCGTTGCCAGACCTTGAAAAATCCTCGATTTGTTTGGAGACTCATGATTCAGAACCCAAAACACCTCTGGTCGTCGATTATTGGATTTTAGGGTTTCTTTGAGGAATCGAGTATGAGAATGAGAGAGATCAAAAGGATGGAGATCTTAGGCGTCATTTCTTGTAACCGGCGAAGACATGGCGAAGATGATCTTAGGCGTCGCTTCTTCATTTCTTGTCTAATTAAGTTCAATTTAAAATTTAGAGATCAATTAACAATGACACATAGGATTCGATACTTATTGTTTTAGTATAAATATGGATGGATAGATTGTGGTTCGAATCTTTGATTTAAGTATTATTAATTTCGGCCAAATCTCGGCCGATCTTGGCAAGAATTTTGGTTCCGAGATTTTCAACCAAGATTTTCCTTATGCCCGATATCCGAGATCTCGCCGAGATTAACTGCACAACTAATTATATTTGATTTAAGTATTATTGATACAACTCAACTAAGATTAAATAAATATATCATGGGTTCATACCATGTTTGTAACATGAATTCGATTTTATCTTTCATCTAATCTCCTAAACAAACTCAACGTTACAAGTAGTTCTTATGGATGTTTATTTAATAAATGAAAAAACATGCACATAAATTTTGTTTGGTTATTTAAACAAATGAATACGAACTATTGTCTCCTTTGTTCATTACTTCATTTATGTACGTTTTGTATTTAAACAAACGAAAATGAGAAAAATGTAGAACATGATTTCTTTTATATATTTAATTTAATTAATCAAGAATCAATTAGAATAAATTATCTTTATTGGGCTTCTTTAACCATTATTGTAGAGTAATGGGCTTTCATAGATTAACACTATGTAGCAAGCTTTATTTCTCTTGAGCTAAGTTAAACTAGTAACAATTAGAATATGTTTTGTTAATTGGGCTTGGACTTGCTAGGAAAGGGAATAAAGACCCATTTAGGGCACAAGCCCTAAAAGGCAACTGTAGCCGCTCAAACATATGTGCGTATGTTCGTGTGTGTGTGCCTACCAAGAGATTAAACAAGAAATTGAAGGCCATTTCATCATGATTTGTGCTTTGTTTTGCTGTGAGACGGGCCGAGAGCGAAGAAGTGCAGATTAAGCAAGAAACAAACGATTAGGATACATGCTATAGTACTAATAACATATTTTATGTCCGTCCCTTAAATACAAATGGACGTCAACAACAAATGCATATACAAATGTATAAATAAAATCATTTATTATTAAACAGAAACAAACATAGTACACACACACACACACACACACACACACACACACACACACACACACACACACACACATATATATATATATATATATATATATATATACTTAAACGAACGAACCAGACCATTATTCATATTCATTAATTCAAGTAAATTATTTTTCCATGTTCGTTCATTTTATTAACAAACAAACTTCTTACCGGACATTTTAAGAACAATTTGTGGATATTTTTTGGTTATAGTATGGAAAGATATTGCTTTTAAAAAAACCACTAACGTGATATTGACCCATTATAGGTTTAAAAAGTGTTAATTTACTTGTATTAGTAATAATTAAATAAATATTATTAGTAATAAATGAGTAAATATGATAAAAATAAAAAAATCATGCATGGACCAAAACTAAAAATAGTAACAAACTTGAAGGCCAAAAAAGAAGGGCAAAATTATCATTTACAAATAGTGAACACTTGACCAACGGAGTTAGGACCAAAAGTAAAATGAATTCGGGTCGGGAAGGACTAAATCCGAAACTTTTTGGATCCATGGATCAAAACTGTAATTTCCAAACAAACCATAGGAATCAAATATGTAATTTACTTAAATAAAAAAGAACAAAGTAGGCGTGCAGCTTGAAATTAAAACTCTGAAAACCATATAAAGCTGGTTTAAAGAGGGTTTAGTAGCGATTTATAATTGGTTTAATACCCAAACCATACTTGAACATTTGGATTAGTGGCCAAGTTTAATCCTTGCTCAAATAATGTTGTTCAGTTGAAATAAAAGAAAAATATATTGTTTCAGACCGAGTTAAACCATAACCGAACTAGATTGGTAATAGATGTGAACCTAATCAAGAATTGAAGCTTTTTTAATTTATACCTTGGATCAAGAAGCACACCATCCACAATCATTAACGGTTTGAGCAGTTAGCTTTACCATTTAAGGGTTTAATTAGATTGAATTTAAACTAGGGGTGATCGCGGATTAAAGACCCAATTTTTCTTAAAACATTTGATATTAAAAAAGCATACCACATATTAAATACGAATAACTAGAATTCTTTACATATTTTTTATAACAAAATATTAAGATAGCATTGTTTCAAAAGTTTATTTTTCAAATTAATAAAAAAAATGGATCCATTGAATTCTCTACACTGCCGGAGCCTTAGCTTTATTGCTACCGGATGTACCTATAAAACAAGTAGGAACAACTTATAAATAAAAGCTTAGTGAGCATACTTAGCTACTATACTATACACGTAAATATGATAATCCAACATCTATCAAATAATGGACCCAGTAACAAATACTGAGATCCTGCTACATGCCCGGCGCAAGACAATTGCTACTTTGCTCAAAGAACGCTACAAGTTTGTTGAATCATTACATAACACAAAGCATACATAGATACATACGTCTACAATAAAAAAGTTAAGTATACTCACCTTAAAGTTCAAGTATTGTAACAATTACTCCTAACAAGATTCCCTAACCATATAATAGCCTACAATAACAATCCAATAATGGAAACATGTTAAAAATATAAAAATCTCACCGCTGTCGCTACGGACGCGTCGCGAGCCCAGTCAGGTTGTTCTTCGCTTTTCAGCGTTGTTCCTCCCATATTAAAATCAACATTACAACCTTTAAACATGACACACAACTCTATTTATAAATTAAATCTAAACTTTCTCTCTCTAAAACTCAAGAACATAAAGTTTAGAGATTTCTAACCTTGATTTTTGGTGTAAGTTACTTGTTTAAAGTTAAAATCTTTGTAAACAACACTTGATCTTCACATGCATGCAAGATCCTTGATTTATGCACTTTCTTTCTCACCAAGAACACACATTAAGTATGTATTTTCCAGATTTGAAATTAATGAAGAACAACTTCTAAATCTTGTTGTAGATGAAGAATAACACTTGATTCATGATTAATCTTGCATAAGCATAGCTTAATCACTCTTTAATTTTCACTATCTCTCACCAGAACTTGTTTCTATATTCATCTACTCACACACACTCTCTCTCTCTCTCTCTCTCTCTCTCTCTCTCTCTCTCTCTCTCTCTCTATACCTTCACAAACAAACACACCAAACACACACTCCATATCACCTACTAAAAGTGTGTGTTATGGCCTCATCTCCCTTTATATAGTAGTTCTTACTAAAGGGTGTTAATACATCATATTCATTTTTTTGCTATTTTAGGTCATTCTACTTAATTACTATGCATATCTTATATTAAAGATATTCATGACTTCTTGTTAGATAAGTATGCATGTACTCAAGAGTTGCATTTGGTTTATTTTGGATTTCAGAGATTGTATTAATTTCATGATCTTTATAGGAACTACAACGGGATAAATTCGTGACACATTAGGTCAACTTCGAAGATATCAAAAAGGCTTTTGAATTACTTTTTGTAGGTAAGAGCTTACAGTGTGTGATTTGGATGAACAAATAATGGAACTCACTACAACAAATGATAATACTTTACCATGAGTTGGTCCCTTATTTGCATCAGTTGTAGTTATATTAGCGTTTGTTTCAAGTCATTGATTTGCCTTGCAGATCAACTTGGTTGTGTTGATATTAATTTTACGCACATAGGCATTGACCAAATATTGAAATCACTCCTACTCGTAATCTAGTTACTTTAGTGACACTGATTCTATTTCACTATCAATTTTGTGTTATTGTAGTTTCCGTTTATTTTCTTGTAATTTTAGTTAACTATTATATAGTAGTATTTTGTTTTTGATGTAATTTTGATTATTTTATTGTATCTTAGTTAACTTTTGTTTTTGGAAAATTATAATCTATGTGTTCTATAGAAAAATGGAAATTATAATGAAATTGGTACTGAAATGACGGTTGGGGATGATAGTTATGATCCCCGGAGACTTAAGTGACGAGTTTATGATGTTGACGTGGGCACCTGCCAGTTATGATGGTAGTTATCACTCAGATACTCTTATAGATGCAATAAGTACAACAATTAATAATCACTCACAAGGTGTACATACAAATATAGCCTTCACCAATAGCTACTTATTTTTATAAGTTAAGGTACTACAACTCGAAACTCGTGTTTCAGGACACTGCAAATGCACTTGATGCACCGGTAAAGTATTCTATATCAGACTCACTCGTTTTCTTAAATGAACCGAAGTGTCTGAACCTATAAACCCCGTTACTAGCTGAGTCGGGCACTTCCCATTCAAGACTAGCAAATCCATAAGTGCTACCATTCTCTACATTCCACCTGAAAATCAAGCTGAAATCATCGTCATCATAGGTCGAGACCCACCTCTTTTCTTCAAGCATCTCAACTACAGCATACGTGCCTTGAGTTAAGAGGTCGTATCTTGGGTTCGGACTCCAAAATGCAGCGCTTGGTTTGTCTCCTTTACCAAAGAAGCCTATTTTTGGTATGGAAACATCAACCTTCATGTCACCAAACTTCACCCCCGGTGGCGGTGAGTCACCAGAAGGGTCTGGTAGAAGTACGAGTTGGATTAAAGATAGATCAGGTGGTGGTGGGCCTTTGTTAACTATCTTACTCCCTTTCGCCATCGACTCTGCTAACTTGTTAAATTCTTGGATGTATGCCGATAATGTATGAGGACCATATAGTGTTGAGGCACCCTGTACGTAGTGTTTAAGTTAAACAAATTGATATCCATGAAATAACAAATTAATGAGAGCTAGCTAATTCATGCCTACCAAATTTTGTCCATACATAACAGGCATAACATATGATACAAGTTGACAATAGCACATAATTGTTATGCATAGATAATATATTGTATACGAATTATCAACAATTTGCATGTCAAAATTATTAAGTTCTAAGTAAAATTTTATTTTTTGAAACATACCTTCATAATTGGTGTTTAAGGGTATGTTTTACATTACCTCATATCTTTGTTGTTTGTATTCTTCTGGAGTCGCAATGTATTGCGAATATGTGTTAGTTAAGCCTGCTATCACGACTTGTGTATCGTTGTCGAATTCACCATTTCCTTCACTTATGAGTGTTTGCTTCACTGATTCTCGTAACCTTCGACCCGACATTGTTGTAAACTCTGTAAAAACTAGGATACTTTAGTTTTTCAGGAAATTCGACATTAATATCTAGTTTTAAACAAAAGAGAATACGAACCTCCAGGAACCGATAGTATAACTAGTTTCCCAATTCTCAAAATTTGAATAGGAACAATCGCTGGCTGTAATGAAACAAACGAAGTCCTTTAGAACCTTTAAATGTGAATAGTAGATCCTTAGATAAGAAAAATGATCAAGATTACCGCCCACGCGTAAGGAAAAAACATCTCGCCGGTGGAGAGTAGAACTGGCTTTGGCTTTTGACAATCGACTTGATAATCGCTAGGTTTTTTTAAATAGTCTCGTACTCGTTTCCAGAATTCGTTAATCTGCAATGCCAATAGATCTTGCTTATTTATGTGATCTATAGACCACAAAGAAATTTATCATATTGACTTTGATTTAGGAATGCATTCTGACCTTCTTATCACCTTGTTGGAAACCAAAAGCACCAGGACCATCGGTAGTTCCGGCAGCAAATCCCGGGCCTAAGGCTGCCGGACATGTTTTTGCAGATTGGTTTCCGGCTAACTTCACTTCAATGTTAGTAAAGTTTAAGTAAACATGACGGTAGTCGATTTTTCCTGTTAACCGTTCTTTAGATGAGGTGAATAACTCAACTGACTTCTGAAATTGTCTCTCTCCTATGATTTTTGTACTCTTTATTTCATCTGGATACCTGTCATATGTTTGGTTTTGTCAAAATCTGATGTTCGTCGCAAACTTAGTTAGCGACACACATTTTAGACCAATAGTGATTAATCACGCTCGTACAAGTTGGTTTCTTTATTAGGTGATTACACGAAGCAATAAACAAGGATATACACCTTTCCCGAACGAATAAGGTAGCTAGCAATTTTGTAAATGTACTACTAAAGTTTATAAAAGGTTTTATGTTTTGGCGATGCCACTTTCGTCACATATATGAAACTAGTGTCAAAAGTTTAGTCGGTTTGAGTTGTTATCGAGTTTTTTCATATATAATAGTTGAACTTTTATAAAAACATTGATTCTTATCTTATTAAAAAGTCCTGGGTTTGGTTTGGTCTTGTAAATTAAGCAAAAGTACTTTTTTAATTAGACGAACGTCATGTTCTCCAGTTTTTTTTAGGAAGGAAAGGGAAGGATTTGGAAGGAAAGTTTTAAAAAGGGTGTTCTTGAGTTTTACTTTAAGGAAGGAAAGGAAATGATTTGGAGGGGTCTGGAGGGGGAGTGGAGGCTTAATTTGATGTCAAAACTATCCTCCCAAAATTGGAATGATTTGGAGGGGTTTGGAGGGGGAGGAAATCTTTTCCTTTCTTTTCTTTTCCTTGCTAACTTCAACTCGAGAACAGGGCGGAAAAGAAAGATGAAATATACCCAGGCCCACGGCCGACACAAAGCTGATCGTTTCCATGGCAAGACGAGTGATTGAAATCACAAGGTTGGCCAGAGTCGGCGCAAAACGCTCCCAACACATTCGGACTAACGTCTCCTACATTTGATTGACAAAACGCTCCAACAAACTCAGATCCATTAATATTCTTCTTCCTCACCTTGAACCCTTGACTCGACGTTTTACCACAAGCTTCACCTCCTGTGGCTTTAACACTCGACGCCATCTCTATCAGCACGTGCACGTCTTTATCTTTATCACCTGTACCTCAGTCAGTAATGTTGTTCCTCTTAGTCACAAAAGAAGAACTTATATCATTCGAGATGCTATGAGACTGCTTAATCAATTGTACCTTGTGCATGAATAGCTGTAGAGTTTGTGCTTACGGAAGTGAACCAGTCCTCAAAGAACCTAGCAGCAGCACCCTTGTTGTCACCACTAATCAGTGTGTTGTCTTTGCTCATAGAGGTTCCATGAGTTGCAAACCATGTGAACGCTCCGATGCTTCTCTGACTTTTACCATCCACAAACTTCAATAGTGTCATTAGTGTGTCGACATCCCGTGGATATCGAGCCCTCTCGTCTGGAGGGTTAAACAAGTACGCACTCGGGCTCCTGTTTACTCCCGCATTATCCAAATCCCCTATAATTAATAAATACGAATGAATTAATCCCATTATTTTTACTGTTTCATACATAACGACGGCAAAAGATTTAATTAGATCGATTTATATAACATAATATAGAATTAAACCCACCAGTGTTGATGAAAATGGAACCGGATTTCAGATTTTGATGGGCTTGAACAATGCTCATTTCGATTGCTGTAACAATGGCATCAAATGACTGAGGAATGAAGCCAAGTGATGTCACAGAGTACACCACATACTGCATGTACCCTCCTGGACCAGCATGAGTGTGGGTCCCACTTATAGCTACGTTATCTTCATTGTACAATTTCCCAAACCTACAATATAAGTTAATCCGATGTTTTTATAAGTAAGGTTAAAACTACAGATCTACTTCTAGTGACACCATCGAGTGTTCGTTGCTAGCTAGTAAAACACCACGTGCCTTTTCGATAGCCTTTCAAGGACTTTAATTGTGGCAAGTTGTGACGCCATTCCGGCGTCAAGATTGACGAAAGCGATCCTTGGGCCGTCTAAGCTCTCGGCTACAATGAACGCTCGTGCTCTTAGCCGGAAGTGTATTCCAGCGGTGTTTTGATCCAAATTTGCATACCCCATCATGTTGACTCCGGCAGCCGGTCCGGTGCTGTCATAGCTCCCAACTCCGATCAAATAATCGGCACCTGCCGGAGATGGGGAAACAAAGACGAGTAGAGTGAATAGTAAGAGAAAATTATTATTTGGATGCATATTTTATTATGATTGAATTATTTGATGAAGTTGACTATGAATTTCAAGATTTATAAGAGTTAGTTATGGTTTTCATCGGATGGTGGTCTCATAGGTGAAAACGGTATGTTAAAATTGAGGTGTGTGTTTTGTCATGTAACTAAGGGCGGTTTTTATACCAATCGGCTTAATTTAATTATATGGTCACAAACAAGTGGAGTCATCTCGAGTTCGTGGCTCAACTTTAAGTTTGAGTTAAAAGTTCACGAATTGTATGGTGTATCGGTTCGAGTCGGATTTAAGATCGACTCGAAAATCTTAAATATCTATACAGAAATCATTTTGGATAACCAAACTAAGAAAAACATCACTTACAAATGCATTTTAATTATGAAAACACTTATATATATTGCGTGAATTTCAATAAGAATTAAAGCAGCTTCTTATAAGTTCGAGTTTGACTCGTTATATATATCTAGTGTGTTACTTAAGCTTGAGCATGAACTTGATAAGAGTTTGACTTGAAGGTACTCAAAGTTTAAACATAGTTCCAACGGCTCAATAAAGTTTTTTTAAGTACCCGTTGAACTAATTACAGCTACATAAACTAAAACAATACCGATCTAAACAATGCTTTATGTTTATTCTTATATACACCATTATATTTTCATACCTTGTAATATTTTGAAAATATTAAACATTAAATCAATTATATCTATATAAAAGCCTGTTATAAAGTATAAAATCACCCTGTTTTTTGAGGGCTATAATGCCTTAATTAGGGCCCTTGTGTATTCGGCCTGGGTTAATGGGTTGGATATTCTAAATCTAATGGGAGTATATAAGATTATGATATGGGGAAGTGTCACATGAGGCCCAAAATCGTATGTGCTTTATCATTTTATAAATAGATTATAGTTACTTAATTGTTGTACTTTCATAATTGAATAAGAAAACATATTGGTAAGTTGGTAACAAGTCATTGCTCATAGATTTGAATTATAATAATCAATTAGTCATATAAATTTGTGAATTCCCTATTATTTAAAAGAATTTTAACTTATGATGGTAAAAGATAATAACAGAGAGATATAAACATATAAACATAGTTGAATTAAGTTTTCACAAACCAATTACATTTTATACAAATAAAAATGTATAGATCGATTTATAACCAGATTCAATACCACACTAGAATTTTCAAACAAACAAAAAAACTCCACTTATTCAAAATACCAAAAGCAAGAAAACATCATAGACCCACCAAAGCAAGCCAACCCATCAACTATTTTTGCTTTTGCATAATATCATTGCTTAATTTAATCACACTCCTTTACTTTTTCTTTCTCTTTTTCTTCTTCACTCTTTGGATGATACCCTGGGATTTTCTCCTTAATTTTCTCAAATATTCCCTTCTTTTCTTTTTCTTTAGGTTCAACTTCATCATCACATGCTACAACCGCTGGGGTTGGAGGAGGAGCAGCGTGTTCCTCCTCGACCTTTTTATGACCACCCGGCAATTTCTCCTTAATCTTTTCAACGAAACCCTTTTTCTCTTCCGTCTCGGGAGTTGGAACAGGGTGAACAACTTCGGTCGATGGTGGTGGCACTGCGACCTCTTCACATTTTTCAATTGGTACACTTGTGTCGGTCTCATACTTCTCTATCTTTTCCTCTTCTTTCTTTTCCTTGTGCTCTTCGATCTTTTCCTTAATCTTCTCCTTCAGTGGCTTCTTTTTTTTCTTCTTCTCTCCATCCTCACACTCCTCATCACTTAACTACATATATCATTTCCAAAAAGAGAAATATTTATTAGTTAGATCCTAGAACCAAATATAAGATTATAATATAAAAGTCCTAACATAACCATCATATACCAAATTAAAAATACAATATCATTACTAAATGCAAGAAAATAATCTTCCATGCACCCATGCATGATATGTAATCAAGTATCATATGCATTTATACTTGTACAGTACATTGAAAATTTAATTTTAAGATTTTCGTAAATCAAATATTTTGTTTTAGATATGATTTCAGTCACAAAACTGTCCATGAAAGTTTAATCGTTTGATTAACTTACCTAAAATATTTAATCTTTAGCAAATATAAATCAAATCGATTGGAAAAAGCAATTAGTAAATCGTGCATGAATACTTGTAAATCAGTTACAGTGAACAGAGACTACGAAAGCTTACACTGCTGGAACTGCTGTCTGATCGGTGAAGTTTATCGAGCAAGCTTTCCTTTTTCTCCTCCGGTTTTGGTTCCGATTCAGAAACATGAACTTTGTGTTCAAATTCCGAGGAGATCGCGGCCTCTTCGCACTTGTTCTCTTCCTTCTTCCCCATGAAATCAAACAACCCACGATCGGATTTCTCCACGGCCTCAAGCTCCTCCTTCACGACGGCGGGCTCTTCAGTTTTTGGGGCGTGGTGGTAAACGACTTCGTCAGACATGATCAAAGCAAAATGGATACGAAAACAGAGGGTGATTAAGTGTTTGAACGATGGATTATTGGATTAAAATCGAGGGTTTGGATATTGTGATTGAAGAAGGTGTGAGGGAGGTTTGAATTTATAGGAGCGGGCGACACGTACTCGACGCGATTAAGTTTACAATTAACGAGAGTATTCTTCAAGTGTCGGTTTTTTAAGCCCTGAAAAAGTAGATCTTACGGTGGAAATGGGGTGGATTCAATATTATTATTAAATATATATCGTTTGCTTAATTGAGAAAATGACTAATTATGGTAAATTGGTAATAGATAAATAATATGTAATTATTTTTAAACATAATATTTCTTTAATAACCATCCTCCATGAAAAAAAACATATAATTGGATGAAATCATATTATTTAATGAAGGATGATAACAACAGTCATAATAAAAATGAAAAAGATAATCTTATTTTTTTAAAATGACAATCATAACTTATATTTTTATAATTAAATTATTTTTATTAAATAAGATTTGTACTCATAGTCTACTTCATTTTCAAAGAATAATTTCTACATATTTATAACTATTAAACATAGCTTAATTGCTAAAATTATTGTTTAATATTAAATTCATATATCTTATCTCTTTTCTCGTTGTTAGTCAGCTTAGAAAATGATTTGTTGTACTATTGTCGTTTGAAAATTTACATAAAGTAGGGATGCTTAAATTTATTTTAGCTTGAATGACTTTTACATAGGGTGATGATTTGTATACAACGGAAATTGTCTATATACAACAATTTCTGCATTATCATGTGTTGTCATATGTTTGTACCTGTTGTGTATAGACAATTTTTATTGTGTACGAATTACCTCCCTTTTACATACCTTCGATTTCTTATAATTTCAATTATTTTAGATAACATGTCTCATGGATTCCCTCACTGACTGTTTCATAACCAAAATAAAAGTAGTAAATCGTGTAAACCATAACAAAAATGCATATGTTAGCATCTGATTCATAGACCTCAGTTACAGATTCTATGTCCCCAAAATTTTGGAGTTTGTAACCTTAAATAATTTTTATCATAATCATTTGATGTGTCAATTAATCGTAATATCTGGATCTTACAACTAGTTTACTTGAAAATTGTTTGATCGCCATTAGATATTCAAATATAATATTTGTGTAATGGAAGATACATGATATTGATCAAAAATAGATCTTCACAACAAAAGTTAAATTTGTGAAATTTTTTTCTATTTAAGTTTTTAGTCCGATAATAATAAACAATTAAAAAAATGACATAAATATTTTAATTTATTAATTATTATTATCATCTTATCTTATTATTATTAAAGTAAATAAGAAGATAAGATATTTAAATTTAACGCTTTTAGATATTGAATAATACGTATTATACAACATTTTTTTGAATAATTCTAACGAGGAAAGAACCAAAATAAAGTGTATATATGCGTTTAATCATGAAGGGAGGAATGGGATGCCGTAAGGAAAGAGTCGACTGAGGCAATGGGCAAAGCATAAAATCAGGAGAGAGACACGCTGTAATGCGTTAACGTTACTTATCCACTCACATCACGCCACGTTGGATGACTACGTGGACGGCTGTACTACCAGTGGGGCCATACCTTTGTCGACACCGGTGATGGTCGGTTGTCACGCCTAATAATCAACTGGCAAACCCGGTTATTTTAGTACCGAACGTCCACGTGGCAATTTATTAGAGGCTGAATCTGGGGCCGACATCTGCGTGAAATCATACGACGTCGTGCTCTGAGTTGTGTGGTACTGCTTTAGGTTCCCGAAATACGTGGCATTCAGGGCTTTTTTTGTCAATTTGCATTTGGCAAGGTGGGGGTCGTGGTTTTATAGGGTATGGTCGGTTTGACCGATTTGAAGTGTCCCTTTTAAAAAACAAGAAAAATCGATGGAGTCACGTGTCTGGTGGGGCTTCTGTCACGTGACACTGCATCCAAGTTAAACCACACTAAAAGCTAAGGATTAGTTCCCGATCAAACACATACATGGTATTAGCGAACCATGTTCTCC
Organism: Pulicaria dysenterica; assembly: GCA_947179395.2. Taxonomy (NCBI): domain Eukaryota; kingdom Viridiplantae; phylum Streptophyta; class Magnoliopsida; order Asterales; family Asteraceae; genus Pulicaria; species Pulicaria dysenterica. The sequence continues at coordinate 106,698,615 of OX359288.1, read as the reverse complement.
TCTGTGAAAAGGTAATGAATAGTTTTTAATGAATAAAAACTGTAAATGATCATGTGTTAATAACATGTTTATAGATAAAGTTCGAACATGTGTAGTTGTTTAAACATTTTAGGCCTCGCCTAGTATTTTAGTTCACGGAAAAGGACAAAAAAAAAAACTCTACCCTGTATGTTCTTGTTCTTGAGAGAGTGTAACTTACAAGCTTGAACCTCCTCTTTTGTCTACCTCAAATTCCATTATTTACTCTAACAATGCATTGGTGAATGTTATAATATATTAAAGTCTTAAAAGGGAATGTTTTAAAACCCGAGTTGATCAAGAAAGTCCGAACGGTTAACCCATGATCGGTGAAAAGAATGGGTTAATGTACACCGGGTTTTTGGTTATTTCTGGCCCGCATTGACCTACATGGGTTAATGGTTGAACAAGTTGACCCGTTTTTATATTTTTAAAACATAAAAAGTTAAGCGATTTAATCACCTCAACATTCGACACTTTGAAACCCTTACACAAGAGAAACCCTAAAAATAAGTTGTGAATCCCTCTAGACAGTCGACGACGTCTCCTGTATCTGTCATCTTCGACCGGCGTGAGATGACAGTTCATCTTTTGCATGGGAATGTCCTTCGAGCAGGACTCTCCATTGAGTTTACATAACCCTCTCAATAGATTTTTAATTTTATGCTTCATGCTTGATAGGTTATTTAGTGTCTTAACAGATTAATTAAATAATCTTAACCATCTATTTAATCACAAAATCAATTTTAACTTTTATAGGTCAAACTAATAAATAATAAAATATTTTTAATTTATAAAATCATACATAAATATATTAAATAATAATATATACATTTAAATAATAATATATACATTTAAATAAATACATAAATATATTTAAATAATATATATATATATATATATATATATATATATATATATATATATATATATATATATATATACTTACTTGCTTTTTGGTTGTTGCCGGTCACACAATTCTCGGATATTGTAACCCATGCCGTAGCCAACAAAACCTCTTCCCCGGCACTCCACGGCACCACCTTTCTTTTTCCTTTTTGCACGGGATCGGGTTGTGTTTCGGGTACCACCTCCTCGCGTGGGGTGTCGGGAATAACCTCCTCGTCCTCATCTTCCTCCAGCTCAGGCTCATCGTCACCCAGATACGTTTGGCTTTGAAGGAGGGTTGTAAAGCCACCTTGACTCATGTTTTGAAAATCCGAAAAACCCATTTGGAATTGATTGAACATCTGAGGTTGTGGCCGGTAAACTTCACTATGAAAACCACCGGGAGTCGGAGTAGGTGAATACATCGGAAATAGTTGTATATTTTGGATGTAATTCGGTGGTGGAGATGACATCCCGAACATGTTATCCGGTGGGGTCGGTTGCGAGCTCGTGCCTTTTCCCGTCTTTGAAACCCGTCGTGGGGTTTTGAACGATTGTTTGCCCTTGTCCATTTGTGAAATATATATTTGAAAAGATGAAAAGATGATTGTATATTTTTTATGAGAGAAAAGATGAATGTAGAGAATATATGAGATGAGTAAAATTTTGTGTGAAAAAAATGGTTGAATATAATGTGTATTTATAGGAGATAAATGGATTAAAAAAAACAAAACACCCCCAACGGCTCTCTCCCTCTCCTCTCTCTCACGCACGCGACCAGGCTCACGGCAGTGAGCGTGAGCGGCCGCTCACTCAAGCCGGCGATGGTGTTCCTCGTGTGAAGCTCTCTCACGAGCTCCCTCACTCACCCGATGCGGGTGGTCTAATACAACAACAATTCTTTCTCCCTCCTTGGTCGACGTCTCACAAGCAAACCCAAAAGGATTGTAAGTTTTGTTTTCTGCGTAAACCAACAAGGAAAAATGTATCCTTTAGGAAGTGCTTTTGGAAGTTTTTGCTTTCTTTCTTAAAACAAAAAATATCTTATGCTATTTAATAGTATATGTGGTTTAAAATGTATTGATTCTGTAAAACAAGATGTAGTTACAATATGATAAGAGAATGTCTTATGTTTACGTAAAAAACAAACAAGATTATTATAAACATTTATTCACCCGTAGATATATATTTACAGAAACAAACCAGATTATTAGAAATGTTTGTCTATAACAATTCCCTGGTTTAAAAAACAAACAAAACCGATTTTAGAGCTTGTTTAGTGAATAGTTAGGCTAACATCATCCTCGATGGATCGTGTTCCAGATATATTTTATAAATTTATAACGTTTATCGTGGGCCGTGGCTGGATGATCTTTTATGGAGCCAATACCGAGACATTATCATAGACATATCCTAACAACAACAGCCCAAGGCCCAGATTAGAATAACAAGCCGAAACGTGCAGGTAGGGTGCATGTCCTTCTTTGTGGGCAAGTAGCTTAGGCAGTAACCCATGCCATGATGTTATCCATTTAGACCACCCACATCAGTGGGGTACCCGCTTGATGGGTTCAAGCGGATAAACAACTAGCGCCATTACGGGCCAGCTGGGTCAATAGTCTTTCAAGCCTCGCGGGTTTCAGGACTAGTTGCGGGTTTCACATTTTTTTCTTTTTCCTTTTCTTCTCTTTTTCTCTCTTTTAATTAATATAAATTTTTTATTAATATTTAATATGGGTTGAAGATGGTTCGAAGTGAAGGTTTATAGGTTAGAGAGGATTAGAGGTAAGAGATGATGTTGATGTTTATATGATAGTGGATTAGAGAGGGTAAGTGAGGATTGAATGCTAATGGTATTAGCATATTCTAGTGTTGGTTAGGTGGATTATAAATTTAACCTTTGTAATTATTAAATGACTAGTTTATCGCTACATAACATTTTTACCTAGCATCTTATTATTTGTTTGTCGTAATTATTGGTCATAATTAAGTTTCACACTATTAAGTTATGGGCTTGGATTGCTTAAAAACCTTTAACACCATTGTGACGGGATGACCCCGACTATGTCAGAGTACATGTCTCTATTAAGATTAAGAGGTGGGCCAATATGAGATTTAATTAGGCCTCACTTCATAAATGGATTACTAGTCTTGTAAATCAAGTCTATGTTGCCCTATCCCCAATTGATAAATAAAACATGAAGTAATCATATATCATAGACCCTTTATAAATATCAATAATTAGAAAAGTTTTATCATTTAGTTGTAGTTTGATCAAAGCAATTAAACAAGTAACATAAATTTTTATATTGTCACACATAGATCAAAATTTCTTTACATTTATAAGTGCGATAGAAGTTTAATTACAATTACTACAGCATCTTGATTGAGATTTCTAGAAATCCGACTTTTTATCGCATTTGTCAATGACCAAGTCCCAACACTTTTTTCTCTTCACATGTCAACCCCTAGAATACCCGATAAGAAAAAGAAGGATTATCAAAGGTTCAGTTATCTTTTTTTTTTGCTGCTCAAGCTAAATCTACCTCGTTAACTCCAATACCAAATAAGCACCTTTTTGATAAATTTATTGAGAGACCCCAAACCTCTTCAAAACGGTTTAAATACGATTAAATTGACAAGATTAGTATCCGACAAATATCCAAATAAAAGGGCATCATTAGCATACTGGAGAAGGGATATATTCATTAACATTCGACCCACTCAGTAGCAACCATATACTATTAGATTTGCTACACACCTCTAATACCATTACCTGCAATGTTTCGTACTATGAGAAATAAGATGCAGGGATAAAGAATCAATCTGTCTAAGCCCTCTTACCATACAAAAGTTCATTATTCGAAGAACTGTTAACCAAAATCAAAATAGATACCTACAAGACAACCCCTTATCTAAGAAAGCCACTTACGACCGAACCCCATTTGATCAAACTTCTTTGCAAAGTCGACTTTGAGGAGTAAAAGTTTGAGACCTTGTTTCCTTGCTTGGTATACCACTTGGTCCACTTCATTAGCAATTAAACTCCTACTCAAGATTTGTTTGTCCGCTACAAAAGCTTATTGATTCGACTATACCCACCTCGATTGGTGTCTACTTGTCCAAAAAACATCATGCCAACGCTAACGCCAACCTATAGACAGGGGTGTTTTTGAGGGGGTACAGGAGGTGCGACCGCACATGGCCCATGGTTCAGAGGGGGCCCAAATTTTTATATACTATATTATGTATATAAATATGACGTTATGATTTTTAAAAGTCCCACTTAGTAAAATAGAAATAGTAGGAAGTTCATATTTAAAATAATTATTTTGTAAGTCTAAAATTAGATAATAGGGATTTAATGATCAAGATCTTGAATCATAGTTGTAGTCAATGTTTAACTCGCACTTAAGAATAATGATTTTGATGCAAATGAACTCTAATGGAGTTAAAGCTATTTGACACGTTTTAACTCGATGAAACTATGAAACTAATGTTGCTTTAAAGTATCTTAAACAAGACGATTGTTTTCTCAATACAATTATTGCATATATAGTCTTGTTGTTTGTTACAATAATATTGACATCTAAATAAACAAGTTTCTCAAAACTTAAATGTTAAAGTCATACTTACAGTGCAGAATATCACAAGAAAAACTTAATAGATTAACAATGATAGCTACCGAAAATCATATTTTTGGGAGTATTGATTAATAAAATTGATTCATAACTTTGCTTCCAATAATGTTGGGAGAAATTCATGATGTATTCATGTAACTATGTAAGACAAACCACTTATACTAGCATTATTTTGTTTTTAGTTATTGATATAACAAGTATTATAGTATCAGTAAATATATATATATATATATATATATATATATATATATATATATATATATTATATATATATATATATATATATATATATATATATATATACACTAGTATCTTACCCGCGCGATGCAGCGGGGTAAAATAGTTTCATTTGTCGACATAGGGGTGTTCACAATTTGGATATAAACTGTTCTAACCGTAATCAGAACCGCTTCGTAACCGAAAAAGCGGAAACCGTTTTCAAATTCGGTTTAAAAATCGAAACCGATTACCATAAATACTTTAATTACAAAAAACTGAAACCGTTTTCAAATTCAGTTTAAAAACTAAAACCGATTACATAAAATAGTACAACTCAAATAGCATTATTTACAATATGTTTCAGCAATGATCTTAAACACTTTAAATACTTTAATTACATAAAACTGTCAGAATTTAAATACATAATTAAACGTTTAAAACTGTCAAAAAATTAATTACAAATAAATGTCCTGAATTTAATGACAGTTGTAATATTTTAAAAGTTTTAAGATTGTTGCTCAAAGTTATTGTAAAGTATGTTATATTACTTGTACTACTTAACTTAAAAAATTGTTTTAAAAAAAGAGCTAAATGTTTTATAGAGTAGTAAAGATATATATATATATATATATGTGTGTGTGTGTGTGTGTGTGTGTGTGTGTGTGTGTGTGTGTGTGTGTGTGTGTGTGCACGGGGGGGGGGGGGGGGGGGGGGATTGGACTGAGGGTTTTGTTGATTGTTGACACCATATAATGACAAAAAAAATCATTAAGATTGAGGGTAACACCCACTAGTCAATTTTGCAAACGAAGTGGAAATTTCAACCTTTTTGAGTTGATTTCACCGGTCAAATTCTTTTGGTACCTCTTTTTTGATGCCAACAAAATCTAATAAAAATAACATTTGAAAAAAATATGATAAGATATTGTTCAAATTTTGATTTATAACTTTATAATATTTTACTTTATCTTAAAAGCAATAATTTAATTAACAGAGCTTTATCTAAGTTGTGTTTTTGTTTTAGATTTTGGTTCTAAGATACCAAACAACATTTGAAACTTCGTCAATTCGACCCAATTAACTGAAAATCCGAAAAAGAAAACATAACTCCGCCCCTATGTGTGTTATACACAGGGCCCATATTTCTTTTTTGTACATGACCCATAGAATTCACTCCAATATCACTACACATGTTCTAATGCGTCATATAGTTTTTGTATCCATACGAGCCTTTAAACTAATAATAGTTATGATTACATATTTGAAAAAGATGATATTTACACTTATAAAATTGATTTATTAATATATTCACAATTAAAAATATAATATTGGTGAAGACAATTTATATGGTGATACTGATACCTAAATAATTACGAATTTGCCGGGGTGGATGCTGGAAACTTGGACACATTTGGATGGCTTTCATTCCGAAAACATTCGACTCGAGTCCAACAGTACAAGGGTGTATATGTCATTTACCAACAAAGGGAGAAAGAAAGGGACGTTGATCCTTGGCGGACCTCTCTCCCTCCCCTTCCCCTTTCATCCGCCGGTAGTTGAAATATCTCCACCTTTCTCTTCGCCGCCGGCTACCTGCGGATGATCTCCGCCGTGAGTCATTTCTAATTTTCAGACGTATCCTTCATATATACCGGTTTCTAATTCTATGAGCCAAGCAAACGTATATAGATCTGTAGATAGAGATCGGGCTGGGGGAGGAACCGTCAAGATGTTACCGCGGTCGAGTTCTGTGCTGCAAGACAAGACATTTAGATCCGTAGATAGAGAGGGCGTTGGTGGTGGAAGCGTAACGGCGTTAAATTCTGGACAGCCGGACAAGAAAATTACGCGATCAAATCTGGTGGACCAGCTCAGAGAGTATCAACTTCGATCCAAGCATGATTGGGCCTCCGTTTCATTCTTCTCCTCCACTTCAAATCTCTCTTCTTCCAGGTGATACATCTATTTGATCAATTTATTAGGCTTTCTGTTTTGCGAATTGATCGTCTTTTGTACAGTTAGGGTTTCACTTTTGCTAGGCTTCAATCTCAAATTTTAGGTCTAATGTAATTAGGACGTCACTAATTTGAACCCAATTGATTGACTTGAATGCTTTGAGTCCGAAGGATAAGAGATGATGACTGAAATGAAGTTTATTCAAATAATAAAATGCTGATTGTCTTTGTCATTCAATTGTTTTAATTTTCAATTTTTAATGCACAAATATGCATGGTGAGTCATTTCCATGGTAACTTGTTATTATCTGTAAATGTGGCTTGCAATGAATGCCATCCTTGGTAACTTCTCACTGATTTGTTTTTTCAATCTATGACTCTTTCCTGGTTAGGAAGTTCCATGTCATCTTATGTTATTGATTTATTAGTTTGACACTTTGACCTGTATTGATTGCCTGTATAGGAAGTTTGCAGCATGTTGTGAGGCTGATCTTATTGATAGAACCAAGTTATGCTTTCCAATGGGGCATTTTTGATGAGAATGAGAGAGACTTGTACTTTTAATACAGAGATTCTTGATAGAATTAGGTTTCAGCTTCCAATAGGTGATATTGTTGATAGAATTAGAACTGTAAATTTTTTCTTGATTGTTCTGTGTGATCTAAACTGACTGCTTTGCCTTTTAATAATTCAGTTTCTTTCTTTATTTTATAATGGCGCCAGTACTTGTATTGGATGCAAACATGTGGATTTTGGTTTTTTCACTTGATTTTGTTAATACATGGAAACATGCACCCGTGAATTAAGCCTTTAGCTTTAGAAATCTGTAGTCTATCTTTGCAAGAAAAGAGATACATTTTCACACGTTGAAGTACTAGTTTTTTTACTTGAGCAATGATATCTTTTTTTCTAACTTTTGTGGAAAAACTTAAATGACATCATTATGCTTTGTGATTAATGTCTAAAGTAGAAAATAATAAAAGTTTTGATACGAAGTTGATACCTTTGTAGACAAGGGAAATTTTGTTACTTATGTGGTCAACCTAAGTGCAAACTAATTTTTAGCTAGATAATAACAATCAGTTCTCATACTTTTGTTAGAAAAGTAGATATGCATAATGTTTTATTAACATTTGGAAGGAATTGGGAAATACCTGGTGTTGAAAATTAGTACTATGAGTTGAATTTGTGATATGATAGGATTGAGCCAAACTTCAAGGTATAGAGTCTACTTCAGAATTTGTGTGGCATACAAGTGATGATTGCTACTAGCTAATAATTATAGAGTATACCTCTTTATTTGCTTTTAGGAAGTGGGTCATGTGAGAAGTTTTGTTAATTGATATTTATGTCTTCCCAGTATCACATTCATATTTTGTATTGTGAAAGTCAAGATAATTCAACTTGACAACCTTGACCTTTTTTAACTTGTTAGAAATTGTATACATTTCCTGAAGTTAATACATGCTAGTTTATTCCTACATGACATTATTACAAAGGATTGGAATGTATTGGACTATGTATGACCTTAGCTTATCACATCCATATTTTCTGTGAATCCTTTTTTATTTTGTAATGCTTTTATTATGTTATTTTCACCTTCTTTTTGTAAACTGTATCATCTGTCAATTTTATTTTACTCGTGCTTAAATTTGCTGAAGAAATATTGTCTTAAAACCTCCATCTTTTGGTTTCTTGGATGTGCAGGGTGGACGTAGTGGTGTTTGTTATATGGGAACTTGTGATTCTAGCTTTTTTTGTTTTCTCGGCAGTTTCATTGTATTTCAGGCACATGAGACTTGGATTTGTTTTAGCAACCATCACATTGTTACTCCTATTATCTATGAAGGTAACAAAGCGAATAAAACTGGCCCAGAAAAAGAAACGAAGGATGCTTCTTCCTTTATCAATGTAGAAATTCTAAGCTCATAAGTCTTAACAATATAATTCTGTAAATTGCAACAAAGTTTTGACCATTTATACGGTCGCTCTCCCCACTTTCGGTTTATTATGTTCTGTAATTGCAGTTGAAGCAAATGATGATAAAGAATGGAAATTATTGTGACCACATTGATTCTTTCGTTGTGTTCTTCTCTCAGGTTGCATCTGAGTTTCGACTCTTTCTCATGTATTCTCAGGTATGCTGAACATATGTTATGTTGACTAATAATTTGAACAAATTCTCATATTTGGTAATACCATATTTTTTTTATACACAGTCATTTGAACAACTTGATACTTCGATCTTTAAATGTTAGGTTTTGTTTAGCGGAGGCAAGATAGGCGGATCAAGGGGTTGGATCCGATTGGGGTGAAACCAGCCATTTTTAGTATGGGTTGCGATAGCCTGCTTGAGTTGGTTTGGGTTAACCCATTGAAAATTGCTTTTAATCAACCTAAGTTAATACAAATCAAGTCAAAGAAGAAATAGAAGCAAGAACAGAAAATTAATCTCTCCACTGTAATTAATCAACTCAAAGTTCATAACCAACCAAGTATAAACAAATTAATACAAATCAAGTCAAGAAGAAATCAAAGCAATACCAAGATTTCACCGGATGATTAACAAATTAATACCTCGTTATCTCTTTCGCGACTCAAGTTTTTGCATATGAGGTCTCGAACTCCTATTTGGATTTTGGGATTGTTAAGCCCTAATTGATTCCAAGATCAAATTAATTTTGATTTTTGAAACGAATTTGATTTTAGGCAACATTCTACCGATTTGGTCCGTCTTTTAGGCTTTTAGCTAATTAATAATTTTTTTAATATCATCTGTTTGCCAAACCGAGTCCATTCGTAAGCATGTTGGTTAAAATAAATAATTACCTCTTGTTTCGTTTATTGTGAGTCTTGTTTATATGGTCGGAAATGAAAACAATATAAAACCACTTGTATATATAGAGGAATTAATTTATACATATTTGTCACTGGGAAAGCATAAAATGCTTGTCCTACGACTGTTAATTGATGCATTAGGTAGTTACGCGCGCGTTAAACAAACCTAGCCTTTTCACTTGGGATGAAAGAAGTGGATCTCAATTCCTCGACTCACTATGGTCCATATGGCTCCAAAAACAAGTAGAACGCTTAAGCTCATCCCTAAGCACCCCAGGACCCAATTCACCCACCACATTTTGCTATACGGGCTGGGTTTCTTCATCACTATCCACATAAAACACGGGTATGCTAAAGTGACAGGCAATGCAATCCCTCCTATAAGACCCGCTAGACTCGGTAAGAACGGGAGTGCAACCGCTACGAATAACGCTAGCCCACCGAAGAAAATCCTAGACCCGGCCCTGAGCCACCATGGGCACGGCCCGTTCATTTTGCTCACGTATCTTAATTCTAGGTTATCGAAAACGGGCATTGCATAGATTTGGAAAGATGTGAGACAGTTGATGATGACAAAAATGCTTGTTAATCCCAGGATTGCTTTTGAAGTTGAGTGTTCATGGTACTTGTACAATGCTGTTAACATTCCTCCGGTCGTAGGCATCTGCATCAATTGTTCTTGCATTAAAGACTTGTACATGGTGCATTTAAGTTGGTAAATTACTAGATTGTGTGCATTGAGTGGTTGTACGGTATAGGTGACTGATCCGTAGATGATGTGGTTCTTACCTTGTTACCATATGCCCAGTAGCCACCAATTGCGAGAGGAAACATACATGCTGCTATTATCGAATACGAGTATTTTACCCCTTTCCACATTGGTACTCGTGATGCCTTCTTAATGCTAGAAGGCATTGTACCCTACAACAATTAAACAATAAATATGGTTACATATTGTGGTTTTTTTTAACACTTAGTAATTAACACTCATTATCATATTTTATTTACATCTTTCACATCTTTATCTTCAAAACATAAGAAATTATATGCATGTGAACTCGTTTTCAAAACGTATAAACTCAAATAAGTTCACATATATGTTATGGTGCATTTGAGTCTACGCGTTTAAAGGAATGAATTTACATGTTATAGTGCATTTGAGTTCACAAATTTAAAACAAATATCTAAAAGTGAACTCGATCAGCTTTTGTGGAGCTGTAGCTGAATAGCTTTATGCATGTTATAAGAAAGTGCGAGGTGACGAATGTTTTTAGAATTCTTCGGGTGGGTACCACGTACAACTTTTATAAAACAACCTTTTATGTTATTCAATCATAAATGTTCATCTTTCATGATGTGTGACAGGGGTGTCATTCGGTTATCGGTTAATTCGGGTCGAGTAATTCGGTTATTCTAGTTATAGGATATAACTATTAACCGACCTATATTCAATATTTGGGTATCGGTTAAGGGTAGATTGGGGTACGTATAGTTCGGTTATAACGGTTATCGAATATAAAAAAACAAACTTTTATTTATTTTATGGTTTTATGATTTATTTTTAATAGCCTATATAAACTCATTACCACCACAAAAAGAAACCAAGTTAAACAAAAACCAATTTACAAACCAAGCTAAATTGAAAGACTAACAATATAGAATTCTTGTTCAATTTTTTTTAGTGTATAATTGTATCTAATTCTTGTTATACACTGTAAACAGAAATAAAGAAATAAATTTTCACTTTTATTTTACAAATGAATTTAAGCTAAACAAAGCAAATTTTCTTTTACAAAATTGAAGATTTTACATATAAATTATATTAGGGGTTTAAACATTTAGAAAATATTGATGTAAATTAATGAGTTTAAAGAATATATGTAATTACCAAATTTTACAAGGATATATATAAATCCCCCTCTTCTGAAATAATTCACATAATTCAGGTATATCTGAATGAAAAATAATTTAATTGATAACTAAAACGTAATTGATACAGCAACCTAAACTAACCGATCAAAACTGCCCGATATTTAACTAAACCTTGACCAGATCGCTCAATTTTCTTGATTATCGGTTATTTTAACGCACCTAATCTATAAAGTTAATTAGTTGTGCTAGAAAGGAACACAAGATAGAAAGATAATAATAAAAATAAAAAACAATATCGTCTTGGTAATCATGCTTAAGGGATAATTATGCATGCAACTTTAGGTTAATTATAAAAAATAGGCATCCTAAAGAGAGGGGAATAAAACTAATCCATTAAACACTGGTGGGCATGGAGTTATGACGCATCCTTGATTGGATACACGTCTGAATGCCTGATGCACCAAATCAGGATCCAAATAAAAACATATATACTTTTCAATAAATATAAAGTATTATGACATTTAATTTAAAAGCTGATGTCTATTAATTTGTCTTAAATATATTCTAACGCGGTTTAAAATTTTAACAAATATATAATACAGTAGATCTAAACCTTCATCGACAAACATATACAAACTCTAATCTAAATTCTCTAAAGAAATTTAAATTTATATAGTGTCGGTAATTAATTTATCATTAAATCATGAACTGAATACAAAAATGATTAACCCTAGATCTTAACAACACATTATTGGACATGAGTAACATAAGAACTAAAAATTTTAAACGTTCCTTACATGTATAAAATATTCGATAGAAATAATTTTACACGTAAAAACTAAAAAGTTGAGGGTTAATATATAATTAAAACATATTAGGTCCACGGTCCACCCATATTGCCGACAGCTTTTTAATTGAACTTAGAATTTATCTATTGATAATTGTTAAAACATAAAAATATTGATAATATAAATTCTTGCTTTGGATATTAGAACAGTAAAAATGCTCTGAAGATGTATCAAAAAATGCTTCCAAGTTAAACTCGATAGGTACTTCATCTCAGATTACGTATTTCCTAGGATATAAACAAGTCCAGTCAAATTCAAATCCGGTGTTCATTAAGCTAAGCTTGTTTAGTCTTTCTTAATTAAGTCCGAGCTTAGCTCGTGTACGGGGCTCGTGATCTTTAGCTTAAACTCGGCTCGTAAAAAACATATAAAGCTTATATATGAACTTGATGAGCTCTCGCTCTTTAAGACTCGAACTTGGGGCTCGTTATGTTTATGATATTTAGTCGATCTGGCTAGCTCGACATATTTGTATTAGTATTTCCACATGAAAATGCATTTATAATGACTATCAAATAAAATATTTGAAAACAGAAGAAATGGTACAAAGGGATTTTGCGAAAAGTTATGAACAAACCTGTATTTCAAGCACCAAATTATGGCCTCGAAAAGCAAATGCAACGATACCGAGAGCATTTAGAACATCACAAACCCTAGCAATCGACGACTCCTTCTCCAACTGCTCATAAGATACACCCTCAACCCTTCCTTCAATTATTGACGCCACCCATATGATGGTGCAATAGGAGACGGAAGCAATCGAACCAATCAATGAAACCCCTGCTATCGAATTTAGGTTCGGCAGTTGTGATAAAACAACTGCCGAACAAGTGAACACGAGGTACCACTCGATCATCGATAACGGGGTATGGTTATCCTCCCATGAATTGCCAACGATGGTGTTGAAAAGCAGTTTCAACGTGGCTCCCCCGATCATGATTAAGGTTATGCATGTACCACTTGAGAGATAAATTGTTGGTATTAAGGTCATTAGCTTTCCTAATTTTTCACCTACATCAAATTATCATATTAATTAAGTACTTTATTTTGTCATAAAACTTTATACGCATAGATAAAGGTATGTCTTATTACAAAAAGGTTACATTTTGTTTGTGAATTTTTGTTTAAAAAAAAAAGTTGAAAGAAATTAAGCATACCAAAAGTCGCCATGGAAAGCCAAAGGTATCTGCTGTATCGAGTCCCTGAAGGTGATTCATGGAGTTGAATTAGAAGCCAAAGTGTATACATCTGCCACACAAAAACTACCAACAAACTCACTATGCCCCAAACCCTGCAAAACAAGTCCAAAGTATTAGAGATAGATCGAATGAGATTAGGGTTTAAATAGTACATATGTGATGGTTAGGCCAAGTTGTATAGATGGGTTAGAGTCAATTAGGTTCTTCTATTAGGGTTTTCATTATATCAATTGTACTATATAAATAGTGATGAATATAATGTTGATCGAACACCTATAGAGTTTTCATTATATATATATTATGTAAAATTAACATTATAACATTGTAAATATTGTTAATTACACTGATATATATATATATATCTTCAAGTATATATGAGATTTAAACATGCATGGGTGATGGAGCTTGATCGATGAAAACGAGTGATCAAGTGAAGGTAGATAGGAAATGATCACTGACCAGCCAAGTGAAGTGAAGGCGAGGGGAAGCACAAGCGCTTGAATTCCAATTCCGGAGCTGAGGGTATGGAATGCTGCGTAGAATGCATTTCCATTCCTTGATTCAGTGATTGGAAGCCATTCATCTTGTGGGTTGAGCTTGGTGAACTCCAAGTAATCTTGCATGCTTGCCATGGCCTTCTTCATGGGACTAGCCAATGGTGTCATGACTCGTGTGATGAATGGGCTCTTCGGGGTCATTGGAATGGAATTGGCTGGAGAAGCGGAATGGGTTTGAGATGATGGTGGAATTGAGATCATTGTTTGGGTAGGATTTTCTTTATTTGGTTTGAAATCTTTCATTTCACTCCTTCCCTTAATTTCCTGATATTAATTGAAGAGAGAAAATATACACTTTCACTTCAAATACTGATGATCATACAAGATTCAGACTCAAATTTCTCTCTCTGATTTTGTATGGAGTATTGGACGACTTGAGGAAGGATCTTGGCTATTAGTATTTATAGGGGGGGAGAAGAATATGCAAGTTTAAAGCATATAATGTTATATTTTCTTGGTGTATGGATGGAAATAGACTTTAATTTTGATGTATATATTTTTGATGTGAAATAAAAAAAGAAAATATATAATAAATTATGAGGGAGATGTTTTGGGCTATAAAGCAAGAACCTTTTTGACTGAATCGTGGCTGCTCTTAGCCTTGTCCTAGGTTACTTTCATGTAAAGTTTTCACTATGCAACACCATTAAATTTATTTTTTTTTAAAAACACACACACTCATATATAGAGAGGAAGAATTTCATTGAGAATCATTCTTAGTACAAGAACCGTGAGAATCAATCCTGACCGTCAAATTCTCTCTCCTTCAATTTGATTGCACATTCATGAATTCATCACATGTACCTTGTCACACTTGATCCTCTTATGCTCTCCATCCATAAATTTCACTTACTAAATCAACGGCTAAGATCGATTGGTTCTCGTACTAAGATCTCAAATTAACCCTTCCCTATATATATATAGAATCAGGATCAAATAAAAAGAGTGTTATGGTACAAAGAGTAAGGAGAAACCAGAGGCTACCACGTGTCAAATTTATTAAAACTATTAAAAAGGGTAAAATAGGAAAAATAAAACCCCCCAACCCCACGTTTTTCTCTTGATGTTTTCTCACCAACCACGTCTACCTCTCTCTAAAACCCAAACCCTATTTTTAACGTTTTAATCCTCCGCTGCCGCTAGTTTGATTCACCAGGAACGGCGCTGCAACCCCTAGAAGGATCGGCGCTGCAACCTCCTTCGCCCACCGTGCCACCGCCATCAACCGCTGATCTGTTGTTTATCCACCATCGCTGCCACTAGTTTGATTCACCACAGCCGCCGCAGGTTTGATTCACCATCGCCGCCACCGGTTTGATTCACATCGTCGCCCCTGGTTTGATTCAACACCGCCACTGGTGTGATTCTCCACCGACTCCGCAGGTTTGATTCACCACCTCCGCCGCCGGTTTGATTCACCATCGTCGCCCCTGGTTTGATTCAACACCGCCGCTGGTGTAATTCTCCACCGTCGCTGCTGGTTTGATTCTCCGCCTTGTGCATCAAGTTTACTGATTTTGCACAGATTATATGGATTTGCGGCAGCTGTTGATGGTTTTTGGAGATATTAATGTTTATTGAATCGACATTTTTGGTTAGTAATTATTGTTTCATGTATTGTAATTTACAGCCATGCTTCAATTTTTTGTAAATGATGAATATAATCAATCTGTGCATCTGTTTTTTATTTTCTGGGTATTTTTTTTGTTTGATGAATATAATCAATCAAGTTGTTTAATTGTTACTGTGTGTTTTGATGCACGAAGGTTTGATTCACGAATGTTTAATGCACGACGGTTTGATTAACGAATGTTTGATGCACGGATGTTTGTTTCACGAATGTTTGATGCACGAATGTTTGATGCACGGATGTTTGTTTCACGAATGT
Organism: Pulicaria dysenterica; assembly: GCA_947179395.2. Taxonomy (NCBI): domain Eukaryota; kingdom Viridiplantae; phylum Streptophyta; class Magnoliopsida; order Asterales; family Asteraceae; genus Pulicaria; species Pulicaria dysenterica. Next base: position 106,682,692 of record OX359288.1, on the reverse strand, counting down.
TTGATGCAGTCAGATGGAGAGGATATATTAAACTTTGTGTTTGTTCAGTTGTTAAATCTGTATATTGAATTTTTTTTGGGTAAAAAGCCTTATTTTTAGGGGAAAATTGAAAATAGTAAATTTTAATAGACAATTATACCCCTAACTGTTTTTTTTTTTTGTAATTAAGAAAAACGAAAAAAAGTAAGAATTTTAGGATCAGATTTTGAAAAATGGATGGCTGAGATTTCTCCTTACTCTTTGTACCATAAAACTCTTTTTAGTGGATCATCTCCCTATATATATATATATATATATATATATATATATATATATATATATATATATATATATATATATATATATATATAGGAAGAAGTTCATTTAAGAACTATTCTTACTGCGATAACCAATTTGAGCCGTCTAATTTCCCCTCCTTCAATGTCATTAACCATCCATGGATTTCTTACATGCATCATGCCATACTCTATCCCTACACGCTCACTTCCCATATCCAAGGAACGGCTGAGATTGGTTCTCGCACTAACAACGGTTCTCGAATGAACCCTCCCCTATATACATATATATATATATATATTTTTTTTCAAAAAATATGTATATAAATATATAGGTGTTTACATGAGAATTGAACTGTACTATGCGAAGATTAATTAATAGCAATATTTATAAATCATTAAAAAAGATATTTTGGTTATTTAAATATTTATTTAACCGAGAATTACATCTAATAGACCGTCATTAATAAGTAACACTTAAGTGTTGTTTGTTTTCGAAGACATATATATCTTATGTCTTATTTCATTTCTTCATGAGAAGATGTGGTTCAGAAGGTTTTAAGTCTGATAAGGTCTGCGAAAAAGAGATATAGTTTTTAGTTTCTCAAAATAAGTAAAAATAAGACATAATAAGAACTTATGTATGTGAAAAACAAACAAGCTTATTAGAAACGTACACGGACGCGCATACGTTTATTTGAACAACAAACAAGCTTATTGGAAAGGTCTGTACGCCCACAGACATTTCTTTAAAATAACACCTTATTTGAAAAAACAAACAAAATCTTATTTTTTCCTTAGATATCAATCATTGATGCAATTTAATCATTTAAATAATTAAATGCAAGTACTAGTCCAAACTATATTCAAGAGGAAAGGCATGCTAGATGCATAACTCAAATACATACCAGCTTTAACCATTTCAGCTGCATTTTCACATGCCTAAACAAAAGAACCACAACTTCGTCAATAAGAAATTCACTTTTACTATTAACATTCTATCCAACTCATATAAAAAAAACAACCATTTTTACACCAAATGTTCAGAAATCTAACTACATTTGTAACAAATAAATCTACGTGTTTTAAAAAATAAAGCAAATATACAATCTGGTCAACATCCCTAATGTCATGAGCAGCATGCAAACAACCAAAATGGAATAAGAAAAATGGTAGTTCACCTGTAACCTTGTCAAACAGATCGAACCTTAGATCTGTGTTAATGTGAGAATAACCTCTTAGGGTTTGTGTTGTATTAACTCAATATTTATAGAGTTTATAAATAATTATAATTACATAAAGGATCATACACTATACATTTATCCAGGATATGATATTTTATGGATTTAACACACTCCCCCCCCCCCCCCCCCGGGCTGTTGAAGCATGCAACACATGAACCTGTCCAAAAGCAACATGTTCTCTAACAAAATGTAAATTTATCTCCACATGTTTGGTACGTCGGTGTTGTACCGGGTTCAAAGCTAGATACACGACATTGACGTTGTTACAAAACACAATAGTGGCATGAGGGAAGGGGCAAAGTAACTCAAGCAAGAGATTGCGCAACCAAAATGCTTCACCAATAACATTGATAATGCCCCTATATTTAGCTTCCGCACTAGAACGAGAGTTGTCATTTGGAAGATCAGGAGACAAGATTGTCATTAAGGAGAAAAACCTAAATGTTGACCGACGTGTATACGGACACCCTGCCTAATCAGCATCGGCGTAGGAAAACAAACGATCAACATTAGAAAGACGCAAGTGAAGACCGTGTGACAATGTACCTCAAATATATCTAAGAACTAGTTTCAGAGCATGAAGATGCAGTTCACGTGGATCATGCATGTGAAGGCGGAAATGATAAACAACATAGAAAATGTCAGGATGCTTGAAAGTCAAATACTGAAGTGCACCTGCAAGACTTCAGTAAAGTGTAGAGTTAGACACAAGCTTACTAGTGGGTGGTATTTAGATTTAGTGCAGCCGGAGTGAGACAAGGAGTGCAATTATCCATGCCGGCTCTAGCAAGGATGTCACGCAAAAATGCAGTTTGAGATAAAAGCAAACCGTACTTGGAGTGAGTTGTTGTTATTCCAAGAAAAAAGGATAAAGCTCCTATACAAGTCGTGGAAAATTCCTTAGAGAGACATGAAATGACACGAGAAACAAGTCGGTGAGAGAAGGCTGTGAGAATGATATCATCAACATCTAGGAGCAGGTAAATGGTATCCTGTCCACGATGAAATATGAAAAGAGAGGTATCGTTTTTGTTGCTGATAAAACCCAATGAGGTTATATAAATCGTTGATACCAAGCTCGGAAAGCTTGCTTAAGACCATATAATGCCTTGCAAAGCCTACAAACATAGTCACGATAGGCAAGATGAGTAGATATAGGAGGTTGTTTTATATAAACTTCCTCGGAAAGATCACTATTCAGAAAAACATTCTTTACATCGAGCTAGTGAATAGGCTAACGATGGATTACAACAATGCTAAGAACAATATGAATAGTGACTGGTTAGACAACAGGGCTAAATGTTTCATCAAAACAAGACCAGGCTGTTAAGAGTTCCCATGTGCCACAAGACAGGCCTTGTAGCAATCAAGTTTACCTTGACTGTCAAACTTATGGCGGAAAATCCATTTACAATGAACAATATTTGTGTAGGTAGGCCGAGGAACCAAAACCCAGGTTGCATTGGAAACCATGTTAATGTGAGAACATCCTTTTAGGATTTGTGTTGTATTAGCTCGGTATTTAAAGGGTTTACAAGTAAATATAATTATATAAAGTCCTAGACCATACATTATCAAGGATGGATATTTAGTGTATTTAACAATCTAAAATAAGTCGTTATATAGTAGATAGCAGCTTTAGATCGTGCGATAAGTGCAAGAACTTTTATAACATTATTAATGACCTATTAGTAGAAGTATTTTGACTTTTTATATATTTACCTAACAATAAATTACGTCTGAGTTATCCTACGTTAATAAGTGAGGCTTGATTGTTATAATATACTATAACACTGTACTTTTTAAACATATACTTTACTGCAACCGGAAGCTAATTACATATAATTATCTTATTTACATAATGTATACAAATGTTTTAACTTGTTTTATTCACCAAAACTTTTACAGTGTTAATATCCAGACAGACTCTTTACAAAAATAGACATCAGAGTTCTTGGCCTGTCCATATCCCCAGTCCAAAAGCATCAGAACTCACCAAAGAAAATCTGCAAAACAATCTAGTGGGGAATTAGCACAAAGCTAAGTGAGGGAACAAATATCTAAACATACACAAGGCAAATATGCCTAAATCCAAATAGCTCATGAATCCCAGGAGAACCGGCGGTGTTGCAAGCACCTACAACCAAGGTCGGCCAAAACCAAGGTTTACCGATAGCCTTGCTAACATGGACAACAGTATCAGCCCCCTTGAGTACCACAAAAGTACCTCAAGATCAGATATTGTAAATCCCCAAGCAACAGGCTCAGCATCTCACTGATCTCCAAATTAACATGTATATACAATCCAAACAAGAGCATTCCAAATAGGATGCCATATCCTGTATATCTAAAGATATAAACCCACTCACCACAGTCTGCACTGTTGAATCCCACTCAGTTGACTAAATTCACTGAGTCTTCCCAGTTCCTGAGATTATGGTAACATAAGTCAGTATTCAATTCATAATACTGATCCAAAATAAATATCATATTTATTCATGATTCTCATGTATATACACATATACATATATATTCATCATACATAAACCCCAAACAGATATACAATTCATGTTTATCTTCAAATCATCAATTCCGATTAAAGTCGGATTCCGAGTAGATGACCAATTCCGATAGAATCATAATCCAAATCCGAGCAAAGGCATAGTCCAAGTAAAAGTCCAATTCCGAGTAAATAGGATTCCGAGTAAAGGTAATTCCGACTTATTATCCAAATTCCGAGTAAAGGTACAATTCCGCGTAAAAGTCCAATTCCGAGAAAATAGGATTCCGAGTAAAGGTAATTAAGACATTCCACAGAGTTTTAGTCGGATTCCGAGTAAAGTATTAAGGCAAATCTATAAGTGTTTAGTCGGATTTCATCAATTCCGACCAATTCTGTCGGAATTCACCAATTCCGACTAAATCAAACCCCAATTCCGACTAATTCAAGTGTTCATCCCCATTATTGATTTCTAACTTAAATCACTACTGATTTTAAGCATGCAAGTTATATATGTTTCCAGGAATCATTCTAAACATATAAATAACATGGATAGCTCATAAGTTCTAACATGCATTCATCCTAATTCATCAAATCATATCTCAAGCTTCAATCGGAATTCATATTTATATACAAAACCGAATACTAACAATAATTAACAAATTACATTTCAGTAATCTAACCTTGATAGTGATATGAAATCAGAAACCTAATTGCATGCAAACTTGAAAGCCAAATGTTGAATTCTTTCTTTCTTTCTTCTTCTTCTCGGCCGAAATACACACACAAGAACACACACTCACACCAAGTTCAACTTTGCAAGTAATGTGGTATGGAGAAGGAGTGGGTGGTTATACCCCCCCCCCCTAACCGGCCACACCCCTCCCCACCAACTCATTATAAAATAATATAATTATTTACCTAATATAATAAAACAAAATAATATCACCAAATATCAATTACTACATATATATACAAATAATTCACATAATTTAATTAAATCACAAACTTAATTTAACTAATTACCTTAATTAATCTAGGCCGGATAAGAGGGTGTTACAAATCTTTCCCCTTTAAAAGATTCCGGCCTCGGAATCTCATCGCTCTCAAACAAGGAAGGATACCGGCTTCTCATATCTGCTTCAGTTTCCCAAGTCAAGTCTGAACCTAAACTATGCTTCTCATATCTCGCTGAATCTTGGCCATATCAAATGCATTACAAAATTGCTCACAGAACTTATCCTGGAATTGCTCCCAGGTAATGGCATTTACAACATCTCGCGGCAGATGTGTAGTCAGAGAATCCCACCACGTCAAGGCTTGATCTTTCAACCGTCTCGTTGCAAACTTGACCCACTCAACTTTCTCACAGTTGCAGGCTTCCAAAGCCTTCACAGTCTCTTTCAACCAATTTAGGGTAACATTCGGGTTTGAGCTTCCCGAATACTCAGGTGCTCCACACGCCACAAAATCTTTGAATTGACATTTGTTCCTAGCTTCTTGTTATGGAAACCACGGAATGAAGAAGTTTTGCGGTGGTATCTGGTGTTGGGTAGACACTCCTTGTGGTATAGGGATAAAAGGAAACGATCCGTAAGGAGTTGACACCGTACTCACAGGAGCTGTAGTATAAACTGGTGGTGGTATCGGTTGAGTAACAGGAGCTGTTACTGGAGGCATCTGAACCGAGGTGGTTGGTTGGGAACACCGGGTTTGGTTTAACTGTTGCTCTAATTCAAGAATCCGATCCCTCTGAGTCTGCAAAGTGTCTTCCAGCTGTAACACATAATCTTGGTTATCTGACTCCCTATTATGAGAAGTAGCCGCTCTGTGCTGCTCATTCGAAGCAGTAGATGAAACATTGTTATGTTGTCTTCTAGGGGACTGTGGGGTAAATACCGGGATCTCGTTGTTATCAGCCATAATCTGTTCTACACAACATCTCACCAGTTTTCAGATTATAATCTGTTAGTACCATATCATATTCTCTACAGCTATCTTACTAATTACCCACCCTGGAAATATTGGACTGATCAGAGCCTCTGTTCGAGTATTGCATAACTCAACAATGCAAATCCTCAAACCAGGGCTCTGATACCATTAATTGTAACACCGTACTTTCAGACACTACTTTGAAAAACGCGCGGAAGCTAAAACACATTACTAATATAATTTATTAGAGTAAAATACAACTTTAACTAGTTTGCTTTACAAAATACATTTACAGTGTTACTCAAAACAGACTCTTTACAAAAACAACTAGATATCAGAGTTATGATCAGTCCATAATTCCAGCTTCACCTCCTAACATCCACATACCAGGAATATCCTGTAAAGGAGTTCAACAGTGGGGGATTAGCACAAAGCTACGTGAGAGAATAGATATCACAAACATACAAGGCATAAAGCTCAAACAAACAATGCTCAAACAAACAAGAGAACCGGCGGTCTTGCGGGACCTTCAACCAAATGCCGGCCAAAGCAAAGGTTTACCGATAGCCTAGTTACAACATACAACAATAATAGCAGTTCTTGATTACAACAAATGCTTATCAAGACAATTACTAATACTATATATCTCTAAACATAGGCTCAGTTGAATAACAACCGCCAAGCTGATCTCAACAACAACATGTATATATACAGTAACAAGAGCAATCAATCAGATGATATATCTTATACATCCAAGATATATATCCACTCACCGATATCTTCAAAAGTTCAGGTAACTCAGTCTATTCACAACTACCGAGTCTTGTCTCCACCTGAACAAACAACTAATAGTCAGTATTTGCTTAATCAACACACAATAAGCACAAATACTATATTCAAACACATACGTACATATAATTACAAGTACATATCAACTCATGTATATATTCAAACTATATACCATTATTCACTATTACCCTTTACTTACTGTAATCTTGTGAATTCATCCAATCTCCTTAACTTATGCATTACATACATCCATTTATAAGCAAAGGCCACACTTGATGTACAAGTCATGTTTACTTTCAAATCATCAAGGAGTTGATCTTCAATCGGATTCCTCTTAATCATTCAAATTCCGAGTAAGGGTTCAATTCCGAGTATAGGCATTCTGGTTTAATCGAATTCCGACTAACTGTCCAAATCAGAGCGTACTATTTCCTTTTATAGTCACAATCCGACTAACTATACAATCCGAGCAAATATAAGAATTCCGAGTAAAGGCAAATCCTTGTTAAGGTATTTCCAATCTAGTCGGATTCCGGGGCAAATGTACAATCCGAGGAAAAATAAAAATCCAATTAACATTCAATCCGATCGACATGAAATCCGAGTAAAGTGTTAGGCATTTTTACAAGTTTGATTTCATACTTAAAATCATGAATTCCGAGTGAATCCAAATCCGATATTAGTCGGAATCCGAGTATAGGGTAATCCGAGTACAAGCTAAGGCAAACAGTTCAATTTACTCGGAAACCTTTCAAATCCGATAGCTTTAGTCGGATTTCAACAATTCCGAGCCATTCAAACTCCAATTCCGATTGATTCATACTTAGTAAATCCGAGACATTCAAAAATCATTCCAACTTCGATTTTCAATCTGATTTTAAGCATGCAACCTCATCTAAGTTTCCAGAACTGAATTCTAAACATGTATTGATCATATTAACATCAAATACTAACAAACATGCATCCTAGATCACGAATTCATCATGCATTTCATACAATCGGATTTTCACATATAAAATCATATAAATCCGTAATTAATTAATAATTAACATTTGATTCTGAATTCTAACCTCTTGATGATGTAAATTACTTCAGAATATCAGTTTGCACAATCCAAATCAACAATTGAGTTCAATTCTTTCTTCTTTTGATGTTCTCGGCCGTAGCACACAAAACACACACAAACACTTTCTCTATTTGCATGGAATGAGATTGAAAGTGACAAGGTGGGGGTTTAGGTGTCCAAAATCGACACCTCATCAAACCCCACTATTAATACTTACAATTATTTAATTATTTTATCACAATTTAATTAAATAAATTAATTAAACACATAATCAAATAATCAACCAATTAATTAAAGTAATTCAACTTAATTACCTTAATCCCACTAGGCCTGTAAGGAGGGTGTTACTTGATACCTCCTTGGCAAATCACATGCCCTAGAAATTGAACTTCTCGCAACCAAAATTCACATTTTGAAAACTTAGCATATAATTTGTTTTGTTTGAGAATCTCCAAAACCTGCCTCAGGTGATGATCATGCTCATCCTCTGTCTTCGAATACACTAGAATATCGTCGATGAACACAATAACAAACTTATCTAGAAAAGGTCTGCACACACGATTCATCAAATCCATAAATATGGCAGGAGCATTCGTCAAACCAAATGGCATCACCAAGAATTCGTAATGACTATATAGAGTACGAAAAGCAGTCTTAGGAATATCCTCCTCTGCTACCCTGACCTGATGATAACTGGATCGTAGATCAATCTTTCAAAAGTAAGAAGCCCCTTGCAACTGATCAAATAAATCATCGATTATGGGCAACGGGTACTTGTTCTTGATGGTTTTCTTATTCAGATCCCTGTAATCAATACACATACGAAGAGTTCCATCTTTCTTCTTCACAAACAGTACTGGTGCACCCTACGGCGAAGAACTCGGACGGATAAACCCCTTGTCAAGCAATTCTTGAATTTGAGTCATCATCTCTCGTATCTCAGATGGAGCCAAACGATACGGAGCTTTTGCAATCGGTGTGGTACCCGGTACCAATTCTATCTTATACTCAACATCCCGTACATGTGGCAATCAAGGTAAATCATCTGGAAATACTTCCAGATATTCTGACACAACCCGAACATCTGTAACTGCTTTCTTCTCTTTCTTTGCATCAATGGCGTAAGCTAGGAAGGACGCACACCCTTTAGCTAGAGATTTTTAAGCTTTCATATACGAGATGATTGGAAAAGAAGATCGAGATCTATCCCCACGAGCCACGACATGCGATCTGTCAACCAAAGGAATAGTAATCAGTTTCTTATGGCACTAGATACTAGCCCTATGGAGACTTAACCAATCCATGCCTAGTACTAAGTCAAACCCCGGTATAGGCATCAGCAAACAGTCTACAGGAAAACTAGTACCATCAATGTCTATCGACACCCCAGTCACATAAGAAGTTACATGAACTATCTTACCATCTGCTATCTCTACTTCTAAAGGAGTAGCAATCACAGAAGCAGGAAGTTTCAATTTATCACACAAAGATACATATATAAAAGATCTATTTGTACCAGAGTCAAATAACACACGGGGCAGGCACAAAGTTTACAATAAACATACCCGTGATCACATCACTGTCTTCAGCAGCCTCTGTAACAGTCATCTTGAAGGCTCTCCCTTCCGCAGAAGGTGCAACCTTTCTCTTCTGACCTGCAGAAGACGATCCCCGGACATTGGCTACCCCCTGCCCCGTCCCCTTTTACCTCGGTTTTGTGCATGCTCCAGCTCTATGACCCTCTTCGTGACAATTCCAACAAACATTTGTTTTAAACTGACAGACTGATGGTTCGTGGCCAAATCCACTACAACGCAAACATCGTTTCGTCTGTGATGTGCACGGACCAGTATGACTAGCATTGCAGGGTTTACACCACGACTTGTTCTGAATAAACCCTGAACCTTTTGATTTCTGATCACCCCGATTCTGGTTATTCTGCCACTTGCCATTGTTCCCACTCTGATTTCCACCGGATTTGTGAGATGACCCTTTCTCACGATTCATTCTCTCCCGAGCTTTCACGTCACCCTCAGCAGCTCATGCAACAGTAAACACCTGTACCAACGATGTTGCCATCCGGGTGTTACCCCGATATTCCGGCAACAGTGCTTGAACGAAATGATCTATCTGTGATGGTTCATCGGGTACCCACTGCTTAGCAAACCTCAGCTTCTCGTTAAACTTTGCAATCAATTCATCCACTAACATCTTGTCATCTTGAGCTAGATCCATGAACTCCCGTTTCACTTTAGCTAGATCATAAGTATTACAGAATTGCTCACAGAACTTGGTTTGAAATTGATCCCAAGTAACATAATTTACAACTTCTCTGGATATATGAGCAGTTAGAGAATCCCACCAGGTTGCAGCTTGACCCTTCAACCTCCGAGTTACAAAATTAACCCTATCAGATTCCTCACAATTGCAGGCATCTAAAGCCTTCACCATCTCCCTTAACCAACTCAAAGTATTAGTTGGATTTGAGCTTCCAGAATACTCAGGTGGCTGGCAAGCCATTAAATCCTTGTATTGCCCTTTTTGTTTAAAGCCTCCTTGAATTGGGTACCAAGGAATGAAAAAGTTCTGCTGTTGTGGTTGGTGCTGCTGTTGAGGTTCATAATACTGTGTCACAGGTGGCATTGACACAAAAGGTAAGGTTCCAAATGGTGTAGACACAGTGTTGAATGGTGCAGCTGAGTAAACAGGAGGTGGTATAGATTAGGTAAACACAACTGACTCCCTAGGCATGTGGATAGTTTGGGTTTGCTGTAAGGACTGAGTTTTCTGCTGTTGTTGTTCCAACTCTTGAACCCGATGCCTAATAGTTTGCAAAGTATCTTCCAACTGAAACACATAGTCTTGTTGATCAGACTCACTATTGTGAGAAGTACAAGCTCTATTGTGCTGTTCATTAACTGCAGTGGAGGACTGATTGTTTATTCTGGGGGACGCAGGGGTAGTTGTCTGGTTCACGTTGTCAGCCATTTTCTGTTCTATACATAACATCTCACCAGTTGTTAGATATAATCCGTTAGTATAAACACACTAACCACCCTCAAAGCTACACTACTAATTACCCACACTGAGAATACTGGACTGACCAGAGCCTCGATTCGAGTATTGCACAAATCATTCATTCAAATCCTCAAACCAGGGCTCTGATACCAATTTATAACACTGTACTTTTTAAACATATACGTTACTGCATTCGGAAGCTAATTACATATAATTATCTTAATTACATAATAGATACAAAAGTTTTAACTTGTTTTATACACCAAAACTTTTACAGTGTTAATATCCAGACAGGCTCTTTACAAAAATAGACATCAGAGTTCTTGGTCTGTCCATATCCCAAGTCCAAAAGCATCAGAACTCACCAAAGAAAATCTGCAAAACAATCTAGTGGGGAATTAGCACAAAGCTAAGTGAGGGAACAAATATCTAAACATACACAAGGCAAATATGCCTAAACCCAAATAGCTCATGAATCCCAGGAGAACCGGCGGTGATGCAAGCACCTACAACCAAGGTCGGCTAAAACCAAGGTTTACCGATAGCCTTGCTAACATGGACAACAGTATCAGCCCCCTTGAGTACCACAAAAGTACCTTAAGATCAGATACTGTAAATCCCCAAGCAACAGGGCCAGCATCTCACTGATCTCCAAATTAACATGTATATACAATCCAAACAAGAGCATTCCAAATAGGATGGCATATCCTGTATATCTAAATATATAAACCCACTTACCACAGTCTACACTATTGAACCCCACTCAGTTGACTAAATTCACTGAGTCTTCCCAGTTCCTGAGATTAAGGTAACATAAGTCAGTATTCAATTCATAATACTGATCCAAAATAAATATCATATTTATTCATGATTCTCATGTATATACACATATACATATATATTCATCATACATAAACCCCAAACAGATATACAATTCATGTTTATCTTCAAATCATCAATTCCGACTAAGTTTAAATCCGATTAAAGTCGGATTCCGAGTAGATGACCAATTCCGATAGAATCATAATCCAAATCCGAGCAAAGGCATAGTCCAAGTAAAAGTCCAATTCCGAGTAAATAGGATTCCGAGTAAAGGTAATTCCGACTTATTATCCAAATTCCGAGTAAAGGTACAATTCCGCGTAAAAGTCCAATTCCGAGAAAATAGGATTCCGAGTAAAGGTAATTAAGACATTCCACAGAGTTTTAGTCGGATTTCGAGTAAAGTATTAAGGCAAATCTATAAGTGTTTAGTCGGATTTCATCAATTCCGACCAATTCTGTCGGAATTCACCAATTCCGACTCAATCAAACCCCAATTCCGACTAATTCAAGTGTTCATCCCCATTATTGATTTCTAACTTAAATCACTACCGATTTTAAGCATGCAAGTTATATATGTTTCCAGGAATCATTCTAAACATATAAATAACATGTATAGATCATAAATTCTAACATGCATTCATCCTAATTCATCAAATAAAACTCAAGCTTCAATCGGAATTCATATTTATATACAAAACCAAATACTAACAATAATTAACAAATTACATTTCAGTAATCTAACCTTGATAGTGATATGAAATCAGAAACCTAATTGCATGCAAACTTGAAAACCAAATGTTGAATTCTTTCTTTCTTTCTTCTTCTTCTCGGCCGAAATACACACACAAGAACACACACTCACACCAAGTTCAACTTTGCAAGTAATGTGGTATGGAGAAGGAGTGGGTGGTTATACCCCCCTAACCGGCCACACCCCTCCCCCACCAACTCATTATAAAATAATATTATTATTTATCTAAAATAATAAAACAAAATAATATCACCAAATATCAATTACTACATATATACAAATAATTCACATAATTTAATTAAATCTCAAACTTAATTTAATTAATTACCTTAATTAATCTAGGTCGGATAAGAGGGTGTTACATATAACATTCATTATTAAGCGCATTAATAAACTTATATAACTGTTACTTATTTATTTATTTTAATGAAAGATCAATATTTATTATTTATTAATGAGTTAATTACAAAAATAGTCCCTGTGGTTGTCACTAAATTTCACTTTTAGTCCTTTAACTTTAAAAATAACAAAAAAGGTCACTGTGGTTGTCAATTTGTTTCAGTTTTGGTCCTTTAGCTTAACAGACGTTATCTTTTGCCATTAGAAACCCTCATGTGCCTTGCACATGAGGGTATTATGGTCAATTTCATAATTATTCATGTTACCAAACATGCTAATTTGTACCTTCTATATTAAAATAAATAAAAGAAAAAGAATAATATTATATACCATTTCTCCCCCACTACCCCCTCTCTCTCTCTAACCATTCTCTGAGGCGCTCTCTCTCTCTCTAACCCCTTCTCCAAACAGAAACCAACCCCACCACCGTCTAACCACCACCACCACCATCATCGTCTAACCACCACCAAATAATATCACAGCCGGAAACAACCACCATCGGATCTTGTTACCACCACCATCGGATCTCGTTACCACCACCATCATCGTCTAACCACCATCGGCGAAAGATCTATAAAACATAAACCACCGCTACCGCCGGCAGCCTTGTTAAAGAACCGTCGTCGTCGTCTATTGGCTCTTAACCACCAACCGTTCACCGCTAATCCATCATCTCGCCGAATCTTGACCACCAATCTCGCCATCGTCTGTTGGATCTTGACCATCAATCTCGCCGCCGGCTGCCTACCTTCAATGCTGCCACCGCCACGCCATAACCACCATCGTGAATTTCGATTTCAGATCTAACTACCTCTTTCATCATCGATTTCAGATCTGAACACCGCCAAAACAACCATGTAAGCAAAACCCTAAATCAGATATATCTTTGTCTTCCCCATTGAAGACACCCATCATCGCAGATCTGAACCTCAACACGTCTCTTCTAATTATGTGAGTAAAATTGGGGTTTTCTTCTTCTTATTTGATAGTTCGAGATTCCAAAAGCTTAGGTTTTTGGATGGTTAAAGATTTCCAGATTTGTGAATTTTTGTTATAGATATCTGTAATAATTTAGACTTAGATGTTATATGAAAATTGGGTTTTTGTTCTTCATATACATTCTATACATATTTTCTAATGTGGATTCTTTGTACTTAATCAAAATTCATGTTTACATTGTTTGGATTAGAAACCAGTATTCTAATTCAGTATGTTATTTGTTCTTAGTTGAAGAATAATATGACAATTGATTTATTATTATGATTATTAATATATAATTAAGATTAGTTGATTTTGCTTAAATAATAATTAAAATTAAAGGTTATTAGATAAAAAAGATGTTTGGGAACAAGAATAAAGTCTAAATTGACCAAAATACCCTCATGTGAAAGGCACTGAAACAAATTGATAACCACAGTGACCTTTTTTATAATTTTTAAAGTTAAAAGACTAAAAGTGAAATTTAGTGACAACCGCATAGACCCGTTTTGTAATTAACTCTTTATTAATATTGTTAGAAAATTCTAAGTTTTTTTCCTTGTAGCAAATACAAATATCGAAAAGCAATCGCCTGCTATGAGCCTCTGACATACATATTTTGGGTAGATGACAGTACTTTTATCGTCAAATCGTTTTTTTTTTTTTTTTTGTATGTTTTAATTTAGACACTATCATATTTCTAATTACTTTTAGAGCGAGCTAGTCAGACACATACATCTATCGAGAGGGATACAACTTTTTTTTCCCTCAGGAGAGGAGAAGTGTAACTATATGTACTAATTAATAAAGTAAATAATATTGTATGAATTAAACTAGATTAAAATTTAAATGAATGTATAAGATATGAGTTGGTCTAAAAAATTAAATATTACATATTTATTAAAAAGTATAAAAAGATATATAAATATATATATATATATATATATATATATATATATATATATATATATATATATAATGGATCAATATAGAACCATTATTTAAACATAGAACCATAGAACCAATCTGGACCATTGGATCATCAAAATCAATGGTTGAGATTAAGGATGACATAATTGTAATTATCTCCCAACAAACCCACGTTTTTAATAAAAAAATACCCCCCAAAACTTTAAATTGTCATAACTTTTTAAGTTTTGTGAATTTTAAAAAAAATTATACCAATATTTTAGTTTTTTAATCCACTTTCAATCAAGACCACTCTTGCCATATTTTTCAAAAAATTTTATGAAAATGCAAATTTTGTTTTGCATTTTCAGTTAGTTCTTGTTTGCATTTTCAGTATTGGTTTCAAAATTTGCATTTTTGGAAACATATGCATAACTTGCATCTTCGATTTTTGCATTTTCGGTTTTTACATTTTTGCATTTTCAAATGAAACCCGGGTGAAAATGAAAATTTTGAAAAATTTGCATTTAAAAAAAAAATAAAGTTTCAGAAATATATCAAGCCTGATCTTGTTTGAAAGAGGACGAAAAACTGAATCTAACGATATACTTTTTTTGTTAAAATTCTTAAAAACGAATGAGTTATGATCATTTAAAGATTGAGGGGTTTTTTTTTAAAGTTTGTTGGAAAGGAGGGGAGGACACGTGTCAACCTCTAAGGTGGTTCTAAGGGTTCTATGTTTAAGAAGGGTTCTATGTGTATCCTTACCCTATATATATATATATATATATATATATATATATATATATATATATATATATATATAGGAAGAAGTTTCATTGAGAACCATTTTTAATGTGAGAACCGAAAGAACCAATCTGAGCCATCCAATTCCCCCTCTTTCAATGTTAATGCACACCCATGAATTTCTCACATACACCCTGCCACACTTGATCCCCCCACGCTCTCCATCCATGAATTCCACTTATCAAATCAACGGTTAAGATTGGTTCTCGCGGTTCTCGCACTAAAATCGATTCTCAATGGAACCCTCCCCTATATATATATATAATTAGGTTCAAGTAAAAATAGTTTTAGGGTACAAAATGTAAGGTGAAAGGAGAGGTGACACTTGTCATTTTTAATTTAGGGGTATTATATGAAATGAATACCTTTTCTCTCTCCACTCCTAAGTATTACCCAAACCCACGTCCCCCCTCACCGTTTCTTTCATTATGCGAAACCCTAGAGAGTTACGTCCCACCATCGGCGCCCAACCCTCATCTTTTTTCAATGATTCTGCCACCGGCACCCCCCTGCAACCTCCGCCACCGGCTCCTTCCCCTTCGCCGTTCAATATTCAATCGATGGTGTTGTTTATGCTTCAGATCTGCAATCGCCGACCACCACCACCTCTGCGACGTCGCCAGATCCTGCAAAGATTGTTGAGTATCCACTATCTCCGCGCCGCTAGTTTGATTCACCACCGCCGCCACCAGTTTGATTCACCAGCGCCGCCCCTGGTTTGATACAACACCGCCGCTGGTTTGATTCTTCGTCATCGCCGCTGGACCACCACCGCCGCTGCCGCCGCCATTCATCACCACCGTGCCGTTCATCTATGCTGTCTATCCTGTGCATCAGATTTAGAAAAGTTTGTATTTTTTTTATTGTGTGCATCAAAATGGTATGTACATAAGTTGATTTTTCTTGTCTATGTGTAGTGCATTCTGTGAATCAAAGAAGGTTGTCTTCTGTGAATCAAAGGTTGTTTTTTGTGCATTAAGTGGTTGTAACCTGTGCATCTAAATCGTTGTACTTTATGCATCAAATGTTAGATGTGAATCAAATGTTTGAATTGTGTGCATCAGAATATTGTTAACCATGAATCAGTCATGGTGGCCTGAGATTTGGATGACGGGTACGGTTAATCTGACCCCCACGTTTTTTCTACCTATAATTTTTTATTTTTAAATTTACTATATTAACCTTTGCTATTTTTTTAATTCTGAAAATTTGGTAAAAAAAATGACTTTTTTTGTTTGACTTCTGAATAGATCATGTGGCTTAGATTTCACCTTACATTTAGTACCTTAAGTCTCTTTGTAGTATAACCCTCCTATATATATATATATATATATATATATATATATATATATATATATATATATATATATATATATATATGTTAAATACGATATTTAAAATTAAAAACGGTTTGTATCAAATTATCTGAAATAATTTAATTTTAAATTAAAAACACGGCTCCTAAAATTATAAATTAGATTAAACATTCAAATTTAATTAAACAGCTAAAAATTTTAATTTTAATGAATCTAAATTTGTATTTTATTTATATTCAGGCCTTTTCTTGAAAAAGTAACAGTGTAACCACGTAGTGTTTTCCGTTTATGACATATGCAAGTTTCATGCTTACTACGTCATTCAAAATTTCTTTTTCTAACAGTTTTATTATTTTTTAGTTTGCATTTATATATAGAGAGAAGGAAAATTTAATTTGAGAATATTTTTAATTTAGGAATCATGAAAATCAATCTTGATCGTTAAATTCTTTCTCTTTCAATTTAATTGTCCACCAATTTATCACATGTATTTTGTAACTGTGAGAACTGCGGGAACCAATCTTAGCCGTTGATTTGATAAAGTGGAATTCACGGATGTGGAGCGTGAGGGGATCAAGTGTGGCAGGGTGCATGTGATGAATTCATTGGTGAGCACTTACATCGAATGAGGGGGAATTGGATGACTCAGATTGGATATAGCGGTTCTAGTACGAAAAACAGTTCTCGTTTAAACTTTTGCATATA
The DNA here is from genome assembly GCA_947179395.2 of Pulicaria dysenterica. NCBI lineage: Eukaryota > Viridiplantae > Streptophyta > Magnoliopsida > Asterales > Asteraceae > Pulicaria > Pulicaria dysenterica. The sequence continues at coordinate 106,665,178 of OX359288.1, read as the reverse complement.
TATATATATATATATATATATATATATATATATATATATATATATATATATATATATATATATATAGGGGACGGTTCAAACGAAAACTGTTTTTCGTACGAGAACTGCGAGAATCAATTACAGCCATTGATCAAAGAGATGGAGGGTTGAGATTAAAGAGTTGTTAATAGATAACCTTAAACAAATCAAACATATCCTTAATTAATAAAGGTAGTTTCGGCATTTTTACATTACCCCCGCATTTTTAAACTAATATATACATCAAACGGAGAAGTGTTAAATTACGAAAATTATACCAAATTAACGAGAAAATTATGCTCTTTAATTTGAGACCGGTCTTGATATATTTTTTCAAATGTTTTTTTGTGTTTGCTAGGTTTTTTTTTCTGTACAGCTCGAAATTTGCACTAATGCAAATTTTGCACAAGTGCAAATTTTACTGGGTTTTTTTTTTCTGTACAGCTTGGAATTTGCACTAGTGCAAATTTTGCACATATTTACCTGGTTTATTCAGCACAGATGTAGATATGCACTTGTGCAAATTTTGCACTAGTGCAAATTTTACTGGGTTTTTTTTTCTGTATAGTTTGGAATTTGCACTAGTGCAAATTTTGCACAAGTGCAAATTTTGCATATATTTACCTGGTTTTTTCAGCACAGATGTAGATATCCACTTGTGCAAAATTTGCACTAGTGCAAATTCCGAGCTGTACTGAAAAAAAACCTAACAAACATGAATTTTTTTCCAACAAAATATAGCAAGATCGGTCTTAATTTTGACAAAGAAACCTTTTGATGCTCATTTCTTTGTTATACTTTACAATACCATGAATCATTTCATGATATCAAAGCATAGAAGATCCGATCAGCTTTAAAGCTACAGAATATCCAAAATGAAGTCTGTACAATCAGTTAAAGGTTCAAAATGAAGTCTGTGCAATCAGTTAAAGCTGCAGAAAGTTCTTATTAAGATAACAAATATTGGTAGGATTATAAACCTCACAAACATCAACTCATTTGAAAAATACAAATTCATGAAATTAAGAACCTATAAAAACAGAAATCTGGAACAGATTATATGGCACCCAAACATCAACTCATTTGCACTACAAATCCACGGAGCGCAAAGAACAATCATCCATCGATCTATAAGCGATTATGGTTGCAACTCGCAAGTGTCTATTGACTACAAATTTAATGGTTGTTGTTACTCCGCCGCAATGACGTCGCTTCCATAGTTATAAAATCCAGAGGAAAAAAAATTTGTGTGTTTGTTGGGGGGTTTTCACTACAGCTCTCGACATTTGCACCTGTGCAAAAATATTTACACCTGTACAAATCCACATATTTGCACCTGTGCAAATATTTGCACCTATGCAAAATCACCTAGTTTTTTCAACAAAGATGTAGATATGTGCATTTGCAAATAGACGTAGGATGTAGATCTAAACCAAAAATGTCGCATATACCTAAATAACACTATAAATCAATCATTAACCAAGCTAAATACTACACCAACCGTATATAATTAAAAACATTTTTTTCCTTTATATATAATCTTTTTAAGTATAAAAGAAGATCTGCATTAATCTAGTACAAATTTAAAAATCAAAATTATATTACATGATTACATTGGCGATAAAAAGAAAAAAAAGGCAATTAAAAACTAATGTAATCATACTAATACATATGCCACGTGTGATGTGTAGTATGTATGTATAATTAAAAAAACTAAATAATAGAAAATGTGAAGAGTCAGGTGGAGCACCTACCTTGAGTGTTGTAATGGTTTTTCATTGTCAGAACCCTCAAAAGCTTCAATTCTCAAAAGCTAACCCAAATAAAAATATCTAACTCCTTTCCCTCTCTCGTAAATTAACAGATACAAAAATTCTTTTGAATGAGTTAAGTCTCAACACTTCTAACTCTTATCTTCTCCAAACGTTACAGATTCAAACAAAATGATATCACCTTGTATCTGAGATCTACTTATTGATCACCATACATTACAGATCTGGGTTTGTTTAGATTCAAAAATTTTTGAACGAGTTTTCCCATATACTACAGATCTGGGTTATGGGAAGAGTTTGAATGCAGATCTGGAATATTGAAGGTGTAGGTTCCGACTTTGAGCTCAAATAGAGAGAGAGAGAAGGAGATGAACAGGTCGCCGGGAAGGAGTTGAATATCGCCGGAGGTTGAACACTTTTAAGGAAGTGAGAGAAAATTGTTAGATCTACAGCATCCAAGCTAGAAGAGAGAGACATAGTAAAATGCATAGCTGCTGACGGTGCGACGAGATCTTAGGAGGTATAAGTGTTGGTGACACTTTGACGGCGGCGGCGGTGGCACTTTGATGGCGACGATGGTGATGGTCGCCGGTGGTGATGGGTACGGTGGTGGTGGTTGAATGTGTATCTTGGGTTATGAAAAGTTACCAGCCTTAGCTACCTATTAATTAGAAAAGGACAAAATTAAACAAATGACTGTAATACCCTTTTAGTTTATTATTAAATAAAAAAGACAAGGAATTAATTGATTGGTCTAGAATGGTTCTCGCAGTTCTCGTACGAAAAACAGTTCTCGTTTGAACCGTACCCATATATATATATATATATATATATATATATATATATATATATATATATATATATATATATATATATATATATAATGAGAACTGTTTTCCGTACGAGAACTTCGAGAAACAATTTTAGCTGTTGATTGGATAAGTGAAATTCATTGATGTAGAGGGTGGGCGGATCAAGTGTGGCAGGGTGCATGTGAGGAATTCATGAGTGGGTGATGACATTAAAAGAGGAGAAATTGGACGACTCAGATTGGTATATGCAGTTCTCGTTTGAACTTTTGCATATATATATATATATATATATATATATATATATATATATATATATATATATATATATATATATTTCCCAACTTCTTATCCACTACCCAACAAGTTTTATATGAGTATTTATATATATTGTTAGATGTTATGTTTTCGTTATCAAAATTTTCATGAGCTAGCTATAGAGCTGCTATATTTTAACGATTTTTTACTCATTACATTTACATAATTGTTTTTGCTAATCTTTTTTAATTATAACATTATGACATGTTAGAATCATCTAATTTCGTCAAGTATAATTTTCTTACTAAGTTCATTTCGCGTTCAAGATTTTAGTTTTGAACAGATGAGCTCGATCCTATATATGTTTTTGTTAACAGTTAAATGATTCTTTAAACTAACTCGATCCGTTTTCCTATTTGTGCATGCTATAAGAGGAACATGTCAATATTTTATTTGTAAAAAATAATTGTCGAACTTCAATATATATAACCTCTTAATTTCATACCTCACCGGTTGGTTACCTTTTTAACATGTCATTCATATCAATTTGTATAAGAAAAAAATTGATTAGTGGTTGAATTGTTATGAAAAATGTTTATATTAAATTGATAGATAGGTTTTTATAGAAAAATAATGGTATGATCTATATCTCTATATGGCGGGACTGTCACCACTAGGATCTGTCCGTAGAACGTATTGAACACAACAAGCCGGGTATTTTTTTTCTATATACATGACGAAAAATTTATAAATCGTAGGTAGTGTTCAGTAGTGAACACCGTATTGATAATAAAGTAAAAGTATATTTTAAAAAAGGGTTTAGTTTCAAAAAGTGTATCGAATTTGACACTTTTTGCTATTGTGTATACCCAATTTTCAAAACTACCATTTAGTGTATTGAAGTTTTAAAAACTACCATTTAATGTATGGTAACTTGGTATAGTAGGTTAATGCTTATGTGTCACAAGTTTTGATTATGTGGCAGTCAAATGGCAGTGACATGGCATTGTTTGATGCTGAGGTGTTGTTAGTTCATTTAAAAATAAACAAAAAATAATAATAATAATAATGAAAGAAACAAGTCTGGGATCTTGCTCAATCGATATGAGATCTGGACTCCCATTGCCCTCATCGATCTGGACTCTACCACCATCAGGTCACCGTCTCCACCACCATCCCGTCGCCACCATTATCCCGTCGCCACCATCGCCTGCTATCACCACCATCGGAGGTCACCACCACGACTACACCATCTTCTCCGGTAACCACCACGACTGCACCTTCTTCTCCAGTCAACACCACGACTGCACCATCTTCTCCAGCCGCCTCACCACCACCACTGACTGCACCATCGAGTTCCATCACCACCATCTGTACATCGCCGAATTCATCACCACCATCGGAGGTCATCACCATCGGAGGTCATCACGAGCAGAGGTCATCACCACTACCATTCTGGGATCAATCGCCACCACCACCATCGATTAGGGTTTCTCAGATCTGGGTTTCTCGAGTTAGGGTTTCTCATATATGGGTTTCTTCGAGTTAGGGTTTCTCAGATCTGGGTTTTTCATCGATTAGGGCTACTGTTGATTTCCATCACCACCAATGATCTTCATCTTCGTCGACCATGGGCCATGGCAGCCACCATCTTGAAGAACAACAGGAAGGTTTCAATTGAATGCATATTTGCAGGTATCGATTTGAATGTTCCTGTTTTTTATTTTGAAAATTAGGGATAAATATTTGAATGTTCTTCATGTTTTTGATTTACTTCTGTATTTAAATCTTTATTTTTATGATTCTAGATTTGTATGGTTTTGATTTTGAGTTCAGAAATGGGTTCACAGATTTGATGTTCTTCATGGGTTTCATGGTGTTCTTCATCATATTCATATGTTCTTCTTGAAAACTTGAAGATATGAATGTTCTTCATGTATAATCTTCATATGTTTCAATTAATTGATGATGTGGAATTTAAAAGCTGATGTGGAATTTTTAAATAAATAAAAAATAAAAGAATTACCTGCTACCTGGATAGAAGGTAACACAATACATTATTTGGTAATTTTAAAAAGTTGAGTACACTAAATGGTAGTTTTGGAAATTGGGTATACACAATAGCAAAAAGTGACAAGTTCGATACATTTTTTAAAACTAAACCCTTTAAAAAACTATGTTGGGAAAAATAGGAATATAAAATATATCCTCTTTTGTTAACACAAAAATATACAATTTGTTTATATAATTGTATTCATTAACATTAACATATGTGCACTTATACATACATATATATATATATATATATATATATATATATATATATATATATATATATATATATATATATATATATATATTCAAACAAATAAATATTCGTATTTATTTGTTACAAAACATTTTTAACAAATCGCCAAAGCTCCAATCGTCGAAGAATAACGTTCAAGAAGAAGACATCATCGAAGACACCTACATGAAAACATTCGAAATATATGAGCTTACAAAATAAATAATTAAACAAGTTTATGTTTTTATAAAATTATTTTTATAAAAACTTTTATAAAAATTGGCAAATATTTTATAAACTTATTTAAGTTGGTTGAATAAATCCATGACTTCCCATTTAAGCCAATAATAAACACAATCTCACTTTGAAACAATACAACACCATATTTAGCAAAGTAATCTACCAAAGAGGTAAAATTTCAACATGCTTTGTGTATTGGTTTCCAAAATTCAATTTTTGTGTTTAATTCAAACTTAAGAAGTATGTGATCAACCAACATTTTCTAAATCTTCTTTTCAGTAGATTTTTAAAGTAAAAATGAGTTGTGTATGGTTTTGGTCATAGCCTAACGTCTATATTGCAAGTCTCAAGATGTTCCAGCAGACCGACGGTCGAAGCCACGGTCGACCGTGGTTCAACCGTGGACAGTCTGGATAGCTTTTTAGATTGCACATTTTTTCTTGTGTGAACCAACTCAAACCTCATTCTTTACTCACCTCTTGCAATCTGAAAAACACATAATACTCTCTATATCTTATGAGCTCATATTCTTTGATAATTCATCCAACTCTCAATATCAAGAATTAAGCAAGAGTCAAAGCTTTTAAAACTTAAACATTACTTCAATCTTTCATATATTTTGTAATAGTGTGAGGATCATCTCTAGCCTATAGAATTAGAGAGAAGTGAGGATCAACTCTAGCCATTATAATTAGAGTGAAGTAAGGTTATCTTTACCTTACTTGCAAGAGTGAAGTGATAATTCTTGTAAGTGAAAAAGAGAAGTTGTAAAAGGTTTATCTCTACTTTCAAAGAGAGAAGATAGTGGAGCAACTCTTGGTGGATGAGGCTAAGGAGTGAATGTAGGGCAAGGTTGTTAACCCTTGCTTGAACCACTATAAATCTTTGTATTCAACATTCTTGATTGTTGATATCTTTCTAACTCTATCTCTTTAATTTCTTGCAAATACTTGTAAAAACTTTAAAAAATGAGTATATAACCAATTCACAAAAAAAAATTAGAGAGAGAAAAATGAATTAGGAGAGGAGAGGAGAAATAAATTTTGTTTACTAGTTTACCATTTTCAATTAAATTAAAATATTAATTATGATTGACGTAAACCTCAAGATCAAAAACCAATCAATAACTAAAATTACTTCTCGTACTTATCGTAAAATGAACTCTTCCCTATATATTATATTATATTAATATTATATCATATATTATTTAGAAAAAAAAGGAGCTAGGCGGGAGAGAAAGCTCATATTGTCTAAGTAAAGCAACACGTACTAGTTGTCGGTTTGAACACTTCTTTGTAATTTCTTGACTCATCCGACCAAATCTTTTTAAGAATGGACAACAGCCTCTACATATATGTAACTTGGGAAAATTTTACACAAACAAATTGTAATTTTAAGATTTTATAAATGTATATTAGTATATAATACCGTATATAGAGCTAAATTGTACATCATAGTTAACATCAATGAATTGTGTCTGGGTTGTAAGTTGTAACCATCATTAATACTTACTAATAACTTTAGAGAGGTATTTTCGTATTTTATATATTTTTTCAACCTTGAATTGTGTTTGGGTTGATTGTCATTAAAAACGTGAATTGATTTTTTATAAATATATCTTATTAATGAGCCGTCAGTATTATTAGCCATTGTTTTATTTTAATCAATGGCCAAGTTTAGTTTTAGCAGTACGCGTAATAAGAATGGTTCGTAAATGGAAACTCATATATATATATATATATATATATATATATATATATATATATATATATATATATATATATATATATATATGTGTGTGTGTGTGTGTGTGTGTGTGTGTGTGTGTGTGTGTGTGTGTGTGTGTGTGATAGGTGTCGAAGTGACGATAAAAAATAAACCTGATTACCTTATACTAGATAGGGTAAGTGGGTATCGAATCTACGGGGAGCATATGGATCTTATATTTGATTGTAAATTATAATCCAAAATTATGATTGAGTTTTGTAATTTCTAGATTAAATACTAAGTATGAAATAACAAGAAACAATAACAAAGGATTGATTGTAATGATATGTGAAAAATGTAATTGCTAACGGTTTCAGAGCTAGTCAATTTATCATCTATGCACAAATAATTACAAAAACATGTAATGAATAGGCTACATAAACATAAAATCGGATTAAAATACATATAATCCCCAACTATATAAATCGTCTTATCCTTAACTACAGTATACAAATAATGAAATCTGAAAGATTAGAGGAGCTCACAATAATATCGTCTATGCATACGTCTCCGGTTGAATAAAACAAACACACACTCATGCATGAACAATATTCAATTTCAATTTCAATTTCGGATTGCAAAATAGATTGGTCGAATTAAAGTGATTTTTATGAGTTGATTAATTTGAGTGTGTGTTGCGGTGGAATTTAAAAATAAAAATAACTATATCATATAAAGATTGACACTTACACAAAATTTTTAAAACTAAGCGAAATATTTGAGCATTTTGGACTTACGAAAATATTTATTAAAAAAAAGTTAAATTGTATGAAGATATGTCTTAATTATCACTGTATATAACCAATTATTTTTAAAACAATAATCAATTTTCATAATTTTTTAATTGTATATAAACAACTTTTTTTCTATATCTGGTTTTAGTTATTATTGTATATAATAAATTTTATCATAATTTTTATTGTGTATAACAACTTGTATATAATTGAAGGATTATGAAAGTTTAATTATTATTTTAAGAAATAAAAATTTCATTGTATACAATATTATTTAAGATAAAGTTTATTGTATTTTTGTGTAATTTAAAGTGAAAAAAAAGTTACAAGTACGTATTCTAAAAAAGTAACATATTAAATTAATAATTTCAATATAATAATAAATGTGAATATCAAATTGAAAGCACCAGAAATTTTCTAAGGTGGAACTACTTTCAGCCAATATAACAAATTAAATGTAAATATCGAATTGAAATTGTGGATGTGGTTGTGTTACTTGTGTATCCTAAAGTAAAAATAAGAAACACTTTATTAGGAAGCAACTTTGAAGGTGGGCTTCTAGCCCAAACATCAATGCACATACCATTGGTCTAGGGGTTATTTTGTTTCTTACTTTACTTGCACAACATGCCAACATGGACATAAATAATCAATAGTTTATGTAGAAAAGAAAAAAAACAAGGTTTATTTGCTCCAGGTAATTGTGTATATATGTTAAACATTATCCAATCTACTTTTGTATTTAGTTTGAGGTCCCTTTGCTCTTTAAAAAAAAGCAAAATATCATTTTATAAATAATATTAATAAATTTACAAATTAAACCGGTGGAAAATAATTAAATATGGGAAGACTTTAAGATGGTCAGGGTCTTATAAAAGTGTATCTATCAAAACATGCTTCTTACTCGCCTACAAAACCAGGCCAACTCATGACCACGAGAATTAGCTTCTGCCAAACGGGTTTGCTCCCCAAAAACTCCAATCAATTTGTATTTTTCTTGATTTGTTTGGAAACTTGAAAATCGATATCTGTTAAACATGAGAAGAGATCCTCTTACAATAACGATTCCTCAAAGTAAAATACAAATAAATTTGAGTGGTCAAAATATCGTGCAAATCTACTTAATAATTAAAAAGCTAAACCCGTAAAATTTTAATTTGATGGTGTTTTCAGTTATTGAGTTTAAAAATACTAGAATTAGTCGAATCTCTTAAATGAATTTGAATATTTACAGCTTAGGCTTACTAAATACTTAGTGAAGTAAAGATCAAAGATGACATAAGCCTAATTACAACTTTATATTCTTTTGAAGTACTCTTTATGGAAGATGTTCACCTAGAGTCAAAGACAAAAGGTAGGTGTTGAAGACGAAGGTGTTGTCTGTTTTTTTTTTTAAAGAAAAATTATATGTTTTCAGAAAAAAATGTAGTTTAGGAGGTTGTAAGTTTGAGAAAAAAAAGATGTGGATTTTTGTTTCTCAGGGTAAGCAAAAATAAGTGTCTTATGTTTGCGAAAAAACTAACAAGCTTATTGAAAATATTTAAGGGTTTGCAGAAGTTTTATTGAAAAACCAAACAAGCTTAACATAAATGTTTGTACGCCTACAAACGTTTCTTTAATATATATATATATAAGTTCTTATGTTAAAAAAACAAACAGAACCAAACTTACACAAGACAAAATTTCATAAGAGCATTTCATAACAATGATGTGCCATGCTCTAATTAATTGAGATGTAATGGCAACTCATTTTTGAAACCGAAGGATTATAACTTAAAACCCTTTAACCGGATAGTATTAAACAAGAACTCAATAGCATTAAAGATATGACTTTCAAGAAAAGAAACATATCATGCCTGCATGGTTGTTAATGGTTTTCTTTTCCCTAATTGTGCTTGTTGTGCTTTATCCACCTTTAAAAGAGATGATTTAATATTATTTTAAATTTGTGTTAAACATGACTTGTTATGTTTTTTTTTTCAAATACGAGAGTGTCTCTTATTTTAATAAAAAATGGGTTCGCTTTGTAAGATCCATACTCATAATTGTAATAGAACATGATAGATCGCACCCTGACCTAGTTTATATATTTTTAATAAAGTTGCATGTACAAACCTTCTAAGAAGTTACCAAAATTTGGATTTTCTCTTCCGAATCTTTGCTTTTGAACTTTCAATTATAAAACATAACCATTAATATCTCCATCTCCTATCTTTATGATGCTACTTGCAGTACCATTATACGAATTATAAAAGCACGTACATCTTAAAAAAGACAAAATAAATAAATAAAAATTCTTTAGGTGTGTTCGCACGACTTTTAAGAATGTGTGTTCATCTTTTAAAGGTGTAGACTACTTTATATGTTCATGTAAATATACGATTAGTTATAATTATTTATGTTAAATTATTTTTTATATTCATTTAACTAAATACTAATTAATTAAATAAAATGTCTGTGGTATCATTATAATACGAAAAGATATGATTATATATCATGTATAAGTCATCAATGATTATTGTTATTATTATGGAGCAATTAAGTTCCTGGTTATATTAAATAAGAAAATTTAAAAATGTTTAAAATATTATAAAAAGTAAATGAGATATTTCTAATATAAGGTAGACAAATACGATATTTTAGAATTAAGAAGAGCATATAAAAATTATCTCTAATAATTTTGATTTAAACAAAAGTCAGAATTAGATTTTTATTTTAATCAATATAGTTGGTTAAGATTTGATAATTAATTTTTTTTTATCTAAATCTAATGGTTAAGATAATCTAATTGATTTACTGAATTAGTCATTAATTTATATTAGAAGATAGGATAGTTTCTTATAAATGAGAAAAAATACAATCTATGACTATCTTAAAACTAAAAGAATTTTATATTAATTTCAATTAATATAGAAAAGTAAATGATATTAACTTTATAAAAGATAAAAAAGTTAATTACGACAATATTTTAATTATTTTAAAAATATAGATAAAGACAAAGTATTTGCACATGTATAATATTTTGTTATATATATATATATATATATATATATATATATATATATATATATATATATATATATATATATATATATATATATATATATATATTTTAGTGCGAGAACCAATCTTAGCCGTTGATTTAATCAGTGGAATTTATGGATGAAGAGCGTGGGGGGATCAAGTGTGGCAGGGTGTATGTGAGGAATTCACGGATGGGCAATGACATTGAAAGACGGGGAATTGGACGGCTCAGATTGGTTCTCGCATTAAAAATGATTCTCAATAGAACTTCTTCATATATATATATATATACACCCTTAGTTAAAGGCAAACAGCCAAACATAATACCAATTAGAAAGGTATTGTATATTTCTACTCATTATTTTACTTGCAAGATTAATTTAAGTGTTATAATCAAGAATGAGATTAAGAAAAAAAATTAGTGAATTTCACCTACTATTAATTGGCAACCTTGTATTTAGTTTGCTTTAAAAATTAAAGGGTTACAGTCAGAAAATAACGGTCTACTTTTCCCATTTTCCTATTGTGGTACATCATGTTTTTTTACACATTTGGCCAGTAAACTTATCAAAACCATGTTGTTGTGGCCATTTCGTGCCTGCAACCCGTTTTTCAGCCCGTTTTTTGCGATTTTTGGGTCGATTTTTGATCGTTTAGTGTGATTTTTTTTGTAGAATATTGTAATTTATCATAATACATTTCAAATGACACCAAAATCATGAATTTTCGTCAAGTATAGAGGGAGGATTTTGAACTCAGTCTCGACTTTATTGGGGTTTTTGTTCGAAAACAGGGCAGAAAAAAGACTCATTTTTTGGTCGATTTTTGATTATTTTACATCATTCTTTTTATAGATTGTCGTAGATAATCTTTTTACCTTTCAATGGACACCAAATTCATGAAAAACCATCAAGTGTAGGCCAAGTTATTGCTAATTAAAGTCGATAATGATCCTATTCGACACCCTTATGGTATTTCGAAAAATTGACACATTTTAAGCTCGTTTTTGTTCGTTTTTTGTACTAATTGATAGATAACTTGATTACCTTTCCATAGAGTCAAGAATCATTGATTTTCGTTAAGTGTACATGGAGAATTTTGGCTCCAAAGTTTGTTTTCGAAATGAAGGAAATTGGGGAAGAAGATGACCTGCTATTGCAGGTCAAAATCACTAAAATGGACACATTAACACGTTTTTTATAAGTTTACTGGCTAAATGTGTAAAAAAAAACATGACGTGCCACAATAAAAAATGAGGAAAGTAGATCGTTATTTTATGGCTTTAACCAAAAATTAAATGAAAAAGATATTCTTGAAAATGAAAAAAATTGGCATTGTATTAAACGACCGATAGTGGAATCAATTAAAAGATAGAGATGTTTTATTTTTAAATTATTTTAATGTCAGATAGTTATAAGTTAGCAGTTAATATGAACCTATATGTGTATAGATTTTGATTAAATTTGAACATTAACATATTCGATATCTTTTATAAATCAAAATAATAAAAGTTTAGAATTTTAATTTTATTATATGAATGATTAATATTGAATAATTAAATTTATTTTTTTAATGAATGACTAAGAAGTTACAGTAAATTTAATTGTAGTTAAAATTGTATAATTGTATAACGTATGCGATGTGATTCAGTTAACTGTAGTTTTATTATGACTATTTCTTCGCAATTTTAGCCATTGTATATGACTATATTAGTTTTTTTATTTTTTTTATTTTTTTTAAGAAAAACAAGTAAAATTAACAACCAAGACTAGCCAACAGGAATTGCCACGTAGCTGCTTCGTTTGAATTTCTATATTTAACTTTTTTTATGAATTTTGTTAATTTATTAAATTTGCATGAAATTTCCGAGAATATTTTGAATTTCCTCGAAATTACGATTATTTATTAACATAAAAGAAATTAATAGAGTAGCTAACAGAGTAACAGGCTTTGAAAAATATTCTATCAAAGTCAATCAATATATTAATTCACTCAATAATAGTAATCAAGTTTAATAAGTATTTTACCAAAATGTCCTTTTACCTATTTTTACAGCTTACCCGGTCACGTTTGGAACTTATGATTTAAATTATTAATAGAATAAATCTATATAAATAATAAAATTAAAAACCAATTAATAATCTAAAAATGTATAATAAACCTAATCGGCAGTGTTTATCCGATTTGTATACCCATTCAATTGATGTAATTGTTAAAAACCGTTTAAACAATATTCACTTTCATTATCATTTACTTTAACAAATCACAAATCGCTGCATGCGGTTCAAACATTAAGTGTCCATGCAATGTTTTACTTTTTAGATTATTATTTGGTTTTAGAATTTTTTTTGAACAGCTTGGTTTTAGAATTATTATTTAGGTTTAGTTTATAAATAACTTAAAAAAATATATAATTACAGACTTAGGTTATAGGTATTCATCCTACTATTTTTTATTGTCACTCAGCGTTACATAATTTTTTTCTATCATTTCTTCATCTCACTCACTCTTACATCCATCCCCTTTGAAATTAAGGGAGTGTGGCCGGACAATAGAGTGAACAGTATATATTCATGCTTTATACCGCGGATAGATACGCTAGATATTAAATACTATTGATAAAAATAGAAAGGTAATTTTAATATTTTAAAAGGCATTATCATTCATGCTTTAAAATATAATTTAATTAAATGAATAGTTGATAGAAGATAGAAGATGTTTCATATCATAAACTAATTCAGATAAATTTGTATTTAGCCTTTTAAAATGTTAAAGGATTATTTTAGGAGAAACTGCTTTATAAGTAAACTTTCGCTAAATAATCATTGTATACAATCAAATTTTATTTAAAAAAAATAAAATACAACCAACCTACTTATTTCTTTCATCGTGTACAAAAATGCAACCTGGATTACAGGTAGCAGGTCATTCTAATTAATTTTTATTTTCTTTATTTTTTAATTAATTGTTCTTTATGTGTTCCTGGTTTTTTTTTTTTTATCATTATGAGTTCTATTTTCTTGGTGTCTTTAACTCCATAAATTCAACTAGATATTTATGAAGAATAATGTATATAAATTAGATGAAGTAATAACTCATGAGTTCGAAACCAACTTAAACTCTAAATCAAACTTAAACCTAGATAAAAATGAAGATGAAGAACAATAAAAACCCCTAAATTATGGAATTGTAGATCTGAGAATGAAAGCCCTAAAAAACGAACCTTAAATCGAGATCTGAGAATGAACAATCTGTTGAACAGTCTGTATAAACAAACCCTAATATGTATAAAAGAGATCTTAAATCGAACCTTATAAATCAAGATCTAAAAAACAAACACATCCAGATAGTGGTTTGAACAATCTGTATAAACAAACCCACATATGTAAAATCATGATGTAGAAGTGGTGGTTTGAAGCACCATGAGGCAACGGTGGTGATGGTTTGAAGTAGTAGCGACGGCGCTGTGGTGGTATGAAGAAGCAACAGCGGCAGTAGTGGTGGTTTGAAGCACCACACACCCTAAATCAGCCGAGCATGAAGGCGAGGTTGTTTGAAGCAGCGGCGGTGACAGTGGTGGCAGGCTGAAGGCGGCGGCGGAAGCGGTGGTGGTTTGAAGCGGCGGTGGTTGTTAACATTTGAAGAGGCGGTGGTTTGAAGAGGCTAGAAGGGGAGAAATGTATTGAACATCTGGAGTGCATTCATTTCCCAAAGATGGTGTCTTATCTTTAACCCAAAATCTAAACACACTTGCAGATCTAGAACCCAAAATATGTGTTTGTTCTTGTTTCTTTTAATTAAAAATATTAGAAGGATAAAAATAATAATAAAAAAAAGGTAACATGTTGATGGAAAGTAGGTGACCTGTTATAACATGTCGCTTGCATACAATGTAGGAGTAATTAAAGTTGATTGTAAAATTTATTATATTTTGAAGCAGTTTGCCTATTATTTTAAAATATAATTTAGCTATTATTTCTCATTGGTATTACATAAAACCCAAATTATAAATCCTACCGAATACATAAATCACGTTATTATTTAATAATAATATTGTCTCATTATTTGAATGTCACATTTATAACCTACTTTTATACATGCAAAGCTTTAGGCCTATTAATCACTTACTAATAATGTATTTACTAAAACCATCACATTTTAGTCAATATTTTATTATTAATCTTTGGCATTGAAAACTAGATCAAGAGTTTAATATTTTATGATTATATCATAGAAAGAGATAACTGATTTAGAGATTCAAAACATAAATTCTATCATAAAAAAAGATTATACCTTACAAATTGGTTTAGATAGATATTTTAATATAACATCAATAAAAAAAATACCTCATAGAAAGGGATTTTTGATTTAATGATTCATAAACATAAAAATTTACCATAAAAATGCGTACTGGTTTTGAGTTCTTTAAAGAAGATAAGCAAGGAAATACTTCTTTGAAAGCGATTAAGTGTCATTATGTTTTGATTAAATGTCATAAAATAGACTTTTCTCTACTAATAAAATAATATTTTTTTAAAAAATTTGTCAGATGAAGGTAAAATTTACATAAAAAACTAGATAAAAATAAGTTAATCATAAATATATAATTATATTAATATCAATCATTATACATTAAATATTATAAAATAAAAATTATAAACATATAAAACTAAACACATCTACTAAATATAAATATATAATTTAAACTAAAAACCTTATATATTTTTATATAACCTCTATTAATTTATACAAACATCCGCCGAAGCAAAATGGCTAGAGTCAAAATTAGATGTTAAATTACATAAAATGTGAAAATTAAGGTAAAGTTAAAGGTTTTAATTAATTAAATTAGACATATTCAAAGGAAGACGAATTTAAAATATTTGTACTTTATTAATATAGACTAAGATATAAAAATTTCAAATAAGTTACGAGTTAGCCGGCTTGGATCACAATCACATTACAAACGGGCCTTTTCTCTAAGTAAGAGTGAAGGGAGTGGGAAGTGAATTCCCATTTTATTGAATCATCACGGCGCAGTAAATAAAATTTGTCACTCCAGAATTAAGTGGTTGGTGTCTGCATGTGAAGTTTACCACACCAAAAGAAAGTGTGTGGTTTGTATTTAGGTGGGACCTTTATCAATCTACTCACACATTCAATTTTTTATCTTATTTTTTAAAATTTTAATTAATTTTACGGGTCCCATTATCTGGTGTGATAGGAAGTGATGACTACGGGGCTAAGTGATAGGAGAAAAAAGCTGATGTGACGGTGTGATAGGGTGTGATGAGGGGTGACCATACCGTTCACTCTAAGTGGCCCGACCCAAATATATACTTCACAATTATACCAAAAAAACCACCATTAATTTATTAGGGATGACTAATATATATTTATCACAAAATTAACACACTCACACATGACAACATTAATTAATCACTCTTTCTAAAATCCCAATATTAGTTTGTTTTTGTTTCTACAGTTTGGAGGTTGCAAGTTGTATCAGATCTTTCCTCAGTATCTTGCCTGACGGGTTCTTTGGGACGGAGCCTATGAAGGCTACTCGCCTGATTCGCTTATATGGTGCCACCTGTTTCACCGTAATCAATTTTTAGTCCAACAATTACGCAAATTTACTAGAAAGTTTGAAAAAATAAAATAAAAAATGTTTTTACCTGTTTAGAAACGAAGTCCATAACCCCTTCTTTAGAAAGATCACTTCCTTTTTTCCTCACCACATAAGCCATTGGAAACTGACCCACGACCTTATCCGGAAACCTATGCGAAATGGGGAAATTTTCAGAATCATCTATATTTGCCTATTTCGACTTTTAAGTTGTGTTTGCAGACTTACGGGATCACAGCACAATCGTCGATTTCGGGGTGTGTTAATAACAAAGCTTCAAGTTCTGCTGGAGGAACCTAACAAGATCAAGAATTTAACAAACGTTAACTTTTATAAAGTTTACTATCTTCCTTAATTGTGTTATCATTGCAAATATTAATTGTTGCGGAAAATTCAAAGAATAAAAAGTCCAATATAAATTTCAATAAAGAAAAAAGAAAAAAAATGTCAAAATGGGTTGATTTTGGTGCTAAATGCAAAAATTAATGAGTTCAAACAAAAGGTGCTGCTATACATGCAGTGGTCTTTATTAGCAATTTAATAATGTAGGTTGGTTTGATCATCTTTAGTGGGGATGTGTCGCACGTAGTGTAGTCTGTTGGTCAAGTTCAGCCGAAAATGTTGAACATCCAAGCTGATATGGTACAGGAGAGAGTCAAATGTTCGTCTAGAAGACTACACAAGGGGTTTTGGGCGATAGATGAAATCTATGAGAGGACAATATGGCGATCCTCTGAAATAGATGGACGAACGAAGGAGGCGAGGGTGAAGCACTCGTCAGTTGACAATACCATAGTTATAATATGTATGACTACTATAATTGTTTGTCACATCAGCTTTTCAGCTTATGAGAAGCTATGAATAAACAACCTTAGTCATAACATGCATAATTAAACTAGCTCCATGTCATCATTACAGATTAGTTTGATTGGCTGTAGAAAATTTAAATAAAAAGAAAAAAGATAACTCGGAGCTCGTCATGGTGGTGACGATCAATAGGAGTTTGGACGGGCAAAATGACTAAACTCCCCTAATGGATGATGAGCTATTGACAAGCATAACGAACACCATGTTGTGCAAATGACGAACTCGTTATATTGCATGGGAGTACGTGTGGTCTTAGTACCATGTCAAAACTACGCGCTATTATTTTAATAAAAATAATTTTTTATATATTGCTTAATTTATTTCATAATTTGTTAAATTGAATAAAACTATGTTATTGAGCTAAATTTTCTGAAGAGATTATATATGCATGTGTTGGTTACCTGATAGCCTTTATATTTGATAAGCTCTTTTAATCTATCAACCACAAAAATAAAACCATCTTCATCTATGTAACAAAGGTCTCCGGTTCTTAACCATCCGCTTGAGTCTAGAGTAGAGGCCGTTGCATCTGGATTACTAAAGTAACCTGCATACATCCATATATAATATTTATATTAAACACGATTTCAGAGAAAATTACACAAATTCGTGAAATTATACCACTAGTAATCACGACATGCATGACCTTGTGCCATAATTAACTATCACATAAGCTATAAAGTCTATGACTATCTCATGACTAAACAGTCGTAGCCAACACTGTCATCACAATGGAAACATAGTAGACAACGATCATTTTTTACATTGACTAGGCTCCCATAAGGAACTCATGACCCACCACTACAAGTGGTCTAAAAGACTTAAAAGCTTTGTTTGGACAAA
The DNA here is from genome assembly GCA_947179395.2 of Pulicaria dysenterica. Taxonomy (NCBI): domain Eukaryota; kingdom Viridiplantae; phylum Streptophyta; class Magnoliopsida; order Asterales; family Asteraceae; genus Pulicaria; species Pulicaria dysenterica. Next base: position 106,646,930 of record OX359288.1, on the reverse strand, counting down.
AAGCCATCAGTACCGGCCCATGTACCCGTTATCACTCTAAATTATGATAATGACATCGCACAAGATAATTAGCAGCATGCATTATTGGTTTGCATATTCATGAAGTATGAACGTATCTTTTTCTGTTAGCGGCAGAGGGGTTCAATGTTATGTTAAAGGAGGCCACAGAGTTAAATGTGTTCGAACCGATATTTGTGGGGAAGGAAAAAATCAAGATCTCTCATCTCCAATATGCAGACGATACAGTTATTTTTGGAAAATGGTCTAAAAATAACATTAAGGCTCTATTAGCGCTGCTCAAATGCTGGGAAAAAGTTTCGGGTCTGAAAGTAAATCTGAAGAAAAGTAAATTGTTGGGTTTGGGTATAGCCAAGGAGGAGATGTCGCTCATGGCATCTAGATTTGGGTTCAAAGCGGCAGAGGGGGAATTCAACTATCTAGGGGTCCCCGTCAACTTAAGTATGAAGAGAAAAATTCATTGGAACAGGGTCTTACAAAACTTTAATGCTCGAATGGCCAATTGGAAAAAAAGACAGCTTTCAAGTGGAGGAAGAGTGACGCTTATAAAATCGGTTCTATCCAGTTTGCCGGTCTACTTCCTTTCGATCTTCCGTGCTCCAGCCAGTATCCTTAAACTCCTAGATAGATTTAGAAAAAATTTCTTTTGGGGTGGGGATTTCTATAATAAAAAAATTGCTTGGGTCAAATGGGTGGAGGACGTGTCAAAAAAAGAGTTTGGGGGGTTGGATCTAGGGGATTTGTCGTGTTTCAACCTTAGTCTTTTGGGGAAGTGGTGGTGGCGCTTCTGGACAGAAAACGGTTCCTTATGGGTTAAAGTTATTAAAAGCTTACATGGGGAGGGGGGTGGGTTTAACTCAACAGTATCGGGTAGGGGTAAAGGGATTTGGCAAGGGATAATAAGGGCGGGAAGGGATCTTTTGTTTAAAGGCATAAATTTATTGGATTTTCAAAAAATAAATGTGGGTAATGGGATACAAACTAGCTTTTGGTACGACAGGTGGATTGGGGACTGTAATTTGGCAGCCAAGTTTCCAAGATTATTCAAAAAATTTAGGAGCTCGCATAAAACAATCGGGGAGATGGGAAGATGGGTGAATGGATGCTGGATGTGGGAAGTTGGAGATAGCAGCACACTTAGAGGTCGGATTAAAGAAGATTACGACAACCTGCTTTCAACCTTGCAACCGGTACAAATACACAAAGATAAGAAGGATGTAAGAACATGGTCGCTCAGCAACGACAACAAATATTCAGTCAAAATGATGCGGAACTTGGTCGAAGACCTATCAGATACGCATTTCCCAAATGCGCATCAAACGTTTTGGTCATGTTCATTGCCGAAAAAAATTTGTGTTTTCAGCTGGAGAGTGGATCGGAAGAGACTGCCGGTGCTCACATGTCTTGTCAACAGAGGTATCGATGTACCATCTAGTCTCTGTCCCAGATGTTCATCTCAGGTTGAAACAGTTGAACACGCACTGTTCTCGTGCTGCGAACTGAAGCACTTGTGGTCTCTCATTCATAATTGGTGGGGTCTAGTATTTGTCTCAGGTTCATCCTTCGAAGACTTGTCCTTGAATGTAGCATATGATCTAAACACAGCTTCAAAAAAGATTTGGAACCTGCTAATAAGGGCGTCGGCATATCTCATTTGGAAGAATCGTAATGAGTTCGTCTTTTCCAACGTGCCTTTTAACTTGGACCTGCTGTTGTTGACTATAAAATTAAAGCTATTTCAGTGGCTTAAGCATCGGGAGAAAAATGGACGTAAACTGATCTGGAGCATGTGGCTATCGTCCCCAAAATCAATATTTCAGAACTGGTAACTCACCTTTGATGTCTTCAATCCAGTTTTTAGTTCGATATGCTCTTAAGTTGTAATTGGTCATAGTGAGGGAGAAGTCTTTTTTGAGGAGACTTATTAAGTTATTCCACCTTCACATCTTGTGATGTGGTATACCTTTCGTAAGTCTTTTGTAATACATATGTCCTAATCTGTACGTTCATGGTGTTTATATATATAATTCATTCAATCTTTCAAAAAAAAATTATTGATCACCTATAGTAAAAGATAAAAACGATGGTCAATCAATTATTATATAACACGGCACATATAACTAATTACATCGAAAATTTATAGCTTAACCTAGAAACGTTTAATAAACAGGTTAGTCATGTTAAGCTGCGGGGTTAATTGTGACACAAACTAGAAACGAAAGATACACAATAACTACCGGCCGAACATGATCAAGGTTAAAGTATCTTCAAAGTATATATATGGTTAACCATCACGTATAAAAATAACCAGTGGTAAATACGGTTTTATATCTTTTTATTTCATATTTCTAGTTATCGTCTTACTTGTTCGATTAATTTAATTTCAAAATCAAAAAGTAATATAATAAAAAACTAATATATTATAAATATCAATTATTAAAAAGATATAAAATTAAGTTGGAATATAAAATAGAAAAAACAGAATTTTCTAAAATTTATATGTTATAACTTATAACATATGTCAGTGTGCAAGTGGTAGCACTTTTCTGATCCCACAAAACGCACTAACCAGTAATCACTAAGAAACCCAACTTTTCTGATGTTCCTTTTTGCTATATCCCATATGACCATAAATTATCAAGAGATTCCTATATTTTTTTATTTATCAGTATTACTTATAATATAATATCAAAATAAATATTAAATAGAAATGAGAATGAACTTACTAAATTACACATGAGAAATTTAATAAATAGAAGGATAAGTAGAACTTTCCTAAACTATATAAAACGTTTGCATTTTATTATAAATATAGTTTTAGGAGAAACAGAATTTATTTATAATTTATATAAAAAATAAAATTGTAATTAATAATTTACTTTTCAGGCTTTTCAAATTTATTTTTAGGGGTGTTAAAAAAAAACCGAAAAAACTGAGAAACCGACCTGTCTCGTATGAACCGAAACCGAAAGAAAATGGGCGACCCGAAAAACCAGTATTATTGACAATCAAGAGTTCAAATGGAGACATTGAAATCGATCAACAGCGTCAATCGTCAATCCTATCGGGTTTTTTTCTCTACAAGGATCTCATCGAAGAGTGATCTATTCATTATTATTAACGTGTTTCTACTATTGTTTATTGTTTTATTATGAATTTTAAAATGTTGAAAACATCACAAATTAAAACAGCTCAAATTTAGGGTACCTGTGACCCAAATTGTAGATACCCACCTCCCTTCGGGTACCTGCACAACAGGTACCCGTTGTTTGAGGACGTTTTCGGTTCTTAAAACTAATTACCCGCCCCGCAGTAGCGGTTTACAAAAAATTCATTACCCTACCCGACCCGACCCGTGAACACCCTTATTTATTTTTACCTTTCATAACTGTGGGGCCCTTAAGCCAAAGCTCCCCGGTGCGATTAACCGGCAACGCCTTTCCGGTTTCGGGATCAACAATTTTTGCCTCCATATTCGACGATATCATACCGGCCGTCCCGTACCTCCGGCTCTCCTCCAACGTATCTGTGGACGCCCCAATTCCAGTTGACTCTGTCAACCCGTACCCTTGCATAATCGTCACTCCGGGATACTTCTCCATGAATCCTTCTGTCAGCTCTTTGCTCAATGGCGCACCTCCAGATAACACCCACTTCAAGCTCCTGAGGTCGTACTTTTTCCTTATTTGGTCGGCGTTGTTGACAAGGGCCACCAGTATAGGTGGCACGAGCGGCAGGTAGCTGATGCTGTACAATCCTATCGCCGATAGCATCTCATGAATGTCGAACTTCGATAGAACCACCACCGTGGCTCCCGACGCTATTAGCCCCGTTGCAAAGGCTACTAATCCGTATATGTGAAACATAGGAACGGTGCAGAGAAAAGTTTGCTGATCCTCGCCCAAATTAAACCGTTCGATAACAGTTTGAACCATGGCGATTAGATTCCGGTGAGATGAGATCACGCCTTTACTCGCTCCGGTGGTTCCAGATGAGTACAAAAGAGTTGCCGTATCGTCCTGAGTCACTCGCTCCTTCACTCTGCTCCGACTCGGCTCCGTCCTCATCATTTCCTCAAGCGTATTGACGATTTTCCCCTTTCTGGTGCCAGATCCGATTAGTACGATCGGAAGATTTGAATCTGCGAGCTTCGGGAGGAGCTCGGAGATCGTGAACGCAAGCACTGGTTTCGAATCGGCAATCTGTTTGTTAATCTCGCTGTTGGTGTTGAGAGGGTTTGTGGTGGTGATAATGGCGCCAAGGGACATGACGGAGAGACAGACAACGGGGAAGAAGATGGAGTTAGGGGAGAGTAGCAAAACGACGTCCCCTTTACGGATACCGAAGTCGGATAGAGACGAAGAGACTGACTCCACCGCTCTCCATAGGTCGGAGAAGGTAAGGCGGTGGCCAGTTGATGCGTCGATGAAGGCGGTGGTTCCATGGTGCGGACGGGCGGAGATGAAGGTGGTTACGTCGAGTAATTCATTAGCTGGTAATGGTGCGGGCTTCCGTTTGCTGTAGAAGGTAGCGTTAGATCTGCAGTAGCCGCTTCTTGCGTCGATCTCTGGCATGTTGCTAATGTTGGCCATAAGCTTTTACAAAAGACTCTGTTCTGTTATCTTCCGTGTCTTGTATTTATATAATATTATTATATTTACTTGATTATATAATATAATATATATTAATATAATATGAATACGTGTCGGAATTCAGTTTCAAATCAATTAGCGTGACGGTCTTTGACTGGTTGGTAGTGTTTGGAGCATCCGCAGTCATAGCCCATCATTTAGACCATTTAACGGGGTACTATATTGACAATTATTCTTGTACATTAAACATATCAAATTATCACATTTACATTCTGCCATTCTAGGAGTCTCTTTCCTTTTCCGTATAGCATCGCCACTTCCTTTGACAGCATTCACTAATCCGACTTACATAAATCAAGAAAGCTGTGTAGATTTTAAAAGTTTTAAATAAAACCACTCTTTGCTCCGTTAATAGACATGGGAGAAACCGTAAACATAAATTCAATATTAAATGAAAATCGTAAATATATTTTATGAAACTAGCATTGTACCCGCGCAATGCTGCGGAGGCGAATAGTTTGTATCCGATAACATACCATTTTTTATATAATGTAGGAGTATGATAAAATAACTTTTACCTGATAATATGTCATTTCATTTTTTTTCTTTTTTTCATAAACTATTTTCTTTTTCATTTCATTTTTTTTCATAAACTATTTTCTTTTTTAAACATATTTCTAAAAAAACAATCAAACAATTTTTTTGTAATTTAGAAAGTGTGTAATTATATAATATGTTTATTGGTGAGTGTGTAAAGTAGGAAAGAGAGAGATGAATGTTATTTTTTTTTTAATTTAGAAAGTGTGTAATTATATAATAATATTTATTGATGAGTGTGTAAAGTAGGAGAGAGAGATAGAGATTATTTGAGGGGTATATTAGGAAATTCAATTTACTTAAAAATTAAGAGTTTTTAGAGTGTAAATGTATTATATAGGAGTAAGATATGTGAGGAGTTTTATAAAAATATGAGTTGTTTATATAAAAATTGTATTTTAATATAATTAATTATATTTTGTTTATACATCATGTTTAATAACTTTGAATATTATATGTTGTTTAGAAAAGAATAATTACATATTTTTGTTTTAATATAAAATTTATCGTAACATTTTTCCTTTACAATTAGTACATTCTTATTTTAATTTGTTATTATCTATCGATAGCAGTGGGTAGGTAATTCTTAATACAATTTATATGTTTTTTATATTCATTCTCTCTACTTATCATAGTCGATATATATTTGATTTATTGGTATTTCGATAAAGAATAAAAAATATATTATTTTTAAAATTTTTGTTATTAAGATAAAGTTTATATTAAAAATTGATAAGTTTTATAATTAACTTAGATGTATGTTAAATAATTGACGCACTCAAAATATTATTAAGAATATATTATATTGATATGTTATTGTTTTAGTATCTTGATGTTGTAAAATATTTGAAAAGTTATATTTAAGCGTAATGGATAAACGTATATATGGCGACTCAAAAGAACATTTTTGGAATAACAAAAATCTATTACCCTTGTATTTCTTATTCCATCGTTCTAATGTGAAATATAATTTTATATTTTAAAAAGAGTAAGTATTAAAGTTATTAAAAATAAATTTTTTATTTACGTACCCGAGCATCACACAGGTATAACACTAGTTCTCTTATTGTTTGTGACATCAATATGACTAATTTATAACTATCACATGACTAACAATCATAGTAAATATTGCAATAACCGACTAACATATCACCAACACTAATATTACTAAACATACATAATATTATTTAACTGGTTAAATTTTTTCTAAAAAAAACTAAAATGATACTTCCCCTCATCTTCAGTGTGGGTTCGAATTGTTTGATGACGGGTTTTCAACTGCTCCTCGTTATCTGGTTTTAACCAAGGTTCGAGCACCACACATTCACTCCATGGAAGAAATCACTAAGAGAAAAACCCCCAAGGCCCCAACCCACTGCATATAGCAAGATTTAATCTTCCAACCTGTTGCGAGAAAGGAGATGCCTTACCAAATGAACTAAACCCCATTGACATACGAAACGTCCGGATGACTAGCTAGTGACAAACCATCCCTGATGGACGATGATAATATGACAAAGCAAAATGACAATGAGCCATGTATAGGATGAGAAAAATATGAATTCTACATGTAATAATTTAGTATGTATGAAAATAAGAAAATCTAGCGTGGAAAAAGAAAATCTAAGATTGCAAATACGAGCATGAAAAGTTCTTGACATGTCAAATCAACTCTCAAAACTTGAATTTGATGAAGAAAAAACGTGGCAAACCAATATTAGAATTGCAATAATATGTGCATAAAAATCTTCGAGCTTTTTGTTGATTTTTTTGGTATAAGGTTTGTTTGTTACTTGGTGATGCCTGACAGTCATCGGTTATATATATGTTGCCATGTTGGACCCATTACTGGTCAAACGACATCTTAATATGTCACGTGCTCTTTATGGACGGAAATTTGTTTAGATTAATTTAAATTTAAGTAGTATAGAAACTATATATGTATCATGTAAACCAATTTTTTCCGGTAAGATATTGTCTACCTTGACATGTTTTACGGACTTGTCTTGGAAAGATATCCAGTAATATTTTATATTAAACGAAAAGTGATTTTATAATTTGATTAATAAGGTTTTTGGGCTATTCCTTTTATTACGAATTGGTTTTAAGTTAGAACCAAAAAACTTACATGGTATTAGAGCCAAACTTCACTCGTGGTTGGTCAAAGACCATACGGACTTCATTTAACCTATAAGTATCACGTGTTAGGCGTGAAAAAAAGAACATCACATGTCAGAGGACGTGTTGAGTAATGTCTTATATCGAACGAAAAGATAGCTTATAATATGTTTAAATAGGATCATGGGCAACTTCAATTATAATCAATCGATTTTAAGTTAAAACTCCACAAACTTATAGGAACTTCATCAAAATCGCTATCTTACTAATTAAAGCATGATTTGTACTTGTATATCTGTTAGAACTTAAAGTTGTGTCCATTTATATTTTAGTGAAGTTTAGTTTATATATGACATTAATAATAGTTTAGGGTACATTATGTAAATACCCAAGGGGTATAAGTATAACTTTGCAAACCCTATTCTAATTAAGCAATTCATATTACGTTTCACAGACCAAGTTCTCGACTCTCTCTATCGATTGATTCTAAAACCGAGTTCTTCATTCTTGATTGCTTCAACATTATAATTGATACTTGATACAATTGGGTCCTACAATTGGTATCAGAGCAAAAGAGTGATTAAAAGGTAAGTTTTCGATTGTTATTAGCATTGGCTTGATCGACTTATACGTTTCTGCCGTAGGCTTAGTTTCCTCATGATTATTGGTGTTTGATTCGAATTGTATGTTGGGGTTATTAAGTTTGGTGTTTATTTCAAGTTTGGGATTGAAATAGCTTGTTTTGGTTGTGTTGTTTGGAGAATAAGATCGATTTGCAGGTTGAAATTGTCGATACTGATCTAGGGTTCGTAATTTCTTCAAGCCATTTGAACTTCAAGCCATTTGCATTTCAAGCCATTTGGTACTTCAAGCCATTTGCATTTCAAGCCATTTGATACTTCAAGCCATTTGCGGTTTCAAGCCATTTGATGTTTCAAGCCATTTGGTATTTCAAACCGTTATCACTTCAAGCCATTTGGGGTTCAAGCCATTTACTTTGCCTTTCAAGCCGTTTGCTCTTCAAGCCATTTGCTTTGCCTTTCAAGCCATTTGCCCTTTAAGCAGTTTGCCTTTCAAGCCATTTGCCCTCCAAGCCATTCACCAAGCCATTCACCAAGCCATTAATCAAGCCATTTACCAAGCCATTTAATCAAGCCATTCAACATTCACCTTTAATCTCCACTCAAAGATCCGAGTTTCAAGTATCAAGATTCTTTTAAATAATGGCAGGTTTGAGTTTTATTAAAGACATAAAGGTTACTGATTCTTGTTTTCATTTTTGGGAGCGTTGGTATATTTCTATTGATGATATAAACTGTAAACGTGGTGCTGTTGACTTATACAATCTTATAGTTGATAAGAAGATCACTGCGAAAAAACGTGTGTCTCGAGATGGTGATGAGTATTCTTATATAGATTGTGATACCACTTTGGTTGAACAATTTCGTATCATTAAACATCATTTAGATCGGAAAAAGGAAGAAGAAATAAGAAAAGAAACTTGTGTTCCTAAAGATTCAAGTGTTCTTCATGATACTCCAAAAGTGGAAAGTGAAAGAGTTAAAGTGGTGGAACCTTAAAAGGAAAAACTCGGTCTGGAAAAGGTTGAAACTGAGAAAAAGATATCAGATAATTTTGAAGAAGAAAATGTCAAGTTGATTCTTCAAATCTCCGAATTGACTGAAAAACTCATGATATCTGAAAACAAATATCATGATCTTGAGATTGAAAAGAGTGCTAAGATAAAAAACCTTGAGCAACAATTGTTGGATATTCAAAGTAAGTCTGCTTTAGAGAGAATGAATTTCGAGACCGAGAGAAATCAATTTGTGCTTAAAATTCAGAAATTGGAACAAGACTTACAACATTGTGTAGAAGAAAAGGTCGCGACATCTTCTGATTCTGAAAAGGTTCAAAAATGTAAGCCTCCTAAAGGGGAAGAAGTCAAGGTAGTTCATATAACAGTCCATGCAGGTGAATCATCAAAAAATGTTACGCATCCGAAAACCACTCATTCTAAGGATGATCATACTGCACTCATGTCTTATGCGGAAAAATTTATAAACAAAGTCAAACTTCGGAGAAAGCTTTGGAACGAAAGTAAAGATAATTCTAAAGATATGAAAGAACGTCGTCTTCTGCAAAACAATAATGCTTATGTTTCTCGTGCTACTCCTCACCGTGTTGCTCGTCCATTTGTCTGTGTTAGTCAAACAAGATCCTTCTCGAATGCTAACACGAATGCACGTCTTCCCACTTTTCCTGAGCTTAAATATCCATTTGTGGTTCGCTCCGTCAAACATCTCTTAAGACTTTCTAAGGAGAAAATTTGTATCAATCCACATCACTTTTCCCCGGTTCTCTACCATAAGAAGATATATGTTCGAAAAATCAAGGGGGAGCAAGGTAATGAAAATGTTTCAAGTCATTGTTGAAGATCAAGAGCTACATTCGAGGGGGAGCATATTTTCGTTTGAGGAATAGTTACAAAGATGATGAAATTCTGAAATTGAAGATTCCCTCAACAGTCATTCTCTGTTTATGTTCAAGATCAAATGCTCCAGGCTCCAGCGAAGATAATAATCTTCGTTTATTATGCTTAATTGTAAAATGGACACAAAGGGGGAGAATGTTAGAACTTAAAGTTGTGTCCATTTATATTTTAGTGAAGTTTAGTTTATATATGACATTAATAATAGTTTAGGGTACATTATGTAAATACCCAAGGGGTATAAGTACAACTTTGCAAACCCTATTCTATTTAAGCAATTCATAATTCACGTTCATAGTAGCTCTCGGTTCTCTTCACGTACGTATTCTTTTATTGAGAGTTCATACCATTCTGTTGATTGCTTCAATTCATGTTTGATACTTGATACAATTGGGTCCTACAATTGGTATCAGAGCCAAAGAGTGAATCAAAGGTAAGCTTTTTATTTGTTTGGCTCGACAGAAGGTACTGATTGGTCGACTAGGGTTTTGTAGTCGTAGGTTATCCTAGGGCTTGCATTCATCTTGATTTTTGTTGTTTGATTCAAATTGATAGTTATATTTGATAAGTTTGGTGTTTATTTGGAGATTGGGATTGAAAAAACTTGATTTGGTTGTGTTTAGAATCTTCAAGATCGACATGCAGGTTTAGAATCGTTGTTGTTCATTGTAACTTCAAGCCATTTGGTGCTTCAAGCCATTTGCACTTCAAGCCGTTTGGTGCTTCAAGCCATTTGCATTTCAAGCCGTTTGGTGTTTCAAGCCATTGGTACTTCAAGCCATTTGGTGTTTCAAGTCATTTGCTCTTCAAGCCATTTGTGCTTCAAGCCATTTACATTTCAAGTCATTCGGTACTTCAAGCCATTTGGTGTTTCAAGCCAATTTGGTGCTTCAAGCCGTTTGCATTTCAAGCCATTTGGTATCTCAAAGCCGTTTGCACTTCAAGATATTTGGGGGTTCAAGCAGTTTGCTCCTCAAGCCATTTAGTGCTTCAAGCCGTTTGCTCTTCAAGCCATTTGCTCTTTAAGCACTTTGCCTTTCAAGCCACTCACCTAGCCATTCATCAAGCCATTCGTTCAAGCCATTCACCAAGCCATTTAATCAAGCCGTTCAACATTTACCTTTAATATCCACTCAGATCCGAGTTTTCAAGTATCAATATTTTGTTCATGATGACGACTACTGACAGCGATCATCGTTCTTCATCTGCATCTGAGGTTAGTACTACTAATTCCCAATTCATCGATATGATTCATGCTTTGAAAAATCAGATTTCACAATTAGAAAATGATAAAGCTCATTGTCGAGTCTTAGAGGCTAGATTAGACAACAATTACAACGAGTTAGTTCAGTGCAATCGAGAACTGTCAACAGCAAATGATCAGTTGTCTTATGTACAAAGTAAGTTGAAACTTTGCGAAGAAAAAGTTGGATATCTTACTGAAGTCAACTCTGAAATTACTGTCAAATTAAGGGATGCAGAAATTAAATGTAAAGATTATGATGCTGAGCTTGATCGATATGTTAAAGAAAGAACCCGACTGTATTCTAAAGTTAAAGAACTGGAAGATAATCTTTGTAAATGTGGTCAATCAGAACAAACTATATTTTTGAATAAACCGAAAGACACTAAATTTTACGATGTAAAAGCAGGTCTAGGTTTTGAAAATCCAAAGAATTTATCTAAAATCTGTCGTGCTCAATTTTATGAATTTGAATTTATGGGTTGGGGTTTCACTAATTTAATGAAATTCACTGGGGCTTCAGAAGATGATGAGTTAGAAATTTCAAAACGAGCAAATAAAGATAAAATGCAACTTCCGTTTGACTACACCGAGTTAAACAAAAGTTATAAAAAACCTGAAACTTCTTCATCAATTGAATCTCCAACTACTTATTCTTCTGAAGAATTTAATCAAAAATCAGAAAATCTTTCTGAAAAACCCGAATACTCTGATCTTTATATTTCAAGTTCTATTTTGAAAAAGAAAGTTTCAGATCTTCAAGAAGAATTAGCAAAACAAACAACAGATTTCACTAATGAAAGAGTTATTCTACTTGATACAATAATTTCTTTAAAAGACCAACTCACTTCCGCTGTCAACCATCAAACGGAAAATGTTTCAAACTCTTTCGTTGACAAAGGTAAATCTGTTGTAGAACAAAGTTTTGATGATTTTATTGAGTCTGATCTTGGAGACAAAGTCGTTAATGATCAATGTAGCACCTCTCAGCATAATCAATACATTAATTTTCCTTACCAAGATTTGGAAGTGACGACCGAGAAAACTTTAAGTAAGAGGCTAGCCAAGAGAGCATTGTGGTTTGAGAAAAGAAAGAGTTTTCTTGAAGCCAAGAAAAGACGTTTTCAAGAGAAAAATCATTCTGGTTGTGGTGGTTATAAGAACAATTTTGATCATGTACATGGGAGAGCTTCAAATGCTGGAAATAGTTCTCGATGTGCAAAGACTAATGGTTCAAAAGAGTTTGGTTTTGATTCCAGTGTTCATTCTCATGCTCATGTTAGGAAGTATGAATCTTCTTCTTTTGTTTATTCTTGTTGGGATGCTATTGGTAAACCTGATGTAAAATATTCATTTAAGATATATTCTATTAAGCACTTGATAAGGTTATCTAAAGAGAAAATTTGTACCTCTCCTCAAAGAGTGAACACATTTTTGGTAAATCAGAAAATTCAAAAGGAGAAGTTGAATTCTAACTACAAGTGGATGCCTAAAAATGAATCTGTAGTTAATTCTCCTAATCCACCTAGACCCAAACTCAAATGGGTACCAAAATATACATAATCTGTTTTGCAGATAAGCCAAGAGACATTCTGGAATACCACAGTTACACTCTGGATAATATGTGAAGTCAAAACAACTGTGTGTTCAATACACGAAGAAGTTCAAATCTCATGGCTAGAAGAAAGAAGAGTGTTCCCTGTTGTTCATCACACACGTCATTTTATTCATCATCAGCCCGAGCCTGATGATATGAGAAGCTTATTTTTGTAGCTTATCATTATTTGATATAACTTCTGTGTTGATGATTGTTACTTGCAGGGAGAGCACAAATCTTCAAGACCCGCAAGTATGCATTTTTTCTCAATAAAATTGTTATTATGCATGCTTGTAGGGGGAGTAAATTCGAAAAACCAAAAATATTGAAAAATGAAAATCCAAAAATTTTGAAAAATCAAAAACTCCAAAAACAGTATAAATGTTCAAAATTCCAAAAATATTTTGTTGTTTCGATCACACGTGCGTAATGTGTTTAGGCAGCTTCTTTACTCTTATGGTCTAGCCAGAGCCGGACAGACCTACCCAGGGAGCTTCCTATTTTATAGAAGTGAGAAAAAGAGTGTATGTTTATTTTGGAAAAAGAGTTTGAGAGAAAAGTTGAAAAATATTCAGAGAGCTGAGGGTGAGAGAAAGGATCAAAAGAAAAGAAAGATCCTCACTAAACAGTGTCAATCTGGGTAGCCACATCTACTACTGGTTTTATACTGGTATTGAAGAAGACTTCATGGACCCAGTGATGCAATGCACTAACCCCACCCAACTACTCAATTATCTCTTAAAAGATGATTATTTCAACTTCACACGGAGATTTTTCACATACACTATTGACATCTCATTTGGAGATTGTTGATATTGAAAATAGGAGGACAATTGCTCCCGTCCCCAACTTCTTTCGTGCACTCATTGAGTCTAGAGCCAATTGCTATATCATTCTTGTTCCAGGACACTCAGTGGAATCCTTTGCCTGTTTTTGTGACAGTGCCGGAACATCTTGAGTAATATCTTTAAGATATTTACAGTGATAGATGGAAATCCTACCAGTGCTAACATCATGCCAACGCTAAACGTAGGTCACTCAGTTTATTTAAACTGAAGTGTTAACGGGTAATCTATGTGAACCCGGTGTTACAACGGATGCATTAATTGTCATATCATTCTGATAGAGTCAAGATAAAATCAAACTGAAGTCATTTTACAAGTGCATGATGATCATGATGGATCCTGATCATCAAGAGGGGGAGAATCAAGTTAAAAAGAAAAAAATTCACCAAATTTTGAGAAAATTCATCAAAATTACAAGAGAAGTAAAGGTGATTTTGAGAAAGTTCAACAAAAGAGTATAGCTGAAGACAAAGATGATTCATGTGTCGAGGTGAATATCAAGTTAAGGGGGAGCTAATACATCAAGTGCAGTGTGCCTTAAAACTTTCAACGAGAAGATGATAAAGTTTCAAAGAGAAGAAGACAACTGTTCATAAATTTGAAAGAGAGCAAGAAAAATTTTCAGATTTTACATGCCAAGATCAAGAGCTACATTCGAGGGGGAGCATATTTTCGTTTAAGGAATAGTTACAAAGATGATGAAATTCTGAAATTGAAGATTCCCTCAACAGTCATTCTCTGTTTATGTTCAAGATCAAATGCTCCAGGCTCCAGCGAAGATAATAATCTTCGTTTATTATGCTTAATTGTAAAATGGACACAGAGGGGGATAATGTTAGAACTTAAAGTTGTGTTCATTTATATTTTAGTGAAGTTTAGTTTATATATGACATTAATAATAGTTTAGGGTACATTATGTAAATACCCAAGGGGTATAAGTACAACTTTGCAAACCCTATTCTAATTAAGCAATTCATATTACGTTTCACAGACCAAGTTCTCGGTTCTCTCTATCGATTGATTCTAAAACCGAGTTCTTCATTCTTGATTGCTTCAATATTATAATTGATACTTGATACAATTGGGTCCTACAATATCCGGTATTTCCTGTGCTCATGGTCAATATGTGATTGTTATATGACATGCTAGTTACACACCGTCCACTAGGTGTTTGAACTCAAGTTTGTTTTGGTAGAGAGAAGATTCACCGTCAATATTATTGTTTTATCATTTAAAAGTTTATATCTTTCTAACACCAATGAATTGTACGGCATGAGAGTGTGCGTGTGTGTGTGTTGAATTTGTATTTAATCTGTTCCCTCTCATCCCTTTAAGAACATTCATGACTGAATCTCCATATTGTTTTTGTTCAATTCAAATGTTCATAATGTGTTCATCTTCGATCCAAGTTCCATTTCGAATGAGGACGAGACCTTATCAATCTGGATGCTCAAGAGGCATTATGCAGGTTCCTTCCTCTCAAGGTCGTTGGCCATGCCACACCCACCCAACTACCATTAGAGGCAGATTAGAGCAGACCCGTATCTCTTTAATCATACAATCTTTTGAGGTTTGAAGCCTATAAAGCCTGGATAAAAGGTTTTTAAGGCTGTTGATACCCAAAATTTGGTAGAAGAGCTAGCCAGCTTTGATGTCTTTTTTTTACAATAATCCAATTATTTAACCGAACATCAACATTTCTAGATTCCCCATAATTTTTGACAATATCTTTCCACACACTGCAAGCCCTCAGATTACAACTTGAAGTGAAGGCTCCATCATTGCCATAAAAGTGACGAATTATCTTTCTTACACCAGAGAGCGAGAGCATCAGGGCTGGTGACAAACCTCCAACGCCACATTGCAAGGAGAGCCATATTCTTAAAACCGAGGCAACTGATACCTGATCCACCTGCTTCTTTTCTGGTTGCATTTGGGAACCCTTCTTCCATGATAACTCCAGGTTCATTCATCAACAAGTCCCATAATTTTTCTCGTATCAAATCGCCCTACACAGTGAAGAATACAGAAATATTAGAAAACAAAGTTGTTTGTTGTCTTTTATCATAGAGTAATTGTTGCTTTCCAGTTACACAGAGACATTTTTTAACATATTTGCCCCACACAAGGGAAAATTCAAAGCACGCTGAATAATCAGAAAACAACTATGGTGTTGTAATAATCATATAATCAAATGTTCGAGCACTTCAACTTTTTGCCTGAAAAGTAAGAATTCAAATAAATATATTAATTAATCTATGAGAACGTGAATCTTAAAATGCATACCAGATGCCGATGCTTAGCTCCTTTGAAATAAACAAGTGTTGGGTGTCTCTTGTTTTCGGATAGGTGTGCCCTGGGTAGCAAATGAGTATAAGGCACTATGACATCTTTCAGCAGGGAGACCTGTGTATGTTGTATCATATCAGCTGTGTTTCCATCACGATCTTCTTTATTGGATTTTGAAAGATGACTTCCCTATGGAGCTGGTGGTGTTGTTAAAAACAGGGCATTCTTCCCAAAGAATCAAATGCTGTGCTATGCCAAGAAAATATAGATAGGGTGGAACAGATGCATCACCATTCTTAAACATCTGATTCACCTTAGGTCGGACACTTCACTTCAAGCTTAAACCTTCAACTGAGCGGCAGACCCAACACGACTGACAGATGAGCC
Organism: Pulicaria dysenterica; assembly: GCA_947179395.2. Taxonomy (NCBI): domain Eukaryota; kingdom Viridiplantae; phylum Streptophyta; class Magnoliopsida; order Asterales; family Asteraceae; genus Pulicaria; species Pulicaria dysenterica. The sequence continues at coordinate 106,630,753 of OX359288.1, read as the reverse complement.
GACGTTAATAGCAGGTAAGGTTTTGAGTCAACCCTGTACCACCCACCAAAAGTCAACAACGAGATGGCAGGAGAAATCTCTTCTCTAACATGAAACACTGCAACAAGGTCTGCCAAACATAGCTTCAAGTTTTAGAATAACCTGATTTTTGGTTCATAAACTTCAACACAAGATAGTGAGAGAATGAGAGCCATAAAGTAGAACTTTATAGCTTTCATGTCAAGAGTTCAATTTTTGCAAACAAAGATTGGTGGACAAGATAACGAGTCAAAATGTGTTCAGGTTGAAACAGTTCATTTCTAGTACCGCTAACAATGGATTGGTACCTTTTGCGAGTATTCCATCTTCTAAATTTGTTTACGAGTAGAAAAGTAATGTGCAACAAATGATAGCAAAACAATATTATTAAAATAATAATCTAAATCTTTGAATTAAACAATTAGGAGGTTGTACGAATTAAAAAATGACTTTGAGTGACTTTCTACCTGTTTGACCTTTTTTTTATTAGTTCCTGTTTTAGTTGTAGCAGACTGTTTGACCCATTTGAAATAAAACACAACACAGATTGACCCATTTATAAGTAAATGAGTAAAAAACCAGGACCTTTCATATGAAGCACTATTAGAGAAAAGATAGAAAACAAATAAATGAACTTTCAGTTCGCAACATACATTCCATTTGAGCCATAAGTTTCAACAAAAGAAGACAAGTTTCCAAAATCTATATAATACCCCTTTGTGTTTGTTTACATCACACTCTATGGTTGAGGATTAGGGTTGGGGTTAGAAAAAGCCTGTGTCTTACCTGTTTGTAGGTGATAGGATGATTGGGAGATTTGTTTATTTATATGTGTGTGTGAGTGTTTATTTATTTAACTATAGACACGCACAGGCACACAGATATTTACTATATTGATAGATAAGTATATCAAGAAAGAAGTTCATTTGACAACCAATTTAGTACGAGAACCGTGAGAACTGATCTGAGCCGTCCAATTCCCCCTTCTTCAATGTCATTGTCCACCCATGAATTGTTCACATGCACTCTGCCACACTTGATCCCCTCACGCTCTACATCCATGAATTCCACTTACCAAATCAATGGCTAAGATTGGTTCTCACGGTACTCACTCTAAAATTGGTTCTCAAATGAACCTTCCCCAGTATATCAAATTATTAAATACTTAAAAATGTGGATAGCCTTACATTAGTTTCTTTCTAACCTCAAGTTCGTATCTCACTTTAATATTCCGAACAAAGATAATATTAATAATAATAATAACAAAGGAGAACAAAATAAAATAAAATAGTAAAATAAGGTAATCTATTAATATATACATTTATAAGTCTATTTAGAAAAACTAATTATAATACTATTAGCATTTAGTATTATACATATATACATTTATCACCCTTTCAGTGCCATTGTAACACCTTAGGCGAATCTCACATTGGTCGTGGACAAGTAGGCAATCCTCACATTGGTCGTGGACATAAGAGGTGTTGGGCTTTAAGTAACCTTGGTCTTACATGACACAATCCATTATAGGGCCATATGCACGGCACATGCCATGAGAATTCTTCACTTAAGCTTGTTTGAGCGGAAGCAATCCAGGGATGAGCCCATGGGAAGTTCTCATGTGGTCACCGGAACCAAAGTCGTGAGCCGATGGAGGCAAAGTGAACAATATTGTGTCGTGGTAATACGGGGTGTGACAGTCATTTTAAAAATTTTGTAGTCGTTTTGTACTGTTCATAACAGAAATGTTATGTGGAGCAGTCGTCATGGAGCAAAAAGCCATACATCTACTTTCGATTTTCGACTATGAAGCTATGACAACACCGCTCAAATTTTTTATAACTCTATCATTATTATTTTAAAAAATTTACTTTATCTACATTTTGATTAAGGCTGACAATTCCTGACCGGACCCGAAACACTACCCGAACCCGACACGAAAAAAGTGGTACGAACCCAAAATGGGTCAAAACCAGGTTGACACGAAAATAAATGGCTCGGGTTAGGGTCAAACCGACAACCCGAAAGTGACCCGTATAAGGGTAAAACTAAAAATTATAAAATTTTCTTTAATACGAAAAATTAAAATTTCAAAACGAAGATTGTGAATTCAAATGAGGTAGTGACATCTTAGATAATAAAATCCGATAACAAAAGAACAAAACCTTTAAAAGCTAAAATTTAAATAAAAACAAAAGATTTAAACCTAAACAATATTACAACATTTTACTATTTGTTATTTTGACTATATTGTTTTCGACTTTTGGTACTTTGACGTTTGTCAACTTGGTAAGATTTAAACCAGAACAATATTTATATTGATGATGATTTAAATCAAGACCCTTTGGAACCCACCCAACCCGATATTTCGTCCAAGAATACCTCGGTAAAAAAGAAAAAAAATACTTGCTTTTTAAAATTGGATAATTTCCTATAGGTTATTTTAATCCATGACTTGTTCACTAGTTAGTAACTTTGTATTAAAGCTATTAAATTGTATTGGTATTTGATATGTTAATCACTAGTTAGTAGAAAATTTGGAAATAGACAAGGAATTCGAAATTGTATGATGAAAACCGTACTCGAAAACCGTACTTGAAACCCATAATCAAAAACCGTACCTCAAACTCGTAATTGAAAATTAAAAAAAATACGAGTCAAATACTTTTGACCGAAATGGGTCGACACGAAACACGGCCAGAACCCGACACGGAAAAAAGTGACACGACCCGAACCTGACACGAAAATAAATGGGTCAGAATTGAGTCGATGCGAAACTGACCCGACCTGAACGACACGAACCCAATAACACGAACCCGACCCGAATTGCCAGACTTAATTTTTGTTATAAATCTTATCATTATGATACTTCTTTAAAAAGAATTTTTTTGATATTATAATTTCAAAATTCTATTTCTATGTTTCAGATGAAAAAGTTAGAATAGTTTTACAAGAGTTTTTTTTTCTTTCTTAAAGCATTTTTAACTGTAACAGATTAATGATAACTTTTCTCAATATAATACAAAAAATAAAACCTTTATCAATTCAAGTTTCTGAACCAGATGACCTATTACAATCCAGAAAATCAACTTATTTTCAGTTTATTTTAAATAAATATGTTTGAATTTTAATTTATATATTTTGCTTATCCTAAAACCTATAGCAGCGCGTGGCAAAAACAACTCGTTTATATATAGGAAAAAGCTCATTTAAAAACCATTTTTATTGCGAGAACCGCGAGAACCAATCTGTGCCGTCCAATCTCCCCTCCTTTAATGTCATCATCCACCCATGAATTCATCACATGCACCATGCCACACTTGATGCCCTCACACTCTATATCCATGAATTCCACTTATCAAATCAACAAAAATTGGCACCTCGTGTATTGCCCTTTTTTTGCCTGAGGTCTTTCGGGAAGCACTCTCTATCTGCAGGTAGAGGTATGACCGCTTACATCTTACCTCCCCATACCCCGCTCAGACCAGATAGGGTATCGTTGTTGTACACTCTATGTACATTTTTGTTGTTTTTTAAGATAACACAGAAAATCAATTATCTTTCATTTGGCAACTAAGACGACGTTTGGTTCACAGATTTTTTTAGGGTATTTGCATTATGTCAAAGGATTTGCATTTGGCGGGATTGTGAATCCTGTTCTGTGTTTGGTTAACAAAATTTGTCTCAAGTTCTGTTTGTTTTGTAATTCAGTCAAAGGATTTTAATTATTCTATGATAAATAACAAAATTACCCTTTAGTTATATTTTATACATTTTCGTTTGTTTAAGTAATTCTTTGACAAATAAATTATTAATAATTAATTTACACTATTAATAGTTAAAATGTAACTAAAACTTAAACATAAACCACTTAAACTTAAAACAATCAAACCACTTACAAGATAAATACATAGTCCTAAAACATACTTGGACATAATCGTCTTGTGTCAACAAAACATAATTTCAAAAAGTCTAAAACATAATATTCTAAAAATACTTGACATAATAGTCTTGTGTCAACAAAACATAGTCCCAAAAAGATTCATATCCAAATACCTCACGACACTCATTGCTCTAAAATATACTTGATACATTGTTCTTTATCCGTATCGTCCAAGTCCAAAAACAATTTTACCTTCTCAATATCATCTCGTATCTATTCACATGCTTTGAATTTTTTGATCCTAGTCAACGATTGCATCTTTGAAACTTCCGACGTGATCATGGAATGCATCTTGTCAAAGTCCTCCTCTCGTTCAACTTACTTACTCATTTGTTTGACATTTTTTCAATACCCTAACGTAATTGCATCTTGAAATGCCTCAAGCATAGGGTCTACCTAGCTCTTCATTTTTTACCTTTAGTAGTTGCCATTGATGTTACTCATTGTGGCATAGTTAAACGACTTGATGGAACTTGACTACATTCCACTTCCATTTCATCATCATCGTCCAATTATTGAATTTGTTCTTCTTTCTTGACCTCCTCTCTCATCATTTAAACGTAATGTTCTTGCATACAAACTATGCAGTCAATAGCGATTAGATAGTGATTAGCGGACCTAGGTAAAGCAAAATAGCGCTGGGGAATAGCGAAGCCGCTACTACGCTATTTCAATAGTGTTTTAAAGTAAAAATAACGCTATTTGCGTTTGGTACTCTTTTTTTGCACACTAAACTTTTTTAGCAGCTCTTTGAGCCCATGTGCATATTACCTTATGTCCAAGCCTAATATAATCTTAAAACCTAGTTAATACATGTTCTTTCCTTTCTTCTTTGACACTTCTCATATTACTATTTACTATATTAGTTTGCTAAATAAGTTTTACACTATGCTTTTAATTAATGTTTTATGAATTTAATTATATATCTATCTATAATACAAAAGCACCCCCTTGCCTAACTTTTGAGCACGTTTGCAGGCTAACTTTTGAGCACGTTTGCATCGTTTATGTCCTCCACGCAGCAGCTGCTTCTCCTGCGTTCGTCCACCTCATCGAACTTCCACGTCCTCCCTCATCTCACCCGGTTTTCTTCCACCTCCTGCTTCGTCCAAAGAACTTCAATGCCCTGCTTTGTCTCATGGATCTCCACCTCCTGCTTCGTTTAATTCGTCCAAAGAACTTCAATCCCCTGCTTTCACCTCCTGCTTCGTTTAATTACCTCCACCTCCTGCTTTCGCTCGTCGATGTTTCTCTCCATATACTTTCTTCCAGGCTTATTGTTACCACTTTGCTTGCTCCACACATACACAGGTAGGTGCCGCAATATTTTCTCTTCTGCCATTTGTTTTTATTTGCTGATACACAGGTATGTGCCCTAATATTTTCTCTTCTGCAATTTGTTTTGATTTGCTATAGGATAGGCCTTAGGATAATCTTAGTATGTAATTGGTACGTTTTTAGGGCTTCTTTACTTTAGAGCTAATTATAATTTCTGGAATAGCAAATCTATTTTATAAGTACGCAATTGCTACGTTCTTAGGCCTTCTTGTAGCCATATTCTATAAAGGTCAAACAAATGTTCCCTATTTCGCTGTTTTTTTTACTCTTAAAACGTTATACGTAAAGCACACAAACTGTTTGATAAAATGCTACAACGAAAATGTATAACTGATCTTTAGTGCCTACTAATTTAGATTACAACTTTAATGCTCTTGAAATTAGGATATCTCTACGGTTGAATTACATTCTTAAGGGTCTTTGTAAATTTTAAAAATCCGTCATTTGATATGGTCAGTTACTTATTTTTGGGTTTTTGTTTAATTTGTTAAGATAATTTGCAAGGCTACAGCTCATATATAAAGCAAACCCTTATACATTACGCACAACAACTGTATGACAAACGCTACAACTAAAATGTAAATAACAGAAGATCAGTCTCTTGGTCATACTCCAACCCACCAGAGGCTAAAATAAAATAAATCATTTAAACCTCTTAATTGTTAACCCACTCACTTCAGGATCTAAACCAAATTAACTAAACTATGAACAAGCTGAAATTAGGATCACTAACAACAATAATGTTTCTTTCAAATGAGGGTCATTAGGAAGAGTGATGGTTGTTTCATATTTGTTTTTGACAAACTCACAGAGACGTTTTTGAAAGTTTCTGCATCAATACATGCAGTTACATGAACGATAGCAACATCAGTACATAGCTTCATCACGTCAATATCAAATCCTTTTCCTTCATTCAGATGGCTTCATTTTTACTGGGAGATGATATTCACTACTAGGCACCTAAAAATACACTGTAACTCACTCTCCAGGCTTTCAATATGTGCTTCCAACCTTTCTAATCTACTTTGACCAATCTGTACATTTCCTGTTTCACTTGGAAATCTACATTTACATAATATTCTGACAGAATATAGAACAAGATATCAAGTAGAAATTAAAATAGATTTATCCTAGGCATCTCTGAAAGAAATTTTTGCAAGTATTATTGGGTATGGGAGTATTACAATTGATCTTTTTTGAGATTAGAAAAAAAATACTAAACAAAGCTGCATCAACTTTTATTCAAATAAGTAGCAAGTATTTTCCAGAAAGTTATAATAGACTCAACAATACAATACAATGGTGGATTGTGTCTTTATGGTTTTGGGCTTCACCAAATCTTGTAGTTATTGAGACAAAATACTAAAGAAAAGCATCTGCTTAAGATATTATGTTTTATTGTCGATTGTTCCCTTTCTATTATCCCGGTCTCCTTCCACCTCCTTCTGCCCTCCCTGTTTCTTTGACCAGTTGTTAAAAGAATGTACACAGTTTCAACGACTACCTTCATCAGGTCAATATCAAATCCATACTTGCTCAATTACGCTCTTACTGCTAATGGGGATCTGATGCACAGTCAAAGATGCGTGTTCCTTTGACGTCTCACCTATCCTCATTTGTAAAAATAAAATTTATAGAACATGAATAAAATAAAAATAAGTATCCTTATTTGTAATAGCAGCTTCAATGTGAGTGACATGCTGTCATTAATGCAGTTCTTATGGTTTTGGGTTTTCTCCACCCTAAAAAGAGTAGCTGCATATGGGTCAATAGTTACGTGGTTTAAACCACAAGGTCAAACCATTCAACCTTTTATAATGAATGTTCCTCCGCCTTATGAATTAAATTTAAAATGTCGTTGTAACGGTTTATTACTGCAGTGAAACTAGAGTTCTCAATTCTCAAACACGCAAGACGCGTTAAGGTTTCAGATCATAACAGAACCCAGTAACACCAACAATAAGTATTGGTCTTTTTGACATGTTACTATGTCTTATCATTCACACAACCGGTATGATATTTGCACTGCAGCTAAATGTTACTACATCCAACTGTAAGTATAATGTTGTCCTCTGCCCTTTACACACTTGCTTCACTTTGAAGTTTGAACGCGTTCGCATGCTCTGTGCCACCAACGCAACTGTGTCTGTTTTTCTACCATTTTCGTAGCCTGTCATGATGTTGTGTGTATTGTTTTCACCTGCTGCTACATCTTTCCCATCTCTTTATTTGTCATGTTTTCCCTTTAAAGAACTGTTACAGCTGAATCCTTCAATTTCAGTGTCTTGATCAACAAACTACAATCCAAAAAGTAGTTGCACATTGTATATTTAGGATAGTCCTTGTAAAAATAAGTCTCTTTTTGTTGAAATATGCATGCCTCTGTAGCATATTTTTAAATATTTGGAGATTATTTTCGCCATTTTATATCGGTTAATCATTACTATAGTATTTCACCATTTCTATTTTAATACATAAGAATAGTCTTGTAACATGGCTTATACTATTTGTTATTCAATTCTTTCATAATATCCGTTTTCATGTTTGTAACATTATTCTTCTAACATGTTTCAGTCATTTCATTTACGCTGACGCAAGACTACGCTTTCCTAGCTTTGATATACAAACATCAAAAGGTGACTATTATTAGCTTTATGTTCCTTTTTATTTTCTGTGTCCTGATTTATGACGAATGTGAACATGACTTACGCAAAAGTAGCAACATTTGATGTATAGCTGCTGTACAAAGGATATATAGGCTAACCTATAAAGTAGTTACGACATAAAACATATAGTTTTGGGAGACACATACATAAAGATGTTGGGCGGAGGTTAACATTGTTTTCGCTAATGTAAAAGTTCTGGGTTATTCATCTTCTTGAATGGTACCTGAATGACGTATATTCCACTTAGTCGTCGTCCTTTTGCGAGTTCTTCTTTACGCACAAAAGAATACAGAAGACAATCTATTTTAAGATGGAAAAAGAAGAAATTCAAGCTACAAAATGATCACCTGCCTAGGCACAATAGCGTCACACTCTCAATTCTAAGCAATGATGTTTCACTTCTACCAAAGACTTATGACGCCACCTCTTCTGCTGCTGATGAACAAATATCTTCCATAGACTTTGCACCGTTACTAGGAAACATGAATGGTGATAGAAACAACCAATCCTGTAATCAGGTTACAATAACCAAGGGAAAAGAGTGTCGCGCAAATTCCGTCTTAAGATGGAAAAAGAGGCGTCGCCGCACGATAGGTCGTCAAAGAGTTACGAACTCAAAAGACAAGGGTTTGACTTCATTCTATATCTATATTTTCCAATTTCGCATTTGGATTTCCATATATTTATCTATGAACATAACCATTATCTTCTGTTCATTTCCACTTCAGGGAGAACTGTATTGTGTTGCATACCACTTGCAGCTGACAGGCTCCCATCAATGGCAAGTTGCCCCCATTGTGGTGCTATAAAATTTTATTCCGAAACCACAAACTTTTGTTGCATGGATGGTCGTATCGTTCTAACATGCAATGAACTTCCAGACGTGCTAAAAGAACTCCTTACGGAAATATCAGAACAAGCAAAAGCCTTCAGGACATACATTAGGACGTACAACAACTCGTTTGCCTTCACTTCTTTGGGAATAAGATCAGATACCAACCTTGCGAAGAGAAACAATGGAGTGTACACTTTTAGGGTCCAAGGACAAGTGTATCACTTCATAAATGATTTGCATCATGACACTGGCCATGCAAAAAATCTTCAACTATATTTCCATGACACCGAACATGAGCTACAAAATCGTTTGGCATCTTGCCCAAGGTTAGATGAGCTTATTACAAAAAAATGCATGCTAGCGCTTGACGCCAATCCTTACGCCACCTTCTTTCGAAACCTAAAAGACATAGCTGGATTAAAAGATTATAAAATTATTTTGAACACAAATCCCTCTCAAGATCAAAGAGTATATAATAAGCCAGAGGTTTCTCAAGTGGCTGCACTTTGGGTTGACGGAATTGACAACAAACAAAGCAGCTGCAGGAATATTGAGATCAAAACTCATTCCAATGAATCTAAAAGTATCAATTACTATTACGGTTGCTATGACCCCTTACAATATCCTCTAATGTTCCCACATGGAGAACTTGGTTGGCATCAAGGAATACTTAAAAAGGGTAACGACCGTACAAAAAGGAAAGGAAAACATGTCTCTGCAGCTGCATCTCTCATTTGCCCTCATTCTGTTGCAGGTGTTGATGCTTTGTTATCTGAAGAGGAAAATGGTATACGACAAATAACCTCTTACTTTTGAATTTCGCGGTATGAACGACCTCATACAGTAACAACACTTCCCTTTTTGTAGTTCTGGCTCAGAAAGACAAGGCCGATAGGTTTGTATCTATTAGAGAATATTATGCGTACAGGCTTCAAATACGGAAAAATGACAGATCTTGTCTACTTCATTTCGCACGATTACTACAACAATATATCGTAGACAATTATGTTAAGCTCGAAACACAAAGATTAGACTTTTTTAGATCACAACAAGATGATATCAGGAAAGAGATTCTTCAAGGGGTTGTGGACGCTGTCGCAGGCGGTGAAACTAATGCGTCAAATGTGGGTCAACGAATAGTCCTCCCCTCAAGCTTTATTGGAGGGCCAAGAAACATGCGACAGAGATACATAGACGCTATGACGTTAGTGCAAAAATTTGGAAAGCCAGACATTTTCTTAACGATGACGTGTAACCCTAATTGGCCAGAAATAAAAGACCATTTAATGAAACAGGAGGAGTCACAAAACAGAGCTGACCTAATTGCTAGAGTGTTTCATGCAAAATTTGAGACGTTGCAAAATGAGCTGTTTAAAAAGGATGTGTTTGGTCAGGTCGCAGCCTATACTTACGTCATAGAATTTCAGAAAAGAGGTCTCCCACATGCACATTTGTTACTCATATTAAAACCACAATATAAAATGTATAGGCCCGAGGAATATGACGAAATTGTTTGCGCTGAAATACCAGATGGGAAAACAAACCCTCATTTGTATAAAATGGTGCTTACGCACATGATGCATGGCCCTTGTGGTGATTTACGACCTACAAACGTATGCATGAAAAAAAATGGTCAATGCAGAAACTCATACCCTAAAGTTTTTTGTAAAGAAACCATCCAAACAACGGATGCATACCCAATTTATCGCAGGCGTGATGACGGCGTAACAGTGGACGTTAGAAAGACTAAACTAGACAACAGATGGGTAGTCCCATATAATGCGTACCTGCTTGCTAAGTTTGATTGTCATATGAATGTGGAGATTTGTTCAACAATAAAAGCGATCAAGTATATTTACAAATACATATGGAAAGGTTGTGATAAAATAAACTTTAGCCTATCCTCCGTCAATGACAACAAATTGATTGACGAAATTGAACGATATCAAGCAGGTAGATGGATCTCTCCTCCCGAGGCAGCATGGAGGCTTTTCAGATTCTTATCAAATGAAATAAAACCACCTGTTATTCATCTGCAACTTCATTTGGAAAATCATCAGCCGCTTACCTTTAAAAAGAAAGAAAGGTTAAAAAACGTCCTCAATAATCCAGGCCAAAGAAAAACCATGCTGACAGAATTTTTCTTCACAAATAGAACTGACGACGTGGCACAAAATTTAAACCTTACGTACACACAATTTCCCGATCATTTTGTTTGGAAAGTTGGACAAAAGATTTGGAAGCATAGACAATTCGGTGATTCAATAGGTCGCATTGTTGTTGCACATCCAACTGAGGGCGAAAGGTATTACTTAAGAATACTCTTGTCAAAAGTACGGTGTCCGAAGTCCTTCGATGATCTAAAAATGTGTAATGGAACTCCAGTTAAGACCTTCCGAGAGGCAGCATTGTTACGTGGTTATTTACTTGACGATAACAGCCAACGTTCATGCCTAGAAGAGGCCTCACTTTTTCACATGCCTTACGAACTAAGGAGGCTATTTGCTACTCTTCTTGTTTATTCATGTCCTCCTAATCCTCGTGAACTTTGGCATGCTTACGAAGAATCAATGATAGAGGACCTTCTCAGGTCTAATATCATGTCACATAGGGAGGTAACAAAGACCGCACTACAACAGGTCAATGGATTCCTACAATCAATGGGAAAAAGCATTCACGAGTTTGACCTTGTACGTGACGAATTCTCACATAATGATCTACAAGATCAAACGAGGGAAATTAGAGCTGAAAAAAGCATCGTCGTATCCGAGAAAGATTTGAATGCAATATCAAACCTTAATGAAAAGCAAAAACTAGCTTTTGAAACAATAATTGAGAAAGCGCACTCAAATAAAAGTGGTGCTTTTTTTGTTGATGGTCCAGGAGGAACTGGGAAAACTTTTTTGTATAGAGCTTTGTTAGCTAAAGTTAGATCAGAGGGCCAAATCGCACTAGCCACAGCCACGTCTGGTATAGCGGCATCAATACTCCCAGGAGGTAGAACTGCTCACTCGAGATTCAAAATTCCGCTTGACATAGCAGAAGGATCTGTTTGTAGAGTAAGCAAACAGAGTTCATTGGCAACATTGATCAAAGATTGTAAACTAATCATATGGGATGAGGCGCCAATGGCTAAACGAACTGCTATCGAGGCTTTAAATGATCTTCTACAAGATCTCATGAATTCAACAACAATCTTTGGTGGTAAACTGGTGGTGCTTGGTGGGGATTTTAGACAAACTCTTCCGGTAGTACGCAAAGGCACAAAATCTGAAACAATAGCCGCTTGCCTAACGAAGTCTTTTTTATGGCCATCACTCCAGAAACTTCAATTAACAGAAAACATGCGGGCTGCGCTAGACCCAACCTTCAGTGAATTTCTCCTTGGAGTTGGTAACGGTATAAACTCAACATTAGCAGAATATGACGACGCCGTTAACATCCCGCGCAGTATGCTTATAGATACCCAGGTACACAATGATCCCTTATCTGTCCTTATAAACTCTGTTTATCCAAACATTCATTCGCAATCACTTGCAACCTCATGTGCCTCGAACCGTGCTATTTTGACTACAAAAAATTCTTTCGTTGATGAAATAAACGAAATTTTGATATCAAGATTTTCAGGTAACGAAACAGAATACATAAGCTCCGATGAGACACTAGACCCAAACGATCAAACTCAATACGAGGACTTTTTGCATTCACTTACACCAAATGGTATGCCGCCTCATAGGCTTGTGTTAAAACTAAATTCTCCAATTATCTTGCTACGAAACTTAAATCCTACCGAAGGATTATGCAATGGTACAAGATTAGTTTGTAAAGACATGAAAAGGAATGTCATACACGCGGAAATTTCTTTTGGAGACTTTGCTGGTAAGCAAGTGTTCATTCATAGAATTCCATTGCAACCCCCGAGCGATGAACAATACACAGTCCCTTTTAAAAGGTTCCAATTTCCAATTAGGTTATGCTTTGCAATGACAATTAACAAAGCACAAGGCCAAACACTTGATTTCGTTGGTGTCTACTTGAAGGAGCCTGTTTTTTCTCATGGACAACTATATGTAGCACTTTCACGCGCAAGAACAATAAGACATGCAAAAGTTCTTATCAGGCCTCCCCTTTTTGACACACTTAACCTAGAACAAACTAAAAACATTGTGTATCGGGAAATCTTACAAAACTGACACTGTGTTGATTGGTACATACCTACTATTGTTATTTATATTGTTTTCTTATTTCTAATGTAATTGCATTATTTACACAGACCACTTATCAAGCCTGTTGCAAGTTTTTATCATTTTATTCTCCACGTTTACGGATGTCGGCTGACTATGCACACCTATATGTTGCACTCTCACATGCAAGAACAGTTAGCTACGCAAAAGTGCTACTTAGGCTCCCACTTTTTGACACGCCTAATATCACGGAGCCTAAAAGCACTGTATATCGACAAATTACACAAACTTAATAATCTATTCATTAGCTTATATGCTTTATCATTATTTTATTTCGCCTTGTTTGATTATTGTTTATTACTAAAAGATCTATTAACATGAAAACAATCATATGCAGGTAAAATGAACAGGCATTTGTCTAACGTCTTAGACATAAAACCTCAACCGTTTAGGAGATGGACAGTACTAATTCAGGTCGTTGAACATGGACATGTACTGCAAAGCCGTGCTGGCCACGACTACAAAAGGCTCATCTTAACAGATACCCAGGTACTTACCCTAATTCAGTTTTCACTTTGTACCTGCTGCCTTTTGTTTTTATATATGTGTTATATACACATGTCATTTATATGTTTTACGCTTTCAAAACAGGGGACTAAGCTAACAGCAGTAATATACTCTAGCCATTTGCGTTACTTTGTCAATTCTCTGTCACCATACAAAAGATACTACATCTCCAACGCAGTGGTTACGAAAATGGAAGCAAAATACGTCATCAGCTCGTACCCTTACTCATGGACGTTAAACAATAGAACGCTTATTGAAGAACTGGTGGATCCTGTACCTGTGACACTACCTTGCCAATTTAATTTCACAAACTTTCACGACTTACATAGATATGCTGATACTGACACTTTACACAGTAAGGCTATTATTATAATTACTTATTACGTTTATCTTCTATAACCAAACTATTAACATGCTTATACTTGGTTGTAATCCAAAATATAGACGTGAGAGCTATCGTGTTACGATGCTTTGAAAGCGTAGAACAAGGGTCAGAGATAACAACAAGAAGGGAGCTTGTCATCGTCAATGAAGAGTAAGGCAAATCTATTACTTTCCATATTAGTTGTATAATACGTCTAACTTGTCAATATCTTTTTTGAAGGAAAAAGCTCATGTTGTTAACCTTATGGAATGAATTTGATTTCAACGAAGGCCATACACTTACTGCCATCATCGATACCACACCCATGATATATGCAATGAGGGTAAAAGTCACCACATTCAATTGTAAGTAAAACAATGTAATAACCTACCTACATCTACTTAATATAATTTGCATATATTAGAAATTCATAACTAAGAACAGGATAAACATTTATTTATTACGACTACAAAAAATTTAATGACTATGAAATATCATGTCTTCTGCATGTCCACCCTTTTTTGATTAATATGTACGTGTGAGGTAAAAAATAATTTAGCCTATCAAACTGACACTCTCCTAACCATAAGATTATTTAGAGAAGTTATGAAGAATATATATACACATAGCGATGTCGCACTTCCCATCTACTCTAGGTTCAAGTCACTTTTACCCAACCCCATCAAGGTCGCCCAGAAAACACAATATGCCCTCCAGCGACACCTTCGTAACTCCAGTTACCTGTTTAGGTTTTTTATAATTGCCTTCGTGTTTTCAATAATAATTTGAAATTATTTTTTTGCAAAAAAATCCATTAGTTGATCCATATTTGCTACAACTATGGGCCTAGATTTGCACATTTTCTATCCCTCATATACTCTGACATGCAGGTCTTTCGCTAACCACACGAGCAGCATCAGGAATCATGATTAACCCGCCTACAGCCGAAGGACTTCAGATGCGTGAATGGTATATAACTTAATAATGCAATTTTTAATAAACTTACATGATCAGGAAATGCAAATTTAATAATTGTTATTATAACTATATGCTTTAAACTAAAGGTATAATAATAATAATGAGGAGCTTCAACAACTTATGCACAAGGAGACATTTAAGAACCATAATCTACTACTTTCATATCCTGAAGATGAAGAAGTTGTCTCAATTGCTACAATTACGTCGTCTTTCAACATTGTAAGTTACTATGATAACCTAATCTATTCATACACATATTATACACAATTCACATACTGAATCATAACATTTCAAACAGCTCAAAACAGCTTGGGTTAAAGGCAAAGTCACCCTCCTCAGGGATGATAGAAGCCTGTGGTATTCAGCATGCGCCAACTGCCAAAAGTCGCTTGACGCAGACCTAACTTGGATTGTCACATGCCCGTCCTGCAAAGTAGAATCTGATGTTTATCCGATGTAAGTAAAACTTTACTTCTAAACTTACAACCATCCTGAAAATGTATTCTGATTGATTAATCTCCATATTATTAACTACCACATTATGAACTCCCAGTAGCCGCATCCCAGTCACCATTGACGATGGTACCGGAAGCATTCGTGCAATACTATATAGCCCCGAGGCTGAAAAGTTTATACCACTGGCCCCTACAGACATACAACAAGCGGAGGAACATGTACACTCACACAGTCACACGAAACCCAATTTATGCTCTTCATTTACTTGCATAAAAAGACACACACATATCATATATGCACCATTTTTACACTACCATATGAAAAGAATGTTATTTGACACAAATTAATCTCCATAACAGGGTGTTGACATTCATGATACTATCGCCACATCAATCAAAGAACATATCATTGTGGCGTTTATACGCTGGCAGGAGGTTACTTTCCGCGGTGAAAGTGAGACGAGGATCCATGTTGTAACAGCATATAAATCAAATGACCCATCTCCTGCTGTCGAGCCGCCCAAAGACGCAAAGAAATCCCTGCCCACGTCATCAACGGCGGCCAAAAAACATCCAGCTCATGCCCCTGCATGCGAGGGCCCGACGAAGAAAGCCAAAGACACTAAAACGTAAACAGGCTGCTCAGTTAGCTTCATACAACACCGCTTTTTTGCACAGCTAGCCTTTTCTTTGTAATATAGCTACTTGGCGCTGTGAGATCGATTACAAGATAACTGCTTTTGACTGTAACTACATTGCAGGACTTGGTTTTGTACCAACATACCACTTTCTGCACTCCTTTTGTTGACTGTAATATATGTTAACAGTGTAAATATAGAGGTAACGGTGTAAATATAGAAGTAGCAGATATGCTTTGGTATATAACTCTCTTCTACAGCTCATGATACAGTCTAAGAATTGTCACCTGCATTAACACAACATGACGATGTCACTTACAACAGGGCAGGGGCTGTGCTTGCACAGCCCAATAGCGTACCTAGTATATATATACATTACTTAATATTAAAAAGCCTAATATAATCTTAAAACCTAGTTAATACATGTTCTTTCCTTTCTTCTTTGACACTTCTCATATTACTATTTACTATATTAGTTTGCTAAATAAGTTTTACACTATGCTTTTAATTAATGTTTTATGAATTTAATTATATATATATACATTACTTAATATTAAAAACCGGTATCACACTGCGATAACCGTTATCCCAAATCAAGGACTTTGACCGCTATTTGATTTCCCACCACGACAATTGCATAATTAAGTCAAATCATACTTCAAAGTAGGAATATTATGTACAACAGTGGACTATCATCGTCACTTCTCAGGTGATCATGAGATAATCAGCCGAGATATAGATCGAGAGATAAATTATGTATAGCAGTGGATGTGCAGCTTAATTGCGAGAAAACATATAGCAGAGATAAATCAACCCACAATCAAGATAAAATCATGTTTTAACAGAAAGATAAAAATGAGAGAGAGAGACGTGAAGGGAAAAGATTTGCCGGAGAGAAATTTTGAGGTGGAGAGAGTGAGCTCATGCCGGAGAAGGTTTGTTGCTACCGGTGTGCAGTTCGTCAGAAATGGCAATGGAAGCCCCTGTCGTTGTGCGCAACGATAAGGATGCGGGCGGTAGTAGGTTTGAGAGAAGGTTTGATATTAATTAGGCCCTGTTTGGTTAGTGGTATTTCTTGAAATTAGGACTTCAAATACCGGGAAATCCGATGTTTGAAAAAAAGACGAGATTCTAAATGACAGGATTTCTTTAAAATCCCCCCAAATCCATTAAATATCTACGTGGATTTATCTATCGTTTTATCTTTGCTATATATGTTCTCGCAAATAAGCTATACATAAATTTCCTGGAATAGTCTACTCTTGTACATAATTTATCTCCCGATTTATCTCATGATTACCTAAGAGGTGATGATAGTCCACGCATAATTTTCCTCCTTTGAAGTATGATTTGACTTAAATTGTATGCAAGACCATTAGTTTAACCGATGGAAAAGGAGGTCAAGAAAGAAGAACAAACTCAACAATTTTATGATGATGATGAAATAGAGGTGAAATCTAGTCAATTTCCACCAAGTCGTTCAACTATGCAACAAGGGCAACTACTAAAGGTAAGAAAAGGGTGAGCCAAGTAGACCCTGTGCTTGAGGCATTTCAAGATGTTGTTACGTTTCTTGAAGATGGTATTGAAAAAATGTCAAACAAATGAGTAAGGAAGTTGCACGAGAGGAGGACTTTGACAAGATGCATTGCATGATCACGTCGGAAGTTTAAAAGATGCAATCGTTGACTAGGATCGAAAAATTTAAAGCATGTGAAAAGATACGAGATGATATTGACAAGGTAAAATTGTTTTTGGACTTGGACAATGCGGATAAAAAACAATGTATCAAGTATATTTTATAGCAATGAGTGTCGTGAGGTATTTGGATATGAATCTTTTTTGGGACTATGTTTTGTTGACACAAGACTATTATGTCAAGTATTTTTAGAATATTATATTTAGACTTTTTGGAACTATGTTTTGTTGACACAAGACGATTATGTCCAAGTATGTTTTAGGACTATGTATTTATCTTGTTAAGTGGTTTGAGTGTTTTAAGTTTAAGTGGTTAATGTTTAAGTTTTAGTTACATTTTAACTATTAATAGTGTAAATTAATTAGTTATTATGTATTTGTCAAATAATTACTTAAACATACAAATCTGTTCACAATATAACTAAAAGGCAATTCCGTCATTTATCACGGAAACAATCCAAATCCTTCGACTGAATTACAAAACATTCAAGATTTCAAAAATGCAAATCTTGACAAATTTTGTAAACTAAACATAGGGTAGGATTCACAAGTCAAATGCAAATCCTGCGAAATGCAAGTTTCGCAATTTCTTTGACAAAATGCAAATCCCATGAAAAAAAAAACTGAGAACCAAACGTCCCTTAGGGTAAAGGGGTAACATGGTAAATGAGTGGATCCCTTGTTTACGTATTTTAAAATACTTGGGAGGAGGGGACTTGCATTTCTAGAATACCTTATCTAAATGATTTGGTGGGATTTTAAGGAATCCAGTCATTTAGAATGCCTTGTCTTTTTTCAAACAAGCGTAGGATTACATAGGATTTCTCAGGATTTGAAATCCCAATCCTAGGAATCCCAGAAAATATCACAAACCAAACAAGCCTAAGTTTACACTACAAAATGTCAATAAATAAATAGATAATACTTTCAAATCGCATTTTTTCTATTCCGGTTGACATATTCACTACTTCCTGTGCAACCCTTATTCCAATTATACTCATCTTATTAATTTGGTTAACCTTATAGATAGAAAAAGCTTCTTCCACATTAAAGGTTGGTAAACTTTACTTGCCTTAAATATACAATAATTAAATGCATATAATCACAACATATTAAAGAATCATATCTGATACCCAATTTGATTAAAACAGCCATTCATCGTATATCATTTTCAAGAAATGGGAAATAAACAAATTAACTACAACACTTTTCTATTAAATAATTTCATGAAAAGTGAAAGCTTGTGTGTCAGTTTTTTGTCCCAGACTGTCATTGGCGCACTCTTCTTTTTTGACGCTAAATATGAATAAATTGGGATTGTCGTCACATTTGAACTTGAGTCGTGATATTTCCGGATTTTACTATGGTTTTCATCCGTAAATATTATAAGTTTTACACTCTATTTTATGTGCAAATGAGCAAAATATACACTAATATATGTTTTGGGATGTTTTCAGGTTGAATATGGTGGAAAACTCGAAAAAATGACGGAAAAAGAGCTATAAATTAAGAAAATGAGAAAATTTGTCAACTCCGACACACCTCCACTGCTTTGATCATATCTTTCTCATACAAACTCGGATTGAGGTGATTCAAGCGGCCACGGAACTAGACTCAGAGGGCTACAATTTCAGTTTTATGGCCATCTCTAAAAAATGCACCTTCGCGCCGCGAAGAACCCCAGAAATCAACAAATTTTCCAGAGAGTGTGTAATGCCGCGAGGATCCTTACTTCGCTCCGCGAGCTCGGTCAATGAAAGTAAAAACATGGGTCAAAGTTCCTCGCGCCATGAAGCATCAATGCTTCGCGCCGCGAAGCATCGCAGATCAGATTTTCTATAAATTCGATTTTTAAATCATTCAGTCATATCTTTTGCCCTACAGCCGACTCCAGGCGCCGTTTTCAGAGTTTTGCAACCCTGGAGGGTGAGGAAACACCATTGGAGCTTGGAGGATCCATATTTCATCATCATTCATTATCATCAACAACACGGTTTGTCAAATCTATGGCTAGTCTTCGATTAAGCTTGTTTTCTCACACTTTGTTTGATTGTTTAAGCCTGATTATGGGCTAAACTCATCTTGTATTCACCTTATGATTGAACCCTAGTTTGGATATGCTTTGATTTCTTTGTTTATCGTTGGATTGATACTAGTTCCATGTTCAATTAATGAAAGTTTGGATCTTTATGGTTTTAATCTTCGTTTCTGGATTTATGGTTCATATTGAATTTGAATAGGAAGTTCTTATGATGTATGTCCCTCTTTGAATGATTTGTCTATGAATTGTTTAAGGGTTTACTAGGAAAAGTAAATAGAATCCAGATTCCATAACTTAAACCTAATATCTAGAACTTTACAATCGAGGAAACGGTTGGTTTATATTAAACTTGTTTGATATGCGTGTTGAATTATGCAATAGGTTGTGTGGATTTAGATGATTAATAGGAAGTTGTTATTCTCTATCCGTTGCACAATAGCTATATGAAATAGGAAGTGGAGTATAGCTAAGTCAATCCAGGTAATCAATTAAACTGATCTTAAAGTATATCACAACAGGGGGGATAGATTAAGGTGGATACTTGCTTTTAATTGGCTGTTTGCAAAAGTTCATGTTACTGCTTTGTCTATTTGCTTTCAATTAGTCATTAGTTTTAATCCTTCTTAAAACTGAAAAACCCCCATTTTAGGTTAATTATTAGTCTGCTTTAGTTCTGGTGTTACACTGCTCCTTGTGGATTCGACACCCATTACTGGCCTGTCTCTGTGCTATTACACGATTAGGTACACTTGCCTAGTGTGTGTTTATGATAGATTAGGTGAATATTGGACATAAATTTTATAACTAGATTTCACACGATCAAGTCGCTTAAGCTAAAAAAAACATATTGATGCTGCTAACCTCCACATATAATGAAGTCACATAACATATTTCAATTAGTGCAGGATGATGTTCAAATACTTTGTCATGTTGAGTCAGTCTTCAGGTTTGAAATTGTTTTCCTTCTCCATTCATTACTATTCTTCTACAGTTCTACTACTTGTGTTCATTAAACTATTAAAGTATCAAACTTTTCTCTAGTTTCTGAAAGTTCTCATCGAAACGGTTCTATGTTATTGAGCCCAGATAACATTGCAGGACCTTATATATTTTGCACCAACTATTCAGATATGGGCTAGAATGATGCAAAAAGTTGGTATTTTGACAAACCCGGAAATAGTTGCCCTAGATGATCCGTAGAATTTAGAAGAATAAAAAATGGTCCAAAAACTAAATGGCATATTTGTTAAGTGCTCAAGAATTGTATTTGTCATGGATGTAGTTAGTTTGATCCATTTTTGCATCTTAAACAAGCAGTGGGAAGTTGTCCTGTATATCTTAAGGTACTTAAAGGGGTCCCCAAGAACCTGTAATAAGATTATAGGACTAAAGAATAAGGGCATTCCTAGCACAGGCAATGAAGAAAATACACCTCTTGTTTCTAATATTTGGCAAAATACCCTATTATTTTCTTCACTTCTGGAGCACTAACAATAAAGCTAATCAAGTATTCAAACCTGGTGTTCAAACTTCAGCAATTCTTTCACTGTGTTAGTAATACTTATCGATCTACCCTACTAAGCAATTCTAGAAGCCCCATTGGCAGTACCAAGATGCAATTACACACTTAATGTGGCAAGGAAATTAACAAAGATGACATCAGCCTGTTCAGGAGCAAAAACTCGCCTTGCAAATGACCCAGTTTTTAACTCTGGTGAAGTCATCCAATCATCAATGATCCAGTACTCAGCACTGTATTGTTTGATTGATGGACTTTCTGGATGACGTGGAATTTTTTCACTATCCCAGCAATGGGTGGATCGGATTTGGTTGTCCATTTCACGGCCCAGACGCCCAGTCTTGAATCATGGGATAGAGATTTGAATGATCTGGGTAGATCTGAAATGTAAACATTAATTCAGTTATTGATGTCATTATTTGGTAAGTCGGTGGCAGTAGTAGATATAATACATGATAAACGTGATGAGGATTTGGTTGTGTGATTAGACGATATAAGACAAGTAAAAGGGCAAAGAGGACAGAGATTGGCAGAAATAGAGTAGAAACTTGCTGCTACTACGGCTGTACTTAGGGGCCATACGGCCCATACTGCTCACCTGCTCTTAGCTCTAACACTATGAAATACAAACTTCACACATCTTTGGCCGGACACCACTTCTATATAGTTATATTAGAATGGGCAAATTGCCGAGAAAGGTAACTAAAATGTCCAAATTTGCCAATAAAGGTATTGTCTATTTTTTGGGGCCAAGAAAGGATTATGAATTTCAATTTTTGACAAAAAAGGGTATTGTGACCTATTAAACCTGCTGACTACCTAGTCAGCAGGTTATTAGTGACATGGCACACACGTGGCAGTCCAGTCAATGTCATTTCATGTCCTATGTTGACATGGCAATACACATGGCAGTCTAATGCATTTAATTTTTTTAATAACTATTTATTTAATATCTTTAATTCTTTTAATTAATTTTTAACATGAATTTTTTTGTTTTTTAATTAATTTTTTATATGAATTTCTTGAAGATATGAAGATTGGACCACTGCCGCCTTGAACCACCACCGCCGCCGCCATGAACCACCACCACCACCGCCGCCGTGAACCACCATTACCTCCGCCATGAACCACACTCGCACATATCTGAGCCCTCAAACGCCAACAAACAACCACACACCTACACACAGATTCAAAGCCCTCAAACACACATAAGAACAAAGATCTGAGTCAAAGTCACGATCTTGAACAAACACTCACGATCAGATAAGAAAACCCTAAATAGATCTGAACATCGAACATACGCTACATATCTTGAACAAAACCCTAAATCGAACATATCTTGAACAGATCTGAACATACGAACACATATCACGAATAGATCTTGAACAGATCTGAACATACCAACACAATCACGAACAGATCTGAACATACGAACACATATCTTGAACAAAACCCTAAATCGAACAAATATCACCATCAGATCTTGAAGCGACGGTAGTGAAGCGACGCTGCGGAGGTGGTGCGATGGTAGTGAAGCGACGCTGCGGAGGTGGTGCGATGGTGGCGGTGGATCTAGGGTGGGGGCGGTGGGCTGTGGGATCGTATTTAGAGAGAGAGAGGGGGGGGGGGGGGAAGAGAGAGGAGCAGATTTTCAATGATCCAACTCTCAGATTTAGTTTTTTTTTAACTAGATCCGGGGGATCGGCGGTGCAACGGGGGATCGGCGGTGGTAAGATGTGGCGGTGGTGAGATATAGCGGTGGTAAGATGTGTGAAGTATGAAGATCAAAGAAAATGCAGGGAGTTTGAGATTATAGATAATTTGAAAATAAAAATAATTTATTTGCCATGTAGGATTTTCATTAAATAAAAAATTCAAAATTTTGCCACCTCATCACATCTTAACCGGCTACCTATTCATCAGGTTGCCATATACCCTTTTTTGTAAAAATTAGAATTTAGGGTCCTTTGTTGGCCCGAAAAAATGGATGTTACCTTTATTGTCAAATTTGGGTATTATAGTTACCTTTCTCGGCAATTTGCCCTATTAGAATACTCACTTCAGCAACATAAAGGTTAGTAAAATAATGGAACAGAAATTAGCTTCCAGAATAAGAAAAATAAGAATCAATATCTTAATTACAAGCAATAGTTAGTGAAATATCGTTCTTTCCTTTTTCCATCTGAATCTATCCAAAACCAATCTATGTGAACACAAAACACTAAAGAGATCTAGCAGACCTAGTTATTATCTTTTTGTTTTCACTTTAATATTTATTCAACCAACAAAATTATTACAGAAATACCTCTTTTGTCCATGAATTCTCTTTGCATTTTCTAATCAAATTCACAAACCCCTCTTCACATCTGATCTATTTCTTTGCATTTGTTTCCTATGAATGTTCATCTTTTTTCTTGAATATTCATGCTAACCACTTACTGCCACCACCCTCCACATAGACAAACAATCAAAGTTCTTGGGACCCCTGAAGCTATATCTTAAACACACACACACACACAGACACATTGGTTAAAAAAGACAGATTTCCGGCTTATTTATTATGAGTCCAGCTTATTTTCTTCTTCTAACTCATAATAAGCCCTGAAAGATCAGAAAATAAGCCAAAAAAGCTAGCTTATCAAATATAAACCGGAAGAATAAGCCCTAAATAAGCTAAAACAAGCAACCCCTTCAAAATTAGTTTAAAACATAATCAGATAAAAAACATAATCAAATTGAACTCTCACACACCTAGATTTGAAACACACCAAATAAAAAACAGACAGAATTATGTGTGAGATGGTAAAGGAGAAGACATGCAATAAAATAAATAAATAAATCAATATAGCCTTTCAGTGTGTCAACGACAACAGCATTTAACCCCCAAAAAAGCTGCAAATAAAGAAAGGTAAATATGGCACAAGTTAAAGCATTTTAGCATTTAAAATATACATGCTACTATCAATTTTACCGACCCACAAAGGCTCTATGTCGAAAACTAAAATACATAGATGGATGGCAACCCAAATCGATATAGAACCTAATCAAATCTGAATGTGTTCTGTTGTCAATACTAAAAAAGAACGCAGTGATGAAAAAATCTGAAAAAACCCTAACATACCTTAAACGAAAGCCTTAGAAATCAAGAAAATCAATATGGTAGCGGGCTTGGTGGTCAGTGCCGCATGTGGGATGCTGTTGACGGAGACTTTGTCGCTATGTTCCAGAGTTATTCCAGGAATGAAAATAGAAAGATAGAAAATTAACGAGAGAAAAGAAAAGAAGAGAAAGAAATATGTTTTTGTCATTTGGTGTTCCCGAGTTCGAAGGAAAATGAGAGGAGATGTGAAGCTTGAAGTGTTTTTTGGTTTCCTTCTAAAATCTTTCCTACTTTGTGAGAAAAATCAGGAAAGAAAATGAGGGATAATTTTCCTCCCAAAATCTTTTCTTTTCTCTCCTAAAAAACTTGGGAACATAGCTAAAGATTATTTTCCTTCCTAAATCATTTCTTTTCTCCCCTCTTTTTAACTCGGGAACACAGCGTTATGGTAGCGCTAACGGTGGTAGCGGAGGCGGTGACGAACGGCCTGTTCTCGATATTAATAAAGATTTTGTTTAAGGAAAGAAAGGCTAGGAGAGATTGTAAAAGGGAGATGATTTATATACAACAAACATTTGTCATACACAACAATCATGACATTTTTGTCCTTATAAAGTTGTGAACTTTTTTTATCATCCACATGTTTAAGGGTATTAGTGTCCAATCACATATATTTTGTTGTGTATGGTAAATGCTTGTTGTGTGTAAATAATCTCCCATTGTAAAAGGTAACTTTATTAGTAGAAAGATTGTTAAGGGAGGTTTGTTTTTTTTTTCTTTTTCCCTTTCATTCTAGAACAAAGTAAAAATGTTAAAAAGTTGGAAGGCATAAACTTCTCGTGTTCAAGAGTTTTTTAACCGAAGTAAAAAGTAAATAAGAGAAACTTGGAGAGGGGTAGTTTAGCTTTATTTTATATTAATTCTTTTAATTCTATCCAACTTTAACTAATTTATTTTCATATTAAATTTAAGTCGTGTCATTTTTGTGTCGGGTTCAATGCTGATCCATTTTAGTTAGTTAATGTATTTGGCAAGATTATTCCCTTGCTATATGGTTTTGTTTTCAATCTAGAACTTTTTGCTTATTTCAATCCGAATTTCAAATATGCTTCGTTCAATTCGAACGTTGAAGTCCATGTTTCTTTCATTTTGATTTTGATTTGGATTTAAATTTAAATTTTCATTCTTCATTCTATTGTATAGATGATTTTTTAATGGCACCTGTATAATATAATAAATTAGACAATATGATGAACCATGCTTCCACTTCAAAATATCTATTCTCCGACTATACCACCACACAAATGTTTATGCATGATGTGCCCCCACATCCTTTTTTATTTCTTTACCCTGAAAGGGTGTTGTTTCCGAATAGAAGGATTTCCAGTGGCCCCATTTCGCGAGAGTGATGTTTACAACGGAGAAGGGGAAACCCAAAAGTGAACCCCTTATACCAATATACCCTACGATCCAGTCTGTTTTATCGTAATGTGAATGAATGTAATGAAATTGAAATTAAATTCCGTTGTATATTGAGGTTTGGTAATATTATTTGAAAAGAAATTAAATTTTTTGAAGTATTAATATTTATTTAGGTAGAGGAATGTCATTCCATAACTAACATGAATTGAATTAAAATCTTTTAATTTTTTTTGCATTATAGTGAAACAAGCAAGTCCTAATAACTTAACTCTTGAGTCAAATGATAAAAAAGACTTAACTCTTAAAAGTGGACTTAGAGGGTTTAAAATCATTTAATTTTTTTTTTGCATTCATGGGCTTCTCAGTTCTCACAGAAGTGGTGAAATCAAGCTCACTCTGTCTCTGTGACTCTGTCTACAAAAGGAAAAGAGCTTCTTTTTATTATTTTCAATATCATTTAACAAGTTAAAAAGTTTATTACGAAAAAGGCAAAAAGAATGTCAAACTCTTAGACGCTCAGCTTTGTTTAGAGCGACTGCTTTCTCTTTTGATTATTTTTCTATTTATTTAGGTATTAATATATTAACATTTGGAACTTCCAATTTTTAAAAGCGTGTATTTCAAACTATATACGCAGACATGTGTGTTGGACTACAAAATTACTGTATAGCATTCATAGATAACCTTTGTCTATATGTGGATCCAGGTGCGGACCCAGGATTTTTATTGACCGCTTACATCATCAAATGACGAAAATAAAATAAAATAAAATTGATAGTGTTGTTCGGGTTTTTTCTCGGGTTTCCGGTTAATCGGGTCGGATTAACACGGTTTCGGCTGTTATTATGGTATTTTAGAGTCAAAATTTAAACAAAACACAATTTATATGAAGACATGTTAACTAAAATGATATTTTTAAGGTAAAATAAAGTATTTTAAATGTATAAATTGAAGATTGAACTATTTCCTATCATTTATTTTTTTAAAATATCATTTTTCCTTTGATTTTGGTGGCATCACCGGTGGCACCCCGAAAATTTACCGGTAGCACAATCTAAAAAAATCGAAAATTAACACTAGGTCCCGTGACCCCCCTCTCCACCACATAGGTCCGCCACTGTGTGGATCTAAACTAATACTCTCTAACGGGAATTTTTAATTTGATTATTATTTTTACCAGATTTTGAGCGTCACTTATGAATGACAACAGACAAGTTTGGAGCGTGGATTAGTCCTCTTGTCCCCATTCCTATTTAAGAAAAAAAATCCATGACTCCGTTTAAAAAACCGTGACAATTTAAACGGGGAACCCGCATAGATACTTGTTAAAAACGTGTAACTAAATGGGTAATGTTCACCGCGTAGATACCCGTTAAAAATTAAAATTGTGATTTTTCACTACGGGGATCGTCACTAACTCACCATTAAGATTTTACCATGAGATTTAGAAACATTTATACTATATTATGCAACATTATCGAATAGAAACATATATGAACCGAAATTAAAGTCTTAAAAAATATAAATGCATCCAAAACATCAAACCAGACAATTAAAATAAAGACAATGATTAAAATTAGTTTATATGAAAGTGTATAAAGATTTGTCTATTTTCTAATTAAAATTAATTTTATACATACAAATATATATCAATGTTAAATTATAAATCTTGTAATCGGGTAATTGGGACGGAGATCATCAAACCCGTCTCCGTCTCCGTCCCCGCCCCCGCCCCGTTTATGTTGATTTCCCTGTCGGTTTTCATTTTTTTGCCCATCCTTTGTGTCGCTTTTTCTTTTTACTGGCATATTTTTTATTTATTTTAAGTTAACCTTCTGTTTATTATTATATATTTAATTGATTGATTTTATATACTATTTATTTTTCTTTTATAACTTTGACACATAACATTTGGTATAAATATGAATACATATTTGTGATCATCTTACTTTTATATATATTTAGATGTTAATTTTACCGCAATTCAACATTTATCTAAAAACTATATTTTGATAGTTAAACATAAGTTATGAAAACTTTATCATAGTACGACATTTATCTGTAAATGCTTTTTCAAAATCTTAATTGAGAAATTGCGTTTCTTTCGCAAACATTATATTACGTTGAAAATTATATCCAGTGAAATAAAATAAACTTATTGTTTTAACTAATTTGACAAAGTTGTAAATTTCTTATTTTTTGTTTTTCACCGCAACATGCGAGTTTTAATAACTCGTTATAATAGCAATCTTAGTAGGGGAGGGAAGTACTTATCACACCTCCGTACTTCATCTCACTTGTTAAATTAGCATCACATCATGATTCCTATTATCTCTTCCTACTTCATTCTACCAAACTAAGAAAATACTTGCATCACGGCACCATTTATCTTTTTCACATTTCCCTTATTTCACACACACTCTATATTTCTCTCCTTCCCCATGTCGATTGACATGGAGACCCTAAATTAATGGGATGCCTTTAAACGACCCGATCATGATGGAGGTGGTGCGTAAGTACGTAGCTAGTGGATCGGCTAATCAGCCTAATTAACTCGGCTTGCTTTGGGCAAAGATGAGTATTCCAGACAACTTACTAAAAAGTTTCTTGAAAACCAAATTAAAAATACCGATTGATTAAATAATACAGATTGGATTAAAATTTGGTGTTGGTTGTAGATGATATCAACAACACTAATAATAGTTGCATCTTTTGAGCATGTAAACTAACCATTAATAATAGTTGTATCTTTTGAGCATACAAGTTTCCTAGCTAGCTTGTAAGAATATTGAGCAACAAAACCCTAGTTCTCATCAACCTCTTAAAAATGCACCCTAATTCAACCTCAAGATCTTCCATCGCACTTTCCACAGCTTCCAGTCTCTCTGTCGCACTTTTAAGAGCTTGCACATCACAATCCTCCCATGGACTCAGGCTATTCACCCTCTTGAGCTTCACCTTAACTGCCAGAACCCCGTTACAACTAATCATCGTCTTTTTCGTTGTTTCGGGATTAGGGTTAGGCATGGACATAAGCAACAAAACTGATTCCAACAATATAACAATGGTCTTTCTCACTTCTTTCAACACATTAGCCACAACCATCACACTATCATCGATCGGGGTATCATGACTATCACAAGTGTTTGTCGTGTTCTCCATCTTTTTCAACGAGTTTAACCTCTTCAGCATCTGCTTCCGCAACTCCTTTCTTTGAAAACAGTATGCAGAGAGCTTCTTATCAGATTCTCCGAGACTACAGGCTCGGCGAAAGGTGGATTGTAGTTCTTGGATGTGACCCTTGACTAGACACAACGTGTCTTTAGTGGTCCCACAAGAATCCAACATTTTTAGAGAAGATTCGGAAACCTTCTGCACCCATATTTGGTCCTCCTTTTGGTGGAAGATAACTCGTTTTATTTCTGGTGAACGAAGCAAGTTGTTCACAGAGTCATGCAAGTCTCGTAATGATTCGAAACTCGAAGATGACATTGGAAATGAAGCTCTGTCGAGGGTTTGGGATTTTAGATTTGAAGGAATTCTTGAATGTATGTAATGTAGCGGATTATGTAACCCTTCATGGTTTATATAGGAGTTACGTTTTTTGTTTAAATTAGATCTGAGATGTATAAGAAAGGGTCACGTACGTACTTAGTACGGAATACGGATCATATGACAATATGGCAACAGCTAGATTTGGGAAAATTGTCGCTATGAACCTTCCAAGTGATTGCATGGCACTGCTGAGATTTGTGAGGATATATTATTAATTATTCATAAATGTGCAGGGGTGCTGGGAAACATTAATATTATTGAGTAATAAAAATGAATATTAAATTTTATTCCTTTTTAATATAAAAAAGGTGAATATTTATAAGATCACTATTATGATATATAACATTTACTAGTAAGTATGAATAGTAATATTTTATCTTTTAATGTAATACTTTATAGATAAAGAGGAAAGTATAAATCTTAATTTAATTACTAAGTGGATGAAGTGGTAAGTGTTTAAACAGACAAGGTGTAGAACAAGGGCTCAAGCCTCCTCTCCCACCTTTTTGTTGTTGTTTTCTCTACAAAAGTTTACCAACTTTTTTTTTCCTTTTTATGTTTATATATTTTTTGAATTTTGTAACTTAAGGATCGTAGATAAAAATAATTTTAATCAATTTTTATTTTTTTTAAATGGTAACATTGTTTCATGTATGAAAAGTTGAAAACTAGTTAAAAGACAACTATGAAAAATATAAAAAGTTAATTATGAAGACATAAGTTATGATTATCATTTTTTAAATGTAAAATTATCTTTTTTATTCTTATCGATCCACTGCTCAATCTTCCATATTTTTATCTCTTTAATACTTTATTGATATTATTTAAACATTTTTCTTTGAATGATGCCATGAGATTTTTTTTTATATTTTGTGAAAAACTTCTTTGCTTATGAAGATTAATAATCATATGTCATGTTGATATAATAAGAAAAAATTAACCGGTATATATTTGATATCGAATCATAGACAATATGAATGAACATTAGACTTTTTAAGAAACTTCACTATATATTCAGTTTAATTATTTAGATTTTTATTTATTTTATTTCAAAATTTTATTTTTACATGTTACTTATAGTATATGCAGAAATAACATCAAACTCGTTAATATAATTAGACACCATCCATATAATGTGATGCGTACGTACGTATCCTCTCCCTGAAATCTTTATAGGTTGGAGTACACTCATTCATCCCCTTCAGATTATTGCAATATATATATATATATATATATATATATATATATATATATATATATATATATATATATAGGGGAGGGTTCATGCGAGAACCGTTGTTAGTGCGAGAACCGCGAGAACCAATCTCGGCCGTTCCTTGGATATGGGAAGTTTCATGGATGGTGAGCGTGGAGGGATATAGTGTGGCAGGGTGCATGTGAGGAATTCATGGGTGGGGCAATGACATTGAAAGAGGGGCAATTGAACGGCTCAGATTGGTTCTCGCGGTTCTCGCTATATATATATATATATATATTTCTTTAGAAACTTCTCTTTTTGTATATATGTGTTCTTTAATATTAAATTTATATAAAATATATTGACTGGATTGAGTGAATTAAATTCGTATATAAAAATATAACATGTATATATGCCACCGTCATTCTAATTAAGTAGATGCATGCATGAGGACGCACAGGAGTATGATGGTAAAGTTGTGAGCAAAAAATAATAAATTATGTATGTATTAATCTATTTAAGAAGCTACGATTATCATCCGTGGGTCTGAGATTCAACCAATCACACATTATTTTTTTCAAACCTTCTGTGCTTTAAGGCAATTAATAAATAAATGACATGGGCTATATATCTATAGATCTATGTCGATGTTCTGATAAAAATTAAATAAAGATAAGGGGTTGTGCCTTTGAATGCTAAATCATTTAGCATTCAGCGTGTTTAGTGCCTTTGAATGAAGATTGTGCTGAATGAATCAGAAGAACGCTGCTATATCATTCTACCTTAAAGTTCATGTTAAATCATTAAGTGTTGGAATTATGATATTCTCCAAGACCAACATTGTGTACATTTATTTATTGTGTAGTATTTAAATATTTGAGTTAGTTTGTTGTTTTGTAGGATGTTGTTGCTGGGCTCATAAAAAATGGAAGTGGGCTGCTGGGTGATAGTTGTTGGGCTCGTTGGGAGCTGATTTGGGCTTGAAGAGGCAGGCTTGAGACCGGGTTGAGACCCGGGTCGGGTGCGCACCTAGTGCGGATGTGGTCCAGGTTCTCACCCTTAGACGGCCTTAAACTGTTCACATCTCGTGGACTGTTTGGATCTGCTTTAAATTGTTCAATATATGCTTTATTTCTTTTTTAGTCAACAGGATATGTGAGTTTTTGTTTCTACGGTTCAAACTTAGGATATTTCTTTCGTTCGTATCTTCTTCACTGGATAAGAGTTCTTTGTATTATTTGTTTCGCTTCATACGTTTGTAGAACTAGCGTTGAGATTCTGTGAGCTTGTGTTTTTTATCATGGTATCAGAGCTACGGCTCTTGATTCAATTGATTGTTTAACCGGTTTCTCTCTGTTCGTGAGGTGTTCCATGGATCAATTGATTATCTCATCAATTGGTCTCTGTTAGCGA
The DNA here is from genome assembly GCA_947179395.2 of Pulicaria dysenterica. Lineage (NCBI taxonomy): Eukaryota > Viridiplantae > Streptophyta > Magnoliopsida > Asterales > Asteraceae > Pulicaria > Pulicaria dysenterica. Next base: position 106,598,821 of record OX359288.1, on the reverse strand, counting down.
TTGATTGTTCTTGTTCACAGAAACCCTAGATATTACATGTTTTGTATTTGAATCGATTGATTCACTGTGGTTACCTCGATTGAAGGTCGTACTGTATTAAAGATCGATTGATTCACTGTATTTAGAGTTACGAACTCTAAATCGACTTGGTTGTGTATGTTCCTTGATCGAGGGTGCTGGTTACGTCAGTTTGGGCTCGGATAAACCCCAAACGTTTTTTTCGATTGTGAGATTTGAAGATTGTACTGGATTCTTTTAGGGCTCGATTGTTTCTACTTTGTTTGGGGGATGATTCTGGAGTGATTCTTCTTCCGTCAGAGACTCTGATGAAATGATTGCTTGCTAAGGATTGTAAAATTGAAGGAACAAGTTTGTTGTTCTTGCTCATAAATCTGAGCAAGACACTGTAAGTCTCCTTCCTTGTCTCTTGTTACTGTTTTTGACTTGATTCATATAATGTCCCTTGTAATATGTTGTTTTTGAGTTGTATGATACGATATGTTGATTGTTCTTTTTTGTTGCTAGTTTTTTATTCTCATATGAAATCAGTAAATTGATCTCTGATATGCTAATTGTTCTTTTTTGTTCTTAGTTTTTTATTCTCGTATGAAATCAGTAAATTGATCTGTTTTTTCTTGATTTGTATGATATCATTGATTCTGATCGTGTTTTTTTGTGTAATTGTGTACTCTTCTTGTCAACCATCCTTGATTCGTATACTGTGCATGTACTACTGTAATGTGTGACTTTGCTGTTTCTGTTTGAACAACATTTATTCTTCAAAATCTGATTCTATTTGAGTTGTATGTTGTTCTTGTTTGGTTTTTACTAGGTTGATATAATCTGATATAATTTTTTAAGGTGTTGATTTGCAACCTGTTTTCTGAACTGTTCGACTGTATCGCTATTACGTGGTTGCGTGAGATTCAAGATCGTCGGGTTTCCGATTCTAATCGATAGTTAACACTGATCGTATTGTTGTTTGTTTGGGCAATGGTTCTGGTGCAATTACGCTTCCGCATGATGCTTGTTTGCTGATTTCTGAGGAAAATCAAGGAGATAAGTTGTTTTTTTGTTCTTGCTCATATTGCAGGCACTGTAAGTCATCTTCCTCTCTCTGTAGTTAATTGTAGATTGACTATAAAGAGGGTGTTTGTTTGTTTTTTTGAATCGTTTATCTGATATATTTCTGGCTATAATTAGTATATAGTCTTGTTTGTTCTGATTGCATTGCCTTGTTTGTCTGCTGTAATTAGTAGATTGACTTGATAATATGTGTAACACTGTACTTTTTAAACATATAACTAAATCGCATGCGGAAGCTAAATACATATAATTAACTTAATTACATAATAGATACAAAAGATTATCGTGTTTTACACACCAAAACTTTTTACAGTGTTAATCCAAAACAGGCATTAAACAAAAACTTTGACATCAGAGTTTGGTCTGTCCATATTCCCAGTCCAAACTTCAAAGCTCACTGAAGTTAATCTGCAAAACAGTCTAGTAGGGAATTAGCACAAAGCTAAGTGAGGGAATTAATATCTAATAATAAACAAGGCAAACTTGCCTAAACCCAAATAGCTCATGAATCCCAAGAGAACCGGCGGTGTTGCAAGCACCTACAACCAAGGTCGGCCAAAACCAAGGTTTACCGATAGCCCTGCTAACAGTGATAACAATACCAGCCTTCTTGTGTACAACAAATGCACCCCAAGATCTGGTACGGTACACCCCCAAGCAACAGGCCCAGCATCATGCTGATCTCTAAATAACATGTATATACAATTCAAACAAGAGCATTCCAAATAGGATATTAAATCCTGTATATCAAAAGATATAAACCCACTCACCAAAGTCTTCAATGCAATGAAGCACACTCTAGTGACTAACTCACTGAGTCTTCTCAGTTTCTGAGATTGAAGTAACCCAAGTCAGTATTCAAATTATAATTCTGATCCAAAATAAATATCATATCTAATCATGTAAATCATGTATGATCACAATTGAATATATACATATCCATTAAACCTAATTCTCAAAGATATACAATTCATGTTTATCTTTAAATCATCAAATCCGATTAACCAAATCCGATCAAATGGAAATCCGAGTGAAGATTCAAAATCCGAGAAAGTCCAACTCCGATTGCAACAAATCCGATAATGTCCAAATCCGATCATTTCAAATCCGATAAAATCATTACCCAAATCCGAGCATAGGCACAATCCGATCATGCTAGATTCCGAGAAAAGTCAAAATCCGATAATTCACAATCCGAGAAAGTAAATCCGATATAATTGCTAAGGCAAATCCGATAAAGGTCCAATACCGAGAAAATGGAAATCCGAGAAAAAAGTTAAGGCATTTACATGTCTGATTTCATACTTAAAGTCATAAATCCGATCAAATGTTCAAATCCGATAATCCAAGATTCCGATAAAAGAGTTAGGGCCAAATCCGATATTAAGTTATCGGATTCCGATCAAATTCCGATAAAACTTATCGGTTTTCACCAATACCGATCAAATCTATCGGAATTCATCTAATTCCGACAGATTCATCCCCAAATCCGATAAATTCATAAGTTCTTCCCCAATTCTGATTTCTAATTTAAATCACTACTGATTTTAAGCATGCAAATCATATATGTTTTTCCAGAATCAGTCTAAACATATAAACAACATGTATAAAGCATAAAATCTAACATGCATTCATCCTAAGTTCATACTTGACCAAGAACAATCGGAATTTATATTATCATTCAAAAATCCGAAAACAAATAACATATATCCAATTCAAATCAGTAAACAAACCTTGTTAGTGTTATGAATTCAGTAACTTAATCGCATGCAACACTTGAAGATCAATTTGGTTAATTCTTGCTTCTTTCTTTGATATACGGCCGAGAGCAATTAATACACACACACACACACACACACACACTATGTTTTGGTTAATTGCATGTAAATGAAAAAGAAGTGGTGAGGTGGTGACTAAAACCACCAAAACCGGCCACCTCACACAAAACACTAACCAAATATTAATTTAACAATTAATTTAATTAAAACAATTAATCAACTAATCACATTTAAATCCATTAATCCACATAATTAATTTAAATTAAGCGTGATTAGTTACCTTAAACCTACTAGGCCGGGAAAGTGGGTGTTACAATATGCATTTCTCTTGTCTGTTCTGGTTTCATTATGTCTAAACCTGAGGGTTCCAGTCCTAAGGGATCTGGTTTTAAAGAAACCAAAGATATTATTGATTTCGACGATCCATTGTATTTGCATCCTTCTGATAGTGCAGTTGTTTCCATTGTTGGGATTAAATTGACTGGTTATGATAACTTTAGAGTGTGGAAAAGTTCTATGATTAGGGCTTTAAAAGGAAGAAACAAGTTGTGTTTTGTTGATGGTTCGTACAATATTTCTGATGAGAAAGATAAGAGAAACTATAATAAATGGGAAAGAGTAAATGCGATTGTCTGTTCTTGGATACTTAGTTCTATATCCGAGTCTATTTACTCTAATCATGCATGTTCTGAAATTGCCCGTGAGATCTGGGATGAGTTGTCAGAAACCTACCGAAAATTTGATGGATCTGTTATTTTTAATGTTCATCAAAGGATAAACAGTTTAGTTCAAAATGGTTTAACCATTTCTGAATATTTTTCGAAACTTGATTCCTTGTGGAAGGAATTTGATTCTCTCACAAATTTAACTGAGTGTACGTGCGATGCTAATACCAGTCTTAAAAACCATTCTAAGCTAATGAAACTTATGTAATTTTTAAATGGATTAGATGATGAGTACAGTCAAGTTAAGAGCCACATTCTTCTTATGGAACCATTACCTTCTGTTAGAACTGCCTTCTCTATTATATCTAGAGAGGAATCACTTCAAAAGGGTGGTTCCTTATCTTTTAGTTCTGGCAAGTTTGTTTCTCATCCTTCTGCTTTTGTAAGTAGGTTCAATGATTCAAAGAGGAATAATAAGGGAAAAATTTTCAATAATAATAACAGTCCATTTTTTAACAATATGTAATGTAAACATTGTGGCATTAAGGGTCATACTATAGAATGGTGTTTTAAGCTCATTGGGTATTCGAAGAATTTTAAGTTTAGAAATGGAAATGACTCTCAATACAAGTCTGAGTCTCAAGGAAATAATAAATCCTTTGTTAATGCTGCTTCTGTTTCAACTTTATCTGATGATTCTGACTCTTGTAAAGTATCTGATGATGATAAGTTTTTTCTCACTAGTGAACAATTTGCTAAGGTCATCTTCTTAATCAGTGGTAATACTGTTGTAGAGGGTGTTACTGATAATATGGTAGGTATGTGTTGTTCTAGTAATGTTGAAAATTTTAAAGATTCTAAAGTTAAAAAGTGGGTTGTTGATTCGGGTGCTAACCAACATATGGCTAGAACTGAATTTAGTCTTGTTGATCATGTTTTGTCTGATGGTAAGTGTTTGAATAGTAGTCCTAATGTTGTATGTCATGTTAGTAAGTTTGTGTGGCATTGTAGACTTGGTCATCCTTCTGTCCAAGCTCTAAGTTGTGTTAAAAATAGACTTAAGATAGGGAATGAATCAATTTTACCCTGTGATGTTTGTCATAGAGTAAAACAGACTAGAAATTTGTTTCCTGTTAGTGATCATAAGGCTTCCAAGTTAGGAGATATTGTTCATCTTGATGTTTAGGGGCCTTATAGGAGAGCAACTTATGATGGATACAAATATTTTCTAACCATTGTGGATGATGTCACAGGGGCTGTTTGGTTTATCTTTTAAAGTCTAAAGATGAAGTTTTCTATTGGTTTTCTGTTTTCTATAATATTCTTTTTACACACTTTAAGACCAGAGTCAAAGTAGTTAGGTCTGATAATGGGACTGAGTTTTTAAATCGGAATATGAAAGAATTTTGTAAGGATAAAGGTATTTTGCATCAAACTAGTTGTATCTATACTCCACAACAAAATGGAGTTGTGGAAAGGAAGCATAGACATATTCTTAATGTGACTAGGTCCTTGTTGTTTCAGTCTGCTCTTCCTTTGAAGTTTTGGGGTGAAGCAGTTTTAACTGCTGTTTTTTTAATAAACAGAACACCAACATCTGTGTTGAATGGTGTCACTCCTTTTGAAAAAGTGTTTAAGTACCCTCCTAAATTTGATAATTTGAGAGTGTTTGGATGTTTGTGTTATTCTACTAGACTTAATAATAGTGACAAGTTTAAATCAAGAGCTGATAAGGCTGTTTTGTTAGGATATTCAAATGAGAAAAAAGGTTACAAACTTTTTGTCTTGACTCAGGTTTGGTTTTCTTTTCCAGGGATGTGAAGTTCTATGAAGATGTGTTTCCTTTTAAAATGAGATCTTTTGGTCTGGGTTTTGAGTCTGATTCTCTTAAGGATTACTACAATTTCTTTGATGAACAGAACTGGTCCTTAGATCCTGACAGTCCTCAGTCTGTTCCTAATGATGATAAACATATTAGTTCGGACCCTTTCCTTGTAGAACAATCAATAGGTAGTATTGGTGGCAGCCACCAGGTTGGTGGAACTTGTGCAAAGCACTCTTTGGATGACCAGGGTGTGGAGGTTCTAGTTCCTCAATCTCAGGTAGGTAGCTCCACTACTCTTGCTCAGTCTGAGGGAACTAGTTCCGATAGTGCTAATTCTTCTGGTAGTAGAAAGCATGTTAGTTCTGTTAGACCTAGGAGAGAGTTGAGAATTACTGTTAGGTTTAATGATTTTCTTGTGGAAGGAAAATATATGGGATTGAAAGGTCGATTAATTATTCTCAGCTTAGTTTTGGAAATTTTTGTTTTGTGTCTAATCTTGACAAAACCTTTGAGCCTACAAAATGAAATGAAAAAATACGTGCTGCTTTGTTTGAGTATGGTTTTGTTCAAAGTGTTAATGATTATTCTTTGTTCACTAAGATTCAGAATGATATTTCTGTGTTTTTGCGGTATATGTTGATATTATTTTGACAGGTAGTAGCGTTAATGAAATTGAGAAGGTAAAGGTGTTTTTAAGGTCAAAGTTTATGATTAAGGATCTTGACAGGTTGCAGATGTGTTTACCAAGTTGTTGCCTTCAACGCACCATGATCTCTTGTGTTCCGAAATGGGTTTTAATAATCCATTTCAGGAGTAGTCATAATTCCCCTGTTGGTCTTGAGGGGGGTGTTGGAATTATGATATTTTCCAAGACCAACATTGGGTACATTTATTTATTGTGTAGTGTTTAAATATTTGAGTTAGTTTGTTGTTTTGTAGGATGTTGTTGCTGGGCTCATAAAATATGGAAGTGGGCTGCTGGGTGATAGTTGCTGGGCTCGTTGGGAGCTGATTTGGGCTTGAAGGGGCAGGCTTGAGACCGGGTTGAGACCCTGGTCGGGTGCGCACCTAGTGCGGATGTGGTCCGGGTTCTCACCCTTAGCCGGTCTTAAATTGTTCACATCTCGTGGACTGTTTGGATCTGCTTTAAATTGTTCAATATATGCTTTATTTCTTTTTTAGTCAACAGGATATGTGAGTTTTTGTTTCTACGGTTTAGGGTTTAGGATATTTCTTTCGTTCGTATCTTCTTCACTGGATAAGAGTTCTTTGTATTATTTGATTCGCTTCATACATTTGTAGAACTAGCGTTGCATGGTCGAACTAGGATTTGCCGTTTGTGATGAAGAATAGTGAATGGTTGGAATGGAGTATTCTCTAACCAACCCTATTGCACATCAATCAAACTTACATGTTACTAAATCTAACACTAACCCTAACCCTAACCCTAACCCTAATATGTTATAATGCTAAAGGGGTGAGGATGATTACACGCTCCTCCCTATGGATGGTAACTCCCCTCTATATGTTTGTGAATATATGCATAACTGGTATGAGAATTGTTAGATATATAATAGATATGACATGACATTAAAAGTAGATATGAGTAATAACATCATACATGCTACTAAATGCTAACACACCTTATACGTGTTTCTGAGTATATACAAGACATTAAGTAATAGATACTACACGTCATCAGAATTATGGATATGAGCTTCATTTTAACAAGGAGAAAGCAACTAACAACATTCAACACTATATTTTAATTACACATATATAATTAGAGACGATTTCTAAGTTAGCCACAATATTGATCAACTCTAAAGGTATATTATAGGAAACCCTACAACGGTCTATAATATGATGACTCTTACTAGCCTCAAATTATACATCATAAAGCAAAAAATCTAATGCATATATAACTGTAGTTAGCCTTTTTTAAGTTTGGTTGAACCTTTAGATTAGAACACTTACTAGATCGGTACAAGACGTATAAAAGATTTTATCTTTAGATCAAAGAAAACTATAAGAAAATACGTATAAATTAATGGTTGAGATAATTACGCAAGGAAAGACAGAAGAACGCGGCTTGTACTACTTAAGATCATCCCATTTTAGTTATTGGAAAATTTTATTTCCTTTTACTAAATGTTTGTACTTCATTCTCATACACACTATATTATGACATATGAATTTCACTAATTTTATTCTCGTCTCATTTATTAATTTAGACACTTATCTTAATTTTATAAATAGTAAGATAAATTAACATACAAATTAAAGTAGAACGATATATAACCTCTATTAGTTATTTATATCTCTCACAAATTTATGAGGTTTTAGACACCTTTTTGTATTTTTGAGAGAGGGGCCGGGTTGGTAATTTCAAACGTTATCTCTATGTATGTGCTTTCCAATGTTAACATCACCTAACTTAGGTGATGTTACACTCACAAATAATTTAAATTAGTAAAAACATAAATGACTAACTTATCCTTTATTAAAGTGGTTTGTGAACGTGACATCATTTAAGTTAAGGAATGTTAATATTACGAAACATTTTTCATATATATATATATATATATTACTAGCGTTTCTTATACTCTTAATAAGTCTCAAATCGATGATTCTTTAATACAGATAAATTTCAACATGTCGTACCAAGTATATTGATGTTAGGGGAGTAAAAGAGCTAAGCTATTCGAGCTCGACTCGTTAAAAGCTCGTCACAAGCTGAAACATGCTCGAGCCGAGCTTGAGCATAACTTGAAGCTTGTTTTAAATTAGCTTGAGCCCAAACTCAAGTAAGCAAACTTCATTAGGCTTACGAGCTTAAAAAAGCTAGTTAACTTTTGAAAAAAAAACACACACACACACACACACACACACACACATATATATATATATATATATATATATATATATATATATATATATATATATATATATTTATATATATATTCACATGATAACGATTAATATACATACATATATTAAAATTTTTAAATGATAAATATTATTGTACTGATAATTGTATTTAAAGTATATCTAAAAAATAATTATATATACATAATAATTAAAATTAGAGTTATAATAAAAGAGCCAAGTTTAAACATCTAAAAATCCTAACGAGTCGATTTCGAGCTTCTCTTAAACTAAACACAAGTCGATATTGAGCTTTGGCTGAAATGGTTTTACCTCTAATTGATGCTCCCTGTCAGGATATTAAAGCACAAATTCATTATGATTTTCTATTCGGCAATTTAGGTGTGTAGATGCATTAACTAATTAATCCCATTTAAACACTACAACTAATTAATTAGCAATTGGGAACCAAACTAATTAACAATACACTAGGACATGCATGGTTCTAGATGGCTATTCAATTAATAAATTTTGCACGCACTGTACGTACGTACGTTCTAGCTATATAAGTATATATATACATATGGGGCTTAATAATATTTGCTTTTGTAAATTATGTCTTGGTATTCATCTCAGTTTAATATTGTGGGGCCAAATGAAGGGTAGGGTTTGGGAGCATGGATTGGACCATTTGAAAAAGTCTTAATTGGTTGGGCGGGTTGCCAGAAAGAAAAGGGTTGTATAGCTACTAGCTAGTGATGGTAATGGATTAAATGATGATACCGTATCCGTATTTATATTTATTTAGATTTTCATCTTTCATATCTATATTCATATCCATTTTAAATCATTATATTTATCCGTATTCATATCCATCGGATTAAAACGGGTAATTTGACGTCCATCGGATGTCGAAAGTCTTAAAGAAAGTTAGACAACTTTATGTATAATTTACGACTTTTGTTGCATATATATACAATATTACTTCCAAGAAAGGTACAAACGAAAACATAACTACAAATGCATTCAATTGATAGAGCATAGTTTCTAGCTAATCCCAAAATACTGATAAAAAAAAATACAAATCAAAACATAACATAATATAATTACAAGTCTACATTTTATCCTCTCTGGAGGGATGCGAATCTTGCATCCCTGGTGGTCAGAGGGTTATATACCACACAGGAGGTCTTGGGTTCAAGCCTCCTCGTGGGGGTTTTTCTCTCTGTGGTGTTGAGGAGTGGGGTTTATCCTTTTTGGAGGGATGCGAGTCTTGCATACTGCTCAATTGGATGTCACTGTGGGGCTCCGTCCACTAACTACTAACAAGTCGTTCAAATAAAAAAAAGTCTACATTCACAATATAGAGCATTGTTTGTAGCTAATCCCAAAACATTGATCCTTTTAGTTGTCTCATTCAATAGTTTCATACTTGCATACTAGTGACTTAATGGTTGTTGCATTCAAATCACACAAAAACCTTAAAAGTGATTAATGATCATTGCCTTCATACTAAAAAAAAGATGTTATGTATACTTTTTATAAATTTAAATAATGCGTAGATGTATATTCTTAATTATATAAAAATATAATGTAAAAGTTCAATTTCGAGTTTATGGATTCGTCTATGGATTGAAAACCGTCATCCATATCCGCTCCACACTAAAAATCAATATCCGCTCAATATCCAATATTCATCCATTTAACTTCATCTATATCCATCACAGATGGATTGGATCGGGTGGATGATCATCAGATCGGATGATTTTTGCCATCCCTAATAGCTACTTAGCTAACGATGTTATGCAGTAGGTGCTCGGCAAGTATGTTGTTGATCAACTGCGATTAATTATTTTGCGTGCGTGCAGGAGATATACTTTCATCTTGAGTCGCATTTGTATTCAATATTCAATTGAGATCGGTTCTATGATGTTGTCATGTTGATCAGATGAGATTAGTAGATGTTTGTGTATGAATCTGTGATCAGATCTCACTATGTTCTAAAGCTAATTTTTGTATCTATTGTTAAGAGTATAATTTTCACATTTAGGTTCTGAATATTATATAAAATTTTAAAAATAATATAACAAAAGGAATCAGATTCCTTAGCTTCAACGAAAACTATGCTTTATTATAACCTATTTGGATCCAATTATTTAGTTGGGTTCTATTACTTTTACTTTCGGTCTTCCTCGATCTTTTAGATTTCTGTTATCTAAAACAACCTTAATCAAAGGGGTATAGCGCATCCTGTGGAGTTTTATGGCCATGTCCAAAAAAGGAAAATAGGCCCCTTAAGTACACAAATATATAAGCAAAAATTCATCAATACTACAATATCAATAACTAAAAGAAAAGAATGTTGGCAAAATCGTTTATTTCACACGGTGACCTTGAATCATGAAGCTCTCCTGCTATTGGAGCAAATTAAGTTATGAATCGGCTTTTCATAATTAATACTCTCTAAGATATCGTTGTCAATAACTATCATTGTCAATCCATTTGGTCGTTCTTGTGACATTGTGGATCGTAAGTAGGACTCCAACGACTTAAGTTTTGAGAAACATGTTTCTGTGATGTCACCGTTACTAAAATAGTCAACATGACTCTAATGTAATAATTGCATTAAGAAAACAATTGACTTCTTTCACATATTTCAACACATTGCTAGGTTTGATAGTTTAACATGATAAAAACGTGTCAATCAACTTCAACTCCATATAAAGTTCATTTTCATCAAGATCGTCTATTGTACTTAAGTGCGACTTTGATCAAGCTAGACGATTATAACATGACTTACAATGTTTGCCATCAAGTCTGTTTAAATATTTAAGAAACAAAAAACCAAATATTTTTTCATAGTTATTTAAAAATTAAAATATGGGTTTTCCTAGTACTTTTTTTTTATTAAATAGGCTTTGAAATAAAAATGAGGTCAGTACTTTTGAAACACGAACTCAGTAAAATCACACTTCTTGCACTTTCTTAAAAACATGTGAACGGGTATATTGGGCTTGTAAAAAGATTACAAGATTATAGTGAAAAGTACTTGTAATGGTTGCATTTGTTATTAAACGTATTGAGCGGCGAACCAATATATAGTGGCACGAGATAAACCGTGTTAATTACCAGTGAATTTATGTGCGTATACTAGTCTCTTTCTTTTTAATTCTTATGCCTCATCAGGCCTATTTAATTTGTTCAACAAGCATTTTTTACCTAAAAATTGAATAATCAAACTAGATTAACTTAATAAGACTTAGCAATCAGTAGTAAGCAGAACCCACTAGTCTAATATTACTAGTTGATATAGAAGCTCAATATATTAAAATCATAAAGAAAAAAAAATTCAATTGATTTCACTTCAATTCCCTTAGCTTCATTCCATTTCAACAAGTCTACAAGTTTTCTAGTCTTCTAGGATATATCTGATACTTCAATTTCAGCAGACAACTTCTTTATTTATGAGTTGCTCACTTGTGTGTTGATATATTTCAGCTTTATAGGGTTTGCTACTTCTCAAATTCAACAGCTTCTTTTAGCTAGGTTGCTTTAGTTCGACATTAAGCACAAATGCACAATGCACTAATTAAGAAGTAGCATATATGCAAATAGCAATATAGTAGCTAGCATTCACTAATTCGTTTAGTTCTTTCAGTATTTGATATATTTAATTGAGTTCTGATTTGTGTAATTGTGATTCCGGATAGTTGATTTTGACTCAACATATTATATACGTTGTTTTGCTCACCTGCTTTTGATATTATATATTAAAAAACCACGGTGGTGTTCGAGGAATCGAGGTTAATTTCTTTGCATGTCTTACTCACCGGACAAATAAAGTTTGTGCTTCTTACATATGTAAAGTATTAGTAAATATGTATATTCTTGTACTTTTAGAAAGTTTGTTAGATATTTATTATAAGATATTTTTATGTATATTATCTTAATCAGTTAGTTTAGTTAGTCAGTTAGTGGATTACAGTTGTCCTTCTCAGCTTGTATTTGCATATATATTTAGTTTTTGTAATGTACAGAACATACACAAAAATACAGAGATTATACCTTTTCTCTCTCATCTCTTTCTAACTCCTCCACAATCACACTTGTTACAAGTGCAGTGTGGTTTATAATTTGCTAGTTCTTCCCAAATCGACTTCAGTTTAGTAAAATATACACTCACACTATCTTGACTTTGAGTCAAATTCATCAATTCTCGCCTTAATTGAAAGAAATTACTATATTTCATGTGCAGTGTCAACAAAAATTACACTAGTAGAAATTTCCTTTGATATAGAGTTCAAGATCCAAGAAATTACTATATTGTTGTTTCTTGACCAGGCAACAACCTTATTCTGATCTAAATCGTCTGGTTTGGTTATAGAACCATCTATGAACCCTAATTTGTTCTTGACAGATAGTGCAATCTTCATGGATCTGCTCCAAGAGTTGTAATTCTCTCCTGTGAGGATCTGTGAAACAAGAATCTAACCTGGATTGTCTGAATGATGTAAGTAAAGAGGATTGCTGACATTGAACACACTTGTTTTTTGCATATTTTTGACATGTATTATCACAGCATATTAAAAAAGGATTAAAATATTGTTGGAATTGGTTTCATTGGTAAAAGAACCTAACAAACATTGCCAATCTTTTAAGAAAAGGGGCTTGATTCATTTTTAAATAAAGTCTATTTTTTTATTATCCACATGATATTTAAATGTTGGAAATGATGGATTATTATGTTACTTCAAGAAATTGAAGAAACAATATTAACAGTTTGAGGTTGAAATATGTAAGATTGTTTTGGATGCACAATTCAAAACTGTGGTGATCGTCTCAATAAAGTAAACACAAAATTACTTGAAAATATAATTGCATTGAGTTTATAGGATTCATTTTCCAAGTTTATGACAAATTTGTAAGATATATACCAGCTGGTGAAGTTCAGTGATATATATCGAAATGATCATAGCATACAATGAGTCTCTACCCGGTCAATTTGAAGACTACTAACATATTATGTATAATAATAATATCATATTTGCTAACTTGAATGGTATCGCTGATCTAGCTAGCTTATGTGATATTGATAACAAACAAGTCATCTTTCTTTTTGTTTGGTCTATCCGTACGTTATTAAAGTAATGTTTGACACCGTCGACAGAGATGAGCACAAGGAGTTAGCTAGCACCAACGATAGTTCACAAAGGGAGGAATATATATGAAATTCAACTCACCAATGGAAGAAAAGTAAATATCAGTTTCTAATATATTTCATTGCCCCATACAATGACTCCAGGCTCCCATTTATAGGCTATCAACATATTATGGTAGTTTGACCATGAGATTACATTCATTCTTACAATAAATAGCATTTAAAAATAGAAAACAGAAAGATCTCCTGAAATTTGCCAATTGATATTCTTCTATGACCAAATTAACTCTTAGCACCAAGGAAATAATTGCTATCATAAGATAATTAAGTAGCAATTTTTTTAAACGGTATCATTCTCCCCCGGTTGAAGAAAACTCGCCCCCGAGTTTAATTGATTATCACCTTGATAAGGTGTTAAATCCTTAACGTTGAAAGTAGGTGAAACTCCATAATGTGGAGGCAACTCAACTTTGTAAGCATTGTTACCCATGCATTGGATAATTTTGAATGGACCATCACCTCGTTGCTTGAGTTTTGCATGCCGGCCAGGTGGAAAACGCTCTGGGCTCAAGTGTATCCACACGAGATCTCCTTCTTTAAAAATTGCTTCCTTTCGATGTTTGTTCGCTTGTCAAGCGTACTTACTATTCTGTTGCTCTATTCTTTTTTTGACCTGTTCATGAAGCTCCTTTATATTTTTAGCACGTTCATCCGCATCAGCACTATAATTTGAATTGATGGGTAATGGAATCAAATCAAGGGGACTGGACGGATTGCTCCCGTACACAACCTAAAATGGGCTCTTGCCGGTTGTTTGGCTACATGAACGGTTATAGGCAAATTCTGCTTGTGGCAACATAAGATCCCATTGACGTATATTCTCCCCTACTAGACTCCTTAGCAAATTCCCTAAACTGCGATTCACTGATTCGGTTTGTCCATTTGTTTGTGGATGGCATGCAGAACTAAATTGCAACCTGGTGCCAAGCTTTCGCCAAAGGATTCGCCAAAAATGTCCAACAAATTTTGGATCTCGATCACTAGTAATCGTCTTCGGGATTCCATGTAATTTCACTATTTCTTTGAAATATAGATCAGCAACATTAGTGGCATCTAAGGTTTTGGAACAAGGCACAAAGTGTGCCATTTTTGAAAATCTATCTACAACCACCATGATTGAATCTCTGTTGCGTTGTGTTCTAGGCAATCCCATTACAAAGTCCATGCTCACATCCACCCAAGGCGCTACTGGGACTGGTAATGGAGTGTAGAGTCCTGTGTTGTGAGAAGTTGATTTTGCTAGATAGCATTTCCGACACCTCATGATATAATGATTAACATTCTTAATCATTTTTGGCCAAAAAAACTGGTCCTTTAATAGAGAAAACGTCTTGTCTCTTCCAAAGTGACCACTAAGCCCTCCTTCATGAGCTTCCTTGATGATTTCCAACCGTAGAGAACAGTTCGGAATGCATAAACGATTTCGACGGAATATAAATCCATCATGAATGATATATTCCTTGTATGGACAAACGGAGCACAAATCAACCACCTTATTAAAAAAATTATCTTCTTTGTATAGCTCTTTGATTTTATCAAATCCAAGAACCTGAACTTGCAATGTAGACAACAAAGAACGCCGTCTACTTAGAGCATCTGCCACTTGGTTTGTAATTCCACTTTTATGTTTTATATGAAAAGTATAAGCTTGCAAAAATTCAACCCAACGAGCATATCTAGGCTTTAGCTTGTGTTGACCATTAACATATTTCAATGCTTCATGGTCTGAGTATAGAATAAACTCTTTGGATATGAGATAATGCCTCCGATGTTCAAGAGCTCGTATGATAGCATAGAATTCTTTATCATATGTTGAATAGTTCCTACGGGATTGCGATAACTTCTCACTGAAAAGGATATAGGCCGACCGTCTTGACTTAGGACCGCACCAATCCCTATACCTGATGC
Source organism: Pulicaria dysenterica (assembly GCA_947179395.2). Taxonomy (NCBI): domain Eukaryota; kingdom Viridiplantae; phylum Streptophyta; class Magnoliopsida; order Asterales; family Asteraceae; genus Pulicaria; species Pulicaria dysenterica. Next base: position 106,583,473 of record OX359288.1, on the reverse strand, counting down.
ATCACAATCGAGCACAAAAACTTTCTCAAAATCAGGTAATGCTAGAATAGGGGCTTGAGTCAACTTTACCTTGATCAGATCAAAACTTTCTTGAGCTTCTTTTGACCATTTGAAATTACCACCCTTCAAACACTCTGTAATTGGCGAGACAATGGTACTAAAGTTTCGAATGAATCTACGATAAAATGAAGCAAGGCCATGAAAGCTTCGGACTTCGTGTATTGTGGTTGGAGTAGGCCAAGATACAATTGCATCAATTTTAGTGTTGTCTACATGTATCCCATCCTTTGAAATGACGAAGCCAAGGAACACCAAGCTGTGAGTCATGAATTCACATTTTTTTAAATTGGCATAAAGTTGTTGTTTAGCCAACACTTCAAAAATTTGCTCAAGGTGTTCCTCGTGTTCTGTAGTTCCTTTGCTAAAAACAAGAATGTCATCAAAATAGACCACCAGGAACTTGCCTATGAAAGGCTTAAAAACAAGATTCATTAGTCTCATAAATGTACTTGGAGCATTGGAGAGACCAAATGGCATTACCAACCACTCGTACAATCCATCTCGTGTTTTAAAAGCCGTTTTCCACTCGTCACTGGGTCTGATGCGAATCTGATGATATCCACTTCTGAGATCAATTTTTGAAAACACGCTAGCACCGTGAAGTTGGTCCAACATATCATCAAGTCGTGGAATGGGAAACCTGTACTTAATTGTTATCTTGTTGATTGCTCTACTATCCATACACATGCGGAAACTACCATATTTTTTTGGGACAACGAGAACCGGAACCGCACATGGACTTAAGCTTTCACGAACCATTCATTCCCTCAATAGTTCATCTACTTGACGTTGGAGTTCAGAATTTTCATTCGGGTTCATCCTATAAGCAGCTTTATTTGGTATATTAGCACCAGGTATCAAATCTATGCAATGTTGAATTTCCCTCATGGGGGGAAGACCTGCCGGGATCTCATCACAAAAAACATTTGAAATTTTATCCAACAAAAGCATCAATATTCTAGGGACCTTTGGGTTGTTGTCTACCATTTCTTTTATCACAAGCGCAAAAACTACTTCAGACTCCTGTAAAGCCTTACTAAATTCTCTTTTGGATAGAAAATAATTACCTTCTTTACTAGATATTGGTGGCTCATAAACTTTAGTAGGGCCCAAAACAATCTTGATTCCATTCTTTTTGAAGGTGTAGGCATTCCTCAATCCGTCATGTATGGTTTCTCTATCATACTGCCATGGTCTCCCTAAAAGTAAGTGACATGCATCCATAGGAACTACGTCACACCATACTTCATCTTGGTACTTATCTCCAATGAAAAAGGTCACTAAGTATCGCTGGTCAACTAAGACAGACTTTCCCTTTTGTAACCATGAAAGCTTGTAAAGGTGTGGGTGTTTTTCGGTTCTCAAAGACAATTTATTGACCATTGTCTCAGATACCACGTTTTCACAACTCCCGCTATCAATAATAACATCACAAACCTTACCATGTGATGTGCAACGAGTTCGAAAAATATTGTTGCGAAGCCACGACTCCCCTTCGTTTGCCTCAGTAGCTAACGCTCTTCGAATCACCAATAACTCACCTGTGTCCCCGTAAATAACATCTTCATCTTCTGTTTCCGGTTCATCATATGTTGGAGGACAATCATAACCTTGAATTCCTTCGAATATTGGTTCCTCAACCAGGGTGACCACTCGTTGATTTGGACAATCAGATGCTATATGCCTGTAACCCTTACACTTAAAGCATTGCACAGACCTTGGCTTCTGTAGAGACCGGCTAGTTGACCCATCTTGAGACGGAGGCATTTGGGAAGTTCGTATTGCTGCTGATTTATTACTCTGCGTGCTACTTCCTTGGTTAGTTGAAAACCCACGGTTAGGAACTCGACTGCTTCCGTAGCTTCCTATTTTTCGAACCTCTTTTTCTCTGATCTGTTTCTCAACTTTCGTGGCAAGTTTAAAAACATCATTGTAGGAGATGAAAGGTTGGAGGTAATGGGAAAAACTATATATATCAACACCACAACGGTATAAAATTAACGCGGAAGCAACCTTCGTTTGGTAAACTTTTTCCCGACCCGTATGAACCCGTGAGGATACAAACAACTAAGGTATATCTCCTAAATTATAAACCAACTTATGGCAGCCCTAAATCAGTTCTAAAACAGCCCCAAAATGCAGGAAATATATGTAATCAACCACACACAATGAACACACGAATTTTAGCGTGGAAAACCCCAAAACGGGAAAAAACCACGGGACACCTAGTGCCGCTTAAAATCCACTATCAACAAGAGAGGTTTACAAAAGTCTTCTCTAGATAACACTAGAGGCATACAACAATCATCATAATCTTGGAATCAAACATCAAGATATATGGAAGCAATTAAAGAGAAGAAATGAAGAACATCACCAAAAACTGCAATCTGCCCGGGTATAAAAACTAAACTTCCAGGCCTCAAAATCAAATTCCCAACGGTCAAAATCTTCCTTTATATGTCAGGAAGCTTCTGTCCAAAAATGAAGATGATCCGACGGTGCAATCTCCGGTGATCGTCAAAACAGTGCGGCTGGGTCGGATGAACAGTAACCTCCGAAAAAGCCTCTTTCTTTTCTCTCTTTTTCTGCAGCTCACCCTCTCTTGTGAATTCCTCTCATCTGCTGTAATAACAATAAGAAATAGGTTAAATGAAATGGGCTTGGGCCTTGACAAATGATGGGCTTTTAATTCCTCATATTTGGAAAACCAAATAATAATAATAATAAGCCCAACAAATCTCCCCCTTTCCAATTATGAGGAAGAATTCGCCATCCCGGCGATCGAGCAACATATCTTGAGCTTCTCCCTTGCTAACGCCTTTGTCAACATATCGGAACCATTATCATTGGTGTGAACTTTATCAAGTTCAAACAAACCATCTTCAATGGCATCTCTAATCCAATGATACCGTACATCAATATGTTTTGTTCTTTTATGAAACATAGAATTCTTGGCAAGGTGAATAGCACTTTGATTATCACAAAGAACCACATATCGTTTTTGCGTGAAACCAAGCTCCTGCAAAAACCTTTTCAACCATAACAGTTCTTTGCCAGCTTCTGTTGCTGCCATATACTCAGCTTCAGTTGTAGACAACGCAACACACTTTTGCAATCTTGATTGCCATGAAACAGCTCCCCCTGCAAAAGTCATCAAATATCCAGAAGTGGATTTCATGTTGTCTTTATTTCCGGCCATATCAGAATCAGTGTATCCAATAAGCATGGGCTGACCATTTCCAAAAGTGATACCCAATTTGGAAGTACCGCGCAGATATCTGAATATCCATTTAACCGCTTCCCAATGCTTCTTGCCAGGATTTGATAGAAACCGACTGACAACACCAACTGCATAAGCTAAATCCGGCCTAGTACACACCATAGCATACATCAAGCTACCAACCGCTGAGGCATATGGAACTCCATCCATTTCTTCAATCTCCTTCTCTGTAGAAGGACAATCTTTATCAGTTAGCTTAAAGTTGTTAGTAAGAGGAGAACTAACCACTTTAGCTTTATCCATGTTGAACCTGTGAAGCACCTTCTCTATATACTGCTCTTGTGATATATGCAACTTCTTGGCAACTCTATCTCGAGTAATCCGTATGCCAAGAATCTGTTTTGCTGGGCCCAAGTCTTTCATAGCAAAAGACTTGCTCAAATCAAGTTTCAATTGGGTAATTCTTCCAATGTTCTTCCCAACAATCAGCATATCATCAACATAAAGCAACAAGATGATGAAGTCATCATCACCAAATCTCTGAAAGAAAACACAGTGATCTGAAGAGGTCTTCCGGTAGCCTTGCTTCCCTATGACCGACTCAAATTTCTTGTACCACTGTCTTGGTGCTTGCTTCAACCCATACAAACTTTTCTGAAGTCTGCATACATAGTTTTCTTTACCCTTAACCTGAAAACCTTCAGGTTGCTCCATGTAGATTTCCTTATCCAGATGCCCATGAAGAAAAGCTGTCTTGACATCCATTTGCTCAACCTCAAGATCAAGGCTAGCCGCTAAACCAAGAACAACTCGAATAGATCCCATCTTCACGACTGGAGAGAAAATCTCATCAAAATCAATACCTCTTTTCTGACTGAAGCCTTTAACCACCAATCTAGCCTTGTATTTAGGCCTAGAAGTATGTTCTTCAGTCTTCAATTTGAAAACCCATTTGTTTTTCAAAGCTCTCTTGCCCTTAGGCAACTTCACCAACTCAAAGGTATTGTTCTCATGCAAGGAAGTCATCTCATCTTGCATGGCCTCGAACCATTCTTTCTTGTTCTCATCTTCCATAGCTTCTGCATAACATTCAGGCTCTCCCCCATCAGTGAGTAAAACATACTCATCAGCAGAATATCGTGTGGAAGGATGATGATCTCTAGTAGACCGCCTAAGCGGTACGAATGGTGGCATATCCGGTACTGGTAACTCTGGATGAACGTCTTCATCTAACTCTGGTTGCTCTTGAGCATCACCATTAACATCATCAGCACCCTGTTCTTCATCATTCTGAGCATCATTTCCTAAATGTGAATCAACATATTTAGGAGGAACCGGATCCAAATCAATAAGATCATCATTATGTTGAGGAACTGTCTCTTTATCGGCCTTCTCAACATCTTTCAAGGTTTGATCTTCCTCAAACACTACATCTCGGCTTCGAACAAGTTTCTTTTGAACTGGATCATACAACCTGTACCCAAATTCATCTTGACCATAACCGAGGAATACACATGGCTTAGTCTTCACATCTAGCTTTGATCTTTCATCTTTGGGAATATGCACGAATGCCTTGCATCCAAAGACTCGTAAGTGACGGTATGAAGCATCTTTGCCGCTCCAAACCCTGTCAGGAACATCAAACTGCAAAGGAACACAAGGGGTTAGATTAATAACATATACCGCCGTATTCAAAGCCTCACCCCAAAAGGAACCAGGTAATCCTGCATGTGAAAGTAAGCATCTGACTCTCTCAACCAAAGTTCTGTTCATCCTCTCTGCCAGACCATTTAACTGTGGTGTCTTTGGAGGAGTCTTCTGGTGTTTAATTCCTTGCTCTCTACAATAAGCATCAAATGGGCCAATGTATTCACCACCATTATCTGTTCGAATACATTTAAGTTTCTTCCCTGTCTGCCTCTCAACTAGAGCATGAAACTACTTAAACACATCTAACACTTGATCTTTAGACTTCAAGGTATAGACCCATACCTTTCTTGAATGATCATCGATGAAAGTGACAAAATAGGAACACCCCCCAACTGTTCTAGTCTTCATAGGACCACAAACATCGGAATGTATAAGATCAAGTTTGTTCTCCATTCTGAAGGGATAATGACTTTTGAAAGCAACCCTAGTTTGCTTTCCTGCCAAACAGTGAGAACATTTCTTCAAGTTAATATCATGCACATCGGATAACACATTCTTCTTTAAAAGAATAGACATCCCCTTTTCACTCATGTGACCAAGTCTCTTATGCCATAACTCGGCCATATCATCATTGTCTACAGCATTGACAATGTTCTTGGAGATCTTCGGATGTGTCATGTATAAATTTGATTACCTTTTACCTCTTGCCACAATCAATGATCCGAGAGTTAGTTTCCACAAACCATTACCAAAACCATTGTAGTAACCATCTTCATCAAGTAGACCTGTGGAGATAATATTGAGTCTCATATCTGGGACATGTTTTACATTATGCAAAACCAATTCCATCCCTGTTTCAAACTTCAAGCAAACATCTCCAATACCAACAACTTTTGATAACCCAGCATTACCCATCCTAACAACACCATAATCACCTGGAGTGTAAGATGAATAATAATCCCTTCGTGTTGCAACATGACACGAAGCTCCACTATCAAGAATCCAACTCGAATCATCACAAGCAAGGTTAACCATATCATAATCACAACAAACAAAGAACTCATCGGTAGTAGTATTTACCTCAGGCTTGTCACCACCGTCATCATCTTTCTTGTTATTGTTCTTCTGATTGTTGTAGTTTTTCTTCTTGTTCTCTTTTTTCAACTGTCTGCAAAACCGTACAGTGTGTCCTTTTCTACCACAGTGATAACACTCAACATCAGCAAATTTTCCTTTGCTGGAACTACTGCGGTGATTACCTCTGTTGCTTGGCCCTTTACTTTGACTTCTCCCCCACCTTTCTGTGACCAAGACATCTGACTGTGAAGAAGAACCCTGTGACTTTCTTCTCATTTCTTCATTCAGAATACTGCCTTTAGCCAATTCCATGGTGATAATACCATCGGGTGCAGAGTTGGACAAAGATGTCCTAAAAGTCTCCCAAGAGTCTGGTAATGTACCAAGAAGCCATAAGCCTTGAATCTCATCTTCAAACTTGATACCCATACCTGCAAGCTGATTTATAATACCCTGAAAAACATTCAAGTGATCAGTAACAGGAGACCCATCAGTGTACTTTAATCTCATCATTTGCTTAATCAAGAACAACTTGTTATTCCCAGTTTTTTGAGCATACAACTGTTCAAGTTTGTTCCAAAGAGTACGGGCATGTGTCTCCCCACTAATATGGTTCAAAACATTATCATCTACCCACTGCCTAATATACCCGCAAACCTGTCTATGCAAAATAGACCATTCTGCATCTGTTTTGTTCTCAGGTTTTTCTTCAGAAAATACAAGCAAGTAGTAGTCTTTAACATAAAGGAGATCTTCCATTTTTCCTTTCCAAACATGATAATTTGAACCATTCAAGTTAACCATCCTAGTTGTATTAGTTTCCATCGTTCAAACAGGTTTATCCCAATCAAGAGCCGGTGTGGCTCTGATACCACTTTAATGGGAAAAACTATATATATCAACACCACAACGGTATAAAATTAACGCGGAAGCAACCTTCGTTTGGTAAACTTTTTCCCGACCCGTATGAACCCGTGAGGATACAAACAACTAAGGTATATCTCCTAAATTATAAACCAACTTATGGCAGCCCTAAATCAGTTCTAAAACAGCCCCAAAATGCAGGAAATATATGTAATCAACCACACACAATGAACACACGAATTTTAGCGTGGAAAACCCCAAAACGGGAAAAAAACCACGGGACACCTAGTGCCGCTTAAAATCCACTATCAACAAGAGAGGTTTACAAAAGTCTTCTCTAGATAACACTAGAGGCATACAACAATCATCATAATCTTGGAATCAAACATCAAGATATATGGAAGCAATTAAAGAGAAGAAATGAAGAACATCACCAAAAACTGCAATCTGCCCGGGTATAAAAACTAAACTTCCAGGCCTCAAAATCAAATTCCCAACGGTCAAAATCTTCCTTTATATGTCAGGAAGCTTCTGTCCAAAAATGAAGATGATCCGACGGTGCAATCTCCGATGATCGTCAAAACAGTGCGGCTGGGTCGGATGAACAGTAACCTCCGAAAAAGCCTCTTTCTTTTCTCTCTTTTTCTGCAGCTCACTCTCTCTTGTGAATTCCTCTCATCTGCTGTAATAACAATAAGAAATAGGTTAAATGAAATGGGCTTGGGCCTTGACAAATGATGGGCTTTTAATTCCTCATATTTGGAAAACCAAATAATAATAATAATAAGCCCAACAGGAGGGTCACCACATCGTGTATTTCTTTCCGCAGCCCACGAAGATATCGAGCAATAGTTTGCTCTTCAGGCTCTACAATTCCGCATCTTAGCATCAAATAATCAAACTGCTCGGTGTATTAAGCAACTAACAGATTCCGTTGAGAAAATCGTGTAACTGCAGAAATGTTTCTTGTAAATATCCCTCTGGTAGAAACTTTTTTCGTAATTCTCGTTTCATCTTCTCCCAAGTTCTTATTTTAGACTTATTCTCACGTGATCTTCTCAACTTCAGCTGTTCCCACCAAATCGAAGCATGTTTCTTGAGTTTTATGGCAACAACTTTAACCTTCACATCATCAGGTATTTCTTGATAATCAAAGATTCTTTCAACAGTGTTCAACCAGTCAATGAACTCATCAGGCTGGATCCGCCCCTCGAACACTGGAAATCTGCTTTTAAATCAAAGGGCATGTAAATTTGATTATTTCTCATGTTGTTTTGCCTGTATTGAAATTCTTCAACACTAGATTCCTCGTGACGGTTTTCATGGAAGGGGTTGATATCTTCATAAACTATGTGGAACTCTTCACCTTCTGATCCTCGTGGTGATTCTTCTTGTTGTTGTCCAGTGGTCTCCATGCGCTCAATTCGTTGCTGGAGTTGTTGCATAAGCTGTCTCAACTCGTTCACCTCAATGTCACGAGGGTCTGGTCTCTCATGCAACTGGTTAGTATTGCGAGAACGACGTCGCCACACCATTCTATCCGTGCTCTGATACCAAATGACACCGTCGACAGAGATGAGCACAAGGAGTTAGCTAGCACCAACGATAGTTCACAAAGGGAGGAATATATATGAAATTCAACTCACCAATGGAAGAAAAGTAAATATCAGTTTCTAATATATTTCATTGCCCCATACAATGACTCAAGGCTCCCATTTATAGGCTATCAACATATTATGGTAGTTTGACCATGAGATTACATTCATTCTTACAATAAATAGCATTTAAAAATAGAAAATGAAAGATCTCCTGAAATTTGTCAATTGATCTTCTTCTTTGACCAAATTAACTCTTAGCACCAAGGAAATAATTGCTATCATCAGATAATTAAGTAGCAATTTTTTTTAAACGGTATCATTCTCCCCCGGTTGAAGAAAACTCGCCCCCGAGTTTAATTGATTATCACCTTGATAAGGTGTTAAATCCTTAACGTTGAAAGTATGTGAAACTCCATAATGTGGAGGCAACTCAACTTTGTAAGCATTGTTACCCATGCATTGGATAATTTTGAATGGACCATCACCTCGTTGCTTGAGTTTTGCATGCCGACCAGGTGGAAAACGCTCTAGGCTCAAGTGTATCCACACGAGATCTCCTTCTTTAAAAATTGCTTCCTTTAGATGTTTGTTCGCTTGTCTAGCGTACTTACTATTCTGTTGCTCTATTCTTTTTTTGACCTGTTCATGAAGCTCCTTTATATTTTTAGCACGTTCATCCGGATCAACACTATAATTTGAATTGATAGGTAATGGAATCAAATCAAGGGGACTGGACGGATTGCTCCCGTACACAACCTAAAATGGGCTCTTGCCGGTTGTTTGGCTACATGAACGGTTATAGGCAAATTCTGCTTGTGGCAACATAAGATCCCATTGACGTATATTCTCCCCTACTAGACTCCTTAGCAAATTCCCTAAACTGCGATTCACTGATTCGGTTTGTCCATCTGTATGTGGATGACATGCAGAACTAAATTGCAACCTGGTGCCAAGCTTTCGCCAAAGGGTTCGCCAAAAATGTCCAACAAATTTTGGATATCGATCACTAGTAATCGTCTTCGGGATTCCATGTAATTTCACTATTTCTTTGAAATGTAGATCAGCAACATTAGTGGCATCTAAGGTTTTGGAACAAGGCACAAAGTGTGCCATTTTTGAAAATCTATCTACAACCACCATGATTGAATCTTTGTTGCGTTGTGTTCTAGGATGGAGAGCGTGGAGGGGATCAAGTGTGGCAGGGTGCATGTGAGGAATTCATGGGTGGGCAATGACATTAAAAGAGGGGGAATTGGATGGCTCAGATTGGTTCTCGCAGTTTTCGTACGAAAAACAGTTCTTGTTTGAACTTTTGCCTATATATATATATATATATAGGGGAGAGTTCATGCGAGAACCGTTGTTAGTGCGAGAACCGCGAGAACCAATCTCAGCCGTTCCTTGGATATGAGAAGTATTATGGATGGAGAGCGTAGAGGGATAGAGTGTGGCAGGGTGTATGTGAGGAATTCATGGGTGGGCAATGACATTGAAGGAGGGAAAATTGGACGGCTTAGATTGGTTTTCGCGGTTCTCGCATTAACAACGGTTCTCGCATGAACTTTTTTCTATATATATATATATATATATATATATATATATATATATATATATATATATATATATGTACCTCACTTAAACATAAAACTAAAAAATCATCCTTGAGATGACACATGCGTTACCTAGCGACCACCACATTGTTTAGGCACAAAAATAAAAATAAAAACTCATGGTGCGTTAACTAGCGACCACCACATTGGAAAAAAAAACCTCACTTATATTAAATTATCATAACACGTTCGTTTTTAAGAATTTTAACAAAAATATTATATCATTAGATTCAGTTTTCGTCCTCTTCCAAACAAGACCAGGTTTGGTATATGTTGAAACTTTATTTTTTATAATACAAAGTTTGCATTTTGAGCTGAGTTCATTCTATATGCAAAATGCAAAAAATCGAAAAATACAAAATATGAAAATGCAGGTCATCCAGATGCTTCCAAAATGCAAGATTATGAAAATGCAAATGCAAACCCAAAATGATTTACTGAAAATACAACCCAAAATGCAAAATTACATATTCAAACCCAAAATGCAAAATTTGTACACAACTTTTTGCTATCGTTAAATCTCATCCATTGATTTTGATGATCTAATGATTCAGATTAGTTCTTTGGTTTCTTTGTTTAACCTATGGTTCTTTATTGATGTATTATATATATATATATATATATATATATATATATATATATATATATATATATATATATATATAGGGGAGGGTTCATTCGAGAACCGTTAGTGCGAAAATCGCGAGAACCAATCTCAGTCGCTTCTTGAATATGAGAAGTTCATGGATGGGAGAACGTGGAGGGATAGAGTATGGCAGGGTGCATGTGAGGAATTCATGGGTGGGCAATGACATTGAAAGAGGGGGAATTAGACGGCTCAGATTGGTTCTCGCACTAGGAATGGTTCTCGCATAAACTTTTTCCTATACACACACACACAAAAGTTCAAACGAGAACTGTTTTTCGTACGAGAACCAATCTGAGTCGTCAAATTCTCCCTTCTTCAATGTATTTACCCACCCATGAATTCATCACATGCACATATATTAAAATTTCATTTACTAGCGACAACCTTGTCGTTAAATTATTTTAAAAATATTAAAATGTAATTCATTAAAGCCTGAGAACATAAAAAAAATCATTATTAATTTTTAGATCGCTGTCGAAAAATTAAAAAATAAAATAAAGAAATAAACCGGGTTAGGTTAATTATCTTGTTTTGAGTTTGCACATCCCATCGAAGAGAAGCGCCGTTCCTCTCTCCTTTAATTTCCTTTTGGTGATCGATCATCGATCAGCGACCTCCGATCGCCAGCCGAAGATCAACCGGCCTTTGTTCATCGACAACAGTACCGTGCCCTTCCGTCTAAGGTAGTATCCAAATTTTTTTCTAACATCAAAATCATTTTACTAAATAACGCTGTCATGCTACAATGTCACTTCTCAAATCATTTAACAAGGAGGAAGGTGAGTATTATATTAATATAAAAAATATTATACTATTTTGTTGACATGTCATATAATGGCATAATGCTAAAATGAAATTCTTTACTAATTTTTATATATACCTCTCCACTTTTTTATATCGATATTATATACTTTTGTTAACAAGCCGTAGAAAACAAAATCTTATTATTTTCGCTTATTAATAATTGTCAATAAATTTAATTTAATGAAATACTAGTATTTTACCCGCGCGATGCGGCGGGGTAAAATAGTTTCATTTGTTGACATAGGGGTGTTCAAAATTCGGATATAAACCGTTTTAACCATAAACCAAATCGCCCCGTAACCGAAAAAGCCGAAACCATTTTCAAATTCGGTTTAAAAACCGAAACCGATTACCATAAATACTTTAATTACATAAAACTGAAACCATTTTCAAATTCGGTTTAAAAACTGAAACCAATTACATAAAATAGTACAACTCAAATAGTATTATTTACAATATGTTTCAGCAATTATTTTAAACATTTTATATACTTAAATTACATAAAACTGTCAGAATTTAAATACATAATAAATGCTTTAAAAATGTCAAAAAATTAATTTACAATTAATGTCTTGAATTTAATGACAGTTGTACTATTTTAAAAATGTTAAGATTCTTGCTCAAAGTTATTGTAAAGCATGTTATATTACTTGTACTACTTAACTTAAAAAATTGTCTAAAAAAAAGAGTTAAATGCTTTATAGAGTAGTAAACATGTGCATTATGTTACAAAATTTTCATACTGTGATTAACTATAATACTTTAAAAAAAATTACGTAATCTGTTTTTATATTTCATCTATCAACACTCGTATTCTGTAAAAGTTATATTTTCATTTTGGAATTATTTGACTCTTCTGATAGTCTAATTTAAATTTTATGATGTAACGTATATTAGTGTATATGATGTGTTATAAACTATAGTTATAAAACATCTTGTATATGAGAAAAAGAAGGTTTAAATAATAGCACGTGCTTTTTCTTTATTCCGTTAGATCAACCTCAATGCTCATTTAATTTGTTCACTTGTTGACTTTTATTTAGTATAAGAGATAAGAGTTAGATGGGTATTTTGTAATTTTAAATAACTTTAAAGACTTATTATATGTTCAAGATTAATAGTCAAACAATGAAACGTTGTTCACTTGTTATTTGTGAGATGTGACCGAAAAGTTATATCTTAACGAGGTATATGTTGGAGTAGTGGTAGCATGTTAGATTTGGATTAATATAAAGTTGTTAGGTTGGTATTTAAGGCATGTTAATTGTTTTGTAACTAGATTATTATGCGTCTAATTAATTAATGAACTGTCTAGCTAGGACGTACTCTAGGTCTATATTATAAATTAAGTATTTGATAAAACCTTTTCATTAATAATTTCAAGTTTGAAAACTTAAATATATCCTCTTTATAAGTTCGATCTAACTATGCGCTTTCCGTTTAATAAAAATCGTTAAAGCTAGAGAACAATTTCATATACATTAACTACCAACTAATTCATAAAATCTTAAATACAAATTATAACCTAAACACAAATCATTTATAGTATAAGTAACAATTTAAATTTCTGAATATAATAGATAACATTATAAAAATTTGATCACGTAATTAATTTTAATTATTAAATAAGTTAAGTGTCCTATGTATTGGACGCATACTAAAACTTTTTAATATAAAATTATAACAAATGTATGTTAGTCTCTTAGTAATATTAAGAGAATAAAGATAAAAGATAATCTTTATAGATTAAGATAAATATTATGTGATAAACAATCACGACATTATAATTTTTTAACTTGTTACTTTATTTTCAACCGTGATATCAAAATATCTAGTATTCGTTACATATAATCATTAATTTTAATTATAGATGATAAAATAAATATATTATTATTACTAGTACATTAAGATACTCGTGTAAACACATGGGTAATTGTGAAAGTATTATTTTATATTCTTTATTTAATTATATAATTATATTGTATTGACAAAAGAAAAGCATGATTTGATACTTTCTAGAAAACTAAAAGAATTTTATATACAAGTCACTACATAGAAATATAAATGATAACAACTTTAGGAATAACGTAAAATTTAATTACGATAATGATTTTTTTATCCCCATAAACCCACTAACTATTTTTCTCAACAAAATGCTCAAGGGTATTATGGTTCAAATATACATTTTTGTTGCATATAACAAATAAATGCTATGTATAAATAATCTCTCTTGTATTATATAAGAGGGTTTAGTTCATAAAAGTGTATCTAACTTTACACCTTTTGCTATTGTATGTACTGAACTTTCAAACTTACCATTTGATGTATTAAACTTTTCAAAATTTACCATTTTATGTATTTAACTTGGTATAGCAGGTAAGATGCTGATGTGGTACAGGTTTTGCTTATGTGGATGATGACATGGCATGTAACTTGAATTTTGTATGATTTAAAAAAATAAAAAATAAAATATTTACTTTATTAATATATAATTATATATATAATATTAATAATAGTAAAGATAAACAATGAATCTTCAGGTGTATCAAACGTCCCAAGCCAAATACGCAATCGATTTGGTTTTTAATCTGCAATCGATTTCTCTGTTTAATCGATTTGGTGTTCATCGATTTCTGAAATCGATTTGGTGTGCGACTTCAGATCTTCAGGTGTATCAAACGTCCCAAGCCAAATACGCTTCCGCCATGATGGATCACGGATCTCCGCCGCCCACCGGCCCCTCGGCCGCCGTCAGACACCTCTAAACTTCTTCTCCGACGATCTCGTTCTTCTCACGTGCCTTATTTTGCGTTGATCGTGTTTAGGGCTCCTAGAATGTTTCAGATCTGTTCTTGTAGCATCTCGATTCGATTTAGGATTCTTGGACACAACCACCATCGTCGATTTAGGGTTCGAACACGAGTTTAAATCTATTGCGATTCAGGTTCATCTTCATCCATCTTCATCGATCTGCATCAGGTATGTACTTTTTGGGTTTTGATTTTAGAATCTGGGTTTAGGGTTCCTGATTTTTGAAGGTTCTTGATTCTTTCAGTTTCAGTTTCAGATCTGTGAATTCATCTTCATTTTTCCATTAGGGTTCGATTTAGGGTTGAGTTTTACATCTGTAAAACAACGATTTAGGCTTATGTTCGATTTCATCTTCATCATGATTTTTGGTTCTATGTTCATATCTCTCTATTGCTGCAAGGATTCGATGTTCAGATCTATGGCTTCAAGGATTTCAGATGATTGAAGATGATGGCGATAATTGAAGATGATGAAGATTTGTGTTCTTCGTTGATTTTTTTAATTTTTTAATTTCTTAAAGATATACACACATGAAAATTATTTAGTGATGTGTAATTTTAAAAATATCAAAAATCAAACAAATTACCTGCAACCTGGAGAAGAGGTAACACAATACATTAAATTGTAACTTTTAAAAAGTTTGATACATCAAACAATAAGTTTGAAAGTTCAGTACATACAATAGCAAAAAATGTAAAGTTTGATACACTTTTATGAACTAAACCCTATATAATAACCATAGATTTGATAATGATAAGAAATTTGAATATTAATTTTTAAATCAATGTTGTAGATAAAAGTAGGAATTAGATAAACATTCTAATATAAATGAAACTGATTTAAAATCAAAATTGAACATAAACTAAAACTAAGTTTGAACATTTGATTTTTAATTAAAAACGTGAATAATTAATGTAAAAATATATTGGCTAAACAAATATCTTAAGTTAATTTAAAATATAAATATTATTTTTTATTATTATCTTATCTCCTAGGATTGAATTTTAGAATTGAGTTAAATTTTGATTATTGAAAGTCAAAATTAGACTTTAATTTTAATCAAATGAATGGTTAGGATTTCAATTTTGATTAAATAAATGGTCAAGATCTTTTAATAAAACTGATTAATATTAGTCTTTTATATATATTAGAAGATACGCTATATTTTAAATCTAAGTAGTTAATATCACAAGTAATACACATTGTATTTTTTTAAAATATAAACTAAATCCTGGTGATTAGAATTCAAATTAATAAAATTACAGATAATATATTAAAAAAGATATCTTTATCTTCTATTAAAATTTTAGAAATTGAGTTTTCAATTTTGACTATTTAAAGTTAAAATTAGATTTTTAATTCTAATAAAATGTATTGATAGGATTTAGATTTGATTAAATGAAAGGTTAAGATTTTTTAATTTAAATGATTAAAATTAATCTTTTATTTATATTAAAAGATATAGATATGTATAATGAGAATCATAAACTAAAATGGTTTGCAACGTACCCGAATTTATAATATATAGAGGTAGGGAAGGACGGAAGGTTGTTCCGTTTTTTTTTGGGGGTGGGGTGGGGGGGGGGGGGGGGGGGGGGGGGGGTGCTCCTTTCTTATTTTTATTTGTTTATTGTTTGTTTTTATTTTTATTACGATGGATCTTGAAATTTAATGTGATAAAGAGTTTCATCATGCAACTGTGGCTTAAAAGGTAGAAAGGAAAAGCTGATACGTAACGCAGTAGAGGTACGTACATGCTAATATATAGATATTAGTTGTTTACGAAAGTAAACTTAACAAATAATTAAGACAAAGGCAGTATGTATGAAACTTAGGGGATAAATTTACTACTTAGCTACAATTTCTTGCTATATATCAAGCATATATTTCTTTCTTCATCTGTCGCTCATTAGCAAGTTCCCATGGATTTCCTGCTGGTATACTCGATCATTCTCTTCCCATTACTGATCGCTTTCATTTACCTTATAATTAATTTATATACATCTCGAGACACGAATAATACCATCATCCCTACCGATTGGCCAGTTATTGGAATGACACCAAAGGTCGTCTCAAACTCACACAGAATCCACGATTATGTCACCGATATTCTGGCATGCAGTGGCGGTACATTCTTGTTCAAACGCTCCTCGCTAATCAGGATGAACAGCCTTTGCACCACAAATCCTTCTGACGTCCATCACATCTTGAGCAAAAACTTCAATAATTATCCAAGAGGTGATAATTTTCGTAATATTTTCAATATCCTTGGAGACGGATTCTCGAATACTGATGGAGAATTATGGGAATTCCATCATAAAACGATCATGTCTCTCCTGAAGACCTCTAGTTTTCACACCCTCTTGGAAGAAACTATTTGGGACAAGGTGGATAAAGGGTTAATGCCTATGCTTGAGCATGCTTCCAAACAAGAGGTTGAGGTTGACTTGCAGGAAGTATTTCAAAGGTTTGCTTTTGACACTATATGCATATTGCTTTTTGACAAAGATCCTATAAGCATGGCTCTTGATTTCCCAAACATTCCTTGTGAGAAAGCTTTGTCAGAGATAGAAGAATCCATCTTGCTTAGGTACATCCTACCACCAAGCATTTGGAAATTTCAACAACTATTTCGATTCGGGAGCGAAAAGAAGTTAAGTAATGCATGGAAAACTGTTGATCAGTTTATATACAAGTCCTTACATCAAAAACTAAAAGAGTCTAGTAAATTGAACTGTGAACTCCAAGAAGAAAAATTCAAACTGTCAACAGCTTTTTTCAGAGAGTATAAAGACCATAGTGGGACTTCAGGGGATCACAACAAGTTTTTAAGAGACACCTTATTGAATCTAATGGTTGCAGGAAGAGATACCACCAGCAGCACTCTCGCTTGGCTCTTTTATCTACTTGCCAAAAACCCGATTGCAGAAGATAAGATTCGCAAAGAGGTCGAGACACAATTAATTAGTACGAAAACAGGTGGGAGATCAAAAGATTTCCATCAAATAGACTTGCAGAAACTCGTTTACCTTCACGGTGCATTATCTGAAGCCTTAAGGCTATTCCCTCCTGTTCCATTTCAAGACAAAACTCCATTAAAACCTGATATCCTTCCAAGTGGCTATGAAATTGATCATAACACCACGGTTATTCTATGCTTCTATAGCATGGGAAGGATGAAATCAATATGGGGAGAGGACTGCATGGAATTTAAGCCAGAAAGGTGGGTTTCAGCCGGTGGTGGGATCAACCATCAACCATCATACAAGTTCCCTGCTTTCAATGCTGGACCAAGATCATGTTTGGGTAAGCAGATGAGTTTCACTCAGATGAAGATAGTGGCAGCTACAACTATATACCATTACCATGCAGATGTTGTAGAAGGACACCTGGTGTTTCCTGCTGCCTCCATTATACTCAAGATAAAGAATGGTTTGAAAGTGAGGTTAACCAAAAGGAGTTAACTATAAATAAATTGTCACCTATATATAGGCCTGTTTTCAATACTGGCCGTTTTTCATGGTTTGGATTATTAGTTACATATTAACTTGATGTTCCAAATGAATTTTTTGGGACCGTAACACGTAGTGCTCTCGCATGTGACGAATAAGGTTTGAATTGTTGTCGAGCATAACTGATTATGTTTTCTCATAGACATATATGTTGAACCATTTTGTTCTATGTAGCCTTTATCATTTAAGTTTTGGTTAAAGTTTGTCCTACACAGGAATGAAGATGAAAACAAGATGAGTTTATTAATTTCAAAAGAGAGATATATTTTTCTACTATTTCTTTCTACTTATTTTTATACGTTATTTTGTGGTGAGTAGGAAGATGAAGTATAAAAATAGTAAGAGAATATATTATTTTTTATTCCAAAGTACTCAAATTGTGTCCGGAATTAAGGAAATAATTTAGAGATTAGTATGTATATTATTTCTTTTTAGAGTTAATTACAAAATTGGTCCTTTCAGTATATCACATATTGCACTTTTAGTCCTTTCACCCAGATTCTTGCATTATCAGTCCTTTTAATGGGATTTTTGCCCAAAATTGGTCCTTTACGTAAAAGGAAGTTAACTTGCACGTTAGTCCAGGGGTAATTTCGTCTTTTTAAAAGGAAAGGACCAATTTTGTAATTAAATTGTTATAATTAATATTTTTTTTCCATTTCTCAATTATTAAATAGTTATATAATTATTAATTGATTTAAAAATTAATTACTTTTTTTAAATAAGTCTCTCTCTCTCCAAGACTTCTCTCTCTTAACCACTAAGAAACCACCACAGCTACTACCCACCTCTGCCATCACCACCGCAACCTTCGCTAATGCAATCACCACCGCCACCAAGAACATGAAGCACAGAGGGTTTTCTCGAACAATCACAAAAGTCAGATTAAAATGGGTCAAAAATCAAGCCCTAGACACCCTTCGACCTCCGCCACCCAATGAGGGTTTTCTCGATTAGATGTCCGGTTTAGGGTTTTCTTTGGGTCACTGCGACCACCACCAACATGGAACAGTGCCGTTGATTGACGGTGAAGAACAGAGAGGTGGCGGCGACAGTGGTTGTTGAGAACCCTAGAAGGAGGAAAACCCTAGAAGAACAGAGCGTTGATTTTTCCGATGAAAACCCTAGAAGGAGGCGGCAACAGTGGTTGTTGAAGACGAAAGAGGAGGAGGAGGTGGCGGTGGAGGCATGATTGATGAAAACCCTAGAAGGAGGCGGCGACGATAGTGGTTTCCTCCAACGTAGGTGCGTCGGTGGTGAATAATATTTTGGAGGTGGTGGCGACGGTAGTGGTTGAATGTGAAGCAACCGGTGGCGGTGGTGATGTGGTTAACGGCGATGGTGTTGGTGGTTAACAGCGAGGTAGGTGGGGATGTGGTGGTGGAATGAAAAGGCGGTGGTGGTGGAATGAAAAGGTTGTGGTGGTGGTGGAGGCTCTGTTATGTGACCCCGAGAGAGAGAGAGAGAGAGTAAAGGAGAGTGAATGAGGGGGAGATGGGGAGAGAGAATGTGTATGTTGTATTTCTAGTGAGAGAAAAACATTAATTTTGTAATTAACTCTTAAATCAATTAATAATTATAAAACGATTTAATAATTGAGAAATGGTAAAAAAATAGTAATTGAAAAAATTAAATTACAAAATTGGTCATTTCCTTGTAAAAAGACGAAACTACCCCTAGACTAACGTTGCAAGTTAACTTCCGTATACGTAAAGGACCAATATTGTGCAAAAATCTCATTTAAAGGACTGATAATGCAAGAATTTGGACGAAAGAATTTACTTTTGTCGATGTTCATATCTTTCATAAGTGTTAGTAAATTTGTGTGTAATTAAAAATGTTCTTTTAAAAAATCATTGTTTTCAATGTAATGATTTTGTTCTAAAGAATTAGAATTGTTTTTAAAATATGTTTTCAGCGTAATTCATTCCATATATATAGAAACACACACACGTAGGAACCGTACTTTGATAAATGTGATATTTAAAAAGTTTAGTAAATGTATAGGTGATATTTTATAAATAGACTAGGTCTCAAACCCGTGTAAACAAGGAACTATACTCATAATGTTGGGTAAATATGCTTACATATTCATTGTTTAGTGAAAGAAGGATTGTTTACTGTTTAGAATATAACATACTATCACAGAATATCTTGATTGAACTAATGCAAGAGAATATTATATAGATCTTAACATTGTGGTGAAGCATTATACCATTACACAAACAGAAAATTTTGAAAATTTATTTCAGAAGTACTTTTAGATGAAGAAGTAAAGGATGCAATAAAAGAAGATATACCAGTCATTTGAAATTGAGAATTGTCACTTGGTTCCTTTGATTGAAGCATGAGAAACACTTGATTTAATTGGTTTTGTAGCAGGTCCATCCTTGGTTGTTTTCTTGCTCACCTAGAGGGATGTCCTCCTCACTAATTATCATGTTGACAGACCATTTTTGACCATTTGTGATTGCCTCTGAGAGATTGGAATGTATTTATTATGCAGAGGGTGGTTAGGAGGATAACCGATTACCTTATAGCATTCATTTCTTGAGTGTCCTTCTCTATTGCAATATGGACATGTGGTGCCTTTCTTGAATGTTGATCTCTTTTCAGATTGTGTGCTGCCATTAGCCTTCTTATTTTGACCTCCATAATTGTGCTTGTAATTGTTTGCTATGGTGTTGAGGGTTGTTGGTATCACTGTTGCTTGTTTTTGTATCTCCCTTTGTCGTTGCTCCTACCTTATCATGCTATAGGCCTTGGCAACAGTAGGTAGTGGTGATATGCTCTTCTGTTTTTCGAAATCTACTATCCTAAACAATTAATGATTATTCATACGTCGATTCCTGCTTCAAGGCTATTGATGATATGCTCTTCTGTAAATCCTGAATATCACATCTTGAACTCTCAGAAGCCAGGGGTGTGAACCGAATGCAATTGCTGCAATCAGTTGATTAAGATTAATAAGTCATAACGTGGATAACTAAATAGCAACCATTAGAGGTGGCAATTTCAATATACCATACATAATAAATAAGTCAATTTTGGTTGCTATTTTCGGTTCACAAGAGGGTCAACTATTTTCTTTACCTATAAAGAGTATGCTTCAAATAAGCCAAATGGGTCAAACGGTTTGAAAGTAGCTCAAAGTGTGTTTTTAAGTTTTAACGCATACAACAGCCTAAATAACATATAAAAGAAATGCCATTGCAGGTAATAATGATAAGAAAAAGTTTAAACTTGTGATGTAATTGCAATTTAGTACCAACTTCAAAGGAATGTTGCATATAGTGGATGAAAAACTATGAGTTCAGAGTCATTAAACATGCATAATATGAATTTAGGATCAAAACTATCAATATCATTGCAATAAACAAACTTGCAATCACACATGTTTTGTTGTCAGCGTAACAACTTTGTCTTGTTAATATGTGACCATGTCCTATTTCTTGCTCCTCGTCAATTAGCAATAGATCTTTTGTTATTCCCTAAACCACTTTTATACAAGGAAAGCACAAACCAGAAAACATAGATTGTTTTACACTCGTGAATGATAAAATATTAACTCGTTTCAAAATTTACGCATCTTTTAAGAACAATTTGAGTACATATTCGTACAAATAACTTCATATGAATTTAAATAACATGCAAATAGTTTAGGGTAATAGACATATCAAGCTAAGTAGCTTAACTGATTTGTAGAAGATGTACCATAAAAGGTAGCAATAATCCAACCACTAAATCCTTTCTTCTTACATGAGCTAATATTAACTGAAGTTCATTGTAGGTTATGTAGCTACTAAATATTGAAAAATCATTACCTAATGTCCAAAATCAAGTCAGTTCAATTACATGAAGTCTCTCTCTCTCTTTTGCGGCTTATGAAGCATTCAAAAAAACAAATACAATTATTTCCTATTACTTGTTTTTCATTGGTGTATTTCTTCAAACACTGTGGTCAATCAAAAGATAAAATTAATGCAAAAAGCAATTCAATCATGTCAATGTAAACAAAGCCGGTATCTTTAATCCTACATACGGAGGCAGCGATATGCAAAAAATAATAATGGACATATCAATAACATTCAACTCGAAGTATAATGCCTATAATTGTTTAAACCACTAATAAAAATCAGATGTGAGTTACTAATAAAATTCAGATGGTTTAAACTATCGATTAGCAATCAACCCAAAAAAACAAAGAATACCAAAAAAAAAATACTATAGGAAGTACTTTCAAGCCTCCCGTGTTAATTTATTTAATATATATATTGTGGACATAGCCGAGAGAAAACATGTTCTGTCAACAGATAAATGTCATGTCATTGATGACATGGAAATGTGACGTGGAAGCAAACGGTTACACATTGACCTTTCCCGTTTCACGTTTCTCCGCCACCTAAATCGCTCAAACTTTTACACACGGCGCGTAACCGTTTCTGGAGTGCAGCCATGGAAATCGGGGAGAGATATTTCAAATACCCACCGACTGATAGTGTATATGGTACCATCGACCTCTGTTTTCTCCCCCAATCTATTTTCGACCCATATTTTGCATCGGATCGAAGCTTCTTTTCCATATACCCATGAAATTGAAGAAGAACTAAAACCCTTAGGTGGCGTTTGGTTCATTCTTTGATTTTGAAGGGAATGAGATTTATGGAAGGGAATTGCATTTGGGGGGAATTCATTTGGTGGGATTCACATTCCCAATCCTCTGTTTGGTTCAAAACTGAAACACCACCACCAAAACTCATCAACACCACCACCAAACCGTCGGCCACCGCCTCACCGCCGCCCTTCTCGTTCCAAACCGCCGGCCACCGCCTCACCGCCTCACCACCACCACCAAACCGCCAGATCTGTGAACGACGAACAGGTCTCGATGGTTTCTCACAAGCGACGGCTAGGGTTCGCATATGATTTCTCGTAGACGACGGCTAGGGTTTCGATGGTTTCTCGAAGGGGACGACGAACAAACACGGCTAGGGTTTCGATGGTTTCGATGGTTTCTCGAAGGGGACGACGAACAAACAAAGGCTAGAAACGGTGACGGGGGTGCGACGACGACAAAGGCGACGGGGGTGCGATGACGACGGCGGCGAAATCGGTGATGGTTCGCCGGAATGTTTGCCGGATGGTCGCCGGATAGTCGCCGGACCAAATGCTTCATTCGTGGCTTTTAGAAATACCAGGGGGGTTCCAAGGATTTAGAAATCCTTCATTCAAGGGATTTTTTAAAATCCAAGGATTTTGATTCCCAACTCAAATTTGCAAACCAAACACAGTATTTCATGGGATTTGAATTCCCATTCCCCCCAAATCCCACCAATTCCCCCCAACCAAACACCACCTTATTCCTTACATTCTATTTGCGGAGAGATGGACATGAGGAACTCAAACTTGACCAACAATTTAAGGTAAAGCACGATTATTTATTTGTATTTGAAACATACAAATTGACCTTTTTTTATAGCAGCTTCTTTCAATGTTTCACACTTAACAGATAATTGGTGTTTCTCATACCTCAATTTCTTGAAGAATGGAAGTTGGAGTCTATGCACAGGTGTGTTGTCTTTGATTGACAAATAGGGTACATTGTTTTTTGTTATGTTACTAGCACCTAATTTAATCAAGTTTGCAATCGTGATGTGAAAACTAGGGACAAACAAAAAAATAGATCAGATTTGACTTTCAAACTAATTTTAGATGAGGTTTTAATACATCAATTCTATACATTTTGCATCTAAACAATGAATGCTTGAAATTTTATAGAACTGAAGTTTGTATCTATATCCATATTTTGATATTTATGTTCTGAGCTTTCATATTCAGTATATGTTTACATGATTTTATATTTCATATATTGCAAATTTGGGCTTCAAGGCCATGGTGTGTTTATTCATATGATTTTATTTTTCAAGTATTACATGCTTATTTCTGTTTCAAACTTTATTAATCTTGGCATATACTGTATGATTCTTGCGGCATGATTCATAAGTTTTGCATGGTCAATCTGTGATGAAGGACTAGATTTTGACATATGATTACTCTAATTAAGCTACTTTATTTGGATGACAACTTGAAGAATGGGAGGCAAGTACTTTTGGGTGTCTTTGAAGACAAATTAAACAGTTATTCACATTTTGTAGCCTAAAACAAACTCGATCTGTTCATGCCCACTGAAAGGCTTGTGTCAAACACGGAAATGTGTTTGACATAATTTTGTTTTTTATATTAACCTAATATTCTTTCTTTATATACATCATCGTTACTCAAGAAACATTGAGAAACATGACAAGTTAGAGATGTTTTTTATGTGATTTCTTTGTCTGATTTCTTTGACCCTTCACATTGCTACAATATTTTAAACAGGAACAACTTGCTGGACAAATTTGGTAAAGGTGGGTTATTATGGCCGGGGAGAGCGTACTCACAGTCACTTTGAAAGGATTAAAGGGGCTATAGTCAAAGAGACACTATTTAAGGTATCTCGTATTGTTACTAATGTTAAACAAATAAATAATTCTGATAGTGTATAAGGACCCTGCTAATATAGTAATATATAAGGACAAACAAATAATTCGGATAGTATATAAGGACCCTGCTAATATATAAGGACCCTTTGCCCGTTATATTATTTTAGTGATGATTAATCTTTCCTAAAGAAAGTGGTTATGGATTAAATGTTGCTCAACCCTTACTCAAATAGGTGTTGTTAATGCTGCTCAACCCCTAATCATTGATTTTGATCGTTTTTAATGGTGGCAGTGGTCAAACATGTGTTCTTTTTTCATCGATGGCATAAGATCGTTACGAAGAGAAGTTGAGGTAACACTATCTCATTGGGTCTGTAGGTTCATGTATGAATCCGATAGTAATTCTACATGTGTTGTCATGAGGTTGGTTGATGCTTTAGTGCTGTGTGACATTGTTTTAAAAAAAGAAAAAAAAAAGAGGTTGCTTTGGCTCTAATATAAACTACTAGAGTTTTACTATGCTTCATGTCATGTCATTTTCCATACCTCTGTTGTTGGGATGTAAATATAGGAAATTAAGGTGCAGGATCCATATGGTTAAAATTCTCTTCTATGGGCACAGTAAGACCAAGTTTTTCAAGATATAGTCATGTTTAGTGCTTTGGTATAGGTTATGATTATTGAGAAAGAGCACAAGTGTCACGAGGTACTAAGATTTTAATATTTTTAGTTTAATGAAAATGTTGCTTACATATTTCTCGAGATTCTGTATTTTAGAAGAGCTCCTGGTATATCCAAACGGGTTGGATATCCCTCTACATCACCAACAGTTTTGCCTATCGTTTTTAAATTTTTCATTAGTAATTAGAACACTTTAGATTTATAGATTACGTCGATCACCAATAATGAAAAGCATGTAAAGACACACGCGCACGCACACGCATATATAAGAAAACTATCCCGGACCCGGCCAACGGACGGGTATAACACTAGTTTTCAAGACTCGAACGGTAAATCTCATGCAATCCATTTATCGGAGCTGAAGTTTCTTCTTCATATCTCCTTCAATCTCTTCTTCATATCCTCTAAATCCTAAATCCAAAAACAAAAAGCTGGAAATCAAATTAGGGCTTAAACTCACTTCATACGACCGCATTCAATTCGATCCCCAAACAACAATTATCAAAGCACCGAGATTAAAGAAACATGATACAGACTTTGGAGTTATTGGTTTTATTGCCTTCCGTTTCGTTCCTTGACATCTCGATATCGGTGTCCATTTCTCCTTCATCTGGTATATCTCGGCCGTAAACTTCATGCTCTTGATCTTGCTCCGCCGTGTGATCCATTACCTTAATGCCCGATCTGTCTCTGCAAAGCACGCAGCAGTGTTTATCGTTTGACAGAGCCACCTATAACCTATCTATCTCATTCAATGACCACCACTGAAGCGACGGAACCCGAGAAAAAGCCATCCCCACCGTGTTTAAAAACCCAATTCCCTGATTGTATGCCACGTCAGAAACCAAACCCTTCTAATTGGCCTTGATTCAAGTTCTGAAAATCAATCACCACTGCCACGTAGAATAAAATCCTTTCTAAGTTAGATATGATAT
The DNA here is from genome assembly GCA_947179395.2 of Pulicaria dysenterica. Classification (NCBI taxonomy): domain Eukaryota; kingdom Viridiplantae; phylum Streptophyta; class Magnoliopsida; order Asterales; family Asteraceae; genus Pulicaria; species Pulicaria dysenterica. Next base: position 106,557,520 of record OX359288.1, on the reverse strand, counting down.
AGATTCTTGTAGGAAACCTATGAAGATTAATCACATGGCGCTACAAATTAAGTCAAGTAGAGAGTGTTTCAAATTTAATCAGGAAGGGAGTAATTGTTTGTTCCAGATTCATGTTAGATGATCTGGAAATAATAGTCAAGAACATAAAGAATTAAAGGTTTCCTTAACTTCCCCATCATATCCTTCCAAAAGATATATGTTAATATGTTGTTAGTATACCTTGTGAAATACTTATTTGATTATGTATATATTTTTATTTTTATTTATAAGAATAAAACATTATATAATTAATCAATCAGGTTGACAGATATTAAAATTGAACAACCTTTATCTTATTATATATAATAACATTTATGAGGAAGTTCCTCAGAATATGTTATATATTTTTTGTTGCAAAACAAAGCACTTAAATCAATTCAGCCCAGTGGATAAGAGCTTTATTTTTATACCAAAGGTTATGCTTTCAAATCCTTCCTCTTACATTTTTATTTGTCTTTTCCCCTTCTTCATTCCAGCTTCAGTTTTTTTTCCCTACTTCTTCCAGAATCCAGCCGAACACTCACGTGGACATTTGCTTTTTTCTTCTATAGGGCCTCACTAATTTTATTATTATTTTAATATTAAAACATTTAATTAATTTTATCTCTTATTTATTACGTACTTTTAACATCTATAAATATAAATTTATATTTGTGGTTATCTATATTTTATATGAATCTAAAAAATATTTTTTCTAAAAATCATTACTACAAATATCTTTCTTATATCGTCTACTAAAATATATTTGTGTGACGTAATGTGTTCGAATCCCACCTTTGCTTCTTTCTTTCCCAATCCCTTCCCTTTTCATAATTGATTTTAACTAGATAACGTGAATGCACAAGAATTACCTAGAATAAGTTTCATCTCAATTCAAATCACAAATCTTTAAAATATTTTGTCTATTTATATTCAACATTTGTGTTTGTACATTATTTTTAATATTATGTTCGTCACTACCTTTTTTTCTAACCGTAGCACGCGGTTTAAGTTTTTAAATGAACAATTAGAAAACTTCGAGAGTTTTTTTTCTTTCTGTTTTATTTAATAAATATATTTTTAAACTTTTAGCATTAAAGTTTATTACAAATGCCTTTTACACCTTATTAAATATAATAATGTATAACAATCTATATTCTTTTAGGCAAAAGAAGACTAAAAATTAAAGCGAGTTAATAAATAAATTTCATCTATTTCAAACGTAAAAGTCATATAGCAAAGTACGAGTACTCAAAATGACACACAAGTTCCATTTTGTAGTAATATGTGAAATCACTTTATTTATATAAGTCGAATGAGACTTTCACTAGATGTCATATATATGTGTTAAACCCCCGCCGCAACGCGCGGGGTATAATTACCTCGTTTATAGTAAAAGAAAGAAAAAAAGTGGTCAATTATGATTATGAAGTTGTAGGTTGGAATAATCTCTCATGAAATGATGTCTTCCAACAAATTAATTTCAAGCTGAAGGATTATATGTGCTCATGAGTAAACAGATCAAGATTATCACGTATAAAAGACAGAATATCAGTGTATCATACCTCTTCTCTGCTTCAAGCAGGTCAGAAAACGCATCACCATTCTTGGGTATGGATCCGATCTGAAACAATAACTCAATATAATTAACAAAAAACATAGCAAAAAAGCAGAACCATTCTTGTGAAAACATTAGTACACTAAAGCTAAGCAGATCTAAATCATAACTCTCTGAATATTATAGCAACATTTGGAAAGAAAGTCAAGAACATCATCAGTAAATATAAGCAAGAATCTAAGTATCTAACACAATATTACTGAGTGATAGAATTAGAATGTTCAAAGAAAACACAAAAGAAAATCAACTGTTGTTTACTTTAGATATAGCAATCAATTGTTAGAGCACATAACACACAGACATTAGATCCATCTAGAAATTTAAAGCTAAATCAAAGTACTAACAGCATAGAATGAATAGAAAAAGCCTAAAACATATTAAACAACATAGACCTTGTAAATATAAAGGTTGATAATAAGAGTGTAGTATAAAACATTCAGATTTGTAGATGCATCCAGTGTAACTCAAGCAAAATAAAAGGAAAAAGTGCCTGTTGCATTATACATTGCACGATGTGGAAGCTTAATTGATTTATATAACATTTAAAGGGTGATGTTACTTAAAGCCTGATTAGATGATGGTTCATGGTTGTGATTAAAGCAGGAAAACAAATGGAGTCAAGAACAGCATGTTTCAAATCTCAATAGTTTAACATCTGGCTGACAATCATCCAAGAAACTTAATAAACAAAAAAAAAATCAATATGTCATTCATGATCATGGTTTACGATTGATAGATCCCGTATGTCGTAAATTGTAGTCAAGGATTCCAAAATCAAAAATTTAATAGCAAAATTACAAGCTGAAGGATTATACCTTGAAGTTCTATATAGGTACCATTACCGGTTCATTCAAGCATTTCATCAAGCAGTTGGTGTGTATCTTCAACATATCAAGTATAAACAACAAAGAATAACCTAATTAGCCCCAAATCTTGTATAATAGCTTTCATGTGATACGCCTACTTCCTGTTTCTGCCACTAAAAATTGTATAAAATATCTGACCTTCCCATCAGTTAGAAGCCATCAGTCCTTGGTTTTGTTGTGTATGGAGACATCATCGAAGGCGAACTTATTTGGATTTGAAGCCATTGATATCTGCTACAGGAAACAGAAGAGATCAATAAGAAAGTAAATTGATCTATATTTGAAAAAAGAAAAGAAAAAGAAGGATCTTGTAAAGTGATTAAAGGATCGATCTGAAAGAAATGGAATTGAGGAGGAATCGATGGGCTTACGAGAGAGATTGAAGACGAACCGGGATTCTTTGAGAATAAGGATCTCGCTAGAATGAGAGTAAGCGAAGGGATGGCGAGTTCGGATCCTCCCACGGATCCAAGGTCCGCGCTTTTTCAATTTGGAGCCTAAATCAACCCAATAATCTAATTGAGAGCCACATCAGCTTGCTACCCTATCTAATTAACTTGGATTAAAAATTTAGTGACTAATCCTATATGCCATCTAAGATTGACAAGATCTTAAATTATATAGGATATATATTAAAAAGAGGGATATAATAGCCATCTAATTATATTTTATAAGTACAATTTATTTAAAATGATTAAAAATGGATGAAAATAGTGATATGGGCAAATAATATATTATGAAAACTTAAGAAGAGTATATGAGATAAGTTAAGCTGGACAATTAAGATATGTTGATGTTTAATAAGGATATATGAAATTAACCCAACATTATATTTCATCATTCCCATTACATATAATATCATAAGTTTTTGCAATTACAAGATCACTATTTATGTTACTATATCTTCCACGACCTATTCAACAGTCGATATATGTTTTTAAGATCTTATTATGAAATACTATATATGCTCACAAGAACAAAATAAAACACACGAAACAATTAATTATATTCACAACAGATGTTTTAACTTGGATTTTAGTTCACTTCAGTTCACTTCTTTTAGTTAATTTCACCTTGAGACCATACTTCATGTGCAGTACAATCGCATTTGCTGGGAGCACAGGATGACCTTCCACTAGCTCTATGTGATAATGGTATATGATTGTTGCTGACACTATCTTCAGTTGAGACAAAGCCATGTCCTTACCCACACAACTTCTTGGGCCAGAACCGAATGTGACAAACTTGTAAGACGGCTCGTGTTTGTTTCCTCCTTCTTTAGAAACCCATCTTTCGGGGTTAAACTCTGTACAATCGTCACCCCATATCGATTTCATCCGTCCCATGCAATATAGAGGTAGAATAATTCTTGTGTTTTGATCAACTTTGCGGCCACTTGGAAGGTTGTCTGGTCGTAGAGGAGATTTATGATTAAATGGAACAGGAGGGAAAAGCCTTAAGGATTCACATAATGCTCCATGAAGGTAAACCAGTTCTCCTAGCTCTTTAACATCCCATCTCTTTCTTCCCACTTTTACCTCCAAATGATTGCGTATCTCTTCAAGAAGCTTATCTTCAATTGTTGGGTTTTTTGCAAGCATATAAAAGAACCAAGACAGAGCGCTGCTGGTGGTATCTTTTCCTGCAATCATCAGACCAAATAAGATGTCTCTTAGGAATTTTGTGGGATCCCCAGCAGTCGGGCTTTGATCTTTGATTTCTGTCATGAGAGCTTTTAGTACTACAAAATTTTCCTCTTGGTGTTCAAGATTCATGTAATTATACTGGTTTTCTTTTTGGGCTATGCATTTGTAGATGAATTGATCAAGAACTTTCCATGCTTCATTAAATTTCTTATATTTCCCTAATCTAAGAACTTGTTGTAAATTCCAAATACTTGAGGGCGCCACATGCCTTAGCAAGAGAACCTCTTCAACATCGGATAAGGCATTTTGACAGGGGATGTAAGGTGAATCAAGAGACAAGCTTTCAGGGTCATTATCAAAGAGCACTTTGCATATAGTGTCAAATGTGAATCTCTGAAAGATATCTTGCAAATCCGTCTCGCCACCATGTGTACAAATGGAATCTAGTACGGGTAGAAGCCCGTTTTCCACTTTGTTCCAGAGGATTGTTTTCAACGTATTCTGAAATCTGGCATGCTTGAGTACAGACAAAGTGATTTTACGATTGATCTCCCATAACTCACCATCAGAATTGATGATTCCGTCTCCTAGGATATCAAAGATCTTGCGAAACTTGTCACCTTTTGGATAATTGCTGAAGTTTTTGCTTAAAATGTGATAGATGTCTAAAGGATTTGTCGTGAAGAGTGTGTTGATTTTGGCAAACCAAGGGCCTTTCCACATGAATGTACTGTCAGTGTGTATTGAAATTTCGACCATGTAGTCATGGAGTCGATGAGCATTGACAAGGATTCCTGGTATCATGCCAAGAATAGGCCAGTTTGTAGGGATAATAGATCTTTGTTTTTGAGGTCTATGTATACATATTGCAATCGACAAGAGAATCGAAATTAAAGAGAGAATGGCCGTGTATTCGAGGGAAGTCATGGGAAGAAAGGTGAGAGAGAAAGTGATGAGTTAGCAGTGGGTAATTTTGAAGAGCTCGTGGTCGAAGGTCCTTTAAGTAGGCGCGTAATAGACTTCGTACAACAAAACAATCATTAAAGCACAGATCGAAGAAAAAACAAACAGACAGTAATTTTATATACTCCATTTTTGTCATGTTAATTTACATATATATATGCTTTGAAGAGTGTATACAATTCTGAACTAATTTGAGTCAAACAAGTATGGCGTGTTAAATTTCGCCCTTAATATTGACGAGAATTAAACCTGTTAGAGCATATGCAGTAATGACTGTCATCCACGTACTTCAGCATCACTGTCCAGTCACTAAACACCTGTGTGGATAAACTTTAGGAAATTAAACAAGAACTTTTGATTGTCTTGATGTAGACTGTGTTCTGGTGCATTTTGAATCTAAGAAACAAAACGTGCTTTAACCAAGGAAAGAATCACTCCAAGATGAGGTAATCTTTCAAGTGGCCATCTACTTTAATCGGTGTCACTTTGGTCTGACTGGTTTAGTTCTCCTATTTCTTCTCCAAAATCCTTGCAATCTTAGAATATGACCTCTAAAGACTTTCTAGAGTGATAATAATACAATTAACCGCAGTTCAAAACTTATGCACTTACTAACTTACTAACTAAACTTCATAATTATCACATTTCTTTGAATGGGATAATCTTTATTAAAACTCTAGCTAGTAAGATACCACATGGAATAGGAGGTTTATATACCCAATTTAAGTTACTTATTTGGATAAACAATTTGTATTCAAAGGCTAGAAAACCATCCCTTGGTTTCTTGGTTTTGGAAACACCTTTCTTTTGAAACTTTCAAAGACTCCATAATGCTGTCCTCGCGACGATTTGGAGGCACAGCCTCTGACTTTCATTTAGATGCACCCACAATGGTCAGTTTAAGATGTATATAATGGAGGAGAAGGGTGCAAAGGAAGATTCCACCACGGAAAGACCAGAGGGTTATAGGCTTTACAACTGATCGAGCTACAGTTCATGAACTGACGAAGACATGTCCTACAAATTCCAAATAGGTGTTACAAGAGGGACAGTTATGCGAATATGGGCTAGCTACCCTATACGCAAAGATCGAGTTCACTTATTTCATTTAGTGATACTTACAAATCATCAGTGATCACATAGTCTACGCACTTAAGTCTTGAATATTTCCTACAGATTTTATTCTTCATGTTTTTTAGTGTAAATTTACGCAGTTTATTTATATCCATGAACATGGTTTCTATTATCCAAACACTTTGTAAGTTGAGCTGTTTTTGAAGTATATATTCTTGTAAACCTTGAAAAAGTGACATGCTAGCTTGTATATACATTCAAATTAACAAAATCCCATTGACCAGCCATGCCAGTAAAGTAAATAGTCCTAATTATTATATCATTTGAAAATATGGTATCGATCACGTTCATGTGGTAGTTGAAGGCCACTGCCATATATGCAAATAAGCAGTTGCATTGATGGATCAACTACTTACATATGTTAATGTCAACTCAACTTTAACTTCTTCACATACCATTAAAGACTTTCTACCTAGGACCTATTCCCCTATACTGACGATGACTTTTCACAACTTTTTTCGCCTCATCTTGTGGTTCGCTAACTCCTTTGAACTGTAAGAGTGTAAGTCATTAAACAGATGCAAATTAAAATCCTGTACTAACAGAGTTCATGATCAGTCTGGGCCTGCTGTCTAAAAGTGAAGTGAGATAGTTCAGTTAGGACTGGTCCCGGTATATATAGTTATTGAATCGGGTTGTCGGTTCTAACCTGGCTCAGAACCAGTCCTATATATAAGAACCAACTTCTTAGGCATGGGCTCAAGCTGGTCTAGGACCAATCTCTGAGATAATTAATACTAATAATTATATATCAAGTAAAATTTTCTTTGAACAGGGAATTAGCTGATCTATGGCTAATTAAACCTAATGAGAAGCTAGAAATTTAGAAAACACCAAAGGAAAATCCACATCAAAAGCACCAAAATCTAAAAACGAACACCCCTAACATAAAAGGAAATTAAAAAACCGCCTAAAACTATGCACTAACTAGCAAAAAACCAGGACAAGAATCTAGAGAAAGAGAATAGAGTGAGACCAACCTAGGAAGAGTAGCAATAAATCATGTGGTATGTGTCAACCTTTAACATTAAAATTCCAAATTAATGGAGATAACTGGATTGTGTTATGTCTTTACTGGATCAGAGCCACTAATATCTCGTTAGAATGTAACGCCTCATTCGTTAAGAACCCAATTATGGCATGTTCGTCTAAAATATTATTTCCTTGCGACGAGTACGTACGTATTTCGCTAGTCATCTTCAATAGACTTGCAACTTCACCCCACCCCCCCCCCCCCCCCACCCCCTAAAAAACTGTTTTTTCATTAGAACAGCACATTTAAATAATTAATAAACCGTGCAAGGACTAGCGATCAAGTAGCCAGATGCAGGCACAAATGATAAAAACTCAACCCAACGGCACAAAACAAGTCGTCAAAGAATATGCTAACCCGTAACCACTTTGCCTTATCTAAAAATGGTTTTCTACAAGTTTACACAACAAGAAGATAGGTTGAAATTTAAGGAACATATAGAGAGCTTTGAGGGGAACACCATTTGATGTCAATTAGCTAGCACTGTCCAAGCTGAAGAGAAAATCATAGGGCACTTTAACTGCAACAGCTTGAACATACCCTTCTTGGTGACACCCATGTTCAACCCATACAAAACAAAAAATGTCATTCAACTTTCAGTAGGGCTGTAAACGGACCGAATGAACATGAGGTAGGATTATTCTTGTTCGTTCTTTTAACTTTGGTCAAACAAATTAACGAACACAAATGAATAAACAAATGGAATTTATATTTGTGTTATGCTCGTTTAAGAAATTGATTTGTTCATTTAACTAAAACGAACGAACACATATATAAAATTTCTACCATTATATACACACACGCGCGCACACATAGACATAAATGTGTATTTTGTAATATAAAGGACATATTTCCTCCGGCCTTTTTGTGACATATTAATTCATTAGATTATTATACAAGGTGGGTTTGTTTATGTGGGTGCATGGATATATCCATTTGAAAGGCATTTGAGGAAGTTAAAATATTATGTTAGAAATAAAGCTAGAATATGATCTATAGTGGAGGGGTATGTTGTTGATGAAGCATTAAACGAGATCTAATCATCCGCATATAAATGAGGATGCTTTAGTAATGACACCTGTGTTGCGTGTGTTCCAATCAGTATATGCACCACTTAGAAAATGTAAATAAAAAGATGAATTACATACTTCTAAAGGAAGTTTGTTTGTATTTAACAACCCTGACATCAATGAATACAAGAAATGTCTTCACTTTACTTATCTTTCCAATGATTATAATAATATCAGCAACCATTACAGCAAATTTACCTCTAACATGCGTGGGAACAATTACAGATAGAATTCCTTTGCCGGTTTAAAAATAAGCTAAACTCATATACTAAATATATTATCCTGCTAAATAACGATTATTACTCAACCATATCTAGTTTTGTCTTTTTGGTTGATCTATAGTCTGCATGATCGTGTAAGAAGTACTTTTATATGCCTACTCACTTGTGAGATTTGTTGTTGTGGAATCCAATAATTTGTAGTAATGGCTGTGCGAAGTACACTTGGATCTGTGCTTACTTAAAGGACCAATCACCCGATCACAATTACACAACACTAGTTGTTATATCTTGTCAAACATAAACTCATATCATTCCTCGCCCCATGGCTTTTCTTGAATACTCGTTCCTTCTCTTTATATTGTTCATTTTCGTGTTGATGTTAATAATTATATATAGACGTCAAAAACATGAAACAGTTATCCCTCCAAACTGGCCAATTCTTGGTATGATACCAAGGTTTCTTGAAAACGCCCACCGACTCCATGATTACACCACTGAAATTCTGATACATAGCGGTGGCACATTCATGTTTAAAGGCCCTTGGTTTGCCAACATGGACATGCTTCTCACCACCGAGCCATTAAACATCCACCACATACTAAGCAAAAACTTCACCAATTATCCCAAAGGTGAAAATTTTCATAACATCTTTGATGTCTTTGGAGACGGAATCATCAATTCGGAAGGTAAGATATGGGAGATCAACCGAAAAGTCATAATGTCTATACTAAAGCATCCAGGATTTCAGAGTACAATGGAATCAACTACTTGGAGCAAACTAGAAAATGGGCTTCTGCTTATACTTGAATCTATTTGTCAACGTGGCATCGAGATGGATTTGCAAGATATATTTCAAAGGTTCGCTTTTGACATTGTATGCAAATTACTCTTAGATACCGACCCGGAAAGCTTGTCTCCTGATTTTCCTTACACCCCTTGTTCGAAAGCCTTCAAACATATTGAAGAAGCTATTTTGCTTAGGCATGTTACACCCACATGCCTTTGGAGACTACAACAACTTCTTAGGGTGGGGAAAGAGAAGAAGTTGAGTGATGCATGGCAGAATCTTGATCAATTCATATACCAATGCTTGGCTGATAAACAAAAGTACAATAACATCATGAACCATGAAGAGGAAAAGTTCATGTTTTTTACAGCTGTCATGAGAGAGCTCAAAGAACAAGGTGGCAATTCTTTGGATCCCACAAAATTTCTAAGAGACACCTTAGTCAGTCTGATGGGTGCAGGAAAAGACACCACTAGCAGTGCTCTCTCCTGGTTCTTTTATAATCTTGGAAGAAACCCGGCTGTAGAAGATAAGATTGTAGAAGAGATTCACACGCATTTAGAGGTCAATGCACGTAAGAGATGGAACCTGGCAGAGTTAGACAAAATGGTTTACCTTCATGGAGCTTTATGCGAGTCTTTAAGGCTATTTCCTCCTATTCCGTTTAATCACAAATCTCCGCTACAGCCAGAAATCCTTCCAAGTGGACACCAAGCTGATCAAAATTCCAGAATTATTCTCTCGTTTTATTCTATGGGAAGGATGAAATCGATTTGGGGGGAGGATTGCTTGGAGTTTAAGCCCGAAAGGTGGATTTCCGAGAAAGGAGGAATCAAATATGAGCCATCTTACAAGTTCACGACATTCAACGCTGGACCAAGAACTTGTGTCGGTAAGAACATGGCTTTGTCTCAGCTGAAGATAGTAGCAACCACAATCATCTATCATTATCAAATTGAGTTGGTGGAAGGTCATCGGGTGCTTCCAGCAGATTCCATAGTACTTCAGATGAGGCGTGGCCTCAAGGTCAGGCTAAAAAGAAGATTGAAATGAGCTGAACTGGTCGAAATTTGAGTTAAATATGAATAAATTAAGTTATTGTGTTTAATTTGGCTATGTATTGTGAACCTGATATTATATAACATATCTATGTTTGCTAGGTTTAGAAGTAAGAAATGCTGAGATTGTAATATTATTGTTTTATACTAATTAATTAGTTTATATATATATATATATATATATATATATATATATATATATATATATATATATATATATATATATATATATATATATATATATATGCGAGAGTTCAAATAAGAACTATTTTTAACTGTGGTTCAAACCAATCTTAGCCATTGAAAAAAATCAATCAATAGCTAAGATTTTTTAGCGGCTCGTTAATACTTCATTAACGGCTCATTAATGACGCATTAATGAAGGTTATTTCGGAAAAATCAAGTCTCGTAAACAGCTCACCCGGACGCAATTCACGGTTGGGTAAATATAGAAATTACCAAAATAGCCTTACCAATGAGTCGTTAATGGCGTTAAAAATAGTTCTCGTATGAAAAACAGTCCCCGTTTGAACTTTTACTGATATTATACATAGGGGATGGTTCAAACGAAAACTGTTTTTCGTACATAAACTGCGAAAACCAATCTTCGCCGTTGATTTGAGAAGGGGAATTGCACGGCTCAGATTGATTCTAGCGGTTCTCGTACGAAAAACAGTTCTCGTTTGAATTTTTGCCTATATACATATATATATATACGTATATACATATATGATATAGTACTCCAAAAATTAAATAGTCGAAAATCAATTTTATGTATTGATCGTTTTGGGTCAAACATACACCGGGCCAGGTTTACTCTTTGATTAAAAGGCTTACGTTAATTTGTATTTCAAAACGATCTACATCAGAGGATGATATATGCAACTATGTGAATATTCTCTTAGTTGATGGATATAAATATAGATTGTATTAAAAAATTTAGAGCTATCTAGTTTTTGGTATTGAAACCGTCGTGGCAATGCTAATTGATTAAATTAGTTTAAAGATTAACCTACTCGATCTAAGAGCATCCGTAGTGATAATTACACTTAAAAACTAAATCGCTACATCAGTATAACTAACTTATAAATAAACAGTCGTAGTGATAACATACATTACTAGACCCACTGACAATTATTTATTTTTAATTTCTATTGATTAAAAAACAAAGAAAAAAATAGATAACGAGGGCGTGGCACCTTGTTACCATCATAACTAGCGACGTACCCAATAATAACATACGGATAACATTATGATCATAATGGCAATAACTATAGTTTTTAATTGTTTTGGGTTGTTATTGGCGTTAACTTGTTGTGTATAACTCAATAATGCTCAAGTAAAATATTGCCAAACTATAGTGGCTTTTTGTTGGCTAGTAATTAATAAGACCTGGGCTTCAATTGTGAAAATCTCACTACCAAAAAATCAATTTTTTTGCGAGGACATACTTACCATGCATAATTCTGACAACGTTTGACATTTGCGACAACGTCTTGAAAATTGCGATGACAAGTCGTCTATAATGACGTATGGGAAAATTTCCTTCCAATTGGACAACGAACGCAAAATAAAAAATCAAAATAGATTTTCATCTTATTAGCGATGACACAATCGTCGCCGGTGATTTTTAAAAAATAATTTCTAGAATGAATTAATTCGTTTGGAATGAAACTAAATGTATTTTTAATTTTGCAACGACATGTTGCTAGTCAGTCGTAGATTAAGAGAATTTAAATAAAAAATCAAAGAATAAGAAATACACTTTATACCCTGATTAAATTTTACTCATCGAGCATATATCTCTGATCAACAAACCTCACATACGCCACCCAGGCTCCCGCTCGATCTTGAGAGCTCCGACCACCGGCCACCATCGTCCAACCGTCAGTTGCTAGTTTAAATACACGTGTAAATACACGGGTAACTATAATTATATATGTGAAAGTATTATTTTATATTCGTTTAGTAAAATATATGATTGTATTGTATGAGTGAAAAAAGATTTTGATCCGATGAAAATTTTAAGATAAAATGTATAATTTATATATATATATATATATATATATATATATATATATATATATATATATATATATATATATATATATATATATATATATATATATATATATATATATAATAAACTTAGACAAGGAGAAGAAATTTGAATGTATATATGTTTAAATTATCATATGAATTAATTTAGTAGGATAAGATTTAAAAAATATATAGTAAATAATATAATATAATATATAATATATACACATGATATTTATGCAAACCACATTCTATGATATTTATCTTAATTACGTGATACTAAATATTAAATTAAATAATATATAATATAGTTATTCCATCATAATAGGTTGATAATTCAGTTTTAATTCCATGATATTCATAAAAATGTCATAGAATGTAACTTAATAATTTGGATAAGATAATATTCATAATTATTTTGATATTGGTTTTTAATACTTTAACTTTAAAAAGTCAAAATTGATTATTTGATTTAAGGTAAATAAATTATTAAGATTAAATCTTTTATTAAATGAATGGTTCGGATTGTTTAATATTTTTTTCTCTAATTAGTCTTTTATATATATATTAGAAGATAGAAGAAGTGTAGAAATAGAAGATATAAACTTTAATGAGGTATTACAACATACTAGCTAATACAACACAAAATATCACATACTTGTCGCACCACCTAACACACGTCCTAACTAATTAACAATACAATGAAAATCTAGATTGCCTCATATGGATCTAGTGGCAAATCTAGGATTCAAGTGTATTGGGGTCCAATATAGTTTATGTGAAACTTGGTCCGAAGGATTAATTAATTAGCCAAAATATTTTTTCTACTATGAATGGGAGCGTTGATTGAATCAAGAGAATTATAATACCAATAAAAACAAATAGCACAAAGTTCTTACATTTGGTCCAAAATAATCTAAATTAAGCCTCGTTTACTTTGAACGAGTTTGTTATTCATTGTCTTTAAAGTTAATTTTTAGCATCCATATTTTCGGAAAAGTTGGTTAAACTAGATTCTTATTTTTAAAGGACTCAACATTATAACCTAGTTAATTTAAACACAAACACAAAATATGATTTAATATAGTCTAATATAAATTACAATCTAATGAAAATTTAAATACACTCGCTTGAAATAAATAATTAAGTGAATAAACAATCACTATTCACTAAGCATAATATTACTAAGCGTAAACTAAAAAAATCCTAAATAAATAATATCTAACACAATAAATGAAATAGTAGATAGTAATAATAGTCATTTTGACTCTTACTTTTTCTTCTTCCAAGGTTACGAAAAGAAGTGTATAACATTAATAAAGTTTGCTTTTTGTATTTTGTCTTTATCTTTCTGTTAATAAAGATCATTATGAAGTTTACCCTGCAAAAGTTTAAGAAACCTCAAGCCCTCAGATCCCTCACACAAACTAAGGGCTTTAAAATAGAAAATCGGTGATTTTAGCATGGAAGTGCAAAGCCGCAGACGACATATGGCCGGCAAATGTTTACAAAGGCTAGTGATGTATGATATTCTTCTTCTTCTTTTTTGCAATACAAGCTACATCTTTGTTCTTGCTGGCAGTTGTTCATAGAGGGTCAAGGCTTCCAGTGTGGGAATCGGGTGTGGGGCTTAATCGACGGAGTAAACGATGGGAACGAAGGTAGGGATTGTCTAAAACTATTAATGGGTATTCTTTTAACTCTTGTTTAGTCTGTGAAACCTACGGGGTCCATTCTTGTATTTTTAGGGTGTCCAAAAAAATTAATAAATGTATAATTATAAAAAAAGAAAATTTGCAACGGGGGTCAAGACACCCCACTGCTCATAACGTAGATTCGCCTCTGTATGGATCGCTAGCGGATCGTGTGCTCTAACAGAATTGTCATGTTCTTTGCAATTACAATCTCACCATATTACTTAATTCCAAACCTAGTAAACGTAGATGTTATATAATGTAAGTCTACATCAGCAAAATAAAACACAACAAATTTTTTCATAGTAGATGTATATATAATCAATTTTTTAGTTCAGCTAATTTCTTCTTTTTACCATGACCTTGAGGCCATGCTTCATCTGAAGTACAACAGAATCTGCTGGAAGAACGGGATGATCTTCCACCAACTCAATATGGTAATGGTAGATGATTGTGGTTGATATTATTTTCAGCTGAGACAAAGCCATATTCTTACCTAAACAAGATTTTGGTCCACCGTTAAATGCCGTGAACTTGTAAGATGGCTCATGTTTGATTCCTCCTTCCTCAGAAATCCACCTTTCAGGCTTAAAGTCCATGCAATCGTCACCCCATATCGATTTCATCCTTCCCATAGAATAAAATGAGAGAATAATTTTGGTGTTTGGGTCAACATGGTGACCACTTGGAAGGATTTATTTCTGGCTGTAGAGGAGATTTGTGATTAGCCGGAATAGGAGGAAATAGCCTTAAGGACTCACATAAAGCTCCGTGAAGGTAAACCATTTCGTCTAACTCTGTCAAGTTCCATCTCTTACGTTCATTGACCTCCAAATGCATGCGAATCTCTTTTAGAATCTTATCTTCTATGGTTGGGTTTCTTGCAAGATTATAAAAGAACCAAGATAGAGCGCTGCTCATACTGTCTTTTCCTGCAGCCATCAGATTGACTAAGGTGTCTCTTAGAAATTTTGTGGGATCCAAAGAATTGCCGCCCTGGTCTTAATTTGAGCTCTCTCATGATAACTGTGAAAAATGTGAACCTTTCCTCTACATGGTTCATGATGTTATGGTACTTTTGTTTATGAACCAAGCATTCATATATGAATCGATCAAGATTTATACATGCATCCATCAACTTCTTCTCTTTGCCCACTCTAAGAAGTTGTTGCAGTTTCTGTTATGATTGTAGAGAGAAAGAGAAAGAGGAGAAGAATTCTCTTCATTGAATTAACAGATACTAACATGAGAGTATATATATATTACAACTGAGTAACAGAAAGTAACTAACTGAGTAACTAACTCTAACAAATAAACTAATTAGTGAAGCTAACACCCCCCCCCCCCCCCCCCCTCAAGCTTGTGGGCAAGAATGCAAACCAAGCTTGGAAAGTGCTTCAGTGTGCTGAGAACCATGAAGACTTTTCGTTAAAATATCAGCACATTGATGAGTAGTAGATACATGCGACAACTTTATTAAACCGGCTTGCACTTGTTCTCTCACAAAATGACAATCAAGTTCGATATGTTTTGTGCGTTCGTGAAATACCGGATTAGAAGCAATGTATATAGCAGCCATATTATCACATTTTAAAGGAATGGGAGTTATATCAGTAACACCAAACTCCTGAAACAATCGGCTTAACCATGCAAGTTCAGCACAAACTCTTCGCATAGAACGATATTCTGCTTCTGCTGACGATAATGAAACAGTCACTTGTTTTTTAGACTTCCAAGAAATAGGAGTGCCACCAAAAGTAATATAGTAACCACTGACTGATCGTCGTGTGACTGGACAGGATGCCCAATCAGAATCGCAATAAGCATCAAGCTTAAAAATAGGTTCATCATTGAAATAAAGTGCTTGTGATAAAGTCCCTTTGAGATAGCGTAGAACATGAAGTGCTGCCTTATAATGAGCTTGACATGGAGCTTGATTAAATTGACTTAAGTACTGCACTGAAAACGCAAGATCAGGACGTGTGTGCATCAAAAAATTTAATTTGCCAACAAGTTGCCGATAGACAGTGGGATCAGGCAAAGCATCATCCATGACTGGAAGCAATTTTAATTGAGAAGAAAGAGGGCTGATAACAGGAACAGAATCAACCTATCATAAGCTTGAAGCAAATCTTTAATAAATTTGCTTTGATGAATAACCATGCCTTTCTCAACTTTATCAAACTCAATCCCAAAAAAAAAAATGAATCAAGCCCAAGTCTTTAATACGAAATTGATCATGTAAGAAGGTTTTGAGACTGTTAATTTCTTCAATGTTGTTGCCCGTAACTAAGACATCATCAACGTATACAGCAACAATAATAAGAGAATTAGCAGTCTTTTTGATGAAAATAGAATGATCATTAAGTGAATGAGAATATCCTTGAACGCGTAAAGCAGTAGACAATTTAGCATACCACTGGCGAGAAGCCTGTTTCAAACCATAAAGAGACTTGTTTAAACGACAAACAAGTGAAGGAGATGATGCTTCATGGCCCGGTGGTAATTGCATATATACTTCCTCATGCAAATCTCCATGTAAAAAAGGCGTTGTTTACATCAAACTGATGTATATCCCATTTGTTTTTCACAGCAAGAGCAACAAGACTTCGAACAGTGGTAAATTTAACAACTGGAGAAAAAGTCTCGTGATAATCCACACCTTGTTTTTGAGTGAACCCTTTAGCTACGAGACGTGCTTTATAACGTTCAATCGATCCATCAGCTTGATATTTGATTTTATACACCCAGCGACATGCAATTGGTTTCTTTCCTTTTGGAAGCTTAACTATATTCCAAGTATTATTAGCCTTTAAAGCAGCTAATTCATTTGCCATTGCCATTTCCCATTCTGGTATACCTTTAGCCTGATGATAAAAGGCTGGTTCAAATGGTGAAGTTGAAACATGGGCAGCAAGGTGGCAAGAAATTTCAGGAAAGCTAGAACCAATACAAAAATTGGTAATAGTGTGATGACATAAGGAAGCATCAGATGAAGTAACATTGTGACATACATATTCATTCAATCGATATGATGGAAAACGAGTGCGTGTAGAACGTCGTAGATGTTCTTGAACATCATGGGCAGTGGTAGTAGGCATATCAGATGACAAATTTGGAATAGAAGAAGAAATATCATCAGATGATATATTTGGAATACATGATGGAAGTGAAGAAGAAGAAGAGATAGAACTCTTAAAGGCATAGGGGAGTAACATGCCTAAGCAAAATCGCTTTTTCACAATCTTTGAAGGCTTCCAAAGATGGGATGTAAGTATTGAGAGATAATTTTCCCAAAGGGTTTATCGGGTGAGGAAGAGGATCCCGATGGACCTGCCATGAGAGGAGCAGTAGTTGTGATCGGGAAAAAAAAGAAGTGAGAGAGGGGAGAAAGTCGACGGCAGGGAAGAGGGGAGTTGTTGCCGTACGTATGTAGGGTTTTGGTAGTCAAGGCTCTGATACCATATTGAGAGATAATTTTCCCATGAAGAATAAACATTAAACCAAGGAATAAATACAAAGATTTACAAGGCCTTGGGCCAAATATAAATGGGCTAACACTAAGGCTAAACTAAATATACAACACAAACAATGTACAAGAAATATACACGTTAATAGTAAGAAAAATCAAGAGACAGGCTTTCTGGGTCTGTATCTAAGAGTAATTTGTATACGGTGTCAAAATAGAACCTTTGAAATATATCATGCAAATCCATCTCGGTGCTACGTTCATACATAAATTCAAGTATAGGTAGAAGCCCATTTTCCAGTTTGTTCCAAATAACAGTTTCCATCTTACTCTGAAATTCTGCATGCTTTAGTATAGACATTATGACCTTGCGATTAATCTGCCACATCTTGCCATCAGAATTGAGAATTCCATCTCCTAGGACATCAAAGATCTTACGAAAATTTTCACCTTTGGGATAATTTTTGAAGTTTTTGCTTAGAATGTGGTGTATGTCTGAAGGCTCGGAGGTGATGAACATGTCCATGTTGGCAAACCAAGGGCCTTTGAACATGAATGTGTCACCGCTATGTACCAGAACTTCGGTGGTATAATCATGTAGTCGGTGGGTGTTTGCAAGAATCCTTGGTATCATACCAAGAATTGGCCAATTTGAAGGGATAGCAGTTTCCTGGTTCCGAGGCCTATATATAAATGTTATAATCAACACGAGAACAAAGAATTGAAAGATAACGAACGAGTATTCGAGAAAAGCCATGATCAAGGATTACTCAACGAGTGTTTTTGAACCCACAATGGTAGTATGCAACGGTTTAAATGGAGTAGAAAGAGAGAATTTAGCAGCTGATGTTGATATGTAGGGCTATGGCAGTGAGTGTGCAAATGCACAAATGGAATTTGAATAGGAAAAACACATGATGGGCAGAGTTGAATTCGATGATGGTGACAGGCTGATTGTAACTTTCGAAGAAAAAGAAGTGAAGCAAGATGAAGATAATGTGGGTGTGAGTAGCAGCAAGGTGAAAGACAAGGATGACGATTATGTCATTGTGGATAACTAGAAGACATGAAGATCAAAACCATTAAAGGGGTGAATGTTAGACATTCATGGTTTTTATCTTTGTTAGTATTTAGAGTAATCTAAAACTCATGGTTTATTATGTAACTAAATGTATATAGTATATAGTTCGAATAAAGGAATGATGGTGGGGCAACCTAAGCCTGCCGTTAACCACCATCCACCACCGTTTGTCAGTTGCAGTTAGTTGGTTTTGGCAGGAGAAACCGCCAACCCTCAAGTATAAGTATGTATGTACGTACAGTTTATGGACGTATTCGATTTCTGCTTTACTAGTGTTTATATAAAACTAATTCACACACACACACACACACACACACACACACACACACACACACATATATATATATATATATATATATATATATATATATATATATAGGAAGAAGTTCCATTGAGAACCATTTTTATTGCGAGAACCAATCTGAGCCGTCCAATTCCCCCTCTTTCAATGTCATTGTCCACCCATGAATTCCTCACATACACCCTGCCACACTTGATCCCCCCACGCTCTCCATCCATGAATTCCACTTATCAAATCAACGGCTAAGATTGGTTCTCGCACTAAAATCAGTTCTCAATGGAACCCTTCCCTATATATATATATATATATATATATATATATATATATATATATATATATACTAGCAGTGTACCCGCACAATGCTGCGACGGTAAATAGTTTCTGTTTTGCAACATGTCGTTTTCAAAGATGTAGCGCGTAATTAAATCTCACGAGCTTTTTTAGTAACATGTCCGTTTTTTTCTTTAATTTTTCTTATATTTGTATCAACTATTTTAATAATTTTAAAAATAAATTCTGTTTTAATAATTACAAATCATATCCTAAAGTTAAGTTTACATTTCTATCAAAAGTTGATGGAAAACTCAGTAAGATAGGTTGTATTTTAATAAAAACATATCATTCACAGAAGAAAGCTTTGAGGAGAACAACATTAATTTGATGTCAAGAACACTCCTGGAGTGAACAGAAAATTCCTAATCTTTCCCATCATGCATGCATGGTAGAAAGCTCAAATTGACCCAACCACGGGTCTTACCAAAATCTGATCGAACACCCAATCCAATTAACTTTGTGAATGAAAACATTAGGAAATCTTAGTCCAAGGTTCTGAATCTCCAACTAATCCAACATAAAGAAACTGCTGCAAATGCTCTTCACGCGTGATAGTTAGCACAGTTTGTCTTCCGAGTAGAAACTCTTTTGAAAATTTTTATTACTGGATATATCCAACTACAAGTACGCTTTGTATGAAGTTAAGATTGTGGTTGATTATAATTATTAATTTGACTGCAATGCTCAGTTTTCTTTATTACTTTTGCTTTCAACAGCTAGCAGAAATTTTTACCAAAACGTTAAACTACTGAGAAGCTAGAGTGTAAAAAAAACATACTACAATATAATGGTGAAAGTGAAACAAAAATATGGTTGAAGCAGTGGTGGATCTAGAAACTTTTACAAGGGTATGCACTTTGTAACATAATTATATATTAATTCATTAGTATAGTTAATAATAAATTTAGTGTTTTTTGTACGGATTTTTCGGTTCGGATTTTCGGTTATATAAACAACTAAGGGGAAGACCCAACAAATAAGTCAAATGAATGTTTCTTTTGCCCGTTCGGGTTTTCGGTTATATAAACACTCTAGAAATTAATGTTTCGGTTATAATAAAATAAATAAAAATAAAAGAGAGGTGATATATTATTCTATTATTTCATCCTACTTATTCTCCTACTCGCAAAATCAATATAAGTATTAAAATCATTCGAAAAGTTGACTAAAGAGAATTAGTAAATTTCACAAGTGATATTATAATCGATATAAAGACGAAGTAATAATATATAGTAAATAAATATAACATTTTTCAAAATAAAATTAGAAACTAAGAATAAATTATAAAAACTCATAGGCGAAAGTAACAACAATAAAGTAAAACCTCATCTCTTTAGACTCTCTATCCCCATTTCACAGCAACTAAAACAATAAAATACAAAAAGTGTATCTTTGCTAGTGGATTACAGGGAATACACAGTAGTCCCTTCTCTCCAAAGTCCAAGCATACAATGATTCAAATCCCATATCCCAAATTTCTCATCCCAAGTTCCAAACAAAAAGAAAATGGGGTTCTCATCCACGAGGGTTATCTAATTTACCTTCTCATCAAATCGATAGAAGAATAGAAGTGCTTATCCTAGGTGACTTACTGGTGGTTGTCGAGGCCAACAAACAAATAACCCAATATTCTAACACAAATAATAGTGTAAGTGGTAAAGGGATCGTATCAACGGAGACTGACTCAATTCAATTTTCTATGCAATCCAAAAGTTAAGATGGTTTTAGTAACAACAATAAAGTAAAATAAGGGGGGTTTGAGATTTGATTAATTAAACTAAATATGACAAGTAAATAAAAGTTGCAATTAAGCAAGATGGTTTAAATCAATGAGATGTGAATTGGCCAACATTGGTTTCATCACATGAACAACTAGCTAGGTTTATCACCAAGGAATATGGTGCAATACTTGAACTTTAATTTAATTTGGCTATAGCAATTTAAAAGCTTAAATCACCTAGACTCTTCATAATTAACATGGAGGTTGAAAAAGCTCCTAACACGCCTTCTTAGTCAAAGTCATGAACCAAACAAAGCATCTAATTCATAAAAATCAACTAGCATTATAATCTAAGAATCACCAAATCCAAGAGGAGTCAAAACCTTACACTACCATGTTGGAGAATACGTTTCCATGGTTTGAGAGATGTATAAACATTCATGAAACCACTTGTTACTTGTTGTTTTGAAGATCTATTACGTAATCAAGAAAACAACTAACAATAAATTACTCAAATACTTGCATTCATGACATACAAACATAAGAATGAAATAAGAATTAAACTAGGAATCATATTCATAAATTTCAAGAACAAGTTCATAAATCCCTTCAAAACCCTAACTAAATGTTCAAGGAATCACCAATGCCAACCAAGATGGAGCTTAGCTACACATAACTAAAGCAAAATGGAAGTGTTTAATTGTACCAAACATGTAAGCAATTAATGTGGAAGAAAGAAATCTTCAAGAGAGCTCCAAAAACCCTCAAAAATGGCCTCCTCCAAGCTCCAAAGTCGTAGCCCCTGTTTCTGTCCAGAATGGGCTGTATTTTATGCCCTAATCCCCTTTAAAATGGCAGTCCCAAAGCAAAATGACGAAAATGGCCCTGGAGGGTTCACGCGGGCGCACAGAAGCTCACGCGGCCGCGTTAACGAGTCTGGCAGATTTTTAAAGGCCCATATATAAAGCCCAAATGTCATTCCCTTGAGCCCAAGCTTGTAATTTTCCATCCCTTCTTGATCCAAAAGAATAAGCCCACATGCTTTAAAGTCTAAATTCTCCCAATTGATACCCGCTTAGCATCCGCTCCGCCATAGTCTTCTAAAAATCTGAAATTAAATACGAAGACTAGAAAGTACCCGAAATAGGCCAAAGAAATTAAAAGAAAGACAAATGCAATAATATACAAATGCAAAACACCTAAAATGCCAAAATAAACTATAAAAAGAAGTAAATAAAATAACCTATCACTTACCGAGAAGCGAGTTTCACTATAGCCAAGAAGTGGAGATGGGAGAACGAGATTTAGAGTTGAAATTGATTTCGTTTGGGCGATGATGGAGGGAATCGGCAATCACACAATTAGTGGAGTAGTGGAGAAGAACACTTGTGATATTTTAAGAACTAACCAAGGGTTTTGCCATTAGAGTTTGAATTATTTTCTTAATTGGTATGTGTATACCATTTCTTCTTGTTTTTTTTCCTGATTTTGAAGTTTGGATCAGTTACAACCTTTGTAGCTTAGAGATTATCGGCCATAATTTTGAATAGGCTTTTCATATAATTATTTTGAGTACAAGTTTGTTGGTCTAAATTGTAAAGGGTATGCACTTTATTTTTTTCAGGATATGCACTATATGTAGATAAACTATTGAATTTTTGTTTTATAAAATTTATAACAGTAAGTTCTTATTTTTCAGGGTATGCAAGTGCATACCCTCTTCTTTTAATAGATCCGCCACTGGGTTGAAGCAACAAAGAACTTATTATAATCACCAGCCAAGGTTAAAAAAACAGTAGTCCCGAAGATGGAGAACATGTTAGAAACATAATAACAAACAGTACAAGCGAACAAGAAAACCAAAATAAAATCACAGGAGCACCATTAGAGGTGCACAAAAAATCCGAATATCCGATTTTGTGAAAAACTATCCGAACCGATTTTTTATAAAACCGGATTTTTTTCAAACCGGAGCGGATTTAACCGGTTTTATCCGATCCGATCCGAAACCGGTTAAACCGGTTACATTTTTGTCCGAGAAAATACGGTTTTAATCAGTACGAAACCGGTTACACCTTTGTCCGAGAAAATCCGGTTACAATCCGAAAATCCGGTCCAAAAAAACCGAAAAAATCCGGTCCAGATTTTATCCGATCCGGATCGGATTAAAATCCGAAGATGTGCACCTCTAAGCACCATGCATCGTTTCATTATCCAGCACCGCAGTGGGCCAATTTGATTTCTAACTCCCACAGCCCGTAAATTATGTAGCCCAATTTGTCTTATGTCCGTCAATCGTCATATAGAAAGGGCCCAGATCAGAAGTTTAGACGGCAGAAGCGCTTCATTCCTTCGATTATTCAGTATTCAAACATGGACTGGACATTAACAGTTCAACAAGTAGTTGAGTAGACGACGTTATGATGATTTGCTTCCAAAGTCCAAGCATTTTATGACGATTCAACAAGCACATTTAATTCCACAATTCCAAACGTATTGCTGAAAATAAAAATATTATATGTTTGATTTAATAAAGCGGTATATTACCTGCCATAAGTTAAAGATGATTTTATTTATATTTAATACTAATCAATACCGATAATAGTGTTATTTAAGAAAAAAAAACTCATAGATGTTTTCTAAGTTCTAATCAGGCCTCCCGTCTCCTTTCAATTAAACTCAAAATCACCACCCTTTTTCACTCCATTTCTGCTCTTTCACTTTACGGAGAACAGAGCGTCATAAAGTCTGCTTATCGATTTGCATGGCGGTAGAGACCGGAAGAATTGTGTGTGTAACAGGTGCAGGAGGGTTTGTAGGATCCTGGTTAGTTAAGCTTTTGCTCTCGAAGAACTACACTGTTCATGGCACCCTCAGAAACCCTCGTAATTTTCCTCCTCAATCACCTATCATTACTTGTTTTAACGTTAATTGACTATACAAACTGTTGGTTATTCCTACATTGTTGATTTGCTTTCGGAATCCTTAAATTTCCCAAAACCTTGCATGTTCTTGAAATTTAGAAATCTTCTTCTCTCTCTTTATAACATTCGAGATTGATGTTCTTGAATACGAAATGACTGTAATGACATCAATTGTAACGAATTATTGAAAAATGTTATTGATTTGTGTCTAATGTGGAGTCTGGTAACTCTTTCTTCTAAATGCAATATTTGACTAGGCAAGTAGCTTCATAATATCTTTGTCTTGTGTCAATTGATGCTGCATCAGAATGTGCTGCTTTTCATGTTCTCTCTAGATATCATTAATTCATTATATCTTAGATGCTTTAACATATCCTTTTCTATAGGAAGATCCAGCATATGGAAGTTACCCAATATTATTTTTTTAACCTTTTGGTTTATAGATAACCTGTTTAACAACATATTTAAAAATCCATAAAACAATGATGAAACAACCCTGTAAATTTGTTCAGTTCAGCTTTTCGGAATTGTGCAAGTTATTCTAACACATTTTCTTCTAGTGGATAAGAAACACGCTCATTTGAAGAACCTCGAGAAAGCATCTGAAAATCTGAAGCTTTTCAAGGCAGACCTTCTAGACTACGAGTCTCTTTCTGCTGCCATTGCGGAATGTGATTGCGTGTTCCATACTGCAAGTCCAAATCCACCTGGTTCTGTACCTAATCCTGAGGCAAGTTTGACTCACATATGACCATCCTTGATGTTTGATTTATCACAGCAAGATCTTTATAATTACTCTCTTTGCAGGTAGAACTGATTGAGCCAGCTGTTAATGGAACACTCAATGTACTTAAAGCATGTTGTGAAGTAAATGTGAAGAAAGTTGTGTATGTTTCCTCTGTAGCTGCTATAGAGGTTTTTTCTAATAAACCTGAGGATCGACCGTTGGATGAGACTTTTTGGTCTGACCAGGAAGTCTGCAGATCAAATAATGTAAGCAGCTGAAGTATTTTTCAATGTAGCCTTGTGATCCACTCTTGTTTGTGTTATAACAGATGTGATTTGAGCTTTCATTTATCATTGCTAGCAAATATTGTTCTCCAAATTGCTAACCTTTCAAGAATGAATGAGTTTAAACAAAAAGTGCTACATGCAATTGTATACTCAGCATTTACATTCCACAATCGTCCTAGCAAATTAAAGGTGACAAAATGGGGAAATTGGGTTAAAGTGGATGATTGGGTGGATCCAAGTGAGTTAAGCTTTTTATAAACAATCAGTGTGTCAAATATGATCACAGAAGCAATACTATGTCAATAATAATCAGTGTACCACCTCTATTACTGCAAACTATTGTTCTTTTTTCTGCCCATTTTCACAGTAACAGTGTTCATTTGCAACAAAAAACCGAGTACAATGGTTCTAAGTCGGGTTTTATGTAAATTTCAACTTTGTTATACAGGAGTGGTATTGTCTTTCTAAGACACAAGCAGAAAGTGAGGCCTGGAAATACTCAAAAAGAAACGGCGTTGATTTTGTGTCTGTGTGCCCAAGTCTTATATTAGGGCCAATGCTACAGAGCACAATTAATGCTAGTAGCATGATTCTTATGAAGCTTCTTAAAGGTAGGTAGTTTTATAATGCCAATGTGCCATAGAGTACGAAAATGCAATGTACTATTCAGTTTTTAACAATGCATGTGACATATATTTTTTAACTGTTAAATGCAACATAATGAAGGATTCATAACTTTTTATTTAATTCAATATACCTGCCATTTTTTAATATTGTAATACCTACCACCTACTTGCCATTTTTTTAACATTTGATGCAACAAATTGTATATTTTCAATTTTGGATAGAAATGGTGAGTAAGTTTATTAAAAATGTTTGCTGTATATATGAGGATGAAGTAAAAAAGTAGAAGGTGCATTGTCTTTTATTGCGGTTTGTGTCATCTACTATGTTGGTATGCATCTTTCTTGGTATCATGTGTTTGTTTACATCTAAATAGAGTGTAATCTAATAGTAAACTGAAAGATATTGTTGAATAATTAATATATGTCGAGCATGATTTTCTAAATTAAGTAGCATTTTCTGTTGCATTTCCGTGTGTGTGCAGAAGGATATGAAGAACTAGAGAACAGGCTGCAACGTATTGTGGATGTACGTGATCTAGCAGAAGCACTGCTTTTAGTTTATGAAAAACCCGAGGC
Organism: Pulicaria dysenterica; assembly: GCA_947179395.2. NCBI lineage: Eukaryota > Viridiplantae > Streptophyta > Magnoliopsida > Asterales > Asteraceae > Pulicaria > Pulicaria dysenterica. Next base: position 106,531,328 of record OX359288.1, on the reverse strand, counting down.
TAATGGAAGATACTTATGCACATCCCATCAAATCAGGACAAAGAAATTAATAGAAATGTTGAAGAAATACTATCCTGCATTTAAGTATCCAAATAAGTGAGTTTCTTTTCCCTTTTACTAGTTCCTTTGATACCTTGAAAATCTCATCAACTTTTTAAGAAGTTCCCAGGTTAAAATTCTATATTTGCCATTACGGTCCTTAATAATAGGAGCAAAATTGCATGGGAAATGGCATGTACTTTTAGCCAATTTCTGGTTTATAATATATAGGATCAAAATCAACATGTTAGGGTCCACGCTTCCATTTCTCTACAGTTTAGGTCTGCATATTCAATTTACAGTAGTCTTATTTTTTATTACTTTTGTGATGTAAACTATAATTACTCGGATCACTCCCTTCCCACGATTTACGTTCCAGTTTGTGTGTTCCCTTTTTGGGTACGATACATTCCAGACTCTAGGAAATCTTGATCCCCTTACAGGAAGGAACGATCCCAATCGGGTTTTTTTCAATCCCAATTGGTTTTTTTCTTCAATACTGTTTTTTCATAGTGTGGACTCTCAGATGTTAATTTTTGTAGTAAGAACAATTGGCTGAAAGTTCGCTGAACGTATGTACCATTTCTATGAAATCTGCGCTAGAAATGACTTACTATTGATCATTGGGAAACGTTTTAGATATTTTACAAGCAGTGGAACATACTTTGCCAAGTTAAACCATGTAAATCTTATTTTTAAAATAGTGTAACAAGAAAGATATAAATTTTAACTTTGTGACCTCTCCTTTGGTTTCTGCCCATACGAACATTGTTCTACTTCAACTGGCTGGCAGATTTATGGAGCCAAAAAGTGTATATTATGCAACTTCTCAGAAACTACAGGGGCTGAGCTGGACATATAGACCACTTGAAGAAACTATTGTTGACTCAGTTGAGGACTATGCGCAAAAGGGCCTTATAGGTTAGAATTAGATGGTCTTTTACAGTTAATCTTTATAAAAAAGCTCCCGACCTTTTGCACGTTCTCTTTTGGTTTGCACTGTTGTAGACTTTTGTTATGAATTTGTAGGTACTCATGTATTTTTGTCTTAATAACTTCTTATTTATTAAATACGATGATGTCGTGTTGTTAGGCATTGAGTATGCATATGACTCCTAGCAGAATAAGTTACCAAGGGAGTATAATGACCGATAAAAGTTGTATCTTCATTTTTTTGTTAAGAAAACAAATTAACAAGATAAAAACGAGCAATTGCAAAAAAAGAAGGGCATATAATTTCAGAATTGTAATTGATGTTGTCATCATCCTCGCCGGGGGTTATACCATGAGGAAATGGGGACAAGGGTTATATTACGTGGATGAGGTGGCTAACAACGGTAAAGTGATGCTTTCTCATGGGACGGCGGAACGAGAAGCCTCGCTATGGCATAGAAGACTGGGTCATCCATCCCTCTGGTTACTTACATATTTTATTTTCTAAGTTATTTTCTTCAAGTTGTAAGACACATTGTGAGACTTGTGTGTTAGCTAAGAGTCACCGAAAAACCTTCAAACCAAATAATACAAGAGTTGATTCACCTTTTTCATTAATTCACTCGGATGTGTGGGGTCCGGCTCCAATAATTGGGGGACAAAACTATCGTTTTTTTGTCATATTCGTGGATGACTGTACCCGTATGACCTGGGTATATTTATTAAAAAATAAATCTGAAGTCCTCGATAAATTTATTATATTTTACACCATGATCCAAACCTAATTTCAGAAAAACATTCAGGTGTTTAGATCCGATAATGGATGAGAGTTCGTCAACTCAGATATGAAATCTTTTTTCCAAACAAAAGGGATAATCCATCAAACCTCCTGTGCTCATACCCCAGAACAAAACGGTGTCTCCGAACAAAAAAATCGTATTCTATTAGAAATAACTCGTGCACTTCTAATAGAATCACAAGTCCCAAAATCTTTTTGGCCAGAAGCCCTTGTTACGGCCGTGTATCTCATCAACCGACTCCCAACTCAAATCCTAAAAACCAAAACCCCTTTACAAACCCTCACCGAATACACCAACGCTCCATCCGTGCTTACTCTTGAACCACGAATTTTTGAGTGCACTGTGTTTGTCCATATACCCAAATCCAATAGATCTAAAATTGACCCGTGTGCTGAGAAGTGTGTCTTTGTTGGGTACGGAATGACTCAAAAAGGGTACCGGTGTTATAATCCAAAAACCAGACATATGTTCACAACTATGAACTGTGACTTTCTTGCAACCGAGTACTATTATGCCTCCCACCACAGTGGTCAGGGGGAGAGAGAGGATGTGACACACTGGGTTGGTTGAGATACGCTCCATATGAAGAAGGAAGAAACCAGAGTCCACAAAATAAAGACCCTCATGTCAGTGCCACACCCCAAGAGACTGCTCCCGAACTGATACCCGAGGTAAATAATACTCACTCGTCTCCTACTACTGCTAACCCATCAGGGCAAGATGAGAATTTACAGGAAACCCGAGAAGATACAGGAGAAAGTGAACATGGGGAAGTGCAAGAAAATAATAGATCTTCTCCCACACAAGAAAACAGGTCAGAGAAATATGATCTCCCCCAAGAGCAAATCGGGGTGTTCCACCGAAAAGGTACTCCCCAGAAAAAGAAACTAGAGGATGTAGATATCCAATGGCGAACATAGCCAAAGGAAATCTATCCAAAGAAGCAAAAGCCTTTGTCTCATCTCTATATTCTGAAGACATCCCGACCAGTGTGGAACAAGCTTTAAAAGCAAGACATTGGAAAGCTGCAATGGAAGAAGAAATGAAAGCACTTATAAAGAACAACACTTGGAAAAAAAGTGTCTTGCCACCAGGAAAGAAAACCGTCGGGTGTCGGTGGGTGTTTACAATTAAATACAAACCCGATGGTAAAATTGAAAGGTACAAAGCAAGATTGGTAGCTAAAGGCTATACGCAGACATACGGAATTGATTACTCTGAAACCTTTTCTCCGGTCGCAAAAATCAACACAATCAGAGTTCTCTGTTCTTTAGCTGCAAATAAAGGATGGCCCTTACATTAGTTCGATGTGAAAAATGCTTTCCTTCAGGGAGATCTGCATGAGGAAGTATACATGGAAGCTCCACATGGATTCACAGACAGCTTCGAAAAAAAGAAGTTTGTCTCCTAAAAAAATCTCTCTATGGATTGAAACAGTCACCTAGAGCATGGTTTGGGAAATTCACCCTAACCATGAAAGATTACGGATTCAAACAAAGCAACTCAGACCACACACTATTTCTTAAACAAAGAGACAATCTCATAACCTGTCTGATAATCTATGTTGATGATATGATTATTACAGGAGATGACAAAGAAGAAATAGCCAAACTGAAGAAGAACTTGTTTACAGAATTCGAAATGAAAGATCTGGGAAACCTTAAATAGTTCCTTGGGATTGAGGTTCTAAGATCAAAGCAGGAGATCTTCATGAACCAGAAAAAGTATGTTCTTGATTTATTGGCAGAAACCGGTATGATTGATTGCAAACCAACAGAGACTCCGATGGTTGTGAATCAGAAGCTCTCCTATGAAGAAAACACAGATCTAGTCAACAAAGAGAGATACCAACGAATGGTGGGGAAACTGATATACCTGTCCCACACCCGGCCTGATATAGCATACGCTGTGGGAGTGGTAAGTCAGTTCATGCATCAACCCCAAAAAGCTCATATGGAAGCAGTCTTAAGAATCCTGAGATATCTCAAGGGAACGACAGGGCATGGAATCCTATTCAAATCAAACGGGCATCTTGAAACTCAATTATATACAGATGCAGATTGGGCAGGAGATAAAAACAATCGAAGATCCACCGCAGGGTACTTTACGTTAGTTGGTGGGAATCTTGTTACGTGGCGAAGCAAAAAACAAAAGGTAGTGGCCCTTTCGAGTGCAGTTGCTGAGTTCCGAGGGATTGCAAGAGGAATAACTGAAGTGTTGTGGATACGAAAGCTACTAACCGAGATAGGATATCCACCACAAGAACCCAGCAAAGTCATGAGCTACAATAAATCAGCTATTCAAATCAGAAGCGAAGATTATCACGCTCCCATTTGTTCGGTCAGGAAATCAACTTGCTGATATCTTAAAAAAGGCTGTTAGTGAAAGATCTTTATATGAATGTCTAGACAAGTTGAATTTTGGAGATCCCACAATTCAACTTGAGGGGGAGTGTTAGAAGGGAGAGATTTACGGGATCAGCAAGAATTATGGTTAATCACATCATATCCCTTAATTCAAGCAACATATACGTTTTACTTTCTTAGAAAATTGACAACCACACAATTAGTTGTTTTCCTTCTTTAAACCCATTTTAACTTTGTATATAATGGTTGTTCTCTGCATTATAATGATCAGTTAATAGAATACAAAAACACAATTCTTGATTTATATCACTTGAAACCCGATTTGGCCCTTCCACTACCTTCTTCAAAGTTCAAATTCCTAAAGCCCACCACCATTACGGCATACCAAAAGGAATCATTTTTTAATTACCTCAAGATGCCCTTCTCAGTTACTTCATATCCGACCTGAGGAAAGATATCAAACTAAAACTTGCAATCTAACGTCCTATCGCCATTATTCAAGCCACTGATTTAGCCAAACTCATTGAAGATAAGGCAAACGACCAACACAATTAAGCTTGGTTTCCCACTCCCTATCGCACACCAAAAGACCCACTCATAGTAGACAAGTATGAGTTACAGGTTACCATTACCAATGACTGAGATCAACCCCCATTATGATCAACCAAAGCATAAAGACACCAACGAACCACCAAACTGCTCTTCTTGGACTTGCATCACCGAAAAGACTTTGCATGACCGGCCTACTTGAGATGTTACACTTATGATGAACTGTGAAATTGGAGTGAGCTAATCTACTTGGCGGAGTATTGGTATCACAAAACCTATTTTAATGCATGATATGACACTGTTAAAAGCTCTTTATGGACGACCATCCCCACCGGTGCCACACTATATGTTGGAGAGCTCACAATTACTTTCAATTGACCCAACCAGCGATTGCTCAAGCAACTAAAAGAGACATTGGCTAAAACAAGAAAACGCATGGCAGAGCAAGAAAATAAACACAGGGATTGAGGAAAAGAATTCCAAATGGTTGATTTCCAAAATTTGAGTCGACGTTAATTTCTTCGGTGCACTTCACATAACGAAAGAATACGAGAGGTTGCATATCGTCTGGATCTTCCTCCAAATTCGCTTATCCATCTTGTATTCCACGTCACTTTATTAAGACCTTGTGAATGCAACTCTAACACTACCATTCCGAAAGCAAGAAAAAGATATGACGACATTTCAATTTTGAAGGCAAAGCAAGTGTTGACAATTGCATAGTTCTTAAAATGGAAACCAAATCGTTTTATAGCCACTAATGTTGTATCATTATAGTATTTTTTTTATGTGTACCAAAATGTAATGTAATGTCTCAATTTTTAATATTATGTGTAACGAACTAAAGTTTGTTGATATTAATACTATTAATTACCCGAAATTTATATTATGCGTAATTTTGACCTCTTAAAAGGTAAGTGGTGAGTGGGAGTTGGTTGAACCATTTTATTATTCTATTTTTTATTTTTATTATTATTATTATTATTATTATTATTATCAAACCAATTTATTATTATAATTATAATCACTATTATTATTATTATTATTATCATTCTTATTATTATATTATTAATTAATTACCCTGCATATCTCTCCGTCACAAACTCTTTGTCTCTCGATGAACCACCGCTGCCACCTCTTTTTATGAACCACCACCACCACCACCCCCATCATTCATCTCTCTCCTCCTTGAACTCTCTTTGTCTCTCGATGAACCACCACCACCGCCACCATATTCATCTTTAACCAACATTGCCACCTCGAAAATTCTAAATCAAAACTCTAAAGTCATAGATTTAGGTCGAGGTGGTTTAAATCGATCAAAACTTCAAATCAAAATCATAATCCACTTGACGAAATCTTGAATCGATTGAATTCATGTTTAAAATTTAGAATCGATTGAGTTGTTATTATTATTATTATTGAGAAATATTCAATGTTATCCATACTTAATTCATAGTTCTAAGGGACTAATTTTAGCCTTTGAATTAACCTCATCAATGGTTGTGATTGAATTTTAAAATTTTGGATGAAGTGACATTTTCATAATTAACATGTGTTGCTTTTACAATCACATGTGATTGTATACTGAATCACATGTGATTGAATATCAAAATTTTAGGACTATGTTTTTTATATGGACTTTATTGAACACAACTCTATTATTATTATTATTATTATTATTATTATTATTATTATTATTATTATTATTATTATTATTATTATTATTATTATTGTTATTGTTATTATTATTCTTATTATTATTCTTATTATTATTCTTATTATTATCGTTATTATTATTGTTATTGTTATTACTATTATTATTATTATTATTATTATTGTTATTGTTATTATTATTATTATTATTATTATTATAAATATTATTATTATTATTATTATTATTATTATTATTATTATTATTATTATTATAAATTTATAAAAAGTCATAGGTGATCGGTGATTGCAGGTCATAATACACATAATGTAATTTTTAAGTAGTTTATTATATTAATATCAATAAAATATAGTTCATTATATAGAATTTTGAAATGATGATATTTCGTTACATTTCAATGCAAATAACCCTTTTAATATCCACTAAATGGTTAGGTTTATTATAAATGTTTTGTGATTCTATATGTATATGTCACATAATCTTTTAATCAAATTATACTTGGTGATGACGGTAGGTCTATAGCCCCTAATGTTGTATCATTTTAGTATAATCGTTTTCTAATACTAATGATAAAATCTTAATAGTGACGGGATCCCCCGCTGTGAAAAATCACCATTTAACTTTAACGGGTTTCTCCACTGTGAAAATTACATGTTTCACCAATATTTTACCCGGTTACCTGATAGGAGCCCTTATTTAAATCTTTACGGTTTTTTAAGCGAGGACAAGAGACATTTTCTTAACCAGATCTCTAGATGAGGACTGATCCCTGACCGAACTCACCCGGTTGTTATTCCCACTATGGAACTCAATATATAGGATATTATTCCCCACCTTTTTTTCACTCCAGATGCTTAGACATGTACCATACTCTTTGATTTTTGACACTTATTTTTATAATTTAATTAGTAGCTAGAATATATACTTCCTAGAGTGTGTTTGGTGTAACTACTAACTAGCTAGAGCTATGATAAGCTATGTTAATTAATTGATAATCTCAACCTTAATACATAAGCTATTTGAAAATGTTTTTATTTTAAAAGATTATACTTTAAAAAATGAAATGAAATTATAAAAATTAAAATCCCGATTCCCTATGATCTCATGTAAATTCATTGCCTATCATCTCCTATACATTCATTGCCGAACACAACATAAGACCACCGAACACCTACTTTTACGCTGACAGACACTCTAAAATGAAAAGTAAGTCAATTATCTGTGTCAAGACCAACCAGAAATTCGGGCATTCTTTCACTTTTCGGATACATAGCGTAGTGTCTGCTTCTCGACTTTCATGGCGGCAAGAATTGTGTGTGTAACAGGTGCAGGAGGGTTTGTAGCATCGTGGTTAGTTAAGCTTTTGCTCTCGAAGAACTACACTGTTCATGGCACCGTCAGAAACCCTCGTAATTTTTCTCCTCAATCACCTATCATTACTTGTTAACTGTTGATTACTGTTTTCACAGTCCTATGATTCTCAATTTCTCTAACCCTGCATGTTCTATTCTATATGGGAATTTAGAGATCTTCCTCTTTGCCTTCATCGCATTAGAAATCGATAATGTTCAATATTATTGATTTTTGTTATAATTCTCAGTTTGCTAATTCATAGTTTAGGATACAATGTTTGACCAGGTAAATAGCTTCACAAAGTGTTTACCATCTCTAACCCACTACATAAGCATCCAGATCATCTTCCACCTTCAATCATCTCTAACCCACAAATCTCCGCATACAACCTGTACTTATCCTCTCAACCCACATATATATTTTATTATAAAAAATATATAAGAGAGAGAAAAAGAGGAATAAAAAGAGGGGAAAAAAAAGCTTGAACCCCCACTAGTTGAGGGACTAGCTGCTGGTCGGACCAGCGCCAACCCCCTCCTCCACGATGGTGTTCTTGGCGGGTTAGAGTAAGACCAATGCGGGTGGTCTTATGCTGCTTCAGCAACAGCTGTTTTCCATCTCTGTCTAGATATCATTATTTTAGTTGCTTTAGCATCTCCTTTCATTTCCTTTCTCTCAGAAGATCCTGCATATGAAAATGACCCAATACTATGTTGTTAATCTTTGTTATTTTCATAAAGGGAGTAGAAAGGGCATTTTAGTAAATTAACTAGTTATCTTGGTTAGTTTAGTTTGTTCCAGTTCTGTTACTGTTCAGTTGTATATATATATATATGTGTGCTTGCTCTCTGTAATTGTATAATCACGACTCACAATAGTTAGAAAATTTCCCCCAAATCATTTCTACTCTGATACCATGTGGAAAAGTGAAGAGAAAGTTGTGGGGGAAGTTTTCTAACTTTTGTGATTTGTGATTATACAATTGCAGAGAAGCAAACAAATATATACAACTGAACACTAACAGAACTCGAACAAACTAAACTAACCAAGATAACTAGTTAATTTACTAAACTGCCCTTTCTACTCCTTTAATAAATACAACGATCTTTCTCTCTATAGATGATCATGTGTAACAACATATTGGAAAGTTCTAAAATAACAATGCTGAAATACCTATGAAAAGTCCAAAGAAAACAACATGTTGGAATTTGCTTCGGTTAACCTTTTTGGGGTTATGTAAGTTATTCTAACACATTTTCTGTCATTTGAAGAGCCTTGAGAAAGCATCTGAGAACCTGAAGCTTTTTAAGGCAGACCTTCTTGACTACGAGTCTCTTCGTGCTGCCATCAGGGGATGTGATGGTGTGTTCCATACCGCAAGTCCACTTCCATCTGGTTCTGTACCAAACCCCGAGGCAAGTTTGACTCACATATGACTGAACCTATAATGTTTGACTTATCACGGTCAAAATCTTTATAATTACTCTCCTTGCAGGTAGAACTGATTGAGCCAGCTGTTAATGGTACACTCAATGTACTAAAAGCATGTTGTGAAGTTAATGTGAAGAAAGTTGTATATGTTTCCTCTGTAGCTGCTATTGCGGTCTTTCCTAATAAACCTGAGGATCGACCATTGGATGAGACGTTTTGGTCTGACCAAGAATTCTGCAGATCAAATAATGTAAGCAGCTGAAGTTTTCTTCAATATAGCTTCTGATCCGAATATCCTACTATTGTACGTGTTATAAGAGATGTAAATTTGAGCCTCAGTTATCATACTAACAAATCATTATTTTCTAAAATCGCTATACTTAGAAGTGCCATATAAAATGGTGTTTTCAGAATTTCAGCTGTGTTGTACAGGATTGGTATCGTCTTTCTAAGACACAAGCAGAAAGTGAGGCTTGGGAATTCTCAAAAAGACACGATATTGATTTTGTGTCCGTGTGTCCAAGTCTTATATTAGGGCCTCTGTTGCAAAGCACAATAAATGCTAGTAGCATGGTTCTTATTAAGCTTCTTACAGGTTGGTACTTTTTTAATTCAATGTACTATTCAGTTTTTACCAGTAGACTCAATTTTTTTTCGTAAGTTGTAACTTATCGAATTTATGAACAGAGAGAATTTTGAATGTATCAAATGCTTGTTGCATTGAAATTGAATTAATTTACAATACAGAGAGAAAGATTGCTTATATAGAGTTAAGTGCCTTGAATTAGCTAATAACAGAAAGTGTAACTAACTAACTAACTAATCTGCTACATGGTGCTGCAAGTGACGAAGCTGTGTTCAAGCAAAGTTATTTAATACAACATACTTACCATTTCTTTAACATGTAATGCAACAATTTGCATACATTGGTTAGAAATGGTTACTATGTTGATTGAATGGTTAAAAAATGTTTGTTGCATATATCAGTAAGAAGTATGTCGCATTTTGTATTTTTAAGTGGCATTTTCCATTGCATTTCTGTGTGTGTGCAGAAGGATTTGAAGAACAAGAGAACAGGCTGCGACGTATTGTGGATGTACGCGATCTAGCAGAAGCACTGCTTTTAGTTTATGAAAAACCCGAGGCTAATGGAAGATACTTATGCACATCCCATCAAATCAGGACAAAGGAATTAGTAGAAATGTTGAAGAAATACTATCCTGCCTTTAAGTATCCAAATAAGTGAGTTTCCTTTCCCTTTTACTAGTTCCTTTAATACCTTGAAAATCTCATCAACTTTTTAAGAAGTTCCCAAGTTAAAATTCTATATTCGCTGAACGTATGTACCATTTCTATGAAATCTGCGCTAGAATGACTTACAATTGATCTGGCTCTACAAGATTATTAGGAGACGTTTTAGATATTTTACAAGCGGTGGAACAAATTTCCTAAACTTTGCCAAGTTAAACCATTTAAATCTTAACTTTAAAATAGCGTAACGAGAAAGATATAATTTTTTAACTTTTTGACCTCTCCTTTGGTTTCTGCCCATATGAACTCTGTTCTACTTCAACCTGCTGGCAGATTTATGGAGCCAAAAAGTGTATATTATGCAACTTCTCAGAAGCTACAGGGGCTGGGCTGGACATACAGACCACTTGAAGAAACTATTGTTGACTCAGTTGAGGACTATGCGCAAAAGGGCCTTATAGGTTAGAATTATATCTTCTTTACAGTTTAATCTTAATAAAAAGCTCCCTACTTTTTTGAACGTTCTCTTTTGGTTTGCACTGTTGTAGAATTTTCTTTATGAATGTTGTATTATCTTTATAACTTCTGTGATGTGATGATGTCGTGTTGTTAGGCATCGAGTATGCGTATGGCTCCTAGCAGAATAAGTTACCAAGGGAGTATGATGATTGATAAAAGTTGCAGCGGTGGATCCAAGATTTGTATAGATTGGTGGCATCATGTAAAGAAAAAAATAAAATCAATAAAAATTGAGGGTGTTGTTTGGATTTTTTTCTTATTTTAAAGTCAAAATTTAAAATAAAACATAATTTATATGAAACTTTGTTAATTAAATTATTATTTTTAATGTAAACTAAAGTATTTAAATGGTATAAATAAAAGATTTTTAATATATATAATAAATTTTTTTATAAAAATTTAATTTTTTATTAGAATTTGGTGTTGGTGTCACCCAAAATTTGACTGATGATATCGGCTTGAAAACATTGAAAATTTTCACTTCTTCTTCGAAATTGACTCGTGGTCCGTGTTGCCGCCAATTATAACATAGGTCCACCTAGAAAAGTTGTATCTTTATTATTTTGTTAAGAAAACAAACTAACAAGACAAAAACGAGCAATTTCAAAAAAGAAGGGCATATAATTTCAGAACTGTAACATACTTTTCAATAAGGGTTTCTTTTAGTAATTATATCTCTCTATCTCGTTTGAGTAAAAGCAAATGCGACAAAGAAACGAGCTTCAATCAATATCATATGGTTTGTTTCTAGTTGATACTCTCCATTGGCTAGGGGGTATACCATGAGGAAGTAGGGATGAGGATTATGAAATAAGCAAGCAAAAATTTGTCTCAGATCTCCTCTAAGTAACTTTATTTTTGAATTATCTTAAGATGCCCTTCTCAACTGCTTCATACCCGACATCTGTAAAGATATTAGATAAGAACTTGCAATCCAATGTCCTCACACTATTATTCAAGCCATTGATTTAGCCAAACTCATTTAAGATAAGACAAACCAACACAATTAACCCCAGTTTTCCACTCTTTATCGCATACTTATAAGACAAACTCCATTGACAACCAACCCTTGTACTGCAACTACTCAAACAAGTCATATACCCGTCACTACGACCACCCCTCTACCGGTGCCATCCTTAATAACATCCAACACACTTCCACTTATAACACTATCATTGGATGCCAATTTCGTTGCCCCCAAAAATTCCACATGGGAGCAAATGCAACCCTCCTCAACACTGCAACCCTCCTCAACTTCTCCTCATAGTAGACAAGTATGAGTTCCAAGCTACCATTACTGATGCTGAAATCAAACCCCATTATGATCCAAACCACAAAGACACCAACAAGCAGCGCTTCGCATGACCGGCTACTTGAAATGTTCAGCTTATGATGAGCCGTGAAATTGGAGTGAGCTAATGTACTTGGCGGAGTATTGGTATAACACAACCTATCATAATGCATGAAATGACACCGTTAGAAGCTCTTTATGGACGACCATCCCCACCGGTTATACGTTGGAGAGCTCACAATTACTTTCATTTGACCCAACCAGCAATTGCTCAAGCAACTAAAAGAGACCTTGGCTAAAACAAGACAATGCATGGCAGAGCAATAAAATAAACACAGGGATCGAGGAAAAAGAATTCCAAATGGTTGATATCCAAAAGTTGAGTTGCCGTCAACTTCACATAATCGAAAAAATAAAACAGGTTGCATACCGCTTGGATTTTCCTCCAATAATGAAGGCAGATCAAGTGTTTGACTGTTGCATAGTTGTTTAAAGGGAAATATAATATCCCTTTTAATTTGCAAAATATCTTATATACACAAAGTACATGTTTTTTATGCATAAAGTATAATTATCCTAAAGCATACTTTGGAAATATAATATATTTTGTAATTTAAGAGGGACATATATAAAATTGTCCTGAAATGTAATAAAGTAATCTCATTTTAATATTGTGTGTAACAAAAAAAACTCTGTTGACTGCAAATTACCGGAAAATCATATTGTGTGTAATTTTGACAACATGTAAGTGTTAGCGTGGAGTCGGTTACCTTATTATTTTATTATTTTTATATTTCATATTATTTTTTATATTAAACCATATTATTATTTGTTATTATTATTTATTAATTATTACTTAATTACACTGCCTATCTCTCTACACAAACTCCCTAAACCACCACCACCCTTTCATTTATCTCTCCTCCTCGAACTCTCTTTGCCTCTCAATTAACCACCACCGCCACCTCATCCTTCATCTTCAACCACCACCCTCGTCGCCGCATTCATCTTTAACCAACACCGCTACCTCAAAAACTCTAAAAAACGTAGATTTTAGGGTCATGTGGTTAAAATCAATTAAAACTCCAAATCCAAGAAAGACGAAATCTTAAATCAATTGAGTTCATGTGTAAGGTTCATCATGTGAATTAGATTTAGGGTTCTTCGTCATTTTAACTGATTTAAGGTTCATCATCATCTCACATTTTAGTCAAACCTAGATCTATCGATTTAGAGTTCTTCACTTTTGTTAAACAAAACGCATTAATAGACTTCAGACCAATACACATTAATCGATTTTCAGATCCAACCCCAAATGAAGATGATGAAGATGAATCCTAAAGACATACACAAACCTAGACACACACACACTTGAGGAACACATACCGGAGAAAAAAAAGACTAAGAAAAGAGAGAGAACAATCAAAGATCTGAACGAGGATTACAACTTACCCAAAAATAAAGGATAAACAAGAAATCCAAACTTATAAATCGAAGATCTAAACTCAATGAATCAAAAAATCAAAACTCAATAATCGACTGCCGGAGAAGACAGTGGTGAGATGGAGGTAGAGAGGCAGCGAGAGAACTTGATGGATTTGGGGGTTTAAATGGTGCTTTGGTAATTGTAAATAATAATAAGAGTTAATTGGTCAAATGGTATTTTAACTTAGGGTTTTCTGCCGTTTTAGTGTTCTAACTTTAAAAGTGGTGAAGACAGTCCATTATGAATCATTTTGCAGTCAAAAAGGTCCTTTCTAACATTGACCATCAGTCAACTCTGTTATATCAGAGTAAAATGATGACTATTTTACCCTTACTTTTATTATTTATTCATTAAAGAAATATAATTACTAATGATATAATTTTCGAGTAGTTTTTTGTGTTAATATCAACAAAGTTTAGTTCGTTACACAGAGTATTGAAATAAAGATACTTCATTATGTTTCGGTGCACTTAACATTTATAATATCCACTAAATGGTTAGAGTTACTATTATGATTTTGTGATTCTACATGTATATGTCACATAATCTTTTAATCAATCTATACTTGTTGATGAAGGTCGTTTTATAGCCATTAATGTTCTATCATTTTGGTACCCAAAGTGAAGAATCACCATTTAACTTTAGTGGTATCCCAACAATGAAGGTTACCCGTTTACGTCAAGCAGGAATACCCGTTTTTCTACGATTTTACCCAGTTACCCAACGGGAGTCCTTGTTTAAATCTTTACGATTTTTAAGCAACAACGAAAACAGACCGGGATGGAGGACCGTCTCCCACCCGAACCGACTCGGTTATCATTCCTACTTTAAAACACAAAATACCACATATTCTTCCCCATCTTATTATCACACTATACTCTATGGTTTTTCACATTTTTATAATTTAACTAAATTAAGTGCTTTGACACACTTGTATAATTATATCAAAACCAACCAGAAGTTTGAAGTAAGGTGCCAAGATTCAAGCATCTCTGTTCTTTCACTTTCGGATAGCACGGCGTAGCGTCTGCTTCTCGATTTTCATGGCGGCTGAGAAAGCAAGAATTGTGTGTGTGACAGGTGCAGGAGGGTTTGTAGCATCGTGGTTAGTTAAGCTTTTGCTCTCGAAGAACTACACTGTTCATGGCACCGTCAGAAACCCTCGTAATCTTTCTCCTCAATCACCTATCATTACTTGTTATTAACTGTTGATTGCTTATAAAAATCATCGGTCAATCTTGCCTGGTTGATTCTCAATTTCTATAACCCTGCATGTTCTAATCTATCTGGGAATTTCCTTTAGAGATTTTCTGCTTTGCCTTCATCGAATTCGAAATCGATATTGTTGAATATTATTGATATGTGTTATAATTCTCAGTTTGCTAACTCATAGTTGTAGGATACAATATTTGACCAGGTAAATAGCTTAACAAAAGTGTTTTGACTTTGGTCCTTTTGATGCTGCTTCAGGAATCGCTGTTTTTCATTCTCTATCTAGATATCATTTTTTAGCTGCTTTAGCATATCCTTTCTCCCAGAAGATCCTGCATATGAAAATGACCCAATACTATACTTGGTGAATCTTTAGGTTTATAGATGATCATTTGTAACAACATATTGGAAAGTCCTAAATAAAAATATGATGATACACCCATGAAAAGTCCAAAGGAAACAACATATTGGAATTTGCTCCGGTTAATCTTTTCGGGGTTATGTAAGTTATTCTAACACATTTTCTGTCAGTGGATGAGAAATACGCTCATTTGAAGAGCCTTGAGAAAGCATCTGAGAACCTGAAGCTTTTTAAGGCAGATCTTCTTGACTACGAGTCTCTTCGTGCTGCCATCTGGGGATGTGATGGTGTGTTCCATACCGCAAGTCCAGTTCCACCTAGTTCTGTACCAAACCCCGAGGCAAGTTTGACTCACATATGACTGAACCTTTGATGTTTGACTTATGAAGGTCAAAATCTTTATAATTACTCTCCTTGCAGGTAGACCTGATTGAGCCAGCTGTTAATGGTACACTCAATGTACTTAAAGCATGTTGTGAAGTTAATGTGAAGAAAGTTGTGTATGTTTCCTCTGTAGCTGCTATTGCGGTCTTTCCTAATAAACCTGAGGATCGACCATTGGATGAGACTTTTTGGTCTGACCAAGAATTCTGCAGAGCGAATAATGTAAGTAGCTGAAGTTTTCTTCAATGTAGCTTCCTATCCGAATTTCCTATTATTGTATGTGTTATAGGAGACGTAAATCTGAGCTTCAGTTATCATTGCTAACAAATGATTATTCTCTAAAATTGCTATACGTAGCAAGATTGAATGATTTTTAGACAAGAAGTGCCACATTCAATGGTGTTTTCAGTATTTCAACTGTGTTGTACAGGATTGGTATTGCCTTTCTAAGACAAAAGCAGAAAGTGAGGCTTGGGAATTCTCAAAAAGACGTGATATTGATTTTGTGTCCGTGTGCCCGACCCTTATATTAGGGCCTCTGTTGCAGAGCACAATAAATGCTAGTAGCATGGTTCTTATTAAGCTTCTTACAGGTTGGTACTTTTATAATTCCCATTTGCCATGAAAATGCAATGTAATATTCAGTTTTTACCAGTAGACACGATGTATTTTTGTAAGTTGTAACTATTTAATGCAACATACTTACCATTTCTTTAACGTATGATGCAACAATTTGCATACATTGGATAGAAATGGTTAGTATGTTGATTAAATGGTTACAAAAGGTTTGTTGCATATATCAGTAAGAAGTAAGTGGCATTTTGTATTTTAAGTGGCATTTTCCATTTCCATTTCATTTCTGTGTGTGTGCAGAAGGATATGAAGAACGAGAGGACAGGTTGCGACTGATTGTGGATGTACGTGATCTAGCTGAAGCATTGCTTTTAGTTTATGAAAAACCCGAAGCTAACGGAAGATACTTATGCACATCCCATCACATCAGGACAAAAGAGCTAGTAGAAATGTTAAAGAAATACTATCCTTCCTACAAGTATCCAAATAAGTGAGTTTCATTCTCTTTTACTCCCTCAATTCCATGACAATCTAATCAGTTTTCTATTTTAAAAAGTTCCCAAGTTATATAAATTGCATGAAGAGGGCATATCCCATTTCCTGTTTATAATCTATGAAGTTAAAATCTACATGTTGTGGTCCAGACGTCCATTTTTCTACAGTTCAGGGTCCACAATATTTATTTTCGGTATTTTAAGCTTCATATTTTTTTCTCTAGAAATTTAACGTTCAATATTGCTGATTTTTGAAGTAAGAATTATACCTGAAACCTGAATAGCTCACATACATACCATATCTCTAAAACAGGCGTAGAAATAACTTGATATTGATCTGGTTACAAGATTATTGAAAGGCAGATATCTCACAAGTAGTTGAACAAATTTCTTAATATGCCAAGTTAGATGTAAATCTTCAATTAAGATACCGTAACAAGAAAGCTATAAATTTAAATTTTGACCTTTTGTTTGCTATCTGCCCATACTAACCTCATTCTACTTGGCTGGCAGATATATCGAGCCGAAAAGTACATTTTCTGCTACATCACAGAAACTACAGGCGCTGGGCTGGAGTTACAGACCACTTGAAGAAACACTTGTTGACTCGGTTGAGGACTTTGCGCGAAAGGGTCTTCTGGGTTAGAATTAGATCGTATCTGCAGCTTAATCTTCATAAAAGCTCCCTATCGTTTATGATGGTTTCTTTTGGTTTCTGTAATAAGATGAAACTGTGTTTTTTGTAGTGTTGTATCCTTGCAACATATCATCCTCATAAAAGAGTTTGATGTTAAGGTCATCTACTTGACAGTTGTCCTTGCTGAATTCTTGATACAGGTAAGAGGTTTGCTTCAATATTTGATCATATATATCTTAAAACCATAATACAGGCAATTTATTCTTGTCACTGGCAAATATAAAGGATACAAAATTACTTTTCACATTCATTAATGCCCTAATGCCCTGTTCTCGAGTTTAAGAATGATAAAAAAGGAAAGGGAAAGAAATGCTTTCCTTCCAAACTCTCTCAAAATGAGAGGAAAGATTTGAAGATAAAATAAGCTTATATTCTCCCTCTTAATCTTTCCCTTTCCCTTCTTAAATGAAACTTAAAAACACATATTTTTAGTTTTCTTCCAAATCTTTCCTAATTTCTTTCGTAAAAAAACTCGAGAACAAAGTGTCGGAGTCTTTAAACTTTAGCTTAAGTATATATAGTAAACTAGAGGGTACTTAAAGTATCCTATGTAAAGTTTTAAACCCCATTTGTAATGTTCATTTGTTAATTGTTATTGATGAAACACAATTTATGATTGCAGTTTGATTACCTCAGGCAATTTACAAAACATTTCCCTTCTCGCACTTAATTTTTGTATTTTATATTCTATTTTCGTTCACTAATATTAAGGATAATATAATATTGTATATAATTTTAGTGACATTTTAACTGTTTAATATACAAAACATGTTTAATATACAAAAAAGCGAAAAATTAAATATAGTTTATGTGGTTTAGTCATTCGAATTTACATGAATCAGCACGAATTACAATTTATAAGAACCCGGAGAAGTATTATGAGCTAAAGGTACAATTTTTAATTAATTAATTTTGGAGAAATGATTCATGTAGTATGTTTTACTTACAAACTACTTGAATTATTAGACAATTAAATTACGTAAATATTTTTCATTTGAGTGGTTTATAAGTACCAGATCAGGTGATGCTAGCTGTATATTTTCAGTTAATTTACACTATAAACTCATGTTTTTATTTTTTATTTTATATAAATATCTTAAAAAGCATAACTCAAAAAAGGTTTTGTAACTTTGCTATATACTATTAGTTCACATAAGATTTAATAAATTAACTAGTTTATTGACCCGTACACGTACGGGTATTTCGAAAGTGTATTTGAGATATTAGAATTTTCAAATAAAAATAATACAGTAAATGAAATTTATACCAAAACATATTACAATAAAATTTATACCAAAACATAGATAAAAATGAGACGGTTGTAAATATATAATTATTTTTTCTCTAAACAAAATATATCACAAGTTACTAAACATAATTTATAAACAACTTATAATTAATTACATTAGTATACAACTTTTATAAAACCCCCTCACATTTTCTTAAAACCCCCTCATATCTTTTATAAAACCCCTCACAATTTTCATCCAACCCCCTCCCAATAGATTTAAAATTAAATTCAAATTTCTCCAATCCACCATTTTTAATTAAAATTGTTTTGAGAATAAAAATAATTTTAAAATTGAAGGTTGTGATTGGTTAATTAAGATTCAATTTATGGTTATTTTTGAAAAATTTGAATGTCTTTTATATATAGATATAAATAGATAGATAGATATAGATAGATATATAAAAAAAGTAAAGCAAAATAATTAACTCTATACGACTAGCACTACAACTTGAGTAAGCAACAATATAACTTTTCTCATAATTTTATTTATTACATGAAATATGATATGGTGGATATACATTAAAGATAGAGAAAATTTCACGTAAGGTCCCTGTGGTTTACCACTTATTACATGCACAGTCCCTTATGTTCGTTTATTACGCTGGAGGTCCAAATGGTACTTACTTTGTTACACTCACAGTCCCTTATCCAACTAAAAAGACCAAAATATCCTTATTTATTCAATTAAACTACTATAATACCCCTAATCACCCTCTTTCTTATTTATTTACTTAATTTAAATCATTTTAATATATTAATATATAAATTATATAATTATATACATGTATGTATACACACACCATCCATATACCCCCACTTCTTCCAGAACCACGACTGGAAACCACCGTACAGCCACCCACCCTCACCGGCCACCCACCAGCGCCACCTACCACTCTCACCGGCAACCCACCTGCCCCACCCACCACAGCCACCCACCATTCTCACCGTCCTCACCCCTCTCTCGCTCTCTCTTTCTCTCAACCTTAACCATCACCGCCCACCGCCGCCGGAAGAACACCACACCACCACCAGTCTCCTCCCTCTGCCGGAAGGCTACCACCACGACGCACCATCTCCCTTCGCCCCCTCACTCCCCTCGTTGGAAATCTCCCACCGCCACTGTTGCGTTTCAGATTAATATTTCTTCATTAGGGTTTTTTTCGTGCTAATTTTCAGATCTGATGGCGATTTGAGTGTTAATGCTACTGTTGGAACTGGAAATGATCATCTCCAGAAGGCCCAAGAAGAATCGGAATCGTGTTAATGCTAATTTTGGAACTGGAAATGATCATCTCCCACCGCCACTGTTGCGTTTCAGATTAGGATTTCTTCATTAGGGTTTTTTTCGTGCTAATTTTCAGATCTGATGGCGATTTGAGTGTTAATGCTACTGTTGGAACTGGAAATGATCATCTCCAGAAGGCCCAAGAAGAATCGGAATCGTGTTAATGCTAATTTTGGAACTGGAAATCCGGTACTGATTAAACCGAAAATGGATCCTCATTCGGAATGGCCGCATTGAACATCCTTATCTCATCGATGTTCCTCTCTATTCTCCCCATGGTCTCTATCTCAGAGGTAATAATCACTTAAATTATAGTGTAATCGTTATAATTTGATAATCATGGAGTTCACTGATCAGTTTCTGCAAGTTTGATCTTTAATTAGTTTGTTAAATCGAAATATCTCAGAGGTAATCACTTTTTGTTTGATCGTTTTACTTGATAATCATCGAGTACACTGATCCATGGTGGCGTTGTTCTTGATGGAGGTGGTGTGGGTTGATTTCCAGATCATGTGTGTTGATGGAGGTAGTTTGATTTCCAGATCCTGTTCTTGATAGAGGTGGTGTGGGTTGTTTGTTTCAGACGGCGGTGGCGGTTATTTCAGACGGTGGTGGCTGTTGTTTCAGACGGAGGTGGCGGTGTGGGTGGTGGTCGATGGTGGTGTGGGTGGTGGCAGACGGTGGCTTTGGGTATCAAATTACTTTTCAGGGGGAGAGGTGGTGTCAGATAGTGTTTTAATTCTTTTAATATATTTATTTGTAATTAATGAATAAAAATACAAAAAATTAAAAAGAAAGGGGTAATATGGTCTTTTTAAGTGCATATGAGGTGGAGAGGGACTACCAGTGTAACAAAGTAAGTATCATGGGGACCTCCAGCGTAATAAACGAACATAAGGGACTGTGCATGTAATAAGTGGTAAACCACAGGGACCATGCTTGAAATTTTCTCTTAAAGATATTTAAAACCTATATTCCAAAAAAGAAAAAAATATTAAATTATAATTAAATGAATTAATAATTACAAATAAGATATGATAAAGATCTTGTTCTCCAAAGCAATATAACGACTCCTTTTTTAAATTAAGAAAAGAGGGTCCGTAAAAGAGAAGTCATGGAAAAGTGGATATGTTTTGAATTTCAAAAACCCTAATAATTAAAATACTCCCCAATTTATTAATCAATTCATTTCTCTTTCAAAAATGCCCCCAAACCCTAGAAATTGCTTCTTCTCTTTAAATTAATCGTCCCATAATTTCTTCACAAATTTTCCTGATATTTATCGGTAAGCATTTCATGTTTTCCCCAATTTTTCTTGATTTTTTTTCATCTGATTAATTTTGTATTTTCAGTAACTGTAAAATTTTGAAAAAAGGGAAATCATTTTCCGAATATATCGTCTTTGTCTACTGTAATTCTTTTCTCGCCTTTTATTTTAATTTAATTTTGGTAGATTTGTTGTTCTTCGTTGTTATTAGGGTTTTCTTTGCTCTGCTGAACTAGGTTATTCTGCCTAAGTTATGGTAATCTGTATTAGTATTAGTTAATTCTGTCTAAAAGTTGAAATTTTTTGGTCTCTAACAGTGAATTTTGTTTGATATGTTTTTCCAGGCAATTTGTTGCTTTGTACTTCATTTTTTTCAAATTATTTTTGGAAAAGGTGTCTACAGATGAACGGATCTGAGCCTGGGAGAGTGTTCGAGCCGTCCATGACGCCGGTAACGTCTCAGCCGCCGGCCAACAACGTTCGCGTGTCGTACGCTCCCGTCGTAACCGGTGGTTACAGTGTTGGGACCGATTTAATGACTAGCAGTGGCGGTTCAGGGTTCCACCATAATATCAACATCAACGAACACAGCGGCGGTGAGATAGTTATCAAAAAGAGGGGGAGACCAAGGAAATACGGTCCTGACGGCTCTATGTCACCGTCCGCTGTTGGTGCAGCTAGGACAGCAAAGTTGACACCTGGTGCAGCAACCACCACAACCGCTTCGTTGAACGGAGTTTTCGAACAGCAGCAACCACATTCAGCTGCTGCTCCACCGATCTCCGCCGCTCCTGTGAGTTCTATTCCTATGGAGGAAGGACTTGCATCGTTAAAGAAGATCAGAGGGAGACCCCCTGGTTCAACAAACAAGAAACAAAAAAGAGAATCTTTTGGTAAATAAATCTTCTATCCCTATAATTGAATTCAATTTCGAAGTTTTATCTCTACACTCAAAGCAATGATTCTCAAAAAGTTGACATCTTTTGTTAGTAATTCATTTTGGGATTGGGTTTTGACTTTTGATCTATGAAATGACTTCAGATATGAATGCATTCATGTTCATTATGGTAATGGTTAAATCATGCTGCTAATGCTTATGCATCAATATTCTATAAAGAAAAGGTCGAGTATTTGACTGTTGAAGTTTGGGTCAGTTCAGATCCAAATTTATTGGTGTGCAATTGTGCATATAATATCCTTTTAACCACGTGGTAGTGGAACATGGAATATTTCTTTTTTGACTTTTGTTAGTTTATATTTGGTGGGCTCTGCCTCTGATTAGTTCCTGTTTGACTTCACTATATGCAATGTTTATCATTTATTGTAAATTCTAGTAGTCTTGTGTGCCCAGACCTCAATTAAGTTTGCTTTTCTTTTGATTCTGTGAAACTGGATTGCACTTTAGATTCATATTAGCCTAATACTGAAACTTAGAGTGACAATAATTGTAATATGTTTTCTCTAAAACTAAGGATTTGGTCTACTGCGCTAAAAGCTTGTTTCTGTTCTATCGATCTTTTGTCGGGTGATTTTTAGGCACTTGCAATTATATACAAAGTGTTTGGTTGTATGTTCTGACGTTCTGTAACTTCACTTATTCATGCATAGGGGATTCCAAATTACGTTTCTAGTTTAACCCATTAAAAATTAGTGTTGATTATGGAACTCTCATTGTTGCTTTTAGAACTCAGAATTTATTACATATGGCTTATTCTGATAATCAGGGCCCAGAGGTGACTAATGTAGCTATGGCCATTTATGCCTTTGTGTGCTTAGAAAACCTATATTTGGTAACGGTACAACAGTCTGCTATAATTTTCTCATTATAATGGAAAAACTCATTTTTGTAGGGTCAGCTGGATTTGGTTTTACTCCTCATATAATCATGGTGCAGCCTGGAGAGGTTCCTCTCATTCCCATTGTTTTCTTCTTGCTTATTCACATTCTACTCTTCGGCATCATCATGTTAATCATAGCCAACTGCTCTTAAAAGTAGTAGAAATATTTAAATTTTAAAGAGCATGATAGTGCTATGTTGTTAAATAGAAAAGTGAGCAATATACTTCTAGCAAAGAGTTCGAATGGATCTATTTTCTTGTTGGCAGTTTTTATAATAAATCATTAGCAAAGTTCTCAGGATATTTTAATATTCTTGTTGATAATAGTTCACATAACGATAGTAATGGCTATAATTTGGAAAATATTATATAATTTTAATCGCTTTTGCTGGACAGCAATTAGCATATCTATGCTTCCAAGTTCAAAGGATATTATGTATCTTACAACTTATCACTGTAATAAAATTACAGTGACATGTATTCATATGGGGTAACTTTATGCATCTCTTTGCATGTTATTTTTAAAAAAAAATTATGTTCCATTCTTCTGATTATCTTTTATCTTATATCAAAAGATAATCAGTAGTACCTTAGTCCTACCCGGTCTTTTGAACCTTATGCAATTATTTACTTAGTCCAATAACCTAATTGTGTTGATCTGAAATTAATTGCAATGCAACTTCCTTCTCCATGTGTCTCTACATAATTGCAACATTTCCCTTTTGGGTAAGATGTTGCTCTGTATTTCTTTTCCTATTAGTATTTGTAACATTAATTTTGGTCGAAAAGAATAGATATATGGCTTATAACCCAATATTTACGAAATAATTGTGTGCCAAATCATAGTGTTTTAATCGCATTTTTGAGTGACTAATATTTTTGCTTTAGTTGTATTGTTTTTACTTTATCTTTTAATTTGGTATTTGTGGATTTTCAGGATGTCCTAAACAAGATAATGTCATTCTCTCAGAATGGGCCAAGGGCTGTATGCATCATGTCTGGCATTGGTGTCATAAGTAATGTGACACTTCGTCAAGCTGCAACTTCTGGTGGAACCGCAACTTACGAGGTGTTTCTGGTTTTTATATTGATGATTTAATTTGTGTCCTGATTTTCACTCTAAAAGTACTCCCATAAAATAGATACATTTACATTAAGGATTTATTGCTATTAGTTCTTCAAGGTCCTGTGGCATTAATATGTTGCATAATTTTAAATGCTAAAACACTTGGGGATCTATTCCATTCGACAATATACAAAATCTACTTGTTGGAATGAAAATGGAATATGGATGCAGATATCTATAACCAATATGCTTGTATCAGATGCACATATACTTCCATTTGTTTGGAATATGGATTTGATATATGCGTTTACATGTTTCGTGGTATTTTAGGAAATTCGACTAATAGTGTATTAATCTTCACTCATGGGAGTGAGAACACAATATGGATGAAATGTGATCATGTTCATAAGTCATAACTGTGTATGCTTGTATCTGATGCAGATACAGAATTACAGATATATCTATTTTTGGTATATTATTCGGATATCATCTACATCTTTCTTGGTATTTAGTGAAATTAGACGTAGTAATGTAAGATTGGCAATTTGGTATTTAATGAATATACCCTAATAATGTATTAATGCTTAGGCTAAAATGTAAGAAAATGCATTACACTGTTCACTTTAATCTGGTATATGCAACATACTTCTTTTAACCATTTGCAAATTTTTAGCAAAGTATGTGACTCATCGCATTAAATTAATCAGTTAGAAATTGCATATTCTGGTGCGAAATGGTATGTTTGTTGCATTAGATGGTTATAAGAATTTATGTCACATATATATAAGCAAAAAGGGAATAGGACATTGCATTTTCTTACACATTCCCCTAAAGATTATTAATAGATATTGTATAAAGGCATTACATTATTATACATCCTTATATAATATCAAAAACAGGCTTTACTTGGTGAATGATTAATTATACATTTGTATCTGACATTATTATTGGCTTAAAAAGTGTTGTTAGTTACATATTAATATATGGAATAAATTTTTGATTCAGATTATTCTACAACTGATGATAATGATATCCATAAATCCTGCAGGGGCGTTTTGACACATTGGCTCTTTCTGGTTCGTTTGTGCTATCAGAGTTATATGGTCAGCGCACTAGGACAGGTGGACTAAGCATCACATTATCTGGACCAGATGGGCGGGTTTTTGGTGGTGTTGTAGCTGGACTCTTAATTGCTGCATCTCCTGTTCAGGTCTCCCATTTATATGATCTTGTTTATCACATTATCTGGACCAGAGTTATAGAGACGCCAGCTGCCTGATTATCCTATATTGTAAACAAAGTTTGTTAACCCAAATAGTTAATAGACAAAATTACGATACCCTTTTATGCAAAGTAGATGTAATCTACTAAGATTTTGTGTAGTGACTAATCACCTCTTTTCTCCATATTGATACAAGTATCTCATGAAAGTAAGTGGATTTGTTTAAATCTTGTGCTGCAGGTTATAGTAGGAAGTTTTCTTCCTGAAAACGGTAAAGAACCTATGCCGGCTAACCATGTAGAACCATTGAATGCTACACCAAAGGTCACACCAGCTAACCATGGGGCCGGACCGAGCAGCTCACCATCTCATGGGACCCTGAGTGAGTCATCAGACGGGCCTGGGAGTCCCTTAAACCGAGGTAACGAAAGTAGTCCTCAGGGCATGGCAAGCATGCCATGGAAGTGATCTTTTTAGTTGCAACTGTAGTGTAGCTTTTTGTGTAACTTTTTAGTTGAGTTACATAGACACCATCCCCCCAGAGATGTTTTACTATTTTCCAGCAGAGCCTTGATTTTTGCTGTAGTGAATCTTTTTTTCTTCAGGGGTAGAGTGATCAAGTCCAAGGCTGCATGATGTACAAGTCGTTATATAGCATTGCGGTATTGGACTTGGCCATAACCCTGAGTTGGCTTATTATGTAATGATGGCTAAACCAACAGCCCATGTGGTGTCTCTAGACTTATTACATGTTTTCAACGAAAATGGTAATGTGTTGAATCTTGGAAAATTCTAATACTTGCTCGTTAGTATATAGCATTGATGGTTGTACTCAACACTCCATCCCATCTTTTAGTGAGTACAGAAGTTGCATTGGAAGGACTTGAAATCGTGTTAGGCAAGGGTCCCACGTCCAAATTCTGATTCTGCTTTCACTCTTTTGGTTAATCTAAGATTTCATTCGTGGACTACATAAACTAAAATTTTAAATCAGATGTGTATATACAACTGAAAGATTGCATAAATGCAACTAAAAGAGGATTTAAGCCGAAAACAACATGACATCTTGATATGTACACGTCAAATGGGTCGGTCCAATCAGGTTGGGTAATAATGTAATATGTCAAAGACAGGTTCGGGTCAAAACAAGTTATTTTAGTAAACAGGTTGAATGGCTTCGGGGCAAACGGGTTGGGATAGTTCAGAAAATAGTATTTATTGCTACAAAACTAGTATTTAGTTAGTTCTTGGTTCCAGGAAAATTTAGTTGCAGCTGCAATAGCAAGTATGGCGTTATACATGGCTAAAACATCAACCAATAACATTTAAATGATGGCAGCAAGAGCAAGATAGTCAATTCTCACCACCATGTCTATAGACTCTTAGATTGACAAGTATTTCCAACCTAATTAAGCAACTAAACATAAAAGTTATCAAAAGACACAATCCAAAGGGGGCAAAAGAAGTGAATCACATACCGAGAAAGGTGAGGAGATAAGTAATGGATTCATATGACTAGAAATCTTTCACGGGGCTTTTGGGGTACTTTATTTTGCTCTTGGTGGATTAAGAAAGATAGAAAATCGACCTGATTTATCAGAATATCGCCGCTTTTGAAATTAGGCTTTAGAACATCAACTAGGGGTTTTTGGGTAGAGTTTCTTCCATATCTAACTCTATTATTCTAAACATATAGTATAAGATGATCAAAAAACAACATTTAATCATTTGTCAGCTTTTAATCCACACAAAATAGGTACTATCAGATTTCACACACAAATGAAAGTAAAAAATTATGAGGTGAGGAGATTTAGAACTCCAATTCCGCAATGCAGTAGAAGATAGCCCTAAATTGAAGAAGACCATTGATTTTTCATCCTCAAATTACAATGATCAAAATTGCCTTGGACCATAAAGTTTCTATTTCTTCAAGTTTCTGGTTTTCGCGGTTGGACTGTAAAGTTTAGCAAATCGCATATCATTCGGACTTATTAGCTTCCTAATTCTCTTCAACTTTAGATGTAAAAAAAGTTTGGTCTTTATATGTTTGTGTTACTATAATCTACGAAGTTTCTTTCATGAGTACATCCATCTAATTGTTCTGTCACTTTGTGAACTTGTGTGATGCATGCTTGATGTTTCTTTGTTGTTAAAAGATGAAAGTATGAAACAATTGTTATATCATTGTTTGATTGTCGAAAGATGAAACAATATTTGCTGCTATCTTGATTCT
The DNA here is from genome assembly GCA_947179395.2 of Pulicaria dysenterica. Lineage (NCBI taxonomy): Eukaryota > Viridiplantae > Streptophyta > Magnoliopsida > Asterales > Asteraceae > Pulicaria > Pulicaria dysenterica. Next base: position 106,503,712 of record OX359288.1, on the reverse strand, counting down.
CAAAGATAAAACAAGTTTTGTTTGACTGCTTCAGGTTGTGAACTTCATCACAGTTCAGCTTTGTTTACTTGTTTGTATCAAACATCATCAGATTGGTGATCTATCAGAACTTTGTATATGCTCAAGCTTATTAAGTTACATAGTTACTTATAACATTTTTTCAAATTTTATTTTAGTCATTGTCTCATTGATATTACTATTTAATTCATTTTGGTAATTGTTTCAAAAATCAATTCAATCAAACATTATTAGTTTGCTTAGTTCGTTTGTTTTGTGATTTTATGTATATTGACCTTTTAGGTGTAAAAAGAGACAATCCTGTTTGGGTGTTGACTAAGAACAAGAAGACAAAAGAATGAAAACAGATGTTATCTTTCTTTGTTTATAACTCTTCTTGTTTAAATATTAATATAACTACAAATTATCATGGGAATATTGAAGAACATAACGAAATATATAAAAATCCCACCGAAAGATGATGAAAATGAAGATGCAACATACTAGCAACTGTACAACAGCTTATGAATCAAATGGAACACAAAACATATATAGACAGTAGCAGACCCATGAGCAGAATTGCAGCAGATGGAGTCCAGTGCTAGCACAGCGAGCAGTTGGAGTCTTCGAAGGTTGGAGGCAGCAATCAGACGGATGTTCACCTAGAAGAACATATAGTACTGTATGAAGGTAAGTAGGTAAGGTGAATGAAGAGAGAGAGAGAGAGAGAGAGTACATGTAAAGAACTAAAAAAAAGGACTGGTGAAAGCAAGATTTAATACCTTAGATCTCAAATTTTTCTTTAATATATATGTGAAAGCACTGTTCATGACTAAAATTGTCCCAATATAAAATTTTCTTACATTTAATTAATTAGCCTAACCAGAATCTTCACACAATAAACTTGGCCAATTAACTAATTATTTAGTAGATACCTTGACAATAGATACCTTGACAAGATGTGCAAGTGATAATATACATGGTAAACCATTGTCCCCAGGAGAAAACAATTTGACTCAAATAGTTGGTTTAAAACAGTAAACCAACAAGTTTCACCTAAAAAATGTCACAGAAGTTAGTACATAATTGATAAAAGAAAATAGATGAACTCTGTTTTTGACGAAAAACCAGTTTCGTAGTCTGGATGGTGCTCTCTACCAAACAACAAAACGTACCAATAATTACAGACAATTTTCATTGCTTCAACTACTAATGCCGAATATTTCATTCCTGGCCATTTCACCAATTTACCAATAATCTCGACAAGAGCAAGAACCATTCTGGAAATGATGGAAACGATTTGCATCCCGAACAATAAGTTCCCTTGAGGTAACACGAGACGCCAATTTCATTACCAAATGACAATCATCACATATTCTAAGATTCTTCATTATGTGAATAGGCATCCAAGCTGGCAAACTCATCAACCCGAACGCCAATGCAAGTTTCTCACTATGATACGCCTTACCCTTGTTGTTAACATATGATTTTTCCTTAACATACATTCCCGTTTCTTCTATCTTCCTAATAATCTCCCCTAAGGAATAATAAACTTCTTTAATTCTTGGATGGTTAGTATCATCTACCGTAAAAACATGCACTCGGTTATCAACTTCGATCCAACTACAACCTGGATTCTTCTTTATCCCCTTATCTCTCATAACTCGTCTTATATCAGAAACAGACTCCTGATTTCCCGAATCCGAATAAAGATTAGCTAAGAGAACATAGCTTCCAGAATCTTCAGCATCTAATTCAACAAGATTCTTCAAAGCTGTTTCCGCCATTGTTGAATTGCCATGAACCCTGCAAGCACCGAGTAAAGCTCCCCAAACAGCAGCATTTGGTTTCATTGGCATTTTATTAATTAAATCTTTTGCCTTTTCAACAAGCCCTGCACGCCCGAGTAGATCCACCATGCATGCAAAATGTTCGCATGTTAAAGAAATTTCATGATCTTTAATTAGCATATCAAAGTAATGTTGACCTTCAGATACCAGTCCCGAGTGGCTACAACCTGAAAGAAGAGATACATAACTTATATTGTCGGGCTTTATTCCCGACCCAATCATTTTTTCAAAAGTATGTATCACTCGATTACCCTGACCACTTTGAGCATAGCCAGCCATCATTGCGTTCCAAGAAATTAAATTCTTTGTAAGTATTGAATCAAAAGTTTTTTCTGCATCTCCAATACGACCGCACTTTGAGTACATGGTAATGATACTATTTTTAACTGAAACATCAGAACCAAACCCAAATTTATCAGCTTGAGAAACTATTTGGTTCCCGAGTTTTAGCATAGCTGCATTTGCACAGGCACCTATCAAACTTACAAAAGTAATCCAATCTGGTTTAATTCCTTCTTGTCTCATGATAACGTAAACCTTGAGACCCTCTTCCCAAAGTCCATGATTTATATATCCCGCTAACATTGAGTTCCAAGATACAACATTTCTCTCTGGCATTTTATCGAAATATTCTCTAGCCTTTTCATTATTTCCATCTCGAAAAAATGATGTGATCATGGTTGTCCACGATATGATATCTCTATGTGACATCCATTCAAATGCATAATTTGCACTCTGAATGTCACCACATTTAGCATACATTGTAATAAGAGCATTAGCTACAGGGGTTAAAGAGTCAATACCGATTATGATTGAATATGCATGGATTTGGGTTCCTAGGTGAATATCCTTTAAATCACAACAAGCTCCAAGAACAGTTGCTAGAGTGAACTGATCAGAGGGCACAGGAATCTTCTTCATTTGTTTAAACAATAAAAAAGCCTCCTTTTCGTTCCTGGAATGTATTGATCCACCTATCAATGACGTCCATGATACTATGTTATGATCTTTCAAATCGTTAAATATCTGGCGTGCTTTCTTGTAGCACCCACATTTGGCATACATGTCAATTAGACTGCTGCCAACATATGCATCAATGCTTTCTTGTATTCGTATAACTCGGCCATGCAAGTGGGCTCCCCACCTAAGTTCATGTATGCTAGTACAAGCACTAAGAGCACTAGCATACGTCATGGAATTTGGTCTGAAACCTAGACAACACATGTCGACAAACATAGCTAGTGTTTTCATGACATTTCCATGCTTAGACAATATTGAAATGATCATGTTCCAAGAAACGACGTCTCTTCTAGGCATTTGATCAAATAATTCCAAAGCCCTGTGAGCCCCGTATAATTTTGAGTAACCATAAATCATAGAGTTCCAAGAAAACAAATTTGGGTTCGGAATCTTTAAGAAAACACGTTCAGCTATATTTGGCATGCCACACTTGATATACATATCAATCGTTGAAGATTCAATAGAATCGTCACCTAAAAAATGAAACTTTAGAGCTAAACCGTGAATTTCCATTGCCAAGTCAAGATTTTTAAGGCTAGCGCAGGCCTTCATCACACAAGAGAAAGAGTATGCATCAGGAACACGCTCAAAACATCGAATCATAGAAATAAAAGCCTCGACAGTCTTATTTGGCAAGTTGTTACGAAAATAACCAGACATCATGGAGTTCCACGAAACAACATCCCTCTCAGGCATTTCATCAAACACGTTCTCTGCACATGTAAGCCGCCCTGAATCTATTAGCCCCTCAATCATCGTGTTCCAACTAAACACGTTTTTTAACTCAATCTCTCTAAAGACCAATAACGCATCATCGATCAAACCACAACCAGCATACATGCCGATTAAATTGTTCTGGACAAAAGTTGAAACGTCTAGCCCTATTGTGATCAGCTGACAATGAAGTCCGCGAGCCAAGGGTCTCGACTGAATACTTACGCATGTTTTCATAGATTCGTAAAACTTCTGAGATAGTTCCATATAAGATCGATCTGGGTTTTTGTGTGGAGGTATAGTTGTTAAGAGATTCTTGTGTTGGGTCGACAAAAGGCGACGAATGATATAGATCGATAAAGGACGACATGAGCCCGAGAAACCAGAGATCATGAGAGATTGTGATACTGGTTAAGGCTTTATTGTTCATTTGATTGATTTCATCAAGAAGTTTCTGCAACTGCAAGAGCGATGATAAGATTATGTAGCCGAATCCTAGAGCCCCCACCTTTGAAAAATGGAAAAGAGTAAACATTTGTGCCAAATGTATATATTAGAATATTATTTAAATAATATAATATGCCCCCTAAGTATCTATAGATTAACATCTTTTACCATCTACTCACTCATACCACTTTAACAATATTCCCGGTATAAAAAACAATAATTTTGAGGGACATTTGTAATAAAGCAAATTAAATAAAATGATAACTTTTATGTTATTAAAAAAGTGGATGTTACATATATGTCTAAAATATCATCAATTAATAATAGCAGTGTTTAATATTAATCATTGTGTTCAAGGGGTGTAATGGTTATCGAATAAAAATGGAATTAATATTAATATATCAATCTATAGCGATTTAAATAAATATAAAACTTGTCGTTCCAACTTCCAATTCAAAGATGATCAAAATTAAAGATCAAAATGATAGATTGTAAGTAATCAGGCTGGCCCAAACAATTTAGAGGCCCAGGGAAAGACAAATAATAAAAAAACAAATTATTAAGTGATATAAAAATTTCAAGCAGTAACCAATTAAGTAATAAACGAATTATCAAATGATTCATGATTTCAAGTAATCAAGTAAACAAACCAATTTACTTATAAACCAATTATCATGTGATTCTACTATTCAAGCAATAAAGAGTTTGAAGTGATTCAACTATTCATCAAGTAATTCAAGTAAGGATTCGAGAATAAAGAAAAGTTTACCTATTTGTTTGAAATTTTGTCTTGATTCTTTAATAGACTCTCACAATCTTAAAAGTTGAAACTTCACACCTATTTGCAAGAAACCAAGGTCCATAGTTAATTTATTCATTTATTCAAATACCATTTAGATACACCAACACAATCCTCTATTAAATTATTCAACTAACCTTAAGTTAATTTGGTAACTTAAATTCAGACTTAGTGTTTATTTTCTAAATCAATCGTGCCACTAATCTCCGCATCTTCTCCTTCCATAATTCCAAAGTAATATACTAATGATGGACGTATAGACTGCTTTGTATTTGTATGTATGAAATCATGCTTTGTATTTGTATTTGTATGTATGAAATCATGCGATTTTAATGAGGAAGCTAGGCGAGCTAGCATACCAGCAATTCACTATTCTGATGCAATACTCATTCTTGAAGATTTATATAAATGGGAATCTGAAAAAAATAACAAATAAAAGAATTCCCAAATAATAAAATAAATAAGTGATTGAAATAAATTACTGTTATTGGAACCTAAAACTAAATAACTTCGTAATTGAAAAGTAGAGCATATACTGTGATATACATGATCTGAGTATGAGTACTAGTACCACAACTGATTTGAGGCTGAGTACAAAAACAACAAAACCCCGAAGAACTTTCAAGAAACCAAGAATCAGGGCATTAATGCGCTTACCTATTATGTAACTACTCAATGTTTGTCGATTCATCGGTTCGTAGGATGAAGGGAACTTGCAAGTTAACAGCAAAACACGATTCCTTCAATGTTTTTCGCTTTTCGAGTTGTGACTTGCGAGATCCGAGGGCCGACTGCCAAAAAGTATGAGCTGATCGAAGCTTGAGATGAAGAGACTCCACCGTTTATGTATATTCTCCTATTTCCAAGGCTCCAAACATCGTTTTCTTTCCTAATTTTCAGGTTACGCCGATGAAGAAAAGGAGGCGCCGCGCTGCTATTGGTGGTCTCTTTAGTTGGGTCTTTTCATACGAATGTTTGGGTTTTAAGTCATTTTTGGGCCGGCCCTGTAAGTAATCACACAACGATGATCAAGATTAAAATGATAGATTGGGTAGAGACTAGAGAGAGAGAGTAAGGAAGAGAATTCGTGAAAAAGATTTAGCATAAGATACAGCCATACAAGTGACTTTGTTAATGGTGTTATTCTTTGAAGTAGTAGAGAATTTGTGAAAAAGATTCATTGAGTCATCGGCCAATATAGGTGGTTTGCGATAAATGAGACGACCACCTATTTATTATACTTCGTTTTGATCCAATGATTATTATATCGTATCTAGATATTTATGTTATAATAAATTATTACATGGTTTGTAAATATGTTTCTTAATCTTTCCGTACAACTAAATACTTGAATTATGAAGGAGATATCTAGATCTCTTGAGTCTTTAAAAGTAGTGTAAAAGGTTTTAAGATCTCAAACATAAGATTATCGTAAACTTGGCAAGTCTTCATGCTTAAATCTCATTTCTTATCCATTAAATCAAATCATAAAAGCAGAAGACCTAGTTCATACACATATGATTAATTTAAATAAACAATCTAACAATTTTTGGCTTTATGATCATATGATGAACTTAATCTTAGAACCATTAAAACTCCACCAAAGAAGTGTTACATACAATATTATCTTGGTTTGGGTTGATTGTTGTATCTTGAATTTATATGTGAGTAATAACTATAAGTTTCTATCAAAAATCACAAAGAAGATTTATGATATTAATAGCCAGCATAAAACATAACTTCTTATATAATATTCCTTGATTTCAACCAATTAGAAATCATAATTTATCAAAGTAAAATTTTAAGTTTTAACAAGTAATAACCATAAACTAGTTTTAATTTCAACCAAATTAGGTACTAGGATTTGAAGTTTATTTACCTCATGATTTCGAATTTATCGTGAGGGTGAGCAAGATTAGACATTGGCAGAGAGTGAGACGCAATGTTCACAGACTTGGACTTCGTTAGCCACTCTTATTCGCTGAGTGAATCGCGTTGTTTGTCTTACATGGGTTGCTCAGCTGCCGGTCTTGTTTACGTATTCTGGATTTTAATAACCCTAGGTTCTCCTGCGTATCTCACGTTGTCCATAGTCACTCAACCTTTGAGGGGCGATTCTTCGGGTTATCGTGTTCGTGTAGTTTGATTTCGTGTCTACTCGTTTTTACCCATTTTTTATAGTGTCAGATTCGAGCCGTGACATTTTTTTCGTGTTGACTCATTTTTTGCCAAATGTGTTGAACGCGTATTTTTTTTTTCCGATTTTCGAGTATGTATTTAATCAAAGAAACAAAGATGAATCACGTACGGAAATTGTAAATCGTACTTACAAATTTGAAGTTGTACAATCCCAATAATTAACTATGAAATTCTTCCTATCCGACCAATCCACGTGAGATAGTACGGTAAACAACTATCACGAGAAAGTAATGATGATAAATTGATAATGAGACTCGAAATTGAGAGATGAGTGATAAGAAAAAGATAGTAATAGTAATAACTAGATTATTCATTTTGAGAAATGATAATAAAAAGGAAGAAAGTGTCTCCAATATCGTTTAAAATTTTGCTAGATTCAATGCTATTGTATCCCTAATCTTGTTAAAACTTTTTTTTCATTTTACATATTCTTATATCACTACCATATAATCATAATAATTTCGGATTAGTGTCGCTTTGAAGAATTACCAGCCCTGGTTCCTGGATTGAAGGGCTATAATGTTCGATTACGGGGCCTTCTGATGTTCGGATTCCAGATTTCGAGGGACTATTCGATCGAGCCTGAGTTCCGAGGGCGATTAAGAGGGTCTGCTTCCGTGAGTTTCATCACAGCCAGTTTCCTTGTTTCCGCCGCTTTACTTCCTGCTTCTCGACATCGTTTGATTCAGACAGGTTTGAATCCGTCTTTTGCTTTCTACATTGTTTTGATTCTGTCATGAAACTGGAAATTATTATGTTTTAATTCGATTAGGGTTCTTCGATTTTCTTCATGAAACGGCTTTAATTAAGGTTCTCCGACATACAGTTTAACTTATGAAGCTAAAGTTTCTGCTTCAATTTTCTTTATTCGTCGGTTATGGTGGGTTTTACTTATAACAAATCTACGACTTCAATTATGATGGTTAGTAGATGTTTCGATTAGGGTTCTTGAGTTCTTCGACATAATGTTTTATTAACGAAGCTAAAATTACGGCTTTAATTAGTGTCTTCGATTTTGTTCATGAAACATCAGCTGACTTGCATTGTGATTAGAGTTCTTCGATTACTACTTCAGATTTGTTTATCAAGTCAAAGGTCCTGCTTCGAATTTGTTTAATCATTGGGTTCGGTTTGTGGGTTCGGGTTTGTCAGAATCCTGGACTGGTTGCCCCTAAAAATCCATGGCGGGGACTGGGGTGGGGACGGTCCGGTTTTTGAAATCGAGATGTCGAAACCTGCCTCGTTGCCATTCTGGCATCAACCATTTCGTTGCTGACTAACAATCAAGATTGTTAACTAGTGTGACAAGTAGTTGTTTACAGCTGACTAAAAAACATTCTTGTGGCTGTTGGACATCATACTTTCTGCCAAAAGTTTCACCTAAATCATCGTTTGCTAACCATTAAATGGGTGAATGATTTTATACATTTGAGTGTTTGGTAGTTAACCCATTAATATACTTCATAAATGTGTTTTTGCTCTGTAATTTTGTGGAATTAACTCTTATATGCTTGAGAACGTACATAATTCGAATATGTGAGATGCAACCAAGAAATAAATCATATTTTATGAACGCATCGAGCTGTTAATAGTTATGAAAACATGTTCACTCGGGTCTTGATGTAAAGATTTCATCATGATTATTTATTTCTTGTCTCAAAATCTATAAGGCTCATGAATATCTTGATTATATTCCCCAATATTCATTTGTTTACTATGTTATAATGTTTGTTTTTGATTAAATTTGATACTAACTAAAATATAGAATCATTTCATGACATGAATACGTCATAAAAGGACACCAGAAAGATCTAATCAACCGCCTCGACCCAATAATCAAGCAAGTTGTTTAAAACAATGGTTTTGAAGAACTCAGAAGAGAGTGTGGCAGCCAAATATAGAAATGAAAACGGGAATTCATCTACCTTTGTTGATGAAAATTTAAATAAAAAGCAACGGATTAATTGCAGCTCAGATGGACCTTTTGTCATGCCCCTCATATCGATTCCTAAAGTAGAAGAACAGAGTTCAAAAGCATCCATTGTGTTGTCTGGAACCGCTAGAAAGGGTGAACCTGGACCGCCAGTAGGAGCTGTGGACATCGGCATTAGCAGAAGTGCATATTTTTTCCAAGTTGCTCTACCTGGTGTCAGCAAGGATCCTGGTGCGCCACCATCTCTCCTTCTCATTCTTTTCCTTCCGGTTTGCATGTGATAAATTGGGCAAATGTCAGAAAATTCCTATGCAACTTTCACCTTTTTCTGCAGCCATTTGCTTCATTCCCATCTCTTGAAGTTTCTTTCTTTTTATTTAATTTAGGTGGTTGTAATTTTGTTGTTTCTTGCAGGTCAGTTTAGCTGTGAGATTGAACGGAATGGGATGGTTCATGTCCGGGGGGAAACATCAACAGGTGGGAAAACCGTTACTAGACATTCTCGGGTTTTTGAAATGAAATTCCAACAGCAAACGCCGCCTGGCCCTTTCACTCTCTCGTTCAGTCTCCCAGGACCTGTGGATCCAAGGTTGTTCTATCCTAACTTTAGATCAGATGGAATTTTTGAAGCTATTGTCATGAAATGCGAGTAGTAATGTATGTCAGTCCCATGTTACTTGTGTGCATCTATAAGGTTTTTCAGACTCTTTCCCCCTCTTCCAAGTGTGTGCTTGTTTTGTACAGGGATGAAGATGATGTCCAGTTGCAGTAATTGGTTTAATGTCGTTTTCTCATACGATAATTGTAAGCATGATTACTTCTGAACTGTTTTAAGTCGTGATTAGAAAAAATTTCGGAATGCGGATTGGAATGGATATGGACTTCTGAATCCTCATTATAGGTTGGTATGAGGATTCCGAAGGTTATAGGTTCCACATGATACCTTCAAACCCATACCCTTACGGTTTGTTCTCGAGTTTTGGAAAAGGAAGAAAAGAAAGAAAAGGGAAGGGAATCCTTTCTTTTTAAATCCTCTTATTTTTTGGAAGATAAGAATTGAGCTAAAATAATCCTAAAGTCCTCATCCAAATAATTTTTTGGGGCTGAATATCTCGTTCTCACTTTTTTTATTTTTAAATTAATTAGTAGGTATCACGTAGGTCCTAAAATTTGGCGAGGTAGAAAATGCTTTGTGTGGCAGACTGGTAAGTTAAGTTGTGCGAGAAAAAAGCTAACATGTGTTGGGTGTGGTAGGTTATCGCTCCTTTCTTTCTTAGAGTGAAAGGAGTTATAAGATTCCAACACCTACCATTGACACGTTAGTTTTTTTTTCTTTCCATCAATTGGTCACGGAAGTGGCCACTTTTGATCACTCCTGATCACGTCAAATCATTTGACTCATCAAATCATATGACTTGTCTATTAGCCAACTACTAATCAAAATGCAAAATAATAATAATAATAATAATAATAATAATAATAATAATAAAAAGAAGAAACAGTCGACCCACTCTTCTCATAGCGTCTACTCCTCCACACAAGCCTCCACGATGTCTCAGAGTGGCGCCCGCGCCCTCCTCCATCGTGCAGATATTAGTCCCACCACACCGCCATCCACCTCCACCTCCACTTCAACTACTAGTCTTGGGGAGGAGATGGTTGTTGGAAGACGTAGGCTACTCACGACATGGAGGGTTTTGCGTGCTTGTTGTTGTGTGATGATGTAGTGATTAATTAGATTAGACAAAGAGTATTTGGATTGAAATTTTTTGGATGAGGGGATTTAATTAAACATATGATTAAATAGATAGGAATGAGGGGACTGAATAGTTATTAAGACATTGAGATGGCAATAATTTAACATATAGTTAAGAGTTAATTAACATTGTTGGGGTTTGTTAAAAATTATGGATTTAGTCTCTGAGTCGCGATTATTAAGGGTTTGGTTTCTCATGACCGAGCTTCTTGCATTATTGGTCCTCTTTAAATTTAAATGACCAAAATACCCTTTTCTTATTAATTTATTAATTTTTCTCATTTTTAATCGATTTTGATTATCTATATCTATATAAAAGTCATGCAAATTTTTCAAAAATAACTATAAATTGAGTTTTAATTAACTAATTGTAACCTTCAATTTCAAAATTATTTCATTCTTAAAACAATTTTGGAAACATTAAAAATCGTGGATAAGAAATTTTAATTTCAAATTATTCAATTTCAATTTCTAAATATTAATTTTAAATCTATTGGAAGGGGGTTAGATGAATATTTTGAGGGGGGTTTATAAAACATAGAGTTAATTACAAAGATAGTCCTTGTGGTTTGTGGTAAATTTCACATTCAGTCCTTTAAACTCGAAAATTACACTAACAGTCCTTATGGTCAATGACTTGTTTCACATTCAGTCCTTTAGCCTAACAGAAGTTAAATCCCAACGTTAGTTAATGGATATTTTGGTCATTTTTCTTTTTAATCCTATTACCAAACATACATTACCTATAATTCTTGTTTCCAAATAACTTTATATACTAACCTCCTTTCCAAACATTATTTTCTCTTATATCTCATTTTCAAGATTCTCTCTCACAAGTTCAGATCCTATCATCCATCACCACCCTCTCCTCTCTCCTTCATCTGATGCCTCCACCACCATAACTCCCTTCAATTTCCGACCACCACCACCACCACCACCATGCGACCACCGACGCCCCTTTTTTCTCTGAAAATCAAGCACCGCCACCATACAACAGCCAGACCACCGCCGCCAGACCACCATCGCCATCTTACCACCACCGCCAGACCACCGTCGTCGCCTCCATATAACAGCCGTACTCCGCCGCCCTAGGACCGCATACAACAGCCGAACTCGGACGCCATTTTCGAAACTTCTTCAAGAGCGGATCTCCAGGATTCCCTTCTCCCATCAGATTCTTCCCTAATTTCAACACATTGCTTCAGAATCTCGGTGTGTTTTTTAAGATGCGAAACCCTAACTGTAACAAAGATGTTTGGAGATGATCGGTGAAAGTTTTCCAGTGTCGTTACCTTTGAAGCTGTTTGGGGTGTTTACCATCGCTGATGGTAGATCTGCAAAGGGTTTCTTCATCCAGATCTGCAAATGCTTCGATTGGAGTGTACATATGATTTGAAGTTTATCCCACATCTGATTTTGAGTTTATATCTTGATTTACTTGTGATTTGAGTTTTGTTTAGGGCTTACATCTACTAATGTCTCTGTTCTTTATTTTCGATTTTTGAGTTTACATCTGTGTTGTTCTTCATGAGATGCATACTAAACATGGATTACATCTGTTTTGTTATTCATGAGTTTACATCTGTGTTGTTCTTCAAGAGATACATCTGTCTTGTTCTTCATTTGAGTTTACATTTTAATTTGATGTAAAGAATAATTAAAATCTTAATTGTATATTTTATTTCACTATATAATATATTTAATGTATATAAATGTAATTAAAAAACTTATTAGAAAGAATGGTATGAAAGAAGCAATGGACTGTTTGGTAACAAGAATAAGGTGGAAAAAGACCAAAATATCCTTTGACTAACGGTCAACTTTAACACCAGTTAGTCTAAAGGACTAAACGTGAAACAAAACGTTAATTATAAGGACTACCAGTGTAATTTTCGATTTTAAAGGACTAAATGTGAAATTCACCGCAAACCACAGGGACCATCTTTGTAATTAACTCTAAAACATATAAGGAGATTTTAAGAAAATGTGAGGGGGTTTTATAAAAATTGTATACTAATGTAATTAATTATAAGTTGTTTATAAATTATTTTTAGTAACTTGTGATATATTTCGTTTACAGAATAAATAATTATATATTTACGACCGTCTTATTTTTATCTACGTTTTGGTATAAATTTTATGGTTATATGACACTTTTTTGAAATTAGTATATTTTCATCACCAAGGTGATGTTTCATTTACTGCATTATTTTTATTTAAAAATTTTAAAATCTCAAATACACTTCCGAAATACCTGTACGTGTACGGGTCAATAAACTAGTATTGTTAAATAATGTTTGTTTTTAAAATAAATCAGAAAACACTCTCTTAACAATCAAAGCATAGATCCCTCTCTCTCATCATATCAAATCAACACATACATTCCTCTCTCTACATTCACCTCCTCTCTCTCCAGACTCCAGCCGCCACCGTAGTTCCGAAGACCCACCTCCGATAGATGACGCACACACACGCTCAAACATACACCACCTCAAATCAAACGACTCACATACTCAAACACACACCTTTGCTTTTGCTACTCTTTACACACACCTCAAAAATATGATGTTGATTGAAGATGAAGAGCAAACATCAATGATGATGAAGATGAATAGTTGCGACAAATTACGGGAAGATTATTGACTTTTGGTGTTTAATTATTTAAAATTTTAAAATTCAAGCTTCTCGTGCGAGGAGAAATCATTATAAATATAAGAATTTGAATAATATAACCAAACGAGGTAGAATATTTGGTCAATTCACAAGATGTGGCTGTCATACGAAAACAAACAATAAACAACTTCTTTGATGTTGGTAGCATACGCAAAGGGTCTCTTATCTATGAAACTCCCTAGCAATTTCTTTCCACGTATGTTTAGTATTTTCATTTTACTATGTAGAATTTAAGGGTCAACTCTTTTAGTCAAGTGATGGATTCTGGGTTGTAAACTAGTGGTGGACTGAGGGTTTTTATGTGGCTTGTAATACGGTATAATCATGAAATTATAAGATAATTTTGAAAAGTAAAAACTACTATTTCATTAAAAATAATGAAAGTTGTCTTCACAATTTTTTTGAATTTGTTCATTCAAACCTTGAAATCGGTATATTATAACTTCACTTGTAAAGATGACGAGAGCTTTTGTTTTTTTTTAACCACACACATAAGACAATTGATCAAGAAATCATTATTGTCCCTGTTACGCAAGTCTAACTTTATATGATCCCTTTTAGAGAAGCATCATTCAATGGGAAAAACAAAGACTAAATTTGATAACCTTTTAGAGAAGCATCATTTGGTGGAAAAAACAAAGACTAAATTCGATAACCATGAATCTTGCAAGCTCAACAATGGGTTTCAAGTTAGCAAAATTTTCATCATGGGTTAAAGTTTCATAATTGTTGTGTAGTTCACGCTCAAGATGAATATTGTAACATTCCAAATCATGTTACACAATATTATCTTCTTTGTCCACCCAAAAGGCCTCAAGCCAGGAGAGGTGGGACGGATGTTACAAATCCTCACCCTTTCGAACACAATCTCCTCGTCGTGTACATTAGTCCGGGTCCTGGCTCTATATCATCTGTAATAGCCCAAACCCCGTAGCACGAATTGTCCATTTTTCTCCACGTACTGGCTCACAGTTTTGTTTCCGTTACGGAACACTTGGTCCACCTAAAAGGCCTCACACCGGTAGAGATATCCACACACTAATCAATCATGTTTCGTTCTCCTCTCAAAACCAATACGAGATTGATGTTACAAATACTTTCCATATGATCAAAATCTTACGGACATATATTTTACTTAACTTTATTGCTGACAACTTATCAAGTAATTCATATACATTGTTGAAATCATCTTAAGAACACCAACATTATAGCAATGTCGATTAGTGATATTCGTCTTTCGATTTGATCTTATTTGAGAGTCATTATGTATATTTGGGGTTTCCGATTGGTAGTATCAAGGTCTAAAGTCGGTTTAAGGCGCAACTGTTAGGTTGTTGAGCATGATCTACCCTATTGACCTTACTAATGCTATTGATACTTAGAGAATAAGTACCTAGCCCTGAAACAGTGGTCGGGGATCGAGGGTGCAACACCCTAGGAAGAATATTTTGGGAGGTAATTTGTTTATTAGTTTGCAGAAGGCTCCGTTGAAGCTATCACCATTGCTAAAAGGTATCACTACTAATCTTTAATTCATTCGAGCGAGACATCTTATGATGTCATGACGCGCCCATTCCTATGGCCACTCCTTTAATACTTTTGGCTCTCGGGAGTCTCTTTGTAGGATACTTGGCCAAAGTGTGACCTGTTAGCCCATAAGTAAGTACTCTGACGAAGCGGCTGTTGCTCATCCGACACGATTGTACGAGGTCACAATTCACCCAACACGATCGTCCGGGGTGAACAAGAATTGAGGATCGGATGCGCAGCATCGTTGATGATGCTGCTAAAGTTGGTCAATATTAATGGTGCACTCCGCTGGTGAAGAACATAAAAACCGTGTGACATCTCGGGCTTATGTGTTTGTTGGTCCTCACCTAGAATTCAATATTTGGCCGGGTAAATGTTATTGTGTCTATAAATATATCTTCATGCATGTTATCAGTTTCAACCGTACTAGCACCTTGTGCATAAGAATCCTGAATCCCAGTCATAACAGTCATATAACAACAAAAGGTTTATAAATGCCGGGTATCAAAGAAATTTGACACTATGTAATATCGCACACGACTATGTTTCCTTCGCACAAAACTGTGTGATATCACACAGCACTTGCTTTTCTATCACATGACACGGAGTTGGACCTGTAGTTCCGAATTCAACTTCCAATATAATGTTATCCAGATTCAATTTTGTGCATTCTAAGTTTCTAACACGTGTAGACAATATTTATATTCTTCTTTAGACATACAAATAACACAGTTAAAGCAATACTTGAACACCTGACAAAGTCACAAAGATTTAAACTAGTTGGACCTATTACATAACCCAAATTCTAACATTTCTACTAACAATATATACAATATTGAGCATCTACAACACATCATCACTAGCGATTGCTAGTGGCTATTTCTACCATATGTTTAGAACACTTACTGCTTGAGCCTAAATATCACTTTTGCAGCTTCAAAATCGATCCAAATGAGCAGCCACGAGAGCAACACACTTCAAATTGCCAAGAATTCTTCAAAATCCAGCATGTAATCCCCAAAGATCACTAATATTATGCACCGAATTGAACTCAACTCTTCTCTATAGATCTCTTTCTTTCATGACTTCTAGGAGGTTCAAGATTCACAAATGATCGAGTCAACCAAGGGTAACTATGGGTGCATAAACCCCACAAGTTCCACTTAGACATCAAGTTTAATATTAATCACTTTAGTCTCACAACATAGACCAAAAATTGTAAATAAGTTCACACATGAATTTCATAACTTTATTGAACTTAAACTATCCAATTTATACGTCTCTATACCTCAATGGAGATGTTACATATCTAAGGAAAGGTCTCTAGGGCAGAAAGTCTTCCCGGGTAAGGCTCCTGAAATCAGTTTCAAGGAAAGGACTCCAAAGCAAAAGGGCTTCTAGAATAGGGTTTTAGGAAGCATGCAGGTGTAGGAAAAAGACCATAAGCCAAAAGGGTTCAAGTCGATCTTGGAGAATAGGGTTGTAGGGTGCGGTCTATGTATATGATGCTCTAATAGACACTTGTAACACAAGTCTTAAAGTGGAATATTATTTACACTTGTAACACAAGTCTTATTAAAATAATAAGAAAAATAGACGGAGTAATTACCCACATCGAAACAGATCGAATATATATTCTACCAAACAATTAGAGTTTACCTAATCATGAGAGTAGAATAATTCTTCAAAGTTTAATGGCTAATAAATTATGTTATGCTAGTTTTTTCGTCTTATAGCTAACTACAACATTATAAATCCATCTGGTCGTGAAGTTTAGCCAAATTGTACGGTCTAGGAAGCAGCAGCTGGTACATGGAAAGGACATCAAGGCTGCTTATCCTTGACATGCAGACCAAGACGTCAACAAGCTAGTCTAGATCGACCGGATATATACTTGTAACATGTGTCTTAATTAGATCGAGTTAACGTATGTACGTACGCTTTAATTAATATATTTATATAATAATTAAGAAAAAACGTACACACTAACGTACCCAATACCCACATCAAAGTATATACTATATATATAGAATATTCTATCAGATTCTGCAAGTTTATCTAATAATATTAATATTTAGTACTGGAATGGAATATTAATTTCTTCAAAATTTACTACACTGACTTTTGGATGTTATAAGGATATGTGGCATAACAAAACCAATGATCGTCATGCATGCATCTTATTAGTCTATGCTTTTTCGTCGTATAGCTAATGACATCCAACATACGATAACAAACAATTAATAACCAACCTTAATTAAACATTAATTGACATATATATGACAACAACTTCGATCAGAAACGACATATATTGTTTTTATCTAACGACGACTTAGTATTTACTATATATTGAGTATATGCTTAGGATATCGTCACAGAGAAACTCCCCCGCACTTTCCCATGACTTATTTGTATTCTTCATGTCAAAATCACCTCATTAATTATTCATACGTTGATCAATACTCGATCACTCTTTCTTATAAATTCTTGTATGATCGAGTTCATGCAATCAGTGATTCAGGAAGTTTAATTATTCTGTCTGTCTGTCTGTCTTGAAATTAATGGCTTTGAAAGTTTTATCAGCACTTGATGTTGCAAAGACACAATATTACCACTTTAAAGCCATTATAATCGCAGGTATGGGTTTGTTTACTGATAGTTATGATTTATTTTGTATCCCTCCCATCATGAGAATGATCGGGAGGATATATTACCCCAAAATAAACCCAGACCTGGACCAAAGCAAATGGTTCGAGGTCCCATTCTCCATCGCAATCACAATGATTAGCGTTGCCTTAATGGGGACCGTCATCGGTCAAGTTGTTTTCGGTCGGCTCGGTGACCGTGTAGGCAGGCGTCACGTTTATGGCGTTTCACTCTTGATGATGGTGGTGGGTTCAATCGGTTGCGGTTTCTCACTCTCAGACATAACATCGATGGTGCTTGTAAGCCTTGGGTTCTTTCGGTTCTTGCTTGGGACAGGAATCGGAGGGGATTATCCGTTGTCTGCAACGATTATGTCGGAGTTTGCAAATAAGAGGACACGTGGAGCCTTCATTGCCGGTGTGTTCTCTATGCAAGGGTTTGGGATACTGCTGAGTTCGCTTGTTACCATGACCGTTTGCTCCATTTTTAAAGCTTGTGCGGATAAGCTAGTGACACCCTTCAAAGACAATGCTCCGGTCCCACCAGAAGCCGACTTGGCGTGGCGGCTTATTCTCATGATTGGCGCAATTCCGGCATCCATGACTTATTATTGGCGGATGAAGATGCCTGAAACCGCCCGGTACATTCACTCTAACCACAGCTCTGAAACTTAACGTGCTACAACTAGTTTATCTTACTTAGTTACATAATTAATAGATTAATTTACACAGATACACAGCCTTGGTGGAAAAAAACACATTACAAGCAGCAAAAGATATGGAGAAAGTGATGAATGTATCACTGAGTTCAATCCGTGAAGATGTAGAGACAATGAACACACCTAACACACGTGCAGCTTTATCTAACACCTACCCTTTGTTCTCCCGAGAATTTTTCCGGCGACACGGCCGTGATCTCGTCGCTGCATCCATCAATTGGTTTCTTGTCGATGTTGTCTTCTACAGTCTCAATTTATTCCAATATTATGCATTTAGAGGCCTTATGAGGTCAAAGATTCGCATGAATCTGTATGACGACGCCTGGCAGGTGGCGAAATTCCAAGCAATCGTTGCAGCCAGTGCAACGATCCCCGGATATTTTGTGACGGTTTACATGATTGACTACGTCGGAAGAGTCAAGATTCAGGCAATGGGGTTTTTTTTCATGGCTGTAAGCTTGTTCACGATTGCGAAAGTCAACACCGGTGATTGGGGAACCGATCCAGGTGTCAGGTTCATGATACTTTATGGGCTTACGCTATTTTTTTCCAATTTCGGGCCCAACACCACCACGTTTATAGTCCCGGCGGAGCTTTTTCCGGCGAGGTTTCGTGCTACTTGCCATGGGATTTCAGGCGCGGTTGGAAAAGTGGGGGCGATAATCGGGGCGGTTGGGTTTATGTGGGCTTCTCGTGAACCTTCACATGGGATTGGGGTGTCAGGTACGTTGAACACGATGGCCGGGGTTTGTGTTTTAGGGTTTTTCGTGACGTATTTCTTTACTAGAGAGACAATGGGACGGTCGTTGGAGGAAAATGAAAATGTTGACGAGTTTACCGGCGTTTTTTTCGTACGATTTTGGCCCAACAAGTGTTGGACCAGACGAACCGAAGCAAACATCGCTGTATGAGCCGGTAAACATGACCGCTAACATTCTCTGCAAACATATACAGATAGAAGCATGATCTAAACGTTAAATTTTGATTTAAAATAAGAGTTTTACTCTTATGTTCACTTAAGAACATAACTTGATATGTTTTATCGCAACTTGAATTCTCGTCGCTTTTTATCATATGTAAGATAATGTATCTTGGTTGTCTCGATCTATTGCACTATTATTGCTTGTGATTTGTATATAGCAAAATTTTATTTCTAGTTTATACGATCTTTACTACTTGACATTTTGGCTTGTATCTTTTAGAATAGTTAAAAGTTCTGTATGCCATTCTATTATACTTTTATTGCTTCGATGTTTTTTTGTTTAATAAAATTCTTATATTGATAGTAACTTTGTTTATGATTTTTTAAAAGATACACATTTCACCAGTAAACTCTCGATTTTGTTTAATATGTGTTAGTTAAGTAGTAATCTTTTCAGGAAGTTTATATGTTGGTGTATACGAGTAGTACTAATCTTCTTTTATATCTTATCATGGAAGAGATATTATAGATGTTGAGTAATAATCAAGCATGTCATTGTCGTATTTGGCCGGCATACATAAAACTTAAACAAATTTAGTTAGTTTAAAATATTTATGTATGTGTATGTATGTTTTTTAACTCGTCTTAGGGGTTATTTCTCACAGTGAATATGAAAACGGTAAATCAGATAACTTATGCGTTCATGATTTGATCACTGGATCTCCATTATAAATTTCATTTCATGATTATATTTACATTACTTAGTATTACTATTAGCCATTCTATATAAATGTAAACGTAAATATATAACAGGTTTATGGCCCTTTGGTATTCTCTTGTATTATATATTTATTTATTTGACTAAAAGTAACGAATCATTAAACGGAAAATATCAAATCATTATGATATTAGATGATCATTCTCAATAACTAAATCGCTCCTTTTTCCTAGTATTCAATTTCCTCTTATTTTCTCCAACTACACTATAAAACCCTAGTGTCGCTAAAACTTCATACAATCTAAACCCCAGAACCGACTCCGTCATCTTTATTTGAATTTCTTTATGACTTGATAGAAACCTCCATATTTAAATCTCATACTACTGAAAAGCCTTACAACATTAACATCAAACCTTCGACTTTAGACCAAGATGAGTTGAGCTATGATGCTTAAACGGAATATCTAAAAACTCAACATATGAGTTTTGGAGTTGTAAGTTACATCGATAAGAATTCTGTGTGTAATGGCGATAACAATGTCGAATGGAAACATCTCAACTCTCTTGTCAAGCTTTGGATTTATTCCTATGTCAACATTGAATGACATCACTATTCATAATTTAATTCGTCCTAGTATTTTATTTTTATTTAATAATTATTAGGCATGTCTTATTTTTCCCATGTCAACATATAGTTTCGGACATAAATAAATGCTAAAAGATAAAATAAATAAATAAACGATTTGTATTATATGAGACAACACATTTTGTTACCACGGTTTTAAGATTTTTTTTTTCTTATTTTTTTATAGTTATAACAAATGTTGAAGTGACATACGCTTAAATATTCTATATAAAGCCTACTTCATTGTTATGGTACAAGGCAACTGAATTCCATGAGACGCCCCTAAGGCTGCTAGTTATGGGTAACCTGCAGGTAAGGCTTACCTGCAGCCACATCAGCGCCACATCATTCTTCCTCCCTTACCTTTCTCCTTTACCCAATTTCAAGTTATACCTTACCTTCTCTTACCCAATCTTTTTTCAATTTTTTTTTCTTTTTTTATAATTTTAACAAACAACTCTGATGAACAAACGCACAACCTTTGTTACCCTCACGGTAACGGTTGAGCGCGGTACGTAGAATATCGGCATCGCTCATACCGCTACCTCTCGTGTTGGAAAGGTTGTTGTAGATCCCTGCAAACTTTGTCACTTTGGCATTGATATCTTTATACTTGGCAGTTACTTGGTGGACGTTGCGGTAGTCTTTGCCCTTGCCAAGTGCTTGTCTAAATTTATCCAAGACGCGTGACCAAAAGTTAACTACAAATGACAATAATATTAGATTAGTAATAATAATACTAATAATAATAATAATACTAATAATAATAATACTAATACTAATAATAATAATACTAATAATAACAATGATAATAAAAATAATATACCTTGTTTTTGTGCATTCCCAACGATTGGATCTTCGGAGGTATCGATCCAAGCCTTGACCAACGCAAGTTCTTCGTTAGAAGTCCACGGAATTGCTTTGGCTCGGTGTGTAAATTGTCCGGTTTTCTTCTTACGTGATGTTTGCGTGTCCGGTTAGGATTCTGGCTCGATTTCCGGTTCAATTTCCGGTTGTGTTTCGGGCACCACATCAAATAAATCATCCACCTCTTGAGTGTCAAGAGGGAATTGTTGTGGCGGTTGTTGAGGCATCGGGTATCCGAGATGAGATAGCGGGTATTGTTGATTAAGCATCCCCGTGTACGTGAATTGGGGAGGGGCAAAGAATGGATTTGGTTGGTACGGTTGTTGCAGAACATTTAAATAAAATGGGTTTTCCGGACGTGTTGGTGTAGAACTCGTAACGCGAGAACGGTTACGCCCGGATGATGGTGGAGTAGAACCCTCATTTGGATCCATATTCTTTGTAGAGTAAAAATGATAAAACTTTGAGAGTGAAAGAGAGTAGAAGATATAAAATGTTGTGGTTTTAAAATGATAAAAAGGGGAGTATTTATAGATGGAGTTTGAATAATTAATTAAATTAAAAAAAAAGTTAATTAAAACGGTCGAAAAAAGAGCCAGGGGGGGGGGCACTCGACGTCGAACTCACGGACCCGAAGGCCGAACTCGAAGGCCATACCCGAAATCCAGTTTTGGTGTACCTGGCCGAACTCGATGGAAGCCGATGGGATCGGGTTCCCCATAACGACCGGCCTAAGGGGGCGTTGGTTCGCGGAATGGAATTGACCGGAATTGGAATTCGTTAAGGAATTGGAATTGGAACGGATTCCGTTCCTTCGTCTGTTTGGTTCGCGGAATTGAATAAAATTCCAAATTTCAAGTTTTGTTTGTTTGGCGGTGATGCTCAGCTGTGGCGGTGACGCTGGTAACGGTGGTGGTGGCGGCAATGGCGGCAGCGAAGACGGTCGTGATGGTGTTGGTGGCGGCGGTTGGTGATGGTGAAAGTGTCGGCGGCGGCGGTGGTGACGGTAGTGGCGGTGGCGGTGGCGGTTGGTGGTGATCAGTGGCGGTTGGTGGTGGTCGGCGGTGGTGGCGGCGTTGGCGGTGGCGGTTGGTGGTCGGCGGCGGTGGTGGCGGTGGTGGGGTAGCGGTGGTGGCGGTGGTGGCGGTGGTGGTCGGCGGAGATGGTGACGGTGGTGGCGGAGGCGGTGGGTGGTCGGCGGCGGCAGTGACTGTGGTGGTCGGCGGTGGTAACGGGGGTGGCGATGGCGGTTGGTGGTGGTCGACGGTGGTGGCGGCGGTGGCGGTTGGTGGTGGTCGGCGGCGTCAGAGGTGGCGGCGGTTGGTGGTGGGAGGCGGTGGCGGTGGCGGTTAGTGATGGTCGGCGACGGTGGTGGCGGTTGGAAGTGTCGCCAATCGTGAAGCATAATAGCGTATAGTGAGCGTATAATTCGAATTCCCGAGGATTGTCTTAAATTCCATAGGTTTAATGATGGAATGTTCCTTAAACATGGGAATTGGGAGGAATTCAAATTCCAATTCCTATAATTCCTTGAACCAAACACGAGTTAGGATTTGGAATCTCCAATTCCAATTCCGGGCAATTCCGGCAAACCAAACGGCCCCTAAATGTAACCACTCCGTTTATTCTAAGGTTCAGTTTTTTCACCGTAACGTGAAGAAACGTAATGGAATTGAAATCAAATTTCGTTGTATATTGCGTTTAGTAACATTATTTGGAAAGAAATTAAATTCTTTGAAGTATTAATATTCCTTTAGATAGAGGAATGTCATACCATAACTAACATAGATTGAAATAAAATCATTTTCATTCATTCGTATTACGATGAAACAAACGGGACCTAAGTATTAGTGCGTAATACAAAATTTCCACACCAAATTACAAATAATATCAAAAAATAATCTTTGCAAAAATGGCAAGCAAAAGAAATTCAGTATCCAGTTACAAATAGGTAATGTACAACTAATTGGTGTTGTGTTTATACTGTAACCATATGAACTCCAACTTCTCGATTTTTCATCATCTATTGTCTAAGTCGAAAGTAAAAAACAATCACCTCACATACCCGGAAAATATATGTCGTGATCTTGATATTTTCAACAATAAATTTCCTGCTTTCTGTCTGTTCTCTCTATTGTTCTGCGTAACTTCTTGCAGTAAGAAGCATGACCTGCATGGCATATTCTACTTCCACAGATGTTAAATTGTATGCAAAACATTATTGGAGTTGCAGTATTAGTAAACAAATTATTGAGAAACTTTCATCAATAAAATACTTCATTTGATAAGATAAGTGCTTACTTTAACCTAAATTAAGAATCAACAAGAAAACAAATTGTAACTAGTAAAAACTAGCCTGTAACATGACATAACTAGTGAAATACTACATCTTATCTAACATTATTTACAAGCAAACAAAAGGGACAATAATCAATAACAGGCGCAGAGCTGATAATCCCAAATCAGACAGACTTTCAAGGTTTCAGAAAAATTAGGACCTTGACAAATATGGCAAAAGATTAGTTAGGATTTGTGGCACCTTGGTACATTATTTGCAAGCGGTAATGATACATCATTTATTTAACTGCATACCCTACCACTTTTCGTATTTTTACCGGAACCATATACGCCACTATCAAGTTTTCTACTGAAGGTATTAATGTAGTATGGTTAAAAATAAAAAATAAAAAGATGTGTAACATACTATGCATCAGGAGAAACTGTGCCCAAATGGTTGTATTCAAGATGCGAGGTCATTTGTACAGTGTACTGTACTACTGTATACGCAATACTAAATTATACGAAAATCTCTTTCTGTTGTCATTTATTTATTTTTTGATTCCATATTTGTGATGAGAGGATATATTTGTTAAGTTATAAGGTTTAGAGAAAACTAAGAAATTTATGATGTTTGATCATAATGATTAGAAGTTTAGAACAGCTATAACAAGTCATCTTGATAACTAATGTGATGCAAAATCCAACAGGACTACGACTTGGCTCTAAAATACATATGCGTCAATTCTTATATTGCAGATCGACTAAGAACCTACATTAATAAAATAAGGAAAGAAACCAACTTAGCCTATAATATCTAGATATAAAACTTAAAAGTATCTAGATCCTAAAAGCAACAAAACCTTAAATTGGTATATAGTTTAATAAGAATCAAATAGCCAACAATACACTCTCATGGCAGAACTAACAGGTTTATTTAAGAAGATGAATGTCACCACTTTTTTCTAATAATCATTTACAATTGAAACCAAGATTTAGATTTAACATTACTATAATGTTGCAATTATTTTGGAATAGCCAATCACAAAACTTGTTAAAATTTCCTTTCGAGACATGCAAACTTTTAATATGGAGCAAAGGGAGAGTGATGTCACCACATCAAGAACATCAGATTAACAATTGGTCAAATGACCTAATTCCATGATTACTTTTTGGTCAATTGCCTCTGTGAAGAGACCATTTCTAAATCTTAAACTACACATTAGTGCTAGCAAGGACCTACCCCATAACATTCATATATCTAACACTAAAACTTGTTAGAAACTAAAGCTAGTGAAGGGTAGGTGCAAAGAAATTTGCATCAGCGATATGAAATTTCTCAACAGTACTTACCTGTTATTCAGAGATCAAGTGTAAGCCATCATATGCAATACTTTGCACCATATGCCCTTTTTAGCTATACTAGCAGTAATCAACACAACACTGTTTTGGGGGTGAAGGAGAGATGTTCCTCACATAGAAAATCAAGTATCCATGTCGATTATTCAATCTAAAAGATACCTAACGTTTAGATTGATTGACAAATTAATAGAAGAGGTCGACTAAAGTGTTTGAGATTGCGTTATAAACGTGCTTATTAGCTTAAGCATTATTTAGTGTTTGGATCCAAACTAGAAAGTGATTATTTGGTTAACCTCTGCTAAAAAATACACTTTATTACAAGTATTGTTGAAGAAAATTATTTCGAAATATCTTAAAACAAGCATAAGCTTTAAATATTTTTTCCCAAACACCCCTAATTTCCAAAGGAATAATTTATACAATCTTTATTCAATGGCAAAGAGGGAAGCTTGTGGATCAAAATCAAGGCCACCATGAGTTCTTAGACAATGCATTTTGGGACAGTAGGAGTACCAGAAAAGTTGGGAGTTATTCCGACAACTAGAAAAACATCGACTTTCCGGCAACAATCAGAAAAACGAACCAACTAACAAGACCTCAATGTCACAGAAAATGGACCATAAAAACTCAAGTAAAGTGAGTGTAAGATCGGATAACCTGAATATATTATCGGGATCAATGTAAAGCTTTGGCTTATTACATTATAAAGACGGTTGAATCGCCGGCGTATGTAACTGCACACCCTTTTAAAATTTATCATATTGATTCCAACTGTGATCCCCAAATTCCTGCGATCATCAAAACCGATTGATTTAGCAGAAAGATAAACACATATGTAGGCATAGAGTCCAGAAAATACATGTGTTATAGAGGGATCTAAAGCAAATCATTAAAATGATGAAGATCTACTGCTTACCAATGAATTTTGACGGGTAAGACAACTGTATGCTTCATTTGTGAACTTTGTTCGGATTCCAGCGCATCTCAACAGAAATCCACTTCCATCCCACTCTATAGAAAGTAGTGTAACTACGGTGGATGTTGTAGGGTTTGGTGAAGAAAAAGTGTGAAAACCATTGGGCTAGGGTTTGTTGGTTTATTTCAGCCGACGCATGGTCGGATACTCGGATTACAACTTTCAAGTGGTTTGGTAAAATGTTTGTGATCATTTTAGGAATGGCAACGGGGCGGATTCTAGGCAGGGATTGGTCCCCCGTCCCCGTTTAAGAAATCCATCCCCGTCCCCGATTAAGAAACCGCGGGGAGTTAAACGGGTATCCGAGGAAAACCGCGGGGAAGCGGGTATCCCCATTTAATGTAAACGGTTTTATAAAAAGGTTTTTTTCCCTCGGGGATTTAAATGGTGATTTTTTACGTCGAGGATCCCCACGAACCTCGCCATTTATAATTTGTCACCGGGTTTAAAAAAACAATAATACTAATAACTCCTAGAATGGTAGCAAAATCTAACTATTATAAATACTCAAAGCAAGAATTAGTAAATCATGAAGCATAAACCATATCAAAAGAATCTATTAATACACTAGCCTGTATCAAAGTGCTAAAGGTTTGTTTTCTGTCTTTACACCAAAAAACTGTCTGTGATGATGATAAGATTTACTACTTGACAAAATAGGTAAACAAGGAAGCCAGAGCCTTAAATTAATACCCAAAAAAACATCTTCAAAATCAAAGTTTAAAGAAACACAACAAAAACTTAAATAATATCTGGTAATTATATCTTTACCAAACAGCCTATTGAATATTTTTTCAACAAATCAAATACAATACATGTATGTATGTATAAAGAGCAGTGAAGCACCGTGACAGAAATGATATAAATCAGATACCAAAGTACCAAACAGTCTATTGGCACACTTTTTTTTCTCTCTTTGTATACAAAGCAGTGAAATAGCGTAACATATGGCCAAATTAACAACTAAAAAGAAAACATATAAACCTTCATAACAGATGGCCAGCAATGGAGCTTGAGCGCTTGACATTTTGTGAATATTTAACAAGAATTTCTCAATAAGAAAATATCCCAACCTAACTATTACTAGAAAGCAACCAGCAATGATTTTCGGTTATTTATATTTAGAGTAAGAGAGACGGAGAGATTACGAACTTAAACAGGGGTGGTGGCCGGAGTTGTCGCGCTGTAAGGGCCGGATGTCGGGGGTCTCGCAAACAACTGTATCAGGGCCGGAGGTGTCGGTGTGGGGGCGAAGAAGAAGAGGGAAGAGAAAAGTCATCGGCAGATTGAATACTTGCGGCAGCCGCCGACGGAAATGATTCAACGAAGAAGAAGAGGGAAGGGAAAAGTGGGGGGGGGGGGGGGGGGGGGGGGGG
Organism: Pulicaria dysenterica; assembly: GCA_947179395.2. Classification (NCBI taxonomy): domain Eukaryota; kingdom Viridiplantae; phylum Streptophyta; class Magnoliopsida; order Asterales; family Asteraceae; genus Pulicaria; species Pulicaria dysenterica. The sequence goes on along the minus strand of OX359288.1, from coordinate 106,476,307 downwards.
GGGGAGAGATAGAGAGTACTGAGGCAGTGAGGCATAATCTAGTCAAGCAAAAACTAGGGTTTCTTTAAAAGACCGTTTATATTATTATTATGTAAATACATTATATATATTTATATAAATAATAATCGGACGGGTATACAGGGCGGAGATCATTAAAACCATCCTCGTCCCCGTTTAAAAAGTCGGATTTTCTCCATTCTTGTGTCCGTCCCCGTTTATCATCCCCGAATCCGACTTGTTTATATCGGGTTTCGATTTTTCCTGTCGAAATCGGGTTTTTCGCCATCTCTAAGTAATTTCATTAATTAGGGTAATTTTATGTCTGGTCGATTAATTTTAGTCAAACACAAACTATTAGAGTGAACGGAGTGGCCGGTAAAATCGGCGTGAAAACCCCCTACCGCGCCGTCATAGACGGTGAAACCACACCATGGCGGCATGGTGTCTTCTTTGGCGTGGCATAATCCGCGCGGTGGTAGCTGCGTGGAGGAGTATTTCTTGTTTTTTTATTTTATGATGTTATACAAGAAGAAGAAAAGAATCAAGAAGCAGAAGAAAAAAACTCAGAAACTCTGAAGAAGGCAAGAAGGCGTCGACAGGAAGAAGAAAGAATAAGAGGAAGAAGAAGGGTTGCTCAAGTCTTCAACCCTAAAATATTGTATTCAAATATTATATGAAATTTTCAAAAACATCCTCGAAGTTTAATATGTTGACTCTTTTACTCCTTCAAATTTGAATTTTTATTTTTGCTAATTAATAAATATAATATACAAAATAGAAACTTTAATTACTTAAAGCTTTCATAAAATAGATTAATTATTAAGTATTATTTGATATAAAATTATTATAGAAGGTGGGTCCAAAAAATTGATGTGGTGAGGAGTGACCACTACAGGTTTATGTGGCGAGCTAAGTGGTGAGAGTGAAAAGCTGACGTGGCGGTGTGGTACGTGTGGTGGGAGGTAACCACTCCCACCTCTCTTAAATGAATGAAAAATCATGTTTGTATTAGCTTATTTAGAAAACTAGCTTTAGATCGTGTATTAATAAAATAAATTTTAAACTTTTATAGTATTAAAAAATTTAATATATAGTATAATAATTGTAAAACATACATAAAAATATAAAATCCATTAGTGAGTGATAGACGTATTGGAAACCATAAATTCATACATTACATAATCACACAGTTTGTAAAACCTTTTTATAAACAACATTTATTGTAATATTTGTAGGGTTGACTTCTTATTGCAAAATAAAAGTTTTTAAATATTATTTTGCATTTGAGAAACCGTAAAATAATTGATAATGAGTGAAAACAAAACGCTAACAATCAAATATTAGTTAACGAGTGAACAAAAACATAAATAGGTGATATAATATTACTTAGTTTTGCATTTATGTATCAAATCATGATTACTTAAGATAATTATGTAAAAACGAAATGAAATTTTATAATATCTGAAAAGAAATTATAACCATTCACTATTTAGCACAGGGATAGTTAATGTAAATTCTATATAATATAAGAAATTATAACGGTCTCGATTATGTTGTCACTATTAGTGCGTTGTGATAATTGCATATTAAAGTAACATTTAATTATGTAAATTTATCTTTTGTATTGTGGTGTGATAAACATAATTAGATTTTTCTTTTTTTTTCTCAATTTTATTATAAATTTTTAATATATATTAAAGAAAGATTAAGATTAAAAAAGGGTATGGTATGTAATAGAGATACAAAATACGTGAAACATTGTTTGTTTAAGTGGATAGTTGCGATAGAGGTTTGGGATAGAATCAAAAGATATGAGGACGGAATATTAGTCAAGTGGCGGATATTACTGAGATGGACTTCTTCGTAGTGAGGGCTTCCCACGTACGTATCAAAAAAAGCTATAGCAAGCAATAGTTTGGGTGACTTGTTATTTTCTATGGAAGAATCGAAATTATGTACCTTTTTTAACAAACCTTATAAAAGGACACTATATTTGCCATTAAAAAAGGTACATAATTTCGATTTTTAATCTCGATGTTCCCAATGTTGAGATATAAGATGGGGGAAGAAGTTTTACACTTTGATCAATTGAAAGCGAGTGTACGGACATATTAATTGAGTTGTAGTGTGTTGTTTTTGTTTTGCTATTGTATTTTCTGTCGTGACAGAGAATTGTGGGTTCTGGAGTGGTTTTATTCTTTTATATGTTTGTTTTATGTTGTTGTCCCTTGTAGTTAGTTGGGGTTTTCTGCAACAGTTGTTGCTTTGCTGCTTTCCTGCACTTTGTAAAATATTTTGTTTGGTTCTTTTGTGAATGATGATTTGTACATAACATTAATTTGTTATAATAACCATAACTTTTAAGAAACTATATATTATTCTGAAACATATCTTTAAAGGTATAATATATAAATCAAAGAAGGGTGGTTTGAGGTTTTATATTTTATATTTTTCTTCGTTAAAAAAGACCCGATACTCAAAGAAACCAAACTAAATATGGTCAAATGTGAAATAGTATTGATTGTATATTTGAATGTGGGTAATAATGGTTAAGTTGGCATTCTTTGAATTTAGGTACAACCGGTAAGGCGTGAAGTAAAACAATCAAACAAAGCAGTTATGCTTTTCAGTTTTCACTCTTTCAATCAACCAGCTGGACCCGAAAGACCGATTTATTCCACTAAAAAAAGTACTTTTTCCATGTGCTTTTTGAAATTCACTCCTTCTTTTTGGACCCTTAAAATAATCATGTCTCATTTTTTGAAAATTAATTATGCTCCTATAAATAAAATAATAATAATATTAAAACAATTATCATATGAAATTTATGTATATTACTTAATATTATGAATTTTACTGTCTTTATTAATGGAGTAAACGGAAAGGGATTACTAGCATTTCACTGGTTCACAATGGTCATTCTCTATCTCCTTCCGCTCCTCCTCCTCCGCCTATTCCCTGCAGTCTCCGCCGTCGGAGTAAACTACGGCACACTTGGAAACAACCTTCCTCCACCAAAAACAGTAGCCCAACTATTGCAATCTACACTCATTGATAAAGTCAAAATCTACGACACCAACCCTCAAATCCTCCAAGCCTTCTCCAACTCCGGCATTGACCTCATAGTCGCCGTTGAGAACAACCATGTTGCCAATATAAGCTCCACCAAGTCCGCCGCCGAGGACTGGTTTTCCGCCCGTATAGCCCCCTTCATCCCCGCCACCTCCATCACCGCCATTGCCGTTGGTAACGAGTATTTAGCCACCGACGACGATAACTTGGACCCGAATGCGCTTATTCAAGCCATGCAAAACCTCCATGAAGTCTTGTTATCACGTGGACTTGATCGGAAAATCAAGATCACCACCCCGCATAGCATGGCGGTGTTAGCCACCTCGTTTCCACCCTCCGCCTCCACCTTCGCCACCACACTCATGCCGACGATGACCGCTATCGTCAGCTTCTTAGCTGACACCGGCTCACCCTTCATGGTCAATGCCTACCCTTACTTCGCCTACCGGGACAACCCGACCACGGTCCCCCTTGAGTACGCCTTACTTGGCAACTCAACCGGAGTCCATGACCCCAAAGGATATGTTTACACAAACATGTTAGACGCACAGATCGATGCGATCCGAGCCGCCATTGTGTCACTAGGATTCGGAAACCGATCCGTTCATATAACAGTTTCTGAATCTGGATGGCCGTCAAAAGGCGAACGCGGGGAGACTGCTGCCTCGCCGGAGAACGCAAAAACCTACAATACTAGATTAATCACCAAGGCGCAGTCAAACAAAGGGACCCCAATGAGACCAAATGACAAAATAGACATCTTTCTATTTGCTTTATTTAATGAAAACAAGAAACAAGGAGGTTCAAGTGAGAGAAACTTTGGACTGTTTAATGGAGATGGTTCAAAGGTTTATGAGGTGGACTTGAGTTGTGAGTTTTGTAGTGGGTCCAAAATGGATTTTGGATTTGGACAAGGGTCAAAGATGGTTCAAAGGGGTCCATCGGTTTGGTGTGTAGCTAAGCCACATGCGGATGAGAGACTGGTTCAGGGGGTATTGGACTTCTGTTGTGGGCCAGGTGGTGTGGACTGTAGGGAGGTTTATGAAAATGGGGCCTGTTTTGGGCCCAATAAAGTTCATGCACATGCTGACATGCATCATATGCTATGAATGCATATTATCAAATGCATGGAAGAAATTATTGGAATTGTGATTTCAGAGGAAGTGGTCTTGTCACATTCACAGACCCAAGTAAGTTTTTCCATATTTCAATTTCTCAAACTATATAATATTTTTTCCAGAAGAATTATTTTTTAAATATAACATGTAACCAAGTTATTTAAAATAGATTATAATATATAAGCTTCTCTCTTTCTTTCTATCTTAAGTTATTAGCTCGCATTAGTTTCCTTAATGATGAAATTATAACGGTCTCAAGGGATATTAAAGTAATTTAATAATTTTTTATGGTTTTGCTTTTTTAAATAGGTTATGGAACATGCAAATATTCCCAACAGTAGCAACAAAGGGTACTGGATGGAAACTGGAAGACTGTGACCATATTTTCAACCTGCTGTTTATCATTATGATTTGTAACCTATGCATTAGAAATTGTATTGTTCACTCATGAGAATTTTGGCATTTCATTTTTTCTCGATCATGATCTTTAACTTCCTATAAAATAATCATAATTCTATATAAAAATAGTTAAGGATAATAGATTGTAGAAGTCAAAGGTACGTCTTAATTTAAGGAAATAATTTATCTATTGATCTTATGCAAGTATAAGACTATATATCGACATTTTTCCTCCCTATAAATACTCTCCTTCACGCGTGAGATTGTGTATGCATGGGGTGGGGATATTATACTTTGCTTAAGTCGAATATGTTGTTATTAAAAGTTTACTTAATGACTTTTATTTATATATATAACTTTTAATAATAAATGATGATAAGAAAAACATAAAAAGTGGAATAGAGAGAGATATAGTGAATTGACAATACCGTATTAGTATTGTTTGGTAATTCTTGCAAGGAAATTTGAACAAATCGATTAATTAGCACTTTTATAATAACTAGATTAAATCTATCTATCTATATATATCTATCTATATATAAAAGTCATGCAAATTTTCCAAAAATAACCATAAATTGAGTATTAATTAACCAATCACAACCTTCAATTTTAAAATAATTCAATTTCAAAAACAATTTTACAAATATTAATGTCGATCGATTTCAATTACAAATCAATTAGGAGGGGGTTATATGAAAATTGTGAGGGGTTTTATAAGAAAATGTGAGGGGGCTTTATAAAAATTGTATATTAATAAAATTAATTATAGGCTGTTTATAAATTATGTTTAGTAACTTTTGATATATTTTGTTTCGAGAAAAAATAATTATATATTTACGACCGTCTCATTTTTATCTATGTTTTGGTATAAATTTTATTGTAATATGATACTATTTTTAAAATTAGTATATTCAGAATTTTTTGTTAGTAGTGGGTAGGTAATATTTAATTTAGCTGAGTGAGTTTTTTTTTCTTTTTTTATTATGGTGATAAGTTGAGTGGTCAACTTGAATATGTTATTCAAAGTGTTTAGTTATTGATTTTAAAGCATTTTCAATCTTATTAGAAAGATGTATGAAACTTTTTATATAATAAGGTTTAAAATAAATTGTATTATTAAAAGATGATGTATTATAAATTTAAAAATAAAAATTCAGAGATATAAAGATAGATGTTTTAACGGTCCTGAAACTATATTATTAGTGTACATAGTTAGCCAAATGTAACATTAGAATAAAAGTGTTGATTTTTTATACACAAAACAGAAAATCATTCTTGATTTTTTGATATTTAACACGTGAGTCGTTATTTTTTTTTCTTTTACTTGCAAAGTATACGTATTTTCGGTTTTAGAAGTGGAAATGCAATGATGTTCATTTTACATTACTTAGAAATCTAGACCAGTTTAAGGTTTTATGCAATGAAACAAGTCTACTAATTGTCGCCTTGACGCACATGTTATTGAGGTCAAAATCATTTCTTGAAAGAACATTGGTAAAATTACATATATTCCTTGAATAAAGATTATTCTATCAGATACAAAACTTCGGGTTAAATTTCAAAGAAGACAATTTTCTCTAATGTTGTACTTTGTTGTGACGATTAACAAAAGTCAATGACAGTCACTTTCAGAAGTTGGTTTATTTCTCATAAAACATGTGTTTACACATGGTCAATTGTATAAACAACTTATAATTAATTACATTAGTATATAATTTTTATAAAACCCCCTCACATTTTCTTAAAACCTCCTTATATGTTTTATAAAACCCCCTCAAAATATTCATCTAACACCCTACCAATAGATTTAAAACTAATATTTCGAAATTGAATCGGATAATTTGAAATTAAAATTTCTTATCCACGTTTTTAATCTTTCCAAAATTGTTTTGAGAATGAAATTTCAAAAACAATTTTAGAAAGATTATGAGGGGCTTGAATGAAAATTATGAGGGGGTTTTATAAAACATGTGAGGGGTTTTTAAGAAAATGTGAGAGAGTTTTATAAAAATTGTATATTAATATAATTAATTATACGGTGTTTATACATTATGTTTAGTAACTTGTGATACATTTTGTTTAGAGAAAAAATAATTATATATTTATGATCGTCTCATTTTTATCTACGTTTTGTTATAAATTTTATTGTAATATGACACTTTTTAAAAATTAGTATATTCTTAATTTTTTGTTATCCATTAATAGTAGTACTTCAAAAAAATTAGTTATTGTTTTTTGTTAAAATTCGGACATATGTAAATGTTTGGTGATATTTTATTATTTTTATCTGAAAATTTTGATATCTCAAAACATTTCTAAAACACTTTTACACTTATTTTACTATACCTTTTATAATTTCATACAATCAATTTTTATATATTTTTTTAAACATCCCTGTGTTTTGACACGGGGTAAAATATCTATATATAAAAGCATGCAAATTTTCTTAAAATAACTATAAATTGAAACTCAATTAACCAATCACAATCTTTAATTTCAAAATTATTTAATTTCAAAAACAATTTTAGAAAGATTAATAGGCATCGAATTCCAAATCTAAATTAATTGGGAGGGGCCTGAATGAAAATTATGAGGGGATTTTATAAAACATGTGAGGGGTTTTAAGAAAATGTGAGTGAGTTTTATAAAAATTGTATATTAATGTAATTAATTATATGATGTTTATAAATTATGTTTAGTAACTTGTGATACATGTTGTTTAGAGAAAAAATAATTATATATTTACGATCGTCTCATTTTTATCTACGTTTTGGTATAAATATTATTGTAATATGACACTTTTTAAAAATTAGTATATTTTTATTTTTTTGTTACCATTAATAGTAGTACTTCAAAAAATTGAGTTATTGTTTTTGTTACAAATACTGACATATGTAATTTTTTGGTGATATTTTATTATTTTTATCTCAAAATTTTAATATCTCAAAACATTTCTGAAACACTATTACACTTATTTTACTATACCTCTTATAATTTTATACCATCAAATTTTATACTTTTCTTTAAACATCCCCGTGTTTTTACACGGGGCAATAAACTAGTATATGTGTAATACACAAAATTTTAAAAATAGTAAACATTACTTAAAATATATTAAATAATTATAAAAGAAAATGGAACGAGTATTTAAAAAATGACGACAGCAGAGTCAGCACTCAGACCAGTGGTGGAAATGTCTACCCGGGGGGGGGGGGGGGGGGGGCATATGTGATATTGTGATGGTAGAAACACACTACAAGAAATAGGGTTTTAGTGACGACGGCCGTCGTCACTAATACCCCCAAATGTTGTCACTAAAGCATTTTGTGACGATGCGTGACGTATTAGTACGTGGTATCATAATATTTAGAGAAATGATTATATTTCTTGTAAAAATCATCAATCATTTTGTTATAATAATAAACTAATAATTTTATTAAATATGATATTTTTAATTGTTATAAATGTTAAATATGATATTTATAAATTAAGGTGTACAACTAATATATTTTACTGTTTAAGGAGAGCATATATGAAATTATTTCTAATAACTTTGATTTAAATTAAAGTCAAAATTGAATTCAATTTTGACCCACAAAATTCAAAATTGAATTTTAGTTGTTATTAAATAGACGGTTAAGATTTAATAATTAAAATTTTATCTAAATTCAATTGTTAGAATTATCTAATAGATTACAACCAAATACTTATAGATTTTAGATGAATCGTGAGAAAACTATTTACGTACGTGATGATATAAAGATGGAAGAAAACTAAAAGTGCTATACTTCGGCTCATTAAAAATAACTAGACTAGATACTTATATGATATAATGGTTTGGTTTAGAAAATTAATTCAAATTAAAAAGACTAATAAAAATTTATTAAACAATTATAAAACGCGAAACAAATAAGAATTTTAAAATATATTAACACCCATACCACATGTAGAAGCGTCGACGGGAGAGGAGGATAGACATGGCGGCAGAAACAACGTAGTATCATGATATGAAGAAATGTAGTGTATTTTTTTTATACAAGTTAATTTATCGATGATTGTTGTTATCGAATTAATTTAGGGCATATAAGTTCAAGTCTTTATCTGTTATAACTCAAAAGACTTTAATATGATTAAAATATATTTTAAAATGATAAAAATGAGAATTTGATTAAATATACAATAACATTATCCAATTCTATATAAACAGGGTTTGAGAAAGATAAGATCTAAACTGTTATACCTCTACTCAAAGGTAGTATGACGACTTCCAAAACACTTCTTGCAAAGAAGGAGCCACCCGCAAAGTGCTAATTTATATTTTTTTGTTTTAAAGAGAGATATTATCATAATAATTAATGAGATTATATAATTTAAATAGAATATTAATTTTTTTAAATAAAAAGGTATGTAAATGTGTATGTGGAGTTAAATACAATATTTAAAGTTTAAGAAGATATACATGAAATTCTTTCTAATAACTTTGATTTAAGTTAAAAATTAATCAAATTTTGACAAAAAAAATCAAAAATGGAGTTTGATTTATACCATAATGATGGTTTAAATTTGAGGATTTTCTAATAGATTTAATTCATGTTAGTATTTTATCAATCATTATAGACGATAAACGTCATTGTTGAAAAGCATTAAAAAGAGTTAATTGTCTAAATGATCTTTTAACTATCACATTTATATCACTTATATTCTTTAACTTTATAACTGGTAAATATGTTTTTTTATAAACCACTAGATTTAGGGACCCGTGTACGCACGGGTAGTTTAAAATTAAATTTTAAGCAATAACTTTGTAAACGGAATAATAATATAGTACTTAATAAATGCGTTAAGTACAATAAATGAAGTAAAAAATAATTACTCTAATACAATAAAAACAGTACACGAATATACAAATTCTTTAAACAACCAATTGACATCAGATTCGTAGTAGAACTTCTTTATATACTACATTAGTTGTTTTGTCGGTTGGATTGTCATTGTCATCGCAAATAAGAGCTAATAATCCACTCCAACTTTTACCACGTGAAAGTGCTACATATAATTGTCTATGTATAAAAACAGGTCGCATGAGTCTTACGAAAGTAAAATTGAAAAACAAAAAAAAAATAATAAATAGAAAAATCTTTCAAGTATCTCAACTTTGTAAATAATACTAATAACAAATATAAAACAAAAATATACTAAAATACAAAGTATAAAACATAAATTTATTAAAGAAAGCAACTTTTGTATTATTAGTTTTATTTCTATATGAATAATTAAATCGTATAAATAAAAAAGGACATCTGGCCTAGTGGTACCAAGGTATGACTAAGGTGGCTCTCCTTCTTAAAGATTGAGGGTTCAAGTCTTGTTAAAGACATAAGATGTATATTAGGTGTGTGGATGTGTTTGTCGTTCTAATGAATAAAAATAAAGACTAAGATATTACATTGAATAATTAGAAATTGTCTGGAAAATTATATCATTGAAAACTAATCCGCTCTAGCATTACCTTATACATAACGATTGACCAATTCTTTCACATATCCAATTCACGATCTTAAGCTTTAGCACCAAATACATTCTTACCAAATATGCTAAAAAATCGTAAACAATTCAACCTTCTTCTTAAAAGACATGTCTCAAATTTAAATGTTTTACTTTTTGAGTTGGTTCATAAGTTACATGTGGTAAACTTTCATAAAGAGGCTTGAAACCACTTTAATCAAATAATAAACTAACTTAATGGTTTGAAAGCTATTTATCAGGTCCTTATAATTTTCAAATATCTACTTTACAATTAACCATGTAAATATTGGATCCACATCAAGATTATATGGTTTATGCGGGACTTTAATTGAGCAACAATAATTACATACCCAGCAAGCTTGCCAATTTTACCACGCAAATACTTTGTAATAAATAACTGTTACTTATAGCCATGTTTCTCAACCAATTCTTTGATGCAATTATCCTCCTGGATAGAAGTTTAAAGTAATAATTTTAATACTAATTCTTTGAACTCTAAATCAAACAATAACTTGCTGAGTTTATGAAATAAAGGTACAAATAGTTCCTCTAAAATTAAATTTCATCCAGAATCATTTATGAATTAATACTAATTCATTGAGCAAACACTCCTGTCAGTATTGCTTACTTCAAAATAAAAAATATTTAGAAAAACAAATTTCTAAGCATTCATCCCAAAAAAAACATGTAAAAACCAAATTGACTAAAAAACATTCATCATCAAATCATACATTACAACCAACTAAGCTTATAGAGATACAAACAAACACAAATTATGTATCTCTGATAAATATTAACACCAAAGAAAGCAAATATGATATTTGAGCTTACCATCTCAACAGCCACGGATACCACCAGCAGACGGGTGATACATAATTACTTGTAGGTATTGTTGGAGACGATCAAAGAGTATTCAACTACACTCATTCGAAATCATAGATATTGATAGCCAAAAATAAATTGGAGTACATACCTCAAATAAATTCAAGAAAGTTGCTTCAACAAAAGTCCACGATTTAAGCGTACAAAATGAACACTATTTATCCTACCAAAATGAAACTTATGAAAAAATATTTTTGCTTGAAGGCAGTTGGTATTACAACATAAGTAAATAGATCTATCTTTAGCTATCTAGTATGGTTTTATACATATTTTTGATAAGATTGAACACTCTGAATAACATACTCAAGCCGACTACTTTCCCAAAAAAAATGCTAATTTAAAGCTGTCTAATTATCTCTACTTTTAATCAAGTAATCTTAATTGTTTTAAGATTATCCTTGTGCTACTTAAAACAATTAGATAATCATGAAACACCATCAATTTTGTAAGGAGCAAAAGAGAGGTGAACTGAAAACAAAAAAAACGCTTGTTTTCATGGTGAAAAATAATCCGAGTCTGGGTACCTAAAAAAATCATAAGATCTAAAAACGCATTAGGTGAATACTAATTACTAAATTTAGATTACCCGGTTCGACTCTCTTGAGTAATTGTCAATAAAAGATGGTTCTTGAAGGATAAAATTTCAAGCTCAAGAAGAAATTACAAAGACAGCTATACAGCCCTTGAAGGTTGAACCAGAAATTGCATTTTGTTATGAAAAGCAAATCAAATAACACATCTCACAAACCATAACTCTAGATAGGGAAAAAAAGTTGTAGGTAACATGTCTATTTTAAGCCAGAGCAGAAAACCTAACACTAAATCATTCTGAAAAAAAACTTATTTGACGTTATTTGATTTCAAACATCAAAATAATAACTACCCCTAAAGATTAGAGTCACCAATTACATAATATTTAAATGGTGAGCACAATGAGCACTTAAATGTTTGTAAACGGAAACCAGACACGGTTAAGTTAATATCAATCTTTTCACCACAAACAATAAAGAAGTTAAATCATTTGTCAAGACTCAAGAGGATATAAAGCTTTCGACTTTGCATAGACTTAGTAATATTAATATATATCAAACACAATGCTATCCAAGAATAAGAGAACCGTTGTACTTAAAAATCACAACTGACCGTGCCACCATTTTCGTTGAGATGCATTATGAAAATGATTTAAGATATCTTTTCCATCGATTTTCTTCAACTAAAAACACAAAAAAGAACCTCAATCATGTTATCAAAAGCAACATGTATTGATTCTTAATAAAAAGTAAATGAAATATCTACACACTTTGGGATATGGCCTGGAAATATTGTGTTGGTTTCAGGAACTGTTTCTATTAGATTTGGCCTGAAAATACGATGTGAGCAGTACAAAATCAATAGTTGAGATTATTAGAAGAAATTAGCATAATAGTCGTCAGCATTACATGAATTCATGATCCACATTGCCTCTCCACCCACTTAAAGTTTCAAGCATATTAGAAACCAATGCAAGTTTCAGTATTTATATACCTAAATTATCATAGCTTTAAACAGCAAAAGCACATCACAACACTTGTTAGTTGTTACCTACATATTCTAATATATTTAAGCTAATTATTTCATTATGTTTATTCAAATATATATAATCACTTCCAAGCTACACATCCTTATAACCCTAAGCTCTAATCCATTTTAAAAAGTTTAGCAAAAATGAAATATAATTTTGAATTTTGTAATTACCTGGGTCATAGCATTCACATCTATATATTTTTATGTGAAATTACGTGACTTTCACTATCTTGAAGCACCTAAAACATCAATTATTTGATTTCAAACATCAAAATAATAACTACCCCTAAAGATTAGAATCACCCATTGTGTACTCCCATAATTCTAGTAAGATAAATACAATCAATAATGTAATATTTGAAACTAAAAAGATACATTTTGTTTAAGTGGGAAGATTGAAGAACATGAGACTAAGAACAACATAATAAAAACGGAAACAACTTAACAAATCGATACAATGAACAACTAATATGTGTTGATGAATACTAGATTTTTGAAATTAACACAACTTGAATCAAAACACAGAGTAAACTTTGTTAACTCTTACCCTGTTTAAGTAGGAAAGCCCAATATTTGATTGAAAATCTTGGCAAACCCAAAATATTGTCCATCTTCAACTTATTGAGGCAAGACTTCAAGATAGAAGAAATTCATAAATCATGAATTAGAGTTTAGTTTATAGCTTTCTGAAATCATCAAATCTTCAACTCAAGAATACACAAAAAATTAAATCCTAAAACAGAGTTATCATGTAGCACTACCATGTTGCTTGACGATGGTTGACGATGGTGGTGATGGTGATTTTGTGGTTCACTACTATGGTGCTATGTATGACGTCTAATCAAAACACCAACTCTCCAATTCAACAATATGTGAATTTATAGTTAAATCTCAAAAATTTCTTTTCAGTTTTCTTACTTAAATAATTTTATTTTACTTTTCAGGGAATGAAATAACTGAAACTATATGAACACTAATTTGGTCTAAAGGTCCTCCAAATCAGTAAACCAAAGGCCCAACACTTCAACTTGAATTAATAAACAATAGACACCTAATTCCAATTAATTTATATACAGAGGTACTTTGGGATACAAAGACCGAACTCTATTTCCAATCAAATTATGGTCTTGCTGATCAAGGCCCAAAAAAAGTAAAACATAGAATATAGCTAACATGATACCTTTAAAACCTATGAATCCATGAAGTTGGTAGAAATTGGAAAGAAAAACAACGATGCAAAAAGGAAACTCGTGTAAACTCATGTTTTTTCTATTAACAACATATGCATTATTGGTAGAAAATAGTATGCAAATATGAAGCTGGTATGAGGATGGCCATTTTAGCGGGTTTTATTTTTCTCCTTCATTTTCAAAAGATAAGTGATTAGCTTACTTTAAAGAAGCAAGTGAGCATAAAAAAAAATAAAAAAAACCGTATATTATAAAAGGATTTAATGTCACTATTAAAAGTAATCTAATTTGTGTTCTAGGGAAAAGTAATTGGTGAGACCTTGAGACGGTGGATAAATTCTTCGTTATGTTTATGGTTAAATTTTTTATCTTGGGTCGCTGTGTATACTTTTGATGAAAAAATTGAATGACCTCATTATCTTTGACCTCCCTTTAGTGCTTCACTCATAGAGATGGAAGAAACATATGAATTCAAGATAAATGTTACAAATATTAGATCAAATAGGCTGGAGGAATTAGAAGCAGCATGTGATATCGAATACTTCATTACCTTTATGGTGGTTGGCAACGAAATTCTTGTACCTGTCATGAACAAATTGAATGAATCTTCGTATGCTCAAGAAAAAATTAAAGCACAAAGCAAATGAGATTGAATAGTATAACTCATGAAAGTGTCATACAACTAATCAGGTTGGATAATCACAAAACCCAATTTGCGATGTACAAATAACAACCGAATCTTGATTTAAAAAAAGACGAAACTGAACCATAATCACTCACATGAACTTTTTAATGATTGATTACAATGGACGATGATTAAGCTGAACATGGAGGCGATTACAATCGATAATGAGGTAAGAATCGCGTACTACAATGGATGATGAAGACGAAGCCTTACAATCTAGGGTTACGTTCAAACGTATGCGATTCGTAGGGTTCTTAACCAAAAAACGAAGAATGAAAGGGTTCGTTGAGAAACAGTCGAAGAATGAAGTCGACAAAGGTAGGGTTTATGGCTGAAGTCGATAGGGTTTCGGGAATGAAGAGGATTAAACTTGTCGTAAAGGAACAAAGCGGAGAGTGGTCAAACAACCCGCGTGTTTTTTTATTTCGGGTAAAATAACCCATTTAAAACAAAAAATGGGTTATTGCTAAAAGAGGTAGTCAAAATAAATTTTTTGGGTCAAAATTAGGGAAATAAATGATTTCTATTGGTTAATTGAAAATTATATAAGGAAACTTTCCAGATAGATATAGATAGATTTTGTTGCATTAATGGTTCTTTCTAACATTGGTCGTTACTGAATTTAGTTGAATCAATGGTATTTTGGTATTTTGACCCTTTTAAAATCTTTAGTTAATTAAAATAAAATTTAATATTTTTAAATAAAAAGATCCTCGTCTCTCTTTTTCTCTCAATGGTTCAATCTCTCTCCCTATAAGCACATGCACGTATACACACACTTTCTTGGTTCATTCTATTCTCCCACCTCTCAAGAACCACCCCACCATCGTTGAGCACCACCACCACCTTCTTGAGCATCATACCGCTATCACTACTACCACCAGCCTCATAGCACCACCATGCCACCACCAACCGTTTTCTGCAGCTTTGTAAGCGACGGGGTGGCCCCTTTCTCAAATCAATACTGCCACCGATAGCGTTATCCTCCACCCACCCTAATGGTAACCCAAACACTAACTCTTTTCCGCTAGCCTAATGGTGACCCTAAACATAGCCCCAAACATGGAGCTTAACTGATTGCTCCTTTGAGTGGTGTTCATCTCTTGTCATTTCTTATTGACAGATTTGTTGTATGATGTGTGTTATACATATCCATAAATGGAGATGATGTTGGCGGTGGTGCTATGTTTGAATATGTGTATGTATGTCAGTACGGATGTGTGGTTTATTATGTGTATGTTTGAGGTTGCAATGGTGGGAGTTGGTGGCAGTAGTGGTGGCCGGAGATTGTGACAATGGTGGTGATCGGAAATGGAGCAGAGAAAGACAAAAGAGGTGAGAGCTAATAGTCGGTGGTGTTCAATTGTGGTGGTGCTCACCTAGGTGTCTAGTGGTGGTGGTGGTGGTGGTTTCAATGATGACAAAAGTGAGAGGAAGAGAGGAAAAGGAAGAGAGAGGCGTAGAGAGAGAAAAAAAGAGAGAAAAAGATAAGAAGAGAGAGAAGTGGTGTGGGTTTATTTATTTTTATTATATATAAGTAATTTATTAAACTTATCATTTGGGTAATTGGCATTTTACCATAATTTTACTTTGACTTAACAAAGATGATAAAGGGAATCTATAAAAAATGACCAAACAAACAAAATTAATCATAAAAATTATACATGTCACTTTTAAAGTTACAAAGATTATAATTACATAATATAACAATTAAAAGAACCATTTAGAAAATCAACTTCGTTAAAAAAGCTAAATTGTTAAAAATACCAATCAAGTAATACATTGTAGTTTAGTTGTAACTTGTAAGGTAGTGTTGGTTACATTTCATTGTTAAATACTTAAATCACTCTCACATACTTCGATTTTCAACACATCATATTTTTATAATTCTTTTTTCAAGACAACTACACACACCCCTCATGCTTAAAGTTTTATTGCATGCTTAAATATTATGGGTTGTTCAAAGTTTCTAAATTTGGAAATTCTACGTGGTACTCTTTGTCCATATGTTTTATGTATATAAATCATTTTTCGTGTTTTATTTCTTATAAAAGGGACAATATTATTGTAAAATCAAATCATCTATACAATTTTAAGGAACACATAGATTATGCAAGATGTAGAAACCTACAAAACCCTACCCAACTATATACAAGTATAAAAAAACTCGACAAAACAGTTAAAAACATCTAACCTATAAACAGACAAACAAAATAATTTAAATAAACCTTAAAAATAGACAAACCCAAAAAACAAACACCCAACTTGAAAGCAAATGAAACAAGCAAATAAACCTTAAAAATAGATAAACCCAAAAAACAAACACCCAACTTGAAAGCAAATGAAACAAGCTGGAAAAATGAGCCTAGAAACACATCTTAATGATGATAAAAAAAAAACACCATCCCTTGAACCAAGACTAACAATCGTATGTTGAAGTAGTTAACAACCCAAAGATCCTACTAAGACTCTTCCGAAAATTTGGTAATGAAAACAACAGGTTAAGCGGAATAGGCAGAAGTGATGGTGATCGTGGCAGTGAATCTTAGGTAATAGTGAGCAAATATTTGGGCAAGCGCAGTGGACTACGAGGAATTATCAAATGCATTAAAAGAGGTCTAATTGCAAAAAAAAAAAAGGCGGACATATGGAGATGGTCTATTCACTATTGGTGTAGAAGGAAGATACTCGGTCAAATTGATGAAGGAAAATCTTGAGGAAATATTATTAATAACTCAAAACACATTCACAACTTATTGGTCGCGGTTGTTGCCAAATACAGTATGTATATTCGTGTGGAGGGTAGGGCAGGAGAAGTTATAAGTGTGCACAAATTTGGTTAACAAAGGGATGGATTTACCATCAATACTTCGTTTTAGATGCCAAGATTCTATCGAAAACGTGAATCATGCAATATTCAGTTGTCATAAAATCCAACCACTATGGAACATGATTCATCATTGGTGGGGCTCATTCACACGGAAGGGGTCGGGTTCATAGCATTAACAAAGGCTGCAACTTGTGGATTGAATACATGGAGGCAAGAGTTATGGGAGATATATAGTTATTAGAGCAACGACGTACTTAATCTGGAAGAATAGGAACGAGAATTTGATTTCCACGGTAAATCCAAGCATTGATAACGTGTTTTTTCAAGTGCAACTATTATTATTTCAATGGTTAGAGTACCAGTCGAAGAAAGGGAATCATCTAATCTGGTCATTTTGGTTGCCAGCGCTATATTCGTTAGACAAATTTGGTGATCCTGTTTGGGTAACAACATCGTAATCATTAGTAAAAAAAGAGCAATGGTGGGATTCAACTGTAGCCAGTCTTATAGTTCCTAAATTGTTCGTATACACCTCTTAACTTGCATATTCTTTCCTCTCATCTTGTTGTTTGAGGTGAGAATATGTATGGATAAGAGTCATTGTAAATTTGGATTCTTGATATGTTAATGTATACTTACTTTTCAAAAACTAAAAAATAAAAAATATGACCTTTCTAAACTAATTTTTTTTTATCTTTTTCAACTTTTATACCGCTTCTTCAATTTTTATATATTCTATGGTGTAAAAGCACACAATCAATACTTTTGTATTGTTTTTTTTTTCTTAAGTCCTAAATAGCAAACCAAAGAACAAGCAACACAAGATGGTTTTTAAAGACAAAAGCCACCAGCAAAAGAAACATTAAAAGAGTGTTGCTAGATTAAAGTGCCAATATCAACATTTTTAAGGTGTTAATACTATAAAAACTTGTTAATTAATTTATTTTATTAAAGTGACTGTTTATATTAAAATATTAAACAAATCAACTTGTTATTTAATTAATTATATTGTAAAAAACTATAGACATACATTACATACATCCTATTTTTAGAAATTCCACAAGATAAATAGTTTGACTTTAATTTTTTAGAGTTAATGTAGCAGGTCTAGATGACATCTTCCATTTGATGGGGTTGGAGTTGGTAAACATGAACTTGTTTAGTCTTCTAGAGGTTGTGTTGACTCGTAAAATCAAAAGAAAAGTCATAATTAATGCCTAAAAAGTCAAAACATTTGGTTGAACATCCACACTTCAACTCCTTTATTTCTATTTTCTTTTTCAAACATATATTGTCAAAATGGTCAACCCTCTATTTAAAATTGTCCGAATTTGAATTTTTAAATAATTCTTAAGTAAAAACAATTAAGATAGATGCATATATTTCGTATTATCGTGTATGTCTAGTGAAAGTAATTGAAACTACAAATAGAATGTGGAGTATGTAATTTACGAGTTTAAATTTTTACATTTACAAAAGTTTTCGGTTAGATAGTTATAGTCCGTTTTTAATATAACAAAAAAAGTAAGTGTTGAACAATCTTAAAGATGAGTAATATTGAGTATGTGTAAAGAATCGACTCTAAATATGGAATATTGTTTAATAATGATTCTAATAAACAATTTAATAGATGAAAATCACCAATTTTAACCACGTACCATAATGAATTATTATACATTAAGATATTTTCTTTAATGATTTAGGTTGTGTTATAAGACTGAATAATTCAACATTATTTTACTGTTTCACTCAATACAATTTTTGTTTAAAAACAAACAAGAATCAAACGTGTTGAATACTTAATACTGGATGGTTTCATTTAAGGGGGAATTTCATATATATCCTTACAAACTTCATTAATTACGTATATATCCTTTTAAAAATCAATATTACTTCTATATCCTTCTAAAATCAATAAACTCTCAAATATGTCCTTCTTCCTAATGTAATAATAGATAAATTATTTAAAAATTAAAAACCATACTTTCTAATTAATTTACAATTTCGGACGAATGTATTAATTGCTTTCATACTATAATTCAAAATATTTATTGAAGCTATAATATGTTTATGGACATTTGAATATTAACGATAAGAAAAATGATATACCATACTACATTTTCTCTCTACTCTATCCTCCTACTTATCACAAAAATAACATGTGAAGTTCACTAATTCCTTTTCCTCGTCTTCTTCATTGACTTGACACTCGTATTAATTATGTGAGTAGGGAGATAAGTAAAGGAAAAATTAGAAGAATATATCACCTCTCCAAAGAGAATACCCCCGGCAATTATGATTAATGTTGTTCAAGTATGATTTCGATTCATAAAAATAACACCACCCTATACATATCCCTACATATTTAGAGATATAAATAAAGTTGATGTTTATAAACATTTGTATTTTTTCCTGTTGGTGCATAATTGTAAATCCCTAGTTCTTATCAATCCAATACATACATGTTTATTTGAAATGTTAATTCAAATGTGTTTTAATTAATGGTTTGCATGGTTATATGTTCTAAGTGGTTATTTATGTTTATCTTAAGCTTACAAGTACTTAATCATGTGTTGATGTGTGTTTGGAAGTTTAAGTATGTGTGAAGGTCATCACGTGCGTGATGAGTCCACTACGTGTGTAGTGGATCTCACTACGTGCGTGGTGAAGTAGTCGGTTAAAGTTAAATTAATTATCATTAAAACAACCGGTACGTGCGTACTGGATTCACTTCGTGCGTGGTGAGTCTCATCACGTGCGTAGTGAAAGTTATTTAAGGTAAACGCGTATTCCACACTATAAATACGTATGAACTGCGAATTAGTGCGGGAATCGACGAATCAACGGGAATGATCGGGGAATGACCTGCAATCGACCATAAGCCTTAGTGAGCATTCGAAATCGCAAGTTTAACCTCGGTAAACGCAAACTTAGTGTTAATCTCGAATCCAAGGGCAGTCTTAAGCATTCTGTGTGAGTTCTTAGGAGTTTGTTCGTGTTTCTACTCTGTGTGTTTCTTAGTGTTACTGTGTGCCGGACACCTAAGCAGATCTTAGAATCCTTAGGAGGTTTGGGAAATAGATATTCCGCACTATTTCTCATCCTAGATCAGTCCTAGCATTAGGGTGTTTTCGTTTAGAACCCCCACGGTCCTACATTTCCCAAGGTAATCTTGTTATTTTGCTAGAGGTCAACTAGATTCGTTAATAGAAAATATGTTGTTTAAGTCGATCAAATTTTGTGCTCGGGATTCTTTGGATACGAATCGACGCTTCTCAGATGGTCGATATACATACAATGTTCAGGTGTTTTGCCTAAGTGTCAACTAGATTGTAAGAACATGATTCTATCATGACACACTCAAATAGTGAGATATTGGAAATAGACATAAACAGGGGCGGATCTACTAGTATAGGAGGGTATGCACTTGCATACCCTTAACAAAAAAATTTAGTGTTAAATAATTAGACATATCTTGTTTAAAAAATATTTTTTATAGATTTTCCATAGAGTGCATACCTTTAAACAATTTTCTGGATCCGTCACTGGACATAAACCATGGGTGTAATCCTCCAGGTATTCAAACAAGGGGTGCCCATTGAAAATGATATTACCACTGCTTGAAATTTACATAATGACAAAAGTCTGAATTCTATTCTACCTACACGGCACACGCCATAGTTGAGAGACCAATTTGGCTACTACGCGGGTTTTAATCTATATGTAATTTAATTGGTGCATTAATCACTATTATTTATAGGAATGTTTATTAATTGGTTTTATCTGGAAATCCATTCGAACGATATAAGTTTGGGGTTAATTGGTTACGGCTTAATTGGATATGAAATAATTATTTGGATACACCCAAATATTTAATCGGGTTATGGTTTGGATTTGAATTTTAAGTTTTCCTTTTTGGGACCGACCGAATATCCCAATAAATAAACGGATTGCTTTTCAATTTTATGATATATATACATATAGTCATAAAATTGCCTTGAAATAATTTATTTCATTTGAGTTTCTTTATGATAATATGATAGTATTTCCTTAAAAACTTTCGTGGGTAAACACATTCAAGTATCCTTTTTTTTTAAACTTATAGGATATAATGATTTTGACAGATTGCTTGATTATTTTGTACTTTATATAGTAATATGAGTTATTTGAATTTGATGATCTTTTGGTCAAGTGCCAAGTGTGTGACTAGTGGTAAGTCTTGTATGAGTTTTTTATGACAAATTTTTTACTTGGTTTTACGGGGGCCATAACCAATTAACCCAGTGGTAGTTATGGTTAGATTGGTTTGGTTTATAACTTCTTGTTTGGATTATGACCGGTTAATTTTTTTTCTAAAATCCAGTTAAACCGAACCGGTTAAATCTGTAAACCAACAACCGATCAATTAAACAGACTTAATTACTTGCTAACAACAATTGTTGTTAAAAATTTTCATATGCAATAAATGTAAAATTTTACATTTTTCAACCATTAACATTCACCTACTAACCTTACATATATTAAAAGAAGGAATACACCATCCACATTATAAAAAAACATATGGAAAATGAATAAAATTAATGTCAATAAACCAGTCATTAATTTAATGCTTGAGAGAGAGTGATAAGTGACAACGTTTATCAGTCAATAGTGCAATTACAATTTTGTGGGGGGTGTTAACAGAATTAGTCATGAATGTAGGGGCCTAAACGTAATTAATCTTTTTCATAAATATACGCCCCTTTGGCTCTTTTCCCTTTTCTCTCTGATTTCTATTTCAGGTAGTGCTTTCTAGGGTTTCTAAAATTGGGTGCCAATTGAGATTAACAGGCGAACAAAAGCATCACAATCTGCTTCTCCATCTGTGAGCAACTTCTGGTCACCATATCTTTCATGTTTTTTATTATTTTGAAAGATTGGATCGTGATTCGTAAAATCCATACTATAGGTCTGATCCGAGATAACAGCCACAGGGTCTTTTCTCTAGATTCTATTTCTTGTACAAGATTTGATTTTTATATCTAGGTTTTGTGGGAAATTGAGCTGGCACTGAGGTTTATTCACTTGGTTTTTGAGTTGATTAAGAAGTGATCATTGGTGTATGAAGATCTTAGGATCTCGGAAGTTGCACGATCAGGGGTTTTCTGTAGTTTATTGGACTTGTAATGGGATTAAAAGAGAAAATTGAAGATGTTTTAGCAAAGAGAGAAAAGGGGGGATTTAAGTTTCATGTGGGTTGATTGCTTTTTGATAAGAGTAAGTTGGACTATTGGATGAAAATAGTGAGTTTTCTGTCTTGAAGATATTGAACAATCGGTCAGAATTTCGTTGGTATATCTTTCAAGAACTTATTGAGGGCTGTACTAGGACTGTTTTGGGGGTTTATGTGCCAAAAGTAGATATGGCTGCTGGCACAGGTATTTCGCCATCATATGTAATGATGGAAGATGGTTTTAATAATGATATTCCTTCTGGGTTTGAAGAGATATCTCAGAATTCAGACCCCTTGAATCAGCTGGATGTTGGAAAACCTCCAAGGCATCTATCGGTTGTCCGGCATAGCATAAGCACCGCAACACTACTGACGCCTGCAGATCCGGTATATAAATTATTTTTATGCTTGAAACTTGATCTAGCATTTTCTGTTGTGAGATTGTTAATTCTTCATTCATTCGATCATTTGTTGACTAGAAAATGATGTGCTGCTTTATGGTTTTTGTTCATGCTTGTATGTTCTGTTTCCTTTTGTACTGAAACACCCTATGAGAGCTAAGAGATTGTTGTTTTTTGAATTTTTGTCTTAGAATTAGAAAGAGTGGATATGTGTAGGTTTTATGTCACGGGGGATGTACATCAGCATCTCATTTATATGTTAGAAATGATCAAGTCTTGGAATTACGTAGTTAAGATGCACACAGAATATGAAGGTCTCTGTAAGTGTGTGCCTTACTGATAAGGCAGCAAAAAATGATCAAGTTCTTATTTTTCTCCATTCCCTTCTATTCTCTATATTCCATTCTTTTCGTATTTGTTTGTTAGTTCGTATTTTACATCTTAAATTAGTTAGCGTAAAAAGTTATGGTAGTAGATGCAATCGCCGTTTCAAGATCGATAATTGCTTCTGGTTACAAGATAGTTAGAGATGTTGTAGTTACAAATATGGTTAAAATCCAACTTTCGGAGCTCCAATTGCTACTGTAGGTTTTCAAACTGTAGTTCAAGTTGATTAATGATTTATATTTCATTTTTCTGTTTAAAAAGTAATTTTAGATTTGTACATCAGGTGCTCTGGAACACTGTTGGCTACATTGGACTCAGTGAACAAATATATGTTTTAAATTGTACTATCTTGTCTTTATGTTAGTGAATGCTGTTGGTCCTGATATGGTGTGAGCTTTACCATGTTGTTTTGCTTTGATGAGTGAATTCAATGGCCTAGAGCTTATGGGGACAGGTGATGCCATTTAAGAGCCGCCTTTTTAACATTTTTGCTTACAAATTGTGTATAGAAAATCATCTCTTGTTTAGTTTTTCTTCTATATATTATGAGCGCAAATAAAAATATACCTTGTGGATCTTAGAACACCACAAGTGCAGTGACTTTTTTTCCAATGACTATTATCTTTTAAATCTTTAGTGGTTGACTCTTCTATGCAAATTTGGTAGGACTTTGACATTGGGATTGTTGGGGTCAAATCAGCTTCAGATGGGATATCCGAATATGTGCCCATGATTCGATCAGGAAGCTGTGCAGAGAAAGGGCCAAAGGAATACATGGAAGATGAACATATATGTATAGACAACCTTCTTGAACATTTAGACAGGATAGAAGGTTTACCTTCCCTTGGAGCTTTCTACGGGGTATGTATTCTAATATCTTTATTTTCCTGACAATCGTTGTGCAGGACTCGCTAGGTCAACATCGATCCTTGGGTCATAATGACGCTTTGCGGATTTCAAATTACACCTATTTTATGCAGTCTTTAAAAAACGTTGGTTGTGGTTTTAATGTTTTATGTCAATAGGTTTTTGATGGGCATGGTGGAACGGATGCTGCATCTTATGTGAGAAAGAATATATTGAAGTTGATAATCGAGGACCCGCAGTTCCCGGGTTGCTTAAAGAAGGCAATAAGAAATGCATACATGAAAGCTGATCAAACATTTGCAGAGAATGGTAGTGTTGATATCTCTTCAGGAACCACGGCGTTGACTACTCTCATATATGGAAGGTAGTCGAGCAGCCTCTTGTTTTTGTCTACAAGAGTCACTTGAGAATTATTATGTTACATGCTTTACATTTCAATCCTTTATCTTTGCAGCATAGTTCAATTAATATCATTATTAGCTTTTTTTTTTAAAATTTTGAATTTGTATTGATCAGGATGATGGTAGTTGCAAATGCTGGTGATTGTCGGGCTGTTTTAGGGAAACGTGGCAAAGCAATAGAACTATCAAACGACCACAAACCAAATAGTATATCCGAGAGACGTAGGATTGAACAACTTGGTGGTGTCATTTATGACGGTTACTTAAATGGTCAGCTATCGGTCGCCCGAGCTCTAGGAGATTGGCACATGAAAGGCACAAAAGGCTCTGCTTGCCCATTAAGTGCCGAGCCCGAATTGCAAGAGATCTTATTGATGGAAGATGACGAGTTTCTTATAATGGGATGTGATGGACTGTGGGATGTCATGAGCAGCCAATGTGCTGTAACAATAGCCCGCAAAGAATTGATGATACATAATGACCCCGAGAGATGCTCGAGAGAGCTTGTCCGCGAAGCACTTAAACGGAGTACACGTGATAATTTAACGGTAATCGTGATATGTTTTTCACCCGATCCACCACCATGGATTGAGGTTCAATCTCAAATGGGACATAGGAGGAGTATTTCTTCAGAAGGCCTAAACTTTCTCAAGGGTGTTTTGGACGGTAACTCATGAAAATGCTTTTTGTTCATATAGCGCTTTGTGTACTCTTTTTTGCTAAAATAAGACAATTTTATTGATGTTTATTAATTTTTTCCCCTTGTTTTAAAATTATGTACATTTTGGTACGTCGTGTTATCGATAGACGGTACTCTTGATGTTAATCATTCTCCCCATTGTACAATATTTCCAGGTTGTCTATAGTTTCACTTACATTTAGTAGAGAGTAATCTTATAACTTGGATTTGTGGCTTAAAATGTGTTATGCATCAAATTTGAAGTCTGCTTGTAGAAACTTGATCCTAGTAAACATTGTAGAACCTGATAAACAGGTGGTTCATAATAGGAGTCCAATGAGTCTTCTTGTAACAAAATGCTAATCGACAATTCAAAATACAAAAGTGAAACAAAGTTGACCTAAATTAGTATCATATAAGTGTACTTTGGCTTTGCCGCTTCCAGTTATATTCAAGTTACAGTTCCGTGATCGTGGTTTCTCAAAGTTCTTCATGAACCTCATCATCGTCTTCATTATCGTAACCACTGCACACAAACATCAGGCATCAGTAAGCTTTTTCATGCCGCTAAAGGTGACAATTTTACTTCCATTTACTTATAAAGAAAGGAGTTGATTCTGGTTGTATATCATCTTTAATAGGTCAAACACATTGAAATATATCCAAATGCATAGAATCTCCTAATTCGTTTATAAAAACAAATGATTTTTGAAATAGCGTAACTTATGTATTCATTCATAGCTTTTGAGACACTAATTATTTACAAACTTCAAATGATTGGACTAAAACTGTTCCTGAGAAAACCAACACAATAAGTTACCCGTTTGACCCGAACCTGTTAGGATCCGGTATCCCATCTTAGGTGTAACAATCACCACCATTACAGGCTTTTCTACCCTCTTTAAAGTGAATATCATTTAGCAAGAGTCATTGAATAATAGTTTTTTGCATAAACTGAATTTAAGTAGCAAAAGTCGTTACAGTAAATTTCCATGCCTAGCTTTCTATGTGAATTTTATAGGAAAAACTTAAACCAAGTACCAAAACTTCTTGGGTCTGCTAAATCAATTTTGGGAAACAGAAACAAAGATTCAAAATTACCTTGTGGGTTTGCAGTGTTTGCTAAGGTCGTGACACAAAACTTTGCTCACTTCCCCTACGTTAACCGATCCTTTCATTATCAATTCTGCCAGCTGCATTTAAATAGCGCAACAGACAAGTTGTCACAAAAGAACTGGAAAAAAGTAAAAATTATCATATCCCATCCATTTGACACGCTCTACATCTGTTCTCCATTGGTGTCCCGTGGTTAAAGGTGGTAAAATGGGTTGGTAATGGTTGCAACTCGTAATGAGTGTGAGCGAAAACCGAAAACAGGTGAGTGTTTTGTATGGCCTGGGCCAGGTTGACAACTGACAAGTAAAATACACTTACCAGAATTTTGCTAATCTTTTACAAGTAGGGTGTCAAAATTATGACTAAAGCTTATATTAGTTGAAAAAACAATCTACTTAAATAAAATGAGTTAAACAGGTTTTATCCATTAAAAATACACTTTGGAGCTTTGTTTTGAGTTTTTCAACCGATTTGATATGTTTCTTTTAAGCAAATTTTTTGTTTGACCCATTTATCCATTATAACTCCCAATCGTCACTTGTAAATATTTTCCTTTCTGTTCACACTGCATAAACGGGACACAAAATATAGAAATGCATGCCCAAATGGATAAAGCCGTAGCGACCAACAATAAGTTCTAGAGAGCATTGACTCACCTCATCTTCGGTTTCCTCTAGTAACCTGGAAAATGCAGACAATGAATTATATAGGTGGGTATGCTTTTTTAAGCAAACAGCAAACTAAGACTAAATTTTTTTTAAAGTAAATTGTTGCAGTGAACTTGTGCATTTTTTTCTAAGAAAGATACTAAGAATGTGTTGCAGTGAATTGGTCTCTCATCTCACCTTCCGCAATAAGATGATATCTCCTTTGAGTGAGCACGAGATTCTTGCTTATCTATGCATGAGAAGGACAGATTGTCAGAGGAAAGCTCAACTTACCAGAAATTACTCATCATTTAATATAAAGAGCATAACAAAAAATATTTTGGCAGCTTTCTGGCGTTACATGGAGATAAATCTCATAAGAGAGAGATTATGGTGGTTTACTAGATAACATCTGCTATATGGACCTTATCTTTACTAATATACAAGAATCATGGTGGTTTAGCCACTATATATAATTTAGTCCTGTAAGCTCAAGTATAAGACAAGCTTACTGAAAGTTGTCACCAATACATACTACTAGTGATGTCATCCCAGCTATCCACTTTCATCCATATTCTTTTGTTAGAATCAATCTGCATAAATGATCATACACCACCAGTGAGTGGGTGAGAAGATGGTTCACATGTATGCAATTGCCAGACGATTAGTGACCAAATTGATGGCATTTCATGCAGCATTGTTGCATACACACATTTCTTACAATTTTAAATATATGATATGTTCAAGCATTCACCTTCTGAAGAGTATAGTCTTGCATCTTATCACAAAGCCCATCCAGGAGGTCAACAACTCTCAGCTCACTGACTCTGTATAACACAAGTTTCTCATATTATTATCATCTCCACCATTAAGAGATGCGTGCGTAGGATAAATGGATAACCAATTTGGAGTAAATGATATTATAAGCAAATGATGACTAAACTCTAATTTCTTTGTGATCAATAAGTACGTTTTTGCAGGGAAAAGAAACCACACGGAAATTTCTGCTAGAATTAAATGCTTATAAAGGATACCCGCTTAAATAAATTGGGGTCTATATTTACAAATTGGATTTAATCTCATTACTGCAAACTATTCTAGTTATAATGCAAACGGCAATTAAATAACAATTCAGAGAGATAATATTTGGATATTTACCTGTAATCTATCACCTTTCCTCTACGTTGCCCTGTTGAGTCTAACCGATGTCTCATGTCAAGATGGTTTTTTGGCTTCTCCTGGAACGAAAATAATCAATGATATTAATACAAAACAAACATAGGATAAAAGGGTTTGACACTTCTAATATGGGACAATATAACCATTTTAAGTTGAGAAATAAGTATAGCATAACTGCATAGGCAATAATAATCCTCTGGTACAAAGTAAACAATTTTTATTGTGCAGATATGAAAGGTGAAAACATCTTATTTACATTCCAGCTTGAGAAACCCAAAGATATAGCAAGGTTAGTCAAGAATTCAGTATGAAGTGAGCAATACTATGCTCTTGATACAAGGTAAATTGATGTTTTTTTTATTAATATGTAGCCAAGAATATATTATATCTATTTTACATTTGATAAATGCCAAGAAAGTCATTAACAGTAAGGCTGTCACAACTGTATCCCACCACATTTTGAATATAACAGTAGGTTCCTTATGCCTCTGATAATATCGTATTAGGCTGCTAATAACTTCCACCATGGTTCACTTGACATTGAGATTATTTGACTAGTCTGTTGCTCACTTGCTCTGGGATTATTTTGTTAGACAAAGACATCACGAATTTAAACTGCAATATTTTTAAGAATTCACCACCATATTGGTTGTGAAATGAGTTATAGGCTGCTTATAAACCTTTAACAGTAGGCTCTTAATAACTTCTCACCATGTTTATGGTTGACACAAAGTTTATGGGGCTAGCTTGCTCGTGTTCAGATATTACAACAGTAATATTTGAAATCAAGAGATTTTGCTCCAATTTCAAGCTGCCTTTCATGGTCGGAATTGTGAGTGTAGCTCGTCACATATTTGATATGATTTTGCTCCAATTTCTAGCCAGAATTTTTTAGTATCAAAAGATGCCCTGAATGTTAGTTAAAATATAGTTTCAGTTCATGATTTTTGGATTCTGGTAGGGAGTAGGATAACTTGTTTAAAGGTAGAAACAAAATCGAGCAGTTCTGCCATTAGTTCCTCTAAAACCTTGTTTTCTTGAACTGTTGCCCATTAAACATGAGAATTCCATTAAATAATACTTTTTTTTATCTTTTCCCTTGACCTTCCCATTACCACTCTCAACTTTCTCTGAAAAGTGGTTCTGAAAGCAGGATTGTAAAACACTTCCGAAGATAGGCAACTGAAGCTGTTTAAACTATGTACAGGACTGAAATAATGCATAGGAAGAAATGAGAGAGTCATACGGTCATACCTTCATCATTTCGAGTTCCAATTCCTCCTACAAAACATAAAACCCATTGATTAATTCAAATTCTAACCATAAAATCTCAATTAAGAAGTTGCATCATTGAGAATGTGCATAAACAAAATTCAGTTCAGTAACCACAAAAAGCAAAAATATAAATTAACTAGGGAGTAGAATGCACCTTAAATACACATTATACGACCTCTAATAAGCTTTCTTTTCATGTAAACATATTATAAATACTAATTCAATTATAACCAGAACATGTCATCGTCCATCTTTAACAAAAAGCTCAGAAGCCAATAGGTTGATAGTCTGTATTATAGATCATATAGCTCAATTTCACCACAAAACAGAGAATGAAGAAGCAGCCTCCGGTGCAAATAGTACATCCCCAAATCATGGTTCTTGTTTATGACAAGAAATCACAGACTATTAACAGATATTTTATTACGTATGCAACTTTGTTTAAGTGATTACATATAAAGCATACATGGATGATGGATGGGCACGCTACACAAAAAGTCAGCAAACTTTCTACAATTCCATTGAGGTATCCAATCTTTTTCTTAGTTGAAAGTTGTTAGAATTAATATTATTAGTTAGTATTAGAAGATATAAGGTCAGGGGGGGCTGTAGAGTCAGGGAACTCATTGGGCTCTAGGATTTAGTGCCTGACTTTTGGTTTTCCTTTTATGTATATATATACCTTGTTGTATCTTGTAAGATGAAGTGAGAAATATACACTTCAGTTAAACACTTCAGTTCTGTGTCTATTTGATAACATGGTATCAGAGCTGGATTTCCAGCTCCAGTAACCTATCATCTGTATGATTCCTGACAATATTCAACTCGGCCCATCTAAAGGTGATTACTCATCTCACCGCCCCCATAGAAGGTCTTACTGGCCTCCGGCGACCTTGTCTGTCCAGCCCGGTGATTCTCTGCTGCCTCACGCGCCTCCAGTCGCCGCCGCCCTAAGCCCACGCGCCGGCGCGTGAGCCACCGGACCGCCGCCGTAGACTTCGAAATTTCTGCTCCTGGGTCGGTTTTCTCCTCTGGTTTCATTCCTGGTGAGATATACAAGTTTCCCTGATGTTGATAATTTGATTATTTCTGGATTTGTCTGATCTTCTCTGATTCTGATGTTGGCAATCTGATTATCTGAGTTGTGTGATTATTTCTGACCTGGTAATCTGATTTGTCGGGTTTAGCTTTCTGCATTGAATCTGTCAGCCATAGTCATCTGATTTAGTTCTCTGATTTCTGATTGTGGTTTCGTGGCTGGTTGATAGTAATTTGAGCTACTTAAATTTGTTGAAGTTTGTCTAGAAATGGCTAACTTGAAACCATCTACCTCATTTTCTACATTTGTTGAAGGGTGTAATTCTACTTGTTTATTATCATCTGCTTCTGAATGGGTTATTGATTCTGGTGCTTCGGATCATATGACGGGTAATTATAATCTACTCTCGAACTTTAGTAAAGATCGATCTTCTGAAAAGATCATCGTTGCTAATGGATCTACTTCTCAAGTTATTGGGTCCGGATCAGTTGAACTTTCTCGATCTATATCATTATCCTCGGTATTAGGCCTACCTAAGTTCACATTTAACCTGATATCATTCAGTAAAATTACCCGTGGGTTGAACTGCAGTGTATCCTTTTATCCAGATTATTGTATCTTTCGGGATCTTTCAACAAAGCAAATCATTGGTAGAGGACGAGAATCTGGTGGACTTTATGTATTTGAACCTCGGGAAGTAAAACCACAAGTAGGCTTAACATCATTATCTCCTTTCGAAATACATTGTCGTTTAGGGCATCCATCCCTTCAAAGTTTAAAGAAACTATATCCTCAGTTTTCACATATGTCTTCCCTAAATTGTGACTCATGCCAATTTGCTAAACATCACGTGTTCATCTAAGTCCTAGAGTTAATAAACGAGCCGCATCTCCATTTGAACTAGTTCACTCTGATGTATGGGGTCCTTGTCCCATTACTTCTAAAACTGGGTTCAAGTACTTGGTTACTTTTGTAGATGATTATTCCCGTGTTACTTGGTTATACTTGATGAAGAACCGCTCTGAAGTATTCACTCATTTTTGTTCATTTATCGCGGAGATTAAGACGCAATTTAACGTCTCTGTGAAGACTTTGCGTAGCGATAATGTAAAAGAATACACCTCTGAAAACTTTCATACTTATATGCTTCAGCAAGGCATACTTCATGAATCCTCTTGCGTTGATACACCTGCTCAAAATGGAGTTGCTGAACGCAAAAATCGTCACCTTCTTGAAGTGGCTCGTGCACTACTATTTCAGATGACTGTTCTGAAACCATTCTGGGCCGATGCAATCTCTACTGCTTGTTTCCTAATCAACCGTATGCCATCAGCTGTTCTTCGTGGGGAAATTCCAATGTCTGTTCTCTTTCCTAATCAATGTTTGTTCCCGATTGAACCCAAGATATTTGGGTGCAGTTGTTTTGTTCGAGATACTTGACCTCAAGTTGGTAAATTAGATCCAAAGTCTCTCAAGTGTGTTTTCCTTGGATATTCTCGTCTTCAGAAAGGTTATAGGTGTTTTTCTCCTATCCTCAATCGTTACATTGTCTCACGCGATGTCACATTTGTGGAGGAAACACCTTTCTTCCCAGTACCCACTTCTCCTAATCGTGAAAATCATGATGATTTGTTGATCTATACTATATCGATTCCGAATTCGACTGTTGACTCTCCAGTTCCATCTACCTCAGAAGAACCTTCAGAATAGCCTTCAGAACCAACTCGACCGCCAGTGATTCATGTATATAGTCGGCAACGCCGACCCACTTCAGAATCTCATGAGGTTCCTCCTGTGGCTCCAACTTCTCCAACTCCTGGCCATGTGCCTCCAGACCTTGAGATTCCAACATGTGATCCATCATCTAGTAGTGAATCAGATACTGCAGGGGATCCTCAATCTGATAACAACTTAGATTCAGATACAGTTGGGGATACTCAATCCAATTCATCATCTCATGAGTCTGATCACGATGTTCCTATTGCTCTTCGGAAGGGTAAACGTTCGTGCACTTATCCAGTTGATTCCTATGTCTCTTATGCTAAATTGTCTACAGCTTCTCGATCATTGGTTTCTTCGTTAGACTCTATATCTATCCCTAAAACTATTGGAGAGGCTTTTGCTCATCCGGGTTAGAGAAATGCTATGATCAAAGAAATGAACGCTCTTGAGCATAATAATACATGGACTTTAGTACCGTTACCGGCGAGTAAGAAGGTCATTGGTTGTAAGTGGGTATTCAATGTAAAGGTTAATCCGTACGGATCTGTAGCTAGATTAAAAGCGCGTTTGGTTGCAAAAGGATACGCTCAAACCTATGGGGTTGATTATTCAGAGACATTTTCTCCTGTCGCTAAGTTATCATCTATTCGTTTGTTCATATCTCTGGCTGCAACTTATAACCGGCCCCTCCATCAGTTAGATGTGAAAAATGCCTTCTTGCATGGTGATTTACTTGAGGAAGTCTATATGGAGCAACCACCCTGGTTTGTTGCTCAGGGGGAGTGTGGTAAAGTTTGCAAATTACGGAAGTCGTTGTATGGTCTAAAACAATCTCCTCGTGCCTGGTTTGGACGCTTTAGTACAGCAGCTAAGAAGTTTGGTTTACATAGAAGCGCATATGACCACTCGGTGTTCTTTGCTTCATCCAATTCAGGATGTATACTGTTAGTTGTATATGTTGATGATATCATTGTTACCGGGAGTGATGAAAATGGAATCAAGAAATTGAAAGACTTTCTAGCATCTCAGTTCCAGACTAAGGATCTTGGTCCTTTGAAGTATTTACTGGGAATCGAAGTATCTCGGACTCGTAAAGGGATTTGTTTGTCACAACGCAAGTATTGTTTAGACATTCTCACTTATTCGGGTATGATCGAGGCAAAGCCCTGCGATGCTCCCATGATTCCAAATGTGAAGTTGAAAGCTGATGAAGGTGACCTTCTTGAAAATCCGGAGAAATATAGAAGAGTTGTGGGAAAGCTCAACTATCTGACAATCACACGTCCTGATATTGCTTTTCTGGTAAGTGTAGTGAGTCAATTCATGTCGTCCCCGAGAACCTCACATTGAAGTATCTGAAAGGGTTTACCGATGCTGGCTATGGTGGAGACCCTACTAGCAGACAGTCTACAACAGGCTATTGTGTTTTTGTTGGTAGGAATCTGGTGTCATGGAAGAGTAAGAAGCAGAATGTTGTATCAAGATCAAGTGCCGAATCTGAATATCGTGCTATGGCTCAAACCACTTGTGAACTTGTATGGTTACGCAATCTTCTTGATGAAATTGGTTTTCCTTAGTCAAAACCAATGAATCTATGGTGTGATAACCAGGCTGCTATTCATATTGCTAATAACCCAGTATTTCATGAGAGGACTAAGCACATCGAAGTGGATTGTCATTTTACTCGAGAAAAGATAGAAGATGGAACGATTACAACCTCTCATGTGAGAAC
Organism: Pulicaria dysenterica; assembly: GCA_947179395.2. Classification (NCBI taxonomy): domain Eukaryota; kingdom Viridiplantae; phylum Streptophyta; class Magnoliopsida; order Asterales; family Asteraceae; genus Pulicaria; species Pulicaria dysenterica. The sequence goes on along the minus strand of OX359288.1, from coordinate 106,442,385 downwards.
AGGAGATCAGCTTGCTGATGGATTCACCAAAGCCTTGCCAGGAAATAGAATTGATAATATTTGTAACAAGCTGGGCATGATCAATATCTTTGCTCCAGCTTGAGGGAGAGTGTTAGAATTAATATTACTAGTTAGTATTAGAAGATATAAGGTCAGGGGGAGCTGTAGAGTCAGGGAACTCATTGGGCTCTAGGATTTAGTGCCTGACTTTTGGTTTTCCTTTTATGTATATATATACCTTGTTGTATCTTGTAAGATGAAGTGAGAAATATACACTTTAGTTAAACACTTCAGTTCTGTGTCTATTTGATAACAAAAGTAAACTTACTTTCAAAGATTACCAGAAACAGTAAGGAGCTTTAAGTATTTTTCGTTTTCTGGTAACCTGCTTTCAATTTTATGGTTATCAACTTTCAATTCTACATTGATTGATCAGTGTTACTGAAACTGGTAATTTCTGCATCTAAGCTACATTTACTACTCACCAGCTTAAGTTTAAGAGTTACCTCAAAATATAGTCACCTTAAATTCAGCCAAGAAAAAGAAAAAAGAAAAACAAATGTTAGATTCCCCAAGCATGAAATTTAATGAAGTTTTGCTACCTTTTGCGTATCTTGCCCTATAAGGATTCAAATCGATTCCTATGACAAACGCATTGAATCTGACCATAAACTCAAAGATGTTTTCTCCAATTACCCAATTACCAACGCACACATTTCAAATTTCCAATACAGAACATACTTAACCATGAATCGGATGTAGCAATAACAGAAAACTACAGATCGGACAATTTCAAAAATTCAATGATGAAATTAAGTACTCACAGCTACGGCATTACAAGCTCTGCACTTATCATGAATGGAATGAGCTATAGATAATGCGATAAATATCGTCGCCACGAAGATCAATCGTCGCAACGCTGCCGTCACCGCCATCTTCTACTCTTCTTTCCGGCGCACACCTATGACCTATGTACTCAAAACACCATACTCGGCGATTTAAAAAGTGACGACCACTGACCGGAGACTTTTGTTACGTGGAAGAAGAGTGTTATGACCAATAAGAAAGAGCCGCCTGGCGCAGGGTGGTAGGGTTTCGACACATCAGATTAAACATCTAGCTTCCTTTGAAATTGAAATTTTTATAACTGCCCCTTTGAAATCCCACGATTCGTAGAAAAATCACATGTTTAAATAAGTGTTACCCTCTTCATATGATTTTAGTCGCAACACTTTGATTAGAGTTAATTACAAAATTCTTAATTTTAGAACAGAGCTTTTTTCATTATTGGTCCTTTAGCCAAAATTCTTGCAAATTTAGTCCTTTATTTAGGAATTTGTTACACTATTGGTCCTTTAAGCTAACATCGTTAGTTTTAACCGTTAGTTTGAGGGGTAATATGGTCTTTTTACATGTAAATGACCAATTTTGTAATTAAAATAGTTAAAGTAATATTTTTACCATTTTTTAATTATTAATTTATTGCTTTTATCATTATTAATTAGTTTTAGAATTAATTACATAGTTAATTACATAACTAATATCTCTCTCTCTCCAGAAACACAACACACTCTCCCTCTCCATCTCTACCTCTCTTCTTGGTGATTCAACCACCGCCCACCTCCCACTCTCTCTCCACCCACCTCTCACTCTCTCTCTACAGCCACCGCCCACCTCCCACATAGCCACCACCCACCTCTCACTCTCTCTCTACAAACACAACACACACACACTCTCTCCATTTCTCCCTCTTCTCGGTGACTCAACCACAACCACCGCCGGTTTGCCATTAACTCAACCACAACCTCAACCACAGCCACCGCTGCCACCCTCCGCCACCCAAGTAGGGTTTTTTTAAGGTTTTTCTTCGGGCACTACGACCACCACCAACATCTTCCGTTTGAATTATGATCTCTGTTTTTCTACGATTCCAAGCTTTGTTCTCACCAGATCTGGTTTTAGAGTTCGAAGAAACGGAGATCTTTTGGTTGTTTTGATAAAGTTAGGGTTTTTTTCTTTCTTGGTTGTATTCAGGGGGTTTGATTTCATAGGGTTTTCTTAGGGTTTTCTTCTGTGGTGATGATGGTTAATGGCGGTGGTGTTGGTGGTTTACGGCAAGGTAGTGGTGATGTGCTGGTAGAATGAAAAGGATGTGTTGGCGGCGGCGGCGGATGGTGGTGGAGTCTGGGAGGTGACCGAGTGGGATAGATGAAGACCACAGCCACCTCTCACATTTATTTAGGGTTTTTTTTTCTTACGGCGGTGGTGGTGGTGAGTTGCAGGTGGCGGTGCTGCCATGGTGGCGGTGGTGAGTTGCAGGTGACCGAGGGGAACCTTTTCAAATGGGGGTGGGGGTGTTTGTTTTGTAATTGATATGTAATTAGAGCTAAATATCAAGAAATTAAGAATTATAAAACAGTGAATTAATAATTAAAAATTGTAAAAGAAATTATAAAATCAAGATTTAATTACAAAATTAGTCCTTTACATGCAAAATGACTAAATTGCCCTTTGACTAGCGGTCAAAACTAACGATGTTAGCCTAAAGGACCAATAGTGTAACAAATTCCTAAATAAAGGACTAAATTTGCAAGAATTTTGGCTAAAGGACCAATAGTGAAAAAAACCCTATTCTAAAAGGACGAATTTTGTAATTAACTCCTTTGATTAAGAGTTATTTTAGTAATTTCATCATTTACTAATATAAGTATATGTAATTGTAAAAGCACCTCCTATCATTAGTGCTTCTAGCAACAAATATGATTTTTTCTTGAATTATTGTCAAGATTTAGAAATGGTACATTATCTAAAGTTAGCAACCGACGGGTTTGTAGCCTAACGACATAAGGTGTTGGAAGATGTTCCCCTTAACCTATGATCATGGGTTCAAATCCCGTAGTGGACAAAAATGTTAGATTTAAAAGTAGATTAGTGTGTGCATGTGTTCTGCAGTTCAAAAAAAATCCAAAGAAAGCAAATAGAAGGATAGAGAGACCACCTTAAAAAGAAACTCCTCCGTATAACCGCTTCTAATTATCAAAAATGTTTTAACTGTTGTTATATCACAAGTCAAATTCTTTTTATAACACACAGAAAGCAAATTAATGAAAGTTTAATTAAGTAGAGTCATTTGGTTTCTAATAATCGATGTGCTAGTTTAGTTAAGGAGATTTGGGCGTGGTGGTAATGATGATTATTTTTGCGGAAGGAATGGTGTCCGTTGATGAGAAGTATCTTTTACAACCAGATGGATTTATAAAAATAGTCTTTCTACTCTCGAATAAAGATACAAGTATCTGCAACTTACCTTTTCATACTCCGCTTAGACTATGGTTGTTGTAATAAATAAATTGTACAGCCTTTTACAAATCAACATTTCTCAACTATTTTAACCTTAATAAAGTTTAACCATTAAAACAAGATACCCTTCATGTTCCTCAACAAATTTTGACATAATTCAAAGACAACTAAAATGGGGAAATCAAACTGCACAATTTTCACTCATGTCCTCAATTCAACCAACAACCAAAACAAAATCAATTATACACATCTAATAAAGATATCATACTTGTTTTCTATATACACTTATTGATGGTAAAAGAATTACAAAAACAGCATTAAAAATCAGATCAAATATCATCATTTAAGAGCTGTCTGTGTAAACATCTCCCAACACCAAAAGTGTATAACGAAAACAAATATGAAAAGAAAAAAAACCGTATATTGTACAACAAAACACGAAGGTGAACTCTATATACCTTCATTCTCCTGTTCTGTTCACGTGTTGGGGAAAATTCCCGAGAAATTCGGTATCTTATCGACATGTTTCAGGGCCTTTTCTGCAATCTGACGTGTATGATAATCGCCATGCTGGAAAGCATCGACGAGTGCTGTACTAACATTAGGATCACCAGACACTTCATAAGCAATATCTTCTGTCCTTAAAAGTCTTTCCACCACCCAAACCGCCAGTTTTCCTAAACTTTCGGTTTGTTTTTCAAGTAAAACATCAAGAATCGGTTTGATTCCTTCTATTTCACATAAAACCGCCACCCCTTCTTCTATATTCACCCCATCATCTAATAAAGTAGACAATGCAGCTAAAGCTTCCTCAATTACCTTCTCATTTGTGTGATCTAAAAGAGCCACAAGCCTAGGTAAAGCAGGGCCTTCTAATAAACAGAAAGTATCTTTTCGTGCACACGCCCCGCGGTGTACCCTACATAACCCCGTCATCACAGGTTGTTTGCTAAAACAAGAAAACATCAATGCGCAAAAACCAGGTGTCGGGACTTCTGGGAGTTGGGTTAAGTTTTTGGATTCTCGAGATAAGTTCTTTAAAGCAAAAGCTGAGACCATTTGCACGTTATCTTGCCCATTTGCTTGAAGAAGATCAGTGAATAATATTGCAAGATCATGATCACGGCATAAAGAAACTGCTTTTGGTTCATCAGGTAACACAAATGTTATCCTTGAAAGCACCCGAACAAGCCCTTCTAGATATGGTGTTACAAAACGACTTCTTCTTGGTTCTCCTTGCCGAATCATTCTGATTCTTGAAATCACCATTTCGAATGCACCTTCATCTAGCAATTGTCGTGTGAGCCCAATATCTGTTTCAGGTAGATCTGCAAGAAGCCCAACAGCTGCTGCTTGTTCTTCGGTACTTGCAATGTTTTCTGCAATTATTTTAATTAATCCTCCAAGTTGACCTGCAGTCCCGCGTAATGAACTGGCTAGTTCTTGAGCCATGTTAGGTGAAAGATTTTGTAGAAGTTTTATGGAAGCCAAACGAAGGTCTTGTTGTGGGGCGTCAATAAACTGAACCAAACTGTTAATGGCACCTGAGCTTTTGATAGCAGAAACGACTCTAATTAATGTGACAGGAGAGCTAGTTAGTCCAACAAAAACTTGCAGGAGTTTGCATTCAATAGCTGGCCCAGTGTTGCTGATCAAACGGAGTAGATTATGAATTATGTCTTCTGACACAAGGGTCTGGTGGTTGGGACCTAAGGGGATCGAGGCAAAGTCACAGTCGGAGGTTACAATATTTGCAAGTATTGTAGCAGAGATTTCTTTGAGTCTATTAGGGAGGTGATTTGGGCCTGCAAAAAGGTCTTTGACCAGAGGCGAAAGTATCCCTTCATCGACTAAGATTTTGGCACTTGGGTCACAAGATGAGACCTGATTTAGGGCTTTTAGAGCTGCTTCTCGAGACTGCATATTACCGCTTTTCATGAGGTTGATTAATGATGAACCAACGGTTCGAGCCACAACAACTTTTACCTCATTGCTTAGAGCCAGCTCACCAAGGTATGAAGCCATGGATAGTTTAGTTTCTGGGGAACCTGAAAGCATGCAAGTGTTAACATTCTTTGCCATCAACAGTCTAGTTCGATCTATGGCTTATCAAAAGAAAACATAATCCCATAATTGTCTCCAAAAAAACTCCATGTTAACTTATTGGGGTGTTTGGATGTGCGCTTTGAAAGTGATTAAAAAGATAGTCTGCTGTGACATAACAGGCTGCTATTTGAAATTGTAATAATCAGATAACCAAATGTTTCAGTGTTAGTCAAATTTTGATCATTTAAGAAACTAGTAAATTAAAAGAAAGGGCACATAAGTAGCTTTATTTGACCCTAGCATATATAATCAGTTTTGTTACTGAATATTTATCCTAAACAATCAGGCAATCAAATGCCGGATTGGTTTATCCAAACATTAAAACTGTTTCAAAACACAAATCACGTGCTTTATAAAAAAACACAAATCATGCATGGGTATGCTACTATTTATTTGCTTGATAACTTCTCCGTATAAAATTACAAACTTTTGCTCATAACCAGAAGTCCAGAACCTAAAATTTATAAAACTCAATTATTTATGTCTTCATATTTTATGATGCACTTCAAATCTAACAATTTATATCATCTATGTACCCATCAGAATGTCATATGAACTAACAAATTTAACACCAGTAAAAAATGCAAGAGTTCATTTAAATACCTTCAAGAAGAAGTGTCAAAAGGGGTTGCAATCTACCACTTTCAGCCATTTGTCTCACATTATTCTCATTCTGCCCCAGATTTTCCAAAGTTTTATCAGCTTTCTCAACCGTCAATACATTTTCAGATTTGCTACTCGTCATTCCAACTAAGATAAGAATTGCTCCATTAACAGAACCGATTTTATCACATAAAGACTCCAATTTTGAGAGCTCAAAGAGCAACGAGACAGCTTCTTCTCTCTCTTTTGACTGTTCATGGGACAAAAACTTAACTATTGTGCGCACATTATCTCCTTGAGCCATTATTTCCTGCAAACCAACAAAAAATAAGATAAAATACATATTTATATCGATAACGGTAAAATTGACATAGATAGAATATAGTAATTAATAAACATTCATGTACATATTTAGATTCTCATAAACATATCACTCACATCCTCTTCATCCAATTTTCTTCAAATTAACAAATTAAATTCAAATATGCCATTGATACCTGGATACTCACAATTTCGAGCTGTTACATATGAATATGTCAATTCAGGTTTTTTTTTATCTTCAAGGGCAAGTGTCACAAAAAAGAATCATACTTTGTCACTAATCTGTTATGGTAATAATAATTTTTTCGTCTGTTTTAGTAACACTACTTTGTGTTGATGTCATAAATGTTAATTTAGGCACAAAATGACTGGTTGCACATAAAACTAGGCAGATTTTTAACAATTTGACTTCATTTATTTTAGCTGGTTGTACCAATCGTTTTGGGCTTAAATTACCAAATTAGCACATCAACACAAAATATAATTACCAGTATGAATCATTAACAAAAGTACATTCTTATTATATGAAAATTCCCTATCTTTAATGGGTATTCAATGCATTAACCTCCTAAATACTTTTATTCAAAAGATTAAATCATTTATAATTTTATATCCACCTTTGACAAGCTATTTTCTTACAAAAAAAGATGATAATAAAATCAAAAGGTTTTAGACAAAAAGTGTTTCTGGTTATTTATATCTGACCCAACCCATTTTAACCCATAGAAAAGTAACCCATTTTGACCACACCCTTTTTGCCACCTCTATTAAAATGCATGAAAGTTTCAGCGTCTATTTTGTCATCAAACATTTAATAACCTTGTTATCATCATCATCCTTGACCACAACTTGAAGAGTCTCCAAAGTTTTACATCTAACTCTACGACTGCAGCTCTTCAACATGTCAACAATAATTGGAATCAGCTCAGCATTCCGAATAATATGTTTATTTGAAGGATTTTTTTGACAAAGGTATTGAACAAATCTCAAAGCCCGTAGAGTATCATTCTCAGGACAACCAACGTTCAATGACTTGCGAGCCATATCAAGTTGTACAGCTTCATTTCTAGCATTCCATTCTTCAATAGTGTTCCTCAAAGCAATACTTGGATTCATATCGGTTGTTTTCAGTTCTTTCAATGTCAAGGGACAAAGCAGCTTCCTGTTGCTTTCTTTACATTCATTGAACCATTTTTCAATTGCTTCACGCTCAAATGTTTGCCCATTTTCGATTGTTACAGGATCTCTCATGATTTGTTTTGAAAGAGGGCATATGAATGCATCATAAATAGGCTCTATGTGTTGTCTTTCGAATTGAAAGCTATCATCTGATTGGCTACCAAGTTCATGACTATCATCCCAGGTCCCCGCCATAATAACGAGTGTTACCTAGGTAAAGAAAGAAACAATAATTCGTATTCAGCATGAAAATCGCTGCATATATGATAGACAGATCAGGTAGAATAGAAACAGAAGATGCAAAGGAAAGAGGAAAGAAACTAGTTGAGTTCCCTATTCTTTTATGTGTATTTATACCCAATAATCAAATTCTATAACCTGCACACTACAGTTATAAGCATGGAAACTAAAATGCTATCTAGAGTAATGATATTAGTTCATATAAACATCAAACTTATATGGCTTTAGAGTTTCATGTTCCCTTCACTCCATGAAAACCTTATATCGTCCTTTATACGAATTGCAATGTTTTTCTTTCCAGATATCAAAATCTTGTAAGGATAAGTAAATAGACAACGAGACAGCTCTAGTTAGAAAGTAGAAACATGACCAAAAGCAGAAATGTTGGTCCACTATAAACATGACAAGGAGATTACTAATAAAGGGCTTTTTATGACATAGAATAATGATCAAGTTACAAAAGTATAGATAGAGTCAATATGTTGATACTTCCATAACAGGAGGAAGGAATAAAGATTTCATCACAGTTTCAAAGACTAGTTCAATTTGACAATATTAAGACTTCATAAGTACATAATCTATACCGCATCCAAATTTCAGTTACAGTTTCCAATGGCAATAATCAATGCAAACTCCTAAACAAACCAGCATACACGCCATCACAAACTCAAATTGACAAGGAAGAACCACATATTCGGTCCACTATAAATCACTTCAGATCAGAAACTCAGGAACAATCCACTATTATTCACAAATCATAATCACAAAAACATATACGCGCAATTAGGACAGAAAACCAAGCAAAATTACCTTGAGTTCTTGCTATTCAATTGAGATTCTGCAAAGCCCCTTCATCCTGCAACCTGTAGTGTCAATTATTGAGGCAGGAAACGAACGAAAATGAAGAGGGTATTTCCTGAAGTTGGCTTGAATCGGAAGGAATCAGGGTTTCCTTGCAGAAAATTTCAGCGGCAAGTAGACAGAAAGAAGAAGGAAGGTGCGACAAGTGATGATATTGCGAGATTACAGAAACCCAAAAGTCAAAAACGAAAAATCAGTGAACTTTTTCAATAAATTAAACAAAGTTTAGAGAGGAGAGGAGAGGAGAGGAGAGGAGAGGATGAGAGAGAAGACAGGATTTTGAAGTCAATGATGATAGTCGTCGTATTTGAACAGAGGTGAGGTGAGGGGTAGTGACACAGCTGTTTGTTTACTTTCCGAATTTGTAAATGTTTGACTCGAGAACAAGGAAATATCTTCTTTATCCAAAATTATTATGTATATATTTTCTTTGATTTATTAGTTGTTTAGTGTTTTAATAATATAATAATAATTTAAAGTTTCAATAAAATATTAATAATTAGGACAAATTATAATTTTCTTAAAACTTATAATGTATTAATTTATAAGTTGCGACCAATGGCAGACCCAAGCCATAGTCGGAGGTGGTACGGGACACAAGCCAATTTTATTCGCAAAGTGTAAATTTTGATTTTTTTAAGCGGTGCTACCATTTCGTAGTGTAAATTTCGATTTTTTTCGAGCTAATGTTACCACCTTTTCTAATGGTGTCACCACTCATTTTAAATCCGGTATCCGTCCCTAATTACGACACGTATAATTGTGTGAATTAAACATTCACATTCTTTTTGTTAAAAAGTATGATATTAATAAACTTTCAAACTCAGTTATAATTTTAATTAATCAAAATTTTCAAACCTGCTTGCTCTAAATGACATCTAACTGCTTTTTACATGTCTTCACATTTATAACATCCAACTCATATTTATTGTTACCATGAATTAGTTGTCTTGAATCGCAATATACTAACCAGTTACAATATGAATCGGAAAAATCAAAATTACGTAGAAATTAATAATAATATAATTGAAGTAATATACAATAATAATATAACCTAATTCTGTCTAAACAGAGTATGAAGGAAAACAAATAAATAGATTATTAATTGACAAATAGATAAATAAATTATTGAAATAACATAAATAGAGACAATTAATTTAGCTTAAAAAAGAACAATTTTGATCCAACACAAATTACCACTTCATTGAATATGTGATTCTTGTGGTTTATACTTTATACATTATTAGTACATACAAGCTCCACTTGCCATTGCTACTTTGACTTTGGAACTAATTTGAACCTCTAATACATTCTATCATGTTTTTTTATCATTGCAAGTGTAATTGCCCATATAACTTTTGTTGGCAATTGAAAACTGCTTGATTTTTCACTTTATCTTCTCACCATCTATTTTTTTTATCATTAGGAATCATTGCATATTTAGCAACAGTACTCAGGCCTTTAAGTTTCTAATTGAAGGGAGTATTTGTGGACTATCCTTTGACCTTGGTGTCTAAGTTGAAGAGAAATTATCAGATGCATACTATTACTATATAATATTAAAAATGCCACATAATTAATTAAAGAATCCATTATAAAAACTTGTAAAAATAATTAGAGAGCTTAATTTAAGAACCTGTAATAATAGAAAAAGAACTTTTAAGCATGAATAGCACAATCTTGACATACTAATTGTACATTTATTAAAAAACTGGATGAAGTTTAAAGAACGCGCACAAACATTAAAATCCGTTTGTTTACCCGTCTATATTTATTTATTTGTTAGATGGCAAGACATTCACCTTCATTCTCAAATTATTGAAAATGAGACAATTTTGAGCTTTCCATAACATGTAAAGAGTTGTCCGTACAATTGCATGCCACGCCCTTATTCTCTCTCGGCATAAAACGAAGCCTCAAAATAAACCTCATTACGCACTCAAACACCTTGCAATCCAAACACCACGAAACACAAGCTTGTTTTATACTTCACTTGAAAAGCCCACAAACACAAACAACGGCTTGTTGATTTAAAGTATTCGATTAAGTGAATCCAGTTAGATTTCGGTTTTTCATTTTTATCTAAATATATACCCAAGATTCAAGAGATTCTAAGAAATATATTTCGACACTATTGAGTGCTATTAGGATATGCACTAGAATCTTTAAGAAGATCGGAGGTTCCATTGTTGGAGCTACCACAAGCAAATGTTTTATTAGGGCAATATGCTTACATCCTGCTAGCATAGAACCGTCTTAATCAACATAATTGAGAAAATGGTCCAACAAGTTAGATTTTTTTTCAAATCGCTTTTCATAGGAGCTTTTGGTCGTTGATATTTCTTTGTTTTAAGTTGATATTTCTTTGTTTTAAGTTGTTTTATATCTTGTTGTTGTAGTGCAGTCTAGGTGTATCATTCATAAAATTGCAAAAACATCTAAAAAAACTAAATATTTACACACTATATAAGTTAAATCCTATTTGTTTTTACACTATCCGGTTTATATGATAGTTACCAAAATCAATCAGAAATTGATATTAATTAATTTGGTTTTGGTCCAAACCAGTCCAAAATATCCTAATCAAATAACCCGATCCAAAATATTCCACTAAACAATTTAATTTTTTCCGAATAATGAATACTCTTACTATAACTAATATATTATTTATTTATAAAAAGGGTAAAATATGTTTTAATCCCTAAACTTTAGATTTGAAGATGGTTTAATCCTTAAACTTCTTAAATGAATGATTTAATCCCTAAACTTTTTTAATAAATGTTTTAACCCCTAAACTTGTTATAATCCATCATTTTAGCCACTTGACCGTCTACAGCAAGTTACCAAACTTCTAAAGAGCATTTTAATCACTAAGCTTGAGGGTGTAATCGAATCAATCTGAACCAAACCTAGTCAAACTCTATCTCGACACTGTCTCTAAAACTTAAGCCGGTGAAGATTGAACAATCGATTGGTGAGTGGTAATTAACCGATGTTCGACAATCTACAAAGCCACAAATCACCATCTCATGGATTCCCAAAGAAACTAGAAAACAAAAATAGAGATAGAAGAAGACGAAGATGTGCAATCATTAAACTAGTGCAACTATACGAGTTAGAGTTTGACTAGGTTTTGTTCGGCTTGATTCGATTACACCCCCAAGCTTAGTAATTAAAATGCTCTTTAAAAGCTTGGTAACTTGCTGTAGAAGGTCAAGTGGCTAAAACGATGAATTGTAACAAGTTTAGGGATTAAATCGTACATTAAAAAGGTTTAGGGATTAAATCGTACATTTAAAAAGTTTAGGGGTTAAACCATTTTTATACCTAAACTTTAGGGGTTAAAATAACAAGAGTGGTTATGTGGCAATCCAGCAAACCCTTTTCACCAATTCTAAAAAGATTGGCATGTTTTAAGAGGATATGTTTTTAGAGCAATCCATGATAATGATGGATCAATTTTGACCCATAAGAGGATGTTAATCCTTTATTAAATTACCCATTTTTCCTTTCATTTTTAAGATATATATTGTTATTCAATTCGACCAGTTCGATCAGTTGGACCAAGAAACCAGTAGAACAAATGGTTCAACACTTGTTCTGGTTTTTAAAACATTGGTCCTCAATCAAGACCCATTTCACTGGAACAAATTCGTCTTTTACAGTCAAGAAATTATGAAAGATGATACTCAAGAGTAAGTTATTTCATACCCAGAATCAAGAAGCCAAGTCGTCTCCTTTTTTTTTTTTTTTTTGAAAAGCAGCCAAGTCATCTCCTTACCCCTTTCCTTTTTAATTTAATCAATCAATTAAAAATTTACATGGTTATCATTCAGTGTTGAGCAGTTTTATCCTCATCGATGAAAAAAGAAGAATGGTTGAGGTTTTCCCTGAGCCTGTAAGGAAGCAATGGAACAAATGGGAGCTAAGAGGACTGGTAATTCTCAGCCTCACACTACAAATTTCACTAATCTACACTGGAAACAGGAGAAAGTATATTGCCAAAAGAAGGATCAGAATCTTCATATGGTGTGCCTACTTGTTGGCAGACTGGGTAGCCACAGTGGCCCTTGGACTTCTGGTTGACCGCCAAGGGAATTCCAACAACAAAGAATATGGAGATCTAACTCTGATGGCTTTCTGGGCACCCTTTCTGTTGCTTCACCTTGGTGGGCCTGACACCATCACCGCTTATGCATTGGCAGATAATGAATTATGGTTAAGACACTTGCTTGGGCTTCTTGTCCAGACAGCTGCAGCAATTTACATCACTCTGTTGGCATGGGATTCCACTCTTATATCTTTCCTCACTGTTCCTATGCTTCTTTGTGGGATAATCAAGTATGGTGAGAGAACATGGGTTCTGATGTCTGCAAATCGTGAGCAGTTTCGGGATTCCGTTCTTGCAGAACGGGACCCGGGTCCTAGTTATTCTATGTTCATGGAGGAATTCTGCTTAAAAGAGGCAGAGGGGTATTATGTCACTGCTGCTCAAGTGGACGAGGGAAACTCGCCTGAAGATGATGTCGAAAGCGCAGCTGGTGCTACTGCTATACTGTCGATTCCTGATCTTGATGCAGGCGTACTGCACATAGCAGATTACTTCTTTGAAACTTTAAAGTTCAAGCGGCTTTTTGTTGATCTAATCCTCGGATTTCACCCGCGAGATGTGAGTCGATCTTTCTTTGAGCAAAAGGAATACGACACTGCTTTTGAGGTGATTGAAATTGAACTTGGGTTTGCTTATGATGTTTTCTACACAAAAGCGCCCATCATTTATACTCATTTTGGTTTGTTTTTCCGTCTCATGACATCTTTCATCAGCTTCTCTGTCTTGTTGATTTTTGTTGCATCCGTAAACAATAGATCACATAAGTATCTAGTTGGTGATGTTGCGATTACTTGCATACTGCTGATAGGTGCTATTTTGTTAGAAGTATATGCAGCCGTGTCTTTGCTTTTCTCGGATTGGGCAAGTCTATGGTTCAGCAATCGTTCTTCTAAGCTCCCATTTCAACCCCTGGTCTCATCACTCCAGTCCTCACAAAAAGAAAAACGCTGGTCGAATTCAATGTATCAGTACAGCTTAATAGATTTTTGCCTTAATCATAAATTGTCGTCATTTCAAGAAATCTTGAAGTTCGTCTCTTTGCCTAAAAGGGTTAATAACTTATGGGAAAAGCTACAGAGTTTGCGCCAGCTCAAACATCTCAAGATATCTCCTGAGCTCAAGTCTTTTATTTTTAAACACTTCAGGGATAAATCTACCAACACTGAATTGGACGTTAAGATTTTGGTCAACTGTCGAGGAGCGGTTTCTCTGCGAAACCACAAAAGTTATGGTACATTCAAATGGACTGTTGATGTGGAATTCGACCATAGCATTCTCATCTGGCATATTGCTACTGATCTCTGCTACAACCTGGAGATAAGTAAAAGGGAAAAAGATTCAGATGTTAGGGAAACCAAACAAGAATGGGATCATTACATGACATTCAGCAAGCAATTAGCGGACTACATGTTATATATCTTGGTTATGTGTCCATTCATGTTGCCTATTGGAATAGGAATGATTAGGTTCAGAGACACATATGCCGAGGCCATGGTATTTTTCAAAGAGAGAAGCACCACAAGTAAACTCGAGGCCTATGAAATGTTAGGACAAGTGAGCACCAAAGTCTTTCCAGCAACAGTGAAAGGAGATAGGAGTAAGTCGGTACTTTTTGAGGCTTGCAAGCTTGCAGCTTCATTAAAAGAGATTGGTGATCCTGGAAAGATGTGGAAGATGGTGGGTGATGTGTGGGTGGAGATTCTTGGTTATGCAGCTAGTCAGTGCAGAGGATATGATCATGCTCAACAGCTTGAAAAGGGCGGGGAGCTTCTTACTCATGTCTGGCTCTTGATAGCACATCTTGGCATCACTGAACACTTCAAGATAGAAGAAGGTCATGGAAGAGTCAAGTTGGCTGTTACCTGATAAGTCTAAAGGCTATACATGTAACAATATGCTATATAATGTAGTGAGATGATATACCCACTGTTTCATAATATAAATACCTGCCTTATCATCGCAGGGGACACTTATCTTAGTTCTTGGGTTCAGGAGTTCTTTCCACAATGTTGTTAATTGATGGTAAGGGTCAAGTTTCCATCTTAAACATGTTAAATGAGTGCATACTTAGGTGTGGCATTGTACGTTGCCAAATTAATTTCATGTGGTCGCCCCAAGTAGAATCTATTATAAGCTAAAGATATAAACCTAAGAAAGAACAACTTGAAGTACTTGATATCATACCAAGTTACCAACAATCTACTGAACTAATAATGACATATATAATAATATAACAAAAGGGACACGTTATAAAAAGATAGGACCAGTAATCAGAGTCAATGTTTGATGGAATGAACCATATGCATAAAGAATAACAATTCAGTCATCATGACCACAAAAAAATAATTTCATTCAGTATCGTTGTCACTATCACCACCGTCAGTAATGATGGCTTTTATTGTGGCAGATAATACAGGCAGCGAATAAACTAATCAAGCAGCTGAGAGGATACGTTACGCAACCTCAAGATTTGGTGTCCAACTTAGCATCTAAGCCGGCTATTCAACCTCAAGATTTGGTGTCCAACTAATCGTGGAGCCAGTAGATATGACACGTTGATTTACTAATAACTTCAGTCTTATATAGTAAGTCAATCTAAACATCCTATATTTATATGAACTAACTAGCACTGTTGTTGACTGTGTCCTAAATCAGTGGTCCTCACATCAAGAAATTGGTACCTATAATCACATCAATTTTCCTAGCACCATATTAATATATTATATACAAATATGTAAATCTTGAAATGATGAATAAACTAAAATTTACAAGAACTACTTTAGATTATTGCTTTGTAAGCATGACTACTATGATGAAATGCTCTATTTACCATTGAACTGATCAGTGAAAAGGAAGACGGGAAGATCCAGCTACCTTGATAGAGTCCAGCCATATGCAAACAAAAAATCAGATAAAGAAACAGTATTAACCTTTCAAACATATTATATGCGGTCCACATGAATACGTACCATTTAGTTTACATCATTGACTACAAGGGGGCCAAAATTTCTAAGTCAATTTGTTGGAACGTTATAAATATTGATAGAAACATATCACTTTGATTCTTTTAATTCCATGGGGTGTGGGCCCTTATCTAAAGAGAAAAATCAAATTAAACTATTGAAAATATCAAGGGATATATAGAATAATTATTGGTCTAGCATCATGTGTGGATCTAAAACAGGGTGGGTTCTTTTTACAGGTTTTCCTATTTACACCACCACTTAAAATTACTTCCTTTTCCTTTGGTAGAGAAATGGCTGTTGAGGCTGTTGTCTCTGTATTGATACACAATCTCACAAGTTTGGTAAATGAGGAATCAGGAATATTTATAAAGGTTATAGATGAAGTAGAAAAGGTTGTCATGGAGGTTAGGGAGATGCAAAACATTATAAATGAGGTAGAACACCAAGAGCAAGGTGAAAAGGTGCTTACTGATTGGTTACTGCAGTTTCTAGACATAATCTACGGTTTGAAAGATGACATAGAATCTTTTGCTCTAGCAGAAATCCATTTGAAAAAGATGGGTTTCGTCAAGAGGAATTCTTTTGTCATTTCAAACAAGGTCAAGCTTTGCAGAGAAGTTCCAGATGAGACGATCCATTCTGACAACATCTGCAGACTCAAATCCAAGATGAACAAAATCAGCAAAGAGATTCAAGAATGGAAACATGAAAAACCGTCATCGGCTCTGGCCCCTATTCAGGGTACTTATACAATGCGTCGCCATGAACAACCATGGCAAGAGAGCGATGCATATTATGCACCAAAGAGAGAAGAAACCATCTTTAAGAAAGATGTAGAGAAGTTGGTGAAGCAGTTAACGAGCAATAGCAAACCACTTCAAATCATTTCAGTCTATGGAGAAGTTGGCTCAGGGAAAACAGCTCATGTCAAGACAATATATAACAAGTTAGAGATTAAGAACAAATTTTCAAGCCGTGCGCTGGTAGTTCTCGCCGCAAAGTGTTCATTTAGGCATCTTATGATTGCTATACTACAACAGTTAACCAGCTTGAAAGGCAAAGAGAAACTCAAAGATGAGGACCTGATAGTGAGACTGAATGAGTTCTTGAAGGGTCAAAAGTACTTGATAGTTGTGATTGATGTCAGAAGTCCTGATCTC
The DNA here is from genome assembly GCA_947179395.2 of Pulicaria dysenterica. Lineage (NCBI taxonomy): Eukaryota > Viridiplantae > Streptophyta > Magnoliopsida > Asterales > Asteraceae > Pulicaria > Pulicaria dysenterica. The sequence goes on along the minus strand of OX359288.1, from coordinate 106,425,538 downwards.
TTGAAAAAACTAACAAGTGCCTTGCCAGATACAAACAATGGAAGTAGGGTGGTGATCACCACCCCTGATGAAGAAGTTGCTTCATTTCCAGATGCAACAAGCCATTATCACTTCAAACCTTTAGATATGGAGGATGGCTTAAAGTTTTTCATCAAGAAGATTTGGGGTGTAAAAGCAATCCCATTCCCAGGTGATGTCATTGAGGATCTGAAGAACAAAATAGCAGAAAGATGCAAGGGAACCCCTTTAAGGATAATAATGCTAGCTGGCTTGCTATCAACCAGAAATGTGAAATATGAAGATTGGTTGAGTGTTTTTGAGCAACATGATTTTGCTGCAAGATCTCCTTCATTTGATATTTTAGCTTTCTGTTACAATGATCTTACGCTCCACTTGAAGCTTTGTTTTCTTTACTTGGGGTTGTTTAGAAAAGGATTTGAAATACCTGTGAGAAGGTTGTTTCGGTTGTGGCTTGCAGAGGGTTTTGTGAAGCCATCAGAAGGGATTATTGTGGAGGTCATAGTAGAGGGATATCTGGAAGAGCTTGTCAAAAGAAACATGGTTGAAATCACAAAAAGGAGATCTGATGAGAGTCCCAAGAGGTGCCGAATGATTGGAGTCCTACATGACATCTTTCTGCCCAGGGCTGTACAAATAGGCCTTTTCCACCTTCACCAAAAGTTAGATGAAAATTCAAATGCAGCATCAGAACCTCGATTTGGAGTTCGTCGGGTGGTTGAATATGCCAATATTAAAGACTATCCCACTACCAAAGCTTTTAACCAGAATCTACAGTCCTACATATCCTTCAATGGCCGAAAGAAAGATACACCTGCAGAAGAAGTAGGAACATTTCTAGAAAGAACCATTGGAGCCAGAGGGTTTGGATTACTCAAGGTGCTCGATTTAGAGGGTGTATATAGACCACATCTCCCCGAAAATCTGGGGAACCTATTTCACTTAAGGTATTTAGGCTTAAGATGGACTTTTTTGGACACTCTTCCCTCTTCACTCGGTGCCCTGATCTACCTTGAAACACTTGATATCAAGCACACACATATCACAACTCTCCCAAGTTCTATATGGAACATGAAGCATCTCCGACATCTTTGTCTGAATGGGGCTCGTTTAGACATACCTGTGCAGTCAACCAAGCATAAAGCTCCAAGCCAGCTCCAAACCCTATGGGGTTTGTTTGTAGATGAAAATATTGCAAGAAAGATTGGTTTGACTTTACGCAGAATGACTAACCTTCAGAAACTTGATCTGACAAGACAGTCATCCTCGACAAAAATAACAACCACTATCACAACAGCAACAACTACCACCACCAAAACAACAATCCATTCATCCTCCTATGAAGAAATTGGTTTGTGGATTTCATCATTGTCTAGTCTTCGATCTCTAAGATTAAGATCCAAGGACAAAATGGGACGCCCATCAGAGCTCATTATTAAACCTTTTTCAAGTCTCAAGAATCTCTCTCAACTGTACTTGCTAGGAAGTTTACACAACTCTCTTGATTGGTATCAGATCCCACCTGGACTAAAAGTCCTTACTCTATCAGTCTCACAGCTAGACAAAGATCCCATGCCAACACTATCTCAGCTGCCAAGCTTGATAGTTCTCAGGCTTTTAGCTGATTCTTATGTGGGAGAAGACATGTGTTGTCCTGAAAATGGGTTCCCTTCCCTCCAAGTTCTGAAGCTCTGGAAGCTGGAAAAGCTTAAAAAATGGACTGCTCATGGAGGAACAATGCAGAATCTGCATACCTTAGAAATCAGATGCTGTAGGGAACTAGAGGAGATTCCTGTAACCTTGCTGCAGATACAGACTTTTGACAACTTGGTCTTGACAAATATGCCAAAGTCATTTCTTTCTGCTACTAGAAAAAAAAAGAAGAAGCACACTAAGATTGTGGAAAATGAAATGGACTGATGAATAAAGCAACATCTGGTAAACTGACTCTATTTCTCACTTGGCCAAGGTTAGAAAATTTCGACCATCTTGTGGCTTTGACATGCGGCAGCATATAAAGATGATATGCTCATAAGAACTACAACACTTCAGACAGCCAAAGTGGTTGGAGGTTGTATCTGATAGCTTTGACCCTCTAAAACAAAGACGAGCCCCTTCCAAGATTTTAGCAGTCAAATCTTTGTATCTATGCTCTCTACTAAAATACGTATCTCATATCTATACCTATGTATCTGATATCACTAAATAATGTAAAAAAGACTTGTTATGTTTTTGTAGTTTACCACGTATTTTCAGAGAAACTTTCTGCTTTCTGCATATTTTCTTCATATTTGCTTGAGTGGAGCATTCTTCATTTATCCAAACAAAGCCTTAGACCAGTTACACTCATTCCAATATGAACTTTTACAAACACACACTGCAACAGCTTCAGCTACTATTAAACGGTTTAAAGTATTGGCTTCTTTCTTGAGGGATCAGCTATACATGCTCTTAATGCTAAACTACATCTAGCAGAATAGCATTAACCCCAACCGATTCGTTTATATATGAATTCCCATGTAAATATATTTATTGAATTAATCACTTTTTGGCTTTGGTTTAGGCGTTATATACATTCAGGTCATAGGCCAGGGGCACGACTCAAATAAAAGGCATAGTCGATCATCACCTTTAAGGAGAATATTTAGAGAAAGAAGGTAAGGAGAAGCTACTAGATGAAGAAAAATTCAAGCATAATGTAACGCCACCCCTAACGAGCTTAAAATTAGAGTTAATTTAAACTTTTTAAACATCGATTATCAAAAGTGTTGCAGCGGAATTAAACACCATTTACAAAAACTACAAGATTGACTCGGCTAATTAATTACAACAAAAAGGTTAGCCAAGTTCAAAGCTACAAGCGTTACCAACTAGTTCCGACCACCGGATCCATACAAACTACAACGTGTTCCCCAAAAGGTATATACAACAAAAGCTACCAACAGTGCCCGCCTCACCAGGCCTCTAGCATCAACCTGCGAAAAAGGTAAATCTTGCACCGTTAGCTACAACTAGCTAGTGAGCACCAATTACACATAAGCAACAATAAGCAGGCTATCATGTATCAGAACAGCACACAAGGCTATCCTATCATATTGTGACGTGACAAACGTGTCAGCAGTAGTCGTATGTTGCAGGGGAGCTAACCCCGCTCAACAACCCAAAAGCAGTCCACATAGTACGCCAATTATCTATCATGTTGGTTCCCATCTATCAAGGAACCTTACTCCTTAGAGGAACGGCGGCCTGCAGGACCATCACCCAAGCGTATACTACTTGAGTACCGTTAATGCCCGGGTACTAACTCCCGTCTACCCGAGAACCCAGCCAAGTATTGACACCCGTCTACCTGACTGACCTCCGTGTTCTCCAATTCAGTGTCCGGACATAACTTCATAAACAAATAGCTGATCCAATAAGGATCCAGTTCATGCGCGCATATAATCACAACAATATCTTTCATATCAACAATAATAATACTAAGCATGCTTGTACAACTTTATCATAACATACCTCCATTTCCACGTATCAATACACCAATCATGTGTCAACATGTACTACAAATAACTTACCTACTGAGACTCATGGGAAACCGGTACTCACCTCGAAACTACAAGAGGCAGATATGCAATCGGGAATCCCAAGAGCACACAGAATCGTCCGAGTCACCTAACACCAATAAACACAGATAAACACCCCTTAGTACGCACTACAGCAGACTGTACTAACAACAGTCTCAACAAAAGGTCAACATGGCTTCTGACAGCCTCCTACGGCCGCAGGAACATGTTTCTACGCCCGCAGGATACCCTTCCAACACGTACTACGGCCGTAGTATTCATACACTACGCCCGTAGCAATTCTTGCCAAAGAACCATGACCTACGGCCGTAGTAACCATATACTACGCCCGTAGCATGTATCCTTTGGGTAACAACGGTCGTAGGTTACATACCCACGCCCGTAGTCTTGTTTCCATCACCCGTAGGTGGTAATCCTCATAAATTCAATCCTACGGCCGTAGCAACCATTTCCTACGACCGCAGTAACATAAACAACACCCTACGGCCGTAGTAACATCATACTACGCCCGTAGGAACCATATTTACAGCGTGTTCTTGCTCTGTTCGTAAACAGACGCTGTTTTACGGGTTTTTGACTCAAAATCCAACTTGAATCCATATTCAAGTGTTTATACAAGTTGTCTAACATATATATAAACTTCCTAACATGATTTGGTCACAAAAACAACATTAAAACCCACTTGAATCCATCCAAATGGGTCTCCCTCTTCACTAAACTCAAGAACAAGGTTTATGAACAAGAACTTACAAAAGATGATGATCAAACTCCACAAGAACAGATTCAGTACACGAATCCAGCCTCTAATCTTGACCCAACTTAGTTTTTCCTCTTCAAATCCACAAAGGTTTGGGTGTGGCTTTGCTTGTACGTACATATGTGTGTGTAAAGTGTGTGTATGTATCTTTAGCTTATCAAATAAAGAAGAAAGAGGATATAGACCGACTTTACAAGTTAATACCCCATCTCGGGTATTTCGTTCTCCTATTCAACTTAAAACACAACTTATGGTTATCCGTTTCAACTAACGGAGATATTTTTGGAACCATTATCCAAAACCGTTCAACTATTTATCTACTTGGTCAACTTATGACACTTTTCATAATACTACATTTTTATCCACATTTAACACCAGTTAACACCATTTAACACCAATTAGCACCAATTCATGTTTAAAACACCAATTAACATTTAAGACACCATTTAGCAACATTTATACTACAGTTAGCAACAAAACACCAATTAAAGTCAACGTACAACTGTTAAAGCTACATGTACTACAGTTTACAACTAGGCCCCATTTTGGGGTGTTACACATAATAACTAGTGTAATTTCCAAATACTAAATTATTAATAAAAAATTTCCAATAAATACACTGTCTAGATAATTGGATGGTCACAACAAGGCTTCATCCATCCAAATTAAATGATGAAATCTGAAAGATATATGGTATTAATGATTATGGCTACACTTGATCTGGAGAATACTGTAAACTGAACCTTATTATGTCTTTGCCCAGCTCGCAAGTTCTCTTCTTTCTTGGACTCATCTTACTACCTTTAATTCATACTATGTTTATTCCAGCTTCTTCAATTTTGACTTTCAGTGGGGCCCGTAAGAAATTAAGAGCACATATCAAGTTTTTGAGCAGCAAAACACTGTCAAATAATATATTCAGTAGACTAAAATATAATAAATAAATAAGTACTACATAGTACTTGCATGATGCGGCTTGTGCTCGTTAACATTTCGGGTTTCAAGAGCGTAAGGATATGGTATTTGCGGAATGCGGTCTTTCGACGACATATCCGTTTTTTCCTCCATTATCACTTTTCTATATTTCTCTTTTTATCTCGTCAGTTCTTTTATTTGTTGCTAACATAATTTTTGAAAAACAATCAAATAAGGAAAAAGTTAAATTATTAAGTTTAATGAATTGTTAAACAGCATTTACCATAAACTAGCTCAGCTAATTAAGATGATTGATTGGACTTTTCTGTTGAGAATTTGTATTATTTGCATAAAAACATATACTAAAAATTAAGTAGTCTTAAAAAACTAGAGGAGAGAGAGTGTTAAACTTTATATATTAGAATAGATAAATCAAAATTATATAAATTAGTTTAGAGATATACATTAAAATACCATTGTTAGACAACTTTTTAAAGGTTTTGGGTACCAATAAATTAGTTCATAAAATATTATGTTTGACAGATAGCAGATGTAGCATTTAAATAGTTTATAAAAGGAAGACTAGCCAGCCTGCAGGTCAACTCGTAAGTTTGCATCTAACTTCCAACTGACAGATACAGAGCAAGTTTCACCATAGCATATTCAAACTTTAGAGCCCAGGAATTATCAATAATGGTACTCAGCGGTAAGTTAATACCTATTCAGAATCAAGAAATGGAGTCAATTTCTTATCTTTTTCTGGATTTCTAGTTTAAATATATCATACCTGGTTTTTTTTTTACAGCTTTGAGCAGTTTGATCCTTGTTGACCAAAATAGGAGACTGGTTCAGGTATTCCCAGATCCTGTGAGGAAAGAATGGAACAAATGGGAGTTAAGAGGATTAGTACTTCTCAGCCTGGCACTGCAAATTTCACTGATCTACAGTGGTAATCGGAGAAAATACACTGCTAAAAGAAGGATCAGGATATTTATATGGTGTGCCTACTTGTTGGCAGACTGGATAGCCACAGTGGCCCTTGGCCTCCTGGTTGACCGCCAAGGGAATTCCTTCGGTAACAACAACAACAATGAGTATGGAGATATAACTTTGATGGCGTTTTGGGCACCATTTCTATTGCTTCATCTAGGCGGGCCTGATACCATCACTGCTTATGCACTGGCAGATAATGAATTATGGTTAAGACACTTGCTTGGACTTGTAGTACAGACAGCTGCAGCTATCTACATCACTCTTCTGGCATGGGAAGGCACTGTTATATCTTTCCTTGCTGTTCCTATGCTTCTGTGTGGCATAATCAAGTATGGTGAGAGAACATGGGTTCTGATGTCAGCAAACCGTGATCAGTTTCGGGATTCTGTTCTCGCAGAACGGGATCCAGGTCCTAGTTACTCTATGTTCATGGAGGAATTCTGCTTAAAAGAGGCAGAGGGGTACTCTGTTACTGCTGCTCAAGTGGAAGAGGGACACTCGCCAGGAGAAGATCATGAAAACACCATGGGTGCTATCCCATCTATTCCTAATCCTGATGCAAGAATTTTGCACATAGCGAATTACTTTTTTGAAACTCTAAATTTCAAGCGCCTTTTTGTGGATCTCATCCTTGGCTTCCATCCGCGAGATGAGAGCCAATTTTTCTTTGAGAAACAGGATTACAACACCGCCTTTGAGGTGATTGAAGTTGAGCTTGGATTTGCATATGATGTCTTTTACACCAAAGCACCCATAATATATACTCCTTTTGGTTTATTTTTCCGTCTCATGACTTCCTTCATCACCCTTTCTGTTTTGTTGATTTTTGTTGCATCCATAGTTGTGAGGTCACACAACCATCCATATGTTGATGTATTGATTACTTGCATATTGCTGATAGGTGCTATTTTGCTAGAAGCATATGCAGCCATATCTTTGCTTTTCTCTGACTGGGCAAATCTATGGTTCAGTAAGCATTCTTCCAAAATTCCCTTGTTTTTCCACTTAGATTTGGTAGTTCAGTATGCCCGAAGAAAAAAACGATGGTCAAACTCTATGTATCAGTACAGCTTGTTAGATTTCTGCCTCAACCAGAAATCCTCAGCTTTTCAAGAAATATCCAGGTTCATCCCTTTGCATAAAAGACTTGAGAATTTATGGGAAAAATGGAAAAGTTTTCGCCAATTGAAACATCTCGATGTATCACCTGAGCTCAAGTCCTTTATTTTTAAGCACTTTAGGGAAAAATCTATCGACACAGAATTGGATCTTAAGATCCTGTTCACTTGCCGGGGAGGGATTTCCCTACATACCCACAAAAGTTATGGCACGTTTAAATGGACAGTTGATGTAGAATTCGATCATAGCATTCTCATTTGGCATATCGCCACTGATCTCTGCTACAACTTGGAGAAAAACAAAAGGGGAAAAGATTCATATGGTGAGGAAATCAAACAAGGATGGGATCATTACATGACATTCAGCAAGCAATTAGCGGACTACATGTTATACATCTTGGTTATGTGTCCATTCATGTTACCTATTGGAATAGGAATGATTAGGTTCAGAGACACATGTGCCGAGGCCATGGTATTTTTCAAAGAGAGAAGCACCACAAGTAAACTCGAGGCTTATGACATGTTAGGACAGGTGAGTACAAAAGTCTTTCCAGCAACAGTGAAAGGAGATAGGAGCAAATCGGTACTTTTTGAGGCATGCAAGCTTGCAGCTTCATTAAACGAGATGGGTGATCTTGGAAAGATGTGGAAGATGGTGGGTGATGTGTGGGTGGAGATTCTTGGTTATGCAGCTAGTCAGTGCAGAGGATTTGATCATGCTCAACAGCTTGAAAAAGGTGGAGAGTTTCTTACTCATGTCTGGCTTTTGATGGCCCATCTTGGCATCACTGAACACTTTAAGATCAAAGAAGGCCATGGAAGAGTTAAGCTGGCTGTTACCTAGAAAGTCGATCTTATGGGACTCGTGTATATTTCCTTCTACTTCTTATTGCTGTTACATCATATTTTCATTATGGTAGCCTATTTTAGAACAAACTAAAAAATATATGTTGCATCCCCGATAACTTATTATCCTGTGGCAAACCAGCAAATGCCTTATGATGCTCCTTATCGCAATATGGTGCAACTTTGTACTAGCCTTTCCATAGTACATATAATGGGCCTCGTTCTTTTTATCAAGTGGTAGCATAAGTGGCTGCAGCATTGGTGGTGGTGGTGGTGTAGGGCTCAAGACGTAATCCATCATTCTTTTCCATTAAAAAACCTAATTATAATAATTTGTCTATAAGTAAACCTGAATGATATTTCTAAGCCAAATATTCTATTAGTTGGATGTAAATGCCAAATATTCTTCGATCTGTGAAATTTCCAAAATTTAAAGTATTTAAAAAGATTAGTTCTGAAAAAAAAATGGCAACACAATACTAAGTGTGAAATTCAGACATAAAAAATAACAAAGAAGTACCAAAAAGGATATCCTTTAGTTACTGATCCAAGGGTGTGTTCCCACCCTGACTATCTTCCTGATTTAATGCAGTTGGATTATAGAAGTATATAGAATACAGTGAATGAAAGCCTGTCCCTATGAGATCAGTCCAGAGATTCCATATTAGTTCTACATTGCAGAAATAATTGGTCACTGCACAAGTTTTAGCACCAATCATTCAAATCATGCATAAAGTAGTTGTTCTGTGTGGAGAAAAAAAAATCAAATTAATTTACAGCATTTACATTAGAGGCTGACATAATACATATTGTCCATGTGACTACTATTTTATAAAATTCTTACAAAGGAGTGCGAGAAAGAAATTTATTAATCAAGTCAATGGGTTAGGTGAGGAAATCTTTAAATGTTGGAGTAAACAAGTATGAGTCATCAAACAATAATATACCCTTCAGATATCACAAAAAAGGAAGATCTTGTTTTCTAAAACACCGATAGCAACAGTCAACTATATAAAATGTGTTAAAGTTACCTAAACTTAAATGTGCCTACAACAATTTTAAATCGTTTCGAAGAATTCGAGTACATAAAAGATTAAAAATAGTTTCATATCCATGATTAATGCAACAAAAATCGGATCACATGTCTGCAGAAGTGCAAAAGGATCGTGGATCAGTAAGTGCAGTAAGGTAATATTATTACTTGACAAAAGAAAATTAAAAAAAATACAAAAAAATGAGATCTTGACAGAAGGTAATAAGAATATAAAATTATTTTATGACACTATCGTTGCTCCATGTGAATGGGTTTAGAACAACTTCTGCAGTAGGTGGTAGCATATAGATGTAGGATTAATTAAAGACCCAAGTCAATAATAACATATCATGACTTATTTTTATAAACAGGAGGCACATGACAGAGGCTTAAACTAAGGTGCAAGGTAGAGTTGAAGACCCAAAAAAGTCTCTGTCTCTCTCTCTCTCTCTCTCTCACACAACCATCTAAAAGCTTGATTTCCCTTTTGTAAAGAGAAACAAAATGGCTGTTGAAGCTGTTGTCTCTGTGGTGATAAACAAACTCACAAACTTACTAACAGAGGAATCAAGAATTTTTGAAAAGGTTAGAGATGAAGTAGAAAGAGTTATGATGGAGCTTAAGGAGACACAAAGCATTTTAAATCATGTTGAACATCAAGATCAATATAAGAATCTACTTATAGATCATGTAGTTCAGTTCCTAGGTAAAGTCTACCGCGTGGAGGACACGATAGAATCTTTCGCTCTCGCACAAACCCGTTTAAAAAGGATGGGTTTGATCAGGAAGCATATTTTCATGATGACAAATGAGTTAAAGCTTTGCAGAGAAGATCAAGATGAGATGGACTATTATGAGGATTTTCAAAGACTTAAAACTAAAATGAGAGGATTCAGCAATGAAATTCTAGAGTGGAAAAATGGAATACCAACGTTGGCTCCGGTTCAGCATCAGTCTTCACAAACGACGCGTTGGCATGAACAACCATGGCTAGGGAATGATGCTTATTATGCACCAAAGAAAGAAGAAACCATATTCAAGAAAGATGTAGAGAAGTTGGTGAAGCAGTTAACCAGCAATAGCAAACCACTTCAGATCATCTCAGTCTTTGGTGAGGTTGGCATAGGGAAAGCAGCTCATCTCAAGACAATTTACAACAAGTTAGAAGTCAAGAAGAAATTTGAATGTCATGCTCTGGTTTTTGCGCATACAAAGTGGTCAATTAGAAATCTTATCATGGCTATACTGCAACAAGTCACAAGCTTAAAGGGCAAAGAGAAACTCCAAGATGAAAATTTGATAGGGAGTCTTCATGGGTTCTTAAAGGGCCGAAAGTACCTGATAGTCATCAATGATGTACAAAGTCTTGATCTTCTGAAAAAACTAAGAGGCGCCTTACCGGATGCATACAATGGAAGTAGGGTGGTGATCAGCACCCCTGATGAAGAAGCTGCTTCATTTGCTGATGAATCAAGTCGTTATCATTTTGAGCGTTTAGACATGGAGGATGGCTTAAAGATTTTCGTTAAAAAGCTATGGGGTCTAAAAGGAAGCCCATTTTCAGTTGATATCATGGAGGATTTGAAACACAAAATAGCAGAAAGCTGCAAAGGAACTCCCCTGAGGATTGCAATGCTAGCTGGTTTGCTATCAACAAGAAATGTTAGTTATGAAGATTGGTCAAATGTTTTTAAGCAGCGTGATTTCGCTACCAAATCCCCATCATTTGATATTATATCCTTCTGTTACAATGATCTTCCACTCCACTTGAAGCCCTGCTTTCTTTATCTAACACTCTTTAGAAAAGGATTTGAAATACCTGTGAGAAGGTTGATTCGGTTGTGGCTTTCCGAGGGCTGTGTTGAGCCAGCAGAAGGGATGATTCTCGAGGATGTAGTGGAGGGATATCTAGAAGAACTTGTAAAGAGAAACATGGTGGAATTCTCAAAAAGAAGATCCGATGGAAGTCCCAAAAAATGTCGAATGATTGGTGCTCTACATGACATCTTCCAGCCCAGGGCTCTAAAAATAGGCCTCTTCCACCTCCATCAGAAGTCTGATGAAAATTCAAATGTAGCAGCAGAACCTCAGTTTGGAGTTCGTCGGGTGGTTGAATACACCAACATCAAGACCTGGCCAGTTTCAAAAGCAGTCAACCAGAATCTACAGTCCTACATATCCTTCAATGGCCGAAAGAAAGATATGCCTGCAGAAGAAGTAGGAAAATTTTTAGATAGAACCATTGGAACCAGAGGATTTGGTTTACTAAGGGTGCTAGATTTGGAGGGTGTTTATCGACCACGGCTACCTGAGAATCTGGGGAATCTATTTCACTTAAGGTATTTAGGCTTGAGATGGACTTTCTTGGACGCTATTCCTTCTTCGCTTGGTTCCCTGCTTCACCTTGAAACACTGGACATCAAGCACACACGTATCACAACTCTCCCAAGTTCTGTATGGAACATGAAGCATCTCCGACATCTTTGTCTGAATGGAGCTCGTTTAGAAATACCTGTGCAATCAACCAAACATAAAGCTCCAACCCAGCTCCAGACTCTATGGGGTCTGTTTGTAGATGAGAAAATTGCACAAAAGATTGGTTCAATATTGAGCAGAATGACTAACCTTCGAAAACTTGATCTGACAAGACAGTCATCCTCGACGATAATAACAACCACCATCACAACAGCAACTACTACCACCACTACAACAATAAGCCAGTCATCCTCCTATGAAGAAATTAATAAGTGGATTTCAAAACTGTCTAGCCTTAAATCTTTACGGTTAAGGTCGAAGGACAAAATGGGTCGGCCTTCAGAGCTCATAATTCAACCTTTCTCAAGTCTCGAGAATCTCTCTCAACTGTACTTACTAGGACACTTACACAAGCCTCTTGACTGGTATCAAATCCCACCAGGACTAAAAGTTCTTACTTTATCAGTCTCACAGTTAGATAAAGATCCCATGCCAACACTATCTCAGCTGCAGAGCTTGATGGTCCTCAGGCTTTTAGCTGCTTCCTATGTGGGAGAAGAAATGCATTGTCCTGAAAACGGCTTCCCCGCCCTCCAAGTTCTTAAGCTATGGAAACTGGAAGATCTAAAAGTACTGACTGTACATGGAGGAACAATGCAGAAAATCCATACCTTAGAAATTAGGTGCTGTAGGCAGCTACAAGAGCTGCCGGCAACCTTGCTGCAGATACAGAGTTTTGACAACTTAATCTTGACAAACATGCCAAAGACATTTGTGTCTGCTATTAGGAAGAAAAAGAAGAAGCATACAAAGATTGTGGAAAATGAATAGGACTTGTTAACAATTTAGCACCCCGTTGTCTCTCTTGGCCAGTTTTAAAACAGGTATTATGATCGACCCTGCATTCATCTTTCTACCTTATATTCTTATTGTTCTATTCTTGTGATATTTTAGTTTTATATAACTGAATGATAGTTTTAACCTCAGAACAAAGCAAAATCGATGTGCTCATAAGAACCACAATTTTCTGTTTGTGTGGATTTTTGGATTTCCACTTATTTCAAGAGAATAATTTTGCTTTATGTTTGCTTTCTTGCCTTTGCTTGGACAATCCAAATCAAGAGCTTTAGATGAGTGAAAATCATCAAAATTGTTTACAGCACATGCTGCAATCCTTAGTTATCATCAAGAGGTTTATAGTAGCGATGATTCTCACACAAGGGATCTGCTATTCTCATTCTAAGCAACAGTTACTAAAATAGCATAACACTCTGGTGATTTGTTTAAAAATGCATTTGTACTTTGTAGTAAAGTTGTATGTAGAATATGAGTTCACTTTAATCTTTGGTTTGTAGGTGCACATAGTTTATGCCTAATTCATGTCTTAATGACACAAAAACATCCTTAGCTAAGATATTAATATTGTACATTTTACACTTCTTTCTTGAATTGGTGAAGAAATACTTAGAGAAAAGATCATCACTGAAGCCTTCTTTTCATATAAAATTCTGAAGGAGCAAAACATGCAATTACTACAAAAATAATAAATACCACATAATCACATATTAAGCTAAAAGAAATCACAATTACTAAAACCACATAATCGCATTTTAAGCATAAATACTTAAAAATATCAATGAAATTGCTACAACATGGTTAAATAACTATCAATATGAATAAATAGATACACAAAAGTAAAAAAGCAAACAGAACCAGCAATTCTAACATGCCAATGGTCAAGATTTTCTCTGTCGCCGACCACTTGCAGTTTGATAAAAAGTATGCAAAATTAACTCTCTAGCAAATTATTATGGGAGAAAACCTTTTAGTGGTCACACAGTGACAAAGCACAATAAAAAGTGGTCGGCGACAGTCCGGTCGGGTATTAATCGTCGGCTTGCAGGAGACTTATCGCCGGCGACAGTCCAAGTCGGGAGAGCCACGATGAACAACTGAACATGGTCGCCAAATGTTTTACGTGGAAAATAAAGAAAGCGTTTATATTTTATTAGGTGAGACGTTATACGGTGATTAAAAGTTGAACTAACACTGTGTTCCAGAAATCATTTTTAGAACAGAAAGGAAATGATTTGGAAAGAAAGTAATAAGAAGTCATGTTCCTTAAATTTTTTTTGGAAAGAAGAGAAAAGAAGGGGAGGTGATATTTCAACAGATCTTCCTGTTGAATCTTCCATCCAAAAATGGGCGGATTTGAAGAGAAAAGAAACTCACAGTTATTCCACTCTTGTTTTATTACCAAAATACCCCCAACATACGTTTGCTTCTGCTGCTAATTTGCGTCGTTTCTCTATTCTTCTTCTTCGTTCCAAGCTTCTCGCACCGTAGTTTATTTTTGCTTCTCATCTGCTATTTGGTTTTGTTTATCACAGTAAACTACTAAAGTTGTTTTCTTTGTAGTTATCTTTCCTTAGAAACAACATATGTGAAAAGTTGTGCCAAGAATATTATTAAATTATAGAAAAATGAGATACCGAAAGTTGCATTCTTTTCTTTTTTTTATTATTAAATAAAACCCAAGGCATTCTCTCCAACATAAATAATTATATATATATAGAGAGAGAGAGAGAGAAGTTGTATCTTCAAATTTAAAAACCAAATTTACTCCTCTTCATTTTACTATGTTTAAATAAGCGGGGATAAATTTGTAAATTGACTAACTTCATTTTGTTTCTTTTCATTTCTCTTCTTTCTAATTCGGGAACACTAAAATCAAAAATAGTTTCTTTCCCTTTCTTTTCTTTCTTATCTCCTCACTTTCTTTTCTTTTAATTTAAATTTCTGGAACACAGTGTAAGGCATTGAATGTCCGCTTTACCAACACGCTAGTGTTTTGTTTTAGAAGAAATCATAATAAGTGGTTTATGATTACCAATCATTTGTTTTTAGCCTTTTAGTTTTAATGGAATTTTAGTTGTTACATTGTATTTTAACTAGTATTTCGGTCATAAAACTTGTAAATTTATAAAAGTGTAACTTTATAAGTAAAATTGATGTGTGTTGTGAAATTTATAAAAGTTTTTTGAATACTCCTTTTAAGTTAGTAGCAAAAATTAGTGAATCCTATAAGAGAACATGATATGAATGTTGTTCTTACTTAAACAAGCTTTTATATGTAGCCCAATATTAGAAAGGGAAAGTTTATGGATTTAAAAACCCACGACGGTGTTGTCAATTATTTTGTTTTAACATAATCTAGTTATAAGTTTTTTTCTTTATTTATGTTTATATAACTAGAGTTTTTAGTTCGCACTTCGCTGCGGTTTTTAAATTTTTTACTATTTAGTAAACATAGGGTTTTTTTATCTATTATCGTTTAATCTGTAAATATAAATAAAGTACTAATTTGAATTATAACTGATAATTAATTCTAACTGTTTATTTTGGTAGAATAAAATTTTAATCATTAGTTTATGTTGTTTCCGTCTTTTGTCATTTTTAAGCTCTTATTTTTTTCGTGTTTCATAAATATTTAAGGAATGTTATATAGAAATAATAGAAAGAAAAAAAATCGGAAGACATGGAGGGAGCGCTAAAGGCTGAAACTGCTACCTTCCACAACAATTATTAAATACCAACAATCTCATCTGCATGATTAAACGTGAACTGACTACATAATATATATTAGATATTAGACTAGATATGCGCAAGATAGAATTCCTCATATGTGAACAGTAGATTCAGAGTAGTTTAACCCTTACGGATTGTATATATTATTAATTAAATTTAGAGAAGTAGTATGTTAATTTTAATGAATGTTAGTTATATTATTTTAGTTAACTTGAAATATTAATCTAGTGTTTATTTTATAAATATTGGGTTTTCTAATAGAAAAATAAAAAGGAAATTGTTTGGTTTTATTTTTTTCGAAAGGAAATTGTTGTTTATTTAAAGAAACACCAGTGATGATTTTTGTGAGCGTGAGGGAGTTGTAGTTGTATACTTGTATACTGTATATAGAGGTGTACAAAAAATCCGAATATCCGATTTTGCGCAAATAATATCCGAAACCGGTTTTTCCTAAACCGGGTTTTTTTCAAACCGGTCCGGTTTTTTTATAACCGGATTGGGCATTGGACGCAGAACCGGATAATGGACCGGATAAATAACCGGTTTAAAAAAAACCGGTTTAATAAAAACCGGTTCAAAAACCGGTTAATATCCGTAGAAAAAAACCGACTTTAATTAGATTTTGAAAAACCCTGCACTTTGTTCACTGTCATTTCCCTTTCTCCAATAAAGTGACTGCCCTCTTTGTCATTTCCCTTTCCCTTATAAAGCTTTTGTCATTTCCCAACATGCTTTAATTATATCCTACATTCATCAACACCATCCTACATACACCCTCTTTCTTCTCTATCACATACCAGTTCAAACATACATCCCCATTATTTTTTCTCTCTTCTCAAACAACCACTAGAAGCCGGCTGCCGCCATCACCCATGCCTTCGATTCTCTGCTAACCACCGCCGTCTTCGTCGCACCACCGGTTTTTCTTGAACCGGTTTATAAAAAAACCGGATTTTTTTTTTACTGGAACCGGTTCGACCGGTTACACAATTCTCTCTTCTAAACCAGATATAAACCGAACCGGATACAAGACAAACCGGTTTTATTTTTTCACGAAAAAACCGGTTCGGATAAAAACCGAACCGGATCGGTTAATAAACTGGTGATGTGCATGTCTAAGTGTATAGTTGTATCAAAGAAATGCCACATGAAGCTTTGTGTGGGCTTTCTTTCCAACCCACTTACTGAAAGGCCCATTTATTTCCAGCCCATCATCTTATGGAAAAAGTCAAGAAAAACCACATCTTCTAAATCTTTAAACCCACGTCAAGTGTCAAATACACTAGTTTTCCCTTTTTTTTTTTTTTTGGCAGACAAGTGTTCATTTTCTGGAGAAAAAAAAACAAAATTGAATGAGAATGATGTTAGATCTCTTAGGCCAGCAATTGTTGTGAATTTGTAGTCAATAATGTGAATGGTAAGTGAGGAGTTATTGTTGGTGATTTTAGTGTCACCGGTTCATTTAGTGTAATGGAAATTATACGTGTGTTTCAAGGGGATTGAACTTTGTTCTAAAACAAGTATGGAGAGTGTGGAGTACACACTTGTATTAGTCTAAGTCGGTCCCGGTAATATTTAATGGCAACGTCCCCTGAACGCAAAATGGGTCGAGTTTTAGGGGTTTACATTATAAATTTTGAAACTTGTTAACTTCCGTTTGCCAGTTATTATTCAAATTTTCGGATGAACTTTGGAACACACACAGAATTCGAAACCCTCCTTTTCTCTCTAGTTCTGATTAGATTTTGTGTCAAGAACTTTGATCATATATACTTCTATAATTATCCCAATTCGGATTTTGTGATACCCAGACACATAGGGTCAAAATATCGAATTTGGATAGTGATATTCACGATTGTAGAAGGAATTTGGTTCTCTGTTCTAACATGTATTTCGCTAATTAGGAGATGGTTTCTAGCCAACATGAGTGTTTGGAAGAATTTTGGCATCAATTGTACTATATGCTAGTTACTTATGCCCCCCCCCCCCCCCCCCCCCCCCCTAATCTTTTTGGCTCAAAGTTCATTTTGAAAAGGCTTTCGGTTCCTTCGGTTCGGACTTCTTACATTCGGTAATCCCATAAATAGGATTTAGCACAAAGGGAAAGAAGTGGATTAAAAGTGGTGCGAATAAGGCTTCCAAAATGTGAAGCAACACCAGCAAGATGCCATCAATCACGTGTGTAATCATGCCTTTTAAAGGAAGGCAATACATTTGAACGCGATCAAGTTTGTCAATCTCACTAGAAGAAACGTTGTTGCCTTGTTGGCCCAACAAAAGATATAAGCATCAGTAGATGCAACTTTATAAAAGGCAAAAAATTGAATTTGTATCATAATCACTGAAGTATAACTACTTGAATAACTAATAGGTTGGTTATGGTTTTTAGAGTCAATTGTCCAAATGGTCCTTTAACTTAGGGGTTTTTGTTATTTTGGTCATTTAACTTTAAAAGTGGTAAGGATTGTCTTTTAACTGCCATTTTCATGCCGTTTTGGTCCTTATTAACAGTTGTCGTTAGTTTATTCCGTTAAGTCAGAGGCATTTTTGTCTTTTTACCATTTTTTAATATTTAATTATTTTTTAATAATATTTTTTCTTTTAAAAGTATTTTTTCTTTTTTTAATAATAAAAAACCATTTTTTGTCTTTTTCTTCTTACACACACTCTCTCTTCTCTCTCTACACTCCTCTCTCTCTCACCCACTCTCTTTCTCTCTCTGATTCTCTGCCTCACTCTCTAGCCACCATCAGTTAATAAGTTCAAAACACTCAGTATCAAGATCAAAGTCTCGATGTTTATTTATGTGCACGCCCCCACGTTGTTTAATAAAATTCAAATTTAGCATTCAGTTTCATATTTAGCATAATTATCTTCTTCATTAGTTTCAATGGATAATTGGTTAATTTCATCTCCATTTTCAAGAATCTGAGCTATTAAAATGGAGGTAGTGCCAAATCCAGTTTCATATTAAAATGGAGCTATTAATTTCATCTCCATTTTCACCACCATGAGACACACACAAAGCAGATCCAAATCGAAGAACTAGGGTTTCTTGATCGGAATATTCGCGAGAGAGAGAGAGTGGCGGCAGAGAAGGTCAGTTGAAGCCAGATCTGAAAGAGAGTGACCACCACCGAATTAAACCTAGATAAGAAACCCTAACTACAAATTTGAAGCCAGATCTAAAACCCTAACCAAAGAAACTGGTTCAGTGGCAGGCAGCGAAGGTCAGTTGTGGTGGTGCTCGTATGAAGGGAGGGAGAGAGATACGGTGGCAGTGGAGGTTTCACGTGGGTTTTCTTCAAGCTGGTAGTGGAGGAATACGGTGGTAGTGGAGAGAGACAGAGAGATACGGTGGTGCTAGTATTAGGGTTTTCTTTACTGTGGTAGTGGAGGAATACGGTGGTGGCTGACAGGCTGCCATTTCGTTTGAAGATAGAGAGAGAGAAAAGCAAGAGAGAGAGAGAGAGAAAAGAGAGTGTGTAGTGTAAGTAGTGTGAGAAAACCAGCGGTGGCGGCGGCGTTGGGCGGTGGCGGTGTCAAACAGTGGTGGTGGCGGTGTCAAATGGTGGTGGCGGCGGTGCTGGGTAAGTTGAGAGTGAGAGAGGCAGAGAGAGTGGGTGAGAGAGATAAAGTGTAGAGAGAGAAGAGAGAGAGTGTAAAAAGGAAAAGACAAATAAAATGTTATCTGATGGTTTTTTATTATTAAAAAAAGAAAAAATGGTAAAAAGACAAAAATGCTCCTGACTTAACGGACTAAACTAACGGTAACTGTTAATAAGGACCAAAACGACATAAAAATGGCAATTAAAGGACAATTTTTACCACTTTTAAAATTAAAGGACCAAAATAATAAAAACTCTTAAGTTAAAGAACCATTCAAACAATTAACTCTGGTTTTTATTAATAGTAAATTACATATCTTGCCCTAGTGATTTAGGCCAGATAAAAGATTTGATATATGTGGTTTCAATCTTACTATTTTGGTTCCTTCTATTGTGATTTTTTTGACGGATTTGCTCTCCGATCCATTTTGAAAACATCAAAAATTCCTTTTCTTTGTTAATTTATTCTTTTCTTTTAACTTTTATTTATTTTAAAATGGTAATTATTATTCTTTTCTTTGTACCTTTGTTCATTCCAATTAATGGTAACATATATTTTATTAAATATATAAAGTGCTCATTAATAATTTAATATTAAGAAGCATCTAAATAAATGTTATCTAGTGTTCTCACGAGTAGTGTTGTAAATGAACAGAACGTTTATGAACCGTTCGTAAAATTGTTTGACGGGAAGTTCGTTTATGTTCGTTTGTTTAATAAACAAACGACCATGAACAAGATTTTCCGTTCATTTAATTAAACGAACGATCACGAACAGAGCTCTCGCTCGTTCATTTATGCTCGTGAACGTTCGATTATCCGTTCGTTTATGTTCGTTTATATTTTATATAAATATATACATTTATATTATATGTGTGAGTTTAAATATAGTGTTTAATAATGTTGGATTTGTATTTTAGTATGTGTTCATTCGTTTACGTTTGTTTATTACTTGAATGAACGAACAACAATGTACACGAACTAACCAATCCGTTAAACAATTGGGCACACATGCTTGTTCGTTTATCGTTCTTGTTCGTTTATTTGTTCGGCTAAAGTTAAACGAACAAACATGAACAAGCCTCATTCGTGTTTGTTCGGTTCGTTTACAACCCTAATCACGAGCAACACTCAATCCACAATGTTTACCATCATTGGAAACTATTTCAAACAAATTTCAATCCCTTTTCAAACAAGACTACGACGATACACTCTGAACGACATATGGACGTAAATAGATTTTAAACTTGGATATAGATAATAAAACTCAACACATACAAGAACGCGCCATCAACACAATATATACATGCAAACCCACAAACAAGGGAGAGAGAGAGAGAGAGATTTGAACCAGAAATGTCTAAGGAACATCAAATTAGATATAGGATACAAACCTAATCCAATCTACATGCTCTAAACTAATTAATTATATCATCTTCACTTTCCAGATTTACACCCACTAGCGACGAGTCTTCTACCTTCAATGGCACTACCAAGAAGGCTTAGTGTGTGATGGCGATGGTGGTGGTTGTAGTGGAAGTGAATCAGTGATGGTGATGGTTGACTTTGTGTTTACATGTGTGTGTGTGCGCAAACCCGTAACTTTAAATCACAAAGATCAAATATATAATTTAAACCAAATCCCTATGAGCAAAAGTTAATTTACTCTTTAAGTCTGATTTTAAGTATAAGTAAGATGCAGGGGCGGACCTAGCTAATGAATTGACCAGTAGCACAAAAAAATATTGTAACATGTTCGGTTCCAAAACAAGAGGCCGACTTAAAAAAATCCAAACTTGACCTAAAACAACGCCGTTAGTCCAGTCTTCGGGTTTAACATTAATGTAATTTTTGGTTCGATGCCAAACTTGTTGTCAAGAAAAATATATGAAGCCTAAACCAGCGCAAACAAAACGTATTATTTTCATAAGTTTTGCTATTAATTAAGGTTTATACGAGTGTTGGAACAATAATTTGATTCAAAAGAGAAGTTGAGGGTTAAGGACACTAGGCAGCAGGATTTTATGGTGAACAAGAACTAATTAATTAATTAGTTTGAATAATTTAATTCAATTATAAGTTTATTACAAGTTCTATATCCTGCATTAAAACTTACACAATTGTACATTATAGTTTTGAACTTGGTTTTAGTTTCGTGAAAAATCCATGTGTATCATTCATTAGGTGCACATTCCATATAATATTTGTACACTTTGGAGTAGGACTTGTAACTTATGTTTTTAAAGTGGGTATCTAGTGTGAAACATAGCGATTTGTATAGAAATTGAAGTGTGTTTCCTTATTCTTTTAAGCTTCTGAATTAGGCTAATTGAATATGTGACTAATTAGTTAGTTACTTATTGGGCTTTTTAAATTGTCTTGTTAGATAATTTAGTTAGTTGAGAAGATCATATGTTGCACTCTAAAATTTAACATGTTGCACTCATATACAAAACATCATTTTAAAAAAAAATTACAATATACATAAAAAATGAAATGTAGCACATGCTACTCATGGCACCATGATAGGTCCGCCACTAGTAAGATGCCAAACGAATGGAGATTAAGTGTGATTATCAAATGACGCTTAACATTGTGAAAGCTACATGGGTATTAAACTATTAATCATACTATAAAGTCTAAAGTCGTGAGAGAGTGATAGATACCATATTACGTCATGAGACAAGTGTGGCAAAAAACCAATTTGGTTTAATGCCAAAGAGATCTTTGATAGAAGCAATCCATGTGATCAGAAGCCTTATGGAGAAATATAGGGAAAAACATAGGACCTACACATGACTTTTTTAGATTTGAAAGGGACGTATAATAGTACTCATACGAAGCTGATTTGGAAATCTCCGAATCATATACTGGTACGACTTATATAAGGATTATTAAAAATGTGTGTGAAGGCGCATTAAAGTGTGTCGGACCCCGGTGGGAGGCAAGTGACTACTTACCCAAGCTTAAGGGCTTGCACCGAGGATTTGCTCTTAGCCCGTTTCTTTTTGCAGTGATTCTAGATGGATTGTCACAAGGGATCCACAAGAGCGTCCCATGAAGCATCGTTGATGATATTATCTTAGTCTCTGGGTCGAAATGGGAGCTATATAGTTGGTTAGAGCAGTGGAGAACGTTAGAGAATGTGGGGTTTTATAATGTTAATAGTACATTATATATAAAAGACAGTAAAATATTTCAACACACGGGACTTATTCAAAGAACACTACTGCATCATACTATTTTGAATTACTATCTGATGATATTGTAAGAAACTAAGAATAAGTAGTAATGTTTATAAAATGCCATCGTTTCGAAAAAAGATAAGGTTCTAACATCACTTTGACCAAAAGCTCTAAACATGGTAAAGGACAACATTGGCTCTTTATATCATTCAAAACTTTGAGATTGGTCCTTCAAAAACCCACATTGCAATAAAAATCAATCTTGTAGTACGTATTACCCCAAACAGGAAGTCACAATCAATCTTCTAGTGTCCTAATTAACTAAAGCCAGCCAAATAAATTATTAGCGAAACACACAATTAGTGCAATGCGATAGGACAGAAGTATCATAACACAATTAAGTTCTACAATAATGGGTCTGTAAAAGAGTTTCACACACAAGTGGTAAAATCTTAAACCTGATTTTCTTTCTATTTTCCTCCATTCTTAATCAAACTCAGATCTTTGTTTCTAGCGAACGAAGTAAATAAAACTCATAATCAGATCTACATACTTCTCAAAACATGTACAAGAAACATCACATGTAATTATCAAAACGTGGTAGAAGTAGGACCCAAGATAATCCTTATAGCATCTCTCAAGGGCACTAATGAAAGCTAGTATGATTGCATGAAAGAATATATATAAAGCAAAGCAATATTCATAAGCAAGAACAGAAAGATGCATCAACAGGAGGACCACTTCAATAGGAACCACCCCATCAGGGTAAGATTTGGAAGATACAAATACTAACATTGACTTCTTTTCCCTGTGCACCATAAAAGCTAACAAAGATGCTAAGCACTCATGCTCCGTTCCAGGAACATAGAGTAAACATAACCATAAACTCCAGGATCTAAACTTGGGCTAACAGTAACTAAAAAACTACAAAGCAGGGTAACTGTTCAGACTTCAGACCATCAACAACCATGACCTATTACCAGCTTCCTAACTCAGTCATCATCTTCCTCCTACATAACACAAAACAATCCATTAATCAAAATACAGTAGCCCAAATTCATTTGTATAATCCATTTCAATTAGCAGCACCAGGGCAGCCATTAAAGCCACTACCAAAAACCCATTAGTAAATTTTGAAAATCCTGTCACATGATTTTCTTCATCAAAGAAATTGTCATGAAATTGATATTGTTTTAGATTACTCAGAAAAACTTTATCAGAAGAAATGGGAACTTAAGAACATACATCCTCACTGTCATCCTCTTCCTCCTCATTATTGACTTCTGATTTAGATTTGTCAGAATCATCATCCGCATTGTTGCGACCACCTTTGGCCTATTTCCATTGCAACAAACTCATAGTTAGTGAAACAAAACTTAATACGCCAATAATCAAAGCTGGCCAAAAAAACAAAGATTACCAGCTTCTGGTTGTAGGATGCCATGTTCTTCTCGTATTCCTTCTTCCTTTTGTCAGCTTTGGCTACATAAGGAGCTTTCTCCTGTGTTTAAATGATTGAAAATACCACTGATGAATACTTATAACTTTTCATAATAGCAACGTTACAATAGACACGGAGAGACATGCTATAAGAATTCTCTATAAACTATCATCAAGGTGTGAATTATAAGATTAAACTGCATTTCATAGACACGTGATTATAATGCCCTTCTACCCACTCTCAGGGCTACTTACAGAATCTGACATTGCCTTCCATATTGCCCCACCAGCTTTACCAACCTGTTAATCATTTACAAACAAACTTGAAATCATAAACCCCAAAAATCATTAAACCCAAATCAATCTAGCAACAAATCACGCAAAAGCAAAACGTAGATTTTCCAGCAAGGAAAAAAAGGAGAAATCACTCACAGCAGCAACGGATTTGTTGCCAGGGTTCTCTTCTTTGAATTGCTTCCTGTACCCCTCCCTTCATAATTTTAAAAAAAACAAACATCAAAAAAAATAAACAAACAAAAAAATTAGCGTAAAACGACGAAAATATAACGATTAATTACATGAACACAAAGAAGGCGCTAGCAGGCCTCTTAGGCTTGTTAGGATCCTTAGCGGCTTTTCCCTTAGCAGTTTTTTTCACAGCCAACCTAAAAACGAACATATGATTACTAAACAGGTACCAAAATCACGATCGAAGAGAGAAAAAAATCCGATTCCATTGGAGGTAAAGAAATACAGCATAAAACCCACCCCTAACGAAGAATATGTAATATATAGTATGAGATTAAACCGTACTTAGTATCGGCTTTTTTCACAGCACCGCTTGATTTGCCCCCTTTCATGGTTTGATCCTGTAAATAAAAACAAAAAAAAACAACGAATTAGGTCAATATCGACGCGGAAAATTGCTAACAACACCAAAATTTAGAGTGAAAATGAAGGTAAAAGAACATACGCAGAAAGCAGGAGATCTAGGGTTAGGGTTTGATTCGCTTAGAATTGGGGAGATATGAGGTGAAGGGGGAATGTGAAGAGATTGATTTATATTGCTATAATAACTAATCGGCAAGAGGAGTGTTTGGGCGGGAGATTTTCATTACAAAAGGGCCTTGTAAATGAATGTGTTCGTCAGTATTCTCCTCTCCTCTGTTCATAAACTTGGGCCCATTCGGCCGTGTATAACTATAAATTTAGTTTGACTTCTTATGTCCTTGGGTTGTTTGGAATGGTTGGTTATTAAATTAAAATAGTTTTAAACAATCATTTGTAATTTACTTATTTGATAGTTAAGTAAATAAAATTTTAAATAATTAAGTTAAGAGTTGCTTTCAAGGATTCTTAAGTACATGGTTGCAGTGAAAGTGTGTTCAATAATTCATGTATTTTTTTAACTTCTTACTTTATATTGTTTTTCTTTCTTATACGCTTTGTTCTCGAGCTTTCTAGAAATGGAAATAGGAGGAAAGAAAGTGAATGGAAAAAAGAAAGTGAATGATTAAGTTATATTTTTTATTTGGAAGAAAAACTGAAAAATGAAAAAAAAAAAATAGGAAACCTCTTTTCCTTTCAAATCGTCATATGTATAGGTGGATAACTTTTAAACAAAATACATCGGTCTGCTCCATTTCTTCCCCTCCATTTCCCTCTTTACAGAACTAGAAAACATACAACTTTGATAGTTGCATTTCCTAACTCTCCCTCTATTTTCAAAAAAATAACTCGAGAACACAACTCTATACTTTATTCTATACTAACTCAAATGTATCTTGTAACGACCCGAAAAAAAATTATTTTCTTATAAGTATAATATTTATTAAGAGATATACAAAAGAGTTTATATACATGTTGTCTATTATTTAGAATGGAAACATACTAAATTAAAACATATATTTTCACAAAATAAGGTTCTTTTATGGAAGCGTTGTGCTGACAGCTCAAGATGAATTCTTGCCCTTATCTTTCCCAAAGGAACTAGAAATACCTGAAAGAATATCAATCGCTCGTAAAAAGCTTAATGAGTACATACATACACAATCTCACATACTGTAATGTACAATATATAACTAATATAATCAGTAAACATATATACGCCACACAGGCTACAAATTGCCACCCAAGCTATTTACAAGCAATGCCACTCAGGTTATTTACAAATAATGTTACCCAATATATTATTAATTATTGTCACTCAAGCTATTAAAAAATAGTATCACCCAAACTATTACACATATAATCAATCATTTGTACATGTCACAAATATATTAATGGGACGTATGACTCGTCTGCTCGTCATGGATTGCCAATTATAGTCTCCGTATGAACAATAATAGTCACAACTGATCCTCGGGAAATACCTATGCATAAGAATTAATTAACACATTAAACGTTGATTTTAATCTACTGTACACGCCCTCCTACACGGCAGTGTAACCCTAGACGACCATCAAAATGGCCACACTACCCATGTATAACCTTAGCCCTACACAGACCATGTAGACTTGTTTCACACACCAGTGTTTCACCTCCAGACAACAACTGTTTGTCCGAAAATTGTCAATTTCTTACCAAAACAACTTAAATACTCGTTTCCATATAATCTCATCATTGAAACTAGTTACAACTAAAAACATCAATAAACATAACAATTGATCAACCTCTTCACCAGCATTGTAGCTATATCGAGTATCAAACTCGGCCCTTTGTTCCGCCGACTACATTAATTGGATACCGCTCTCCATCAACCTACTGGTTCTTTTTCTGAAGTAGCAACGGGAGAATTCACTCTCAATTTGTCCTCTCGTTACAGGCAAGCAAGGAAGGTAGTTCGTCCATTATCAATTACATAAACTTAACAACTTTTTACTCATTAACACACCCCAAACATAATTTAACCTAATTCTTGATAACTGGCAGCATGCAAGTGTCAAATTTTGATCATAAACCTTGTGAATCGTGACTCAAACACTACTAATTAAAAGATATAGATTTTAAGAACATATCTTCATCTAACATTCCTAATTATTTAAGAATTAGAAATATTAGATGATAAAAGAATTGTACCTTTTAGTTTATAAGAACAACTATCACTTAATCTTCCTTTTAGTTTTCTTCAATTTGATAATTGTTCTTCTTGATTTTGCTCCTCTCGATCTCCCAGTCGTCCCAACCCACACACACAAAATTCTTGTAATTTTGACTAAGTCAAATTTCCATCCCTTTTATATTTTAAGATTTAAGCTTTTTACATAAACAACCCTTCAACTTACATTTCTTTTGTTATTAAACTCGCATCTTTTATTTATGCAACTAATTAAGGTTTTTACGCAATTAATGCCTCAAATAGCATTAGTGTTATCATTTTGGTCCTTTAAATTATTTAGCAATAATAATAATTCAATTTACCAAATTTAAAATTAGTGTTAAACTCGAAAACACAACGGTAATCTTGATGATGTGTGCAATACAAGTTTCGAATCACAAAACACCTCTTTTCTTGTACTATAACTAGTAGGGTACTCGCGCAATGCGGCAACGACGAATAAAGACAGACTGTGATTAATTTTTGTGGTGATTAGTGGTAATAAGGGACGAACAAGCGGGGACAATTGGAAATGATTTGCGACCATAGTGTATATTTAGGTTATACTAAACTTAATGTGATTTGGGTGATACTATTAATTATATTTAGATTATATTGAGTCTCTAAATTGAGAATTTGTTAAATATTAAAACCATAAACTTTTAAACGGTGAACATGTTTCAAGTAAACTCTTTAACATCAAGGCTTTAATTTCAATTAACATTAATTAATCCGTATATCAGTATACACCTTCAAGATCTATAAACGGGGCCTTCTAGGTTCCAATCATTAGTTGTCAACGCGGCCTTTGCGATAGAATCAACCACTATTCACTCGTATATCGATGCTCAATCTTTTTAGTTCAATCCATTTGCTCAATTCCCCCTCTCCATCCCAATCACCACAAAGGGGTCAGATCCTTCGAATATGGAGACTAAGATAGAGTTTAACGTTTTTAATGTGATTTTGGCCCTGAAACTCTTGAAAGGGGTTAAGGAACTTAGAGATATATGGTTCTCGCTATTTCTAATATGTAAATGTAATTAAAAATAATTTAAAATTTTTGATTTTTTATGCTAACGTGTGTATGAACTTTTTTCATTATTAACGTTGTTTCCATATTAATGTGTTCAGAATAAACATATATTAAGATTGTGTATTTTTGAACACTTTTACAAAATATTCGATCAATTAGTCAATTGGTTTAGACACACACATACATATATGATAAATAAGGCTGACCAATTATACTTTGTTGGCTAAAGTTATTGCACGTGTAAGTTAACATTCATTTGGAACGTTAAGCACATTTTTGCTATGTTAATCTTGTTTGTTGAGAATGTTGTACGTTTCGAGAATTTAGATTAAAGTTTAGTTATCATCTTGTTGAGAATGTTGTACTTATTCGAGAATTTAGATTAAAGTTTAGTAAATGATAACCTATATTTGTTATATAGATAGGCTATGACCCATTAGGGTTCTACCTTATTTATGTATAGCCTTCGCAGGTATCAACGATCATAAGAGCACCAATACTGTCTAGATCAATAGCATGTGTTACATCATTTCTATCTAGAATATAACACGTTGACAAGTTTATATGATACGTTTTAAGTTTGGATTGTTGCATGTATTAATTTCTATTCATATTGTAATCTTGAAAATGACATATATGTGGCGAGGGTTCCGATGAATAATATAACATGGTGACATTTTTGTATATGAGTTTTAAGTTAGAAAGACGGTTAGACTCTGCTTTATTTTTACAAATTATTTATTGTAATTTTAATATAGTATGCAATTTATGAAAATATATTTGATTCTATTACCTTGATAGTGGATTCCATGGTTATAGTTTTATTTATATGGTATACCGAATTTGTATTTTACTCTATCATTATTATTATTATTTTTTGAAAGGCAAGATACTTTATTAAATTTAAACTAGCAAGATGCTATATAGTACAAACCGACAAAAAGATACACAACATCTCTAACAACGAACAAACATCGGCAAATCATTAACACAACCTAAAATGAGCCTTGAACTATTACCAACCTCGAACTCGGAACCTTGGACCCACGAACTGGAGCAACGAATCTGACCAACTGACCATCTGGCGCAACCAACATGAACCAAACACGAAGTGGGGTAACAAACACGAACTGGGGCAACGAACCAAACATGAATCTGAAGCAACCTCTTGAACTCTAACCAAACACGAACTGGGGCAACAAAACTCTGAGCCACGAACTGAAGCAATGAACAATCGAACCATGAACGACATCTGGATCCGCAAACCAAACCACTATCCACCCGAACCACGAGCTAACCACGAACCACACGAACCAACCACAATCTGAAACAAGATCTGAACTCGACCAAAAACCCAAACGAAACTCGAACCTGTGAACTGGAATCTCGAAATTGGACACAATTTCCATAGCTTGAACCGGGATCTAAAACTCGAACTAGGATCTGGAAACCAAACGAACCACGAAACTCTCGATCTGAAACTTCTGAACTAAAACGATCTGAACTAAAACTTTCGATCCAGAACTAAAACTCTCGACCAAACGAACCACGATGGCCGGAGAATATCTCACCTGACGAAACATGACGGCCAAATTTGGAAACACGACGGCCAGACGAAACACGACCAGATCTGGAAACCAAACGAACCACGACCATGAACGAATCTGAACTTGATCTGAACTTCTTGACCAAAGATCTCGACCGACGAACTGAACCTTGAAATGCGACCCAAAATACGACCCACGAACTGAACTTGAACTGAAACTATCGTCCAAAGATCTGACCTGAAAATCAACCCACGTTCTAAACCAACGATCTGACCTGAAAGATCTGAGCTTCTCCGAACTTGATCTGAAGAGATCTGAACTTGATCTGAACATCTCCGAACCTTGAATGTCGACCCATGTACTGAACTAAAGATCTGAACTGAAATCGACCCACGAACAAACCTTGAAATGTGAACCTGTGATTTATTTCTGACCCGTGTCTATCATCATTATTATTTTACCTTTATTTCAATTAATCCCGTATTTACTACTTAAAAGCTCATTTACTATTGAATTTACACCCGTGTGAATTGTCATTGCTCATTTTACAAAGTTCCTAGTTCCCATCAAAATTAATTGTCTTGTTAATAGATTCAAAATTAACTTCTCACTTTTGACTAGTAATTTACAACCATGTGAGAGGTAGGAGAAGGGTATGCTAGTAATTTCCCTTTACCTAATTTATAAGAAATTAGACATTTGGTCTATTTTTTTGGAGAATTTCTTCTATATCCTTAAAAACTTAGATTATTACATATAAGTCCGTACAAATTTTGAACTACATATATATTCTTGAAAAACTTAGAAACTCATATATATATATATATATATTTATGTCCAATAACCAATTTTATATTATAATTAAACCATTTAAAATTTTAAAAATTATCCTTTAATTGGTTTATCTTTATGTACCATATAGTGTTACAAGAATGTTCTTATCCCAAAATAAAGAAAAGAACCCATGATAATAACCCTAGATGAAACCCTAGTCATTTATATGAATTGAAGGTTGCTTTTTCTTAAATCGACCGAAGCTTATAAGAGTTTTTATGTCCATCTGCTATATGAAACCTGCTATCGATTGTCTCAATTTGAAGGGTGCTCCCTTAAATCGATTGAAGCCTTGACGTTGAAATTGATCGATTGAAGACAAAAAAAACCAAGTGTGTATTCTAATGTTGCCGTTGGTATTGAAATTGATCAAAATTGACTCCTATTAATCAAAATTGGTCTGTGTTGGTGTCAAAATTGGCGTTTATGGCTTTCTTTCTTCAGTCACGATCAAGGATTTTAATTGTGTGTAATGTTTGAGTATGACTGTCGAAATATCAGTGACGATCTAGTTGAGTTTGGTCGCTTTTGACTTCAGGTTATCTGTATTTTTTTTGTTTTGTATTGTTTTATTAGGTTGCTGGAACTTTTAGGTTTACCCAACTAATTTTAGTTTGCTTGGTTATTGGCATTTGAATATTTTAGGTTGCTTGGTTTTGTTTATGGTAAAGTATGGTTCTTGGTTTTCCGGAAATAAGCTTAAACGATGTCAATTTTGTGAAGGTTTGCTGTATAGAAAGATTATTCTTGAAGAATACAAGCTAGAGCAGGATTTGGAAATGGTAAAGCAAATAAGTTGGAACAACGTAATTAAAATAGTACTGGAAGGAAGTAAACAAATGAGTGAAATGACAAGCTTGGTATATATTTTTCTGAAAAAAACAATTAGGAGGAAGATTTAAAAATGTCAATTATTCTTAAAAGAGTTGAAGCATTAATGATGATTAAAAGAACTGAGATGAATGATTTTCAAATGTTTTTGAAGGATTTAGTTGATTTTCAAATGATTTTGAAGGATTTAGTTGTTAGTGTTATTTGAGTTTTCAGATCATGTTAGTAAATTAGAGATTAAGACAAACCAACTGAGAGGTAATTTTCAAATGGTTTAATAATAATCAAAACAGGTGACTGGATAATATATGAGATTTTTTAGGTTTTACGATGATATACATGTAACTTTAAAGTTTGTAAGGACATATATGTAATAATTAAAGTTTCTAAGGATATAAATAAAATTCTTCCTTTTTTAAAGCATATATTTGATCTAAATAATTAATATATATTATAGTATTAGCATAGTATCCGCGCCAATGCGGCGACAACGAATAGATTTCCTTAACAACTTGTCCTTTTTTATTATTGAGTCATTTAAATTCCATAAATGTTTATGAATTTAGTTTATAGTTTATTTAAATTTATGAGTCTATTTATACACATTTTCTATAATTAAGTTCAACCATTTATTATGTGATAGAATATTTATAATCAAATGTTTAGTTGTTAAAATATTTTGTAATTAATAATTAGGTTAATTGGCATGATGTTTTTAATATTTTCTTATTATGGAAGGTTTATTGATCACTAAAATGGTATATATATTATATCCAACTAATAATTACTTTATTTAACAATTTTCATTTACTTTAATTTGAGGGTAGTTTAGTACATTCAATTTACTTAACAATTAAGAGTTTTAAAAATTATAAATGATTTATAAAGAAGTAAGAATTACAATAAGACTAATAATAAATTGTAAAGCTACTTGGTTTTGTTCGTGATCTAATAAAAATTATGGTCAAAATCAATGTTGGTTAATTACATACACACATGCATAATTGATTAAACTTTTTGCCTTCAGGTTGGGTTTTCACTCGCATATGTTTTCATTCGTAATGTAATTTGTCTTATTTTGCTACATGAATTGTAAATAAAATGTTTTGTATATAACAAAATTTATCAATTAACAACAAGTATAAATATTTAACAACACATGATACAAGTCGATATTGTATACATTATTGTGTATGGTCAATTGTTGTTATGTTATAAATCATCACCCTAATAATATATGTAGTGTCGGAGTGTCTTTACATATTCCTTTACAATAGATGATAATTCGTATTAATCATGCCCGTTTTAGATAATTTTAAAATGTTTTATTGAATATATACTAGCATCGTACAAAGGTAAACAGGTAATACATCAACGACAAATAATTTTTCTTAGTAATATGTCCATTTTATTTTTTTATATATTTTTTTCCATCAACTCTTTTATTAATTTGAAAAATATACCTTTTATAAAAAATTAAAAATAAGAAAAAATTATTACACCCCCGATTCACTCGTTATGCAAGAAGGGTGCACTTTGACTTGTTTTATTAGACCGTCTATGGTGAAAAATTGTTAAAACCTTTTTTTGTCTTTCATAATGTCATAGCGTGGCATATTAATTTATAGGTCCCTTTTTATTTTCAAAAACATATTAACTGTTGTTTGTTTTTTAATTACACTAATTAAGCCTTTAGATTGTGCTATGTACAATTCAAGACGTTCTATGTAGGGGTGAGCATATAACCCGATAGACCGAAAAAACCGAAAAACCGGGCCAAACCAGGCCGGGACCGGACCGGACCGGGAGTAGTTGGGGCGGTCTTCGGTCTTTGATTTTTCCTTTAAATCGGTCTCGGTCCGGTCCGGGTAATACCCGCTCAAAATCGATCTACCCGGTTATAACCGGTTTAGAAACAAAGGGACATTAGATGAAAAGGTTACTGGAATTCAAAAGGACTTTAGCATTATTTTAGAAGTTTATACAGTTTCCAAAATTTTAAAAAAAAGCATCGGTCATATATCTCTTTTTTATCTCTACCGATTGAGCAAACATCAAAGAGTAAACCTACAATCAAGAAGTAATCCAACCAAACAATCATCATTCATCAATGGAAGCAAGTCAAGTAAGTTAATCAAAATCATTTTCTTTTTGTACATCTTGCATGCTTATTTATTTGGGTTTTTTTTAAACATCAACAGCCGATGAATTCATATATATTAGATATATAATGTTTTCTTTTTGAAATGATTTTCAATTAACATGGCAAAATTGAGTGGTAATCATATATGTGTGATCCACACACACACACACACACACACACATATATATATATATATATATATATATATATATATATATATATATATATATATATATATATATATATATATATATATTATGTTCTTATATATTCTAATTTTTATGAAACAGGGTGCACAACATGTTGAAAATTTGGTGGACGAATCAAATGGTGAAGGTCAAAGAAGGAATAACAAACGTAAGAAAGTGGTAGGCGAGGAAGTATTTACAGTTTAGTATTGAGCAGTTTATTAAGATATTATATGTCTAAGCTTTATTGCTTTTGATTTTACTTTAAACCTTTTATTATTTGCTTGAATTCGGACATGATTTTAAGGTGTTCTTTATATCGATAAAGTATATGTTTTCATTTGTTTATAATGTGTTATCAATGTGGATTATTGGAAAAGGCATGGTTATATTATTGTAGGATAAGTAAAACGTATTTTTGCCTTAATCAAATAATGCTTTTTGATCTTGCCAATTTTTTACCTTTTATGCCTAAATTAGAACTATATTCTAAAGTCGCTCCGGTCCGGGTAATAACCGGCCCGAGACCGGTTAAAAACCGAGACCGACCGAGACCAATCGGTCCGGTCTTCGGTCCTACGTTTCAGCCATTTCCGGGTATCGGTCCGGTCCGGGTATTTTTGGTCCGGTCCGGTTTTTGAACCGTTCTCACCCCTAGTTCTATGTGACTTTCTTTAACACATATGTGTAATCTTGTAAAAACAAGTGTAAAGGTTTGACACTAATTTCAAAAAATTACCAATCCAATATTCTCTTTAAGCACTAACTACTAATGCATGTAAACAAATTGGAAACGATATATGCAATGCTCGGACGTCTATCAGTCTATCAGCAGATCCTTTTATGGCTTTTACGTTAATATACAAATAAATTCTTCATGTGATATATCATAAGTCTTTTTTGTTGTTTGTAAAATTATAGGAACTCAAATTTTAAATAAGTCAATATCTATAAATAAGACCGAAACAATAAATTAATTGTAGTGAAGTGTGTTGTCCAAAAAAGTTGTAGTAATATACAATGTCAACAGCTAAAACTATTACAGAAACAAACAAAAACGTAACAAAAACAACAATAGGTTTCTATAAACTTGTTGAGTCAATTTGTTCATATCAAACACCACTACACTAAAAATACAAACAAAATAAATGAAACTTAGCATATTTAAGAAAAAATAAATCGTTTTGACAATTAACTACAACAATAATCGCCCTCGCTATTGCGAGGATTAAAAATTATAATAAACAGATTTATTATTCTATAATTATAAATTTTAATAAGAATTAATTCTAAATAAATATGTTTATCTTCTCATAAAGAAAATTTGGATGAAATCTTGGTGATATAATTTTCATCTAAAATGTAAATATGAATTACTGTTTTAATAAGAATTTATTCTAAATAAATATGTTTCTCTTCTCATAAAGAAAATTTGGATGAAACCTTGGTGATATAATTTTCATCTAAAATGTAAATATGAATTACTGCTTACATTAAAGTTCAAATAGTAAAATATGGATATCAAAGTTTTTAAATTTAATATAGGCATAAACATATTAATATATGAACATGAAACTAGAAAATGTGTCAAGATATCTAAATTAATGCAAAGTCAGTAATCGAATTGTCAAAATATCATGAGAAAAATAAAAAAACTCATGAGAAAATAAATATCATGATATAATGGTAAGACTACAAGTTGATGTATCTTATGAGAAATTGATGTTTTAGTTGGCAAATTGATAGATAGGGTAATACTCCCTTCAAAATTCATGTTTATACAGGAGAGAGAGAAAAGAGAAAAATAACCTAATGTATTAGTGGGTTATAGAGATTAAAAAGAAGCTAAAAAGGAGAAAATAAAGAGAGATTAGTTTGTTACTATTTAAGAAAATATGTCAACCATGAAGCTACGAAGTCTTTTTACTATGTAGGTAGATATATGTTTACATCTAATGTTTAAATAATAGTTTGTTTGTTTATGCAATTAGAAACAAGCTTCTCGGATTTTTTTACATCTATTTTCAAAAAAGGTGTATCATCCTTTTTTAAACAGACATTTTCACGTGTATATTTGTAACTCGTTCTCGTATTTGATAATAACTCTATAACAATAGTGTTTGAAATCCGGGCATTTAGTTGAGTGGGAAGTGGATCATTATTTGACTTGTTCAATCACCGGATCAAACAGGTTATACATACACACATAGACATATATAGATACACATAAAACATAATACATACTACACACTTTCATATGCATGCATGCATGCATACATACGTACATATATTTATGTATGTACATACATACGTACGTAGGTATGTAGGTATGTATGTATGTATGTATGTATGTATGCATATGTACGTACGTACATACATACACACCCATACATACATATATTCACACATATTGCATATACTTACATATACAAGTTAAGGATTTTGTTAGTTTTGTCTATATGATATTGATATCTCATATTGGTCTTGTGTCCTTATGCACTTAATTATCATATAAAAAAAAAGAAATTTAAAATCGGCTGTTTAAAATCGAATTGGTTTCAATAATTGTATTAGAATGTATGGATTTTGCTCATGCGTCTTTAAAAAATATTTACATTATAACATGACATTCTTTCAAATCGCTTCTTAAATTTAAAAAACAAATAATCTTCTTTGTACATACTACACATGTTTAATCCACATCTATTTCTATATACATTTAATCCACACATCTATTTCTACAACCCATTACACATATGTTAACCAATGTTTTACTATTTAAAAAGATATACATTTTCCTTCCTAATATAACTCAACAGCTAAATAATCAACGAAAACGACGTCGTCAAAACCTTCACTACTTTGGACATGTCGATGCTACTCCCACGCGCCTAAGACATTAGGTTCATGTGATTTGTGAACTCTTTTGGTGTACAAACAAAAGAGAAACAATAATTCTCATTTTGCCCCCTAATTATCAATACTACTCTTTCTATACCCCTAACCTATTCAAAATACAACTTTTACCCCTTCATAGAAATTGTCACATTTTAGTCACTTTCTACTCTTGAATTCTTCTACTAAAATAATTATTATGTATTATTAGTATCATTTATACCAAATACATACTAAAGGACTTATGGCCTAACATTATATGGTATTTAGGTGTCCTATAAGGTTGTGAGTTTAAGTCATATTATAGATAAAATGGTGTAGATTTAAGATTAGGTTAGATGGTGTGTGTGTTTAGCCGTTTAAAAAAATATATATACCAAATACATTAAAATTATGCATTACAAAGGTGTTATTTAAATTTACATATTCTAGTCTCATAATAAATAAATATGTATTGAAAAGGTTAGTGTTCAACTATTCAAAATAAAAACAGTATCATTTGTACCAATTAGTTTAAGACACATGCTAAACTTAAAGAAAATGTTAGAAAAGATAAAATTTTCCTACGACTTTTAAACATAAATATTAGATGTAAGATGTTTAAAAATTGTTTTTTCATATAAGTATTTAAAGTCTTTTTTCTAGTTTAATCAATGTTTTTTTAACATATTATCGTGTAATGATAAATCTAAATACAGTCAAATATAGTTAGCGGTCAAGTCATCATAAGGTAAAACCCACTTGTCTTATAAAAAACAAGAACCAATAAACACCAACTTCCTTTCTTAATCTTGTTTTTTTGGTAGCCGATGTTAACTTATTTGTTAAAGACCTCTTACGTGCCTATCACATGAGAGTATTACGGTCATTGCAACCACTATTTTATGATAAAAAAGAACACATTTAAACCTTAGACCACTTTCTTGTTGCACTCCATTGTAACCATTGCACCATCGACTTCTCTCCAAACCATGGCTTCTTTCTCTCTACACTCAACCGCCCCCATGAACTTCTTTATCTCTACACTCCATCGCCATCGAAGGCACTTCACCGCCACCATCAGAAGCAATCCAATGGATAACCATCAGAAACACACCACTCATTGAAAATCACACATCAAATGCCAAATTAGGTCCCGGTTTTGTTTAATACTACAATCACTCGTATAAGCAAACAACCGGAAGAGTCAAACAAAAATTACCTCGTTACAACTAAAGTATGGTAGATGTCACACCCCGCTAAAGCGGAAACACGAAGTGTCACATCAAAAGGTCTCATAGCACAATGTAATAGACAATTTCCAACCATAACAGATAATTTAACTTCAGATAAGGTTACAATCATTCGAATACAACACAGAAATTAAATTTGTCTTTGACATGAAATAAAAACAGATGATCGGAAATTCATTTTAAGATGTCCACACAGAAATTAACTTCGTCCACTAGACATCTCTGGTTCCTTAGCAGATGATGAATGCTTCTTACCATCCCGTGATGCACTCTGGGCGTACTCGGTTGGATCAGACTCGGTCGACATTCTTATCTGCGACGACAACCTACTTAGTTACTAGTGTACCATTGTGAGTGTCTAATGAAGGTTATGCATAGTACACACACAATCATGCTACTTTAAAATGAAAGAAAATTTTATTCAAGCATAGTCCTATTACAACTAACCTGAGTATTCCATCACACTTACTTGAATTAAACATAGGTGATCAAGCTTTGTTTAATTAAAGTAGAATAATGGAAAACTCAACTTAGTCACGTTAGTAAAATGCTTCAAGTTTAAAATTTATTTTAGGAAAATTTTATCTTTTGAAAACCTTTGGTTATAGTTTGAGTCCCCCCCCCCCCCCCATAAGGAAAACTACATTCTCTATAACCTTCGGATCTGATACCAATTCTGTCACACCCCGCTAAAGCGGAAACACGAAGTGTCACAGCAAAAGGTCTCATAGCCCAAGGTAATAGACCATTTCAAACCATAACAGATAATTTAACTTCATATAAGGTTACAATTATCCGAATACAACACATAAATTAAATTTGTCTTTGACATGAAATAAAAATAGATGATCGGAAATTCGTTTTAAGATGTCCACACGCGACATGCTTCTTACATGCTCTTAAGACCTATCAATGATTACCTGAAATGCATGAATAAATAAGGGTCAACTACGAGAGTTGGTAATGACACATATTTTATATAAAATAAAACTCTATTGTCATAGAAATAGTGTTGGAAGCTTTGGGCCCAACAAATTTTGTAAGGATGGAAACTTTAAGTCCAACCGAATTTTTTTTAGTATGACTACAGTTTATTGCCAAGTTTGATACGCATGGTTTTTGAGTATACAATGATGTTCTACTAAGCTTGAGCTATTTTCAATCCTATCGACACACTGTGCCCGAATATAACCTAACGCCTATATTAAATGACGTTAGTAAATGGTAAAGTACACCTAGGTTCGTCAACCATAAGTGGGGGATGTCGACCCCAAATAGCGCTACCTACAAGTACCATAGACCCCTTTAGTGAGGTTAATGGATAATGTCTAGTTGAGGGACTTTTATTAATAAGAACTCAAGTACATCAAGTATAATATACCATAAGTGCGTAATTTAAATATTTACGGTATTTGTCATGGCAATAATACAATAAAACATTTATATTCATGCTTTCACCTCAATATTTGATAAATGTATTTAAAAAGGGGGTTGTGAACACTCACTTTGATTTGTAGCTCGAAAGAGTGTGAAAGTCCTAGTTGTACTTTAGTCCCTTGACGCACCCTTATCCTATTACGTTCATGTCCACCGTAAGGTTATTTTATTGTGTTTCTTTTGAAGATGTCATGATGGTGTTTATTTTATACATAGTTTTCTATTTTTTTAGAAATAGTATTTTTGTGTTTTACTAACTTATTTTATACTATGCCTTACTATAATTATGGACATGCACCTATGTATTACATTCATGCAATGATTTGAAATAAATAAGTAGACACACTTTTATGTATATAAGTAACTTATTCATCAAAAAATATACACATATATATATATATGTATATATATTGTTGTTTTTAAATAAATAAGTAAGTAAACCCATGTATATAATACTTAGCCATCACTAACAACCTATTTGGTGATTATGAACCCGTACAAAACACGTACACCTAATAACCATATCCATGCTGAATGGCAGACCATGCGCACACGGCACACGCCCTTGTCAAATAACATCTAATGGAAGACAGCTGAACAACAACAAACGACTAAATAGCCTACATTCCATGGCTGAGTCTAGCCTACCATGACTAGTCATGACAAACTAGACTGGGGGACTTGATGACGTACATTAACGTCCGCAAAGGCAAACAATCCTCATTAGTTACAAAACATTACCTGAAGTGTGCAACACTTTCACAGATTGAGATGATTGCCTTTACATGACTTTACATAGCTAAGACATACATACACACCCTTCTTGGGCCTTTATAGATTAACTCGGGTGCCAGACTTATCATTTATTTGCCACCATGGCATACGGGGTTAATGCCATATTTTGGCTATAAACATGTAATATTACCAATACGCATAATAGGCATGTACACTAAGATTCCTTGGCAGTTGTTATTTATAAGTACGCCCGAATCATATGCGATACGTCGCTGTTGTATACACTTGCCTGTCATAATGCACTGCATAGCATACCCAGTTACGCACTCATGTCTTTATGGTAGTTTAACGCTACTAACTAGTCACTAGCATTAAACTGGGGGAATATATACTATGGGAATCACCATCATGTGCCACTACAACTGCCCCACCTGCTGTAGCTTATATAAAGTTGCTAACACGAACCATACATACACGGGTTGACAACTATAATCTAATGGTTTAATTCTTAAGTACAAGGCGATACAGGGTACACGTATCGACGTTACCCTAGTATCGGGAAACTAACCGAAGCCCTAGCAATTACTCTATGTCCTTAATGGTTCTACAGTCATCACGTATAAACGGCTTCTTAAAGCCTGGATGTTCATTGTTACTGTTGGTGCATAATTGTGAATCCCTAGTTCTTATCAATCAAATACATACATGTTTACTTGAAATGTTAATTCAAATGTGTTTTGATTAATTGTTTGCATGTGTATACATTCTTAGTGATTCTTTGTGATGATCTTAAGCTTACAAGTACTTAATCATGTGTTGATGTGTGTTTGGAAGTTTAAGTTTAGGTGACAGGTCACCACGTGCGTAGTGGAGCTCAGTGCGCACGTAGTGAAGAAGGTCGGTTAAAGTTAAATTAATTATCATTAAAACAACCAGTACGTGCGTACTGGACTCGCTACGTGCGAAGTGCGTTGCATCACGTGCGTAGTGAAATTAATTACACTATAAATACTGATTAACTTCATATGTTCGCGGGTAATCGAGCAATCAACAGAAATCGCTAGAAATCAACCGGGAGCCTTACATAATCGACCTTATACGACCTTAAGCCTACTAAATCGCGAACTTAGTGTTCATTACGAATTCAATCGCAGCCTTAAGCATCTCTGTGTGAGTTCTTAGGAGTTGTTCTTGCTTCTACTCTGTGTGTTTCTCTGTGTGATACTGTGTGCCGGACACCTAAGCAGATCTTAGAATCCTTAGGAGGTTTGGGAAATAGAAATTCCGCACTATTTCTCATCCTAGATCAGTCCTAGCGTAAGGGTGTTTTAGTTTAGTTTAGAACCCCATCCCCCACGGTCCTACAAAGTGGTATCAGAGCCTTGTGCTTTGATTGATCACTTTTTCTTAGGTTTCGTGATCTAGGTGTCGATTAGGCCTGTGTATTTTGTCCTTTTCGTCGTTTTTAATCGGTTGTTAGGTCGAAAATAGGTCGTTTTGCGCTAAAAAGGTCGTGTTTTACGTTAACTGTTTGAGTTTTACCCGTGCGAAGTGAGTCTTTAACCCGTGCGTAGTGTGTCGTAGATCATCTAGAATCTTCGTCAAGCTGTGTGTTCATTCCGTGCGTAGTAGGTCCTCAACGCGTGCGTGGTGTATCCAGTTCGTGCGAGTTGAGTCTGTGTGGTTTACTTTGTCTTTAAAAAATTATTTTGTTGCTTCGTGCGTACCATCTGCACTCCGTGCGTCCTAGGTTCTCAATCCGTGCGTGGTAGAGTTCCAGTTCGTACGTAGGAGCATCTGTGTGTTCTCGTGTCAGTCCGTACGTAGTGTTTCGTGCTCGTGCGTAGTAGCTCCCACTCCGTGCGTATTGAATCTGTGTGGTCTATCACATCCTAATTTCAGTCTGTGTGTTCTCAGCTCTTGATTACTGAAATGGCATCAAAACAAACAACAGTTTTAAACAACTTATTATTAGACAGTGAAATGGGGAGTGCCAATAAAGTACCTAAACTGTTAACCATGGAAGACTATCCTATGTGGAAGCCCAGGTTCGAAATATTCCTCGATGGCCTTGACTGTAGACTTCGGAGAGCAATAAGCACCGATTATATGGTTCCCAAGGGGGAGGGAAATATTGAAACCCCCTATGATGGAATGACTGTTGAACAGAAGAGCAGTCATGATGCAGAGAAGAAGGCATATGCTCAACTAATCCAGGCCATTCCAAATGAGATCTTCCATCAATTCAGAAGATATAAAACTTCCCACAGCCTGTGGAGAGCACTAGAGAAGAGAAATGAGGGAAATGCCGCCCTCAAGGAATTGAAAGCAAGTCAATTGAAAAAGGAATTAGATCATTTCATGGCTACTAGAGATGAAAAACTTCCTTCTCTCATTACAAGATATAATCATCTTCTTAGTGAACTGGACAGTCTGGGTGTTACTGTTCCAGATAAGCAGCAGGTGGAAATTTTGGCAAAAGCCTTGCCCAAGAGCTGGCGGCCATATATTATGATATTGAAGAATAGTGATGGTTTTGACGGGATGGATCTAAATGATTTCATCACAAAGTTGAAAGAGCAAGAGCAGGAGGAACAAAATTTGGATTCCATGTCCGGTTATCAACAAAATCCTTTTCTCTACTACTCTGGAACACCTGTATCGTCATCCACTTCTTCAAATGCCCCCTTACAATCTGCCTATGTGAGTAATGTACATGAATCTGGCATATCTACATCTGAAGCTTCATCTTCTGGGCCATCCTATACTGTGTCTACTTCTGGATTCAATGCCGAGCATTTCAAGTATGGGAGTGCGGATGAAGTAACAGCACATATGAGCATGCTAAGTGCGCTAGTCTCCTCTTATGATGATCTACTGAAGGGGAAGATTGGTAATGCTCATCTGACACAAGAGGACTATGACCAGATCGATGATGATGAGATGGAAAGACAAGATATCCTCTGGTCATATGCTAACTTAGTCAGGAGGCCGAGAGCATATGAGAAAAGAACAGGAAAGCAAATATCAGCTACAAAGGATACCAACCTTGGTTTTGATAAGTCTGCGGTAACATGCTATAATTGCGGTGAAAAAGGTCATTTCGCGAGAGAATGTGATAAGCCGAAGAGTGTGGGACCGAAGTATCCTTTTAAAACCAGTCCTGGCAGTAGATCATTTTCCTCCTCAACCATAAAGTCTGAATCAACTCCAAAACCGGCTAAGGCAATGGCAGTTGTTCAAAAGGACGAGGGAATTGACTGGTCAGTACAATTTGGGAATGATGGTGCTGATATTAATGTGGCAAATGTTCATGTGTTGAACGAAGATTCTCAATCCGAGACAAAAAGTTACTCAAGTGAGGAAGAATCAATTGCCAGCATTGATGATGAACCAGCCTCGGTTCCAGCTGCAGAAAAGACACCAGTGAAAGTTCGTGCCAATGAGTCAAACCAAAAGGTGTGCAGTTGTGGTCAATCATCCGAGGAAAAGGTATGTACTTTTGGCTTACCTTGTGGTTCTTGTAATGATTATGTAAAACAGATAGTGTTCCTAAAGTCTACAATTTTAGAGCTCACATCTAAGTTAGATAAAAACCTGTTGATAAAAGAAAGAGAAAAACAGTTGAAAGAAAAGAATGAAAGTTTAGGCAAACAGGTGCATGAACTAGGTGTGGCTCTGTTAAATAAACAGGATGCTATAGTGTTTTACATAAATGAGATTGATAAGTTGAAACGAGACCTTGCTACTTCAAAGGTCGATTATGAGACTCTGAGTCAAAAACTCAAAAGTTATTCCACGTCTTCTTACTTATTTGAGTACATAATCGATCAGAGAGGTCAAGGTACTGATTCAGAAAAGAACAAGAAGTTATACTCTAAATGTCCACCACCAGTGTTAAATCAACTGGTGAATGATGATGTTCACTCTGAATCTGACCCACTACTCACAAAGGTTGATGAATTTTCTGCATCAACCCCAAAAGAGGATTTAAAGTTACACGAGAATGTGGGTGGGCCTCAGAAGAATGAGGTTCAGCAAGAAGAAATTAAAAAGGCTGAACCAGGAATGAGAGAACTGTTGGCAAGTTCTAATGTCAAAGATCCGTTGATGCATCGTATCCACGATGCCCTTCGGAAATTTGAAAAGGAGGGTGTAAAGTCTCCTGATACCCGTCCATACCAAGAGGTCAAAATCTTACCCAAACATCAAGGGTTAGGGTATCGATCTCAAAGGATGTCGAAAGGTTCTGTAAAGCAATATCCAGACAGGATTTGCTATGTGTGCAGGAGACCTGGTCACCTCAGTTACGAGTGTGATCAGCAGCCACATCAGCGCTGTAACAGGAAAGTTGAGACTTATCAAAAGAATAAAACGTTTACTAAAAACAATCAAAACTCAACTATTCCAGTTCAGCATCAAAGGACAAACGGGGATACCATAAGAAAATCTAAAAATCCCGAAGTTGTTAGCAAAAGAAAATCTTCGCTCAATCAGACTTCTAAGTGGACTAACAAACTGTGTGTTCAAATGCCTAAGGATTCGAGTGACAGGTTCAGCAATGCTGCTGAGAAGACTGGAACTTGGATAAAACTTCCAGTGATTGGAGAAGACGGGAAACCCATGACTATTCGGGCTTGGGTTTCTAATGCTTTCTAATTCTTTCTTCTATGTGAAGGGTGTCAACCGCTATAATCAAGTGTGAGGTATTTGTGACTGTGTGTCTATTTTCTGTGTGACTAAATTGTTCTTTTGTCTTTGTGTTTATTTTCTGTGTGTTTTTCCGTTTCTATTTTCTAGGTATTTATTTCTTTAGTATTTTAGGGGGAGATAGGTGCAACATAGAAAATACAAAAAAAATCAGAAAACATAGAAAATACAAAAAAATCAGAAAACATAAAAAAAAATAAAAAATAAAAAAAATAAAAAAATAAAATAAAATAAAAAAAAATAATAATAAAAAAAAATAAAAAAAAAGGGAAAAAGTTGATCCAACCTAGATGGAGAGTGATGACACACTGGTTCTCAATACAAAGTCGTCTAGTAAAATTAGAACTGAAGGCACATACATACTTTTGAGAAAACTGTCTGAAAATTTGAGTTAAATCAGATAAGAAACAGATAGTGTGTA
Organism: Pulicaria dysenterica; assembly: GCA_947179395.2. Taxonomy (NCBI): domain Eukaryota; kingdom Viridiplantae; phylum Streptophyta; class Magnoliopsida; order Asterales; family Asteraceae; genus Pulicaria; species Pulicaria dysenterica. The sequence goes on along the minus strand of OX359288.1, from coordinate 106,380,875 downwards.
AGACATATAAGGAAAGTCTAGACTGATAAATGGTTATGCATGTGAAAATCAATCATAGATTTAAGCTATCGAGACATTCCAAGTCTATAAGTCAATAACAGTTGAGAATGACTTAGTTTGATGCACACACCTGTTACCATGCTTAATGTGTTAAATGACATTGAGCTATATATAAAAGAGGGTGAAAAATTGACCCCAATTTGAGAATGTCAAAAGATATAGATACATTGATCTATCATGATAAACTGTCAAAGAGCATAAAATGCATTGACAAAAGCTCAGCAAGAAAAATGTCTAGAGAGGTGAAAAATCGACCTCCATGTCAAAGAGCATAAAATGCGTTGACAAATTAACATATCACATAAGCATGGTGGTTTTGGTAATTAAGTTGTGCAACCTACTGAGTGAATCAAAATACTGTGAGACTTTGAAAAAGATAGTCTTAATCATGTATCCAGTCTAGACAATCTGAAAATGTTGAAACAAAATCTGTTATTATCTGAAGAAAGATAGGTTGACAGACAGAGTTTAAGAGAATATGTTTATGCCCAAGGTTCTGAAATGAATGATTACTGAGTATAGACGAGCTAGTACTGACTCCATACTGGAACCTTCTCACAAAAAGATTTAATTTTCAGGAATTTACTTATTTTGCAAATTTATTCTGAGTTAATTTCATTTCAGTTATTTTCATTTCTGTCTTTTATTTTTAAGTTTTTAAATAGTTGAATTTAGATTCCCAAAATTAAGTTGTTAATAGTTTGCATTTTTATCTCGTTTTTGTTTAGAAAAATACAAAAAGAGTTCTAGTATGTTCTATTTTCTCTTAGTGTGATTTGTTCTGTTTACATTTCCTTCATCTCACTTTAATGTATTTTGCTTAAATGTTTATAAGTGATCTTGAAGTTACTGACAGTTTATTGCTGAGTGCAGTACTAACAGTAATTAAGGTTTACAGATGAGAAACTCATTACATGCGAAATGGAACCCCACTAAGCACGAGTTACAGCTCACATCGTGCGTAGTGCAGGTAAGGGCATGACGAAAGGTATTAGTTTAGCATTCTGCTGTATTAATTTTGCTTTGTGCAAATTTTTGCTTAGTACATTCTGCTGTGTGCATTTTGCTTTGTGCATTCTGCTTTGTGCAAATTTTTGCTTAGTGCATTCTGCTGTGTGCATTTTGTTGTGTGCATTCTGCTGTGTGCATTTTGCTTTGTGCATTTTACTTTGTGGAATTTTTGCTTAGTGCAATGGTTATTGATAGAACTAGGTCTTAGGGGGAGTTTGTTGGTGCATAATTGTGAATCCCTAGTTCTTATCAATCAAATACATACATGTTTACTTGAAATGTTAATTCAAATGTGTTTTGATTAATTGTTTGCATGTGTATACATTCTTAGTGATTCTTTGTGATGATCTTAAGCTTACAAGTACTTAATCATGTGTTGATGTGTGTTTGGAAGTTTAAGTTTAGGTGACAGGTCACCACGTGCGAAGTCAGGATCACTACGTGCGTAGTGGAGCTCAGTGCGCACGTAGTGAAGAAGGTCGGTTAAAGTTAAATTAATTATCATTAAAACAACCAGTACGTGCGTACTGGACTCGCTACGTGCGAAGTGCGTTGCATCACGTGCGTAGTGAAATTAATTACACTATAAATACTGATTAACTTCATATGTTCGCGGGTAATCGAGCAATCAACAGAAATCGCTAGAAATCAACCGGGAGCCTTACATAATCGACCTTATACGACCTTAAGCCTACTAAATCGCGAACTTAGTGTTCATTACGAATTCAATCGCAGCCTTAAGCATCTCTGTGTGAGTTCTTAGGAGTTGTTCTTGCTTCTACTCTGTGTGTTTCTCTGTGTGATACTGTGTGCCGGACACCTAAGTAGATCTTAGAATCCTTAGGAGGTTTGGGAAATAGAAATTCCGCACTATTTCTCATCCTAGATCAGTCCTAGCGTAAGGGTGTTTTAGTTTAGTTTAGAACCCCATCCCCCACGGTCCTACAGTTACATGAGCATAATTATGTATCTAACATGATTTAATATAAGTTTATTGTTATTTGAGATACAAACTTCTAAGTTTATTACTACTACTAGTAGTTCGCTAACAATGAACTGGGGATTGGAACTACGAGACGGTATGACGTACGTCCCTAGTAATTACATTTCTATGCATTAGTGCAGGTACACCCTCATGCAAGACAAGGCTCATATGCCTACAAGAAAAGGCTCTTAAGCCTGCAAGACAAGGCTCATATGCCTACAAGAAAAGGCTCTTAATCCTGCAAGATAAGGCTCATATGCCTACAAGAAAAGGCTCTTAAGCCTGCAAGACAAGGCTCATATGCCTACAAGAAAAGGCTCTTAAGCCTGCAAGACAAGGCTCATACGCCTGCACACGGATCATACGCCTGCACGGCTCATACGGCACGACTCATACGCCTGCACGGCTCATACGCCTGCACGGCTCATACGGCACGACTCATACGCCTGCACGGCTCATACGCCTGCACGGATCATACGCCTGCACGGATCATACGCCTGCACGGCTCATACGCCTGCACGGCTCATACGCCTGCACGGCTCATACGCCTGCACGGCTCATACGCCTGCACGGCTCATACGGCACGACTCATACGCCTGCACGGATCATACGCCCGCACGGCTCATACGCCTTCACGACTCATACGCCCGCACGGCTCATACGGCACGACTCATACGCCTGCACGGATCATACGCCCGCACGGCTCATACGCCTTCACGACTCATACGCCCGCACGGCTCATACGCCGGCACGGCTCATACGCCCGCACGGCTCATACGCCCGCACGTCTCATACACAAGACAAAAACAATGGGGGACTTCCCCTATTCATTTCATATAAACTAGGGCATTGCCCATTACATACATACATACATACATACATACATCACAACCACACAGCCTGGTAAAGTGGAGCCATGCGCTTCCCAAATGGCATAACTATAGTCATTGGCTACTACTCGTTATGGGCTACAAGCATAGCCATCATCCGAACACTCAATAATAGCGTAAATGTGAATTCTGTCAGATACCATCCTGATCAAATTATCAGGGCAACACTAACATTGAACTAGCACTAGCACCCAATATTTGTGCATGCACAAATCACAGCAAGGCATACTCCAACACCTGTTGATATGTCTCAAATTGGATTGGATGTCATAAAGGATCTCTGGTTTTACCCACTTGATTGAAGTAGTTTGCCACGACATGTATTGTACAGTCGCACCAACCTGGGGGGACTTGTTGGTGTGCCCTATGTTTGGGCCTTGGGTAAGCCCAAACATATGGTATACCCAATGGGCTTGGCCCCATTTTACCCTATACACCTCCCTATATAAAGGGGGGGAAACCAAGGTTTAGGGGCTCTCTCCTTTTCCTGTCAACACCCACATATGGAGATCTCTCCATACACACATACTTCCTCTATCCTCTTACAAAGGACCATGGAGTCCATATAAGCATCACCATGCTCTTCATCTCTTCCTAATGACCATGGGTCCATAAACCACGAGATCCTCATGTCACCCCCGCTATGGACACCGTTTCCTCGCCCGGGGTTAGCCACCGCAATGTGAGACTAAACATCCAATCCTCCTTCACTCCGATCTGCTGCACAATATGTACATGTGTGTTCTTACGTGCAAACACATGCAATATATTATACTTATATATTTATTTTTAAGAAAAATCATACACACACTCAACATATAATATATATATATATATATATATATATATATATATGCATATATAATTTTTAAGTAGATATGCACGCTCATATGTAATATATAGTTTTTAAATAATTCTTGCATACATATAATATGAAATTTTTAAATAGAGTTTTTCAAGTAAGCATGTAGACACATGCCTATATATATATATATATATAAATATATATATATATATATATATATATATATATATATATATATATATATATATATATATATATATGGCGGGGTTCAAGAGAGAACCCTTTTAAATAGAGAACAGAGATAACACGTGTAAACTTGTAATTTATTATTTCTTCTTTACGTTCATGTTCACCCATAGCTACCCAAAAGTCAACTTTACATCCTAAATCTTAAAATCAAAATTATTTATATAATTATTAACAATTTAAAATTTTGGATGCATTGATGCATCAAATAACACTTTTGTATGCATTGATGCATCAGGATTATATTCAAACATATTATCAAAAAAACGTGACATATTTTAAATCCGATGATCAATTGAATCAAATGCCTAAATAAATCGTGACAATTTTTGAACAATCTGATCAATGAAATCAAAGTTTCAAAAGTGTTATCTCTGTTCTCTATTTAAGAGCGTTCTCCCTTGATCCTAACACTATATATATACATATACATATATATAGACGCATGATTATTTTGAAAGAAATAGATAAGTATACATGCATGTAGTATATCTATGTATAATGATGCATTTTTGCATGCCCTCATAAGTATATAATTACTTTAGAAAAATAACGAAAAATAGAAAATTATCTTGTTTCACCATCATGCTCTTGTAAACATATATATATATATATATATATATATATATATATATATATATATATAATATTATGCATTTTTAGTTTTTGATGTTCTTGGGGTTCTTGTTCATCACATACCACTTTCATCACTCTTTTTCATAAAAAAAAAAACAAAATTTAGAGATAAGCACATGCATGTTTTTATTTTGCCATACAACATTTGGTAGGATAAGTCCATACATCAAATGGTAGGATAAAGTCCATACTTCAAAATGGTAGGATCATAACATGCATGTGTTCATCTACTTATTTTCTTGAATTTTTGATATATTCAAGATGATAAGGAAAAAAAAGGGTGATGAAGATGGTGGGTTTTTGTTAAGAACAAGATTCAAAAACTAGTGTTAGGGATTTATGATTATACCTTCAAAAGATACCAACAAGTATGAAAAAGGGTAATTCCTCGTTGGACTTCTTGAGTTGTTTTGAAGATAAATTTAGAGAAAGAGAGTGAGGTAGCAAGTGAGAGTGAAGACAAAAAGAGGGGACAGTGTTGTATTTATTGGCAAATAAGGAGAGGAGAGGGGGGGGGGGGGGGGGTACGGCCGAAGGTAGGGGGTGAGGTGGTGATTATAATAAGATTGTGTATAAGGTTGGTAAAAATGATGACATTTAACTTTGTTATTTTTATTTTTATTATTTTTATTATTATTATTATTAATATTATCAAGTAGGATGAACATATCTTATATATATTGCATCTTACTATTATTATACATACACATATAAATGTATATTGTAACTTATTTGGATTTTGCGTATTTAAAATATATTGGACATTTTTACGCGTAATAGAATTTTTAGGTTAAACGTCGGGATTTTTTTTTTCAAGGACTAGGACTTTTATTTATTTAATTGAGCTACGAAAAGTATTTCTAAATTATCGAAATTTTATTGAATTCTAATATAGAGTTTTTAAGACAAACCTTTTATGATTTTTAGTGACAGTTGTCACAGTAGACACCACAACCATCACCATTATCGGAAACAACACCATTGTTGCCGTCGTCAGAAGCAAACAAACCTGGTTTCGTTATAGTAAAGGTTGACATCACCACCACTCAAGGTTTTTGCTTTGATTATCATCTCAGATTAGGGTTTTGATTGTTGTGTTTGTAACTTCTTTATCTCTCAAATTTCATTTTGTCTTTGATTGCATGGAGTTGATAATCTGATTTATGTTGTGTTCGTCATCTAACATGTTTTGATTATATTAAGTTGAGGCTTTATCATCTAAAATAACAAATGAGTTTTTGTTCATACTCTGTTAGACCTTTGTTATAAGGATTTCTTATTTCCTAATTCCAATGAACTTATTTACAAATTTGAACCTTGTAATTTGGGATCTTAATTTTTTCTTAAACTTGTATTAATATTCTTACAAGGTCCGATTGATCTGCTTTAATTTAGTTATAGATTTGGACTGCCAATGAGCTAATGAGTTTATGATATAAAATCAAAAGTAATCTATCTATATATTAAAAGAAAACCATTTTCTGGAAAGTTACCTTAAATAATTTTCAATTAACCAATAAAAACCCTTCATTTCTCCAATTTTGACCAAAAAACTCAATTTTGACTTCTCTATTTAGCAAGATCCGACTTTTTTTGGCTTCAAATGGGTATTTTAACCCACATTTAGAAAACACGCGGGTCTTTTGACCCGCCTTCGCTTTTATGGTTTACGAATTACGACCTTCATTCCCTGAACCCTACCCTTTCTCGACTCATCTCTTCCGCCGTCCACAACAGGTTACGTTTCCTTTTTTGGCCGAGACACAAGTTACAGGTAAGAGGCCTTCTCGAGCTATCTCAATCATCTTTTTTTCTTCATTCATCATCTTCTCCTTCATTCTCGAATTGTTTTCTTGATTTAGTTCGGTATTCTTTTGATTCTAAAGGTTCGTTGATAGATTTTGCTTATAGATTTCTGTAAGTAAGTTCCTACAATCATATTCATTTGATTTCATAATCTTCTTTTTTATTCTGTTTTAATTGTTTAAGTATGGTTCTTTTATACAGGGACATTCATATATTCATCAGAAATTCATTAAAGGGTAATTTCTTTAATCTATTTTAGTAGATTTACTTATGTGTTTGTTGAATCTGTTAGTAATAGTGATTTAGGGTTTTATTTCTTAAATCAGAAATCGAAATATACGGCATGTATTTCTTGATCGGTTCCTATTTCTCTAATATGTGTATCGATTGTGTTTGATTGGAATTGTCATTTTATTCATTATTGAGTTTGCTGTCAATTAGAAGCCTTAACTTTCAGATTCTCAAACAATTCAAGTTACTACTTCAAGAACCCACCAACAGAAACTTTCAAGAATAGTTCTTCAAGTTTAAGGTATGGTTCAAAATTGTGTTAGATTCATCATTTTCTTCTTCAATCTTTCAATTTTTTTTCTTGATTTGCTTCCTGTTTCTTTCCTATTTAACAGTCTCCATAATATTGAATCTGTTTTGTGTGGCTATGTTCTCAAATAATCAGAAAGGTATGTGTGGCTTTCTTCATCCGCTACTTCTTAAAGAATCATCTTTTTATTCATATTTGCAATTAGTATCTCATGTGCCCTCACGTTATTGCTTAATTTCTTTATATTAGTTTGTTTAGGGCCTATGATGTATTGTTTCTTTGAAGTTTTGACTTAAGATTTTGTTACTTTGTTACGGCCTGTGATGTGCTATCACTTTGTTTCTTATGTTTTGTTACTTGCTTTAGCTTTTAAGTTTTTACTTAATTGGATATCTTGATTTTTTAATGTCTTTCGGTATTTTTAAATGAATCAAAGTGAGTTTAGTTAATCTAATTTAATCCACTTTAAAGACATGAAACAGGGTTTGCAAGGAGGCTAATTTAATCAAAGTGAGAGGTCAACGATTGTTCGTATTTGTCCTTTTTTAGATTGGTAATTTGGTTTTTAGGTGTTTTTGATTGTTAATTTGAGATTTAATTTTTGTTTTGATTAATTTATGAATTTTGTGTTTTTCTTTTTATAGAGATGAAGAGGTCTTAGCGAGATGATGATCTTTCTGGTGGTGCTTCCCAACTAATTAAAGCCACCTATTATTACTAATTGAACTGTAAGTCTCAAATTTAATTATACATGACATATTTATCTTCAGAAGATTACTTTGTATGGATGAGTTTATTGATTTTAAAAACTATGTGGTGGTTTTTGTTGCAACTTTGAAGACTAAAATTATGATGCTTTTTTTTCAAAACACTTTATTTATTTTAAATATGGTTGATATATAAACAATTTCTTATTGTAATTAGTGGATCAATTAAAAGCTTATGATGATGATGATGAAGTTGAGTATACGTTCACATTTTCTTATTTATTTGGTTTTTGGATTACTATCAGATCTAAGGTTTAGTGCAACTATTTCTTAATTAATGGATCAATTAAACAACATTCTTATTTTTGTCAAGTGTGATGTTATTGCAAGTCTATGGTTCAAATGTTTAATTACTTTTATAATATTAGTTTCTTACCTGGTTAGCTGCAAGTGTATATCATTTAGTTGAATTAAAGAAGTTATGTACATATTGGTTTTCAAGTTTAGTAGCATAATCACAAAATGTATAACAGTATATGGTAGCAACTCTGTAAAACATTTAGTATATGGTAACTATATAGAAGTTATGATAACTATATGGTAACAACTATGTAAAAAAAATGGAAACAAGAATTGTTTTTATTTATATAGTATTTTGAATATTAAACTATAGATATGTTGTTTGTTTGAAACGAGTTGATATTTTTGTTGTTAAGAAGGTATGCATCATATCAACATACAATTTAACACCTTTCTTGGTCATTGGTCAAAGTCAATTTAATGAACTAATTCCTCAATTTCATTTCCAATAGGAGTGAGGGTGATTAATTTTGAAATGTATTCATGTTTTGACTTTTTGGTTGGGTAAAACAAATTATACAACAATAGTAAATGTTAGCTAGATTTAGTATTAGTAATAACTTTACATTGTTTGTAGGGTGTAATATGCTATAAATTTTTTATGTTATCTGTAGAGTGAAGAGGAATATGCAGGCTTCCGTTGTTCTCATCATTTACAAAATGTATATGTTGTATCCTCTTTCTCAGCTAGCTGATGTTATGGTTGCTAATTGTTTTTAGATTAATATAAGAAGCAAGGATCACATAAATAAGACACGAATGATGATTATATCTGATCGACCCGTCTCATACGTGATATTTAAACTATTTGCGGATGAAGCATATGACCGCTCTAAGAACATTTTCAGATGAGGTATTTCTTCCTCACTAAGAATTAGATAATATTGTACGGTAGAAGTTGCAATATCAACAATTATACGTATAAATGGGTTGATTTGGATTATTTATATCTCTAACGGGTCAAATTAGTCGAATTAAAAAACTGGGTCAAGCAGGTCAAATGGACTTAAAGTCATTTCAAATGTATATAAAGTTTTAAACACATAAACCTTTTATGTTGCTATATAAATAACTTTACCTTTGAACCTTTTACACTTATTTATAAGTAGTTATTTGAATAAAAAAGAATCTTTACATCGTTATACATTATCCACCATTCTACCTATTCAGTATTTAATTAATACCTTGCTTCTTATTTACTTTTGTATCTCAGATTTCCTCCAATTTGAACCGTCGAATTTGGGTATGCTTGTGTTTCTAATTTTCTTGAGTAGAAGTTTATGATTTTCTTTCTTAGTTTCTCAAGGTTTATGTTTACGAGTAATAGTTTTTAAGTTTCTATTTCTATTATGAGTTTCGTGGAGTCTATGTTTCTGAAAATAGTATTTGTTCTTTGGTTTCTATTTCTGAGTTTGCAATGTATTTGATGCTACAAGTTTGATATGGTGTTCCTTAATTCTTCAGGTTTTTGTTCGAGTAAGTTGAATATGGTCTTAATGATACTTGATGCTACAAGGGATGAAGTGTTTTGGAAGTATAATAATGGGACCGTTGATGAAAGATATTTGGAAGGGTTATTTATTTTGTGTTTAAGCATCTGGTCCTTCAATTTTCTATAATCTCTCTTCAAAGATACATTCAAATACCCTCCGGTGCATAATACTAAATGATGCTTTGTGTTCCATCAGTTTGCTAATAGGTATAGTTTTCGTAACTTGATTTTTAAATTGTTGATCTTAAAACATGACAAACGACAGGTTAGCTTTAGGTTCTGATGTAATTAGACAAACTCATTGATTTGAAATGTATTCTTTCGTACTTAAATATGTATATCTCCAATGTGTTCTTTTGTTTTCTAACTAGCAATTTGCTTTTCTTTATGTTTGTGTTTCATAGAAATTAAACCATGATTTTCTTATTTTGTTTGTTTTCTTTCGTAACACAGAAGAATTGAATGATGCATGCAGTAAATTAAGGACTTTATTGTTCTTCAAATGCATCATGCTCCGCAAAAGGGAAGAAGGTTGGGTTCTGAACTGAACAGGTGCTTTAAAAAAAAAAATTATATAACAGGTGAGTTCAAAATTGATTTGAAATGAATTACTTTTTATGCATGCAATCTTGGTGTAGGACCAATGATAAAATAGTGTTTTCAAATACAGTTTCCACGAAATGCATTTTCACTATTAAAATAACAACGTGACTAAACTAAAACTTCCATATGCATAGATATTAGGTTATTTTAAAGGAGGTCTTTTTAGTTTTAGTATTGCGCCTAATATATGTTCTTCGATCTTTCCGCATTAAGAACACGTGTCTTTTTCTTAAAGAGTCTATTATCCGTTGTGATTCCACTTTAAGATTCATAGTTTTTTATTTTCTGTTTGTAATTCATCTTCATCTTTTCGCCTACATATCTCATTTGTCTTTAGGGTTAATTTGTTTAAAGATGTGAAGCTTAATGACACGATTAGGACAACTTTTTTGGGACTTAGATGGCGTCTATGAATCATACCCTTTCTGGATTTATATAGGAAGTTTCCAGACTCATTGAAGAAATACCTTCTTTATACGAGGCAACTGTAGATCTTAACTTTCTATCCCTTTGATTGACATTTTTTATAGATAAGTTTTCTTATGATTCATATTAACTATATTTGTGATATTTGTTGTGATGATGGTTATTGTTATCAATTTATCATTGTATATATTTGTGAATTGATTCGATTGCATTTATTTTTTAGGTCTTGCATATGGTTAGTAACATTACAAGGACTATCAAGAGTTGTTATGCCCGATTTTTTATAAGAAGTTATTGCACAAGAATGTAAAGATCTACCTTTTTATGGTTCTTTTTCCGTAAGATCCATTTGATAAACACAGATTTTATAAGAAGTTGTGATTCTTTTTTATGGTTCTTTTTATGGTTCTTTCTCCTTCGAGGTTAACTGCAACCCAAATTAACCTATTTATAGGTAAATGGATTCAAACTGCAATCTTTAATATTGACCTGTTAATAGATTCTCAAGAATATCTTAGTTTTGTCCTCTGAGTTCTATTTTTTTATGCTACATTCATTTCCCCAATCACGGTCAAAAAATCTGTAGCGGATACTTCGGTCATTCTCTACCTTCTCATATTTAACTTTCGGTCAAAATCTGTAGTCATATCTAAATGTGTTACATGGTTAAAAGTACTAGCATTAAAGCAGTATATATTTTTATGTAATCAACTGCTCTTCCTCTATTGTATACAGCGGAAATAGTTACTCGCTAATCATTTTCTATGTTATGGTGGTTATTTAAGATCACTTTCAAATATATATGGCTATGGGGTTTAACCTGTCTAATCCACACTCACATTTCAAAGTTATGAAGTTAACTACCAACCAGGAACAATTGTCAATAACATGTTTTGAACTTCAAGCAATCCTATATTATATATGCATTAGGTTTCATTTAAAAGTAAATTGTGCACATGTTAAACTATTGATTTTGAGATCTTAATATTCATTTTTTTCATTAACCATCAGGGTGAAATTATCAATATTTATAAGTTAATTATTATAAAAATATTCTTTATATCAAATAGTGTTACGTTATATAATTCCATTACCAAGCTTTACAAATTATAAAAATCTCACTTTATCGCCTAATATGTAGTTATTGTATATATTATTTCTGGGAAGAATATTGGTGTCACCGAATATATTTCTAGAATGAAGATGATTCCATCAGATTCAAAAACAACGAAATTTTAAAGAAGACAATTTCGATCATGGTTTGTTTTGCAATGACTATTAACAAGAGTCAGGGTAGTATTTGTCTACAATTGGCTTATTGTCGCACTTTCACGTGTTAAGAGTAGGAGTGAATTAAAAGTTCTTATTTGTGATGACAATGACAATCCGACCGATAAAACAACCAATGTAATTACTTTTTTTTATTCTATAAAAGTAATTACTTATTACTTCATGTATTGTATTTAACGCATTACTTAAGTACTTTATTATTTTTTCGTTTACAAAGTTATTGTTTAAAATTTATTTTGAACTACCCGTGCGTGCACGGGTCCTAAATCTAGTTTAATAGTAAATAATAAACGATGTTTGGTATTAAGAATAATAGACAAAATGACCAAAATACCCTGATGTACAAGGTACATGTGGGGTCTGTAACATAAAAGTGAACGTCACTTATTATAAAAGACTAAACTTATAACAAGATATAAATCGCAATGACTGTAAATATATAACTTAAAAACTAGAGAACGAAAAGTAAAACTTTATATAAACCCATAAATTTTGTAATTTAAACTTAATTTTATAAGTCTTACAATTATACGGCCTACACATGACAAATTCAAGTCATAATAGTGGAAACTTACAATTTTATGTCCCACATATGGTTAGTAAATTTAGTAAATTATAGTAATATTTTTGCCATAGTAATTAAATATTAAGAATAGAATATATAGACTTTTAGTGGTATCTATCTTACATGTTTCCTCAATTACAAATATTTTAAACAAATTATATGTTAGTTATTTTACTCATTCATAAATAATCTAGCTAAGTACATCCTCTTTATCTTACCTTTTATATCATAGTCACCATGGTAACCGATTTTAATAGTATGTTAGGGTTAAGGTATAAAGAATAGAATTACCAAAACAAAGTGAATATATAAAAAACACACATATTTATAACTAATAATGTATGTCATGTAAATATCACACATAAAAATATATATGTATGCTGTATATTAAAAAGAGTAGGTACAAATATATTAAAGGAGCATATTAAATAACTTTACGGGATATAAAGTTACGTGAAACACAATTATAACTGTATTATTGGATTATGAGTTATGAAACATTAACATCACATTCACACCAAAATAATTTAGCATTTATGGTTTGTAGATTAAAACAAGCTCTGTTTTAGACCATCAGCATCCATCACACGCTTCACACAGCCACATCAGCTCCATATCAGCGCCACATCATTTCCCCACCATTCCCTCATCACATCACACAAACCCCACATCCATCAAATCATTCACATTACAAAAAACAAAAAAAACAAAAACAAAAAAACAAAAACAAAAAAAAACCCCTCTCTCTCTCACAGCTGAGCCTCACGAGCGCGATGGTGATGGCGAGCGTGATCGTGAGCGCTGGCTCACATAGGCCAGCGATGGTGTTCGCGTGAGTGAGGGAGGCTCACATGGCCCCTCACGAGACCGATGCACCCAGTCTTATATAGACTATAGAGGTACAAAATATGTAAGCTTGTGAAGTTGAGGGGCCAAATTTAAAACTTCATAAAAAATAAAACAAGAAACAAAAATTCGTTTCATGCCTGCTTGGGAGTGAGAGAGAAAGAGAGAAGTGTAGAGAGAGAGAGAAACAGAGGGTGCAAAGAGAGAGGGGGGAAAGATGGGTAAGGCAGGCGGAGCAACGCCGGCGAAGAAGAAGAAAGGACGTCCATCGCTCGTAGATCTAAAAAAACGAGCACTTGAGCAGCAAGAATTGCAAAATCACCTGCAAGCTCACCGGAGATCCACTCGCCGGAACCCTAACTCCTCTGCCACCGCCGAAGATGCATCTATTGATGAAGACGATTACTACGAAGATGAAGACGACGATGATGAGAGGAAAGAGAAGAAAGTGAAGCTCGTTGTTCGTTTGCCCCCATTGAATCAACAACGACATTCAGTTCGATCTTCATCCGTTAATTCTGCGTCGTGTGGCTCTGATTCGAATGCAGATGCTGATAATCGCAAAATTAACTCCGGATCTGGCGGTATTCTTACAAATAATCAGGTAAATTTTTTCCAAGAAGCCAAAAAAAATTAGGGTTCAGTGGTTCCTTTTCAAATTGAAACACTCTAGTATTGAATTTTTTAAAATTACTAAAATCAAAAGAAACAGTACGTGATGGGGTCTGAGAAGGTTTAAGTAATTCGAAACTGGCAAAGAGGAGAATATATATTTCTTCAGATGTATTTTTTTTAAATAATTCAAATCTCTGATTTTTATTTTTGGGATTTTCGCGCGTGACTCGGAATAATTTCCCTCTTAAATTATTTTCTTAAGAGATGGGTTCGGAAGTCGGAGTATTTGTTTTGACCGGGCCAAATTTTGTTTGTAGTAATACAATTGCGATAACTATAAAATCTGTAAATATCTATACATTTTTGTGTGGATGCATGTAAACTGTAAAGTGTTAAAATTTATACTCTTTTTACGTTTTATGAAATCTAGAGGCTTTTAATTTGTCAACTTTCTGTTCCGAGAATTAAATTGTTAATTTTCGTGACTTTATTATTGATTGATTGATTGTTTTCTGGTTTGATCTGGCCAGTCTGTATTATATATATATATATATACATATATATATTTATATATATATATAATATGTATGTATGTATGTACAACAAAAAGAAGATTCATCCACCATCATGTCCCAGGAAAAAGTTCAAATTTGTCACTTATTTAATGGCTACTGCTCTCTGCTATTCTTTGAGCTCACCTGTACTTGCCATCTGGATGGTGGTTGCTATCTTATCTTGCTTGCTAATACTACCTTGACTTTGACTGGCCCTTTGATCTTTGTTGCTGATGATCTTTGAAGTATTAATATTAATTCGTTTAACGGGGGCTTTGAATTTATGTGTGTAGGAGGAAAAGGTTCCGAAAGCGATGGACACTCCTCATGGTCGTAATCAAGAACCCTTTATTTTTTTTCTTTATTACAACGCAACATGTTGTTGGAAAATCCCCAGCATTTAGTTTTTCTGGTCTTCGTATTCTTGATGTTACCATTTAATATGTGGACAGGCTCACCATTGGAGACTGGACCCACTACACCTTTGCCAGACAAAAAGTTGTTGGTTTTCATTCTTGACAGACTTCAAAAGTGTGTCTTTTTTTTTCTATCGCCTCATTGAAAAGATATCTTATTCCTTATAAGACAATTCATTGACTAAAATAGCTCTTTGGGTATGCGTGATTCATCTGCAGGAAGGACACTCACGCCGTATTCTCCGAGCCAGTTGATCCTGATGAGGTGATTTGTCCAGAAAGTTTATGCTACCCATCTTGATTGTTTGTTTCAGTTCACCACTGATGTGTGAAATTTTGTTTGTGTAGCTCCCTGATTACCGTGAAGTTATAGAGCAACCTATGGATTTTGGCACTGTCAGGAGCAAACTTGACAAGGGACTTTATTCGAATTTGGAAGAATTGGAGGTTAGTCATTGGTCGTGTATAATGTTTCTGGAATATTCTAGCTATCTGCTATGTTATCAAGTCTACTTCCCCTTTTGCTTTATGCTTGTAGTCGTGCAATACTGGACTCTGAATTAATCAATATTACAGTTTTGGAAAATAATATCAATAGGGCTGTGATTATATAGGAAAAAATGACTAAATGTTTTGTCAGCACTGGTTAGTTCCTTGTAGTATATATTGTTGCATCACAGATGACATCTTGACCAAGACCTGGAAATTTTAATTAATATTTTGCCGCACCCTTATTTGATAGAAAACAATGAAGACGGCAGTGAATCTGAAACTGGTGGCAGTTTGGTAAAAACATTTGCCAATGTGACGTCAACGTTTCCATTTCTGTTTTTGTTTCTTATACTTTTTCTTCTTTTTATTGCTAATAGTTTCTTATATTGGGGGCATAACTAGAAGTGCCGAGTGCGATATTGCAAGATCTAAAATTTCTTGACATGTCAAGCCCATCTATTTTTTCTCCAAATTGGCAAATTGAACCTCAAAAATGCTAAAGAGTTGTTGGTTTAAAATAGATTGTATTCGGAAAGAAGTTTTGGTTTCTTATTGCCTATCCCTGCATTTCTTTCTAGTTCTAGATAACGGGAATCTTATGCTTTTAGCATGTCAAAATGAAAAATAATAATAATTGTCTTTACACTATCTCGTATTAAATCCCGAAGGTGTTTGCTGGCTACTTTCTTTCTTTGCAAAATGAATTCCAAGTATATGAGGCTATGAGCTTTACAGCATGTTAGGTCTTAGAAGATGTTAGTTTATTTGGAGGTTGTAACTTGGAAAAGATCTAATAGAAGAGGAAATTTAATATCTCACTATTATCTGTTGGATAACGGGTATGTCAAAAATAGATGTATTTTCCTAATATCACTTTCAGTTAAAAGTATATTTCAAAATTAATTTTTGGCTCTTTGCTAAGCGAAGAAATAAGCTCAAATACTGCCCCAATATAACTTCAGATTACAGACTGTTTTTGTTCATTTGCTTGAAATATGGATTAATTTAAAAAAAATGAAGGGGTGTACTCAGCTTTCAAATTGTGACTATATCATAAACTAAATGTAACTTGAATTTCTTTTTATGCTTACAGGCAGATGTGTATTTAATTTGTTCTAACGCGATGCAGTATAACTCATCTGATACCGTTTTCTTTCGGCAGGTAGGTTTTCCCTTTTTGTTTCTAAACTAGTATAGAATATACAAATCTTTTTATTGAATTCTTTTTTTGTTGTTTCAGGCAAGGTCTATACAAGAGCTGGCGAAAAGGGATTTTGAAAATTTGAGGCAAGAGGGTGAAGATGGTGAACTGCAACCAAAGGTTGTGAAAAGAGGCAGGCCTCCAAGCAAGCACCTGAAAAAGCCACCTGGCAGAACTCCATTGGACACTGTTGGTACTCCCGAGTCCACCTCAGTTGCCACTGTAGCAAATGCTGTAGACAACACCAATGAGTCTACTCCTTACAATTTAAGACGTGGACCCATGGTGTATAAGAATTATGCTGATAGTTTACTTCCATCACATCGTTCTCGCAATGGTGAACATCATTCTGAGCTCTTGACAGATTGGAATGAAGAGTTTCCAGGTTAAGTGAACACTCTTAGCTATTTATACAATGATAAGACATAAAAGTTTGTAATTACTAAATGATATGGTTATGAGAATCTAGCTATGTGATCTATAATGGGGTATGGTAATGAAAAGACCATGAAAGTTAAGTGAACACTCTTAGCTATTTTGTCTCAAAATGGCCGGGATTATATATCACTGAATGTTGGTGAAATGATTTCAATGAATATCCTTACTTTATGTGAGCTTCAATTTTTATTGTGGAGCGAAAGTAAACCCACTGGTATGTTTTGGAAATATGCACACAAATTATTGTTGCATCTACTATTTGGGGGGGGGGGGGGGGGGGGGTATTCACATCTAGTATGTTAATGGGACCAAGTTGCTTATCTGTCATTTTATATTATTAATTAGTTTTTATTCCAACCTGCAGCTCGGATTAAGAGAGCTGACATGAAATATGGGAACAAACATTTTAATATTGACGAGACGAGGCGTGATACCTACAAGCAGTTTCATTCTTTGAATCATGCTCATAGACATTCTCTTCTAACCAACTTTGGTGGGGAAAGGAAGCAGTTACTAGCGGTATGTTGTCATGGCTTTTACTATTATTTTAGTTGGAGTAGCTACACTTTAATATGTTTGGTACACCTTTTGTTTCATTAAGGCCTCAACTTTTGGTCAGAAGTTCAGTTCCCTTCAACAATGACATACTAATGTCTTCAGTTATCTGTATGATGACATTTTCCAAGCTAGTATGTTAGATAAAGACCAAAACAAAAAGGGAGATATTTATGTTTTTCACCCAAATGAAAATCAAGTCTATAATCTTTAAAATAATGATCAAAGTAGGAAAAACTTGTGAACCTAAACGCATTGCATCAGTTAATATAATGATGCAGACAAGGGTTAAAAGAGTAGTTGTAAGCTGTAAATTGAAAAGTGTCCAAAAGTAGATATTTGGCATTATAGAAATGTGATCAGAAATTAAGTAAATAATTTGTGTATGGCTATCCTAGCACCTCTAGACAAAGGAGACCATTGTAAACGGCGTTGATTTTTCCCTTATGAATTCAGGTAGGTCTTCATGCTGAACATGGTTACTCTAGAAGCCTGGCTCGATTTGCTGCTAATATGGGTCCTGTTGTCTGGAAAATTGCTTCAAAGAAAATCGAAAAAGCTTTGCCTCCAGGTGTAACATTTGCTCCTGGTGTTGTTGGTGAACCCGAACCTTCTCCTCCACCTACATCCTTTTTCCCACCTGGGAGTCGAAATTATACCCCTAGATTACCTACTAACGATATTCTAAACAAACCCGAAATCCCATCCACGTCAGGACCAAAGATTGAAGATTCTGAAATAACAACCAATAAACCTATGATGCCCCAGTATGGTAAAAATTGTTCCACTGGCGCTTCAGGAAGTAACCATTCCAAAACAGGGATGTCTCAAGCACATGGACACCAGCCTGCTGACAGTATGACTGATGACGCCCAAGGTACAAAAGGTGAAACGGGTAATCCAGGAAAACCGTCTTGGCAGCAGGTACCATCATTTAACCATAGACAGTTTCTGGTTCCAGTTTCGGTTCCACCTGACCTAAATGTGGGACTTCAGGGACCATCTGGCTCACCGGGTTATGTTGGACTGAGAATCAGTTCACCTCAGCGGCCGGATTTAGCATTGCAGCTCTGATCATGTACTAACCGGTTGTTGTGTTTGGCAGTGCAACGGGGGTTAAGGAGGTCACGAGTGATTGGTGCAACATTTACTACTAAGCGCTGCAGGTAATTCTATACTGTAGGAAACTGTGTACAGATTAAATGTATCCATCTTCCTTTTCTTGAGTTTCAAGCCAAGATATTGAAGGATCTCTCTGTAACCTTGGACTCGATTGATAGGAGTATGACGAACCTTGATTTCGAAATAAAATTATAGGCATCGTTTTTTGGCTCCCCTTTTTAGTGGGTTATTACTGGAGTTTGATGAATGCGAAATAAAATATATGCTTCGGCTCATGAGTCATGACTGGTGAACCGGTTCAAAGCGACTCAATGTTTATTTAAAAGTTTAACTCAATCTTTTATATATGTTAAAATAAATTTTGTTTTTTTAGTAAGATTAAAACGACTGGTGAACCGGTTCAAAAAAAAAAATCTCATAAAATACGGAAATGAAATATATATAGACCTAGTTTAGCTATCAGAACAAAAGAATACTATTTCATACTTTGTTAAGATATTAGCCCTAAATTATTTCGTATTTTCTTATATTTTTAAAAGACTAATATAAATTAAATTTATTAGACAATACGAGCTATTCATTTAATAAAATTCAAAACCTTTTATTAATTATGAAATCTTAATTCTTTATTCGATCAAAATTAAAAACCAATTTTGATTATAAAGTAATAAAAAATGTCTTTACATGTTTTGTTATTACGTGTCCAAGTTTTAAATTTACTTTTTAATATACTCAACTCTCAAACTTGTGATGTACCGAGTTTGAAAAATTGAATACATGAAAAATTAGATACATAAATTTTGAAGATTCAATACACAATAAAGGGTTTAATGCACTAAAGTACAACGAATTGTACATTTGCAACAAATTTAGATTTTTCCTTAGTAAAAACAACCAACTTTATTAAATGCTTCATTGTAGTCAAATGACTTGCATTTGTCAGTAATCAACCGGTCTTTTGTTGTTTTTTTGCATTTTTTTTTATTAAATCTTTGAAGACCTATAATCTGAAGGCTTGAAGGATCTAGAAAACGAGGCTTGAAGATCAGAGGTTTTTTTCATGTCGTCTCCCCCACAGTTATTGTCGCCACCATTGCTACCTCCGGCGATGAACTTGAAGAAGGCTAGAAGATATGGGTTTCGCTTTGGCCACCTGTACCCATTTTGTGTTCAATTTAAGCTTCTGGTTAGTTTTTGATAGATTTGTTCTTCGTTTGCTGTTGGTTAGGTTTTATATAAATGTTTCTACTTTGAATCAACATTTTCCTTTCTTGCTTGAAGCTTCATTTCAATTTCTGGTTTACATAGATTTCTTCTTTGAATTAATGTTTCAGTTAGGTTTCTTGATTGATCTCCAAATATGGGTTATTGATGAACACACGATCCAATTGATGAAGTGGATAAAAGTAAGGTGTGTTTGGTAGAGAAAAAAGAAATGGAAATAGAAATAGGAGAAAAATATAAATGGGAGAAATGGAAGCGCATAGAATTGGAATTGATTCCCTTGTTTGGTATCATCAAAGAAATAAAACAGAGAATTTAAAATAAACGCAACCGGACGTTGACGGCGGTGTTGGCCGCTTCGCCGGACGTCGACGATGACGAGATGAACGCCAGAAACACAATGCAATCGGACGTTAATGATGATGAGTGGACATTGACTGTCATTTCTCCACAATTTGAAGATGAATGAAAATACAAAGGAACGAGATAAATGGAAATGCCTTTACATCCATGTTATAATTAAAATCTTTAATCTTCAATCTTTTATATCTTTAATATTTAATAGAAGAATAGAATTATGATGTTAGCATTCTATTTTTAGAGTTTATTATTCTAATTATATCAATTTATTTTCGTAAATGCCTTTAAAATTATAAATATTAAATAGTCAGAGATAAGTAATTTAAAGTTTTTAGAGTTTTTTTATTCTAATTATATCAATTTATTTCGTAAATGCCTTTAAGATTATAAATATTAAATAGGCAGATAGTAATTTAAAGTTTTAATAATGTCGTTTAAGATAAATTATAGATAATATTTAATTAATGCACGTAAATTTGATAAATAGTTATGGATGATATTTAAAAATATTTGTTTTATTATACTATATATCAAATGGCAAACTAAGTTGCCAATTTATCATGATATTTTCAAGGGTATATTAGTAAAATGCCATCTTCTCATGAGATATTAGTTTCTCACTTGATATTCATTTTATCATGTGGACTTCCCTCCTTTTGTGATTGCAACACGTGTGGATCACGAGTTCCATCACTTTATGCTTATAAGAATTTTAGCTTTTATAATACTAACATTTTAATAATTCTGCTCCTTGATTTATATCTACTCGGCATATTTGAATAATTATATATCCATACAATTTGCAGGAAAAAAACTGTATATATATATATATAATAAATAGCTTGTAAAGCATTTTGTCAACAAATGTTAGGTTAGCCATGTTGGTTATGTCCCTCGGTTTTGAAGCCCATGTCTTGAGTTCGAGCCCCATGTCCTTATTCTTTTGTTTTAATTCATTTTTTTTCCTGTTTTTTTCCTTTTTAACTTATGCGGCAATTTATTTTTCTTTTTCTTTTCCTTCCATTGGATTTAGGTTCTAAAATTTATTATTATATTTAAATAATTAACTTTACTTGGCTTTTGTTTTCTTTTATTATTTTTTTATATAACATCTGATGTAAATATGAATATATGTTTGTAACCATCTTACTTTTATCTGTACTTTAACATAATTTTTTGTCATAATACAATATTTATTTTTAAAATATATTTTCCAGATAAAGTATATTTTGGCGTAATTAGTATGTTACGTTTTTATTCAAGGGTTGGTGGTGTTTTTTGGTTCTCAACAAACATTATACATCAAAACATGTAAGAGAAAATACGTTATTCGTACTATGAAAAGTAAACTAAAACCAATATAAAATTAAACATCGTAAATGTTTAGTTTTTTTTGTCAAACTTATAAGAAATAAATTGTTAGACATAAGATGAAAATAAAATTCAAATCAGTTTGAATTTGAACATCCTAAATGTTTAAGTTTCTCATGTTTTATTTTAACTATTTATATTCATAGGTTAGTTTCTATATTTTCTTTATACTTACTAAACTTTCGATTGTAAGGATTAATAATACTCAACAATTATATTTGACGTAATATAAAAATAAAACATGAAACGATTTATATTTGAACCAACTGAAGCAATACAAGTGTAAAAGTCTATGTCTCTTCCTACTTTAGTTTAAACACTTATGTTTAGATTTAATTTTTAAATTTTATTTGTCCTAATATCCCGCCGCAACGCGCGGGCTTAGATCTAACTCGTTTATATACAATTAAATACTTTGATGCATACTATAATTATATACGGCACATTTAGAAAAGATAATTTATAACTACGTTTTTCTATCTAATAGTCATAGCCATCCATAATAATAGATAACGATTTTTTACCAATTCACTTTTAGGTATTGTATTTCTTTAATCATTATTTTAATATATATATAATCTACTATTTAATATATTAGATCCGAGTCAGATGCCGGAATTAGAAACGAAAAGTTTTGATTGCGGAGAGTTATGATGTGATGCGGCAAGTTTTTTAAAAGGAAACAAAATTAGGATTCTAAATTTCAAGCGGAAGTATATAGTGTATTGACTTATTGAGGGCACTACTTCATACATAGAGGGAGGAATGGTGGTGGTGAGTGGAGTGAGTTACAATGATGATTGTGTTTTAGAAAAATGTACTAAAAAATTATTTGATTTGATTTATTTTAACCAATAATTAATGACCTAAAAAATAAAATCCTTAAATGGATTTTTAAAGTTTTACAAGTGTTTTATTGATGTATTTAAGTTTTAGTCTGTTACAAATTACAAGACTTTTACTTTAAAAATAAATATGAACAGATTTTGTGTAATAATACTGAAATTTGGTCACCATTAAGTAGCATTATTATTTTTAAATAAACAAGATATATAAAAGAAACTAATATATCACATTTTGCTTACCCGGCGCATCGCGCGGGGCTATCAAGACCTCGTTAATATCAATTGCACGTAAGTATAATTATTTATGGATAA
Source organism: Pulicaria dysenterica (assembly GCA_947179395.2). Classification (NCBI taxonomy): domain Eukaryota; kingdom Viridiplantae; phylum Streptophyta; class Magnoliopsida; order Asterales; family Asteraceae; genus Pulicaria; species Pulicaria dysenterica. The sequence continues at coordinate 106,358,101 of OX359288.1, read as the reverse complement.
CATTAAATTAAGATAGCTTTAGTAATTTTTAAATGTTAATTAAAATGTTCAATCGTACGTTTCATGTTAATTCATAAACTTATTTCATATTAGCATATAGACACTCCATGTTTATTTAAACTATTCATGTTAGTACTTTTTGATACGAAAAATATTTAAAATTTATTTGATCATTCCCCTGTTTATACACAAGGTGTTAAGCTAGTTAATATAAAAGTGATGGTAATTAAGTGAAAATAATGTATATTTTAGGTATGTAGTACATTTTAATTTTTAAAAAATAACAATAAATAAAGATAATACTAATAATCTCATTTACAAAGAGTATACGTCATTATTATATAAGTATACCGTATATAGAATATGTAACGCACAACACACGCAATATATATAGTTAAATCGTTATATTTCAAAATATTAATATTCCGTTTTATAAACATAGTGGGATAAAAAAATTGGAAAGTTTGTGATCACAAAAACAAATACTATAAAGTAAAACCTTGAATGGTTGAATTTAAAACTTTACATTTGAAAAATATATAGAGGGAATGCAGATCATCCTACTTTCAGTTAAGATATTCTTTTCCTTTTGCACAAAGATTATAATATAAAAATGTTCCAAATTAGAAAAGCAATTGAGGGAATAAGTAGTATTACTTTATCTTTGTAGCGAAAATCATATTACATTTTGATAAAGGGAGTTTGGAAGATAATTTGTGTATTATATTATTTTATTTCCATAAATACGAAAAATTGATTGTTTAAACTATTATATCCCAAAATATACAAATAAAAATAATATACAGTAAGTTTATAAAAATATAGAAGTTATAATTATTATACATTATATAAAAATCATCCCCGTTTAGAAAAAGAATGAATAATAAAGTAATATTATGTACACACTGAAATTAATGATGTTAATAGACAAGTTTATAGCTAATATATCTTAAAGCGAATTTCTCATTTGAGAAACAAGATTAAGTGTAATATTTTTAATTATTAGATAAATAATGCATTTATAAGTTTATGTTAATTAATGTAACATAGCATGAAGATTGAAATCTATCTTACTCTATTAAGATTCCATAGCTTTGAAGTATAGTTCTATATGAAAATGTTTTGTTAGTGCAACTGATGTGTTTAATAGTAAATCCCGTAAATGACGAGTCTCACCAACATTATGCGATCTATCATGCATCACGAGACATATGTATAGCATTTGAAAAGTATCGATGACAAGTCATAGTTTCAAGGGAAGGGATCATACTATATTTCATGTTAAACGAGAAGATCAAGCTTTCGATGTATTGATAAAACGAATTTGAGGGCTTGAGGCGATCTTTCGGGATGAGATCATAGAAGATTATCATTTAATCAAGTATGTATATTTTGTAAGGTGTACTCTTGAATATTCTTAGTTTGGATTGGTAACTTTTTGAGTAGTATTTTAGAATATGCTTAGTTTGTGATTTCATGTAAAGCAATTAAAGGTAAAAAGTAGAAAATAATACTAACAAAGAAAATGTAAACAAACTTTTATTCAAATTTGAACGATGTCAAAGTATATCTAATCTTTGGTGTGCCACTATAACCTTTAATGTTTCAAACACATATAAAAGAAATATATCAAAAAAGCAAATGCATTTATTCCTCCAAAAGTGTTTTTAGGCTATGCGTTGTACCTACCATTTTTCCTTTCTTTATCCACAGCCACATCAGCGCCACATCAGCTTCCCTCCCTTTTCCCTTTCTTTACCCCCAACTAGTGTTGTACCTACCATTTCCCTTTTCTCTTTCCTTTTCACTTTTTAAATTTTATTTTTAATTTAACAATTGATTATTTAACTAAATAACATTTTATTTAATAACAAAAAATATAAATTAATTAAAACTAGTATTTCGAAAACTAAATAATATTTTTCATAATTTAAATAAAAACTTAAACATTACATATTTTAAATTTAAAACTTTTTTCTTAAATTCTAAATAAAAATTAAAACATTACATAATTTAAACTTAAAACTAGACAATAAAATATAAATATCTAAAGCGGTGAAAAGTTGTGTGACGCGTATAATCTCTTTCATCTGCAAGGCTGTATCTAATATACCTCCGGTAAGGTGAGTCGTCGGGGAGATGTAAAATTCGTAGTCTTTACACAATTCTTCCGCTTCTTTAATTGCCACCTCTTTTTCACGCACCGCTATATAACGATCTTGTTTGTTGTTTAGTGTCTCTAAATTTTCCAACAAGGATGTGATGCTCTCCTGTTTCGACCCCGTGCCCGTAGATGTCGATACCGGCCGCTTCGCTCGATCTCTCCCAGCGGGTCGTTTAAGTTCGTTTGCCTCGACATCTTCATCATCATTATCTTCGGCCTTGTCATCGTTGAGGTCGATATGAGCCCGTACATCCGACGACCCTGTAGTGGATCGAACATTTGAGTCCGATAGAGATTTTGTTCTTTTTGAAGGACGGGGGTTGGAATCCAAGAGAGGTACTTTTCTCCATTTGGGATATTTGTTAAGAACATCCAAACAAAGCTCGTGACCAAAAGCATATTGATGTTGTTGCGTTTCTCGTAAATGTTGAACATGTAGTTGTTGTTGTTGTAGTATTTGTTGTTGCGAGAAATCCATTTGTTGATATTGACTCGGATGTTGTGGAAGCGGGTAGCCAATATCGGAGAGCGGAATATGTTGTTGTTGGCTAAGCATTCCGGTATAGGCAAACCGTGGTGGAGCGAACATTGGCATTGATTGTTGTTGCGACATAAAGAAATGATCGATGGACCGTTGTGGTGTAGAACTTGTAACTCTCGATCGGTTACGTCCGAATAACGGAGGTGTAGTGAAAATTTGATTATCCATAATGTAAATGTTGTATAAAAAATAAAGAAAAGTATAAAATATAGAAGAGAATTTAGAAGAAGAGAAGAGAGAATGATGAAAAAGAAAAAACAAGAAAAAAAGCTAACGGCTATATTACCGTTGGAAGGGGGGGTGGGGGGAAGGGGGGGGGGGGGGGTGGGAGGGGTGCCTTTTCCTCGCGAGTAAAAAAACCCGGAGCTTCAAACCCCAGCTGAACCCGCAAGAAGGGAAATAGTGTTCCTTTGGTACCCGCATGCAACCCCAGCCGAACCCGTGGCCCGCGGGTTATGTACGAGTAGCCTTAGTAAGAAAATAGGGCCCTTGAGAAAACGTAGAGAAAAGCAAATTCAGGCAGAGGAAAAGGACGAATTTCAAGAAACGATCCTTATATCTAATTTATATATTTTGGAAAACATAGTCTTTTTTTTTACCGGCAAATTAATGGGGACACTTTCCCGCCTCTCCAGAGTGGGTTCGAATTGCTTGGTGGCGGGTTTTCAACCACCACTCATTATTTGACTTTAACCAAGGTTCAAGCACCACTTCTTCACTCTATTGAGGAAACCCTTAAGGGAAAAACCACTACCCACTGCATGCAGCAGGATTTGATCCCCCAACCTCTTGCGAGGAAGGGGGAAAACATAGTCTATTTTAATAAATAAACACTTTGATGTAAAGTTGATTGTAACCTTAGATGATCTTATGATTGTGATCAATGAAAATATGTTGATGAGCTTGGTAAAATGGACGAATTGGGTTGAACCAGTAACAAGTAACAAGTAACAAGTTAAACTAGATTTGAGGCATAAGTTGTGTGAATAAATTCGACATTTAGAATTAGGGGTGTTAAAAAAAACCCGACCTGTCCCACATGAACTAAAACCGAAAAAATTGATATTCGTAAAACGCATAACCACTCATAACCCGAAAATTAGGATACTCGTTGAACATAAAACGGGTTTGGATTTTAAAATTCGATATCCACGGATACCTGGAGAGAGAGAGAGAGGTGGTGAGCAGTTTTTAAAAGGGAGGGGAGATCTTGAGCAAAGAGAGGAGGGTAGTGGTTGCCGGAAGCGTCGATGTTGGAGGCCAAGTGGATGATGGTTGGCAGGGCTGTAGAAGATGGAGAGAGAGACTAGTGATGGGGAAGACCAATGAAAGAGGTTGAATGTTTAAATTATGTTTAAATTTTGTTAAATTTTAATAATAATATAATTATCTAGAATTAAAAAAATGGATAAATAAAGGTGTAAGGGCATTTCTATTATTTTTATATACATAAGAAACTAATATTAATCTAAAAATCTAAATTATAAGGATTAATTTCATAATTCAATATGAAAATTTATGCAAAACACAAAAAGAAAAATGTAATTGACTTTAGAAAAAAATTTGGAATGATTTTCAGTCCAAATTACAATTAAATATTTGATACAACCAAAGTTGGTATTCTCGAAAATTATTATTTGTATTTACAATTGAAACATATATATCGTCTTATTATTTATTGTCTATTTTATTCTTATATTCATGATGATATGTGGAATCCATTAATTTTCTTACTTTAATTCTTTTATTAATTTTGATACTTGTATTAATCATGTGAGTATGAGAATAAAAAAGAGGATATAGTAGGAAGAGAAAAGTTCAATATAATCCATACTTATTGCATAGTCTCAAGGGACTAATCTTAGCTCTTGGATCAGTCCCATCAATGGTCCAGATTGAATTTTAAAAATTTGGGTGGAGTGACATTTTCGTAATTTACATGTAATGATTTTATCATCACATGTGATTGTATACTGAATCACATGTGATTTTATATTAAATCACATGTGATTATATATTGAAAATTAGGACTGTGCTTTTTATATGGACTATATTGAACACAACTCATAATAGGAAAATATATTATCTCTTATCATCCTTCTTCCATTTGCAACATTAGCATCACATCATTTATCCATTCTACCCTCCCTCCATCATACTCCTATTACTCTAACCTCCATATTCATCCCCTAAACCATCCCATCTTTCAGTTATATATACACACTGTGAGAATTAAAAAAACACTCAGTGTAAGTAGAAACCAAATAAAATAAGCGTGAGAGGTAGTCAGGAGATAGGAATAATAGTGTTCAAAGCTCCCACGCTTCAAACCGACTTACAATACGAGTACAATTATAATACCATACATTTATCAAGAAAAAAACGTATTTATTATATATATCAAATAACATGTTCATTAACCAAAAGCACGCTGGGTTAAAGTGGTAAGACTCCTGCTTCTTACCTAAGAGACCTGGGTTTAAATCTCACATTTGTAAAAATTTTTATTTTTTTTATTTTGCTGGTTTATCTTCAATTTACCTTTGTATTTGTTCTAACCCTTTTGACTTATTTTAACTTCTAATTGTTAAAAACGTGGATTTCAACTTTTTTAACTCTTTTTAAACTTTGTTTTAGCCTTTGTATTCTTTTTAACCCTTTTTTAACTTCTATTTTCTTAAAGCATCGTGTCTACATTTTTTTAATTTCTTTTGCTTAATGTAAATTTTATATATAGGTTTTTAATAATTTTATGTAAACGATAATTAATATGTTTATTTATTTAAGAGTTTTGATTAAGGTTAAAAATAATTTAAACTCTATTTCGATTAAACTCTTAAAATTTTATAATATTTTAACTTTAAAGCTTGTGCTTATTTTTGTGTAACCATTAACCTATATTCTTGAACTGTTTAAGCATTAAAATTTAAGTTTGTTTTTATTAACCATCAAACTTAATTTTTTATGATAGATTTTAAGTACGTATGTATCATATTATAGTTTGATCGTTAGGTCCAGATGTAAATACATCGCTATAGAACAATCAAAATTTTTGCCATTGCATCTTCTGCCTTTTTGAGCAAACATTATTTCTAAACATGTGTTATTAATTACATTTTACAGACTAACAGATATGTTTTGTAAATCATAATCATTTGATTTATTATAACAATTTTTTTTTAGATATATGGGCTATATTTAGAAAATAAAATTAAAATACGGGCTATGCATTTATTACGGCGCGCGGCGGATTCCATACGTCATCTGTCATAATTAAATTCTCTGTATAGACATCACACACACCCCCACAAAGAGAGCTCAATTCACCATTTTCAAAGTTTGTTTTCCATTTTTGCTTCTGAATTCCAAGCAATTTACAACTACTTTTCACCTTAATCTATTTGAAATTTTGTTCTTTTCTGTTCCCATTTTGTTTATTTAATGTTTTATTTTTGTAGTTTTCTGATATCAATTCGAACATTTAGTTCTGATTTGGTTAGGTTGTTGAATTTTCCGGCAATGCCGCGTTGATTTGTTAGTTGTCGTATTACATGATTGTCTTTGGATTTTTCGTACTTTAGAAGAAACCCTTGTCCGATTCGTTTAAACTAGGGGCCAGGTTCTAGCTATTGTCTACTTAATTAGGGTTTTTATCTGATACCTGTAGTTTTGCTGATCTGTTATGTCATATATGAATCTCTGAGTCGGGTTTGAAGTGTCTATCTGCATGTGATAAAACGACAATAGCAGATGAGTTGCTTTTCTTGCATAAACTGTTGCTCAAAAGATGTAGAAAATTACGATGGCGATTCCGCGTCTAATGAATTTGCAGGTTTGATGACTCTGTTTTACTTTCTGTTTTTCTACTCATTGTTAATTATAGATTACATGTTATGCACTGTGGTTTACTTTGATTTCCTCATGATTTTTGCCAATTGCAGTTGATAACAGGGGAAATACATATAAAGATGTTACTGGCAAGCATATAACAGTGTTGTAAATCTTTTTATTGATATATATTGGGTTTTACTAATGTGGGTTTTGTTGAAATTTCAATGTCGGTGTATAGATGGGAGGGTGACAGATTCTACGAGAGGGAAAAGGTTTAGTAGTCAGAAGGGTAACGTGGCACGTAGTTTTACATTTCGTGAGCTTGCTTTTGCAACACAGAATTTCAAGGATGCTAATTTGATTGGAGAAGGTGGATTCGGAAGTGTTTACAAGGGCTGGTTAGAATCAGGGAAAGTAAGTTGTACTTCTCATTTTGTTTACTGTTTGCATTTTTAGTTACATTAGAATCACCATTTTTAGTATGATGATAGTTGTTTTAAAGTTTTGGGATTAATTGTTGAACTTGATGAACAGGTCGTTGCTGTAAAGCAGCTCAACCTCAATGGTCATCAAGGGAACCAGGAGTTCATTGTGGAGGTTCTTATGTTGAGTCTCCTGCGCCATTCAAACCTTGTCACATTGATTGGTTACTGCGCAGATGGAGATCAGAGACTCTTAGTTTATGAGTACATGCCCATGGGCAGCCTTGAAAATCTTCTGTTTGGTAGGCCTTAGATTTATTTCAGTTTCTGACTACTTTCTTTATAACACGGTTTTAACCTGATGATATACTTGTGCCTTACATGTCCTATCAATGGTACTCAATTTCTTGAGTTCTAAAATGTTTGTTATATGAATTAATGTGCTTTGGATGTTTGTAAATAAACATACAAATGGTGCTTCAAATATTTATTTTGTTTGATATATTGGGTCTAATTGTGATTTAATAAAAAACTTACTGCCTTTGGCTGGGATTTGGGGCGATAGCCCTTTGTTATATTTGTTCTTATTTTTTATGACTTGATCTTTTGCTCCATCAAATATTTTTTCATTCCTTTGTACTACTATTACTACGTTTTTATAAGCTTGCTTGCCATGACTTGCCTCTTTATACGCTCTAATCTCATAATTATGTGAGGTTCTATATCCTCCTACTAAATCTTCCTACTCATCCTCCCACTCAGTGGATCAAAACAAGGGTTAAAATTAAGAGAGGAGATGAGGAAAGAGAATTGGTGGATTCCACATGTCACAATTAAGTGGATAGGAGGATGAAGTAGGAAGATTTACTAGGAACAAATATAAAATTTCCATTACTCTAAAGAGAACCATCTGTGAAATTATTGTGGTGGTTTGAGAAGCTAGGAATTTGACTAGTGATATTAATCTTCCTACCTTTACCCATATCACTACTCATGATTAATTGAAATTGTCGGTGTCTCCAAATTTTGGATAAAATCAACGTAATTTTCTTTTTTTCCCTTCTTATGTATACAAATATTAACTTTGAAAGGTATATATGTGAGATAAATTGTGGTGTTTTGTCACTTTTTAAAACTCAACAACTGTTTTTTTTCTTTTTGTTCTTTTATCTGATGTTACTAGTTTTCTGTTAGTAATGGTCTGGGGGATATATTTTACTTTTTATTTTTGCTTACTCTTAACAGAGAACATGTTGTATATAGTTCTTGTGATTTCACATTACTCGTACATGTTTCACACTGGTCCAAGATATTAGTGGGAGAATTTCTATATGCGATGGTGATCACGATCCTACATCATGTGTCTGTAGTCTGGTACATCTCTTATGTTAACCTGATCATTTTTTTTTATCTCCAGATCTAGAGCCGGATCAGGAGCCACTGGATTGGCACACCAGGCTAAAGATTGCTGTTGGTGCAGCTCGTGGGCTTGAGTATCTACATTGTGAAGCCAATCCACCTGTAATTTATCGTGATTTAAAATCTTCAAATATATTGCTGGACAATGACTTCAATCCAAAGCTTTCGGACTTTGGACTTGCTAAACTGGGTCCTGTTGGTGATAACACTCACGTGTCAACTCGAGTTATGGGTACCTATGGTTATTGTGCCCCTGATTATGCAATGAGTGGAAAACTTACTATAAAATCCGACATATATAGCTTTGGTGTCGTTTTATTGGAGCTGATTACTGGATGTAAGGCCATTGACATGACCAAGAAACCCGGAGAGCAGAGTTTAGTTGCTTGGGTATGTTGACTTCTTGACTTTTAGACACTAAATTTTTCTTTAAGTTGTAGTTATTACCCCACCTGCAGCTAACTTAATGAGCAGAAGTCTGTGTTTACCAAATTATCTTGTATGGTATGTAGAATTCTGATTAGAAAGGAAAAGGAAGCGTGAAATTATGTGTAGAGGAGCTTCTAGCATTTCATTGGGTGAAAACTGCTTCCTCCCATGGTTTTTTGGTTCATTCGGTTGGGGTTCTGCTTATTTCAACGGTTTTGGCAAAGCGGGTTTACTTTGAAATGGGTCATTTTCTTATGATGTGTTGGTTTGGGTCGGGTCAACACACGCTTTTTCATATAATGTTTAGATAAGCTATAAATAGTTAACACACCAATTATTAGAAAAACTATACTATTACAAGATAAGCTGAATCATTTAATAATACTGTTTAGGAAGGTATTTGCATTAAGTTTGAGTTTTGGTGTGATCTTACTCATTTTCTGATAGTAAGTTTTTATTTGACGAATTTCACCTGTTTATGATCAAACACGACCCAAGTTGACCTATTTATAAGTAATTGGGTCGAACTGGCCACATCTAGTAGTATTTTTTGATTGTTCGTACAAATTGCCTTTGATTTATATAATATGTTTGAATTTATACAGTCAATTCCCTTTTTGAGAGACCGTAAGAAGTTTGTTCAATTGGTTGACCCCCTACTGCAAGGTCGATTCTCTGTGCGTTCTGTGCACCATGTGATTGCAGTAATTGCAATGTGTCTCCAGGAGCAAGCAAATTTCCGGCCCCTGATCGGTGATATTGTTGTTGCACTTGAGTACTTAGCCTCTCAAGCTGAAATGTCTGAAAATTATAAGAGTTTGACTGTTGACTCACAGCCATCACCCTCAAAACAAAACAGGGACCATGCTCGTGTGCCGCCTACATGACGGGTTTCCTGTTGTTAATGAGCTAAATGTCAACTTTTGTGCCAAAAAGATTTGCTACAAACACAAGGTTAAGGTCTTCAATCATCTTTTCTTAATTCATATCGACAAAAAAGAGATAAAATTATGTTCTTTCGCTTGCATATCTCTATTAGAATCATATATTCTTTAATTCAGACAATGATATCATTATGGATAGAAGTATATGCAAATGCTTATGGATAATATCATCTTCTGCTAATTCACTACCATCCTGGTGCAGATTGTTACTTTGCTTCGGTGCATTATGGATATATTGTCTACCTTTCGCTGCCTGTGGTTTATAATTTATAAGTACACCATTGTTCGAGTTCTGGATAGAGGTTTTCCTTTTTTTTTTCTTGGTATGTACAATTGTTGATCTTGGAGCTGTAATGATTTCTTTTACATGTAGATATATACTTATATATAGTCGGGTTTTTTGTATCAATTAACTTTTTATATTTTTGTTCGGGCAATAACTTAGGGTTAAGTGCCTGAGAATGTAACAAACTATCCCTATATTTTTATAATCTGTGTAACAATGAAAAAACGTTATGAAGAAATGCAATAATGTTGCTGAGATTCACGTGTAATGCCATGGCGACCTTCAAGCCAACACAGGTAGTAGCAGGTCATCTTGATTTCGAATTATTTTATTATCATTTATTTATTTATTTTTATCATCATTTGTTTATTATTATATCTTTAAATCGGATTTGGGTTGGTTTCTACGAGTTCAATATCTGGGAAGCCTTAAGAGTCCCAATTTGAAAATCAGTGAAGCCGCCGCCGCCTAGAGTTGTTCCATATTCTGGTGATATCAAAATATCGATGAACATGAAGATAATTGAAATGGTGGCGGTGGCAGCCGCCGCCTAGAGTTGTTCCATATTCTGGTGATATCAAAATATCGATGAACATGAAGATAATTGAAATGGTGGCGGTGGCAGCCGCCGCCTAGAGTTGTTCCATATTCTGGTGATAGTAGACGGTTGAAGGGAGTGGTGATGTGATGCTAAAGCATTTGTTGAAAAACATCTGGTCATACTCCTGCGAGGTTTCAACTAGAAATTGCCATTCAATGTCTAAATGTTGGGTTGCTACTTCCTGATGTTTCTCAAGGTCTTCCTTCTTAGTGCATCTTCAACCCACACTTTATCCTTTCATTTTGAAGTATCATACCATTTCAATCATATTCTATCCAACTCTTCATATTTGAAGAGTTGGAAAATACTCTTCGTATTTGAAGTGTGAGATCCAACTCTTCATCAATTGGACCCACTTAAATAAATTACTTTCTATTTAATTTTCTTTCTTCTATCTATTAATTTTAGTGAGTATTTAAAAAAATATAACAATTAAATACATGAGTCTCACTTTTAAAGTATTGAATAGAGAGTTGGGTTGGAGTTGAAAGATTATTTAGAGTAGATGAGCCCACAAAATATAGAGATAGAGAGTCAATTATAGAGAGTTGGGTTGCAGATGCTCTTGGTTGTGATAACTACAATCTTCACTTCTTCTTTCTATTCTATCATTGTATGAAAAAGATAAACCTTGATAAGAGGTGAACCTAATTTAATTTAGTTTTTTATTAGATATTATTTCAAATTTCAATTGCCTTAAATTTGTTGGTGTACCTAACTGGATGTTAGTAGAAAAGAACAAATAAATAAAACATTAGGATATATTTTTTAGAATAGATTATTTACGGATTTACCGTCCTAATTTTATTGTTTACTATACTATTTTAATTGTTTTAGGATATAATTGTCCAAATCTAAAAATAGATTATCATTAATTGTTACTTTTCCTATTTTATTCTTAACTAGGTTAGAGACCCGTGTATAACTCGGGTTAGTTTTAAGTAATTTATAAATAGTAAAACTTTTAAAAATAAATGAAAGATCTAAATTTAAATATTAGACTAACTTGTATTATCTTTTTACATAATCTCAACATGCTAGTTTCGTCATAATCTTTAGTTTAGATATGGAGAAAAAATAGGAGCTAATCATTTATTTAAGGAAATGATAAAGCATATACCATACTTAGACAAAAAAAACCTGTTGCAACTGAAATAAGAATTCGCCGAGAAATTTTTTGCTAAAAAATGACTAATGAGGTATCACTCATATGATCTTATATGTTTTTATCATCCTCTACTGATCTAAAGACCTGAGTCCTTTAGAGCAGCCCTTCACTGTTCTAATCGTCCGCTCAGCTCCTCCTTCGATTCATAAACCAATACGATGTCATCTGCGAATAGCATACACAATGAGAATTTAAAAAGTGATGTTAAAAAAAATTATATAATGCAGGTTTTGTTTAAATAAAGTATAAATATTAACAAAAACAAAAAAAGGAACATATAAAATTATCATGGACTTATGGTATATTTTTAGGTAATTTTATAACATCCCTATAATTATATGTGCCAGGTTGCTTAAAAATATTCTACTTGTCCCGAAGAGTTGGCTAGGCCCCCAGTCTTGCATGCAACATTAAAATGTTCCAAGTCTTATAGAAGGCGGCCCCGTTACTTCCCATGGGGTCTCGCATTAGCGGAGCAGCCCCAAACAAATCGATCTGAACAGGATTGACGCTAACGGACGATTAACCCCGTTAGAATCTCTAAAGCTACTGGATTCCATTCCAACATGGAGCATCCGCAAGGGATCAGAGGTTCCAGACACTCTCAATACTCGCTTTAAGATCACACAATCGGTGATTTTGAGTATCATACAGTAGAGAAACAACTCAATGGAGACCAGATCAGTTTCAGCAGATGCAATTTAAATTATCAAAACTTGTCATGATCGATATATACAGTTGACCTGATCGACCAGTTTACTTTTTAGTTAAATCATTAGAGATATAACATAACCCAAATTAATCCGTTTATACATACAATGGTTGATATGCAACCTCTTTGGTGCGATATTATACAATTCTGTTTTAGGAAGATATACCTTGTGATACGAATGAAGGAGAACTCATTCCCATTTATTGTGAGACTTTTTCACCTTAACCGACTACACATAGAAAAATCATCAAATAAAAGTTTTTGCCGCTTGTAATTATTCGTTAAAAAATCATTTAGAAAACACCAAGTTGACAAAAATAGAATCAATACCAATAATCCAGAAAGTTTCTTAGCGGGTAGTTTATCCAACCACATTATGTAGCAACTTAGACCATGAAAAACATTATCATCATGGATGAATGATTCCAACAAATTCAACAACATTATCTATTTCCCCTAGAATGGTTAAATAATTAACCAATTAAAAACACCAAATCAAGAAATGCATATATATGCGATAATGTGAAGTGTGTGAATATGTTAAGACAAAAGAGAAATGGAAGCATGGAGGAGTATATATCTTAAGACTTGACAGTCAATAATAAGATTATAAACAAACTTTTATCTTTTAAATAACTTCAAAATCAGATTGATTTACAATCATAACCTTCTGCAGTTCTGCCAATGCAAAAGAAAACAGATTTTTGCAAAGACATAACATGTAAACATATTACAATATTCAAGTAAGGGTATCCCATCAAGTTGATTTCTAAATAAACATATGGGTGGGCAATACTTTCTGGAGAATGCTTATATTAAACTTACATTATAACTGCTAATTGATTTCCATCTTTTGTAGGACATAATTAGATGTATCCATACATCTTGTAATGTAGCAGAAGTAAAGTTCACTCTTAAAATAAACACTCATCTTCTTATAATATACCTTCTTATTCTTTTCCATATACAGCAACAACGAAAAAGTACCAAGATATCAACTCAGTTACAATCACATATCCAAATTCTGTCTTACGAAGTATAAAACTACAATTACGAACACTGTCAATCATCAACCACACTCCTTAATTCGTTCATTTGTTACATATCCTAAGTTTGAGATCTAGAAAATGGAAATTAGGGATTTGACAACAAGTTTTCATAGTATTTTGATGTCCATTAACACATTACATGAAGTCATGTAATTATAGTATAGCCTGGTGATGCAGGCTTCGAATAACTAAGCTATCTTACTTCGATATCATTTTCCTATGAAAATTGACTTCTTTTTGGAAACATGAAGGCGTTTTAAGTGCAATTCTAAACATTAATTTAAGAGTATGAACTAATAAGAAATCATCAATAAAACCAAATTTAGAATCTAATAAGAACACCACTATAACATTCATAGACTATAAAACTCTAAATAATGAAAAAAGGAAGCATTTGAAACATTTCAAGCTTTTTTTCTATACTCAAGCATTTTATCAAACAGTTTATGTGCATAAAATAGTTGCTGCAGAATAAAATAAGAAAAAGAAGCAAAAGTGTAAAACTATTTGAACATACCATCGGCTTTTGATGCCTTCGACTCAGAAGCTAACACGTCTAAAATCTTCCCTGCAATAGAAATCAGGAGACCCACTAAATCAAATCATTTGAAATGTTAATATAAAATCTCAAATCTCAAATCTAAGATTACTGTGATGTACGCCCCACAATTGCTCCTATGAACATGGTAATGAACTAAGAGGAAAATCAAATCTCAAATCAACTAAATGCTAAATGAAATCGAATCCTACAATGGAACAGATCCATATGAACAAACCCTAATTTTCGAACAGATAAACTTAAATCCTTAATGAAACCGAACCCTACAATCGAACAATGCATATGAACAAACTGATAGCTACAAATCCATATGAATAAACGTAATGAGATATATTTACACATCGCATGTAAAATCCAGATGAACGAACCTATATTTCATTTCAAATAAACGGGGAAATTTCAAATTGAAAGAGGAAGGGAGGAGCGTCGATAGAAATGGGAGGGGCGGTAGACATCGACACGTGTCAATATTACGGGATTAGTTAATGGGCGGGAAAAACAGAAATTAATAGTCTAGAAATGTGCTAAGTGTCTCCTATTTACTCTTTTATTGGAGAAGGGAGATTAATTATCATTACATCTTTCACAACTCAAAGATATTATTATTAAATATATATTGCTAAAATTGACAAATTCATTAAGAGCAATAGTAATGGATGTTTGACGAGTTGGGTATGGAGCTTTGAATTTGTGATGACAAACAAGCTCGTTATAACTATTGTAGTTGGCTCGTGGTTTGCTGACTTGCTCGTGAATGCAGTAACAAGCCGAGCATGTCATCATACTTTTTTCTTTTTATTCTTTTTCTCAACCAATCGGTATATAATTTTGTGTGAATCCATTACTAAGTGATCAATGTGATGACTATAGATAATTAGTATTGCTGAAATAGTGTATAGTGATGACCGATACTAGTTATGTCCGTGAGTGTCCTAATTAAACCTTTTGTTAATTACACTATAACTAGTGGTTAGCGTGTCCACGCTTCGCGTCGGGGTTTAATTACTTTTTAATCGCGTTTGACTAGATTATTCATCTACTATTAATACTAAAAAAAAGCAAAAAACAAATTTAAACCACTTACGTAAAAAGGTAAATTAAATTTAGATTTGAAACTTAAAACAATTGACTCCTTGAATTTTTTAAAAGTAATTTAGTTTTCGTGTATCTTAAAATTATATAAAATATTTAAATAATGAGCTTATTTTACTACTTTTTTATAAGCTCGACAACCAGTCTAGCCAAGCACCATTGATAAGCTAAAACGATAGAGAATGGTTCTCGTGCTTCCTTTATGATGAAATCGTACTCGTGCACCAAAACGGCAAACCAAAGCTCTATTTTTGTCTTCCATCTCTCAAGGTTCGTCAAAATCCCACACATATCCATGATTACACAGGCCTATAATGGTTTTTACCAATTTAACTATCTGCAAATGCTCGTAATTTAATTCCCTAGTTCAATACTAAATTAGAGGATTTCAAATTTGTTGGTATAGAACCTAATAACTTAATTACTTCTCGGAATTGTTTGTGATGTGGATTTAGCGCTTGTAAAAAGAAAAAAAATTAGTTGTTGCTTGTTAAGTTTCTGTCTGAACTTATCTACTAATAAATGATGCAATCTCTTACTTTTGTAGAATACAATTCAAGAATCATATATCAACACACATGCAAATTGCTATATCACCCGATATTCGATTTGTCAATTCAGGTTTATTATGCCCGTGGTCTGTGGATGTGTGTGCTTGTGTGTGTGATATTGTCAAACTTCAGCACATCATAATAAATGGCCACATTGACTTCCTGATTAAATGCCCAAGATGTCTACATCTGTGCTTAAATTCAAATGGATGCCCATTGATGAAGAGGGCCAGAGGGGTATAGTTGTGCTTTCACATTTTTATTCTTGACCCAGTCTGTTCTTGAAAAGTTGTGCATGTTCTTTGAAACTTCCATCTCTTATCTCTTTGTTAATTTGATTTCATCTGATGTTTTGTCTAAATTTACTTCATTCAGAAGAAAAGACAATATTAGATTTAAGGGAATTTAAAAACACAACGACAGTCACTTCATTTGGGCAGTCAATCTAAACTCCAGCAGTCTGGAAACCTCATGCACCTAGATCATATCCATCTTTGGATTTAAGAATCTTTATTATATTGCAAACGCTATTAGCCAGCACTCCAGGAAACATGTACCTATCCACTGTTTTTATATTTCTCCTTACTGTATTGGATGTCCTTGTTTATTATTTACAGAAACAACAAAATGAAAATGATTATGAGAAGAATTCGTCCCTCTCAACATCTTTGGATCTACAATCCTTACACTACGAAGAACATGGTGAGAGGAAAGATTCATCCTCATCATTGTCACTGGATAAAGAGTGTCGACGGTTTACACTTGACGAAATCAAGTTGGCCACCAATAATTTTGATGATTCATTTGTAATTGGAAAGGGTGGGTTTGGTAAGGTATACAAAGGCACAATCGACTTCGGGTCTGGCTGTGAAGTTGCCATCAAAAGGTTAAATCTCGATTCTAAACAAGGGGTAACAGAGTTCTGGGCAGAGATTGAGATGCTTTCCAAGTTTCGCCATAGCCATATTGTCTCTTTGCTTGGATATTGTGAAAAAGAAAAGATCATTGTGTACGAATACATGCCAAATGGAAGTCTTGAGGATCATTTGCACAAAAAAAGATCTAATGGAAGTAATTCTTCTCCATTGACATGGGTTCAGAGGCTCAACATCTGCATAGGTGCTGCTCGTGGTTTGGACTACCTCCATACGGGTACTGGTGTCCAACATAGAGTCATACACCGTGATATCAAAAGCTCAAACGTGTTGCTGGACGAGAATCTGGCAGCTAAGATATCTGATTTTGGGTTGTCCAGAATCAGTCCAGCATATCAGTCAGGCACTACTACTAATGTTTATACTGATCAGATCAAAGGAACATTTGGGTACATGGATGCCGAGTATTTCTCAACTCGCAGACTGACAAGAAAATCTGATGTGTATGCATTTGGTGTGGTCTTATTGGAAGTGTTGTGTGGTAGGCCTGCTGTGGATTTGACATTAGATGAGCAGCAACACAGTCTAGCTGGATGGGCCAAACAGTGCATCAAAGTAGGTAGTATTGGTCGAATCATTGACCCCTGTTTAAGAAGTGAAGTCGAAGGTCGATGTCTGAAGGAATTTGGACAAATCGCGTATGAATGTATTCTTAATTCTTCAAAGGATCGGCCCACAATGACTAAGGTGCTGGCTAGGCTCGAGTTTTTGTTAGCCTGGACATTGCAGAGTGTGCAGAGTGCTAATAATCGGAAACACATTAGAAAGTCGTCGTTAATTGACAAGGCATGGTCGTTGTTCTTGATCAAAGCTCCAAGTAAGTTCAATTATTTTCAGTTTGTCAGTTTTATCATCTTTTTCTTTATTTTCATATTTAAATGTTAGTTATTGTTTAAGCAGGGCGTATGAGTCCTGATAGCAAGAAACTTGGACAAAGCATTCGTAACAAAAAGAAAGGCTTCATGTTGGTACAAGGTGGCAACGTTGCAGCCGCTTGTCAACAGGTGGTGCCGCCTAGGGGACAGACAAAGATTCCAATCTTGAAGATGTTCACATTTTCTGAGCTACAGATGGCTACAAAGAATTTTGGTCAGGAAATGTTCCTTGGAGAGGGTGGTTATGGGAAGGTTTTTAAAGGGTGGGTGGACAGTGTAACATTTGTCCCACGTAAGGCTGGTGAGGGGATTGCTGTCGCCATCAAGAAATCAAGTCCCAACAGGGCTCAAGGCCTCAATGAGTGGCAGGTTTGTTTGATTCACTCTGCTTGCCTTGACTCTGCCATTTGTACTTAAGTATCATGTTTTATGTGTAGAAACAGGCAACAAAAATTGTTAATTTCGTGTGTTTTGATGACAGGCAGAAGTGAAGTTCCTGGGAACATTTAGCCACCCAAATATTGTTAAACTCTTTGGATATTGCTGGGAAAATAGAAATTTTCTTCTTGTTTATGAATTTATGCAAAAAGGAAGCTTAGATATGCATCTCTTCGGGGGTAAGTATATAAACTACAACAAATATGAAATAAAATTGTATCTTCTTAGATTTAGAAACAATATATTAATCGTTAACTGGATTTTGCAGAAGGTGCCGAACCACTTCCATGGGACACAAGGATTAAAATAGCCATGGGAGTAGCTCAAAGCCTTGCTTTCTTGCATACTACTGAAAATAATGTCATTTGCAGAGATGTGAAATCCTCCAATATTTTGTTAGACAAGGCAAGCAAAAAAACTAATCAAATATACCATAAAGATGTGTATATGATTATGGTTGCACGTTTAAGATTTTCAAACTTTGGGTTCAATACTTCTAGTTCAATTCTTTACAATATAATATTCATGTTGAGTTTTTCAGGATTTCAATGCGAAGCTCTCGGATTTTGGGCTGGCAAAGGTAGGTCCTGTCAATGGAGAGTCTTATGTCTCAACAGACATAGCAGGCACATATGGTTATATGGCTCCTGAATATGCGGCTACTGGTTAGTCCTCTTATCTACTTGTGCAAGCATGTATGCTAGCACCACTTATTGGTTCCAGGATCAAATAATCAACTAGGGTTTCTCAGTTATAAGACTTACATTGACTAGGATTTCTTCGCTTTTTATATGGCTATAAATAATTATGGTTTTCACTTATTAATGTTTGAGTTCTTTTTCTTTTGAGAATGACACTCTTATGAGATGTTTGCATTTGCGTTTGAAAATGATTATCGGTTTTTATTTTTCAATGAACAGATACCGCTTATTATTATATTATTTAGAGGTCAAATAATTAGTTTTGAGGAAGCAGTTTCATTTATATTTGGATAAACAGATTCTGCTTCTTATTATTAGATTATTTAGAGGCCAAATATTATAGGTTTAAGTAAGCAGTCTCATACTATCTACAACATTGATTGTCAATGGGTAAACGATTATTTACACATTCTTTTAACTTGATTCAAGAGAATTTTATTCTCTTTTCACAAATCGTCTCTTCTTTTAACGAAAATGTTCTCTTTGGGTCATTTTATCTAGGGTTAAGGCCACTAAATAGCAGCCTACTTTCCCAAAAGAGAATCCCATCCAAATACAATCTCTACATCTCTCTTATTGCCGTTGATTATCTGATTGGTGATTATTCAGTATCCACATAATCTTTATTAAGCCTTACGTGCAAACAATCCCTTAGAATAGCTACTTTGCTTGTTATCTCATGTTGATCATTGTTTGTTACACTGCGGTTTAATAAATGTGTTATAAATTTAGGTCTGTCCAGTTCTCACAAGATATTTGAATGAAGTTTACAATAATACTGTTGCGTTGCAATTACAGGCTGCTTATATGTCAAGAGCGACGTCTATGCTTTTGGAGTGGTGATGCTGGAGATGATAACAGGGTCACAAGCATCTGACCATAGTCAAAATGGCCTGAAGCAAAACTTGGTCGAGTGTGCTAGACCCTTCTTAACCAATATAAAGAGATTACAAAGAATCATGGACCCACGGTTGGACCAAGATTACCCTATAGAAGGCGCTATTAAAATCGCTGCCCTCATCTTAAGTTGTCTTAATCCCAACCCCAAGAACAGGCCTTCTATGGAGGAAGTTGTATTGGGTTTGCAAGGTATCAATGCAATCAAACTGAAACCGGGCCAGTCAAATTCAAAGTCAAAGGCTAATGTGAGGCAGTCGATGAGCGTGTGTAAGGAACAAAGATCTAGTCATTGTCATCATCAAAGCCAGCAGTGGTCTCCCATTCGCACAAAGCAAGGTCGACGGGCTTGGTCCACGAGCACTCGGCTGTTTGGTTTAGAAATGTGCATCGGTATAAAGCAAGACCAAGACGAAACTGGGACCGAAGTGGAGTTGAAAAATGGAGAAATTGAAGTGAGAAGTAGAGAGAAGAGTGGTGGTCGTGGTTGTTCTTTGTATGCTTACTTGGAGTAGGTTAGGTTGTAATACAATGAAGTAGGAAGCAGTGATTAAGAGTTATTTGCGTTTTGACTTTTGAACCGTTAGCTAGGTAGGGGGTGAATAGATTGCTTAGTAAAACTTTTTATACGTTGATATTGTATTTTTAGTTTTTTGTACACCAGATAAAGAGTTATAAATGTTTGTATAAAAGCAAGCTGCGCAAGAACAGATAAATTTTTGTATTTTTAGTAAAACTTTTTATACGTTGATAACTGTGTTTATACGTTGATATTGTATTTTTAGTTTTTTCTTCAATCGATCCATCTATCTATGATTTAACTGTTTTTTTGTTCTGTTCTTGTAAATCATCAAATCACCCATGAGCCCCTGTTCTAGAAACTTACAACAATCAACTATTATTCTCATTCTCCCTTCCACCTGTTCTGATGTCTTTGGTAATTTCTTGTAAATCAATCCCCTGCTTGTCGATTATATTTTCTCCTCAGTTGATTTCGGTTGCTCAATGGGCCAGTTATTTGGTTTCAGCAGTCCAGAATACTAAGAATATTAGAAATACACAAAAGTGGAGCAATGACAACAAAAGTAAACAACATGCTATCCTAGAAAAACCAGCTTCCACAATGGCAGGATGGGAGAGTAAAGGTGAAAATAACTGTATCATTTCAGTAGATTTCACAAAGGCAGCAGCAGAAGTGGGCACTGACAACAGGAATGAAGTTGCCCTAACAAAAGAGTGTTAGACTGGGACTCAAAAGTTAAAAATATTCACATTTGATGAATTACGGCTTGCCACACGTAATTTCCGGCCATCAGCGATGCTCGGAGTTTCTGATGGCGAGTTGGTCTATAAAGGGTGGGTGGATAGTTCATCAACAACACCAGCCATCGGGATAGCGGTTGCTGTCAAGATTTCCAAGACAGATAATATTCAAACTCTCAAACAATGGCAGGTCAATACAAAAATATTTTGGAGTGATTGATATTTGTAACATTTTGTTAGACGATAATAATACAGAAGCTACAAAACTGGAATTTTTGCTTCAGAGAAAAACAAATTGCAGATGTGACAAAGAATGGAATTTATTGTGTGTGACAGGCAGAAGTGAAGCAGGGAAAGTTTACTCATCCAAATCTTGTTAAACTCCTGGGATATTGTTCAGAAGAAGGAATGCTTTCCCTTGTGTATCAATACATGCCAAAGAGAAACTTAGCAAACCTTCTTCGCTGTAAGGACCCCCTCTGTGCCCACAAAGTTAGACTTTCACCTTCAGGCAGTAAATTAAAACCATTGTTACTACCTCAAATATCTTCAAATGCAAGTTAGCCATTCATAATCAAAGTAACACAAGAAGTACTATCTTTAAATCATAGGTCAACACTCGTAGGAAACAAAATAAACGATGTTCGATTAGTTTGTCAATGAATGTTATCAGAACTCCATTCTTGTAGTGTGTTTGCTTTGAAACACACATGCGTTATAAACCTAATTGATGCAGATTCAGAAGTCATTTGGAGGAGATACAAAAGGATATTAGAATGTGGAAACAATCCATAATCCATGTATTCCAACTCTTTTCATTAAGTCTGCCCATATATTGAAGACGAAAAATGCATTTTAGTACCCTCAACTTGGCTTACCAGGTCTTCTACTTCCCTTGCGGCTTTGGACTTGGAAGCTATTACTCCATATGTTCTCTTTAACATGGATTTATGTAGAAGTGGCCCTGCCATCTCTTACTGAAGTCTTAATTCTTCTGTTAATCCTATCACTTAAAGAACACAGCGAATCGAAATATTAAAAAAGTGAAGGGTTTGTATGCGATTGCAGGTCATTGGTATGTGAAGAGTGACGTTTATGCCTTTGGAGTGATGATGCTGGATATGACGGTGGGTGTACACTTTCGTGATGCAGCGTTTTGCTCCTCACCACAGAGTTTGTTTGAGTGGGCTAAACCCATCCTATCTGACCCTAAGAAGCTCATGGATCCAGATTACCCTCCAAAAGGAGCAAGCAAAGCATCTGAGCTCATCATAAGTTGCCTCGAAACAGACCCTGAAAATCGCCCTTCTATGAAACAACTTGTGGCTAACCACCTTACAAGGTATTAATGCCATCTAGATGTAGCCCAAGGAGTCAAGTTGCACCAACCACCTTATCAAGGCCGGTTGAGCAAGGTGTTAACCTGGCTCATGGGCTCACCCGAAGTCGTTCATTATCTACCATGCAAATGTTGAGGTTTATAAGTTATAATGCAGGACTACTTTGACTGCCTTCGTACAAAAGAATAATGTGTTGCTTTGGTTAGTAACACTATGCTATGTTCGTAACTGATAAAAATATAACTTTTAATACTTGATTAAATCAAAAAACATTTGAATGTTCATGCACTGCAAGTTGTACCTTATTAAATCTACCAGATATTACATATATGGTACAAAGCCCCAAATTATTAACTCTGCTGTAGCTAATAGAAACAGCATCAGTGATTGTGATTCAGTTCCAACAACTCCATAATTGTCAACTGTTTCGACTAACGATGCCATCGTCATAGAGTACAACTAAAAATGCATACAATACAACCCAACAAGGCATACAGTACAATCCGAAAGCTCAAGAAACAGGAACCGCGTACCAAGACTTCATGCCCTAACTCCCCTGAAACCGCAGAGACTCGGGTGCACTAGACATCCCGACTAAACCCTTGAAAAGTTGAACCGTGGTCCATAAGGGTCACCCTTTTACAAGGGTGCATTGCTACCTAAACTGCTACCGACACGAAGTTGTGGCTCATGAAGAGCTAGCCTAACGGTACCGGTTTTATATGACTGATATACATCGATACACTCTTCGACATCGGCATCACAAGTAAGTAAGACCCATTCGGAATCATCATCAAGGTACTTTAACTGATACCCACTGGTATCATTCAAGCTAAACCTTTTTGCAGTTTCTTGCAATAATTCATTGTAACCCCAATCTTTTTGCATCCGAAATCGTATCTTTTCTTCGCCGAGTGTCACCTTTACCCTCCAAGGATGGCCTTCTGGTTTAACACGAGGTTTTGGGGGACGATTTGAAGGTTTGTTTAGCGTTTTATGACTATGGGATCTTCGAAAGATCTTTGGTTCTTGATCATGATCATGATCATTCGACGCATAAGATGCGTGAATCTCTGTATTGCTTTTGGTTCTTTTCAAAGAACCTCCACTGGGAACTTCGTCACTGGTTGGGATGTTGCGAGTCCCACCAGAGAAAGAATGACTAGAACTCGAACTCTGACTGCATGAAGTGGCAGCTGTGGCGCCGTCTGTGGCCTTACAGTCGGAAGTCTTGATATTTGTTGGCGAAAACGGGTCACGGGTTGTTTTTGACGGGTCGGGAGAAGCGAGTTTTGGAAAGTTTGAATAGAAAGATTCGATCTGAAACCTACCTGATCCGCCATGAACAGAATCCATTACAAGTTGGATCTTCCTGAGTGAGTGACCGACTTTCTTGATCTTTCGAGACGGCCACCGTTGTATGCCATGTTGCCTGCATATCCGTTTCAGAGTCGTCGGACAAACTGCAATTACAATAACACGAGTTCAGGATTTTAGAGAGCAAACAAGAACAACACCCTTTGCAAGATTGTGCAAATTCAGAAATAAAACTTCCAACTAAGTTAGTCATTTTAACACTTACCACCCATATTCTTGGCAGCATCTTTCAGGCTGCCAGCAAAATGTTGCCTTAGCATCTCTAAAGTGATGGTTTTCTCCATCTTGGCACCAGCACGTCGTTTCTCCTTCTCCATGCCCGACCCTGAACCTACACCATGACCTTCTGTTTCTTCAACTATTTGCACGGATTCTGTATCTGAAACAAGTAACCAATCATTAACACCCTCATCCTCCAATTTCATCTCTGTAACAATCCTCAAGCTTCCAGAAACCTTTTGTATATTAGCCAACAACGGCTTAATTACACCCATTTGTTCTTCACGAGTCTTGCAGTCAACAGGCAAGAAGAACTCCAACACAAAGTCAACCATGGCAGCATAGGTTGTTCTCACCCGTATTGCCACAGCAGCATGCAAGCCAAAGATTTTAGCATGATGAGCAAGCGGGTACTCGGTTTTTGTGTAGGATGTTACATCAGGCCAGTAACACAGCTCATTCGTCGTGAAAGCTTTGCCTACAACACCTTGATCTACAAACAAGTGATGCTCAGAACAAGCTTCTTGAAATTCGTTAAATCGAGGGTCAGTTACGTATGAAGCATGATCAACGGTGGAGATACAGCGGATTAAGTTTTCGTTTGAGTGGCGACAGCCGTCTTTTCCTCCTTGTTGGATGCACGGAATCCATGTTTGAGCTAATGGTAGATTATGCGTTGTGCACACAGATTTCAGAGTTTTAAGGATCTCCGCTAAGGCAGGATGATAGAAGCCATTGCTTACCTGATTATAAATGGAAAATTCTAACATCAGATTCTTGAAGTTATGAGTCAAATTTACCGTCAAAGTTAGCTCTGATCACCTTAAATTTCTGTGAGTCTGAATCTTCTGAACTCCTGAGGTCAACGGCCTACAAGAATCATGATAAAAGAAGAAATAAGAAATAAACCAGAGAATAACAAGTGCTAGATCTAAGGTTTCTAATCAAAATATGTACTACTGTTACAAAAACATAATTCAGATATATGACAACCATCAAAGTATAAAAGGTTACCAAAAAAAGAAATATATTGGAATCCAAGAAATTAGAGATGTCAAAGGTGAATAACTATGTGTAATAATCTTGAAAAACTAGAGAAAAAGCATACCTCAAGAGCCTTACAAACACTTTGAATCTCTACAGTGTATTTACTTTTTTGTGTAGTCATGATAACCTCAACAACACCAATGCAACCCTTAACATCTTGATAAAAAACCGGAACCGCAACACTCCCACGAACATCAAGTTCTTGAGCATGAGAAACTCTCGGATACTCTTCACTCTTGAAAAGCCGAACATCAGGACTCCATTCAGGAACTTTTTCCACAAATACCCTTCCAGGCAGTCCAACACTCTCTTTAGCAACCCCATCAGCTGGAAACTCATAACCTTCGGATATGTTTCTATAATTAGAAAGCCGGGGGCAGTTCAATTCGAGTGAGAAAAGCTGTTGACTTGTAGTCAAAACTTTCTTTCCATCTTTATCAGTCTTTGGTAGCCATACCTGAATAAGTATGTTCTTGTCGACTGTGTAACGTTTTATGCTGTCAATAGCATAAATCAATCTTTCCATGACAGATAATGAAGGGCCTGGACTTGCCATTGGTGCAATCCACCATTGTTTGCTTATTTCAGACTGGTTTGGCAAATTAATGAGGTTTTTGACATGGGATGTCGGCGAATTATCTTCAGGATCATTTGACACTGGTTTTTCAGTGTTGATTTCTAATCTAGGCCATTGAAATGAAGGATCAAAAGGAGGGGTGCAAGCAGAAGGATTGTTATCAGTTGCTTGTAACCAACATCCATCTAACAAGAGTTCATCCATGTAATCGAAATCCATAAGTGAATCCGATGGATTTTCGAACGTGAACACATTTTCGTTCATGGCTAATCTTCAAATAAAAATCCCACAAATTCTGTCTCAAAAGGCAAATGATTTGATGTTCGTACCCTTGAGCCAATATCTGACAAAATGGGGAGAATTTTTTTAAAATTATAACTAGAAAACTAAAAGAAAGTTAGCACTATCTCATATTATATCAATAGGAATCCAAATTTTATATAAAGAAAATGCTATTTTGACTTGTGCAATCGGTCAAACATGTAAAAGAATCATCATCAATAAACATCAATCAATGAAGAAACGCAATCAAGAAACCGAATGAAGTTCCTATAACTTGATAAATCCGAGTTGAAATGACATAATACGAACACTAAGTAAAAGAATGGCCAAATTTTGCGATTTTTGACTTATCTGAATGATCAAACATGTCGAATAATCATTAGCAGATGCAACCCAGTTCAGAATATCAACATCAAACAATAATAACCCCTGTAAAATCAAAGGGTTCTGAAAGAATTGCTATCTTGACTTCTGTAAATGGTCAAACATGTAAAGTAATCATCAAGAGATACAAAAAATAAAGATCCAGTTAAGAACACCCTACAAAAGCACTTTGAAAACTAAATCCGTTAATGAATGAATAAACCCCACAAAAAAACAAATTCCAAGCGCAAATAAATGGCTAAAACTTAAACTTCTTACATATTTGGCCTTCTTGAGATTAGATCCTTAATAAAACATAAAACCCAAAAGCAGGCAAGATATTAAAAATAAAACTGAAAAAAATCTTGTGGGAAACAATGAAACATAGAACACAAGACCAGACATCTGGCTAAGAAAAGAAGACTTTTTGCTACCAAATAAACAGACACACTTAGAAATCATCTTTATATTCTACCTTGTAATCATCTCTGATTTCCCCTGTCTCCAATGTTGTTAAATTCTTTATCCAAGCCTGCTATTTTGTTATTTGTTCAAGATTCTCCTCATAATCTCAGAAGCCCCACCATAATCCACCCTAGGGAATCCCACAGCCGAGCAAGATCCTTGGCAAAGAAGGAAAGATTCAATTTTTAAGATGAACTGTGATGATTTCAGAGTAGAGAAGTAAATATGGCTGATGTAAGATCAATTAATAATGGAGTTTTCTTCAATATTTTAGTGTGGGTTTGTTTGTGATGTATGCACAATTTCAGACCAGTTGAGTCAAAACTCATGTTTTGTCACTAAACTATCAGCATTTTCCATTTGACCACTATGTTTCATTTATTACAGTTCATGCATTAGAAATTTCAGATCTAACAATAGGTCTGTTGGTAAACTTATTGAACCTTTTCCTTTTTGTTGGAATATGCCTGAATTGTACCAAATGTCCCTTCCGAAGAGGGGAACCATAATATTTATTTCAGTAG
The DNA here is from genome assembly GCA_947179395.2 of Pulicaria dysenterica. Lineage (NCBI taxonomy): Eukaryota > Viridiplantae > Streptophyta > Magnoliopsida > Asterales > Asteraceae > Pulicaria > Pulicaria dysenterica. The sequence continues at coordinate 106,331,030 of OX359288.1, read as the reverse complement.
AAAGAATTAAATGTAATTATACATTTGGTTCAAATTAAAATGTATATTTAGATAAGAATGAAAGACTCAATCTTGACCCTCAGTTTGATTTGATCAGATTGTTTACAATTGCTCTATCATTTAATTCATAACTTAACTATAAATTACGACGGGTGATTACGATCATAAATTGTTGTGAAGTACAAAGACACGAGAAACTAAATTGCATGCCATGGGTGTAAAATAATCCATGAAATGAGGAATTATCAAATTCAACACCATGGTTACGTTGAAAAACTTTACGATCAAATTGAGTTTACTTTGAAAAAATATAAGAACGGGGTAAACGTATAAGAAATAAGAATATTGGTCTAAGAGAAGAGCATAATAGTTTTTTTTTAACAATTAATTTTTGTTAAATTCACAAGTTGTAACACTTTGACTTTTAAAAAAATTCGCTAAAGGATTATTGTTCGTATTTAAATATTTAAAAGTGTTGGGAGATAACCCTAAGTTTCTAAATAAAGTAGGTTGCATTTGAGTAAAGAGTATAATTTGCTTTTACCCGGTGTGAATGGTTTGCCCATATAAAAAACGACGGGAAATGAGAAGTTGCTTTGATGTGAGGATGGATGATGACGAAGTCGTGTCATGTGTTGTTCTTCAAAGCAGCAATAATGCTTATACCTTTCTTAAGGAACGAAACTACATATATTGAAAAAGTGTGTATTATGTAGTTATAGGGATTAGTCTTATTGTGACTGTGTAGATTTAAAAGTAAAAATTAAAGCATGTGTAGTAGTTAAAAAAAACACACGTTACTCAAAATCAAGAAAAACAAAACTAATGTGACAAAATGCGAAATTATTAAAAGTTCAGTAGCCGAAATGTGAAATTTAGAGATGCCAAATCGCAGTCGGATACTTTCTCTCCCTACCTGTTATAAGAATCTTTATTTAATTTCTCAGATTTTTAAAATAAATATTAAAATATAATTATAGCCAGAGATAAAGCAACATTATCGGAGCGCGTGTTTCATAATCGCAATTAACTTCTTATTTTATTGGTTTGTGCAGAACACGCGTTAGTAAGCTCGTGAGTAGTTTTGGTGGGAGAATCAATGATTTCGTCAGCAGTGATAAGTGGTGGAATCCACTACCACTAGGGTTGTTAATCTGTGGATTAACTTTCTAAAGTACGGAAAAGTAAAATTATAAAGTTTACATTTATACTCTAATCTTTTGCAATACTTCTTAAGTACCCCCTTTAGTTTTACTTGAATGACAAAACTCTTGCAAACTTAGTACCCATTGTGAAAAGTTAAGGGACGCTTGTGTCTTGAGAGAATCATTGATAATGAACTTCATTATTTACGTTTTGAATCGTTGACGTTTTCTAACAAATTTAAGGTCATAGTCGCTGGCGGTCTCAAATTGTATTATGTTTGCGAACTCAAATTCCTCAAATGTAGATGTCATGTTCACACTTTAGAAGTGTTTTCATCATTTTAATACTTTTATACTATCATCGTCTTACTTACATTCTTCACCACTTGCTGTTATACTCGCACTCTCTAACCTTCGTCATCTTATAACAACTGTCGCTAACGCCTGTACACTACAATAAGTATTTAGAACTCTTCTTGCCAATATGGTTTATATATTTTATCTATATAAAAAGTTCTGTGCATTTGAGCTTAGATGAATATGAATATGACAAAATAGATACTTACAAATATTCAAAAAATTTATTAAAACAAATTGTCAAATATAAATAGATTCAGACTTTAGAACCCCCTTTTATTATTCAAACATAATATTTAGGTTCAAACATGATATTTAGGTTAAGTACAAAAGCTTTTAAATTTTAACTACATGTTAGTTTCTTGACTATTAGTAGCTCTAAAGACTATAATTAGCATAACGTTTTAAAGATATTATTACTCATACTAAATTCTAAATTCTCCAAATTATGATTTTCACCAAATTTCAAGTTTGGTTTTTAAGGTAACAAGAGCACATTTATACTTTCTATCCTCAAAGTTTGCCGTATACATGATCTGTAAGTTTGTTACCTTAAGGACTAAATATTTGATGTAAAGGGGAAGGTTGAAATTTATAATTCACTTAAATAATAATAATAATTATTATTATTATTATTATTATAATTATAATAATAATTGTTAGCATAGACAATGACCTCTTTAAGGAATATTTAAGACACGAACGAATATAATAAGGATACAAATTAGGAAACTTTTTACATAAATCTTCAAATCCGAATATTAAAAAATAAAACAAACTCGTAGAGCCAAATACCCTTTCATTTAAGTTTAAAATAAGAAATACCAACATCTACAACCTTAAACATCCGTTGTACCCTACTCGATGGCATCGGGTTGCATCAAGTAGGCTCGGGAACACCAAAACATGGACATTGGATAGGGCGGTTGGGTAAGTTAAACGGGTAATAAAGCTCGATCGAGAAGCATAAATCCCACCCCCTCCAAATGGTATACTTTAAAAAAAAATAACCATTTTCTTTTTTTAATTATTCACAAATTTCACCTATATATACAATCTTTTTCATAATCATTTTTCACACCCATGTTCTCATCCTCTATATATTCTCTCTACCACTTTAATCTCTTTTTTAAAAAAGACACATCTACATAATTTTTTATGGCTTCACCAAATGGTTCATCAACTACAACTAACGGTTATTTAGAGAGAAATAACAGGATTATGCTTGCAATTGCGAGATAAGCGTCGCAACTAATTTTTGATGACGACGAAGAAATATCGAGTCGACAAACGAAAAGGCCTGCGAGAATCAGGAATCGACTAGATGGACAAGAGATGTTTAGGTGACGGTTCCGGATGAAAAAGATGATACGCTCATTAGTTATTATTATTATTATTATTATTATTATTATTTACGTAATTTTTAAATTTTTGGAATTTATGTAATTTAGTTATTATTATTTAAATTTTAAATTTCTAGAATTTTATTTGTAATTTGTAATTTATATTTTATTTATTAATTAAATTTTATATTATTGTTTAAATAAAAAAAATAAAAAAATGAGGAAAGTTTGAGTAAGAAAAGAAAATGTATAACACTTGATTTGGGTGGGGAGAAGGAAATAGAAGAGTGAATGATGTGATACCGATGTGACATTGGGTAATGAAAAGAAAATTTAATGTATAACACATGGCCTTATAGGGGTGCTTATAGTAGTATCTATCTTACCACTTAGGCTATAATCTAGTAATAAACACTTAGGTGTTTTGGTGTGATGATTGACCATTAACCGAATATCATAGGTTCAAGTTCTTTTGAGAAAAAATATGTGAAGATTAGAAGCCGTTCAAAAAAGAAGTATTTGTCTTAGATGTTTTCATGTTAATAAACATTTCTATATATTAATGGATATATTAATTATTATTATTTACTCATTTAAGTAGTTTTAATAATGATAGCTTTTAGCTGCATAGGACATTCTCCCATGTTATAATTTAGAACCTTTCCAATAAAAAAGAATATACAATGTAAACGTGAATAGTCTTTCTCAACTCTTAATTAACTTATAAAGACAAATTTATTATTGTAATCACCTTAATTAAAGTCTTAAACCCTCCACCAACAATTAAGAGGTAAACGTGTAGATGGGAAAAGCATGAGTATGCCCATTAAACCCATAAACAATAGATTACGATCGAGTCTTCATATGAAGTTGCTCCATAATATAATATATTACCAATGAAATATCTTAATTAATTTAGTCTCGTGTTGATTAATCAAAAAAATTTAGCACCGCTGTTAATTAAGAGTCTCCATAATATATTACGAGTATATCGATTAATCGATGTTAAGAGTATCCCCAACAGCTCTAATGCTCTATAACAAGCTTTGTGAAAAGGCAATGATTGGCTCGTGAAATTCGTGAACCTATTGTGTCGGTCTTGTTAATGGTTTGTTAAAGCAAATCCCGTTACCATCATAACTGTAACACCCTGAAAAAGGGGTTAGTAGTGTGTGGTGGTACCTTGTGTTTTAGTAGTTGTACCTTGACTTTGGTCAAAGTATTTTAGTTGTACTATTAATGTTAATTGTCGATTTAATGTGGTTATGTGGATTAAGAGTGGTCAAGTGATTAAAGTGGAAAATAGATAGACTTGGTAGAATATTGAACGGTTTTAGATGATGGTTCTAAAGATATCCCCGTTAGTTGAAACGGGATAGTGTATGTCAAGTTGTAAGTTAAAAAGGGGAACAAAATACCCGAGGTTTAATAATTAAACCTCAAGGTCGGTTATAACTCTCCCTTATCCTCTGTCTTTGACAAAGACACACACAAACACATAGTATTGTACGTACACACACACACCATAGTTCCTTGGAGTTTTGAAGAAGCAAATCAAGAAGCAAACTGATTTCAAGTAGTTCCAGTAGCAATTCGTGTGTTAATCAGCTTATCTTCATCATCCTTGTAAGTAATTTTAGTTGTTTAACCTAGTTTGTGGGTTTTGGAGAAGATGATGTTGATTTAGTCTTGAAAGTGAGTTTTAATGAGTTTTGATGTGGGTTTTTTATGTAGAAACATGTTAGGAACTATGTATGGGTGTTAAATAAGTTGTATAAGTGATTAAACATGAGTTGGAATCGATTTTGGTGATAAAAACGCGAAGAACAGTGTCTGTCGGAGAACATAGCTGACTTTTCTGGAAAAACCCTTCCTGCGGCTGTAGAAGTTCCTGCGGCCGTAGCAAAATGTTCTTGCGGCCGTAGGAGGGTGTTTTTCAGGTCTATTGAAATTAAGCCTTCTGTGGCCGTAGGAAAAGGTTTATGCGGCCGTAGGAGGGTATTTTTATGTGTTTTATGAGGTTTACCGCCTACGGGCGAAAGAAATAAGGTTTGCGAGCGTAGGTACATAACTTACGATCGTAACCAACCCTAGAATCATACTTGCGACCAAAAGGGGTTTCCTTTGCGATCGTAAGGGATGTTATTAGGGGGCTCTTGCGACCGCAAGGCTTGTACCTGCGACCGCAAGCAGGGGTCCAGGGCTGATATCTTGTTTTACTTTTGTTTTAACCTAAGGGTGCTATGTATAAGTGACGATCAAGCATGTATGTATTGTGTTAGGTGTTTGAGAGGAACCGATAACTGTTGATCGTTGTGTCAGCTTTCTGTGAGCTTAAGGTGAGTACCGGTTTCCCATAAGGATCAGTAAGTAGGGCTAACTGTAGTTATTGCAATGTGTTATCTGTGTTATTTTATATGCCTGAGGTATGATATGCTAGAGATGATATTATATGAACTGTCATGCCATGAGGTAAGTTACTTTATGAAATGTTATATTTGAAATGATGTGATACGGTACGTGTTAATTGTGAAATGCTAGCATGTTAATGGAACTGATAGGGGATATATGTGAAATGTGGCTACGGGTAAAGTGTGGTTATTAGTGAAATGTGTTTATGTGCAAACTGTGAATAGCTGAGAAGTGTGGTGGTCGTCCGGACAAGTAAGTGCGGTAAATGTGGGAATTGTGGGAAGTGCGGAATTGTGGGAAGTGTGGATTGTTGAAGTGTGGTAAGTTGAGAACTATCGTTCTTGACGTGAGTTCTGAGGATCTTGGTCTATGGCTAGGATCCACGCGGCTCTGTAACGTGTCGGGTGGACTGCTCTTCGCTCCCCCACCCGTACGGTTGGTTGTGGCTGATTCTCCAGTTTGGGTCGTTGAGCTGGGCTGGCTCCCCCGCGAGACATGACCCTGCTAACTTGTCGGCGCACCGCTATGTGGTAGACTAGCTTGTGTGCCGTACCTGTAATGTGAAACCATGCTTATTGATATTTATGTGAAATCTGTACTCACTAGCTAGTGTAGCTAACCGGTGTATGAATTTCCCTTTTTGCAGGTTAGTGATTATGGGCCTGGTGAGCTGGGAATACTCGTGGGTAGTTGTACATATCTTTTGGGAACGCTTGTAGTCTGTTAGTTTTCCGTGTTTCGGTGGTCGGTGTCTAGTTGGTAACACTGGTAGTTTTGGGACTTGATGTATTTTGATATGTTCCTCATCAAGTCCGGTATTGATACTAATATTTTGTAATCAGTGGTTTGATTCCGCTGCGATCTTTTGATTAATCTTGTATAAAAAGTTTAAATTGGCACTAATTTTAAGCTCGTGAAACCCGGTGTTACAATAACGAGCAATTGATGTTATTTATTTATTTTTTCGTAACCAACAGAATCTGGCATTTTAATTTTGTGTATATCCAATGATTGTAATGATGATTACAAAATGTTAGTAATACTGGTGTGTCGGTTAATGATAATAGTAATGCATGTTATTAGTGTGGATACTCTAATTAGAGATCATATTGAAAGTTTATATAGAATATAAATACATATATAGTATACTACATGGGCGGACCCATATAACGTTTGGTGGTGGCATGAGTCGTCAGCCAATTTGGCAAATGAAGTGAAAACTTTCAACATTTTCGAGTCAGTGCCACCAATCAAATTTTAGGTTGCCACCAGTCAAATTTTGAGGTACCACCAATGATTTTTTAACGTTACCAAAATTTATTGTAAAATGGAATATTTTGTTAAAAAATAGTTAGATACAGCTCAATCTTCAATATATACTTTTAAAATACTTTAGTTTATCTTAAAAAATAACAATTTAACTAACCGGCTTCATAGATAATATATGTTTTGTAACTTTTAAGCTAACATTATTATTTTTTAAATATGATTCATGTTTCGGTTTCTAATTGCTTGATTTGTGTTAATTGCCGACGGGATTCATAATCTGTAAACTTCAACAAGATAGTTATACATCACGTCTTGCTAAACAAACCAGATAGAACTTAGCTGCTTTTTTATAATATGTACAAGTTATTGGTGATAAAGAAGAAAATAATTCATAATAATATATATAAACGCAGCGGAAAACATCACCAATAACTGGATCTACGTATTGCCAAAACAATCAAACGAAATATAAGAATCGATTACCTTTAATCGCTGGTAAGAGATACGATTCAGGATCTTGTTGTGTAACCTTGAAACCTTAGTGTTCAATGTAGAACACCTCTAATGTAGTCCACACTACACTTCCTTGATCACCAATGGATGCTAGTCCTTTTGTAATGCTTGAATTAATCACCAAGAACAACCCTTTGTTGCTTGGATCATTAAGAACACAAAACCCTCCAATTTTAAGATCAAAATTGAAAACTCTTCATATATGTTAAGGGGGTCACGAAATTTTAAGTGTTTATATAGGAGAAAAATAGTTTGATATAAATATAAACTCTTTCATGTTTATCTCTTTCTAATGTTTATCCTTAATCCCTATTAAGTCTCATGTTTATCCTTAATCTATATTAAGGATCATGTTTATCCTTAATTCAAATTACGTCTCATGTTTATCCTTAATCTATATTAAGGATCATGTTTATCCTTAATTCAAATTAAAGATTATCTCCTAATTTATAACAAAGTCCATATATTAATTAAGCCTAATAAATTTATTTATTAAGTCCATACTTAATTAGGCCCAATTAATATTTTGCATTACATAAATAATATAACTACATTAATTATATTATTATTATCAATTGGTATCTCAGTGTATAAGTGTGTGACCCTTTAGGCTCACATGTATCTAGCCATATAATCATATTATGACATGACCATAATTCATCACAAGTAACTCGATTTTTAAGGCAAGTATGATATATAAAAAAACAACTAGCTTAGCATCCCGTGTATAAACACGAAAAATGATTAAAGTAAATTTTAAATGTTTATGATGTTAAACAGTACTAACGTGTATAGTGAAACGTTTGTAAACCATACAAAAAGTATTCGTAGTAACAAATGTCAGAAGCATTATTTGTATTCTCCACCAATACTGCCTTTTATATAAAGAATATGCATAAATGACAAACATTTTTAATTAGGTCTATCGAAACAAATTATAAAATATGAAATAGATTATATATGACTATGAAATAAATTTATGAATTAATATGAAGCGTACAGTTAGATATATTATTTAAAAGAAATCTGTGAAGTTTTTTCATCATTTGCAATTGATACTTCTAAATTCTAAGAATGATTGTCGTGTGTAGTTCTGGTTAACTATATTTTCTTGTTTTTTATTGAAGTTTATCCTGAAGTTCTCTTTGAAGTTGATGAATACTATTTTCTTAAACTTATTTTTAAAATTACTTGAGAAAATAGAAGGACATAATTGATGAAAAAAATTCTAAAAATAGAACAATAACATCATAAACTTATTTTTTATTACATATTAAAGATTATGATAGTAAACAACAGATAAAAGTATGGTTTGTTCACATTTGTTAGTTTAACTTCGGTTGATAAAACAAACCAACCGTTTGTGTTGTTATTCATCCGTTTAGTAGATTGGTTGGTTCCTAATGATTTGTGTAGATTCTATACAAATGTAAAAGAACATAATGAACAAAAACATATATATTAAATAGATTATAATGTAAATCTAACATTATTAGATGTAAAAAAAACACATAGTAAACACATAAACGTTAAGAAAATAAACATAAATAATCGTTCACAAACATAAATTAAGGTACAAAATTATTTATTAAATAAAAAAACATAAATGAATATTTGTTGAAAGATTCGTGGAATGTTCGGTTTTCTTAAGGCCCAAAAAACAGGTGTATCTTTTGTTGAAAGGAACGAACGAAGGAGAAAAACTTGTTAGAGATAAAAGTGATGGTATTTTGTGTGGTGAAAGTGAATACTCGCACTACCAACCAACCCCACAAATCCTAATCCTCTTTAGGCAGGCTACTTACTATAAAACAAAATCAAAATTTTGACCTTGTATTCTCTTCCACATGATTAGTCGACGCCATTTTCACGAGATAAGTGGCCAAGTTTTTCCCCCATTTGTGGTTGCATGAACCTCTTGTATCTCCTTAGCATATATGATGAATCATTTAATTTAGAAAAAAAAAACATAAACATGGCCCATATCATCAAATTATGTTTAGGGTTCTGTATTTGCTTCATCATTGGATCCTTCATAACCAACTTTTATAGTTCTTCTTAATGTAATCGATTTTATCGCTCTTGTTATTATGTGTATTAAACTTTAGAAATTTGAATTATGTGTATCCAATATTTAATTTATTGCAACTGTGTGTAATAAACTTCATATTGTATGTCATCAAAGTACATATAATACCAAAAAGTTAAAAATTTAATTTACATGATATAAATCTTTGAAGTTCAATACACACAAAAGCAAACCGTGTAAATATTTTAACAAAGATCTCCTTATATATAACATCTTCATCTTTTACATGTAATATTTCGTTTTGAACTCCATAGATTAAAGACCGTTCTATCCCAAGAACAGGTACAATCATTACAAAATAAAGAAAATTAAAAATTTATGTAATCAAAGTACATATAATATCAAAAAGTAAAAAATTTAATTTACATAATAAAATCTTTGAAGTTCAATACACACAAAAACAAACCGTGTAAATATTTTAACGAAGATTGCCTTATATATAACATCTTCATCTTTTTACATGTAAAATTTCGTTTTGAACTTTTCCACAGATTAAAGACCGTTTTAATCCCAAGAACAGGTACGATTATTACAAAATAAAGAAAATTAAAATATATATAACCTAAAATCAAACCCTCAGCCTAAAATCCTTTCAAAAATCGATTATAAACAAGAACCCTTGAATCATGTTATTCTAAACTTGCGCACCTCTAAATTCGACCATTCGAACAACCCACTTGTTGAAACGTAAATATCATCCAACATTGCTATTGTTATGGTTATTTATAATATTTGAGAAAATACAGATGTTACCCACAAGAACCAAACTTCAGAAAGATTTTAGTCTGTGTATGCTGTAGAAAACAGGCTTAGGCTAATTTTGAACTGAGAATCTTAGATATGTCATGTATAAGAACCCATTACTGTTGGTCTCGTTTCATCTACAATTTACATCTACATCAAGTAATGTAAGCAAAACTCAGAAAAAATTCACCAGATCTTTAACCCGAAAATCGAGATTAGGTACCCGAAAAAATCAACATGAACAGTATCAATGGGCTACTAAGCAAGTTTAAACCTCACTTTATCAGTATAACAAGCATAAAGAAAGAGTAAATGATTACAGAAATTCATCACATAAAAAAAATTAATGACACTAACTTAACTTTATTTGGAAGAAGCATCATCATTAGCATCACACAGTTCTTCGACATTACAACAATAAAAGAAAGGACTCAAATTTTTGACACCATGTTCGATAACACAACTCACTTAGACACGACTTCTCTAAACTAGTTTGTATACCACAACCCAATGGATTTGTAACCCACATGTCCTTCGGATATTACCTTTTAGTAACTTGGCCTCACATTCAAGCGCGAAGCTATCTTCTGCCCGAGAGATTTGTCAGCCTGCAAAAACAATGTATAACACATAAATTGTTTGGATTCGATACGTTAATAGCTAAATATGAAAGATGAATCTATGACCCATTTAAAATGTACTACGACATTAGCCAATTTGGTATATTCATCTTTATTCTCCAGTTTCCGGTTTTCTTAAAACTAATCTCAAGACAGATATAAGTCATACTGGTTAACCATTATTATAGTTTGTCAACCAGATGAATGACTCTGAATATCCTTAAGACAGGTTAGAAGCAACAGGTGTTCATATCCTTTTTTCCATCTAAATGCATGAGTATCCTCCCTATTATATAGATATAAGCATGTATTAACTGTAATTGCCTATTTGCGAGTGATAAACGTAGAATGATAAAGCAAGGAAAGGAGGTCGAACCTGGGACCAATACGAAATCCAAATAGTGCGGACCTCGTGTGTGACACGTGGATCAGACAGACCACCAACAATTCTGTTGATGAATCGTTCTTGCCTGTAAATAGATTTAAAAAACATGTTAGATGGTATATAAATTACACACATGTAAAAGGAAACATAAGAGCTGAGGCAACACATATACCTGTCTGAAGGCCATGATCTGTATCTCTCTCCTGGCTGCTTGAAGTTGTTCTCTTTCTCAATCACACACTGCATCAGGCAACACATCACAATGAGATAGTTTTTGAAGGAATAAGGATGTTCCCAGAGGAGACTTTTCTCAAAGTAAAGAACATATGATGTCATAATTTTAGGTTCTTTGTCACTACACATTTAGAGGACACATATGATAAAAATTTTAATAGGTTAACTCCATAGTACTAAAACTCATTTATTGGTTACATCATTATCTTCTAAAATCATGCATACTTCTTCACAATTGAATTTATGTGCAACTTTTTATCATTTCTGGAGCATGTGCAAAGGAAGGAAAAGAAAGCAGGCCCTTCCAAAACATGAGACTCGAGCCACATTTTCAAAGAAAAAGAGAGTAATGAACTAACCTTATCACGCTTTCCTGACAACCTAAAAGGTGGAATAGGGTACTGCTCAGCATGACGAGCAGGATCATGTCTAGAAGGGAAGTAATTGATCTGGACAGGTAAGAAAATGAAAAGATTAACGAAACTATAACTATGGTACTCTGCTAACAGAAGAGAGTATACATATAAAGATGCATACCTCCTCATCTCTGTGCATGAAATTCATGAATCCTTCATGGTGATTATTGTGATGAGCGCACTTAGGAGCATTTGCAGGAAGCTGCAAGTAGTTTGGTCCAAGACGGTGTCTCTGAGTGTCGGCATATGAGAAAATACGAGTTTGAAGCAGCTTATCATCAGAATAGTAAACTCCAGGCACAATGATCGCGGGGCAGAAGGCAAGCTGTTCATTCTCCGCAAAGAAGTTATCAATGTTCTTGTTCAAGACCATACGACCCACGGGCTGCAGTGGCAAGATGTCCTCAGGCCAGGTCTTGGTCACATCAAGTGGGTCAAAGTCATACTTATCCTCAAAATCAGGATCAATAGTCTGGATAAAAAGCTTCCACTCAGGATAGTTTCCAGCTGCTATAGAATCATAAAGGTCTTGGGTGGCGTGACTGTGATTAGCTCCACCAATCTTGATGGCTTCATCCTCCAACAAGCTTTTTACTCCACAAGTAGGTTTCCAGTGAAACTTCACATAATACGCTTTGCCAGCTTTGTTAATCAGGGTGTAAGTGTTCACACCAGAACCTTCCATATGTCTATAATCTTGTGGCACACCAATGTCGTCTTGAAGGAATGTGAACATGTGCAAACTCTCGGGATGGTGGGAAAAGAAGTCGAGAATTCTCCAGTCTTCTTGGATGTGTGACTTAGGATTGGGTTTCAGAGCATGAACCATGTCGGGAAATTTCATCCCATCACGAATAAAGAACACAGGGAAGTTGTTTCCCACCAAATCAAAGTTTCCCTGCATATGCAAAAGATTATCAAGCAAAAGAAAGATACTTCACTGCTTACAGTGAAGATCAAATATGCCAAAGCACCATTTATTGATAAAAATTATGTATCATGTCATTGACGATACTATTAGTACTCACCTCTCTAGTATAGAACTTCACTGCAAAACCTCTAGGGTCCCTGAGAGTTTCAGGGCTTCCACGCTCATGGATAACAGTAGAGAAACGAACAATAACAGGAGTTTGGACTCCAGGGGCACGAAGAAAATCAGCACATGTGAGGCCAGATATGTCATGTGTGACTTCAAAGAACCCCTTTGCACTGGCACCCCTGGCATGGACAACACGTTCTGGGATGCGCTCACGGTCAAAGTTAGCTAGTTTCTCCACCAAATGGTAATCTTCAAGAAGGATTGGGCCTGTCATAAGATAGGTAGATTATGATTAGGGAATTATTATGGACAAGACCTTATTCACGAGAATCTAGTAAGACCAATCATTTGGTTTATGTCACAAGTATCTACATATCATTCTATGAAATAAAGTTGAAAACGCACCAAGTCAGCACAATGTAAGGAAGGATTATACATGTATGAATCGTATAGATATAGAAAACAAGATTCACCATACAAAGAACGAAAATAGCCGACACACACCCCAAGAATTCAAAATTTGCAACCTTCTCTTACCATTCAAAATGCACCTTTTAGAACCAAACTTAGAATTAAATTGACAAAACATCACCCAACCAGCTATTATTGACAATGGTAAGCTATAACAAAAAAACCCCATAACATAACCATTGCCCCAATCCATATTACATGAAAAAAGGAATAAAGGATACCACTGAAATTATAAAATGTGTAATGAAACAGTTTACCAAGAAATCCCAACTTCTATAACAAAAAAGTAACAGATGTAAAATTTTAGATACCTCTGGTGCCAACTGTCAACGAGGAATTGTTGTTGTAAACTGGAGCACCAGAATTGGTGGTCCAAAAGGGGGCATTGTAAGCACTTGAAGGACGGTACTGCATCAACCAAAATAGCAAAAGAAATGAGTAAACAGTGTATTATGTATGTGATATGGCAAGATATAAGCATAGCTAGATAGATCAACCCCAAAAAACACTGATACTGCAATCAAAAACAGATGGTTGAGAATCCCTTCTCGCACAGTTTGATGCATGTTAAAATGATAAAGATATACAAGTGGATCTTGAATTACAAAGATTATTGAGCTGAATCAAAATAACATGAAACCAGAGCTTTACTACAAACACTTACAAAAGAGTTCAAATTATTCAAATATGTTTTATACTTTTATGTCATAATCTTTGAAATGATTAGCAAATAGCAAATATTAACTCCTTGAAAGTGGAACTAGAGCTCAAGAATTCCAAAAAAGAATCGAATTTCCGTCCTAACTTATGAAACAGTATTCTGAGCTCCAAAATTCAACAACGGAGAAAAAGGTAGTTTATATGCTTTGCTCTCCTATATTAATACATGATTGAAACTGTATCGGATTCGATCACTACAGTTCCAAATCAAAAGGAAGTGTATCTCATGATTAGGGCAAAAGTAATCTAATTCAACATAAAGTATATGTAAATCATCAAATGAATCAAAAACCATGTAAAATTAAGCAATCAAACATAAATTCCAATACTTATAGATAACAGCAGGCACGATAAAGATCATATAACCTAACAAATACGATTCGTTTATCAAGTAATCAGTCCAGGACCGGAGAATAACAGTGAAGTAGTAGATAATCTTGATAAGCAGCATTAGAGCGTTGTACCTTGTAAGGATCCATGGATTGAAGGTAGATGAAATCTGTGATGATTTCTTGTGAAGAAGACTATTTTGCTCTCACGGAATGTTGAGGGAGTTTTTATATACAAGGCGGTTTGGGGTTAACAATTACAACAAAAAAATTTCTGAATTATCTTCTTCCATTTTTCGCGTACACAGAAATTGATGAAAATATCACGAGAAAATGGAGTATATCAATATATCACTCCTTTAAACCGATTTACTAAAATGTAATAGATATTCTTGAAATGTTTTAGTTTGTTATATTTAATAAGTTTGATTAATTTTTATACATAAATTATCATAAACTGTTAAGGTGAAAAATAAATCATGAAATATAGTATAATAAGTGTTAAGTTAAAAACAAGTCTAACTTATGAAGTCTTATTCTAAGACACACACGTCTCTAAATAAGCGTCAGTTTTACAACTCTGTTTCAGATTCTGATACTAGATTGACAACCGCTTAAACCTTTACCTCTGAAATGTTAGTCCATATGTGTGTCTTAGTTGCACAAATTAGTCTTGTTAAATTCAATATTGGGTTAGTCAAGTCTTATTAGTTCATACGATGTATATAATGTTTAAAAGTTAATGCTTGTTCATGTTTATGACACAGCTTGTCTGAAAGCTTCTAAAACATGTGTTTATGTATTGCTTAGTCTAATTTTGGATTAAGTCTAGTTCTGATAAACTCTAATAGGTCAATGAGTTAAAGCTTATTTATACAAATTGAATTTGATGTCTTCCAAATTTGAAAGTTATTATTAGTATAAGTATGATAAGCTAGCAAACATGACATTTGAAACAAATCATAACCTAGGGATCACGAAAGTTTTGGCTAGCTAACCATATGGCTTAAACGACTACGTAGTTGGTGCTAAAACTTGTGTTAAACATGTCTACAAGAATATAACACAAATGAAAAGGACAAACTTGATTTTCTAATTAGTCGGTTTTAGTAAAAATTCAACATAGTAGTGTGATATAGAATACCATATAAACCAAAATTAGTTCATATTACTTTATTTTTGTCTAACAATGACAACATAAAAAATTGGCTCTACTCATTGCAATTTATATAGAAAGCACATTCACTTTATTAGGTTGTTTTAACTAGAAGTACCCGCTTATTGCGCTTATAGTTTTAGTAGACATATTATAATCGTTTGAACACGCTCACAGAAGTCCTAAAGACTAAAAATCTAAAACAACACTAGAAATAGATAAACAGACAAAAGTAAATAACAAATAACTATATAGTTGTTTGTGGAATTCGATAAAGTTGATTGAAAGACAAAATACGTTTTATATATATATATATATATTTATATATATATATATATATATATATATATATATATATATATATATATATATATATATATATATATATATATATATATATATATATATTACATTAGCTTCATGTTTATTTTTATAGCTAGAATATATTATACTTATTAAGAATATATTGCTACTTATATAAACAACTCTATAAGTAAAATAGGTATAACAATTCAATTTTGATTAGTCTTTGAGAAATTATAATTGAAAGTTTGAAACTACTTAACATCTTTGAAATAAAATTTGATGTCAAATAACATTTTTTAAGATGCAAAATAATTCCATTCTTTACAATTCAAGATCACCACATAAAGAACTATAAATAAAACATGATAAAATATTATAGACGATATTTTGACTAGATATTTTATATACAAAATCTCACGTTTTTAGTTTTTACGCGAGTCAAAGAAAACCTCTAATATTAGATAGCCGTGTTTTTTCTCACGGCGGGTCCCATAATTTATAGTTTTGTAGAGGTGAAAAAACCAAGGTTGAGGGGATTTGTGATAATTGATAAAGCCATGAATAAAATATGGTATAGCTTTTTATTAATTATCAAAATATAATAACAAATTTGCATATAATACCCTAAGGTTTGCATAACCTTTCATTAAGACCCTTAATGTTCATTATACTAACAACATGTCTTCTAATTCTTTTTCATTTTAGATCCACACATTCTATGCCATAATAATCATGACTTTAAGCTTCATTATATTCTCATATTAAAAAAAAGTTGAGCTAACAAAAAGTTGCAAATTTTACTACGAAGATTGTTACAAGAACAATTTGCAAGTTCTAGCCAAGACCTCTCATCAGAGATACTTAACGCATAAACTTCAAAAGATCGATCCGGAGATTATTAAGATGAATGAATAATTTTGTTAGGGTATTTTTTGAAAATAATTATAAGTTAAGGGCTGTTTTTGTAAGTAATAAATTAATTGGAACGCCATGCTTCGTCTTTCCTTATCCATAATTTTGGATTTTATCTAAATTAAAAAAGAGCCACTCGTGTCAAGTTAATGACCTGGACCACTCAAAACCTGACAGGTGTCCATTGACGCTTTGAAACGTGTGCTCATCAACTCCATCCACTCTGTTGGTGTGAACACAGAAGATGCGTTTTGATAAGGTTTTTTCTTTGTTTCGAATTTAGCCACAAAAATTATTTGTTGCCTCAATTCTGGACTTTTAAAAATATTGATAACAACTTAATGTTTGTTTTCATGTGTAAATTATGTAAATTAAAACACTGAGAACCACTAAAGTAATTCATTGTAAGAATTTAAGAGGTCGAAAGTTTTTCATCCTGTAAATTGTGTTATAACCTTGTTGTCCATTGTTCCAACACTGGCTTGCATGCTTTCAATGAATTATATATTTTTCAACTAACAATTTATTCTTAAATCATAAGTAAAGTTATCATAGTATTATTTCTATTCTTCTTAAATGCTTTAATATAAAAAAAATATTTGATATGTTTGGAGGTGCATAGTAGATGAAGAATATTTATTAGAAGATTAATTTTGCAATGAGGTTTTATTATTCTATATAGTACTAGAGCTTTATTGATGTTTAATTTTGAGGATGTTATGGAATTGAAATTATATGGAATTGAGATACATAAGAAATTGAAATTGAAATCGAAATCCTTAGGTATGTATTAGTTTCTCTCTGAAGGAATTTAATCTAAGTGCACATCATAATCGTCACAAGAATCGACAATGGCAAGAACGATGAGAGTTGAATCCAAGACTTGAACCCCAATTTTAACAAGAACAATGACAAATTTGAAGCAAGAATGATCCTTGCATAGACGATGAAACCCACAATCATCATAGTCATCACAATAGTCGACAACAATGAAGCCCTAATCGAAGAATGAACGATGGAGAACAAGATGCAGATGTTGGAAACTTGGAACCATGATAGCAAACAAGAACGGCGATAAAAGAAGATGAACCCCTGATCATCGATGTTGGAACAATGATGGCGAACAGGAACATGTCGAGTGATGATGAAGCAATTCTGGAAGGACTTCAATTCTTTAGGTTTTTTGAAGGAATCTGAATTCCAACATTGGTGGAAAGTTTAGATTCAAGGAAATTAAATTCCTTCACTATTGACAACCAAAAAAAAGAAGGGCGGGAATTTAGTTCCAATTTCATCAGATATTGAGAAATTCCCATGAACCAAACATCAACAACCCCTAAAGTGACCTTGTATCTCATCTTTGCCCTCTTGTCTTGCCCAAGGAAGCATTGTAAATAAAAATGATATGTTTCTTTTCCGTGTCGCCACGCCTCTTGTCAACCGCCACCCAAGTTGTAGTTGTCGTCACCGCCAGACTCCTTTTTGTCAAATGCTTGCCACCACACAGATTCTTTTATGTTTATATTATTTTTCCTTTTTTACTGATTTTATAATCTTTCATTGTATTGTCTCTCCAATTTGAGTATCTAACATTCTACTAATCTCATTGCGGGAGAGTATTACATAGAATCATATGTGGGTTTAACATGATGGTACAACCCAATTATATAAATTGACCAAGATCTGTTGGGGTTTACTATTGGATTTTCCTTTGTCTTCTTTGTATCATATAAATAACGATCAATATAATAGAAATACCTTACATATTTTTCTTTACTCTATTTATTGTACCATCTTATAGGTTAACAAACCATCCTCTGATTTAATACAAGCATAATCGTATGACTGTCTAGAGAACATGAAGTGAAAACATGATGCGACAAGCAATTAAAGTTTTAGAAGGTATGGTTATAGAAAAGAGTTTCATTAACATACCCATAATTTTGGTCAAAAGATGTAGCTTATATATAAAAACAAACTCAGGAAGAATGTTCAATTTAGTCATGTTTAAGTCGTAGTTCTAAGAGACTAAGTTTAGCCTTTAGATCAATGACATCAATGGTCCAGATTGCATTTTAACATTTTGGAAGGAGGGGTATTCTCGTAATTCACATGTAATGCATCGCATGTGATTGTAAACTCATCACCTGTGATTGCCTTAAAACTACGTTTTTTACATAGACTTTTTAAAACATATCTCACAAACTCAATTACAGTATAACTTAATGACAAGTAATAACATGCGATACTTGTAAAACATTAGCATAGTCAAAATTAGTAACTAAAATAATAAAAGAGATGCTATTACCTGACTGAATACCTGGTTTGAAAAGTATTTGGGCCATTACTAGCCCAATGGAGCCCAAGAATTGATCTCAGACTTCATGTTTGATTGAAATTCTCCGCTGGGTAGATCTGCTGCATATACACAAAATGGGATTCGAACTGGGCCATATCTTGGCCCAATACTACCCCGAAAATCATATTACTTTCATAACTTGTTAACTAAACTATTAAAGCTTCAAGATTGAAATAATAAATTGGCAAAAGCTACGTCGTACCGTATGAGAACGGAGAACTTTGCGATCGAAATGCTGGGTTAAGTTGATGAAGGAGATCGGCAAATGGACGAGGCGAAGCTCCCACCCCTCGGTGTCGTGCATAGTAGATCGATGATCAAACCCCGCTTTTTATGATAGAAATTAATTATAATAGTTGTAGAAATTAGTGAACCTTGTGTTGTTGCTTAGTCTCTTAGTGATACAAGCAATCCCACATCGCTTGAAAATACTTACGTATACACCTTGTTGCTACTCTCGTATTACAAGCAAATCCCGCATCTCTTGAAAATACATATGTATACATCTCTATCTTGACGACATTGTTGAAAATGAATGATATTGATTTTAAACAAATGATTAGTTTAACATAGTATAATATACTTGTGTTGAGTATCTTAGCACATGTTCGAGCTGTTTGCCTGTTGATCATGTTTCTCACATTAGGCCCATGAGATCCTGTTGCTATTGGGCTTTTTACTCCCATGAGATGCTGTTGCTATTGGGCTTTTTACTTGTGATAATAGTCCATCAAATCAAGTGTTTGAAAGAAAGAAAAGAAAACCACCATTTACATAATATGGCAATATGCCCACAAGGCCACAAAAACATAGCTCGTGTGGGGCCCAGTTAAGGCTTTAGCCTCAGCTTTCCAAGCTCAAGAGCCTTTAGCCAAATTCTCACAAGTTTGGGCTCAACCAAAGCTAAAATAGTGTTTGTTATGATGACTTGGTGCTCGTGGACATGCAGTATAAAGTGGAGGTCCATGGATCAAATTCTGACCTAACTTGATTTCTACGTCGTTTACTCGATTTAGTTTGTCAAGTGGACCTTGTGACCAGTTCGGTGACATTCTAGTGTGGGTTACCAAAAAACTAAAGCTTCAACACATGGTAATCACAAGCAAGATATACAATAACAGAAGCATCAAATATATCTCCAAAAACAACATTGCATGTAAAAAAAGCAACTTACACATGTATGCCATAAAGTTTAGACTCTTTACAGACCTGAACCTGAAACACAGTAACTCGGCACATCGTGTGCACTTATTCTAAGTTTCAGGCTCCTTAAGTATTACGGAATAATATTACAGAAGGAAAGACATGACTGAAACAAAGACACCATTTGTGTAACATAACAGACATAGAGACGGACCTTTTCTATACTAGCATGTTCACATGCTTGATATGAAGAGGCATGCCAATACATATATGTTCAACACTCAATAGTTAGGGCGCACATTGAGGCGTGATGCTATCTTCTGCCCTAACGACTGGTCAGCCTGCAACAGTAAGTGCACAAAATTCATCAAAATCATATTCTGCTCCTTCCATTTGTAGTAGAGTTGGGTTTATCAGACGGGTTGTCTAGTCAGTCATAACAGCTTAGGTAGAAAAGGCATAATTTAAGTAAGGACTGTGACGGGTCGGGTTTGGTAGACAGTAGACCAACGAACACTTTTGTGCCTTTTTTTTTAATAAATAATAACGTTAACTATGATTATAAAACAATATTATAACAATAATAAGTTTAGATATTTAATAAAGAGATTTAGGAGGTTATATGCATTAAAATCGACTTTGGCAACTTCTGTCCCGTATGATCCCATTCCCTCTTTAGTTAGGTTTTTTATATTTGAACCGTTTGATATAAAACACATTCAGTTTGACTCGATTATAATTAACTGGGTCACAATTTCTAGCTTTGATTTGTAGAAAACTATGTCTTGACCTTGGTTAGCCATGCATACAGATATATTTCTGTAAGCAAATTTCTTATCTTATGGGTTCTTCTTGTTAATGAAAGTTATATAAATCTAAATAAAAATAGATACACTGAAATTCCAAACTGTACAACAATGAAAACTTGTGAATGTCACGAGACAGATGAACTTGCCCTTTTGTTGCTATCAAAGGAAGTAAGATTGAATATGTGAATAGTGTACAAACCTGAGTCCAGTATGAGATCCAAATACTTCGGAGTTCATGAGTAACCCGTGGGTCAGACAACATCTTAGTCATTCGGACAATGAATCTTTCTTGCCTAAATGTAGTACATATAATGTTAGATAATCAATGGTGGAATCTTACAACAATTGTAATCAAACAAACAAGACAAATCACGTACCTGGCTGGATCCCATGATCTATATCTCTCTCCAGGCTGCTTGAAATCGTTGTATTTTGGGATGACAGTCTGCATTCACAGAACGGATATTGATTTCAGTTTGGTCAATAAAGGTGGCATTTTGACCCAATTTCATATTAATGGGGTTTATTAAGGTTATGTTTCAGGACTTCGAAATGGGCCAACTGAGTTGATCTAAAAGATTTAAGCATAAAGGAAACAAGTCAAATGGGTTAACCATGTGGTCCATGAAGAATATTATCAAAGGCATATTCAAATGTCCTATATTACTCTATTAGAAAGAACTTTAGTTTTTTTTGTGCGATCATATTTACAGTTACAACATTAATTATTTATAAAATATAAAAATGAATAAAAGAGCATATTTAACAAGTCAGTTGAATCCAACTGTAACTTGTATGACTCGAACCCATTTAGCCCTCTACCCAATCAACTATTTTGCACCTCTAATATTAAATAATGGACAGGATAAGACTAGAAGAAATAAATGAGACATGAAACTAACCCTATCGCGTGTTCCAGTGACCTTAGCAGGATTAATCGGGTACTGCTGAGCATGTTGAACACGATCATACCTTGAAGGGAAGTAATCAACCTAAAAGAGAAGAACAATTCATGTTAATGAACCTCAAATTTGGTAAACTAAAACTAAAATATACAAAAGATAGTATACCTCCTCATCTCTGTGCATGAAATTCATATTTCCATCATAATGATTGTTATGATGAGCGCATTTTGGCGCATTAACAGGGAGTTGCAGGTAGTTTGGTCCAAGACGGTGCCTCTGAGTGTCTGAATATGCAAAGATCCGGCCTTGAAGCATCTTATCATCGGAATAATAAATTCCAGGGACAACAAGACCCGGGTTGAATGCAAGCTGTTCATTCTCAGCAAAGAAGTTATCAATGTTCTTATTCAATACCATACGGCCTACTGGCTGCAAAGGTATAATGTCGTCTGGCCAGGTCATTGTGCCATCAAGGGGATCAAAATCAAGTCTATCTTCATGATCAGGGTCAATAACTTGGAGAAACAGCTTCCATTCAGGGAAGTTACCAGCTTGAATCGAGTCATAGAGATCTTGAGTGGCATGGCTGTGATTAGCTCCTCCAATCTTAACAGCTTCATCATCCATCAAACACTTGACCCCACAAGTCGGTTTCCATGTGAATTTCACATAGTGCATTTTCCCTTCTTTATTAACCAAAGTAAGAGTATTAACACTTGAGCCTTCCATGTGCCTGTAATCTGTGGGAATACCAACATCATCTAACCAGAATGTCATGGTGTTCAAGCTTTCTGGATGGTGCGACAGAAAGTCAAGAATTCTCCAGTCTTCCTGAATGTGTGACTTAGGGTTGGGTTTAAAAGCATGAATCACATCAGGGAATGCCATAGCATCACGAGTAAAGAACACTGGGAAATTGTTTCCCACAATATCAAAGTTACCCTGCAAGTAAAATAACCATCAATTAAACATGGTGGCAGATCATCACATATAAATAACTATGGATCTTTATTCTTTAATTAATTCCTAAATGTTCACGGGGTTTTAATGAAATTCGTAAACAATTTTAGCTACTGTATCCTTACCTCTCTCGTGTAAAATTTTGTTGCAAAACCTCGGGGATCTCTAATTGTTTCAGGACTTCCGCGTTCATGGATAACAGTAGAGAAACGAACAATAACAGGAGTCTGAACTCCAGGGGCACGGAGGAAATCCGCACAAGTGAGATGGGTGATGTCATGAGTGACCTCAAAGAACCCCTTTGCACTTGCACCCCTAGCATGGACAATACGTTCTGGGATCCTCTCACGAGTGAAGTTGGCAAGTTTCTCAATCAAATGATAGTCCTCGAGAAGAATTGGACCTGAATTATCAAGTTGGAAGATTAGTTGCAACTACTGAATTATCATGCTTTGTAGCAAACTGTACTGAATATATATCACTAAAAAGGTAAGGAGACTTCATTTGCCATCACTACAAAGATAAATATTTATCATTATAGCATAAGGGATTAGTTTACAGGAACTTTAAGGATTTTCAAATTATGAAAGGGTTTTTGTTAATGAGTTATACAAAGATACTTCCAACAAACATAGAAACAATCCGAGATCATGGTGTTCATATTAGAACTCAAATGCCTATAAAACTACATCTTTACCAATTGGTATATTATATATATATATATATACAAATACAAATAGGTCAGCAAAAAGCAGACACATCATTTAATTTAAGTACCTCTATTTCCCACAGTCAATGATGCAGTATTGTTGTAAACGGGTGCACCAGCATTTGTTGTCCAGAAGGGGGAGTTGTAGGCACTTGAAGGGCGTTGCTGCAACAAATCAAACAATTGAAATTACATCAGTGAACATAATTGATGAGTGTAGAATAATCAACATAAAAACCATCATTGCAAGTTTGCAAGAATAAAGATATTAGTGTTATCCGCAATTACATCAGGTGGAGGGAGGATGAGTTTACAACCCTGCACAACCGGACGAAACAATTCAGCTTCTCGGAAATGCCCCAAAACTAATTCAATTTTACTTGACTTCACCCTATGAAATTCTATGTTTGATCTTTCAATTTGACAATAGTTCTTCAAATACTACTTGCTTTTCTCTGTTTTGTACAAAGTTAATTAAGAGAAGATGGTAGTTTTTGAATCTTGTAACAATAATCACTACAAACCTAACCAATTGAAGCAACAAAGCAATAGCAGAGCATATAAGATGATAATCAAACAATATATACAGCTAACAATAAATAAGCACAGGATGATCACACGGTGTTCGCCGATAAGGTAGAATCCGACCAACAGTTCGACAGGAGAAGGGGAACGTGCTTCTACGAGGGTAATAAATCTTCTCTTTATTTTTTATATTCTTCTTTTAACTACTTTTAAATTTACTATCAGTTTATTCTTAACGGTAATTGAATCCTTTGGTATATATATTTAAATTCCTAATTCTATGAGGGATTTACAAAAATATTAATCGTGTTACCATAATCATTGAAAAACTCGGGATTTCTTAAATTCTTAATTCTAATTTATAATCTTTAAATATATTTTTATAACATTGATGATTTCAAATTCTGTGATTATATACGATTTATTAATTTAAAAGGCTGTTTATAAAAAATATTGGTAGGTTTATGTGAAAATAAAATGAATTACTATTAAGTTATAGATAATTACTAAGTAGATTTATAATAATAGTAATTAATTAAAATAATTAATTAGGAATTTAAGATATGTATATAATCAGAATCATTAGCTACTATGAAGCATAATACACAAAATAATAATAAATAGTTATATATTTTTCTCTCATACAAAAGGCGAATAATCTAGTATGTATGTGATGTGCATTGCTCTATTATGCCTAGAAAATTGTTGATTGTGGGCTAGATAAATGGGTCGCTACTCAGTACCCCTTTATGTCCATTTATATATGTTGATCCTGGGCTAGCCCATGTAGCTTTGTTTTTCATGTTTTTATTGTAGCTCAACTAATGTTATGTACTTATGTGTAACAAAATTGTTCATATACAATAATTTCTGTATTATTTATTTATAAAGAGATTAGACATGTAAGGAGATCAGCTCCCTTAGTAATTATTTTTAGTTAAGCAGATCAGATATATAAGTAAATCAGATAATTTTTATTGTGTACGAATCACCTCTCTTAGTTTTGTAAGAAGATCATACATGTAAACACTTGTCTCTAGCTTAGAGCCTTAGAGACATCTTTTCTGTTTTTGTTATCAATAAATCTTGCTTTTTTTATAAGCTTACTTTTTAAATCTATATGTTTTATTTTTTAGCATGATGAAAATATATTATCATAGGCTATATAAAACATCTTCCAATACCTTATACCAGTAGACTACAAGCGATATTATTAATAAATATTCCAACACTTTACAACTTTTTATTATTTATTATTTAATTTAATTTTATTAATGCATCAGTAACTTTCTCCCTACCAATAATTATTGATATTTATTGGTCAATTGAAACTATTTCAATCATTTAACCAACAGGCAAACAAATAATTCAATTGAATACTCAACATGATAACGACATAAACTTAATCCAACCTAATTAACCATGTCACTCACTGTCTGTAATTAATATGAATAGTGTAAATATTCATTTTTGTTCTAAGCAATTTCTGCATATATATATATATATATATATATATGGGAGGGTTCCATTGAGAACCGATTTTAATGCGAGAACCAATCTTAGCCGTTGATTTGATAAGTGGAATTCATGGATGGAGAGCGTGGGGGATCAAGTGTGGCAGAGTGTATGTGAGGAATTCATGGATGGGCAATGACATTGAAAGATGGGGAATTGGACGGCTTAGATTGGTTCTCGCGGTTCTCGCATTAAAAATGGTTCTCAATAGAACTTCTACCTATATATATATACACACACACATGTATGTGTGTGTGTGTATGTTCGGAAACTAAATATTCGTATAAATACAAACTTTTGTCATCTAAAGCAAGACACCTCTCGTGATTGCTCAAGGAGCAACGTACGTACTAAGACAAGTAAACGTGTGAAGTTTGGATCTTAGCAAATATAAGCCAACCAAGAAAAAAACTTAAGCTCGGGTTAGAGTTCGATCAACCATTTTGGCCTTGATCCGATTCGAATAACAGTTAGTATAAGCTCAAACTACGACCCAATTCGATAATTTATACAAGACGCATAAGATCTAATAACAAAAACTAAAAAAACTGTAATCAAGCATGTTAGATTAATGTACAAAAGAAAAAATATATGTACTGTAGCTCATTAGATTTCCTATCAAATGTTTGCCTAGATTTCGAAAACCTGCATGATCTAACGTGATGAAGAAAAGCCGTGTATCGTGTCATATTCGGTATGAACACGATGATCGCTGACCAGGTGATCGTCATAAAAGTTTTTTTTGGAAATAAGCATTTGAATTACACGAATATATATATATATATATATATATATATATATATATATATATATATATAAAATTAATTATCACTCAAAGGAAAATAGATTGAAGGTATGTATATATAATGTATGTGATTATTTGAAGCAAAAGTTGAATAAGAAAAGCAGGTGTTGATAGATTTAGAGAATTGTATACCTTGTAGGGATCCATGATTGATATTGGTGAAAGCACAGATATAAAGGAGAGAGCAGCTTTTAGCTTGGGATCAGCTAGCTTAGCTTGTGCTCTTCACTGCTAATGCTTGTGACTATTTATAAGGAAAAAATCTGATTTTTTGGCTCACACAAAACAGTAAAATACAATGTTTACAAATATGTGCATTATTGAGCTAATAATTAGAAGTGGTCAAAACATTCTAACATAGATTACACCATACAAAGTATTGGGATACCACGCCGTGCGTGGTCAGTGTGGGACGTGGTGGGGGAGAATATCCAAACACAAACATGGTGAGAGAATTATTTCTTTTTTCTTTTTTAATCGTTATTAATTGCAATAGTTATTTGATAAAAAAAATTGTAACTTTTTTAAATCAAAAACTTAACATTCTACACGTAAATTTCTTTTTTCTTTTTTAATCGTTATTAATTGCAATAGTTATTTGATAATAAAAATTTTAACTTTTTTAAATCAAAAACTTAACATTCTACACGTAAATTTTTTTTTTACACAAATCATTTACTTGAGTCTTCTCTTTCTCATCACAAATCTACATACACATATTTTCTCCAAATTTCACCTCATAAAAAATGAAGAAGTTCAAGTATTATGGATGGTACGGACGTAAGAAGTTATTCATCTCTTCCTACAAAAACTCGAACATATGCAGTCATGCAGATGGAGATCGAGATCGTCAATATGGCGACTTCGATCTTTAGATACATTGTTTCCTTCGTGTACGGCGGTAGCCAGTGGCGAATCTAGAAAAAAAATCACGTGATTCCCTAATGAAGTTAACTAATAAAAATGAATGAGACAAATTTACTTGAATCGGGTTGGATCATTAAAATTAAAATTAAACATATACTTAACAGAGATATAAAGTTCTTACATATTTGTACCCGGCGAGGTCAGGTATACTTGAAATATTTGTATAATTTTAGAAGGGTTAAATTATTTAAATAACATGTATGTACAAGAGAGAAGGGATACACTTAGTAACACCCTGCATCATCCCTAGTTATATCCTAACAAACATTTACATCTAAATCTAACTAGCTAAGGCACCCGTGTATCAACACGGGGATGATACTAAATTTTTTAATTTATATAGATTTAAAAAGTACTAACACGCTAAAGAAAATTAGAAAACATAGATAGGAATATAAAAGCTCGTAATAAATGATAAGCATTACAGAAGTTTAAAATTCATACATAAGATTATATGTAAATTTTATGTAGAACCTCCTTATAAACAACATTCATTGTTTTGTTAGTAGGGTTGCCTTCATCATCGCAAATTCAAACTTTTAACCCCTCCTTACTCTTCACTCGAGAAACCGCCACATATAGCTGCCCATGAGTGAAAACGGGTCGTCTAAAAAAACAATCCAACATTCGATAAAGATTGACCTTGGCTTTTATTTATCGTCATTGCAAAACAAACCAAGATGAGAAATTGCCTTCGTTGGAACTTGAATGGTAATGTAGGTTATGATGGAATCAACTTCAATCTTGGAATATAAGTAATGTGACCAACATTCTTACCTGCAATTATATATATTGACACTTTGGTATTAAAGCATTTATAAAGTATATATAGAAGTTGGCATTATGAGTATATATAGAAGTTAGGTAATTTGTAAGTATTAACTGTTTCTTACCTGCAATTATCTTTGCTTCAACCACATGTGCACCAAGTCGAGTAACTTGTAACCTTGTTCCGTTGCAAAGGCCTTTAGACTGTTCAAGATTGCGAAGCATCATTACAGTCACACCAACCTTTAAAGTTAACTTGTGGTTTGGAAAACCAAATACTTTTATTGAATTTAAAAGTTCAGGTGACTGTAATGATTCTTCAAATGTATCAGAATCTTCAGTTGCACAGATACTGTCAGAACTGTAATATGATACTTCCTCACCATCAATCTTTGAAACCATGAAGTCATTAATACACTCGACATCTTCATTTTTGGGAGCCAAAATTGCTCTTTCCTGGAGAAATTTTATATCATAAAGCTTGTCGTTGATGGATGGATATATGGAGTTAACTATTGATTCGACATGATCATCGTTTGATTTAATCAAAAAGTTATCAGGAAATTCAATTTCAGCCTCTCCATCATTTGAACCACCAAGATTTCCTTCTCCAATTTGTAATATCCAATCAGCGAAATCCTTGATACTTTCAATGTCTTCGGTATCAGCTCCAGATTTTAATCGCATGTTTTCCGTCAACTCAAGGACCGAACAATATTGCCATATATTTGAGGAATTCAATGACGCATTAACAATATCTTGTCTTCGTCCTTTATAGATGACTGTAAGTATCTGTCTAAAGTCTCCTCCGAAAACAACCACCTTCCCTCCAAATGGCTTACTACTACTTTGAGGATCAACAATGTCTCTCAAAGTTTTTTCAAAAGCTTCAAAGCAATGTCTATGCAACATCGGAGCTTCATCCCAAATAATTAAATCTGTATTCCTCAACAATCCGGCCAGATCACTATCGGCAGCGATAGTACAAAAAGAATCTTCATTGACATCAATAGGAATACGAAAGCGAGAATGTGCAGTCGTTTCTCTTTCAAGTAAAACCGATGCGATACCACTTGAAGCCACATTTAGAACTACGTGACCTTGAGATCGAAGGCCTGCAGATAAGGTATTCCATAGAAAAGTTTTACCTGTTCCTCCATATCCATATACAAAGAAGACTCCACCTTTACCTTTAACAACATCGTTTGTAATTTGTTGATACGTATGATTTTGCCCGTCGTTCATTAAAGAATATAGACAATCGTGTTCTTCTTTTAGCTTATCCTTATCATAAGATAATTTCTCCTGAAGCAACACGTTGCAAGAATCATCAATGTAGTTGAAATCTGGATATGACATGTTAGGTATATCTTTAAGGCTCATAGAATGACTTTTCAACAGATCCTCCAATTTAGTCAAACAGATGTTTTATATCACATCCTCATCTAGATTAAGATCTGTCATTATATATAAATAATCAGTATATGAAACATGACGAAAATACAATTAAGATATACTAAACTATTAAAAATATAAATTAGGTCAAGGAGGAAATATAATACCTGGTCTTTGTAATTCTTGACGGCGTAGATGAAGAATGTCGTCACATAAATATTGCCATGTGTTTTCCCATACATAATCAGGTCTTGATAATGTATCTGAGGATATTAACATAACAAATAAATCCCTGCAAAAGGAACCACTGGCCCATTCAGACGTTTCTTTAATGGACTCGATATACTCTTTGTCATCATCAAGAAGACCTAGAGCATAGCATGCATCTCTGAATGTATCATACACTACATTATTCACTCTCTTAATATCCTCAAAACATGTAGGTCCTTTTACTTTGTCAAGCAATATTCTCAGATAATATCCTTCTCAAGCTTTAGGAGGGACGTAACTGAGTCTTTCAAGAGCAAATCCTCTCTGTCTCTCAATCCACTTTCTCAATTTAGAATTCCAGACAAAATATTGAGGAAATTCAGCATAAGTTAACATTCGCGCAAACTCGTTTGTTTTATTGCATTCCATCCATTCTAAAAATTGAGAAGCTCCAACCGAAGGCTTTGATAAAATCTCATCAATATTATCTCTAGGATCAAAAGCAATCGGCTGATTATTTTCAAGATGAAAAGATAACCTCTCAACATTAGGCGTCTGGTAATGAACTCCAAATCCAAACAATCTCCAAGAAGCTTCACATGCAGAAACATAACGACAATCGACATAATTCTTCACTTCGTCGTTCTCTGATTTTTGATTTGTTAATGAATTTGAAGATTTTGTATTTGAACCAGTGAAACCAACAGTTATTCTATCAGGTCCCTTATTTATGTACTTGAAAAGGTACTTGATTGAACCTAGTTGGTTACACCATTCAACATTTATATGACACTGATATCTCCTAAGAAGAGAAGGATTGTATCCGACAACATTCCTGAATAAAAAAACATATTATATTTGTGCATAAAGTGTAAAAAATACTTCTGAAAAAAATATATACATATTTACATGGAAATATAAATATAGCTATATATATATATATATATATATATATATATATATATATATATATATATATATATATATATATATATATATACTTCTTCTATAATATCATAACATGATTTCGATACTTTTATAGGAAATATATTTATAGCTTGATAAAGTAGCAAACCTGTTATAAAATTGCACTCCATTTTTCTCTACAGAAACTCCTGTATTCCGTTTGCGATAAACTGGATATCCTCGATCATCTACATAAGTTTTTTCGGTAAAATCCTTAGGATACTTTTTTGTACATATCATCTTTTTATTTGTACATTGCGCTTCTGGTTTATCTGGACCACATGGACCGTGAATCATGAATTCGGACACAAGATGATATAGTTCTTCATCATGTTCCTTGTCAGGTAACTCAGCAGATATTACTTTATCAATGTCTTCTGGATTCTTTAATTTGTCATCTTTGTGAAAGAATAGACATTTATTTACTTTTAACTTCACAGTTCACACTTCTCAAATACAAATGACAATTGATCGATGCAAGCTTCCACTCACCGCTCTCCATTCTAAGAGACTAAGACGAAAAGAAGCTTATTGTTAGGAAGATATGAAGTTTTTTAACCAACCACAATTTTTGGTTTGTTTTGAGTTGGGTTATTGTGTTATAAGTTGTGTTGGGTTATTGTGTATTAGTTTAAAGTATAAGTTAAGTTGGGTTATTGGCGTGTTTTGCATTGGGTTATTTTGTAAGGAGATAAATTTGGGTCTTACAAATTTTGTTTTGCATAAGGTAGTTCTTCTAGATTTTTTTAAATAGTTCTCAACAAAAATTTATATAAATTCTAGAAAAAGTTAAAAAATTAGGTAGGTCCTAGGACCCACCTACCCACAACATAAATTCGCCTTTGGCGGTAGCGATGGTTGACTTCACTTGGATTACTGGTTTACGTCGTCGGCGGCAACGGTGGTTATACTTTGTTGTTTCCTTGACGTCGTTGTTTCCTTCGTACGATGGCGGCAGCGGTGGTTATACGTCGTCGGCGGCGGAAATAGTCACGCCATTGCATTACTGGATTACTGGTTTATCTTCATGTATTTATAGCTTATAGTTTTTAGATTATTATAGTAACTGTATTTTTAATTTATGATATAGATTTAGTGTGATTTTATTTATAGATTTGGGCTGTATGTTAAGTAAAAGGGCTGTATATTTATCACAACTCAAAAAAAAAAAAAATCAAAGTTAAAGATAATATATAGTGATAGTGGATATATAGTAGAATCGTACGTAGATTTAGGAGAAATTAAGGTATATAGGATGTCTTTATCTAGTTTTAAAAACATTGTACGTAACCCTATATATGGTGATAGTGGCATAGAATCGCGGTGATGATGGATGTTTGTACTATATTGGTAACCAACTTGCATATCATATCCGGTTTTTTCAATTATTATATTTGTTCCATTATAAATATATATGGACCGTAACGTTATATATAAAATGACCAGCTACATCTGCATTCTTATAAGTTTTTCCACATGCATATAAGAAAACTAAATTGTTACCAGTGTGACGTGAAATAGTTTTTTACTTAATAACATATTATTCTATTAAAGTATAGGGATTTGATGTACGGTAAATGTTTCTACCTGGTAACATTTGTTTCATTTGTTTCTCTTTATTCCGTCAACTTCTTTTATCCTTTTTTAAACAAATTTTATTAAGATAATAGAACAACTATTTTCTTTATTTTATACGGATGGAAAAGTTTAAAATTATAGAAGAGTTTGTTTATAGTAAGCGTTTGAAGTAAGAGAGATAGTATATACGATAGAAAATTAAAAGTTATTTAAAAGGTATATAAGTAGTTTCTGATTGCCAAATATTAATGTATTATATAAAGTATGAGAGAGAATATTAATTATATTATAATATATTATAGATACAAAATTACTTTATATCTTTAATTACTTGAATGTCATCTCAGCACTGATTTAATATAGCCGATCATGATACTTAGAGCAAGGGAAGGGGCCCCGTGGTGGTCTGTGTGTATGGATAGCCAACAGCATGTGAAGCAAGTTGCACGCCTACACCATCTCGGGAGTGTTTTTAAGAAAGTGTAGGAGGTGTGATTATACATGGCTCACATTTTATACAGACCCAAATTTTTATATACTATATTATATAATATAGATATGGAAAAAGTTCATGCGAGATTTATTTTTAATGCGATAACCGCGAGAACCAATCTGAGTCATTCAATTCCCCCTCTTTCAATGTCATTGTACACCCATGAATTCCTCGCATGCACCCTGCCACACTCTATCCCTCTACGGTCTCCCATGCATTACTTCCCATATCCAAGGAACGGCTGGGATTGGTTCTCGCGGTTCTCGCGCTAACAACGTTTCTCGCATGAATATTCCCAATATATATATATATATATATAGGGGAGGGTTCATGCGAGAACCGTTGTTAGCGCGAGAACCGCGAGAACCAATCACGGCCGTTCCTTGGATATGGGAAGTATCATGGATGGAGAGCGTGGATGGATAGGGTGTGGCAGGGTGCATGTGCGGAATTCATGGGTGGGCAATGACATTGAAGGAGGGGAAATTGAACGGCTTAGACTGGTTCTCGCGGTTCTCGCGCTAACAACGGTTCTCGCATGAACTTTTGTCTATATATATATATAGGGGAGGGTTCATGCGAGAACCATTGTTAGTGCGAGAACCGCGAGAACCAATCTCGGCCGTTCCTTGGATATTGGAAGTTTCATGGATGGTGAGCGTGGAGGGATAGAGTGTGGCAGGGTGCATGTGAGGAATTCATGGGTAGACAATGACATTGAAAGAGAGGGAATTGGACGACTTGGATTGGTTCTCGCGGTTCTCGCACTAAGAATATTTCTCGCATGAACTTTTTCCTACATATATATATATATATATATATATATATAATAGATATAACAGTATAATTTTCAAAGTATACTTATTTAATAAAATAAAAATAGTAGGAAACTCATATTTAAAAAACTATTCGATAATTCCAAAAATAGATATTCAAGTTTTGATGACAACGATTTTAAGTAATAATTATAGTCATGTTAAAGTCAAAATAAGATAAATTAAATAGTTGTTGTGATGTTTAATAATTTATTAAAATAATAGTTGCCTTAAATTAGATGAGACAATTAAGTGGATGATTAGTTAGGCTATTGTTTTAATGTTTTGTATCTTAAACATAAAAACTTGTATTACTTAAAATTAATTAGTCTTAAAAATTTTAAGAGAGAGAAGGTTAAATGCTTTATAATGTAGTATAGATATATAGGGAAAGGTTCAAACGAGAACTGTTTTTTGTATGAAAACTGTGAGAACTAATCTTAGTCGTTGATTTAATAAGTAGAATTCATGGATGAAAAGCATGGGGAGATCAAGTGTGACAGGGTGCATGTGAGGAATTTATGTGTGGGTGATGACATTAAAGGATGAGGAATTGGACGACTAAATTGGTTCTCGCAGTTTTATAATATATATTGTTAGAACCTAGAGGGGGGGTGAATAGGTTATTTTACTTAGTTTACCAATTTTTCACAAATAAAAATTTGTAAGTTGTGTTAAAAATATTTTTCTTGAAGTTTATAACACAACAAATATATATACTTGAAATAAAGAGAGTAAGGGTAGAGAGATATCACCAATTAGTAGACAAGAGATTTATAGTGGTTCATGCAAGTGTTAACAAACTTGCACTACATCCACTCCTGGCCTCACCCACCAAGAGTTTGCTCCACTAGCTTCTCTCTTTGAAGGTAGAGATAAACCTTTTACACTTCTCTTTTTCACTTGCAAGAATTAACACTTCAAACTTGCAAGTAAGGTAAAGATAACCTTGCTTCACTCTAATTCTATAGGCTAGAGTTGATCCTTA
This sequence comes from Pulicaria dysenterica, assembly GCA_947179395.2. NCBI lineage: Eukaryota > Viridiplantae > Streptophyta > Magnoliopsida > Asterales > Asteraceae > Pulicaria > Pulicaria dysenterica. The sequence goes on along the minus strand of OX359288.1, from coordinate 106,296,700 downwards.
CTTCTCTCTAATTCTAAAGGCTAGAGATGATCCTTACTTCACTCTAATTTGAAAGGATAGAGTTGATCCTTACACTATTACAAAATATATAGAAAGATGACGTAGTGTTTAAGCTTTGAAAGCTTTGCTCTTGCTTGATTCTTGATCTTGAATGATAGATGAATTATCAAAGAATATGAGCTCACAAGATAAGAATATATGTTATGTGTTTTTGCTTGTGCAAGAGATACTAAAAAATGAGGTTTGAGTTGGTTTAAATAAGGAAAAAGGTGAAAGTCCAAAAGCTGTCCAGTACCCTCACGGTCGATCCACGGTCGACCGTGGCTAAAACCGTGAGGTACCTGGACTTTCTTGTTCTTTGCAATATAGACGTTGGACTTTATTTAAAACCACACTCAACTCATTTTTACCATAAAAATCAACTGAAAAGTATATGTTCAAAAGGTTGGTTGATCCCATACTCTTAAAGTTTGAATTTAAACACATATATGGAAGTTTGGAAACCAATACACAAAGCATGTTGGAATTTTACCCCTTTGGGAGATTCCTTTGCTAATTATGGTGGTGTATTGTTTCAAAGTAGGATTGTGTTTGTTATTTGCTTAAAATAAGAAGTCTTAGATTTAATCAACCAACACAATTGAGTTTTATAAAATCTTTGTCATTTTTATAAAGTTTTTATAAAAATATTTTTATAAAAACATAAACTAATTTAATTATTTTATTTGTAAGCTCATATAATTCGAACTCTTGTTTGTAGATATCTTCGTCATCGGCTTTGAAGATATCATCTTCACTTGTTAAGTACGAGTTCGGTTGACTTGAAGAAGAACAACATTTAAGAGTTGTGAGCTGAGCAGCGACGGTTGATTCACGGTCGACCGTGGTATCGACCGTGAATGTTGATTTATCTTGATTTCTTCTTTTCTTGTTGAATTGAAGTCTTTTACTTGTTTGTACTTCACTTGATCATCAATTTGAGGCTTGTTAATTTTCTTTAAGAATATAGATATGAACATATGAATAATTTTGATAAGCAATAATATTACTTGTTCATATTTTTATCATCATCAAAATAAGGAGTGCATTTCTTAATGTGTGGCCATGTATGCACTAACATATATATATATATATATATATATATATATATATATATATATATATATATATATAGAAATAGGATCAATATAGAACCACTCCTTAACTATAGAACCTAAAGAACAAATTTAGGCCATCGGATTTGAATATTAAGGGTTGAGATTTAATACTAGAAAGAGATCTAAAAACAATCAATTATGTAATATAAATTAACATGCCAGGGGTAAAATTGGAACATAACTCCTCTCTCTAAACAACTGTCCTCCCAAAATTGAGCACCTAAAACATCACTTTAATCATCATCGTCCTCCCTCTGTTCTTTGCCATCACAATCAAACCTTCCTCCAAACCATCATTACCAATTAAACCACCACACCTCATCAATTTAATCACAAAAAATATCCCTAACATGAACGAAACCTCCGACGATGTTACTCCGGCGATGTTCAAACAACAGCTTACAAACTCATTATTACCGACGATGTTACTTCGGCGTGCTCAGTCGACCTACTCAACCATAGCTTTACAAACTCCACTGAAGGTCTCTCTTTCACCGTTAACTACAATCCGCCTCCGTCGACATGTGAATGGTCCATCGCGGTTCTTTAGTTCCGAGCAGAGTTTTATGGCCAGCATCACGACGGTGTCACCGGTGTCTGTATTCTTATCTAAGCTATTCCATTGTTTTATCTTTCTCTCTTTCAATTCAATCCCAATTTATATCTCCCCCTTCTTCATCGAATACCCAGTCACAATTTGATATTTTAACCTAATTTTTCACAAGGGTTTAATCCCTGCTCTCCCTTTATTCATCTTCAAAATTCCCCCTGAATTTCCACATACAGCAAGTGAGTATACTTCTTTTTTGTTAGCAAATTTTTGGGTTTACTATGTTTTATTTCCATTAATCTATTATTGGTTTTTTATTTGTGTGTTCTTCTATGTTTATAGATGTTATGCTATATGTACATAATGTATAATCTTCACCTAATTGTTGATGTTAATAAATTACATAATTTATTCGTATAGTGAAATCATGATTACGGACTTCAAATACTTGTGAAATGTGTTACAAACTTGGAGCTTCTGAATTTATGTCAAATTTAACTTTCTTTGAATTTTGCATTTGTGTATTTTGTATTTTGCATTTTCACTCCTGTATTAGTTCTTCATATCAGATTGTGTAATTTTGCATTTTGAGTTAGTTGGATTTTGCATTTTGAGTTTAGATATGTAATTTTGCATTTTGAGATACATTTTCTTTGAACCAGATTGTGGAAATGCAGATGAGAGTGTGTGTTTGCATTTTGCATTTTCATAATTTGCATTTTGAAAGCATTTTATTGAACTGCAATTTCGATATTTTGCATTTTCGTTTTTTTGCATTTTGCATTTTGAATGAAACCCAGATGAAAATGCAAATTTTGAAAAAATTTGCATTTTCGAAAAATAAAAGTTTCAGAAATATATCAAGCATGGTCTTGTTTGAAAGAGGACGAAAAACTGAATCTAATGATATAATTTTCTTACTTAAACTCTAAAAAACGAATGAGTTATGATCATTTAGAGTCGAGTGGGGTTTTTTTTTAAATAATGGGTTGGCTGGAGGGGTGGCGAGTGAGATGAGTTCCTTTTTTATTTTCCAGTTTTGCCCTTATTCATAATGCCACATGTCATCACTAGAGAAGTTCTTTAAGTTCTATGTTTAAGGGTGATTCTTTATATAACCTTACCCTATATATATATATATATATATATATAAAGAGAGAGAGAGAAAAAAAAAAGTTTATTCGAGAACCGTTGTTAGAGCGAGAACCACGATAACCAATCCGAGCCGTTCAATTCCCCATACTTCAATGTCATTGTCTACCCATGAATTTCTCACATGCACTCTGCCACACTCTATCCCTCCACGCTCTCCATTTTATGATCTTGTCATATCCAAGGAACGACTAAGATTGGTTCTTGCGGTTCTCGAGCTAACAACGGTTTCTTCTTAACAATGTAATTTTCTTACAAACAAAATTGTTTACAATGGTAAAATTAATTTTTCACTAAACTTAAAAGACACCCTAAAATAAAATAATTGAAATAAACCTAAAAACCAAATGTTACTAGACCGATGATCAACAGAAGCCGTACAATCAAATTATTAAAATAAATCATATGATATTTACAGAGAATCAACGTACGTTTGGTGGTGACGATAAAGCAAAGGTCATTGAGCTGCGAGACAAGATAATAGTGAAGTGAACAAGGAGAAACTTGGAATAGTAGTTGATATTGAATAATAGTAGAGAGAGACAATACCGGTGCTTTAAATATGTGGAAGATAATAGTAATTCATAAATTATTAAAGATAAAAATGTCTTGCATGCTGTGTATGCTAAAAATTTAGTGCATACAAACCATTACCCAATGGAAAAGTGTGTTGAATACATGTATTATGTGTGCATTTAGATTAATATGTAGCAATTTTTAACTGTTAAATTAATATTGTTTCACAAGTTTTGTTTTAAAGAATTGTAAAGATTTTTAGGATTTGATAATCAAATTTGATTACTAGTCAATAATCTTGTTTGATGCATCAAACTAAAAGCTCTCTCTCTTTTTTTTAAAGAATGATGAATGTAGATGTAACCCAAAAAAGGCAAGATATTTTCTCTAACGTTGTTTGAAAAGTAAAAAACGCAAATCTTAAAGACTTTGGTCCATATATTCAATTATTTAATTAGTTATCTATTATCTTTTAATTTTAAAATTTAATCTTCAATCTAGAAGGTTGCTTTGACATTATGCTGTAGAAACTAAAACACTTAATTTCTTTATCCTAATCTTTAAATTTGAAATTTTCGATCATTATTTTCATTGATAGTTTGATACATTACTATTACTCAAAAAAGTTGAGATAATGTAAATTTGTAGATAAATATCATATAATATTTATAAAAAGCTGATTATCGTAATTTAGGACTTTGAGTCGATGTTTTTAGTGATTCTCAAATCTTATGTTCAAGTAGTACACAAAAAGTAGATTTAAAAGTATATTAAAAGAATATGTAAGTTTTGTTATACCATAAAGGTAGAAAATCATAACTCGCCATAATAATTATTCAAAATAGAATTTCTTAAGATTTTAGTTGCACCCTCTTATCAAATTGGACTAGCCTCATCTTATTTTGTGATCAAACATTGTCCATTCATGTCTTAGAAAAACATAATCATTCATGTTATAACACAAACATAAGAATATATAAGACCCTTAATTTAAGTTAAGAATGATTTTTATTATCTTATTACTCTCATATCTATAAAAAAACAAATTATAATCTTTTTTTTCATGATACTATAAATTAAATATCCTTGTTTATAAAGGAAACGTAATCATTCTTATCTCTCTCAATAATGAGTTAAATTAAAAGTTGGTCATGGATGTTAATTATTAATAGACATGGGACCATTTCTATCGTCTCAACCACTCTCTTTTGGAAAATAAAAATAAAAATCTACTCCATCACCCATCTTACTTGTTAAACCGGGCGTTATACCTTACCTGCAGATAAGGCTTACCCGATACTATATCAGCGTCACATTATTTTTTCTCCCTTACCTTTCTCCTTTACCCAATATCAAGTTATACCTTACCTTAAAACTATCCCTATTTTTTTTTTAATATATTAAAATAAAAAAATATGTGTGTGATTGTGATTGTGATTGGTTGAGAGGGGGTAGGGGGTGGGGTGGGGAGTGGGAAATCATCGGCTTTGGAGACTCGATGGCTGAACTCGATGGTGGTACCCGATGATGAGTTTTGGTGTTCCCGCTTGGACTCGCCATCACCCGATGGCATCGGGTCAACCATAACGAGAAGCTTTGCACCTGGAAAGTAAAAATCTTATACACCTGGAAGGTAAAAATCTTATAATCCCTATAATAACTACTGTATATGGTACCATCTACTACTTTGATAGATGGTGAATTATAAATTATATCATATATCAAACATTTTAACATTATGATAAACAAGGTTTTTAGTGCATGCGCGTTGCGGCGGGGCTTCTATATAATAAATTTAACGAAAATATTTAATTGGTTATTAAAACATAAACATTCAATTCAACGGGTATCATTCATTTTTTAAACCAAACACTAATCTTGTACCCCTAATAAGTGTCCTAGTGTTAAAAACAAACTTTTATCACATGTACAACATACTTTCATAGCATCATTTATGGCCTTCCACTATAACAAAACATATTTCCATAATCATTTATGACCTTCTACTCTAACAAACTTTCATCTCCGGTTGAACATACTTCCGTAGCATCATTTATTGTTTCTACTCACAGAAATTCAGAAGCACTTAGACATCTCACACTTCAATCTTGTTGCATGAATCAACCTAAACATCAGGGTGAGTAACGAAAGTTTATTCACTTATTATAATTCAACCCAAAAGCCATCTCTTTTTCCACTCACACTCATACAATTGTACTAAAAAGACACATGAGACACAAACGCATATACATAAATGTTGGTAGATACACAAATATAGAATAACAACTTAATAGGCTTCATGGATCTAAAATTATTGTTAATTATTTGACTCCTTGTGTTTTTTGTTTCAAATTTGCAAGTTGACACAACCTTTTTCAAGAATAGGCATCAATATTTCAACTCTCGAAAGAAAGTAAACACATCTATCTCTGTATCAAATATGTATACTTATATAAACAAACTTAAAAATACACATCTATTAAAAAATAAAACTTAAAAACCTCTAGAAATCTAAAACTTACCACAAACACGAACCATCCTCGTAAAAATATGCAAAATCGAGCCTCATCCACTACTAATAGTTACACAAATCAACCATATGTCATACAACCTTAGAATGTAATGGTTGACATAAGATTATTGTAAAATATTTTCTGATGTTAACTTTAACTATATTAGACTTTGGGGTAGACTTTGTTAGTTATTTTTTCAAATAGTAACTCTAATAAATTAAACTTTGAGATAGAACACATGTATAAAAAAATAATTCTTATAAGAAAACTATATTTACCATAGATGAAAAAGTCCTTGGTTTAGATAAATAACATTACAAGAGTAAAAAAAACACTGTAGATGAACAGTGCTTAGGAATAGTAAAATTAACATTTGATAAATGTTATGTAATTTAATTTAATGTAATGTTAGGTGTTTTTCTTATATACATATATCATATTAATCAAATAATTATTTCACATGTATCATAAGGTAAGGAATACTATAATTCATACCCTAACTTTCAAAAGTTAACTATAAAATTGGCCCTTTTAGTATACCCACATTTTAGTTTTAGTCCCTTTTTCCACAAAGTTGCATAATAAGGCCTTTAAATGAGTTTCTAGCACACATTTGGTCATTTGTATAAACAGATGTTTACTTGGAAGTTTCAACTTTAGTTCAGGAGTATTTTCGTCTTTTTACAAATAAATGACCAATTTTGTAATTAAATAGTTATTAATGAGAATTTTTTTTATTATTTTCTTCAATTATGAATAATTCAAAAATAATATTAAACCTAATATATATTATACACATATTTTTTAATTATTTACTTTAATCATATTTTTTTTAAAGGCATAATCATATTTCTCTTATTAACTCTAATATCTTCTTTTGAACAGCTATTAACTCTAATATCTAATATATATTACACATATATTTTTCTTATTTCTCACTCTATTTCTCTTTATCACCACCACCGGTCACCACAACTAGCCACCACCGCCGGCAAACGCCACGGCCAGGAAACCACCTTAGACCACCACCACCTCCCCTTCCTTCTTTTCTACAACCGCAACTCCTACCACCATTGCCTCCCATTCTCTCCACCCAGCCTCCGGCATCATCTGGGTGTGATTTGTAGATTTGTGCGTGTGATTTCAGCCTGCTACCTCAGATCGAGGGTTTTCATCATCATCATCTTCTTCTACTCTTTCTTTTTCTTTTATTATTATGGAATCATGTTCAGATTTGTGTTTATAACAGATTACGGTTTTGATTGTGTCAGGGTTTTGATTGTGTAATAGGTGGACGACGATGTTAGGATCTGTATGTGGAAGGTGGTTAGGAGTTTTCAGATGGTGATTCCGAGGAGTTTTGAGTTGTCGCAGAAGGATTTGGCTGTTAGGAATTGGGTGGTGGAGGGTGGTGGATGATGTTGCCTAGGGCTCGATTTTTGACCCATTTTAATTTGACTTTTCTGATTGTTCGACATTTTGGTAGTTCAAGAGATGGATTTTGAAGATGTTTTGAAGTGATGAGAAGAAATGGTGGTCGTTAATGGTGGCTATGTGCTTCATGTTCTTGGTGGCGATGGTGATTGCAGCGGCGAAGGTGGCGTTGGTGATGGCAGAGGTGGGCGGTGGCTGTGGTGGTTTCTTGGTGGTTGAAACTAGAGAGAGAAGTCTTGGAGAGAGAGAGAAAAGATGTTTTAAAAAAAAGTAATTAATTTAAATCAGTTAATAATTATATAACCATTTAATAAGTAAAAAATAGTAAAAAAATAATAATTACAACTATTTAATTATAAAATTGGACATTTCCTTATAAAAAGATGAAAATACCTCTAAACTAACATTGCAAGTAAGAGTCTGTTTACATACTAACTAGAATATTTATTGTTAAAATTTTTTTTTCTGATTTAGATAATCTCATTAAAAAAAGGGTTTTGGACAATGCATCACATGCATTTAGAAAAAGTGCATTTGAAGCATATGTGAATTTCTTGATGATCTCTTACCTACGTTATAATAATTTAACGGAAGTTAATGAAAAGACTACGATTGTAATAAAATTTGTGACTAAAGGATCATTTTTATACTTTTAATTCTTAAAGGACTAAAGTTGCATGTGAGCAAACCTTAAAAATGAAAAATGCAATTAACTTTATTTTAACTACTATAATATTTTATTGGGTTTATTACACCAATCGTCCTTTAAGATATGTCATATTGTCCTAATCACACTCTCAAACCTTTATTTGAAAATCTTACAAAGTCAGTTCTTAATTTTCAAAACTTGAATACGAACGGTCCATTGGCTGTAAACTTTAACAGACATACTATTAGACTTTTTAAAATAACAATTATACCCTTTTTAATATTACATGAATGGTCATTTCATAAAAAAAAAATTTAAAAATAATAATTTTTCTGTTGTAACTATATCTTTTATTTTTTTAGTAAAAACAATAAATATTACATATTAACTTTGAGGCTTTAACATTTGTTTTAACCTTAAATCACCAATTTATGTTCATCGTTCTTTTAATCTTCAAATATTTATCAGTGTCATTAAATCTAGCAAAGCATACAAAAAAAACTCAAATATGAAAAACCAATATGGATTTTACAAAATAGATAGAAAAGAAAATTTTGAAAATTCGTCGAAGATCTAATAAAATTTCATGCGAATGTTCGAAGAATTTCCAACAATAGAGACTCGGTGTAATAGACCACTTTTCGTTGTGTTTTATTGTCTCCATTTCGACCAAGCATGTTCATGAATGGTTAAGTCCAATTGTGATTGACAATAATTGACCTCGAAACAGTTTTAGGAAAGCAGGAAAACTTATTCAGTTGTTAATGATTCATAAGAGCACGACAAAGGAATCTCGATCTGATCATGAAGTAAAATTGTTGCGTACCAGCGCCGAAATCTCGATCTCAATCTGTTTGCCGACTACATCGTATAATCGTCGTCCATATAATCGTCGGTTAACCACAGCCGACTACTGCCGTTGTTCCCCTCTTGATCCTCCTTTGTCGCTGACGAGCACCAACTACAACTAGTCGGTAGTAGCATCTGCCATCACCATCAAGCTCCTCCACATCTCTCACTTCTTTTTTTTCTCAGTATTTGTTCCCATTCACCATACCCAATTGTCGATTGTCGACAATTTAGAGGAGATTTATGTCAATTGGTGGGTTATTTTGAATTGATTTAAAATTAACTTATATAACCATTTAACAATAACATGATTTTATATGATTTAAAATTAAAGAAAATGAATAACTTTTGTTCAAATCATTTAGTAGATACGTATACCTATTTTTTATGGTTATTTATGTAAACACGTATATCAATTAGATTAAATTAATAAAACTAAATATAATTTTATAAAGGTTCTACAAAAAATTTATGATAATGTTATGTATGAATTTCTAATTTGTAATAAATATACCCCTTTTTAGAGTTTTTATATATTTATCTATGTTTTACAATTGTTGAACTTTATATATTCATATTTTTAGCATCATAAATATTTAAAATTTATTTTAATAATCCTCGTATTTATATAATACGGTATGTTAAAGTTTTAATTAAAACAGTGTGAGAAATATTAAGTGATTCAAATATTACCATTATCAAAGTTTGAAATATTAGCGAGGATGAATAATGTGGCTATTCAAAAATTAAAAACACCATCCGTTTGTGTAGATTTTTTTTTCATTTTTCTTAAAAACAAAAACTATACAAATTTTTCTAAAAAGATAAAAATAAATGTTCTTTTAGTAAATACAATAAAGGGTTAAAGTCACTGAACACAAAAAGGCTTTCCCCAATGTTCTGATATGGCACATTAACTTTTTTTACACATATGGTCATTTAACTTGTAAGAAACCTGTTATTATAGCCATTTTGGTGATTTTGACCTGCAATAGCAGGTCACCTTCTTCCCCAATTTCCTTCACTTCGAATACAAACTTTGAAGCCAAAATTCTCCTTGTACACTTAACGAAAATCAATGATTCTTGACTCTATGGAAAGGTAATCGAGTTTTCTATCAAGTAGTACAAAAAAACGAATAAAAACGAGTTTAAAATGTGTCAATTCATCGAAATACCGTAAGGGTGTCGAATTGGTATTTACCGACTTTAATTAGCAATAACTTGGCCTACACTTGATGGTTTTTCATGAACTTGGTGTCCATTGAAAGGTAAAAAGATTATCTACGACAATCTATAAAAAGAATGACGTAAAACGATAAAGAATCGATCAAAAAAACAATCTTTTTTCTGCCCTGTTTTCGGGAAAAACCCCAAAAAAAGAGACTTTGAGCTCGAAATTCTCTCTCAACACTTGACGAAAATTCATGAATTTGGTGTCATTTGAAAGGTATAATGATAAATTACAAGATTCTACAAAAAATCACAAAAAACGACCAAAAATCGACCCAAAAATCGCAAAAAACGGGCTGAAACCGACTTGGCAGGTCGCGTTTTGGCCATATCGACACGGTTTTGGTAAGTTAAATGGCCATATGTGTAAAAAAAATTAATGTGATATATCAGAACATTGAGAAAAGTATGTTTGTGTTAAGCAAATTTTACCCACTACAATTAACTAACTATGTCTTAGATATAATTATACAAAGTTATTTCTATCAAATAATATAACGGATTTCTTCAAGTGTTATAATGTATGCAGTGTCACCTACAATACCAAATCACTAGCCGGTAATCCTAGATCTACTTACTAACTTTGGTGATATTTGCATATTTCTACGACTTTCTGATGACAATCATCGAACCAAACTCTGTTAATGTTCATAAACTAAAACCACTATATCTCCACCCGCCTACATCCAACTCTGGTGATCTTAATAGAAAATATATGGCTGTGGTGGATCCAGGATTTTCTTTGGCGGGTGGAATCATGTAATGACAAAAATAAAATTACTTAAATATTGAGGGTGTTGTTTGGGTTTTCAGTTAATTGGATCATATTAATGAGGTTTTAGTTGTTGATCCGGTATTTTAGGGTCAAAATTAAAAACAAAACATAATTTATATGAAGTTATGTTAATTAAATTGCTATTTTTAGGGTAAACTAAAGTATTTTAAATGTATAAATCGAAGATTGAACTATATTTTATCATTTTTGTAAAAAAAATTCATTTTTTCTTTGGTTTTGGTGGCATCAAAAGATCACTGGGGGTACCCTAAAATTTGACTGGTGGCACCGGCTCGAAAACATTAAAATTTTCCATTGCTTCTACAAAATTAACAAGTGTCTCGTTCCCCCATTGAGGAACACATAGGTACGCACCTGATACATGGACAATTTAAAAACTTTGGTAACCCTTGTAAGACCATTAGCATCCAACCCTCACTTACCCTACAAAATCCATTTCTACATCAGCATCCACATCATACCATACATCCAACCCTCTCCCATATCCAATCTCTTCAACCCTTTATTTTTTCTATTTTTATTTACTATTTTTTGTTTCAATTAAAACCTTATATCAAAAGAAAAAAAAGCAACTACCCGCAACAGGTCGAGGGACCGGCCAGCCACCTAACCAGTCTCAACCCTATAAGACACGATGGTGTTCCAGCTAGGGTTGGCCTCCAACCAGCTCGGGTTAGACGTCCAATGCGGATGGTCTAAACCCCAACTAGCACCTACATATCTAAAAAAACTTTTATCTTTGGCAATTGACATCCTACCCGACGTTGGGCCTTAAAGCCTAACTCCAAAAATCTTTCAACTCTAACGACATGCAAGTGATGCAACTTAAAACTCCGACGGCCATCTAATATAGTAAGTTGCATTGCATACTATCTAATATTTGAACAAGTCAGTTGTATAATTATAGAAAAATAAAGTTAATTACGTTAATAATAATTAAGACGAAATTGATTGTATTATGTTAGGAAAAGATTTCTTTGAGTAAATTAAGAGTCACCACATTTGTTGAATTTCTTTTAAAATATGCGAATACTTTTCAATTGGAAAAGGGTCAAGACCGTCGATGTCTGTGATGCTTGTGGTGGAGATGCGAGGTCTCTGTGAAGCAACAGTGGAGTACACCCCACCTGATGAAGACCTCCCTCCTATCCTCCGTTAATTTTTGGTCCCCTTGACAGAATTGCAGAAAACTTAAAAAAGAAAAAAAAAGAAAAGAAAAGAAGCAAACAAACAGAAAACATCAACATACAATAAATATCGCAACTACGACAAATGTTGAAACTTGAAACGTGACCAAATGAAATATTATATTTCCTCTTATATTTTGGTTAAATTAAATTAACGTGCCCTAAATTCTACATATATACGTGAATACTTCAAATTTTTTTAAAGAGGGAGGCCTTATATGTTTATGATTTTAGTGTAACAAGTTCATTTAATATAATATAATTTATACATGTGTTTCAAAAAAAATTAAACTAATTTTAAAACAAGTTTGGAGAGTGTGGAGTACACGTTTGTATTAGTCTAGGACTTTAGGTTGGTCCTGATAAAATAAAGGGGGCAACCCTGTCCCCTAAATGAAAAATGAGTGTCTCGCTTGTTCCATGCCAAGAACTCGATTGTAATCTTCTACTATTATTCCAGTTCAAATTTCGTGTAACCCAGTCACATTAGGGTTAAAATATTGAATTTGAAAAGTGATATACATGATTTTAGATACAATCCGAATACCCTATTTTAACATTATACACATTAATAAAAATGTTTTTAGTTGTTTTAGTATTTGTTTATTAAATTGGTTTGTTGGTGTTTTAGTATAAGAAATAGGTGTTACTAGCAAGTATTTATCATGAAAGATGATAATCTTTCATATTATATCTTACTATTTTATTATTTTACTCATAACAAGATAACATGTGAAATCTACTAATTTTTCTCTAACCTTCTCTATCGATATTGATAATTATTTAATCTTGTAAGTTGGAGAATAAATATAAGGATATAGTAGGATAATATATGTAACTCTCATTTATTATTTTTCTAAGACCACCCGTATGGGCCGACCCGATTGAATTCAGAAGGAAAATGATTGGTTGGGTAGCTCGGGTTGACCACTACGCTCCCTGGTCTGGTTAGGAGGTCGGTTTCTCACACCTGATTCACCCGCGAGTTATTTTTATTTATTTATTTTTGTTGTGAAAGAGAATGAGTTTGAGGAGGAAAAAAATTAAATTATTTAGGTTATTCTATACCTGGATTAGTAAAATGATATAAGGTTTATAAGATATATGGATAAAAATAATAATAATCTAATGTTCAATATAAAAGACTGTCTTTTATTAGTAATAATAACGTTTTCATTAAAATAAGAATCCGAATGTATTTTATTAGTGAGATAAATAAGTGTCTCATCATCACTCCATCATCTTTCCCATTTTCCAGGTTTGCGTTGATCAACTTTCTACCTATTTTTTAAATGAGTATGATAACCATAGTTTTTAGGGCTTTGGATAAGAATAAAAAATGTAATTTTACTTTTAAAAATGGAAATGAAAACACATTTATTCATAATTAGCTTTTATTATATTTCATGGTTATCTTTTAATTAGTTTTTAACTTTCTATACATGAAACAAGATATCATTTTTAAAAACTAAAATTAATTTATTTTTATTCTCATCCACAGTTATAATAGTTGTGCTTATCAAAATCTTTTTTTAAAATAGGTGATTACACATGTATTTTAGTTTATGATTTTAATCACTAATTTAACCAATTGTTATAATTTAACGATATTAAAATTACTTAGAAAATATAAAAATTAAAACTCATATTTACTTAAAAGTGATTAAAAATATAGACTAAAATATTCAAAATATTTAACATGAGATATAGGAATCATTACCCTTTTAGAATGCATAGCCACATAGGTATCTGTATCATACTATATTTTAATTTAACTTTGATATACTTTTGTTTAAAATTAATATTCCCTACTTAATAATCTAAGTTAATATTGTTTTTATTTTCATTTTTGAATCTAACCTAACATTCTTATAATTGTATATCCCTATAAATTTGTAAGAATAGAAAAAAAAAATATTTTACTCGAATATATTTTAAAAATTATTAAATAGTATTTTTTTATTTTTTATATAACAATATTAGCTTATATATTTTGTTTTTTATATGCAAAAACAATTCGGCCTTTAGTCTATGATTGTTTATATTTATATTAGTAACGAAAGTTGAAGGTAAAAGTATGAATACTTTAAGATTATCATTTATAGAGTCGCTATTTTATTGATCGAAATCGAGTTATTACACTGAGCCAATTCAAAAGATTAATTAAGGGATTGGCATGAAAAACTTAGAAAGGAAATTTTATTTAATAAAATATTAATACATAATTTTTTTTAAACTCATTTTACTATTCGTTTTAGTCTTCTAACAATCTTGAAATGACAATGTAATTGACAAATGACTTGTATAGTTGTATATGAGGGGAGATGGCGCGTCATTTTTTTTATAAAAAGTAGATCGCCTTATATATCTCAAACATTAATTATAAAGATCGCAAAACTAATTTCTTTTTAAAAAAAAATACTTTACCCATAATATATACCTGATATTACTAACGTAGAGATAACTCTATAGAATAGTAATCAACTTTCAATTTTGTTCTACTAAAGTCACTCAAACTTTTTTTATATACAAAAAACCACTCAACTTTTGTTTTTGTTCCAATCCTATGTAATTAACTTACTATAGCAAGTTACCAAGTCACCTTTAATATTTATTATTTAAATAACAAGTAAATAATACTTAAATATTAGATAATACTTAATTTGACTAAACAAAATCGAGGACCTACTAAACAAAATATCTCCCTAGTAATTGCTAATCCGTTTCTGTAAACTTATGCATTATTATGATTATTATTGATTACTTTAATATGTCTCATTCGTGTTTCTGATTTTGGCTATTCATGATCCTATGCTATTGAGTAGCGTCAAGAGTATATATTCTTCCTGTTAATTACATTTCTTTCTTAATTTTTCAATAAAACGATGTTTATCCTTTGATGTGTAAATTAGAGTTTTTGATTTGGGAACTATTTGATTTCTTTCTTTTTTTTGTCATTGGATTGAAAGTTCTAATGCTTATGAGCCTCACCTGCTAATAATTGTGTTGTATATATATTTATATTATATATTGATCAAGATATATGAGTTTTTGAGTGATTATTTTGTTTGAACATTAACTCTTGTTAGATGTTTAAAAACAAAGTTAAAAAAATATGTGCGTGTTTGATAATTGATTTTTGGATATTAATCAAATTTTGTTTGGAAATATATATGTGGGGTTTATAATTTTATTTTATTTTATTTGTATTCATGCAAAGCAAAAATCAAATCAAATTAAGTATGTATGTTGAGCATCGATGTTGATCAGGTGAATTATTTAGTCAAATTAAGTTTTATGATCAGGTCCTTGATTTGGTTTAGGTCCTCGATTTTGTTTAGTCAAATAAATTAAGTATTATCTAAAATTTAAGTATTATTTAAATAAAATGTATTATAGGTGACTTGGTAACTTGCTATAGCAAGTTAATTACATAAGATTGGAACAAAAACAAAAGTTGAGTGGTTTTTGGCATATAAAAAAAGTTTAAGTGACTTTAGAAGAACAAAATTGAAAGTTGGTTACTATTCTAAGAATGTATATTTTTACTAAATTTGTATGGTATGTTTGTAAAATTAGGTGTAACATTTGGTCCGAGTCAAGTGTGTATAAGAGTCAGATTTTAATCTAGATTTGATTCAATTTGCTTTGCCTCTAAGATTCTACAGGTCAGGAAATTAGATTGATTGACCCATTAATTGATACAATAGATCAACCCGATTAATTAGATTACTATATATATGGGTCGATTTAAGATCTATCTGGATCAACCCGTTTATCATTAGACTACAATTTTATTTGGACAACCACCAATCATCATCAATTTAAAAATCACCACCGTCCCCACCCTAGCCTACCACCCGCCACCCGTCATCAACCGCCACTCCCGCCACCACCAATCACCTGTCCCCATCGCTCGTTCCCACCCTCACCACCGCGTCTACGCCAAGCATTACAACACCAGTATCACCACCGTTGCCGTCACCAGTGTTGTCACTGCCACCACCACCCGCCACCGCCACCACTGTCACCGCCGCCGCTGACACAACTAACACCTACGCCTACTCCTATACCTACCCCCACCATAAACCGTTGCCACTCCTCCCACGCTAGCACACGCCACCACGTACGGTAGGGTGGGGCGGGTTAGGGAAGGACTGAGTTGGGTTAGGTGGGATGGGGTTGGGTATGGTAGGTGTGGGTGAGATGAGGTGGGGTGTGCGGGGTATGGTAGATGGTGGGGTTGTTTGCGGAGAATATTAGATATAATACTATATAACTCTGTGTATTTATATCATTTCCGGCTAGAATGAATGTATTTATATCATTTTCGGCTATAAACATGTGTATTTGTATCATTTTTGGCTAGAAATAAGTCTATTTTTATCATTTAATATGAATAATGTTATTATTTTGAATGTTGTATATTGTTACCATCTTCAACTGAAAAATGTTATCATTTTTAACTTGAAATGTTATCATTTTCGGCTGTAAGAAGTCTAACTTTATCATTTTCATCTGGAATATTATCATTTCAAGTGAAAATGTTATCATTTTCTGCTAGAAGGTATCATTTTCGGTGGATGGAAGGGACGTGATTAGTATTTTCTTCTACAGTTATATCTTATAATTGTTTACTTAATTACAATAATATCATTATTAAATCCTTACCATTGATTTAAAAGATCTAATAGTCCAGATTTGACCTTAGAATCTATGTTTAAGCATATGACCTATATTGATCGTCCAATCACACTCGAAATTATGTATCTACTTATCATATTTTTGTCCCAGCTCGGTAATTCCATAGCAGGTTTTTTCGGACGTTTTCTATGATCAGAAGGAACCGCTATAATGACCACTACGTTCGTTTCATTCTCTTTTAGGCGAATCCATTCTCAGTCCGTAGGACCAACACCATTCGAAGGTGGGTGTCCCACCCCACTTAGAACAGTTATGTTTGATTGGGCTTACACACATTCGCTGACTTACGCTGTCCCTTTTCAGCTCACCCTAGCCCCCGGCCTTTTGCTCTTCTAACGTAAGTTCCAAGACTTCACACCAAGTCTTCACTAATATAACATGCATGCTTAAGTAGGACCAAGCAGAACCGTTGTGCCCTGATGGGAACTCCCCCGTATTGCTATCAATGTCTTCATTAACATTACACCACTGAATCCCCAATCCTTTGCTTGTTGTGTAGTGACAATACCAATATCCACTAATCGTTGTTTCCAAAATAATTCCACAATGATTATCGCATCGTTGTAAAATCTTAATACATTGTTCACAAATTATAAAGAATTATCTGTCATTGAGATTCATGAGCTCAAATTTGAAGCGATTAAACCATTTTTTGTTAAAACCTATGAGAGGGGGTGAATAGGTTATATGCCTACTTTTTGAAGTTTTTAACAATTCTTGCAAGAAATTAAATAGCTTAGGGAAGAAAGATATCACCAAACAAGACGCAAGAACACAATGATTTATAGTGGTTCAAGCAAGGGTTAACAACCTTGCTTTACATCCACTCCTTGGCTTTACCCACCAAGAGTTGCCTCACTAACTTCTCTCTTTCAAGGTAGAAATAAACCTTTTACAACTTCTCTTTTTTAGCTAACAAGAATTACAATTCGCTCTTGTAGACAAGGAAAAGATAACCTCACTTCACTCTAATTTGATAGGCTAATGTTGATCATCACTTCTCTCTAATTTTCTAGGCTAGAGATGATCCTCACACTATTGCAAAGTATATAGAAAGATGATGTAGTGTTTAAGCTTTGAAAGCTTTGGCTCTTGCTTGATTATTGATCTTGAGAGATGAAAGAATTATCAAAGTATATGAGCTCACAATATATAGAGAGTATTCTGTGTTTTTCAGATTGCAAGAGGTAAGTAAAACATAAGACTTGAGTTGGTTTAAATAAGGAAAACAGTGCAAGCTCAAAAAGTGTCTAGACTTCCTACGGTCGATCCACGGTCGACCGTGGCTTCGACCGTCGGCCTGCTATAACTTTTTGAGACTTGCAAATATAGAAGTTGGTCTTTTACCAAAACCACACACAACCCATTTTTACCATAAAAATTCACTGAAAAGGAGCCTGGCAAAAGTTAGGTTGATCTCATACTTCTTAAGTTTGAATTTAAACACCAAAATGGAAGTTTGGAAATCAATACCAAAAGCATGTTGGAATTTTACCTCTTTGAGAGATTCCTTTGCTAATTATAGTGTTGTATTGTTTCAAATATGGATTGTGTTTACTATTTGCCAAATTGAGAAGTCTTGAACTTGTACAACCAACTTAGTGAATTTTATAAAAAGTTTGTCAATTTTTATAAAAACTTAAACTTGTTTAATTATTTATTTTGTAAGCTCATATATTTCGATTATTTTCTTGTAAGTATCTTCGACGTTGTCTTCCTCTCGAACGCGAATCTTGAAGATTGAAGCTTGACAATTTGATGAAGATACAATGTATACAAATAAATATCCTTATTTATTTGTTTGAATATATATATATATATATATATATATATATGTAACATCCTCCTTACCGGCCTAGAATTAATGAGGTAATTAATTAATTAATCTGGAAATATAATTGTTATGTGGATTAATTGTTTGTTGGAATTGTGTTATTTGTTGTATTTATATTATCTTATATATATTTATTTATTTATTAGATTTTATATGTATGTATGTAATGATGGTGGGTGGTACGTTGGGGGGGGGGGGGGGTTGGTCAAACCACCCCATGCCTTTTGGTTACTTGTTATACTAGACAAAGGAGAGTGAGTTGTGTGTGTGTTTTTGTGTGTTTCGGCCGAGAGCAAGAAAAGAAAGAAGAAGAAGTAGAAATCGAATACATTGTTCTATACCCTCATATTGAAGTGTTTAACATCAAGAGGTTAGAAATTCTATACCATTATGCTGTTTGTTGTTTGATTTCGGATTTATACGAATTTTATGTGAGAATCCGATTAAATGCAATTATATAATGAATTGATGATTCTAGGTTGCATGAATGTTAGATTATGATGTTAGGATGTTCATTATATGTTTAGAATGATTTCGGGAAACATATATAACTTGCATGCTTAAAATCAGTAGTGATTTAAGTTAGAAATCAAGAATGGAGATGAAGTTATGAATCAGTCGGATTTGGAGTTTGAATGACCCGGATTGTTGAAATCCGATTAAAGTTATCAGAATTGATAGGAATCCGATAGAATCTGACTGTTTGCCTTAGCTTGTAATCGGATTTCCCATTTACTCGGATTCCGATTATTTTCTCGGATTTCATGTTGATCGGATTTGATGCTTTAAACGGATTGTGAAGTTACCCGGATTCCGCCTGTTTACTCGGATTCCGCCTTGTACTCGGATTGTGACCATTTATCCGGATTCCGCCTGATTATTCGGATTCCGCCTATTCACTAGGATTTGATGTTACTCGGAATTCAATTGGTTGTGTTGAAATAGACCATTGATCGGATTTGATGATTTGAATATGAGCATGAGTTTATACCTCAAGTATTTGCCTTGGCTTACGAAAGGAATGTTCGAATTACCTAAGCTAAGGAGTTGAATGAATTCACAAGATTACAGTAAGTAAAGAGTAATAGTGAATTACAGTATATTGTTTGAATATACCTTAGTTGATCTGTACTTGTAGATTATTGGTACATGTGATATGTGGAGGTATGTACTTGTTGATTTATGTACATGTTAAGTATTGTGCTTATTGTGTGTTGATTAAGCAAATACTGATTATTAGTTGTTTGTTTAGGTGGAGAAAAAACTCAGTAGATAAGTAGAGACTGAGTTACCTGAACTTTTGAAGATATCGGTGAGTGGATATATATATCTTGGATGTATAAGATATATCACCTGATTGTTGCTCCTTGAGAAGTATTCTCTTGTTAACTGTATATATACATGTTGTTTGGGAGATCAGCTTGGCGGTTGTTTTTCAGCTGGGCCTTGGTTTAGGGATATACAGTACTAGCATTCGTCTTGATAGTATTTGTTGTAATCAAGAGTTGTTAGTATTGTTGTCTGTTGTAACTAGGCTATCTGTAAACCTATGCTTTGGCCGGCATTTGGTTGAAGGTCCCGCAAGACCGCCGATTCTCTTGTTGTTTGAGCAATGTTGGTTTGGGCTTGATGCCTTGTATGTTTTTTATATCTGTTCTATCACTTAGCTTTGTGTTAACCCCCCACTGTTGAACTCTTTTACAGGATATTCCTGGTAGGTTGAAGATAGAGGTGCAACTGGAATTATGGACTGATCTAACTCTGATATCTATTTTGTAATTGTATAGAGCCTGATTTTGTAGTAACACTGTTGTAGTTTTGTAAAGTTAACCAGGAAAATTGTATTTACCATATTATATATATGTAATTATGTTATTAGCTTCCGCGCGTATTATAAAGTTGTGTTTTAGAAAATACGGTGTTACAAGTTGGTATCAGAGCCCTGGTTGGAGGATTTGCATTGTTTTTGTGCAATACTTGAACCGAGACTCTGATCAGTCCAATATTTCCAGGGTGGCTAATTAGCAAAGTAGCTATAGAGAATATGATATGGTACTAACGAATTATAATCTGACAACTGGTGAGATGTTGTGTAGAACAGATTATGGCTGATAACAACGAAATCCCGGTATTTACCCCACAGTCCCCAAGAAGACAGCACAACAACGTGTCCTCTACTGCTGCCAATGAACAACACAGAGCAGGTACCTCTCACAACGGGGAATCTGATAATCAAGATTATGTACTGCAGTTGGAAGATAATATGCAGACTCAGAGAGATAGAATTCAAGAGCTTGAGTAGCAGTTGAATCAAACCCAATCTTCTCAACCAACCCCTACAGTTCAAATGCCTCATGTAACAGCCCCTGTTACTCAACCCATACCACCACCTGTTTATACCACAACACCAGCAAGCACGGTGTCAACACCTTATGGATCCTTTCCATTTATCCAAATGCCACAAGGAGTGTCTAACCAGCATCAAACCCCACAACAAAACTTCTTTATTCCGTGGTTTCCGCAGCAGGAAACTAGAAACAAATGCCAATGCAAAGATTTTGTGGCGTGTGGAGCACCTGAGTATTCGGGAAGTTCAAACCCGAATGTTACTCTAAACTGGTTGAAAGAAACTGTGATTTTAGCCATAATATACCGGAAAACAGCTGAAACGTCATTAACTCAACCTGATTAATCGGAAACCCGAAAAAACTCGTAATCTTAATTGTCTTATTTTTGCCGTTATACGGTGCCACCGGTCTCCAAAAATCCTGAGTCTGCCCCTGCTATATATGTTACTTTCATATGTTCCTTTTTTATTTTTCCGATACTTCGATGAATATCTTTTAGATGACATATTTTTATATCAAGTTATTTGTTAGGCTTTTTTAGAAAAAAAAAATCTTGAAAAAATCTTTTGTTTTCTTTAACCATTAATATTTTTTTATATATATTAAAATAATATGATTATAATGTTATCATCATAATTTAGGAATTTGTTTCATCACTCATGTCACTTTATTTTCTTAAATGACTTTAAAATTTGTTGTATTTACAACAAAAATCTTGAGACTTGCACTTTGTTCAAGATTTTCGTTTTTGGTGATATAGTTGAGATTGTAAAGAGTCGCGAATGAAAACTTATGAAAAATAAAACCTAAATTGTTTTGAATTTAAACACTCATGGGCGGATCCACACGTAAGGTACCGGGTGGCGGTGAACCCACCATTTTTTTTTATAAAAAATCAATTTTATATGTAAAATGTTTAAAAACTTTATATGATAATCAACAAAATTTCGGATGTGAACCCAGATGAGATTGTGAACCTAATTACACAGACCGTAATAAAGGAAACGAGATTAAAAAATTTAATTTTCATTTCTCAAAATTGTTTCTACACGATGTCTCCATACATATTTTTCTCATCTTCTCATCTTCTACTCTGAAAAATCATTTCTTCTCATCGCTAGCGCTAAAATTCTCCGTATCAGTGTCAAAGTTATCTTCTAATGGAAAAATAGTTAATAAGCGAAATGCGAGAAAGAACCGAGCTCAATGATGAACCCACTAAATTTATTTTCTGGATCCGCCACTGTAAAGAATCTCAATGTTTGAATTTTTTTCACGTTGATTTTAAGGATATATGTTTAAATGTTTGTTTTCTATTTTAATATACTAAAACTTCCACCGCAACACGCAAATAGATACCACCTAGTTTATCTTAATTATACGACATATGAAATTCAAAATGGAAGGTGAAAGTAGCAACATAATTTTATTTCTAAGAAAGTTTGGCATATGAAACAACCGTGACTGATGTTATACGTACTTTCTTATATTCTTTTGTTTATTTATTTATTTTTGCTATCTTCTAATCATAAACAAGCAATGATTTTAAGTTTCGAGTAAATTACACCAATCGTTCATGTGGTTTGCCAATAATTTCACCCATCATCCCCGTGGTTTATTAATTACACTGGACGTCCCTGTGGTTCATACTTTGTCACGCCTATAGTCCTTGGTGCACATAAAATGACTAAAATACCCCTATGTCTATTTTTTAATCAATTTTTCTTGATTTTAAATACATTTAAATTTTATAACCAATATATTAATATTAATAATAATAAATAAAAAATAAACACCCCCAATATCTTCCCTTCGTCTCTCTCTGCCATCCCCCTCCTCCCAAGTTCTCACCAGCTCTTCGCCGCTGCAGCTAGCAGCTCCTCGCCACCGTAGCTCCTCGCCAGAGAAGACTTGCCACCGTCGGCCGCCAACCATTTGAAGAACAACCATCGCCGGAGAAGACCACCGCCCACCTTCCTTCCCCGTCACCACCGCCGTCTGTTTGTTAGTACGATTTCAGGTACTATGCATCGCCACCGCTGCCACCTCATCTCTCTCTCTTTTCTCTTTTGCCTTCACCGTTTGGGTGTGTTCTTGTATGTGTTACAGATTTGATTAGCGATTAGGGTTTTAGGGTTTGTTCTTGATTATCGATTAGGGTTTGGTTAGGGTTGATTTGATTAGCGATTAGGGTTTGTTTTTCTGTGTTACAGATTTGGGTGTTCTTGATCTTGACCTACGGTGTTCTTTTTTGGATTGGTATGTTCTTGATTTTGTGTGGGTGTGTTCTTGCACAAAGACGGGTGTGTTCTTTAGATGGGTTTGGTTTGGTTTGTTCAGATTTGGGTGTTCTTGTTTGGTTTTGATTTGGTTTGTTCTTGACCTACGGTGGTGCAAGGGATCGACGGGGAGGGGTGGTAACCTAGGGTGGTGACCTACGATGGTGCAAGGGATCGGCGGTCGGCGGTGGGAGAGGTGAAGGTGGTGCCTGCGATGGTGGGGGCTGGGGGAGAATACGGTGGTGGTGGTGAGTGGTTACGACGGCGGCGGTGGTGCCCTACGGTGGTGCAGGTGCCCTACAGACCGTTGTTAGGCTTGGGGTGTTTGTTTTTTATTTATTATTATTAATATTAATATATTGGTTATAAAATTTAAATGTATTTAAAATTAATTTAAAATCAAGAAAAATTGATTAAAAATGGACTTAGGGGTATTTTAGTCATTTTACGTGGACCAGGGACTATAGGCGTGACAAAGTATGAACCACAGGGACGTCCAGTGTAATTAATGAACCACAGGGACGATGGGTGAAATTAGTGGCAAACCACAGGGACGTGACAAAGTATGAACCACATGGACGTCCAGTGTAATTAATGAACCACATGAACGATGAGTGAAATTAGTGGCAAACCACAGGGACGATTGATGTAATTTACTTTAAGTTTCAGTTTCAACCAAGGGATACTCATACTCCTGTTCTTATCCACATCAAATAGTGGAACCCAGCTCCAACTCCTCGTGGCTCGTATCATATCAATCCATCCATATATATATAATAGTTGGATATATCACTATTTGGGCCGGAATTCCACATGACGCTGTCCCCTCGCTATTTTTTTACCATATATGCATATTCACTAAACATTTTTTTTAAACTCCAAAATAGAGAAGTTAGATGAATAGTTTTAATATGATCATTACCCTCAACCTCAACTAACAACTTAGATTAGATTGATATTGTAGATAAAATATTTGGGATATGATATATGCTTCTAGTAGCATCTATCTTAGATGTTTTCATACTCACAAATAAATTTAATGAGGGGTATATTAGTTATTTTCTTATATACTCATTTAAGTATTTGTGAGTATGGAAACATTTATCATAGGTGCTTCTAGCTGCATACATTTTTTTCACTAAAATATTATATAAAATCAGTACATAAAAGTCTCCAAGTTGGAGACATCCTATACCCAATCGACTAGATAAAGCAAGTATTTTGATATTTCTTGGGAAAATGCAGATATGGTATGCAAATGAGGTGCAATCACAGGTGATCAGTTTACAATAAAATTTAATTTTGTAAAGCATCACATGTGAATTACGAAAATACCTCTCCACCGAAAATTTTATAATGCAATCTGGATCATTCATGAACATATACAAGGTTAAAATTAGTCTCTTAAGACTATTTTTAAACAAGAACTAAATTCAACATTCTTCGATATTTGATATCGAAGATCTATTGTATCAATAATAAAACTTACCATCATACAATTAATAGAGAAATGTTTAATATAGTTCATACTTAATTAATATTTCTAAGTGACTGATTTTAGTCTTTGGATATGTCACATCAATGGTCCAGATTGAATTTTAAAAATTTTAGACGAAACGACATTTTCGTAATTAAAATGCAATGTTTTTACATCACATGTGATTGTATACTGAATCACATATGATTGAATATAAAATTTTCAAAACTATAATATAGACTTTATTGAACACAACTCACAAATAATAATGTAAAATTGGTTATAAATTGAAGATACTGGAATAAATAATTTTATTCCAAATGATATTTAGTAGTGACCGTTTAACATTTCATCTTTCGTGAGGTCTATGGTTCTAAGCTAATCCACTCGTACCCAGTCAAACTGGCACTTGGCAATTTTCTCTTGTTGGGTCATTTTCAAAATGCGAAATTTCAAAAACCTCGTGTTTGACTTCAACACGACACTGCTGTTTACTAACATTTACTTATTTAAATTATTTATCATCTATAAATGTTTAGAAAAAAAGACAGTATATTTATATAATTAAGTATCCATTAGTTCACCTACTTAATTAAACTCCTTTTATTTGATGTATTACACTCTTTGCACGCCAAGATATCTCAAATTGGAGGTGTATTCCGTTGCTTCAGTTAAGGCATTGTAGACATCAATGTATTTGTTATCTAGCGGTATTCGGTAGTTGTGAAGTAGTAGTATCCCCTTTTTAGAGGTTGTAGGTTTATGTCCCGCTGCTGTGAAAAATGGAGTAGATTTAGAATTATATTTAATGAGTGTGTAAATTTATCGTTCAAAAAAAGTCATTTTAGACAAAGGAATCTATGTTACATATTGACACTTTATTATTTTAGTAATAGTCATTAAAATATGGTGCATCTACTTTTAGTTAAACCAAAAAGATACTACTGTAATTTATATACTATACAAAAACAAAGTTATTATCATTTGAGTTGTCTAAGTTTAGTTGGGATAGTGTTTTGATTATGTTATGAAGTGTTATTTTTTTCAAGCTCCATCAACAACTTTTATTCGAAAACTCATTATAAATGTTGAACTATATTTTAAATAGAGTTTCGGCTATAAAAACTAAAAAACCTCAGACTAGTATCAAACAATTAGTTATGTGTATCGTGTATTCTAAGGGTGAATATTAGTGCCTTTGTGGTACAATTAATCATGAATATAAATGTTTCTAATTTATTAATATTAAAATATTAGAGATAATCTTTATAAATTAGGATACATATAATATTCGAAAAACTATAATGATATTTCAAATAGGGTTAGGGCCATAAAATAACGGTCTACTTTTCCCATTTTTCCATTGTGGCACGTCAAGTTTTTTTTTTACATATTTGGCCAGTAAACTTATAAAAAACGTGTTAATGTGTCTATTTTGGTTATTTTGACCTGCTATAGCAGGTCACATTTTCCCCTTTTTTTCTTCACCTTAAAATCGAAACTTTAAACCCGAAATTCTTCATTTATACTTGATGAAAATTAATAATTCTCGAGTCTATGGAAAAGTAATCGAGTTGTCTATCAAGTAGTACAAAAACAACGAATAAAAATGAGTTTAAAATGTGTCAATTCATCGAAATACCGTAAGGGTGTTGAATAGGGTCATTATCGACTTTAATTAGCAATAACTTGGCCTACACTTGATGGTTTTTCATGAATTTGGTGTCCATTGAAAGGTAAAAAGATTATCTACGACAATCTATAAAAAGAATGATGTAAAATAATCAAAAATCAAGCTAAAAACATATCTTTTTTTTCTGCCCTGTTTTCGAACCCATTAACACAAAAAAACAAAACTTTGAGCTCGAAATTCTCCCTCAATACTTGACGAAAATTCATAAATTTGGTGTCATTTAAAAGGTATAATGATAAATTACAAGATTCTACAAAAAAATCATACAAAACGATCAAAAATAGACCCAAAAATCGCAAAAACGGGCTGAAAACGGGTTGGCAGGTTGCAGGTCACGAAATAAGCACATTAACACGTTTTTTATAAGTTTACTGACCAAATGTGTAAAAAAAACATGATGTGCCATAATTGAAAAATAGGAAAAGTAGACTATTATTTTATGGCTTTAACCTTTCAAATTTTTTAACTTGTAACTCTCTTTTAACAATGCGATCATATATAACTTTTTTTATTTTATTTTCAAGGCGATCATTTATAACTATTAATTTTAATATATAATCTTTAATCTGATTATAGATGGTGAAATACATAAACATATAATATATTTAGACTACTTTTGAATTTAAGTAAAATATATTATTTACCTCTCATAGTATGTTGTATTAGAATTGAATTTGAATATCTTGATTTAAAGTTGAATTGAGTTTTATTTTAGACTAAATTATTGGTTAAGATTGCCTAATTAATGAATGATGTTAATTATAACTAGACTAAGAATTAGGACAATCTAACTAAATGTAAGAAATATTGTTTTTTATTAATACTAAAAGGTTATTAGAAAAAGATATTAAAAAATAGATATAAATTCATTGATAAATTTAGGTTTTTAGTTCTTTTAATTATAAATATCAACGTGTTGATCGCTTTTTTATATTATCTAAATACTAAATATATATTAATCAAAATTTTGATAAGATTGTGTAGTATATGTTTTTTAGTTACAAATTTTCAACAATAAAAGTTAAAATTGAATTTCAGTTTTTATCAGAACGGTTTAATTTTTGAAATTAAAATTTTTATCTGAAATAATTATTACAAGTGAAAAGATTTTATTCATATTAATATTTTATTAATTTTAAAGATAATTTGTAGTTTAAATAACATGTAAAATAACAATAATAATAATATACTTTCCTTTATTAGGAAAAATTGTTAAAAACAATAAGTTTTCATAAACCAAAAATCTCCTAACCTTCAAATTAGGAATGTAAACGAGCCGAGCCGAGCCAGACACTTATCGAGCCGGGCTCGTTTAAGCTTTATTAAGCTCAGACTCGAGCTCGGCTCGTTTAGAGCTTTTGATGTTGAGCTCGAGCTCGGCTCGTTTAATATTTGTGAAGCTCGGGCTCGGCTCGTTTAGGCTCGTGTATTATTTTGATATATTTTTTAAAATCATATATATAATTATTAAAAATTAAACATATAAAATATAAAATATATTGTATATAGAGCTCGTTTAAGCTCGTAAGCCCACTCTTTGAAACTCGAGCTCGGCTCGTTTATTAAAAGAGCTTTAATCTAGGCTCGAGCTTGAGCTCGAACTCGTTAAGGTTCGGCTTGTTTCGAGCTTTTAACAAACCGAGCTCGAATAGCTCGCGTACGGGTACGGGTCAATAAACTAGTATATACTAATCCAAGACTGTGCCTTGTCAAACGTTGATCGTCGGTCGCATTAAACTCTTAACTCGTTAGTCTGTGGTTTTCCCTACTTAATTGAGCTTCAACTTCTCCTGTCGAAATGATGTGTTATTTTATTTGTTCACGTTTCTACTGCAATTGTCGTCGAAGCTACACACATGGTTAGAAAAAGGGTGAAGGTGTAAAGAGGAAAAAAAGATTGTGTTATTTACAAGAATTAAGAAAAATAATAATAACACTTTTTAATTATCTTTAATCTTTAGTATATATTAAAAGAAAGGATAATTTTATATATATTTTTACAAACTTCGTTAATTATGTATATATTCTAATAAAAGTTAATATTACGGGTATATCCACAAAAACTTTATAAATTCTCAAATATGTACTTATACTTCATTTAATAGTAATTAAATCAATTAAAAATTAATAAACATGATTTCTAATCTTATATACTTATTAAAAGAAAAAGATGATTACTTTATCATTTATATTTCCTAAAAAAATCTCCACCAATCATAGTCTTTCATTTAAAAAAAAAAATTAAAAAAATAGAAAATAAAGCATTATGACATCACATGGGGCCTCAAAGGCTTAAGTCTTCCGATTCTTTCTACATAATTACATTAATTGGAAGGGGTTTAATGTAAATTGTTAAGGGGGTAGTATGAAATATGTGAGGGGGTTTTAAGAAAATTATATATTAATGTAATTAGTTATAAGTTATTTAAAAATTATGTTTAATAACTTCAAATATATTTTGTTTTGAGAAAAAATAATTATATATTTGTAATCGTCTCATTTTTATTTACGTTTTGATATAAATTTTATCGGAATATGAGTTTTTAAAAAAAAATAATATAATTTAATTGTTTTATCAACATCTAAGTAGTTATTGGACATTTTATTCGTTTTTTATAGTTATTCCCTCTACATAATGTAGTCGATATAATCACTGATTTCTTGGTATTTCGATAAAAAGAATTAAAAGTATACTATAACTAATGGTTAGTGGCATAAAGTTGTTTACAAAACTACCACTACTGTTAGAGTTTTTTAAAATTAATTGTTAGTTGTGAGTAAATAACCCTTCAGAAACTAGAACTCTACATAATTACTCGGTAGTGAAACAACTGTAATGATAGTGAGTTTTGTAACTACACATACAACTTGAAATTTTATATAAAAATTTTAATTGTCTAAGTTTTCTTATTTTTGAACTAAGAACTTGATACCTAAAATAAAAGTTATTATTACATGGATATTTGAATTCAGTGAGATCTCGTGTTTTTAATTATATTTAATTGAATAATAATTACTCTTAAGTGATTTACGTATGTATAGACATAATATATTCTAGGGTTCAGTTCTCCAAAATGTATTAAACTATACCCAAAAATATATTGTGTGTATCCACCTTTCAAAAATTCTATTGTGTGTATTTAACTTTTAAATTTGGTGTTATTTTATGTATTAAACTTCCTATTGTATGTATTAAACTTTCTATTGTATGTACTAAACTTATACTTTTTTTTTGATTTTTTATGTATCAAAATACATACAATAACACCAAATTTAAAGTTCAATACACACAATAGAAATTTTGAAAGGTGGATACACACAATAGATTTTTGGGTATAGTTTAAAATATTTTGTAGAACTAAACCCTATATTCTATGTTAGAATATTATTTTCATGCGATCTAATTTGCGTATACTTAGATGGATGTCATCATTATTTAACTTTTAATAAATTTAGTTTACAATTTCAAATATTCAAATATATAATTGGCTAATAAAAATGTATTTAAAGCACTTGATATTATAACATTGACAATAATATTATAGTTATGTCTTAACAATGTCGGGATAAAACTCCATCACGAGAAACACATTAATATTATACTAAAAACTTTTAAACGTGTAATGTAACTTTATATTTCTTAAAAAGAGTATTTATAAAAAGTATTAAAAATACACGTTTTTACTCATGGATAATTATATTTGACGGTTTCTCGAGTGAAGAGTAAGGATTGGTTAAAAGTTTTAATTTACGATGATGAAGGAAACTATACTAATAAAACCATGAATGTTGTTTATAAAGAGGTTTTACAAAAAATTTAATGAATAATCTTATGTATGGATTTCAAAATTCTGTAATAGTTAATTATTTCTTATTTTTTTACGAGATTTTATTTTCCTATCTATGTTTTGTAATTATTTTTACTATATGTGTTATTACTCTTTAAAACTATATAAATTTAAAATTGACTTATATAATCTCGTGTTAATACACGGGTCGTTTACTAGTTTAATTTAAAAGTAAAATCTCTTGAATACCCTCCATCCATCCTTATCTTCTTCCTTTTTCACCCCATCTTCCACCATCAAAGCAGACTCCAAAGTCGTAGAAACTTCTTTCATCTTTTTACCTAATTAATCACCAATAATAGATTATTGTAAAGCAGCCCACTCTCCAAGACAAGCATCATCATAAGTACCAGACTATTTATGCCCTCTTTTCTTGTTCTAGCAGATCGTAAAGGTTCCGATTAAATCACTATATATACGAAGTTCCCTTCCGAATTAAAACTTGTGTAAAGAATTACACATGTACAATGGAATCGGATTGCAAACCCCACGCGGTTCCGGAACCAATGGTTACAGACCTACAAGTTATTCGTGAAACTCGAGATGGATAACATATTGACGCGAAACAGCGGCGGCTACAAGGCCTGACAGCGTTTGCAGAAAACCTAACAAAGATATTTTCGAGCACGACCATTGCCAAATCCAGATTAAGTTTGTTGTTGTTAAAGATAAGTTCATTGATTACCGGGATACTGATGATGAAATCGTTGGAAAACTAAAAGAAGTTTGTACGACTTTGGAGTATGCTTTGATGGTGGAAGAAGGGGTTGAAAAAGGAAGAAGATAAGATAGATGGAGGATATTTAAGAGATTTTACATTAAATTAAATTAGAAATTATGTTTATTAATATTTAAATGATTTAATTACTATTAAATGAAGTATAAAGACATATTTGAGAATTTATAAAGTTTTTAAGGATATACACGTAATATTAATTTTTATAAGGGTATATACGTAATTAACAAAGTTTGTAAGAATATATATAAATTATGCCATAAAAGAGTAATATTGTTTTTTTGAAAAGCAAAAAAACAATATTACTCTTAAATGCTTTTAAAAGAATTATGAATTATGCCATAAAAGAGTAATATTGTTATATATATGAAATATGTCATAAAAGAGTAATATTGTTATCTTACTTTTAGAATATTTTTCACTAATTATATCCATTTATTTTCTTAAATGCTTTTAAATTAGTTGTTTTAAATTCATGTTTTTCATTGTTTACTTTTCAATGAAGAATTAAAACAATCTCAGGGCCGGCCCTAAGGGGGTGCAACATGTGCATTTGCACAGGGCCCAACAACATATAAGGGCCTCATTTTTCTCTGATGTCTACACACATATATATTTAGTCATAGCCCAAGTATTCAAGGCCCAAACTAGTTTACCCAAATAAGATTAGGGCTTAAGCTTTGCCCTTTCCGTAGCCGGTTACAACCACGGTTTCACAATCAACCACAGTCGCAATTCGCAAACATCAATCGATGCTTCAACGGTTCCCAATGAAGGGTTTTTGAACCTGACCAAACCACCATATGACTCAAACTGGTCAAACCTGGGTTTGATTCTACTGGTTCAATCCTAAAAGCGGAACTGGATTGAACACAACCCTCTAAACCCCAAAAGGGTTAGGATCTTTAAAACTTACATGATCAACATAGTTTCTTGCAAAACAATCCACATAAAAGGTTATAGAAAGTATACCTGATCAGACTTGGGATTGCTAAAGAAAGTCCACCACTACTGCACCTCCGATTGAACTGGCTGCTAGACCGCTCCTGGATCACCAAGGCTTCAAAGAACTCAAAAGCTTGAGCCTACGTGTGTGTGTGTGTGTGTCCTTGCGTCGATCAACAAACCGAGAGATACCCTCTCGGTGTCCTTCTTGTTCGACGATAGAGAGAGAGCCGAGAGAGAGAGAGAGAGAGCGACGGTCGATGTTGAGGTCGACCGAGAGAGGGAGTTGCGACAAGGGAGAGGGAAGAATGGCTGCTAGGGTTTCAATCCTTATCTTATGTTATTATCTCTAATCCTTAAGGCTTAAGGATTATATATAAGGATTCGATTGGACCTAAGCCCGTTTAATTAAAAGCTCACTGGTTTTAATTAAACTTTCAATCTCTTCACTTTGACCCCCTGGACTTTACTAGTTAATTAATTAACTATTAATTAACTTAGTCCGTTAAATATTAAATCTTAATATTTAATTCTCTTTAAATAATAAATAACTATTTATTATTTATTTCCTTTTA
The DNA here is from genome assembly GCA_947179395.2 of Pulicaria dysenterica. NCBI lineage: Eukaryota > Viridiplantae > Streptophyta > Magnoliopsida > Asterales > Asteraceae > Pulicaria > Pulicaria dysenterica. The sequence continues at coordinate 106,264,226 of OX359288.1, read as the reverse complement.
ATAATTAATACAAACTGATTAATTATTTATTTCTCTCTTTTCAATAATTAATCCAACTGATTAACTATTTCGTTTATCTCTTTAATAATTAATCTAACTGATTAATTATTTCCTCTTTTTCTTTAATAATTAATCTAATTGATTAATTATTTCCACACAAACTTATGGTGAAGTCCAACTGTTCTGAATTGGGTATGTAGCAGTGTGACCCTTTAATCTCTTATAACATTGGATACAATGTGCCCATTAATTATCTCTGCACATAATCTAACACCCAAAACAACAATTGCAAACATCAATCGACATTTCGACGTTTCCTGAAACAACGATTGAGCATTGATACTTCCCCTAGTTCCACTTTTCCAGAAACAATTTTCAAGACTACCCATCGATTCTTAATACTCGGGCGAAGAAGAAACACTCAACATCGATTATGTTCATTAGAAACCCTACCCTTTCGATTGACAATTCTTATACACGAGAAACACACTTGACACGAGAAACAGTCAACATTCAGTTTTGTTCTCTCTACTCTCATCTCTCATCTCTGTTAGAAGGCAGTAAACACAAGTAAGCGAAGCCTCGAAGTCAAAGGTAACAGAAGATATTCATGTTTGTTCTCTACTCTGATTCAAAATTTGTAAGTTATAACTTATCAAATTAATCCATTAGATGTTTCTGTTTCAGATTCTTTTTTTATTAATGCCTAACTTTTTTTTGTTAAGAGGCTTAATTTTGTTTGAGATTTAGACAATTCGACTCTATTTTGATTATCTGAATCTCTGTTGAGGTTAGAGTAGTAGTGTTCTGATATATGAATTTTTTAGTTTAATGACTAATTATGAATTTATAATTATCTGATTATGAATCTATTATTGAGTATTAGGTGCTCTAATAATTTGATTATTTACCTTAATTAGTTATAGGGCCTATTTTTGTGAAATTGTACAGGGCCTCTAAAATCTCAAGACCGGCCATGAACAATCTTCATCACTTCTAAAAAGAACTTCAGCGAGATAGTCTTCAAGAAAAAACAACACGGTTTCAATAGAACAACAGACGACAATCATTTTCAGAACATATATAGCAGCATCAGTTGCAAATAACGGAAGAACTTTAGGGATATCTTTAAGCGATATATCTAAGCTTAAGTTTCATGTTAATTCATAAACATATTTAATAGTAATATATTATTTGTTTATATTTTATTATCATGTTTCAGTAGACCTAATTAAAGACGTTTATCGTTTATTTATATCTATTTATATAAAAAACAATATTGGTAGAGAATGCAAACAATGCTCGTATCGTTCATTATCGTGATATTTTTGTATGATTTGCGATTGTTTACTATATAGATGTTTGTATTATTTAATACAAGAGATATTTAAAATTTATTTTTTTCATCTTTATATTTGTTCAAGGTCCTAATGTAGTTATCATTTTCCTTTAAAAAAACCTTATCCGCGGCCGCCGGCGGCAGCTTTTGTTATCCAGGGAGCGTGGACCAAGCTTGTCTATGGCTCTTGCAACTTGACTCACACTTGAAAATCCCTTTTAATAGAAATTAAGTTGAAAATTTAAATAAGTTGAAACAATAAGAAAATGTAAAAGAGGAAATTAATTAATCATAGAAAATTAGAAATTTAATAGTAAACTTGGGGAAAAAATCAATCTTTACTTACTACTTTATATATTCTACACTGTTAATTAAAAAAATGAAACCACTAAAGTATAGCTCTTTCTTTAACTTTTGTTCCATGGTGATGGATGGTATACGTAAATGCATGCTTAATTGCTTTTATTTATTTTATTTATTTTTTTGATGTTTTTATAGTCACTAATATTGTATTAACCTATAATCAAGTATGTAAATATTTTGTGCAAACAAAACAAAACAACTATCTTCACCCAGCAATTTCATGTCTTTCACACCCCAACAATACTTAAATACAATAATACCCTTATTTTTAATAATATTAATATTTTACTTTAAAACGAAACACTAACTATTATCAGTTTATTAAAAAATCAATATGAAGTTTTTATATAGAAGGTTCGTTGATTTAGTAAAATAATTAACTCTATCTAATAATTACTTTATTCAATATTTTACATGATGGATAGATTAGTAATTTGGTAAAGCACTTGTCTCTCATAAAGGTCAATGGTTCTAGTCTCGTTAGGTTTCAATTAGGGATGGCCAAAAGGATACTTAGAAAATAAGTCACGTGTAGAAACTAGTTAGATCGCGTATATCTGAGTCTAAGGTTTTGCGTCCTGGAAGAAGCCTAGAAAAACTACTTTTAAAAAACTTAAATAAAATGAATAAACCTCGATAAAATATGACACCACAAAAAAAGTGAAAGATTGTTCAAATTAAACACGAGTTAATAAATAAAGAAAATCAAACGACTTTTATAAATATTTAGTTCAACCGCAACACCAAAAAATATTAAACCTTGTTATAATAAAATCATAAAAATCAGATCGAAAAAAACAAAACGACAATTTAGCCATAAAACAAAACCGGGCATGTGGAGGGCACATGCTTTAAAGTCACTTATTTTATGTCTATACTGCATTTCATATGGAGTTAGTTTACTGATTGATAGGATGCAATTTCACTACCAAATCAACCATAGTCACTTTTTGGCATATATTTTATTAGAATACGTAGAACTTTGGTATCAATCATCACGTATAATTGAAGTAATCGTATAATGATATAATGAATTTGATAGTAATCATAGTATGAATGTATGCATAACGGAGAGTATACAGCCAATAATACATATATTTTAGGGATAATTTCATATATATCCTTCTAAAATTTCAATATTACGTATATATTCTTTCATATTTTAATATTACGTATATATCCTTTTAAAACCTCTTAAATATCATATATATCCAAATACTTATTTTATTATTATTTAATCTTTTTAAAAATCAATAATCTTTATTATCTATCATATTTATTTTCTAATTTACTATATTGCCCTCGTATAGTATCAGATTACTTTTTAGCCAAAACCATTGTGTACCCTCCAAACCATCGATTCTAAAAATTGTGCCCTAGGTTCCAGTCGATCCTTGCGATGCCTCCATCTGATCCTTGCGATGGCTTCAAGATTCAAGATTCCTACCAGTAATCGATTGATTGGAGTTGCTTTACTTCCCCAAACGACTGATTGAAAGTGCTAATCTTGCCCAGCCATCGAGAAGCGATCGAGCAGCCAGCGTCGATTGAAGCTGCTAAGTTCCCCACACTTTCGATTGAGCAGCGTCAATTGAGCAGTTTCATACATCATCTTCCCCAAACGAATTCTAGTTTGTTGATTTTTAGGTACTATCGAGTGAGCACTGAATGAAGCTGCTGATTCTGGTTTGTTGATTAGTACCATCGAGGCATCGAGTGATCAATTGAATGTAGCTGTTAAACTGTTTTCATCGATTGAATGATTTTTAGGTACCATTGATTCAGTACTGCTGATTCTGGTTTGTTGATTAGTACCATCGAGTGATCGATTGAATTTAGCTGTTAAACTGTTTTCATCTATTGAACGACTTTTAGGTACCATCGATTCAGTACTTCAGTAGTTATTGAATGAGCCGTTCCATACATTATTTTCATCGAGTGATCAATTGAATGAGTAGTGATTGAATGAGCAGTTCCATACATTGTTGAATGAAGCGATTGAATGAAGCTGCAAATCTGCTAATGCTAATCTGCTACTGCTAAACAGTTTTTGAACAACCTATTATATCAATCGCACAAGAGACCTCAATTGCAAGACTCGCAAGAAGAATGAACAAGATGATCGATGAAACAGCGGAGAATGAACTGGCAGTTGAAGGTTTATAGGCACGTACATTCAACAGGGCACAGTAGATGGGGTAAAAAATAGGTTTACTAATCGAACATCATATAAGGGTAATATGGTAAATGAGAAAATAAAGATAATAGATAATAAAGATTGTTGATTTTTAAAAAGATTAAATAATAATATATAGGTATTTGGATATATATGATATTTAAGAGGTTTTAGAAGGATATATACGTAATATTGAACTTTGAAAGGATATATACGTAATATTGAAAGTTTAGAAGGATATATATGAAATTATCCCTATATTTTAAATATTGAATTGCTTAATAATTTAGGGTTTATAAAATTTCATTTATAACTTTATGGTATTTATACTAAATACTCTAAACTATCACTAATATCGTATGTAAATTATTAAAAGCTTAGATGGTTATTTCTAGTTAGCCATATGCAATGGATACACACATATGCACAAATTATACAAAAATTTAATGATGTGCATGGTTCTACTACAAAAAGATTCGATTTACAAATCGGGGATCATAACTTTCGTGATGATGTTGTCTAGCATATTTGACACTTCCAGTTAAGTTAACTACCAAAAATTGATTTATTTCTATTGTTTAATGCAATTCGTTGGTTAGTTCTAATTAATGAATTATTATGCATTTAGTGTTTTGCTTTTATATTTACTCAGAATTTTTATCTTATTTATTTGTGTGTTTTATAGAATAATTTTGTTTTTAAAAGTGAGTATGTTCCATTCTTCTGTTTAAGAACTGCGCCCCCTTGTCACCTTAGCTATTTGATTAAGGCTGGAAAGAGGTGCTTGCGAAACTTCAACCTTAATTTGACAGAGTGACGGACTTGATGCAGGGCCATATGTAGCCTGTGCAACATATCACTCTTTTTTATAGTGTAAATTTTTTTTCAAAATTTTTGTTTTTATATATGGGTGCACAACAGGTTAAATTTTAGTGTGTAAAACATGATATTCTTAACAATGACAAAACAATTTAAAAAACCCGTAATTAACCAACTAATCAACATATTCATTAAGCAGAAAAAAAAAAAAACAACGGTTTTATATCAATAGAGGAGAAGTGGTGAGAGGTTTTATATCTTTTGTTTTGTATTTCTACTTATCTTTTTACCTACAACATCAATAAACGTATCAAAATAAAAGAGATTTTTTGTATCTACTCACTCTGAACATCAATAAAAATGTAAAAATCAAAGAGATAAAAGAGAGAGAACTAGTGATAGGAGGAACAAAAGAAGATAGAACAAGCCTTGACGCCATAGACATAGTTAGACATCAATTTCTACCTTGTGTGCGATTAGATGGTTTTAACCAAAGCAAGGTACAAGTTTTAATGAAGAATGTAGAACTAGTAAGAATCTTACGACTGAATCAAATTATTCAAACTGAATTAACTAATCAATTCTTGTTTACTAAAACAAGATCTAGCTCCCCTAGTGTATTTATGCATCAACTTTCCCTTTGAATCAAATTAATTTTCCAAATTAACATATAAACATTAAATAATAGCAAAACAACTTTGAACATATTCAGTTTGTTTTGCGTCGGTTTGACTTTATATATTTCTCTTGGTTTTCAATCAACCCGGGATCAAACTGGAAATTTCATTAATGTTAAACCGAATACTGGACTAATGGTGTTGTGTTAGGACTAGTTTCATTATATGTCGGTCTCTGGGTTTAGAACTGAACATATTATAATATTTTTTGTGCTACTGGTCAAATCTTGGATTGCGTCCGCCGTCTGCCCTTGGATATACTGTAACATGTGGTCGTAACAGTTATTCTATGTGTACTCTTAACCACTGGCGTATCCGGTTAGCAATGGGGTCCTGGATCCCCTACAGATCCAGATAAACTTCAGACCCATAGTGCAAAAATATGAAAAGTAGAGATTAATCTATATTATCTATACCTAGCTTGAAGCCCCCGTCCCCTTTTACCCATGCCCTTTCCCCCTGTGAGACTCGAGAGAAACGTTTAACAAGGAGAAATGTCATCTGCTACCGATCAACTGTGATCGTCGCCCCCTCAACGACCTAATCGGCACGTATATTGAACCATTGAAACCATTGTCCATCATCCGTTAGTCGCCGGTCAAACACGACCAAGTCCCAACCGTTGACCGGCCTTTATCTTCTTTATCTTGTAAGTCTCAAATCTCGATTTTCTTCTCTCACAACTATAGTTTGACTGTTTGTTTCAACAGCTTAATAGGATTTTAAAATGTGAACACAAACACATAGTTCATACTGTCAATTTATTTAGAAATCAGGGATACTAGGGTAGAGATTGACTGAATGAGTAAATTGTTAATTACACTTTATTTTCTGATTTAGGGTTGGTATACGTATCAAACAATCTTGTTGGTGTATAGAACTTTAAAACTTGTAAATTGAACACAAACACATAGTTCTCCACTGGATTTAACAGAAGAGATTTCGTTGTTGCTTGTTTCAATTGGTTTTTAGTCTTTTTGGTGACATGGTTATTCAAGTTTGTTGTTATCAGTTAGGTTTATTGTCTTAAGACATGGAATAGGAATGCATTTCTAATGCTTAACAAGCAAAACCTCTCAAATTATACTTAAAAGACTGCTTTTTGCTTTTTGAATAAATTTTTAAATGACAGCCAATCATGTAGTGACTATCTAAAAAGTTTGACCCAACCTGTTAACCAAATATGGTTTGACTTTTACATAAGTTGTCTTGCCATTTTTAATGGTGCCCCCAATAGAAAAAAAATCTTAAATCCGTCACTGCTCTTAACGTAACAATGCGATGATGCCTACATAGGTGATTAAATGACTACATAGCTCTTAATTCTTGGTGGTGGCTACTGGCTACTATAGTTTTTACGTGGCCCAAATTCGTTTGTTTCTATTATTTTCGTTACGGGCCTTACCATTGGAATTTGTATGACACATGCTTATAGTTTAATCATAAACACAAGTCGGCCTGTATTTGACTTTTCAGTTTTTTAAAATTTCAAAACAAGACAAACTTCTTAGATAAATAAGGTATCGAAAGATGATTTGTACATAACAAAAAAATACATATCATCCGCTGCAAGCATAACATCAACACATTATGGTATAACAAGAGACATGTGATTGTTGTATGACAAGCAAACAAATTATCACATATTTTGTCAATTTGGAAGTGCATATATGTTACCATATCAGATTAGTTTTACAGCTAACACGTCAAGAACAAAAAAAAAAAGAGTGAAACTAGCATTACACAATGCATAAGCTTATTTCATAAGATACAAAATTTTGCAAGCTAAAAATAACACGAGAAGTGTGGCATACAATGATGAAGCAACGGCAAATGTACCTAGGATTTCTGCTGCTAAAGGAGACCTATTTTCCTAGTCATGTAAAACGATCAGACGACCTACTTGCAGCATGGGAATTCAGTTCTTGTGTTGTGTTATTGGGATTGGGTTTCTGGCTACCGAAGACTTTCCCAAGATATTTAATGATTGCATTCGCTGCATCTCTTTTCCTGCAACCGAAGAAAAGTTAAACCAAAAAGTATTGTGCTAACAGAATCAAAGAATCAACTCAGGAAAACGCCTTCTATTGTTATATAGAAGAAATTCATACAGATTTTCAGTTTGAAATCCAGTATTTGTTAGAAAGCTTCCTAATTCATTACAACTTGTTGAAAATATCGGTCTTAGTCCACATGATTCCACATTTGTTTCATTACTAGTGTGTATATTCGCCTCAGTTGTATAAACTTGTTTCAAGTTATGTCTAGAGACAATTGTTGTACTCTCATGGGACAAAATCTTCAAGATTTTTAAGCAATCATTAAACTTGAAAAAGAAATCAAGGGAATTTGTACTTTTTATTCCATACCTTCTTCTATGGTAAGCTGAATTGCTCTTTTTTCTAACTCGACTGCATGTCTGCTAAGCTCCAAGGGCGATAAACGCAAGAGCACTATAAGATCAAAGAAGCATAAGAGCAAAACAGATTCATTAATTATTAAACTTCAAAAGCTTATTTTCAGCAAAGCTATCAGACACTAAACTTTTACAAAAGAAAGGAAAAAGGGAAATCAACTCAACATACATTGAATATTATCTCTAAGATCAGATCCATCACATTGCTTGATGAAATTCTGCAAGCTTATGTATCGGTCTGCCCTCTGTTCATCCTTGGACTCTTTAAGCCTAGGAACATATGTTTTCGAAGCCATTTGGTTTGGTGCCACTAAAGAACCATAACTCATATTCTTCACATTTATCTGGCTTGCTTCTTGCTGAATATGACGTGAACTTGCAGATTGTGGATGACCCGTGATTTGTTCTGTAACACCCGCATTTCTTCCTTTGTTTCCTTCAGATCCATATTTTCTACGGCTGTAATTCAAATGCTCATGTGCACTATCATTGCTCGAGAGTGGAGGTAAAGCATAGTCAGGTGTAAGCCTTTTAGTACCACATGTTTTAGACGCATCAACAAACATTTGTCCCTCAACTGGAAGTAAAATCTCTGAATGGCTCTTATTGTTCTGCACATCTCTCAGAGCTACTTTTTTGGGTGCTGCCAGTTTGCGGAATGTATTGGTGCCGCCTACATTGGCCTCAACCTCAATTGTATTGATCTCAGGATTAATCATTTTAATACCTAAGTAAACAAATCCTCCACAGCTTTGTTCAAATCACCTGCCAAGAAGATGAATCCATCAGTGAAAAACAAGTCTTTTTATCCAGGCATGCAGTTAACACGATTAAAGCGAGACAAGTGCTAGCTTAGGTTCAACAAACAGAGAAACTGATCTATATAAAGAATTAAACCATGAAAAACATAAGAAATTAGCAAAGATTTTCTAGGAAATTAAATTACCACCACTGCAAAATACACAATAATCAGACATGAGATGGGCATCCAGATCAGATGATAGTAACCTGCTGGATGCTTCACAAATCCATAATAGATAATAACCATTTATAATATCAAGCAAATGAAGCATAAGCAATTGATAATCCTTACTCAATTCACAGCAAAATGGGGATAATTTAGACTACACTGCATTTCAATAAATCGGTAGGAACTATAACTGCGACCAACGAAACAGAAACTTAATCTGCGAAACGCAAGTAATTGACTCAAAAATATAGCTAACTAAACATTAATCAGACAAATCAGATTGGGGTTTGTTTGATTTGGCACATAAATAAAAGTATAATGCCCTAAAAATGCTAGATATTTTCATGAATGACAAATGTTGAAAAGTAAGAAGCGTGAGCAACAAAATCAATCTTCAAATCACATCTAAATTCAAGTTAAGTAGCAAAGAAATGATTTGAGAATCAAGAATTACACGATACTAAGCAAAGAGGTTGCGATTTAAATTCCGATAAACCGTTGTTTGAATTGAAGTGAAGATTTACCCTTTATAGCAGGAACTTCGGCCGATCCAAAGGGATTAAAGAAAGACGGCGCGAGACAAATACAATGGGGGTTTTCAAAACAAGGATTGGCTCCAAAGGAAGCCCAACCAAATGGTAAAGTCCCCATTTTTTCTTTCTTTCTTTTCTTTTTTTATTTTTTTTTCAATTTTGAATTTTGAAAACAAGCAACTTTTGAGGTCATACGTTCATACACGACACACATATACCATAAGAGCGCCGGTTGTGGTAACTAACATTACTATCATCATTAATTATCACATCAATATCACTAACTTATTAGTAGTCACCTGGAATGATAACTAGCACAATTACTATCATTTGACCAACATAAATATTTATCTCAATTTCTTTTGCTTGAAACAAACATAAAATGTTTAACGAGGGAATTTGCTCGTAAGCCCGTTCACGATTAACTCCCTCATGAGCATACAAACGAAGTTCGGCAATAGGGATAACAAGCTTTGTGCTCGTGAATTGCATGGAAGAAACGAGTAGCCATTGTAGGTGACCTAAGGTTGCATGGAAGTAACTCCCTCATGAGCATACAACCGAAGTTCGCCACCAGCCGCCATATTCGATAAGTGCCTTAATCTATATATGTACTACAATCGTCTTCAACTAGGCCCTGTGCACCTTTGATGTGTGAAATCTTTGACATCATCTTCGTTCATGATTATGTTTCGTCATCTCATTGCTTGATTTCAAATTCATTTTAGGGTTCAATGAAGCTCTTGTTGATTTAAGTATGCATAGAGATCCGATCACTACCATGCCCTAGTCACCATCAAAGACTATGAAACCAGTGTGAATTCTACAAAAGTGAGTTTTTAGGGAGGGGGGTTATCGGTGCATTTTTGTGTTTTATTATAATTTGTTTGATGATTAAAATGAAGTTTCATTTTTAAGAGATGCAATTGTTTCAAGTTAGAATAACAACTGTTTTAGATTATTGTATCTGATTTTTACTTGCATTTTTTCTTTGATCAAATTTTTAATTGAAAGGCAGTTGTCATAATAACTACATTTTGGTTGAAAAATGAATTTGACATAATATTCAGTTTATAGTTGAAAAAAGAATTCATGGACTTTAATTTATATATGAATGTGCAATCTAAAGTGCCCTTGGCCTAATGGTATCAAAAGGTTTCAAGGTATTTTTCTCTTTATGAGATTAAGGGTTTTAAGGTTTGTATGTGTTAGCCATTTAAAAAATATGGATATGTAATTTTATTGTAGTTGAAAAAGTCGAATTTTATATCTGAAAAGCGTCGATTTTGATGAAAATGCAGTTGATTATACATGTCTATACTATTTGTTGTGGATGATATGCATTCGTTGTTTGGTTTCTTCATTTTTCAATTCTTTATTTTGGGTGTCGCTAATTGTGGGTATGCATTTTGGTATATATTTTGGTGGTTGTTAATTGTGGATTAAAAAGTAGTTGACTATACATTTTACCGAATGTAATGTTATAGTTTTTTTTTCATGTTAAAAATGGACACGAATAAAATTATAAAATAGGCAAATCTTTGAATGATACTATGCACCACTAATCAGATGCTTACGAGTTACTATTGATAAAAAGGCTAACGTTCGAGATCTATGTAATATTTATGTCAACAAGAGCAACAAAATAATCTTCAATCATCCTAGAAGGCGGGCGACCGTAATCTTGTTTAATAAACCGAACCATTGACCTAACTAAGAAAATAACTCGATTAGCTAGGAAACTAGATAATTACTTACAAATAGATATACTTAATTAATTAAGATGCTAAATATTTCATTCAAGCCCCTCATAGTTCAACAACTTGTTCCCCGACTCTCTTGTGCCTGTGGTGGTTCGTCCCCAACTACCCTCTTGGTCCTGGTTCTATCATTTACTATGAATCAGACTCACAAACCTTAGAATGACGATGTGCATCGTAAACCGATGCTTACAATTGATAAAATAAAATTTGACTTTTAAGACTCAAGTAATCTCACATAGTCCCCGTCAACAAGAACAACAACAATAACCTCCAATCATTCTAGAAGGCGGTCGGCTCTAATCTTAAATAAACCAAGCCTATTGACCTAACTTGATAAAATAGGAAACTACTCGATAAATTAAAAAAGTAGATAATTACTAACAAATAGATAGATTTAATCTAAATATGTAATATGTCTTTCAGACTCCTCATTGTTCAACTTTTTTTTAATTGCCCTGAGGCTCTGGTGGTTCGGCCCCAATTGCCCTCTTGGTCCATGTTCGTATAATAATCTTGAACATTAATAAGATAGAATTAATCGAAAGGTTAAGAGTTTTTTTTCAGAAAAAATAGAGTCGGGGACTGTTATAAAAGAAGTTGTATTCCATTTTTGGTTTCTTTCCTACTATTAACAGAGGTTTTTTGGGTAGTTGGGTTGTATAACTATAAATAATCGTGTTTCATTAACAGAGGTTTCTTGGGTTGTATAAATAATCGTGTTTCTATATAGTACAGACTATTTTAACATCCTGTGTATAAACATGGAGACGATGAAAGTTACTTTTAAATCTTTTTAGGGTTTTTTAGAGTACTAACATGTATAGATAATAAAACTATCAAACATGCATAGAATATGTAATGTATTTAAACGACAAAATTGAATCATTATTAGGACTTGGAAAATCATTCATAGTTTCAACAATGGTGTTTTGGAAGAAGTTAATTTTCGTACATGATTAACCAATTTAGGTTTAGAATAATATGATACAATCCTGAAATTTGAAATTATATAAAAATCATTTTCTTCTAATTAAGACTCGAACGTTGTTAGTAACATTTTTTTAAGGGTGGCGGTTATTCTGTAAACCCTGTTGAGAATACATATTTAACTAAAAAATGCTAATAGAAATTATGAAATATGAACAGATAATATATATATATATATATATATATATATAATTTATATCTATTAAAGATTACCTAATCATCCATGAATATCATCTAAAGGCTAAATGAATTTATTTGATTGTCATTAAAGAAATCTTTTACATTAGAATTATAATATATGTTTAACTTCACTATTTAGGTATATATTTTAGTATATTAAACATATATTGTTTTTAATTTTTGGTATTTACCAATACTAATCACCTATAAATATGAAAAGTTTGAAAATTTAAAAAACTTTATTTGCTAAATTTAGTTTTAATTGTTAATAATCACACTTAATATGAGAGAAGTAAATATATTAAAAGTAAGAGATTGTTATTAGTAATCATTAAGAGTTTATTTTTTTTAATTATAAAATAAAAGGTTGTAATTAGTAAAAAAATTATAACAAATCAACTAAAACCAAAATGATATATAGGATCCGTGTCTGTCTTTAGGAGATGTGAAGGTTTAGAGAGAGAAATTTTAAATAAAAAAAAAGACTAAAAGCAAATACAAAACATGTAATAATAAACCTTTGGATGGACATAAGACTTCTAACGTTACAATAAAAAATGAATATGAAGTGTGATTGTTAAATTAAAATTGTTTTAAGCTCCAATTGGAAGTTTTGAAATCATGTTATGTCATGAATTAGCTGCTTTGAACCGGTGAGCCTCTGTTCAACAAAAGAAAAAAAAACAGCGGTCTTTTAACGGAATAACAGCAATAAGCTGATTTAATCGTCCCATGAAGATCTCTGCAACTAAGGTTTCAATACCATTCACCGTTTTAAAAACTTAGAAATTAAACCAGTGCCTTCTTTAAAGCTATGCATAACGTGCTGGGGGAAACAAACATAGAAAGTGCAATATGACTTGACATTTAGAACACGCCAATCTTACATATCGAAACAAGAACCTACTTAGCGTTGATTACCAGAATCCATCTTTTAAGTGAATTCAACTCTAATTCACCTCCCTCTACCAGGAGCCCCAGCTCCACGACCAGCTGCCTGAGCCTGCATAACAGCAAATGACCTTCAGTAACCAAATCTCAAACACATTTGGAAAGGAAAAAAAAGAAAGATTAGCCATTTGAGTTAATTTCAGGGTATGGAACAATTATTCGGCAGCTGTTATTGATAGCAGAGCAAGAAAGAATGATGAGGATGCTGAAGAGAAGTTTTCAGTAGATAGACCAGGGCCACTTTTGTAGTTTTGTATAATTTCATTCCTAGTCACCAAGAAAGTTCATGGTATGAACTTCAAAATTAGTCCATTACAGACTCATTCATTTGCTCTGAGAGCAAAACTGAATCAAAAGAATTGAAATGTAAACCGTATGAATTTGAACTCTGTCTCCAATTTATAGATAACAGCAATACTTACTCGGGCTCGCATGGCAACAGCACGGCCCCGACCAACACCAAGTGCTGAACCTTTGCCCTTCAAGAAATAAATTTTGAGTGCATTAGAGAACAATAGGGAATCTAGAAACATGCACACACTGAGAGTCCGCGAAGATACCTTAATTCTAGCTTCCAAACGCTTGAACATTGGAGCATTCTTAAGCATGTCTGGTATGATCATAAACCTGCATGAACTTGTTAGACTCTACCCATTTTGGCAATTCTAATATTCCATTATATGATATTATGATGTTAGGAAAATCAAAACTGTGTAAATGTTTCATTTATATATTTAATCACACTTGTTATTCTTTGATTATGCATAAATATAAATATGAGAATTAAGAATTGGGTATTTGGGTGCCATACAATTTTTTACAATGACATTCCTAAGACTATTATTGTTTATTCCGATGATACAATTAAAAAGAAATATAAAGATGACTCGTCATTGACAATAGTCGACAGTCGATTGATGAACAAAAGTTGATTGATGCCCTCAATATACATTTGATACATTTTTCTTTTAAAATAGTATGCATAAGTTTGTAGCTAGCTTCTACAGTAGTGGTAAATTACTGAATTTGTCCTGTAATCAGTCGACATAGAATTTTTAATTATTTATTTATTTTTTAATTTTCTTTTCTTTTGAATCAGTACAATATTTTTTTTGATATAAACTACAATGAAATCTAAAAAATAGCCCTACCAATGAATAATGATTATCTAACTATTACAATTTCAAACAGCCAAAGCACATACTTGACTATGTGACTCTGACTATTCCATAATCCATACCATTTAAAAAGGCAAATCCAAACACACCCCTAGTGTTCCTAAAAAAACAAAAATATGTATAAAGAGCTGAAATCAAAGAATGATTACAAACCTGACTTTGCTTCCCCGGATAAAGACATGCTCAAGTTGAGCCACCTTTCCATCCTGCAGATATGCAAACCAACATCAAGCTGAAGTTGTACATTGGAGGAGGAAGAAAATCTTAATTCATAATAAAGTTCATGTTTGAGGATTTCTATCTATGTTAAAAGCAAAAAAGGAGGTTTGTGTTCAAATAACAGTTTGGGAGTTGTATATACAACCTAGAACTGAACTAAATTCATTTTAAAAACTTCTTAAGTAAATATCATTTTGTTTTATCTTCTTCATAGTGCTCGAAAGATGTAAACATATCAAAATCATCAAGTATATTCCATGGGTTCCTCACAAGAGTTTCTTCCACAACTATACTGTTTTAAGTTGGAGATAAACCTTGCTCAACAGCCAAACCTAGTTTTTCACCGTGGCATTTGCCATTGCACTGGAACTCGACACAAATTGTCACCTTAGAGGTTCAGAAAACAAGCAAACCTCGATCTTAGATCTTAAGTATTTAATCACAATGTGTAAGCACAAGCTTTCAAAATCCCTTGTAACAAGAGTTCCAGCATACACTAAATGCTGTAATATACTTCCCACGATTTTTGAAAATACCATGGTTCTTTAGAGGGCTTGAAGAACAAAAGGTCACAAATGATCACAATGGTTTTGTTAAAATTTCTGCAACTGTACTAGCCATTTTAAAAACTATACTCGGTTAATAACAATGGTTACAACTTACGAACGTTGATCACTTTTTCCAAATTTCAAACATCAGTTTTACAAATTTTCAATA
The DNA here is from genome assembly GCA_947179395.2 of Pulicaria dysenterica. Lineage (NCBI taxonomy): Eukaryota > Viridiplantae > Streptophyta > Magnoliopsida > Asterales > Asteraceae > Pulicaria > Pulicaria dysenterica. The sequence goes on along the minus strand of OX359288.1, from coordinate 106,248,938 downwards.
TTGCGAACGTTTCACAACCATTTCGCAAACTTATATCGAGACAACTTATTCTGGATCTAAGCACATTCTTAAAAAAAAAGGTTTAGGGTTTAAAAACAATTAGATTAACACTTATTCTAATACAACATCTTAAGAACATACCGTTCAGAGCCACCCACAAAAAAAAAAATAGGGTTTCAGTCAAAGGCTTTATAAAACCGACAAAAGAACGCAAATCAAGAATAGACGTAACGATAAACAGAAATTTAGAAACTATAAACCGACTCCACTGTATTGAAAAATTAAGGAGTAGTTACCTTGGCTGTGAAAGTGATATTTTCTAGCTGGCAATTCCAGTTGTCTTCGCATTCTATCATGCTTCCTCTGTAAACTTCTCCGCTCTTGAGTTCTACCGTGACTATGTGTCCGGCGGCCTCGTGTAGCAGCTTCACCGGAATCCCTAGGCTCCGACTCATCCTGGTTTGATTTTCTGTCCCTTTAGGAGTGTGTGCTGATCGGCGGCGAGGGTTGTAGTCGAAGGGTTTTGAAAACGGACTACACCGTCATTGGGGGGGTCTAAGTAGACGGAAATAAGGTTAAGGGCACTTTGGTCAAACCCGAATATTTATTTATAATCAAAATGAATAAATTAAAATAATCAAGGGTAAATAATAAAGGAACTAGTGTTACACAGTTGCTCTAAGTAAAACTTTTATCTAATACTTTATTTATATATATATATATATATATATATATATATATATATATATATATATATATATATATATATATATATATATGTATATATATATATATATATTCTTTTTAGATAGTATAAAATTATCTTTCATGTCTAAATTTTTTAGTATAATATTAATGTGTTTTTCATAATAAAACTCCATTATGACATTGTGTATAACCATAATATTATTGTTGATGTTATAATTTTAAAAGTCATTTTTATTAGTCAGTTATATATTTGAATCTTTAAAATTGTCAATTAAATTTATTAAAAAATAATTAATTATAACAACAATTTAGGTATACACAAATTAGATTGCATAAAAATAAGATCCTAACATATAATAGATTATGTATATACATACGTAAATTGCTTAAGTATAATTTATTATTTAATTAAATAGAGTTGAAAGGACAAGATAACATTAAATTCAAATATCCATGTAATAATAATCTTAATTGTATGTACCAAGTTATTACTTAAAAAATAAGAAAACGTAGATGATTAAGATCTTTATATAAAGTTTTAAGTTGTATGTGTAGTTACAAAACCCGCTAACATGATGGTTGTTTCACTACCCAGTAATTATGTAAAGTTATAGTTTAGGTATGGTTATTTACCCACACACACTAACAATCAATTTTATTGAGCGTTAAAATGGTAGTGGTAGTTTTGTAACAACTTTATGTCACTAACCAACGGTTTTGAAAGACCTACTAAATGATTATCAAACATATAAATTTTATCATAATACGACATAATTTATAAGACATTACAGTTTTAATTCTTTTTATCTAAAAATAAAAAAATCAGTGATTATATCGACTATATTATGTATAGGGAATGAATATAAAAAACGAATAAAATGTCCAATAATTACCTAATCGCTGCTCTCGATGGATAAAACAATTGAATATACTAATTTTTAAAAAACGTCATATTACGATAAATTTATATCAAAACGTAGATAAAAATGAGATGATCACAAGTATATAATTATTTCTTCTCTAAACAAAATATATCACAAGTTATTAAAGATAATTTTCAAACAACCTATAATTAATTACATTAATATATAATTTCCTTGTAACCACCGACATATTTCATACAACTCGGTCACAATTTACATCCAAACCCTCACAATTGTATTGGATTTAAATGTAATATTACAAAATTTCCCCTAATCTACCAATCAACGCACACTATTTTTCCATGTCACTATTACACATCATTAATGACATCATCATTTTTTATGACGTAACACTTTCTCTCAGCTCTGTCAACAATCAATATATATATATATATATATATTAAATTGGTACTCTCACAAATTTCTTAAACGAAAAATTTAAGATGAGCATTATTACTAAATTATCCTTCATTTATAATATTTGTAAGAACATCATAGATGATACATTTACTGGCAAAAATTTTGATAAAAAAATGGAAAGAACACGAATTAGTTGTGTATAACTTTTATAGGGAAAATGACGTGCAACCAAGCACCTAGATACGATAGATTTTTCACACTCACAAACACATAAATTGGAAAATATTAAATGACTAACATACCCCTCACTCAAAGTATATTAGAGTATATCATATACTCTAATATAACTAAACCAAACCAAATCATTTATACTTAAAAACTTTAATCAATGCTTTATATACGATTTTCATATATATTGTATTGATCGTATTCTCAAGTATGAAACAACCTTCATTTGTTATACTCTTTAAAACTCTACGTCATCTACAAGTTTAAAATTTTGAAAATATTTTTACAATTTTCAAGTTTAACATATATGTAAATGTAGCAAATCAAAAGACCAAAGTCCTATAAAAGTCTAAATTATGAAAATCATAGACACTTTACTGCTATCAATTAATCCAAATTGTTATCCATAGAACATATAGTTTTTATATATTTAGACATTTTACAAAAAGAAACAATCCGACATAAATAATATTTAGATATTAGAATCACCCCTTATATCGTGATCTCGAATTCTTATAAATAAAATGATTTAGAAGAGCACTTGGAAAAAACATTTTTAAATTTTCTTTTAAAAAGGTAAAAAAGTTAAATATAGGGATTTGAAAAATAAACTTAAACTAATCTCATATTGAATCATTTTCTTTTAGAAAATAAGAGGATTTACATTTCCTTCTCTTCATCTTTATGTGTGCAGTATTTAGATTCATACATAAGATAGCGTAAAAAACAATACTATTTAAAATAGAAAAATGATTCGTAATATTAATAAACTCACAAATCATTTAAATGAGTAAATACTAAATTAACTTTTATTAAAATAAAATATTACTGTAATATTACCTGATGATATTAAAACTGAATATAATCCCATTTTGAATTACAGTTGATTTTGTTATTTATAAAGTAACTCTGCCTTAAAAAAAAAATTCCCATTTTGAATTAACTTTAGTTTTCATTATTTTTAAAGTTCCTGTAATTAAAAATCATTAAAAGAGAGAAATAAATATCCTTTGCCCTCTTATGATTGTCGCGTTTGAAATCCACATGGCATCATCACGGTACGCATATGCCTTGCTTCCCTTCTCGTATCAGTCAAATAATTCAAAACAAATCATTCAGAGGTACTCGAAATAGCAAAAGTGAGAAGAATACATATGCTTTCCTTTGAGAATTCAATGTGGGTCACTGAAAATCCGTGTAAGATATGTATTTTTCTCGGTGTCTATAACCACCAAATCATCTGGATTTATTCAAGGTCAGTTCTTTTTAACGGTTCTAATTCAATCGTTACTCACTCATAACCCTTTCACCTTAGAACCTTGTAAGTGTGTGCGTTTGTGTGAAATTGTGCAGAGATGTATGGTTCTTTGGGTATGCTTCCTAAAGCTGATCTTGAGTTTTTAACACAATTCTCTAGTAAAGATTCCTCACTGGTAAAGAAGTTTTTCTAATTTCTTGATGTAATAGCATTTTCTTCCATCTTTATCATTGGATATTTGGTTTGTTCACAGTTATCCTTGCTGTCTGATTTAGTGTTCTAATAAAGTTTCCTCACTGGTTATCAAGATAATATACAATTGATTTATTTGGCTGTTTCTTTCATCTATAGCATTTGGGTTTTCCTTAGCTCATCAATTTAAGTCAAAACGTTTGCTTCATCAAAAGCTGATATAGGGTTTTTGTCAAGATTATCAAGATTCTTTTCTGTTGCTGATATCTGCGGGTTTTCTATGGGTTTTGGCATTCAGGGACCTTGGGGTTCATTTTGTTCATTGCCTATGTTTGCTGCAAATGGGTAATGTGAATTAGGTGCTTTGATTATGAAAATTTGCTTCCCAAAGCTGATATTTCGGTTTTAACGCAGGTCAAGCCAAGAGTCCTCGTTTGTCAATAAAGTTATTTTATTTTCTTGGTTGTTTCTTTTTTCTTTTCTTTCTTTATTTTGTGATTTCTATCTTCCATCTTCAATATTTGGATTTTTGTTTTGTTTGTTGCATATCTTTGCTGCAAATTGAGGAACATTTGGCTTGGGTCATAGATGTTTCTATGGAGGTTTGCTAGATTATTGGTTTCTTTTATACTTCGACGGTTGCAGTCAAGCTGGTTTTTTCATGAATATCAGGGAAAAACTTCTTATTATATAAGTTACTTTGAATTTTAACTGAATTCTTCTCCAAATCAATGCACACATTTGTAGATATTTTATGATACCAATCACCTGTTTGACCATGTTACTCAATATATTTCTTTAGCTATGAATTGGAGGACTTCCTTGCTTGTTATAGATCTGTGCATTACTATGCCTCTTTCACATGTTTATCTACTACTCATTTCTACAACTAGTGCATTAAAAGTGTGAAAATTAAGCTGTTTGTTATGATAATCTTTTCGGCTTTTTGATATCTTGTCCTTCATATGTTGATTAATTATTATTTGAAAGTCTTGAATTATATTCAGTGCATATTTGAAGTTGTAAACACGTCTAAATATAAGAAAAGTAGTAAAAACATGTGTGTTGATATTCTATATAATCCCTCCATCCAATCATAATCATAAATCTGTCAATTTGTTTGAAATGTTCAAGTCTATTTACTAACAAGCTAAATAGCCTTTTTGTCATTTGGCTTATCTTATTACAGGCGACAGGAAGCCATTTGCTTATCACTCCACAAGTTCCTGCAAAACTTAGCACGGGACCCGGTTCGCGGGTCAGTTCAAAACATATTTATATGCGAAGATTATTATCAACTCAAACAAGGGTATGATCGTCTTTTGTAGTTGTTATCATTGCTAATTACTAGATAACATTGCAATTGTTCCTGTTTTGTGTGACATAGTAGTGTCCATGAAAATGTGTGACATATCTTCTCGTTTTTAGCTAAAATGACTTATTTGCCCATTGTCACCACTACATCTTATTGATGCTGTCAAATTTGGCCCACAAAAATCTCGGTTGTCTTTATTGAAGGGCATAAGAGACATTTCGTAAAGCTATTTTCAAGTTGAAACCTGGTATCTAAATATGGTGCTATTTGTTGACAGGCGAACCATGATTATGCTGTTGTGAATGATAAACTTTCAGAGACGACAGACATTGAATCAGACATGAAAATTATAAAAATTCTGGAGTTAGATCCCGGCTTAAGGCCGTACAAAGATCACTTGGAATATAGAATGAAGAGATTTTCTGAACAGAAAATGCTTATTGATCAGTATGAGGGAAGTCTTGAAGAATTTGCAAAAGGTAATAATACGAAATTATGTCTAAACTACCTTTTAATGATGACATAGCCGAGGGTAGCTAGCTCATTTTACCTTAAAATTTTGCCAAAATAAAACTTTTTTGCTTGTTTTTCTGGATGGAGGGAGTGGTGACTTGATGAAATATTTGAAGATGAAGATGAATTAAGATTTAAAGATGTTTTACTGAAAGTGAAGATTAAGACTTTGCTTTCTCATGTGTAAAGAATCATTTTGTTTAGAAAATGGGATGCTTATTTCAACCATTTCATATGCTTTCTTGAATTTGTATATCTATATATAGTTAATAAAATTCTTAATTATTGTACCTGGCTTTTCATTGCCTACAAAACAATGTAATTTTGAAAACTGCAAAAAAAAGAAAAAAAAAAGAATGTTCCTTGGTCTTCTAGATTCGGGAGAAACAGCTTTGCACCCTTGCACATTTGCAGAAATGCTGTTTCCTTGACTCAAATTATTACTTCCTAGGCTCACTTGTTCATATTATTTTGATAGTTTAACACTTTCACATTCTACAGGGCAAAATTACACATATTAAAATACTAATAGTTGTTATGATTAAAGAACACCTTACTCTTACAGGTTATTTTATATCCAGTTCTCTTACCGTCTTAAGTCTTTGCCTCAGGTTATTTGAAATTCGGGCTTAACAGAGAAGAAAAGAATGTTGTCTACCGTGAATGGGCCCCAGCTGCCGAGTATGTTTTTCACGTAACGAAATTTCTTAGAGGTGGCAACATAAACGGGTTGTTTAATGGGTCAAAAGGAGTAAGTTTTGGTACGTGTTAGCGGTCGGCTTGACCTGGAACAATTTTGTCCAAAAGATTTAAGTTTTGCATTATAACTACTGTGTCAAACATCATAAGATATTATGTTATTTTAATAATAATGTAATTTTTTGAAAAAAAAAACGATTTAGGAGGTTTGATGCATCAAAAATATATTTTCTGCGACTATCAACCTGTTTGACCTGTTTCCTTTATAGCCAACTTTTCTGATTTTTACCCATTTGAGTCGCTAGAGATAAAATATAATCCAGATTGACCATTTTTAAGTAAAAGGGTAACAACCGCCACCTCTATATATGCTGCTAATTATTTGTATGAAACACAATCTGGATTCACTTTATGCATGAGCAGGGAGGCACAACTGATTGGGGATTTTAATGGGTGGGACGGATCGAACCACAAGATGGAAAAAAATCAGTTCGGTGTATGGACAATCAAGATTCCTGATGTTGATGGCAATTCAGCAATTCCTCATAATTCAAAGGTTAAGTTCAGATTCAAGCATAACAGTGGAGTGTGGGTTGACCGGATCCCAGCTTGGATAAAGTATGCCACTGTTGATTCTACTAAATTTGCTGCCCCTTATGATGGCGTATACTGGGACCCTCCAGCTTCAGAAAGGTATAAATTATAAAACCTTACTCATATTATACTTGTTACAAATTCGACCATGTTAACTAGACTTCGCAAAATGCTCAAGTCGGGTAAAAGGTCAAAACACACAAGTTTTTGTATGCGTCAAAACGGGCATTATTGAGCTGACACGACTTGAAACGCTTTAGTCCAATCTTTTCAAGCTGCTATAAGTAATTTGTGTGTTAAATTATGATTGCACAAAAAGTATTATTGCAGTAATAATCTAATTTTTTGAATAAACAAAATTTAATAGTTGTATGGATTGAAATATACGTTTTGGCCTTTTGGGTGACTTTTGACCTGATTTACCCTGTTTCGTTTTATCCATCTCTTTTAGCTAATTGAAATATAACCAAGTCCGACCTGTTTTTGGTGAATGGGTCGAAATTTCTACCTCTAATGTTGACCATCTTCTTTCATAAGGGTAAAAAGTAAATTTGCACATTAGGTAGAGGTGTAAAGAGTGATAACTGATTATATGAACATCTGAAATGATGTTAATGTCCGTAAATAGAAGGGGCAACTTTAATCCATTTACGCAACAGTGCGTTGATATGGGTAATATTGTATTGGTAACAGGTTAAAACAGGTAAAACTAAAAAAACTTGGCTAGAAATTAAAATGGGTCAAAAGTAACCCAAAGCATACTCAATTTAGAAAGTAGGATAGCTGATAATGCAAATAGTAGATAATATTATTTGATATGAGATATTCTTGTTTAAATATCAATTACACCTTATTGCCTTCTATGTAGGTATGAATTTATACATCCTCGTCCACCAACACCCCAGGCACCACGAATTTACGAGGCTCATGTTGGGATGAGTAGTTCTGAACCCCGAGTAAATTCATACCGAGAATTTGCAGACAATGTGTTACCTCGAATTCAGGCCAACAACTATAACACCGTCCAGTTAATGGCCATAATGGAGCATTCTTATTATGGATCATTCGGTTATCATGTTACAAACTTTTTTGCTGTGAGTAGTAGATCAGGAACACCCGAAGATCTTAAATATTTAATCGATAAAGCACATAGCTTAGGTTTACGGGTGTTAATGGACGTTGTTCATAGCCATGTAAGTAACAATATCACAGATGGGCTCAATGGGTTTGATGTGGGCCAACCCACACAGGATTCTTACTTCCATACCGGGGATCGAGGGTATCATACCCTATGGGACAGTAGGCTTTTTAATTATTCAAATTGGGAGGTTCTCCGTTTCCTTTTATCTAATATTAGGTGGTGGCTTGAGGAGTTCAAGTTTGACGGGTTTCGATTCGATGGAATAACTTCCATGTTATATCATCATCATGGAATAAACATGGCGTTCACGGGTGACTACAACGAGTATTTTAGTGAATCCACTGATGTTGATGCTGTAGTTTATATGATGCTTGCAAATTATTTGATTCATTCATTGTTGCCTGATGCAACGGTGATTGCAGAAGATGTTTCAGGGATGCCGGGTCTTGGTAGACCCGTGGATGAGGGTGGGATTGGGTTTGACTTTCGGTTAGCTATGGCAATTCCTGATAAATGGATTGACTACTTGAAGAATAAGAGTGATGATGAGTGGTCGATGAATGATATATCAAGAAGTTTGACTAATCGGAGATACAGTGAGAAGTGCGTTGCTTATGCCGAGAGTCATGACCAGGTAAAAAAAGAACTCAAGTCCTATTTTCTAGGTAATTTAACGTTTTTATTTTATGGGTCTGTTAAGCTTGGAAAATGAGACCGACAAAGATAAAAAATGGTGAAAAATAATTTAAAAACACTTTTACTTGAAAATGGTTGGACAGAAAGGGCGTCACATTAACCTAACCCGACCCGTAAAACACCCGTTTTGACGTGTTATTCGACCTACCCATTATGCCACGCTGGTAGAGAGAGATATAATCCTTTGTTCTAAATAGATGCTAATGTTCCACTTTTGGGGTTGTATGATATAATGGCACTTGTTTTTTATTCTTGTAAGATTTCAATAACAAATTTACCTATTTGCATATAAATTAATGTCAACAATGAGTCAATGATTGTGGTCCACAAAAGATCTATAATGTATTTTTCTACTTCCTCCGTTCCATTTCTATTGTCCATGCTACTACTTTAGTTTGTCCTATAATAATCGTCCACATTCATGAAAAAATAATTATGATTGACTAGTTTTCTTGTCATAGCCCTATTTAATTGCCATAATTATTGCAAGCCTTGCAGATCAATTCTTTTAAATGCTAAGGGTAAAAATGACATTTTATTAACTCAGGAGTGCATTAGTTGTGTCTATCTTAAAATAATCTTTTTCTGTTTGTGGACGATAAAAATGGGTTTGAGAGAATATTAGTCTAAGGCTATCATTGGACTCTGTTCCACGTCAAACATTTTCGGAGCGAGAGGGTGACTTCTTTTATTCTCTCTATAATATTACTCAATACCCTTGTGTATTTATTTGTTGTGGTTGCAATGAGTGCAGTCAATTGTAGGAGACAAAACAATTGCATTTTTTCTCATGGACAATGAAATGTATTCTGGGATGTCTTGTTTGACTGAGACTTCACCAATTATTGATCGTGGGATCGCACTTCACAAGGTTTGTTTTCTGCAGTTTTATTTATTGCTTATGAACACATGGCATCACCTTTAGAGGTCAAACCCATTGGTCTTCAAAACTGGTATTGATTTACTCCAATGCAACACTAACATTTTTCTACATGTATTACTTATCTTGAAAACTTGAAAAACTTGTATGTCGTATCATGTTTGAATTTGAAAATAGCTTTTTTGACCTCTTAAAATAGAAGACCTAAAGTACATGGAACCTTACTAGAGACAAGCGATCCTACACAATACAAATGTTAACATGCACGTATTTACAATTTTTTTAATGAATTTATGTCATGTTTTTGTTTTGCAGATGATTCATTTTATAACAATGGCATTGGGAGGAGAAGGCTACCTTAATTTCATGGGAAATGAGGTAAGTATGCAAGTTTGTAGAGGGATTTCCAAGAAAGAGCCCATCCTTTTGCCTTCATATTACATAGATTATATCTGGATCCCATGCTTTCAGTTTCTTTGTATTCTTTCCAGGTGTCTTAAAGAACGATCTGCTAAAACTTCCAATACTTTCCCTTAAAACAGATAGGAAAAAAAGGTGATTGTTGATCAACCCAACCCGTTTGAACTGCACTAAAAATTATCCGTTTTGACCCTGTAAGTTTGTGGGGTTCCAACTCAAAACCAATTGGTTATGAGAGGAGTAGCCCAGGACCCTTATAAACTTGTTACAAAGTCACTCTTTCGTCCAATGTGGGACATTACTCAACACGCCCCCTCACGTGTGGCGTTTTTTTGTTTTCTCTCGCCTAACACGTGGATACTTATGGGTTACATGGAGTGGGTTCACCTTGCTCCGATACCATGTAAGTTTGTGGGGTTCCAACTCAAAACCAATTGGTTATGAGAGGAGTAGCCCAGGACCCTTATAAACTCATTACAAAGTCACTCTTTCGTCCAATGTGGGACATTACTCAACAGACCCATTAGGCTGTTGCCCAACCTTACCTTGGCACCTTTAGCAGGGATAGATTTTCCACAGAAGGTATTCGGACTATGGTAATTTGGTACAAATAAAAGCTTTTGCAGAAGCTCTATCACACACACAAGGTCCTGTATAGGTCCATTGGGCCTCTTATTTAGTATTGAATATAAAGGATTGACAAATACTGTTTTTACAGGTGGCAATTTAAACATATTAATATGGATCGACTTGGGTTATGTTCAAAACTTTGTACCTTATCTGATGAAATAAAAATTCAAGTAAAAAAAACGAGTCAAATAATTTGAAAGGCGTCCAAAGTGTACTTATAGATATTATTATCGTTGTTATTGTTGTTGCTGTTCTTGTTGTTGTGATTGTTATTATGTAGTTTTTGCAGTCATGTTTAACATACTATTTATTTATTATTTTTCTAAAAAGTAGGCATCGTTTGAGCCTACACTAAATATACTCATTTGAACCATTATTCAACATTTCAACAACCTGACCTGCCCGTAATGCTAGCTCTAACTATTTACAGTATCATGTTTTATTAATTAGATTCTCTCTCCCTCTCTTTGTCTCTCCTCTGTGTGTATGTATGTATGTTTTCGCTGTCAAGAATATGTTACATTATGTGCTTATGTCTAACAGAATAAATATTGCAAATATATTTGTAGTTTGGCCATCCTGAGTGGATAGATTTTCCGAGATTGGGCAATGACTGGAGCTATGATAAATGCAGACGCCAATGGGAACTCGTTGATACAGAGCACTTAAGATACAAGGTCTGTTTACTTTCTCCTTGTCAAATATAGTTCAAGACTAGTGTTTTTATGATATATGAAATATCTAAAAGTTGGAACACACAATCTAAGATATGTGTTTTGAATATACATTAAATATTAGAATTCATCTTTCCTCAAAGCAAAATGTTATAATGTTGTGGACTTGAATCAAAACCATCAATTTCTATTTCATAATGATGATTAGAACTTCCGGAAAAAAGAGATTCACAATTAAAGTTCTTTTACTGTGATATTCTGAATGCAGTTCATGAACGCATTTGATAGAGGTATGAACTTGCTAGATGAGAAGTACTCTTTCCTCGCATCAACCAAGCAGATCGTGAGCAGCACAGATGAAGATGACAAGGTACAAAGGTTTTGTGCAATTCATCATGATGATGATAATGATAATGACATCATTATCATCATTGTTATTGGCTTTGCAATTTATACAATGGGACTGATTAGCATTTTAAACCGGTGTACTTGACACTTATTTCATGAAGAATCAACACACTTACGAATGCTAAAAAAACCAGTCAACTGAATTCAACCCTTTAAGCGTTTTCTCCCCTAAAATGTAATTTTATGTCTGACCTTAAAAGTCAAACAACTACCTGTACATCTTTATCTTAGAATAGGTGATGATTATCCCAATTTGACTATTTTGTTGTTTACGGTTGGCAGGTTATTGTGTTTGAACGAGGAGATCTAGTGTTTGTTTTTAATTTCCATGCGGATAATACATATGACGGGTATATTCATCCTTAACTTGCACTACTTTTTCAACTTTCTTATGAAAACTGCAGCATTTTACTTGATACATAGGTTAGTCAGAAGTGTTTGGTTATTACTATTAGTCAAATGTCTAAATTACCCTTTACCTAATCAGGGAAATCTTGTTTACTGAACTTAACAGCAGCAATATGATTAGCAAATGCGTAAATTTTGCTTAAAAACCTGCAGAGTTCTTAGGTGTGTAAATTTTGGTTGATAGGTACAAGGTTGGTTGTGATTTGCCAGGGAAATATAGAGTTGCTCTTGATAGCGATGCTTGGGAATTTGGTGGGCATGGAAGAGTAAGTAAAATATTTCGATTGTTCTCCAACTTTCGGTTCTTCAATAATACGATTTGTGTCAGTCTTAATATTAATAAAAACTGGTATGATCGATAGTTAAAGGTCAAAAGTGGAGTTTTCTTTTCTGGTTTGGAAATAACTGACTTTAATTTTATCATAAAAATTCTGGTAGGTTGGTCATGATGTCGACCATTTTACTTCCCCTGAAGGAATACCCGGAGTCCCTGAAACAAACTTCAACAACCGTCCTAACTCCTTCAAAGTTCTCTCGCCACCTAGGACTTGTGTGGTAACACTTTCGCTCACATCCTCCATATATAATGTTTTTTGATAAATTAATCAACTATGTTGTAAATCATAAGCCGAGTCTTTCATACCATTATATTTAAATGTTTCATGAAGGTTTATTATCGGGTCGAAGAAGACATTGTTGAAGAAAACAAAGATGATGTCTCCCTTGTTGAGAAAATCCAGGAAGCAACTCCCATCATAGAAACCAAAGCTCAAAGTTTAGAAATACCCCAGGATCAAAAAGAAGAAGAAGAAGAAGATGATGATGATGAGACATTAATCTGAATACCAATAATTGCTTTTTAAGAATACTTGAAGAAACATTTTGTATGATATTACAACTTATTCAGGAAGTAATAATAATTTGAGTTTTAAAATTAAAAGAAAAGGTCATAAATAGTTTGACATGTTTAATATTTATTTCTAATTTTCCGACCCATATCCATTTATTGGCTCGCAGTTCAGCTAACGATATGCATGGTGTTGGATTGAACTTGAATATCTTATAATATCAACAATAATAAATGGTGAAACAACTTGTTCGATATATTATTCAAAGCAAACCTTCAAGTCTTGAAATTTAATAACGGGAATTCTTATATAAACCAGTGATCGATGGAGGATTTCACAGCACCATGAGAAGTTTCATGATCTCCACTTTATTCTCTACTGCCTCACGCAGGGGCAGGGCAGCTTACAACCGCCACCGAGGCGGTGGTTATGTCTTCTCAGGTAGCATGATCACTGTACCCGCTAAAGATGCACTGCCGCAGGATGACGGTGGATCTAAAATTAGACGGCTTATGAACATTGTGATGCAGAGTCACCATTGCTTTATGTCAACTCATACAAATCCTCTTCATACTCATACTAGCAGCTGCAGGTAGATGAACAACTTCAACTTATGATTACATATCTGAATGTGCTTCATTTTTTCATTTCTAAACGGTAAATTTCCTGTCCTTTTTTTTTCAAATTTGTAGTCGTCAAGAATCAAACTTGAAAGGTGAAGAAAGTGACGCCATTGCAATCGAAGTTATTTCCAGAGAACACATAAAACCATTGTCTCCAACTCCAGAAAACCTTAGGCACTACAAGCTCTCTATCTTTGATCAGATAGAGATCCCTATATACCATCCCTTCATGTTCTTCTATCAAAATTATAATGATAAGATTAACAAGAACGTAGAGGAGGTTATACTGGACCGATCAAATCATCTGAAGCTATCCTTATCAGAGACCTTGACTCGAATGTATCCATTCGCAGGAAAGGTTGCTAGCGAGCTTCATATTGATTGTAATGATGATGGCGTGTATTACATTGAGACAAGAGTTGATGATCAGCTCAAGAATGTGCTTAAAAATCCTGATAATAACTTTTTGAAAAGGTTGCTACCTTTTGTTGATTCTATCCCAAATCAACCAATGTTAGGATCTTACGTTTCAATGGTTCAAGTTAATTTCTTTAATTGCGGTGGTGTTTCTATCACCGTGCAACATAGTCATAAACTTGCAGATGCACGTAGCAGCATAATATTCATGAATACTTGGGCTGCGATTGCTAGACGAGATGCTAATAAAATTTATCCCAACTTTGTCTCCTCAATGTTCCCACAAAGCTATCAGTTTCCTTTCTCACCATACATTCCGCCATGGTATTTGATTATTAATCCGGCTTATTTAAAGCCTGGTAAATGTGCAACAAAAAGATTTGTTTTCGATTCTTTGGCAGTGCAGAAGCTCAAGAGCGAAGCATCTAAACATCAGCCGGTGAGTCGAGTTGTGGCTATACTGGCCTTTCTTTGGAAATGCATCACCATTGAAACAAAATCCAAGCCATCTGTTCTACATATCCCGGTAGACGTCAGATCAAGATGCTCACCGCCATTGCCTGAATATTCAGTCGGAAATGTCCTCTCAGGAGCGGTAGTGAAGTTTGATCCTGATGCAAGTGATCTGAAACTAGAGTCCATGGCGGGTCAACTGAAGAATGCGATTGCGAATGTTAATGGCAAACCTACAGAAGAAATAAAAGGTGAAAAAGGGCATGTTAGGTTCTTGGAAAGCGTGAAAAATTCTATGGAAGCGTTTAATGATTACAAAACCGAGTATTATTTGACTTCGAGTATGTGTAATTCTGGGGCTAAGGATGTTGATTTCGGATGGGGAAAGCCTGTATGGTCGTGTACTGGAAATCAACTGAATGAAGATATTCCGTTGTTTACAAACAGGATGATACTCATGGATTCATGTTCAGATGACGGAATTGAAGTATGGGTGACACTTGAAAAGCAGGTCATGGATGCTCTCAAGTGTAATCATGAGCTTCTATCATATGCTTCGGTAAACTGATCTTCATTCATTAATTCATGTATTCAGTTTATCCAAGGTTTTCAATTTCTTCCGATTATATATGTCTGTCATTTAAAAGGATCAGTTGATAAATGAATACAAAATCAAAACACCTGTAGGTTTGCTCTATGCCATGGCTTCTTCTGTTCTGTATATCTCCAAGATGCCATAGAATTAATACATTTTCAGCTTTCAACTACCTTAGCTAATTTATTTAAGGGGAATGGGCATATATGGCAATAGAAAATTGACAACTAAGGATATGTGTGTTTTTAGAACCTATTATATATAAAAATCTAATCTATAATAGTTGGGTAAGCATTAATTAACTTGGAACAATTAACTCTATCTATTTCAACAACCTTTCACTCACGGTTTTTAAAAATATTCTGATTAAGAAAACCCAAAGCAGGTAACGACTTTTCCAAATCGAATCGAATGGGAACGATGGTGCGGGTCACAAATCTAAACCGGAAGGAGTTCTGTCATCTTAATCTTAATCTTGATATTGAAGTTTTATGTCTGTAAAAGTAGATTTACAAACACACATTTCAATAACCTGAACACAAAGTTAAACGGGCATTTGCGGTTACAGTCATTTTCATCTTCATGAATCTTCAAGGCCTGCAATTAGGGTTAATGTAAATAATAATAATCATCATATTAATAATTATTCCTCTTAATAAAAAACCGTGGGTTCCTATGGAATTGTGCCACGGGTTGGGTCTGCTCAGGTATGGGTCGGGTAGTGCATCATGGGTCTGGATCCTCACGGGTTGGGTAAAAGCGTTGCTTCATGGGTCTCGATTCTCAATGGTCGGGTCGGATCCTCATATATGTGTCGGGACCGTTGTTTTATTTGTATCACTTTTGGTTGGTTATTAGATTTATTTTTTATATATTTAAAAAAATGTATGTAATTAAATTGTAAAAATAGTTAATAATAAAACGGAGTAATAAATTTGCATTGTTTGTTTACATTGATAGAACAAACAAAATGAAAAACAAACTTTAAAGAAAGCAATTGCACAAGAATAGATTAGGGCTGACCCGGTCCTCGGCCCATAAATATTAAGGGCCCATTTTTAAAACTTAGTTGCACAAGAATATAACTATATAATATATATAACTAGCTAAACGACCCGTGTATCAACACGGGTTGATATAAGTCAATTTAAAATTTTTATAGTTTTAAAGAGTATTAAGACGTATAGTAAAAATAATTACAAAACATAGATATGAATATAAAATCTCGTAAGAAATGAATAATCATTACAGAATTTTGAAATTCATACATAAGATTATCATTAGATTTTCTTTAAAACCTCTGTATAAACAACATTCATAGTTTTATTAGTAGGGTTTTCTTAATCATCGCAAATTAAAACTTTTAACCTCTCTTTACTCTTCACTCAAGAAACTGTCACATATAACTGTCCATGAGTGAAAACGTGTCTTTTTAGTACTTCTTATAAATACTCTTTTTAAGAAATATAAAGTTACATTACACGTCTAAAAGTTTTAGTATAATATTAATGTGTTTCTCGTGATAGAGCTTTATCCCGATATTGTAAAACCATAACTATAATATTATTGTTGATGTTGTTTATAAGCGACCCGTGTATCAACACGGGGATGATATAAGACAATTTAAAATTTATATAGTTTTAAAAATATTAACACGTTAAAAAATTAGAAAACATATATATGAATATAAAATCTCGTAAGAAATGATAAACATTACAGAAGTTTGATATACATAAGATTATCATAATACTTTCTGTAGATACTATTTATAAACAACATTCATGGTTTTATTAGTAATTTAACGCACACACAAACTAAGCTATTTAATTTGAAATGAGCTAATGGCATATCTAACTTGGGTATTTTTCATACTTTTATAATTGTTGCCCCAATTCACGATTTTTTTAATCTACTGAATGTTGTTTTTTCCTTTTTTGATATCATAAGATATCGAAGATATCTTTTACAGTTGATTTGTGAACTCACTACCTCGCGTTTACTAAATGAATTGCACACAAAATCAACGAATTTTACTAAGGCAGAGTAGGAAATTAGAGATAAAAAAGAACAAATTATGAATCTTCAAACTCATATATAATTTTCGTTTCTTAATCTAGCTTTTAGGTAATTCAATCACAGAATTTTCATGAATCAGACAAATGAGATGTGTTAGAATAGTGGAATTAAAATGGAGCTTACGAAATGATCTACTAATTTTTCTTTCTTTCCTGTTTAGTAACATAATTGAGCATTGAAAATTTTATTTTAAAACTTAGGGCATATTATTAAAGATCACTTATTTATATCATCATCTATTTTTTTTAAAAATTAAAAAAATATTTTCCCACCATTACAACATATAATTTTTAAATAATTTCTTTATCCTTTAAACTTAACAAATTTACTTAATAATAGGAACAATTAAAAGGGATGAATTTTGTTATAGTTCAAATGGTTGAATTTTCAATTAAATTCATATTCAAATGGTTGTTATATTATCCAAGTATATCTCATCGTCTACTTCCTTTTCCTTTTTGTTTATATTTTCAAACTTAATCTATCAATTATTATTCCATTTAAATCACATTTAAAAATTTTTTAAATCTAATTCTAAAAGTAACTTCCTTACCTAACAAAGTGGAGTAATTTTAAACCAATTAAATATACGTCAATTAGAAATATGTATTCAATTCAAATTTAAATATATATATTATTATGTTATCCACGATTAATTCAAATATATATTGTTATCTTATCCAAGATTAACAAACACATGAAGTTTGTTATATAAAATTTCCCTTAAGAGATTTGATGGAATGTGACGTAATAACTAATACATTTTTGATTTTCTTTAATTTTTTTTAATCAAGGGCTATGATTGGTGGAGATTTTTTAGGGAAAGAGTTGATGATGTAAGTAACACTTTTTTTAATAGTTTTATTTTTAATAGTTGATTATATATATGATTCTTTAATTTTTTATATTGATTGATGCACATTTGTTTGTTTTAAGTGTTAACTATTTTTATATAAATTTATCATCAATAAAACAAAACTTAAAATAAAAATTATTACTTTTTATCGAAAGACCGAGGAATCAGTTATTATATCGACTATTATACGTAGATAGAATAAATATAAAAAAGATATAAATTCTTTTATGAATAACCTACTCACTACTATTAATGGATAACAAACAATTAAAAATATAATACTTTAAAAAAAGTGTCATATTACAATAAAATTTATACCAAAACGTAGATAAAAATGAGACGGTCGCAAATATATAATTATTATTTCTCTAAATAAATTATATAATAATTTATTAAACATATTTTATAAACAACCTATAATTAATTATATTAATATACAATTTTTATAAAACACCCTCACATTTTTATAAAAACCCTTAACATATTTTATAAAACCCCCTTAGAATTTTCACAATACCCCCTTCCAAGACTTAAGGATTTTTGACATTTTTGACATCATCATCTCGATTTTTTTAATTTTTTTTTTAAATCAAGAGTTGTGATTGGTGGAGATTTTTTTGGAAGAGAGAGAAACCTTTTTTATTTTAATATATATTAAAGATATGTATAAGTTTTGTAAAAAGCCCAAGTAGAAGCCCGCATGATTGCCGCCTCATTGAGTCATTTCTTTGCGTCAAACCCCAAAAAGAAGTGTAAACGGAGGAGAGTGAAGCTTCGCTTCGGGAACTCCAAGTGGTCCAACCGCCTCGATTCTCTTCTCCATGTCTCGATTACGGTTCTTCGCCTCTTCATTCTTCAGTTCTTCTCCTACCCGGTCACAATTGATCTGAATCTCGTTCTTTGCCTCTTATAATTGCTGTTACTACTTCTTCATCGCAACTGAAAGTGAAATCGAAACTGAGCAAGTGAACAACTGTCCAACTGAAATCGCAAGTCGCAATGGGCCAACTAAAATTGTCGATTCGAACTAGTGAAGTCGAAGTCAGAAACGGATTCACAGAAACGCTCGAGTAGGATACTTCAACTGACTAATAAGGAAGGGGAAGAGGGTTTTGCCGAGAAGAAAGGGGAACTGGGATTGAGTGAACACATAACACATTCACACAAGTTTGTAACTGGTAAGTAATGTGTAATCTTAGCTGTTCGGTTGTTATATTGTTCTGATGTTCTTTATCTTCTTCTTTTCCTATTCTTTAGTTGTAATGTTCTTCTTCTTCTTTTTGATTATTTAGTTGCTCTTCGGATGAGTTGATCTATTGGTGACTTCAGTACCACTGAATTGCTAGTTGCTGTTAAAAACAGAATTCAAAGGGATTCAGGTGTACAAGTTCCAATCCTTTCCTTTATATTTGATCAAGTTTTGACTATCTGTCTATGTGTCTAATTGTATATTAAGGATGTTAATGTGATTCTTGAATTTGTTGGTGACTTATTATAGAATATAGAATACTTGATTTATGATTAACTGAATATAGTATTAACTCAATGCTTGCCTTTGTATAACTAGTATAGGAATTTGTGTTTACGACTATGCCTGCTACAAATATTACAGAAGGTTGAGAAGTGTGCGATGTATGATCATCGAATAGCTAGATCTTTAAAAACCAATTTTAGAAAATGATATTAAAAATGTTATTTCAAAACAAATTTTTGCAAGATGGCAAGCCTTGCTTAGCAATTTTGATTTTCAAATTGAATTCATCAAATGCAAGAATAACTCTTTACCAGACTTCTTATCAAGAGAATTTTTACAGGGCAAATGACGTCTAAAAATGATATTCAAAATTCTACTCATGATCAAAAGAAAAAATCAGTCATTTCCCCGTTCAAAAATCAAACACCTACTCCTTTACCTATTCAAAATAGATTCTCCCCAATTACTCCTCCTTCACAGAAATCATCATATTCATCGTTAGTCAAAACATCTATCTCAATACCAGGATCCTCAAGTTCTTCAATTGTCAAACCTTATACTACTATTTCTCCGTTTCAGCAAAAGACCAGACCTTTTCCTTCAAAACATACAGCTAGCTCATATGTAAATAATCCAAATTCCCAAACTGTTAAAATTCTAGAAGACTATGAACTGCAACTACATGCAAGAAGCTTTCTTACTTTGACAGATTTCATTTTCCCAAAAGATTCATTCTTTATTGGAGATATTCACAAAACGAGAGAATACTATCAGGCCATATTAATAGATATTGGATCTATTAAAGTTATTCATTCCTACAAAGAAGACAAAGATGGAACCAAATCTGATTTTATAGAATACAGTAAAGCTCAAATATTTCATATCATGACTATTCAAGAATGGAGAGCTAGACCATACACTAACAAAACTTTATCAAATTTTTCTCAATACTCTTCATACAACTACTATGATTATCAAGAGGCTTGGTTCAATTTCCTTTATCTAAGAAGTTTTTGGCCATTCTTGGTTCCTCTTCTTTGATAAGAATTTTGATGGTTCTTATCCTAGATGGTTCGTTAGATGGTTCAAATATTCGGGAAATCTTCTTGACTCCTTTCCTGCATGTGTTAAACAAGGCTTTTTAAAGTTCAAAGATATCTTTATTCAAAACATTCCTGATTTTGAATATGTGCTCCAATACTCAATTATATTCAAAATCCCATGGATTATGGCATGGACATTCAAGGTTATTCCTAGCACTGGAACATCCCCTCCTTTACTTCAAAGAATTGTTCGAGTCAAGTGGTGGGACAAACTTCCGGCAGAACAAATAGAAAATATGACTGTTCAAGGTGTATCAAGATATTATCAAATAAACTTTGGAGTTGCAGCTGCTTCTATAGCACCACCTCCAAGTCCTCTAGAAGAAAATGAAGACGATCAAATAAAGCAATTTATGGCTGCAAATTCAAGAGATGAGATCAGAAGATTAATTTAAGAAATTAAACAAAGTTCTCCTACAAGTTCTACTCAAGACATAACTCAAGATGCTCAAGACCCATATGAAGAATTTAGTCCTTTTGATTAATACAATGTAAAGTGTTGTGTGAGTTTGGTGATTTGTCTTTGTAGACAAATTCATTTGTTTATTCAAAATAAATTATTCAAACTTATGAAATACGTTCTTTGGTATTTCAGAAGAATGTATTATTCAAACAAACAGCTTTCTCAAAATATCTACAGGTACAAAAGACGGATCAATGATAAAAGATGTCAAGACAAATGCCAGGACAAATAACTTTTCAATTTTTCAAAAGAGTGTCGGCCAATTACTCAATCAATTGGCTTAATCATCAAAAGAAGACAAAAGACAAAATACTTTTCAAGATTCCAAAGCAAAAGCAACGGTGCTTAATCAATTATCAAGTAAAGACAGACAACTTTTCAAAAGCAAAAGTGACAAATGACTCGGTGCCTATTATTCAAAAATTTAAGAAGATTTGAAATCCGTAACCGGCTATTCAAGGTTATCAAGTTATGGAAGATGCCTATATAAGAAGACTCAAGACTTAGTGTTAATCATCCCTTAGTTTTTAGAAAAATGTTATGCAATCTTCTAAGAAACCCTCTCTTAAATTCTCAACTTCCCAATGTTCAAAATCTTTAGATTTTCAGATATTCATATCTCCAGATGTATGTCAAGATTGTCGTAAAGACAAGTGTAATCAAGATAGTTTAATCAAAGAAGGTACTTTATCATAATTCTTATTTTGCTTGCCTTAATATTTTCATTATTAAAAGATATATATATATATATATATATATATATATATATATATATAGAATCAGGATCAAATAAAAAGAGTTTTATGGTAAAAAGTGTAAGGTGAAATGTGAAGTTGACATGTGGCATAGCAAAAGAAAACTAACAAAAGGGTAAAAAAGGAAATTTAGAAAAATAAAAATCTTCTCTCTCCCACGTGGGTATGCATATACGATGTTCCCTGCATTCCTTTCTTTCCAAAGACTCAAACTTTATTTCAAACCCTAAAATTGAAACAACCACCGCCTCTCCATGGTGAGTCGCCGGCTGCAATCGCCGCCTCAGAGTCCGCCGCCGCCTCCTCCGTGCATATTCTTCTTGCTTCTTTAGTTTACTTCGCCGACCACCCACGTCCAAACATCTCCCCTGCGTCCCTGGCTATTTACCTCCCCCGAACTTGAAACGCCATCGATTCTGAAATAAACCCTATTCCATCGCCGCACCATGTATATCTGACGCCCTGTGACCACCTCCGCCGCCGGTGCATCCGAGTTCGAAGAAACCCTAATCGTTCATCTACACCCCCGCCGCCGGTGCATCTATGTTTCGAAGAAACCCTAATCGTTCATCTGCACCTCCGCCGCCGGTGCATCTACATTCGAAGAAACCCTAATCGTTCATCTGCACCTCCGCCGCCGGTGCATCCACGTTCGAAAAAACCCTAATCGTTCTTGTTTATCACCGCCGCTGGTATGCTTTCCGCCTCCATGGTATAGTTATCCGATGACCTGTGACGTCGTCTGCACATCCGCCGCCGTCCCGTATATTGTGCCATGAAGACTCGTAAATCGACGCTTGCTGTGATGTATTCAATCGCCGCCGGGTTTCAGATTTGCTGTGATGTATTCAATCGCCGCCGGGTTTCGATGCACAGGTTTGATTAATTCGAAATGCACAACCACTGTTGGTTTTTTGAGAAAGATATAGATTTTGTTCATCAAGTCTTTCGTCCACTGATCTTTTGGTGTATGTTAATTTTTTTTTGAAATTTGTGCATCAAATCTGGATGTGCATTTGGTATTATTGTTAATCAAATTTATAATGTATACTGTCTTGTTGGTGTTTTACACCAGATCTGGTATTGTAAGAGGATGTGCATCTGTTTTTAGATGAATTGATATCACAAACATGGTTGAAATTAGTTAGACTTGTGCATCTGTTCTACTCAAGTTTCCTGTTCTAGTCAAGTTTCTTTTTGCTGTGCATATGATGAAAAACAGTGTGCATCAAAACAGTTCTGGAAAGAAATGACGATCAGAGAGAGAGAGAAAAAAACCATAAACAAAAAGACTATTATACCCTTTCTGTAAATTTTTTTAATTAAAACAAAAAGGAAAAAGCCAATTTTATAGGAGCGGTTACAGGAAAAATGAATGGCTGAGATTTCTCCTTACCCTTTGTAGTTTAAGACTCTTTTTAGTGGATCCCTACTCTATATATATATATATATATATATATATATATAGGGAGGATTCAAACGAGAACTGTTTTTCGTACGAGAATTGCGAGAACCAATCTCAGCCGTTCCTTGAATATGGGAAGTTCATGGATGGAGAGCGTGAAGGGGATCAAGTGTGGCAGGGTGCATGTGAGGAATTCATGAGTGGGCAATGACATTAAAGGAGGGGGAATTGGACGGCTGAGATTGGTTCTCGCAGTTCTCGTACGAAAAACAGTTCTCGTTTGAACTTTTGTCTATATATATATATATATATATATATATATATATATATATATATATATATATATATAAGGGAGGGTTCAAACGAGAACTGTTTTTCGTACGAGAACTGCGAGAACCAATATCAGTTGTTCCTTGGATATGGGAAGTTCATGGATGGAGAGCGTGGAGGGGATCAAGTGTGGCAAGGTGCATGTGAGGAATTCATGGGTGGGCAATGACATTAAAGGAGAGGGAATTGGACGGCTCAAATTGGTTCTCGCAGTTCTCGTACGAAAAACAGTTCTCG
Organism: Pulicaria dysenterica; assembly: GCA_947179395.2. NCBI lineage: Eukaryota > Viridiplantae > Streptophyta > Magnoliopsida > Asterales > Asteraceae > Pulicaria > Pulicaria dysenterica. The sequence continues at coordinate 106,225,256 of OX359288.1, read as the reverse complement.
TTTGAACTTTTGCTTATATATATATATAAATCTCGGCCGTTCATTTTGTAAGTGGAATTCATGGATGGAGAGCGTGAGGGGATAGAGTGTGGCAGGGTGCATGTGAGGAATTCATGGGTGGGCAATGACATTGAAGGAGGGGGAATTGGACAGCTAGGATTGAGTCTCTCATTCTAAATTTATTTAAGATGACTGAATTCTGATCTGTTACTACTCTACCCAGAATTCGACAACATACTTCTAACCTTATTTAAAAGGGTTCTATTCATCCTTTCAGCGAGGCTGTTCAATAATAAAATATCTAGTGATACCATTTTCCTTGCGGAATTTTCCAACTGACAATTACAAAACTCTAAGTCATTATCGGTTCTAAGTTTCTTAACTTTCTTCCCCGTTTGATTCTCTCATTCATTATCGGTTCTAAGTTTCTTAACTCTAAACCATTATCACTTCACCATAGCCTTTCTTCTTCATTCAAGATCCTTCAATGTCGATTCCTTCTTCCCCATGAGCATATACCACTTGTTAATCGAAGAACAAAACAAGAAAGAATATGCACACAAGATTGCAAGATCTCATTTGTTACGGGATCTAAGTTCGCTTATAAGCACATAAGCTAAAATCAATCAGCTACCTTCTACTATGCACGAATTACATAACCCCCTCTATTATAACTAGCTCAAGAACTTATTATAACAACTTTGTATATAAACTAATAATTAACATCATTAATTGTTTCTTATTCAATTTTTTGTAGTTGTAACAAATCTGACTTGAAAGGTGACGCCATTACAATCGAAGTTATTTCGAGAGAACACATAAAACCATCGTCTCCAACACCACAAAACCTTAGATACTACAAGCTCTCTATCTTTGATCAGCTAGAGTTCCCTGTACACCATCCTCTCATGTACTTCTATCAAAATCAAAACAATAAGATCAACAAGAACATAGAGGAGGTTATACTGGACCGATCAAATCAACTCAAGCAATCCTTATCAGAGACCTTAACTCGAATGTATCCATTTGCAGGAAAGGTTGCGAGCGAGCTTCATATTGATTGTGATGACAGTGGTGTGTATTACATTGAGACAAGAGTTGATGATCAGCTCAAGAATGTGCTTAAAAAACCTGATAATAACTTTTTGAAACGGTTGATACCTTTTGTTTATTCTCAACCAATGTTAGGATCTTATGTTTCAATGGTTCAGGTTAATTTCTTTAAGTGTGGTGGTGTTTCTATTACTGTGCAACACAGTCATAAACTTGCAGATGCACGTAGCTACATGATATTCATGAATACTTGGGCCGCGATTGCTAGACGAGACGCTAATCAAATTTATCCTAACTTTGTCTCCTCAATGTTCCCACAAAGCTATCAGCTTCCTTTGCCACCATACATTCCGCCATGGTATTTAATTATTAATCCGGCTTATTTAAAGCCCGGTAAATGTTCAACAACAAGATTTGTTTTCGATTTTTTGGCCTTGCAGAAGCTCAAGACCGAAGCATCTAAACATCAGTCGGTGAGTCGAGTAGTGGCTGTACTGGCCTCACCAATGAAACAAAATCCAAGCCATCTGTTCTATATACTCCGGTGGACGTCAGGTCAAGATGTTCACCACCATTGCCTGAATATTCAGTCGGAAATGTCCTCTCGGGAGCGTTAGTGAAGTTTGATCCTGATACAAGTGATCTGAAACTAGAGTCCATGGCGGGTCAACTGACAACTGCGATTGCAAATGTTGACGGCAAACCAACAGAAGACATAAAGGGTGAAGAGGGGCATGTTAGGTTCTTAGAAAGCGTGAGAAACTCGATGGAAGCGTTTAATGATTACAAAACCGAGTATTATCTGACTTCGAGTTTGTGCAATTCTGGAATGAAGGATGTTAATTTTGGATGGGGAAAGCCTGTGTGGGCATGTACTGGGAATCAACTACATGACGATATTCCGCTATTTGTAAACAGGATGCTACTCGTGGATTCATGTTCGGGTGACGGAATTGAAGTATGGGTGACACTTGAAAAACAGGTAATGGATGCTCTCAAGTCTAATCCTGAGCTTCTATCATATGCTTCGGTGGATCCTAGCCCTCTACACACCAATCTTCGTTCATTCATGTAATAAACTTATCCAAGATTTTTAATTTCGCTATGTTAATCTAAATATCCTATAGATTTATGTGTATCTTAAAGTGCGTGGATAATGAATACAAAATCAATCACCTGCTGTACGTTTGCTCTATTATATATGCCATAGCTCCTCTCTATATCTCCAAGATGCCATAGAATTAATGTAACACAAACATTTACAACGTCCAACTACATAAATGGTAATCACATAAAATTGACAACTAAGAATATTAGAACAAATTATGTTTACTTGCTTCAGATTTGATGTATGTTTTACATCTCTTTTAGTAAATATTAGAACTTTGAATTAACTATACCATTGGCTCCTAGCCTCCTATAATTAACTTTTATTTCATCTTTGAAACTAATACAATTCATTTAAAAATGGCTTTTTTACCATGTCACCTTATTTTATATTAGTTCTTATTCAAACAATTAATTAATGCAATTAAGTGAAATTAAATAAATACATATTCTTTCTCTCTTTTGGCTAAAACCATTTGTATCCGACTATTGACAGGAACACCACGGCAGCTCCCTCCTCTCACACCGGTTAGGACCTAACTAGTCTCCAGTATCACGCTGACTCTCCTCTATCTCTATTTCTTCTCTCTATCTCTTTTCTCTCTCCACCTCTCGATCTCTCTCCGTTTTCTATTTCTCTCATCTCTCATTTATTACTTATTTCTTTTTAAATAAAAATATTGTGTGAGATAGACGTGTGTGTTTGCGGATAGAATGAGATGGAATGAAAAACACTAGTTATACCTGATCTCTTTCCTATTTTCTTACCTAATGTCACAATAGCGTCACATCATTCCCCCTCTTTTTTCCTTCTCCTTACCCAATAATTAGTTATACATTCCTTTCCTTTACCCAAACTTTTTCCACTTTTTTATTTTTTTTAATTTAAACAAATAACAATTTTTATAAATAATAATTCATTATTTTAATTAATTAAAAATTCAAACAAGGCTAAAAATAAAAATTACATAATTTTAATCTTAAATAAAATCTAAACTTTTAAACTAAAAAAAATATGAAGATCTAGTCTAAGTAAGTAAATAGAAATTAATTTCATTTAGTATTAATTTAAAATTAATATCAATTTAATAATCTTTAATATTAGTAACTAAATTAGATTTTCGTGTAATACACGAATTGATTGTAAAAAACAATAAATATTAAATATTAATAAAAATCTACTAAATAATTTTATAACGCCTAAGTCAAGAGAACGTAAAAAAGGACAACAAAAAGCTTCAACTTAAAGTCAAAATTGAATCTAATTTTAACCTAAGAAAAAATAAAAAATGGATTTTGGTGTTTTTTTGTTGAAATTAAATAATTAAAAATTTTATCTATGTCGTGGCAAATGTCAGGTTTGGTATTGTTTGTTTTACCAATCTTATCGTAAATAAATTTTACATCATTCTAAAGTCGTCATTAATTACTTTTTTATGTTGGTCGGAATTAATATAAACTTTTTTAAATTTATTGAAAGTCTAAGATCAGTTTATTCTTTCATTCACAAAACAATATATATTTAATCAAACGATTGTTTCATAAATATTTATGTCTAACCCATGTATACACATGTATCTTAAAGTAGTTATTTTAATAAAAGAATATAAAACGTCTCTTTTAATGATGACGACATGAACATTTTCTCAATCTTTTATCTTCAACTTAATTTTGTAATATATATATATAGGAGGGTTCAAATGAGAACTGTTTTTCGTATGAAAACTGCGAGAACCAATCTCAGTCGTTTCTTGAATATGGGAAGTTCATGGATGGAGAGCGTGGAGGGGATCAAGCGTGACATGGTGTATGTGAGGAATTCATGAGTGGGCAATGACATTAAAGGAGGGGGAATTGGACGGCTTATATATATATATATATATATATATATATATATATATATATATATATATATATATAGGGGAGGGTTCATGCGAGAACCGTTGTTAGTGTGAGAACCGCGAGAACCAATCTCAGCCGTTCCTTGGATATGGGAAGTATCATGGATGGAGAGCGTGGAGGGATAGAGTGTGGCAGGGTGTATGTAAGGAATTCATGGGTGGACAATGACATTGAAGGAGGGGGAATTGGACGGCTTAGATTGGTTCTCGCATGAACTTCTCTCTCTCTCTCTCTCTCTCTCTCTATATATATATATATATATATATATATATATATATATATATATATATATTCCAATCTCATTTTTAGTTGATAGAAACGTTCAAATCTCATTATTAATTAGTTGATTCTAATTAAAATACCAGTTATATTTTTGGTCTGTGCTTCAATAATTCATTCAACCCTCTCTATCTTCTTATCTTATCTTCTTAACTATAATAAAAGCCCATTTATTATTGAATGTGTGGTAACCCAATAGTCGTCACATAATAAACATGCACGTACCGACCCAATATTTCATCTTTTTTCATAAAGCAATCATCACACGATGTAACAGAACAACTCGATCAGTACTTTTGTGATGAAAGATATTTTTTGTCCCTAATCGTTGCTAGAGTTTACGGCAGAATTAGGAGATCCAATAAGCGATTATCGGAAAATATGTTTTTGAAAACGGTAGTTTTGAAGTTTGATTACGAAAGAGGTATGGAATGGGGAGTGATATTGTGGTGACAATGTGCAAGATAAATGGTAAGAGCAATGTTTTAAGACCTGGGTCGATCGACCTGGCCAGCCGAACCGGTTGACCTGGGACCCAGTCCTTAGAGCGGGTCAACTAATACCGGGTTTTTGGCAATTTCCGGCTCGGAGTGAAATCGGGCGGCCGGGGTAAAGGTTCAACGACCTGTCGGATCGGTGCTTTCAACCCGCTTTTACCCGGTTTGTATAATTTTTTTTATAAAAAGTAAGACTTTTAACCCAAATCTTAAATTAGTACTATACTCCAATGTCTTAAAATTTTTAATTTGGTTTAATTGTGAGCTTATGACAAATTGGGTTCCGGTCCGACCGGTCGGGTTGACCCGTGTCTTAATATATTGCAGCAATATTAAATAGCTACACCCAGGGGCGGACCTATGTGTTGTGGAGGGGGGTCACGGGACACCGGTCTTTTTACGGTTCGTAGTGTTAATTTTCGATTTTTTAAGACGGTGCTACCGGTAAATTTTCGGGGTGCTACCGGTGATGCCACCAAAATCAAAAGAAAAATGAAACCTTTTTAAAAAAAATAAAAAGAAATAGTTTAATCTTTCAATTTATACCTTTAAATTACTTTAGTTTACCTTTAAAATAGCATTTAAGTTAACATGACTTCATATAAATTGTGTTTTGTTTTAAATTTTGGCCCTAAAATACCATAACAACAGCTGAAACCTCGTTAATCCGACCCGATTAACCGGAAACCCGAGAAAAAACCCGAATCACACTCTCAATTTTATTTAATTTTATTTTCGCATTATATGGTGCTACCGCTCAAAAAAATTCCTGGGTCCGCCCCTGGCTACACCGGAATCTATGACTGCGGCCATGCATTAAATGGTCTATCAACATAATCACGACCAGTGCCCACAACTTTCACTCGTCGTTGCAGCAAGATCTGAAATATTATATATTTTTTGAATGAATAAAACTAATTAAAAAAATGAAAACCAAGTATAAAAAACAGCAAATTTATTATAAATAAATTAAAGAAGAATTTATTTATATATTTATATACTTGATGAAAAGATAAAGCATGTCGACCCATATCATATGATCGGGTCTCGATGGACCACATGCATATAACATAAACCCCTTAAGTCACACCTACCCAAAAAAAAATTTAATTGGTGGTACGTATATATATCTAAATTTTGATTACCTGATAATTTGTTACTTAATTGATCTACATAATATATAAATTAATGATCGAGTTACAGATTAGATTTATAATGATGTAGATAAATTTAATTAATAAAGTTATTTGTTGGGTTAATTGAACTGCTTTTAAATATTTTGGTGTTCTCGGAATTGGTTTTAAAGGACACAAATGTTTAATTATTATTTAAATGACACTGCATATCGAAAATGAAGAATCAAGCATTATGGGCTAATGTTCTCCAAGTTATCCATGGTATTACCGGAAGGGATTTTCATCTTTTGTCAATTTAAGAAATTGGGAAGTTCGTTTAAACATAGTCAAAACAGCTAGTTCTCTTCTTTCATTGAATTTTTTATATTGACGATATGTTAAGTAGTAAATAAGGAAATAGCACGTTATTTTGGCATATCCTTGGTGGGCTTCATTCCATTAAAAGGCATATTTTCTAATACCAATCCTAAAGCCAATGATAGTATTGTTTGGTCTTGGTTATGGGCTGGTGCCATTTAGGATCTAATGGGACATATTAAAACATTAGAAGATTTACATAAACATGTTAATTTGAATAATAATGAAGATCAATGAAGATAGAAAGATTACAATTGGGTCTTTTTCAGTAAAATTCATGAGATCAATTATTGAAAATCTTTCAAATTCTTAATATGCTACTCATAGTTTCCGAAACAAGTAATTAACACCAAAAATAAATTATTTTGTTTGGTGTACGTATGATGCTTAATTGGATCCCTACATGAATTAAGTGTATGGGGCATATGTTAGATAAGGGTAAGGTTTTAGTAAGAACATCTTTTTCATAAAGTATTACTTGCAAAAATCAAGAAAAGTAACAAGATTATTCTCATTATTAATTAGCAGTTAGATAAAATACAATAAACTTAATTTTAAATTATATTGAAAAACGAATAAAAATGATAGATATAGTAGATGTATATAATCTTTTTGATACATCTAATGTTTGTAGCTCATAGCCATTATATTAGATTTTCAAGAGTTCAGATCTGTTCTCATTGTACTCTCTGAAACAGTGTTCTCACTTGATCTATTTGTTAGTCTGTTATATATGACTTGATTTAGCGGTAAGATTAAATTAGAATATAATTGAAGGGAGCTTGGTGTTAATATCACACGTTGTGGTCGACCCGAAGGCCATCGGGTAACGGCGAGTACCCCAAGGAACACCAAAACTTGATTTTGGGTAAGCATTTCGAGTAGGAGAATCGGGTTGCAGAACTCGATGGAAACTTTCACAACCCCCCCCCCCCCCCCCCCCCCTCACAACCAATCACACTTCAACACATATTTTTTTATTTTAATATATTAATAAAAAAAATAGGAATAGTTTTAAGGTAAGGTAAAACTTGATAATTGGGTAAGGAGAAAGGTAAGGGATGAAAAATGATGTGGCGTTGATGTGGCATCGGGTAAGGGTTACCTTAAGGTAACCCATAACGCATAGCCTAACGCGAAGTGATGGATTTGCATTTGGAGAATACGCTGGCCACGTTAATGATATATCTTGTGGGATGAACTTGAATTTCTTATAGTATTTACTTATTTAGTGATAAATGATGAAATAAGTGGTTCAATTATCTATATTCAAAGCACGTACACGTTCTAGTTTTATTAATTAAATTATTAAATAATATATGGGAATAATTTCAACATTGGACTGTTATAAAAATCGATATGCATGATCGATCGAGAGGGAATTTAATTTCATGCATGCTCTAGAAACAGCACCATGAGAAGTTTAATGATCTCCAGGGTATTATTATCTACGACCTTAAGCCGAGCAGCTTATAATTGCAGACACCGAGGTGGTTATGTCTTCTCCGGCAGCACAACCACCGTTTCCGGTAAAGATGCACCACCGCAAGATGATGGCGGATGTAAAATTAGACGGCTTATGAAGATGATGCAGGATCACTGCTGCTTCATGTCAACTCAGACAAATATTCCTCTTGATACTAGCAGCAGGTGTGTGTGTGTATATATATATACAACTTTAATACCACATTAACCCAACATATATATGCTTTTATATTTCTCTGTTTGTAATCTGTAAAAGTTTGTTTTTTTCCTTCAATATTTTTTGTAGTTACAATGATGAATCAAAAAACGTAAAAGGTGAAGAAAGGGACGCCATTACTATCGAAGTTATTTCTAGAGAACACATAAAACCATCGTCTCCAACACCACAAAACCTTAGATACTACAAGCTCTCCATCATTGATCAGATCGAAGTCCCTATATACCACCCCTTGATGTTCTTCTACCTAAATCATAATGCTAACGATAACGATAACAACAACATTGAGGAGGTCATATTGGCTCGATCAAAACATCTAAAGCAATCGTTATCCGAAACCTTAACTCGAATGTACCCGTTTGCTGGAAAGGTTGCCAGCGAGCTTCATATTGATTGTAACGATGATGGTGTGTATTACATCGAGACAAGAGTTGATGATCGGCTCAAGAACGTGCTAAAGAAACCCGATCATAAGTTTTTGCAACGATTGATACCCATTGTGGATTCGGTCCCGAATCTACCATTATTAGGATCTTATGTTTCAATGGTGCAAGTAAACTTCTATAAGTGTGGTGGTGTTTCTATTACTATGCAACATAATCATAAACTTGCAGATGCACGTAGCTGCATGATATTCTTGAATACTTGGGCTGCAATTGCTAGAAGAGATCCTAATCAGATTTATCCTAACTTTGTTAATTCGTTGTCCATGTTCCCACAAAACCCTCAGTTGCCATTTGCACCATACATTCCGCTATGGTATTTGGTGATTAACCCGGCTTATTTAAAAGCCGGTAAATCTGCAACTAAAAGATTTGTTTTTGATGCTCTGGCCTTGAAAGAACTCAAGGCCAAAGCATCTAAAAAACAGCCAGTAAGTCGAGTGTTGGCTGTACTGGCTTTGATTTGGAAATGTGTTATCGTTGAAACACAATCCAAGTCATCTATTTTACATATGCCGGTGGACATTCGGTCTCGATGTTCACCGCCATTGCCTACATCTTCTGTCGGAAACATTATTTCGGGAACATCAACAAGGTTTGATCCTGATGCAAGTGATCTTGAAATAGGCTCCATGGCAGTTCAACTGAAGAATGCTATCGCGAATGTTAATGGTGAACGGGTTGAAGAACTGAAAGGTGAAAATGGGCATGTTGGGTTGGTAGAACGTCTGAGGAACTCCATGGAAACGTTTTCTGATTTTAAAACGGAGTATTACTGGACATCAAGTTTGTGTAATTCTGGGACTAAGGAGGCTGATTTCGGATGGGGAAAGCCTGTGTGGTCATGCACTGGAAATCAACTGAATGAAGATATTCCGCTATTCTCAAACAGAATGCTACTGATGGATTCATGTTCCGGTGACGGAATTGAAGTATGGGTGACACTTGAAAAACAGGTAATGGATGCTCTCAAGTCTAATCCTGAGCTTCTATCATATGCTTCGGTGGATCCTAGCCCTCTATAGCTCAATCTTCATTCAAATGTTCATCTGTTCAAAATTTCATTCTCTTCCTGCTGATGGTTAATATGACTGCAATATGTATTAATTTAAATTTGATGATGGATAATTTATTATCTTTATTATAAAATAAGTGAATAGAGGAATTACTAGTTTGTCTATACTATATCACTGAGAACGTAATCAAGTTCAGTCAAGTTAACATAGTACGTATGACTTAGAAAAAATTGAAACTTGATTCGAGCTCGGTTAGGTATTCATATTCAAGTTCGGCCTCGAACTCCATCAATACCTTAATTAAGCCATATATAACCAAAACCAAGTCACTAAAGCTTACTTAATTAAGCCATATATAACCAACACCAAGTCACTAAAGCTTATACTCCTATATCTAATACTTAACACCGGCCAAAGCTTATAATTCAGGATTAAAAGTCATTGTGAGAATGAATATTTAAGTAATAATGGGATAACAAATTCTATTCATCTACTAAATGTTAATCTATTAGATCCTCAGTCCTTGAAGCATTGTTACAGAGAAAACAGACAACCGAGTCCACATGAACTCCTCTGCGAGCAAGATATATGGAGAGCCTATCATGCTGAAGTTTCTATATAATGTTTGTCTCACTGGGATAAACACAACCAGATCGTGTGTAAACCTCTCGAGCCAAGAGACATATATCATCAAGGGCATAACAAAGAAATGTTAGAATAAATTTAATTAAAGAATCCAACACAAATTTAATGGATCAGAAAGAGGAACGTTCACTTGTAATTCAATTAAAGAATTAAGGTCAATGTTAGAACTCACCAATTAAGAACACTACCACCACTTAGCAAGAAGAGTCCAATTTAATGACCTCAAGCTATTATCAACCCCGAGACAGCCTTTATCTTTGGGATTAAGAATTTTTTTTCAAGCAATCGAATAAATCTTCTTGTTGTTTGAATCATCTCCCGCTAATAAGTTTATTCTAAGGCTTTCTAATTGATTTAGACTCATAGATGGAACCTTATATATCGACAACTAGTATAAGCCAAGCTACCCCAACACGGACTTCCAAATTGTTAATCGACCTCCAACCGATCAAGAGTAAAGAGCATCAAGAAAGTTTTGATTTAAAGCTTTCTAATATCGGTTGCCAACTCGAGGCTCTACTCATTGACACACATGTTGATAGTCCAAGAAACTTTATAGGAAAAGCTCGAGGAGACAATGTATTTGATTAGCCATATAATTGCATTTCGAGTTAAGCATACATGATTTCAAGTTTTCCTTTTTACCAGTTACGTGAATCCTGCAATGAATTTAGAACCATCAATTTCCTGAAACTACCTGTCAAACTGTTTTCAGAATCCACACAATCCAATTCCATTTTGAAGTTTAAATCCCGCAATTTTCACTTTAAAAGTCAGACTTGTGTTGCTAATTGCAGACATCTCAATGAGTACTCTGGCTGCAAGTTAATCTTTTCTTGTAAGTAGAATAGCGGTACGAGGGAGTGCGGCGGCGGTAGGAGTTACGAGCTACAACTACGGCGGCGGCAAGAGAGGAGGTGCGGCTGCGGCGGCAGGAGGCACGGCGGCAGCAAGGGAGGAGATGTGGCGGCGGCGGCAGGAAGAGAGAGGAATATATGTACAATGCGTCCCCGGGGCAGGACGAGAGGGCAAGGGAAAGAAAGAAAGTCGCCACACAAGGAGGACGACGGGGAGATGAGAGGCGGCGGCGACCAACCGAGGTACGGTGGCGGCGGCGGCGGAAGGGAGGCAGCGGAAGGGAGAGGAGAGGATATGGCCAGAACCGCGAGGCTCTGATACCATGAAGAATAATGAAAACCCCCGTCGGTATATTGTGTTACAATTAAGCCTATTTATAGATTACAAGGGTAGGGTATAAACCCTAATGGGCCAAGCCCAACTATACTAAACCCTAGTTACATATTCTCTAATATTAATGAGATCAATCAAACACCAAAATATAACAAGTTCAACGTCTAATATCTTTCTAAACTTGAAAGCACACAATATGACTGTGTTGATATCGTTTGATCAAAGGTCACTTGGCATTTGAGCAGTGGACTTGGCACGCGCAATTTACAGCATGTTATAATTAATCGAGCAGAAAATAAATTTAATATCTTAAAATCAAGTTTGAATCGAGAAAAGAGTTAACTGGTCAAATGGTCATTTAGCTAAGTTATTTGTGTCGATTTAGTCCTTTAAATTCAAAAGTGGTAAAAACAGTAGTACTTTATGAACCATTTTGTGGCGAGTTTCATCCTTTCTGACGTTAGGCATTAGTCAAATATGTTCGTTTAAGGACATTTAAGTCTTTTTACTATTTTTAAATTTTTTTATAATATCTATCCTCTTATTTAATAAAAAAATTACACTCTCTCCCTCATATCTCTCGCTATACTCTCTCTCACACACACAACACACACACTCTCTCTCTCTCTCTCTTCATATGAGAGCCACCACGCACCACTGCATTTCGCCACTACTGAAACCACTGCACTTCGCCACTGAAACCACCACCACCACCGAACACGAGTTTTTTTGGTTAGGTTCCAGATCAAGTGTGTGGCTAAAATATGTGTAGTCTCTCGTTCATATATGACTTCAAATTTGGTTGGGACTTGGAGTTCTTTATCTAGGTTTGATTTTGAGTGTGATTGATCTGTACTAGATGTAGGTTTGATTTCAAGAACAATAGGTCTTGATTTTGTGTTTGAACATTGGTTTATGTAATTTTCACCTTGTTTTCGTTGGTGTTGGCGGCAGTGGAGACGGTGTGGAGTAGAGAGTGTGAGAAGAGTGGTAGTGGTGGTGGTGACATCGACTGGGGCGAGACGGAGGAGAGTGTGAATGGCGGCGGTGGCGGTGCTTAGTTGATTGTGGTGGTGTCGGTGGTGGTGACATTGTCCGAGTTCGTCTCTGTCTATATATCTTCTCCGATCAAATCTCTCCATCTCCAATCAAAACATGCTTGGTGGAGATGTTGGTTGCCGATGGTGGTTTGTTTTAATGTGTGTGGTGGAGAGAGAGAGGATGGGGCGGTGGTGCTAAGTTTATTGTGGTAGTGTCTGGTGGTGCTAAGGTGTTATAGAGAGAGAGAAAGAAAGAAAGAGAGAGAGAGAGAGTACCACGAGGAAGATAGAGACAAAAGGTTAAATGGAATTGTCATTTACCTTTAAATAATATATAATAAAAAACTAATGAATAAAATGAGTAAAAGTAAAATTTAAAAGAATAAAATAGAAACAAAAGGGTAATATTGTCATTTTACCTTACTTTAACGGAGATGGTAAACGGAACCTGTTAGAAAGGATTAAACTCGTATGACTATTTTCACCACTTTTGAAGTTATAGGACTAAATAGGCAGAAATAACTAAGTTAAAGACTTAAAGGACCATTTCACCAATTAACTCTCGAGAAAAAAAATATAAAAGCTCAACTTATACCTATACACAGATTATATTGAAACAGCTATCAACAAACTATCCCAAACACTAGAATATTGCAGTTATCGAATAGTATATTTCAAAAGATGGTGCTGCTGCAATTTATCAAACCACCAAAAAAAGACAATTAAAAAGATTGAAAATTTGGTTTATCTGTGCGTGTTACAATATGCATTCTGTGATTACCTGATCAATATAAGTTTGGTATGTGCAAGTATGCTACTAAAATAAACAAGCTTGGTAAGTATGCTCGTTTATCAGGAGATAATAAACGGGTCATGAATGCAACTGGATTATGTACGACCACATGTGAATAGGAATCCCCAAAATAAAATATAATTCAGCATTACCTGCTCATGGTGGAAGATCTTAAACCCATGTGACCAAGATACAGGCTGCATATCGACTGTTGGTGCACCATGGTCAACTGGCTGTTTGGGGTGGTTGCTGATATCAGTACTTTCACCGGCTCAAAGGTTTGTTTCATGGAATTATGATTTTAGTCTCTGTCTCATATACTTCAGTGCAGACCGTAGCTTTGCTCTAGCTTTGCGGTCTGGGATGCACCCAGACAATATCATTTCTTCATAAACACCTGGGACCTAACATTAAACAACATTATTATAGTTTTACCAATCATCAAGGACATAATCATGCCAAGAAAAGATTATATAGTATATTCAAGAAAGGACATTATTGTAATAATATTCAGAGGTATGGATTATATTTCGAATAGTCATCAATCGTTTCTTGGATATTGGAAACATTTATATATCTAAATTTGGTTCAAACCAGAGCAAGAGTACAGATTGAATACCTCATCAAATTTCTCCACACGAATTAAGGCTTTCATAAGAGTCGTGTACGTGACTACATCCGGTTTCAGGTCCTGTAGTTGAGAAATAATACATTCATATTCGTGAGTTGCAATAGTAGTGTTTGGAGAAGAGTTGAAAAGGTTGTCAAGGACATTTACATTTTCCTTCATTGACCGTAAAACTGCAAAGGCTTCAACGTCTCTCCTATCTTCACAAAAAGCATTTATTAATGAATTAAGAGCTAAATTACTAGGCTTCAAGCCATCACTTCTCATGATCCTAAATGCATTCAGTGCCTCCTCAGATAGACCCTGCTCAATGAACAAAATTTAATCATGAAGTTGTTAATTTTGTTCATATAACTTTTTCATTTTGTAGATCCCATTTGTGTGATGTTAGAAGAAATGAAGATGCAATTACGAGTTTACGACCTGTTGTGATGCAGTCACAGATCTAGGTTTTTCAAACCTGATTGAGCACTAGACACAAGACACTTCACACTAGTGCACTGCCATTATAAACATATATGGATGCATTACAATAACAAACTTTGTTACGCTATAAAATAGCTTTTAGGGTATGAACTCAGTCGAGTAGATCGATCCTCGGAACATAACTTGTGAACTTCAAATTTGACCAAAAAGTCAAAGTGAAGCTTAAAAAAGGTTGTCTACAGTTTTTTCTCTGTTCCTTTTCCAAATGTCGTTCTGGCCAATCATTTAAAGATCAGTCCTTTTCACGTATTAACATATACACATTGACTTTTGATTTTTGTGTTGTATAAGAATAAAACTGATATGTTTTTGTAACTTGAAGAACACCTACTTCTTTGAAATAAAGTAACTACCACTTCCAAAAATAAATATAACAGCTTACTTTTCATGATAACCCAAGTACCCATAAGCTTCTTGATAGATTTTGAAACAAAATTACTACATAGATTTTCCTTTTTGTCGCCATTCACCGGAATTTTAGATATTTAGACTTTTGAAAGTTTGTGTCTAACCAAACCATAAATTTGGACGAAAAGAGTTCTATAGAGTCTGTGGTCCATATATATCTCACAGCTTAATGTAAAACAACTTACGCTTGAGGTTAAAGTTTGGTCCATATAACTTTAAAACATAACATGCGTATCATATCTTGGAATAACCTATCTGTTGTAAGCATTAAAGACTAAGCAGGGAACAAATGAAACTTTTGTTCATAATTAAAGGCAGTTAAAAAGGTAGATGATAAAAATACCCTTTGCGCATAGACATTAATCAAAGCATTATAAATTGTTGATGTCGGCTTCAAACCAGCAGATTTCATATCCTCCAAGCATTCAGTGGCATCCATGAACCTCCCATACCGTCCATATATGTCAACTAGTGTAGTATAGGTTATGATATTAGGGTGCAAGCCTTGACTTTTCATCTTTCTTAACAAGCTCCTCACTCCCTCCCATCTCTCCTGTTCCCCAAATGAGTGGATCATGATATTATATGTGGCAATACATGGCAAACACCCTCTTTTCTGCATTTCATCAAACAGTTCCTCTGCTTTATTGTGATGTCCATTTTTGCAATGACAATCTATAAGTGTGTTCCAAGTAACAGTATCCGGCTCAATCCCTTCATCTCTCATCCTTTCCAATATCGCCAGTGCATTATCAAGACAGTTGTACTTCCCAAATGTATCCATCATTACATTGTAGAACTGTCTATCCGGTTTCACACCACACTTTTGCATCTCTTTCAGAACTTGAAACAATCTTTGCCACTCACCTCTATCACGATAACCAACCAAAATTCTACTGAAAACATATGAATTTGGTTTCACATTGTTAGCTTCCATCTCTTTCAAAACAATTCTTGCACTCTCCCACCTACCCGCATTCCCATAAGCATCGATCAAAAGGCTGTATGTATATTCATCAGGGAGAACCCCATTCCTCTCCATTTCATTCACTATCCACTCCGCATCCCTCAGACAGCCATTGTTGACATACGCTTTTAGCACAGCATTGTAAGCTCTAGTTCTAGGTCTCAACCCTCCATCCTTTATCTCTTCAAAAACCGCTTCAGCCTCCTCAGCTCTCCCCAAACTGCCCAGCTGCGAGATAATAGAAACCACAGTCGAAGTCTTAGGAGTCAATCCGTTCGCTTGAATCACTCCTAAGAAATGCATAGCTCTGTCAAGATCGCCTGCTTTTGTGAACCCTAAAACTATATCATTTAATAATTGAACATCTAGCTCGATAGCATCTGCTATCATTTCTTCATATAGCTTCTCCAACAACCCCGAATCTATTTGGTTGTTACGCACCAGCGATTGAATAATCAAACTGTAATTCACAAAATCCGATTGGTAACCTTCCCCGCGCATTTTGTTCATCAGGATAACGGCTTTTTCCAAATCATCATTACGTGCACACGCACCAATCAGAACGTTATAAGTTAATGGAGTTAGTGTGTGTTTCTGTGAGAGCAAAAAAGCTTCGTATAGTATCTCGGAGCGTCCGAGCGAGTTGATCAAAATCGAGTACATAAATTCATATGAAAAGCAGAGATTGTGCCTATGGAGCCAATCAACGAGCGCGTAGGTGGTTGATATCGAAGTTGGGGAAGAAGGGGAAGATGCTAGGGATTTGAGAAGGTAATGCCATAGTGAAGCTGGGACTAATCGGTATGACTCGGCGAGATGCAACTCCGTAGAGTCTCTGTCAACGGAGTTATAAGTTGACAGGAATTCGAGGAGAGGAGAGAAGTCGTACCGGCGATGAGAGGAGGGTGAAACGTCGTCGTCTTGTGTAATTACTTCATCTTCCGATAAGGTGAGTGAGGTGACAGATGAACGGAGAGCTACGTGTTTGCAAGAGGTAGTGGAGAGTGGCGGTTGGAAGAAACTGCGGTGGCGGAGGAAGCGCGTAGTGGTGGCGGACGGTGGAGGGAGAAGCAGAGCGTTCATTATTTGCACTCTCTTCTGAGAAATTCTTGGATGGGGAACGGTGACAGTTTATCTGTTAAAGTCTTATATTATAAGTTTAGTCCCTAATCTATTACTTTATCAGAGTTGCCCTCAACTATACAAGTTTTATCATTCTCCTCCCTTAAATAAATAAAAGAGTTAATTATCAAATTGGTCCTTTAACATAGCTAATTCTTCCATTTGGTCCTTTAACTTTGGGAGTGACCAAAATGGTCCTTTAACTACGACTTTGTCATCAAAATAGTTCATCCGTTAGTTGACTACGGTCAACTCCGTTAAGATAGGGGCACTTTGGTCTTTTTATCATTTTTTACTATTTTTAATTAAACAAAACAATATTTAATTATTTTGAATATATAAAAATATTATAATTTAAGATTTATTCAAAATCTCTCTCCTCAAACACAAACTACCCCTCTCTCTCTGCTCTCGCACTCTCTCATCAGTACACCGCCCCCACCACCCTTATCACAGACGCTGCCGCTACCGCTGCCACCGGCCACCGTCGCCGACACCACGACCTACCACCAGACGAAGAACTCGCTATGGTCAAAACCACCACCTACCACTGGCCATCGCCGCCACACCATTACCAAATCGGATTCAAGACCGGATCACTTTTCCGTCCTCTCTCTCTCTCTAGATCTGGTCTGAACTTACCACAATCACAAGGGTTTTTTACGGTGGCTTGGGTTTTGACGAGAACTTACCACAATCACATAGATCTGGTCTTCAATCGACGACGACGGCTAGGGTTTGCTACGGTGGCTTGGATTTTGACGATGTTTTTGACGACGGCGGCTAGGGTTTGCACTGTTAGGATTTCTTGGCGGTGGCGGTGGCCATGGTTATCGAGATGTTCAGATCTACCGTTGCAAATGACATCGCTGTAAACCCTAGGTTTTTAAAAACCCTAGATCTGATAGTCACGCCGTAAAACCCTAGATGTTCATATTTCCGTTCTCGTATGCTGCTTGCAAGTTCATTCTTTTTTCGTATGTGGTTTCATTCCTCCGATGTGCGATTATGGTTGTGGTTGGGACTAGGGGTTGGGGAGGAAAGAGAGTGAGAAGGGGTTGGGGAGGAAAGAGATTGAGAGAGACAGAGAGACAAAGATAGCAAGATGGTGGTGGTGGTTTGATGGCTCCGGCGATGGGGAAAACCCACAGATACACAGTTAGGGAGGGAGAGAGGAGAGGGAGGCGATGGGGTGGTGGTTTGTGTTTCTCAAGGTTTTGTGTGATTTTCACGGTGGTAGAGACATCGACTGGTGGGTGGCGGTGGTGGGGACATGGACTGGTGGGTGGGTGGCGGCGGTGTGCGGTGGAGGTGAGGGAGACGCAGTGGTGGTTGCTTCTGGGCACTGGTACATCACATTAGGATAAAAGAAACAAAATTAATAATATTTAATTAATAATTAATTTATAAAATAAGAAAAAGTTAAAAATAGAAATAATAAAATAGAAATAAAAGGGTATGATGGTCATTTTACCCTATCTTAACTGAGTTGACCGTTAGTCAACTAACGGATGGACCATTTTGATGACAAAGTGGTAGTTAAAGGACCATTTTGGTCACTCCCAAAGTTAAAGGACCAAAATGAAAGAAATAACTATGTTAAATGACCAATTTGATAATTAACTCTAAATAAAATGGATAATTTCATTTATATCCTTAAAAACTATCATTATTATACATATATCATTACAAGCTTTAAAACTACATATATATCCGTACAAAATCTAGATACTCTCATATTGTGTCATTTCTTACAACACAATAATGACACCTAATAATTGAAATTCAATCGTGTATTAGATGTTTAGTATTATTATGTTTTTTTAGGTTTCTTGAAGTAATATTATGTTCATTCTTACAACATATGTGAGTGGTTTTTGTTATCTTCATGATGTAATTTGTGTTTATATGTTTAAAACATTTTGTCAGCTAATAATTGAAATTCATTATCATTTTCAGCCTTTGTTGTGTTTTATAAGGCTTCATGAAGCAATAATCATATTGTGAACAAAAGTAATCTGATAGTGTGTTATTTCAACAAAAATTAATCCACAACAAAAATTGGTCTTCATTTACATTGCCCTCTTGTAGCACAACCATGAGCCATTTGCAATGAACACCCAGCTGTTGTAACAAAAACGTTAGCATAAACCATTACCCCTTTGCAATACAGTCATACCTCGTTTGTAGCAAACACCCAAGACCAAGTTGTTGCAACATTAAACCACAACCAAATGAGGTGATGTAAGTAAATTGTTGTAATTTAACTTTTATAACAAAAAAGCCATAAAACTTAAACTAAATACAGATGCAAAAGCCTCAAGATTGCCACAAACTTGATAAAACAAAATCCGAGCTTGAACAAAATCACCATATTGAGCTCCAACTTGAATAAAAGACACTAATTCGCCAAAACAGAATCTCAATTTTAAATCACCATATTTCGATAAAATGTAGTCTGATTGGTTTCAATTTGGATCAAGATTAGCATATACAGAGGCCAATTTCGACGAATAGTAGTCCGATTGGTTTCGATTTCAACACCAACAGCAACATTAGAACTTACTTTGACAAAAATCGACCTACATCAACAACACACACAAGCCAATTTCAAGGAATAGGATTCTGCTTTTGATCAATGTCAACACCAACAGCAGCATTAGAACTTACCTTTCACAAACATAGTGTAACACTGTACTTTTTAAACAAATACTTTACTGCATGCGGAAGCTAGTTACATATAATTATCTTAATTACAATATAGGTACAAAAATATTTCACTTGTTTGATGTACAAAGACCTATACAGTGTTAATACAAAACAGACTCTATCAAAAACTTTGACATCAGAGTATTGGTCCGTCCATATTCCCAGCCCAAAAGCATCAAGCTCACCAAAAGAGAACCTGCAAAACAATCTAGTGGGGAATTAGCACAAAGCTAAGTGAGGGAACATATATCTAAACATATACAAGGCAAACATGCCTAAACCCAAATAGCTCATGAATCCCAGGAGAACCGGCGGTGTTGCAAGCACCTACAACCAAGGTCGGCCAAAACCAAGGTTTACCGATAACCTTGCAAATATGGACAACAGTATCAGCCTCCTTGAATAACATAAATGTACATCAAGGCCAGATACCGTAAATCCCCCAGCAATAGGCCCAGCATAAAACTGATCTCCAAATTAACATGTATATACAATCCAAACAAGAGCATTTTCAAATAGGATATTCAATCCTGTATATCCGAAGATATAAATCCACTCACCACAGTCTGCACTGTAGAATCTCACTCAGTTGACTAAATTCACTGAGTCTTCTCCGATCCTGAGATTGAAGTAACCCAAGTCAGTATTCAATTCATAATACTGATTCAATAATAAATATCATATTTATTCATGTTCTCATATATATATACATTTATACATATATTCAACATACAAAAACCCCAAACAGATATACAAATCATGTTTATCTTTAAATCATCAAATCCGATAATGTCCAAATCCGATTATACCAAATCCGATCATTTCAAATCCGAGCAAAGGCGGATTCCGAGTAAGAGTCCAATTCCGATAAAATCACAATCCGATAAGGGCACAATCCGATTAAATGTTTAAATCGGATAATCCAAGATTCCGATAAAAGAGTTAGGGCCAAATCCGATAAACATGAAATCCGGTAAAAAGTCACAATCCGGTAAAGGTACAATCCGATAAGGGCACAATCCGATTAAATGTTTAAATCCGATAATCCAAGATTCCGAGTAATTCAACCACAAATCCGACAGAATCATAACTTCATGCATAAATCTATTTCTAACTCAAATCTTACTGATTTCATGCATACAAGTTATATATGTTTCCTGAAATCATTCTAAACATATAATGAACATAATCTATCATCAAAATCTAACATACATTCATCCTATGAGCACCAAATCATCAAAAACAATTGGTATTCATATATATATATATATCAAACCCGAATGCTTATAACATAAAACTTATAAATCCAGAATTCTAACCTTATGATGATGATTCTCAGTTAACAACTTAAGCATGCAAGATTAAAGAAACAAATGTTGAATGTTCTTTCTTTCTTCCTTCTTCTCGGCCGAGAGCAACCCAAAGAAACACACACAACACACTTTGTTTACTTTTACACACAAAGAAGTACTTAAGGAGGGGTGGTGGCTTAAACCCACCAAATCGGCCATACCCTCCCAACAACCCAATATAAAAATAATATACTTTAACTAAATTCCCAAAATAATAAAACAATATAATAACACCAATACTTGCCAATAACACATATTCACAAATAATTCACATAAACCAATTAAATACCCAAATTAATTAATTACCTTAATTAATCTAGGCCGTCAAAGAGGGTGTTACACATAGACCAAGATCATCACTCGCAGAGGGGCAATTTTGATGAATAATAGTTTGATTTTGTTTGATTTCAGCATCTAAAAAGTCATCCAAACAAGTCTAGGGCTTCATTTATGGGGTTTAACCGTGCTTCAATAAGATAATGTTAGACGAGGTTAAGCAAGGCTTAGATCAAGGGCATTTTTGTAATATTATAATTTATTAGTTTTTAGTTAAAAGATAAATTAATTTAAAAATAATTTAATTATAGTTAAAAAAAGGTGTTTGGATATATATGAGACTTTCTAGGTTTTACAATGACATATATCTAGTTTATAATCAATAGCCGGCATTTCTATTTACCTATAAGTAATTAATATTAGAGTTAATTACATTTTTGGTCCTTCTCATGGTTTACATTTTGTTTCAATGTTGGTCCAAATCCACTTAAAAAGACTAAAATACCCCTTTGTACTCAATTGATTTTGTTATCCCTTTAAATATTGTTGATGAATAATTAAATAATACATAATTATTATTAAAAAAATAAAAAATAATAATAAATACCCTTCCCCTCCCCACATCTCTTTGATCCCCTCTCCTCTCTATTTCTCTCTCCAATACCACGCACTGCCACCACCTTCGCCTTTCTCCTCCACCACCACCACCGCCTTTCTCTACCGCCACCACCACCGAACCTCCCAGATCTTGACCACCACCATCGTAGTAGACTCGAAACCACCACCGCCATAATAGATTTGCTACCACTACCGCCACTCTCTCCATCTTCATTGTCTGCACCGCCGCTCTCTCCATCTCCTTTAGTGGGCAGATGTGGCTGCCGGCGACATCTAGAGAGAAGATGAGAGAGACGATGAAGGGAGGGTGTGCCGGTGTGGGGGTGGGGTTATACTTTGATTTTTTTACTTTATTAACTTTTTAAATAATAATCATGTATTAATATTATTTATTATAAGACTTTAAATATATAAACTAAAATTAAAGGAATAACTTAAAGTCATGAGGGCATTTGGGTCATTTCATATTATTAAAAATACATGTTTTTAGTTTGTTCATAGTAGTTTTAGGACCAAAAAGGTAAATTTCCTTCATTTATAACGTTTGTAGACTTGGGTAGAAGTAACACAATCTAGTAACATTTTTTAACAGCGAAGTTATGTTAGTGGACCGAGTCTGCAATGATATTCATATGGGCAGTATGGGAATCCCAAACCATTTACCATGAGTGATTAAACCCTCTTTCGTTATCTTCGAAAACCATCACTATGAGGAATAATACCTCCACCATCCCCAAGGCTTGAACCAAGACCTTGACTCAGGTAACACTAGGACAATTTCTAATTGATAATCTAGTAACATTTATAGTAAACTTTGTAAGCATAATTCTTCAGGGAATACTTGTTTATGGTATTTTTTTAATAGCTTTTAAGCTATACTCTTAAAATTTACAACAAGAAAAATAGACACTTGCATTACCATATAAAATCATGAATACTTATTTTAAGAAGATAAAGCAAAAGAAGAATTTTAATATAAAGTAAAAAAAACTTTAAGATAAGTTGTTTAGAGATATTTATATTACTATAAAAAAATTTAATCTTCTTCCTCTTTCTTCATTCTAAGAGTTCTTAAATTTCAACCAATACATCTTGACCATTCATTCTATTAAAATTTAATTTCATCCACCAAATTTTTCACCATTTCAATCTCTTTCTTAATTTACTTTAACTTTTCATTTAATTACATATATTCTCCCACTAACACACTTTCTCTCATATCAACACAATTATTCATCATATCAACACAATTTTTAAGATCTTATTAATTTTTCCTTTCTTTATTTCATAAATAAAAATATTTGTTCTTATATTAATATTATTTAAAAATTAATAAAAAGTTTGTAGAAATAAAAGAAATAACATATCATTACATTTTTAGTGATATCGAGTTGCGCGAATAACATATCATTACATTTTTTTTAAAACGACATGTCACTAAACAGAAACTATTCGTCTCTTAGCCTTTTTACTATAAAATACTTTTATTTGATCTTATATATATATATATATATATATATATATATATATATATATATAAACAATCTTTAAATGCGTAATGGTAGAAACACTGCATTTAATATAAATTTAGTGTAAAAAACTTGAAGTACCATAATTTGACAATAATAAAATATGGTTTGACTTTTTTATAGAAAAAAGTAGATGCAATAAAAAGTAATGCATTCAGAAAATGTTGCATCTGATGCATATTTTTTGTTAAATAACGAAATGAATGTAGTTGACAATGGAGATTCAAAGAGATTGATGCGTTGAAAACCAGGTTTTAAATTAAGATCAAAACACCTAAGTTTCATCACAAACTACCAACAAGTATGACTAGATTGTGTAGTAGTATAGCCTAGGGCAAGTAAGGTATCGTTTCCACATGAAACGGTAAAAATATTCTATTAAACTAGATTCTACTAATTAACCTAAATAAATTAAGTAAAAGGAGGATTTTTTTTATTTTATTAATTAAAAAAACTAAGAATATTAAAAGACAGCTAATTAAATAAAGAAATAATGTTATCTAAATTAAGTAATGAAAAAACAAATCAGAAAAAGGTATTCACTCAGAGTCTAATTCACCTAGTCTTGATAAATTACAAAACGTGGATTTAATAGTTATGATTTTAACGGGTAATCAATTCCCATTAAAAACATAACACAATCCATAAAATAATCAATTAAAAATAAAATCATTAAACGAATAGATCTTTAATTGGATGTAACTAATAAAAATTAAAACTTTATCCATGAATCATAATAAAATCAAGACATAGGTTTCATCTCCCCTAGATGATTACTATAAGGTTTAGCCAAGAAAAATGATAAAAAAAATAACAAACAAAGATTTAATATAAACCATCATCTTTAAAATTTAACTAAAAAGCTAACTCAAAGAATAAAATACTTGCAATCTAGAATGTTTCCAATTGATTCTTGCAACTCGATCGATCTTTCTGCCTTGCCGTCGAATAGAAAACAAATCACAGCCGCCGTACGTAGGTTTGATGAATTTAATTACATGCATACATCGGCCGTAGGTTTGTTGCGTATTGTGTATATCTCCTTTTAAATTTGAGATAATTAAGTGTTATCACTTTCTTTTTTAAACTCCAGCTAGCCGCCGATTGGATGATGGGTTGAAGCCTATATATTTGATTTTTGTTTTCTTTTTCTTTGAGGCCACGTATGCCAAGCCCAGCTCATAGACTTTCTTTTCAAGTATAATGGAGAATAATTTCTTTCATACTTCTTCACGGCTATATCATGCATTAAACTTTATCCTCAGGATGTGAAATCGTGAATCACATGTGGAGCATGTACGTGTAGAGATCATCACGGTAGTAAGGACAATATGCTTTGCACCGGGTAACGTTCGTTTTTTGCATGCTTCTTTACTTTTGAGCATTCCTAACCTGAAATAGCTAAACAACTTTGATTAAGTAAATATTAAACACGTACAATTAAGACTATAACTTAACTCGAAAAACATAGATATTTTCGTTTATAACTTTCTACGTTAAACATATATATTTATTAAACTTTTATGTCTTTTAATTTATTTTCAGTTCCGATCAAAAAAGATTCGGACTCTTCGTTTTCGATTGGATTTTTCTTTTGCAAACGAACAATTTGTTATGCACTTCAATTTAATAGTTCGAAACTTCAGTGAAGTTGTAGTTTATAACTTTCTACGTTAAACAGTTCTTGTGATTAACTAAATAACTACTTTTGATTTATATCGTAAAATATATATTGTTAGTAACATTCGATCTGTTTAAAACGAGTCAAACCGGCCAACCAAACAGGTTTACATTGGTTTGGTTTAACACAACATATTAATCGTTTTGGTTTCAAAAATCATTAAACCGAGAATACTGCTTTGGCTAATATTGAACTTGAAGTACTGTCACGCACGATGTTAGTTTGATTGGAATTTGTCCAACTCGTGAACCACACCCTTTACACAAATAATATATTTTTTTTGTTCCTACTTATTCCCTTACTCATGAAAATAAATGTCAAGATCAAGCGATAATGTGAGAAAAGGAAATTACTATCTTACACATATCAAACATTGAGTAAGTAATAGGATAAAGTATGAACAAAAATTAGGATGATATATCATTTCTCCGCATGTTAAATGGTTTTGAATCACCTTAGGGCATTGTTTGGTTTGGATGATTGAAAAATGGGATAGAATGTCATTTTGACGTAATGAAAAAAACTTATTTGT
Source organism: Pulicaria dysenterica (assembly GCA_947179395.2). NCBI lineage: Eukaryota > Viridiplantae > Streptophyta > Magnoliopsida > Asterales > Asteraceae > Pulicaria > Pulicaria dysenterica. The sequence goes on along the minus strand of OX359288.1, from coordinate 106,199,787 downwards.
TTATTATGCATGAATGAAATGAATTACTTTATTATTCCATGAAGGAAATATGTTTTTTTTTCTCATTCCATCATAAAATAGAATAAAATTTAATAATTAATCTAAATTTTTAAAACTTTTTACTAACATTAATAAAAATATTTTTTAGATTTTTATAGAATTTATTAGAAGATCTATTTTCTATAATGATCTTCATTAAATTTTTAAATCTATTTTTCTCATTCCAGCGACCTTCGTCGTCTTCTTCTCCGTCAAACCGAGACACCGAAACCCTAGATCTTCTAGGCTTTCTTCGAACACAAACACCCTGGTGGCCGGCGAACACGAACGGATGACATACAACCTTCGCCGTCTTCGTCTCCTTCTTCGTCGCCCAACGAAACCCTAGATCTTCTTCGTCTATCTTCTTCGTCTTCGTCTCGTTAAAGGTTTGACGTCTTCGTCTTCGTCTGTTCTCGTTACCCGTTTGACGTCGCAGGTGGTGGCCGGCGTTCTGGTGGTCGGCGTTCTGGTGGTGGCCGGCAGTTTGTTGGTGTTGTTAATGGGTTTGTGTTGGTGAGGTGAACCAAACAAGGGGATGGGATTTTAAATCCCACCAATTGAATTCCTACCAAATGCAAATCACATGCATAAATCTCATTCTCATCAAAATCAAAGAATGAACCAAACACCTCCTTAGTCTCTCATTCTCATTTAATTTCTCATTCTCATTTAACTTTCCCCCTTTAGAATCTACCTTAGAAAAAATATTCTATCTTATATATAAAACAAACATATCATAGAATTACTTATTCTATTTTATTACCTTATCAGTTTCGTTCCTTTGTTACTTAAAAAGACAACCTGGTGGATTTCATGGTTCACTTGTTTTATATGCTAAATGGGGAAAACAAGATCAATGGATCGACGCCACGTGTAGTTCGTAGCAAGTGGAAACGACAACTGCAAAAAATGTTTACTACCGTACAAACCCCCACGTCACCACATATAAGTCATGTGTATAAATACGCCCGCGAAACCACCGATCATACGCCGCCTTCCCCCAACCGCCACCACTTCCATTACCATTTCCATGGAACCCCGCCGTGGATTACCTCCTAAACCTCCCTCCACCACTGCCGTAATCCGTCACAGGAAGACTATTTCCAACAATAACGACACCAGCGATCGTTCATCTGCCCCCACCGTCACCGTCGTCGATCATCGATCGCCGTCGCCTATCCCTAAAGCATCCGACGCATTGCCGCTCCCTCTCTACCTAACAAACGGAATTTTCTTCACTCTCTTCTTCTGCGTTGCTTACTTCCTTCTCCACCGTTGGCGCGACAAAATCCGCTCCGCTACCCCTCTTCACGTCGTTACCATTTCCGAACTCGCCGCCATTGTTTCCCTAATCGCCTCCTTCATCTACCTCCTAGGGTTCTTCGGCATCGATTTCGTTCAATCTTTCATCGCCACCTCACGTGTCGACGACTACAGCTTCACTCTCGAAGACGACGTCTTACATCATTCCAAACCTAAACCTAAAATCATGGATCCTCTACCGCCGGCTGTTACTCTTGCATCTGCAAACGACGAAGATATTGTGAAATCCGTAGTTTCTGGATCGATTCCATCGTATTCTCTTGAATCAAAGCTCGGGGACTGCCGTAGAGCTGCTTCGATTCGACGGGAGGCGGTGGAGAGGAAAACTGGGAAGTCGTTGTTAGGGTTACCCCTGGACGGGTTCGATTACGAGTCGATATTAGGGCAGTGTTGTGAGATGCCAATCGGTTACGTTCAGCTACCTGTTGGAATAGCTGGACCTTTGTTGTTAAATGGTGGTGAATACATGCTGCCAATGGCTACCACCGAGGGGTGTTTGGTTGCGAGCACAAATAGGGGTTGTAAAGCTATATTTGCATCAGGTGGAGCCACGGCGGTTTTGCTGAAGGACGGGATGACCAGAGCTCCTGTGGTGAGGTTTGGAACCGCTGCCAGGGCTGCTCATCTTAAGTTCTTCCTGGAAGATCCCCTCAATTTTGATACATTGAGCCTCGTTTTCAATAAGTAAGATCCTAATTTTAGGTATCTTATTTGTACCATAAGTTGTAGTTCACTCTCTGCAAGTGTCTTTTTTTGATAGAAAATAGAAAATGATTCATCAATCACTATCAACTAGAATAATTGCTTAGGATACTGCCAACCTAGCCTGCATTTACACTAACTTCAGGATTGAAAACCAGTTATTTCGATGTTTTAAGGACTAAATACGGCTAGCTGTAACAACACTTAGTTAGGGCTTTCTTTTAGGCTCGACTGGCTATAGTTCTTCGTTTAAGTGAATATTTTGCAAATCAGCATTGATTATTATGACAACTGCCTCACTTGGGAGGATAGACAGATTATCATCTCTTGACCTTTTGAGCATATGAATTTTCATGACGTATATTTTTACATTAATATCTGACTATTTGTTGTCCCTGAAACGTCAACAACAAGATACCTTAAAACTTAAATAGTATTATATGATGTAATGCTTATTTTGTTTCATTTCATCTCTTGTTTCTTGTATATTGTGTACTTGATTTTGACATTCGTGTCTGTTGCCCCTGTTGAGTTCAGTAACAGGATATCTTAAATGGTATTATATGATGTGATGCTTCTACTTTGATTAGTACTTAAAAGTTATTTTTGTGGCTTGGTTGGGTTGTTTTCATATATATGACGTTCTTGGTAGGTTTGCTGTACACTTGGTTTAGAGGGTCTTGGTTGATATTTATGTTCTGTTATATCAGATCGAGCAGATATGCTAGGCTTCAAAGCATTCAATGCTCAATTGCTGGAAGAAACCTGTATATCAGATTTACTTGCGGCACAGGTGATGCCATGGGAATGAACATGGTGTCTAAGGGCGTCCAAAATGTTTTAGATTTTCTTCAAATTGATTTTCCAGACATGGATGTGGTTGGTATATCTGGTGAGTCCTCCAGGTCCTTTTATCTTCTATTTTCAGGAATTGAAATTAGGGTATGGGTACCATCATAACGGAATTTTCTCTTTTTAAGCATCTCTGTATCTGGTAGGGAAGATTCTTTAGTTATGTGATTGTTGACAAAGCATGCTGTGACATGATTGTCTAGGAAACTTCTGCTCTGATAAAAAACCGTCAGCCGTGAATTGGATTGAAGGGCGTGGAAAGTCGGTTGTTTGTGAGTCAGTCATCACTGAGGAGGTGGTGAAGAAGGTGCTGAAAACGACAGTGCCTGCCCTTGTTGAGCTTAATATGCTTAAAAACCTTGCTGGTTCAGCTATTGCAGGTTCTCTTGGAGGCTTTAATGCTCACGCTGCTAATATTGTTTCAGCCATCTTCATAGCCACGGGTCAGGACCCGGCCCAAAACATTGAGAGCTCACACTGCATTACTATGATGGAGGTTGTCAACGGTGGAAAAGACCTACACATCTCTGTTACCATGCCTGCGATTGAGGTATTCATCATTCACCATTCTACTCTCTTCCTTTTTATGGTCTGCTTTTGATCTATAAAGTTCATGTCATTGAGTGGTCATGATAACAAGTTTTCAACTGCATAATGGATTTTAGTTGAAACATCTTCACTTGTTACTGCTCTGCTTGGATCATACATTTTCATTGGAGGTGCTAGAATGGGTGGGCCGGTAATGTGTCAAAACGTGTTGCTTTTGTATGGGAAGGGTTGGGTTGGCCTCGAGCATTTCTTGTTCAAAAGATTTAAGCTCTTTATAAATAATTAATGGGATCAGATAGCTTGTATTATGTCAGACGTTGTAAGTGATAGTTTAGTTTTTTTTATAATAGGATGATTTAGGTATATACTGAAAACACACTTTGGGTGAATTACCCATTCAATCTGTAAAATTATTAGGTAACTTTCTTGAGTTTACAACATAGAGATAAAACATAACCGAGACCCATTCACTAGTTAATGGGTCGAAATTGCCACTCCCAGAATTTTAAGTAACAAAAAATATATTACCAATAATTTGTCAAATGTGGAAAATCGCTCCCTCCATCTAATGAAAAGTAAACCGAAAGGTCCGCAATGTTTGCCAAGAAACAAGTGTTTGGTATGACTAGTTGGCGAATATCCTCATTTACATTCCATAATATGAATAGTGTTCATGGAACCAAAGGGGTGACAAACTGATCTCTGCAAAAGATAATGTTGCGTTTTTGTCATCTTTTTATTATTTTATATAATCTAATAGGTATTTTGGAAATTTCTCTAGGTGGGTACTGTGGGAGGTGGGACCCAACTGGCTTCCCAATCTGCTTGCTTAAACCTACTAGGAGTAAAGGGTGCACACAAAGAGTCCCCAGGGTCAAATGCAAGGCTCTTGGCAACAATAGTAGCAGGTTCAGTGTTGGCTGGTGAGCTGTCCTTAATGTCCGCCATTTCAGCCGGACAGCTCGTTAAAAGCCATATGAAATACAACAGATCAGTCCGGGATATGACAGCAATTGCGTCTTAGTTGAGTAAATAATTTTTTTAAGAAAAGAAAAAACATTTCTAAGTTAACAATTCCAGTTCTGGCAGTTGATCGAAGTTGAAAATAGGTGTAACGAACCAATGTAAAGTGAACTCTCGAGCCATACTGACCATTTTCCCCATGCAGTCATATTCCTTGGGTCGATTTGAACCCTTGACCTTATGTGTTAGTAACTGCAATTTGTGTTTCTTTTGGGGATGTATTTCCAGATAGAATAATGAGGGTGTCATTCTTGTTCCGTCTTTTTTGTCAATTCATGTAATACGACACGGGAAAGCTTGGATTATGAGTTATATGAGTCATTCTCTTACGCAAATAATTTGTGAATATGTTCGTGTTTGTGAAATTGTTTCTGTTTGCTATTTTGTTAACTAAATTACTTGAACACCATTTTGCTTGTGTTTGTGAACTTGTGATTTCTTAGTAATGATAACTAATAGTTTATGAATCTGTTTACTTACTATTTTCTGTTCAGTTTACCAAGTCTTTGTTTGGCTTAAAGTTGCTAAATAGCTATAATGTTACACCACTATACCGATATGATACTTAAAGTTTTTTTGTAACACACATGTCCATTAATGTTTAAAAAACGGGTGATTAGATCAACTACAACTTTTGTGATTGATTATACAAAAACTGGAACTATCAAAATCATATTTCTATACAAGCTGTATGTTTTTATTAAAAAATGCCAACAATTATCAAAATCTTCTTTGTGTTATCATCTTTCCAGTTCATTGATTGCTTTCGAGGCTCTGTTTATGCATTCGGCTACTTGGATAGTTATGGGGGGCAGAAACCACTTGTGAAGGCAAACGGAGCTCAAGTAGTTAAGTGGTTTTCCCGATCCACGTTGCATTACCATTTTGTAGGTTGGTATTGTATGGTTGCTTTTCTAAACAAAAAAAGATGTGACATATTGAAGTTTGTTAGGCCATCCGTTATGGATGTACTCGCTGGGCGAGTGTGGCCACGGGTTGGCGCGAGTAAGAAGGGGAACACCACCTCGGGTGGTTAATTAATACTCGCCGGGTAAGTGAAGGCTCCGGGTTCTGAGACTCGCGTAGAAGCAATCAATTCACACCCCACCCCCCACCACTCCCACCAATCACGGCTTTTCTTTTTAGTTTTTTTTTACTTTAAAGGGAATGTATAACGGGTAAGGGTGGGTAAAGGAAAGGGAATGGGAGAAAAATGATGTGACGCTAATGTGGCAGTGGGTAAGGAAAGGGAAGAGGGGGAGTATAACGGATAGCCTTATGAGACGCATTCTTTTTATAATAGAGATTTTATTATTTACCTTTCTCATATCTACTTAAATGTGTTTTTTCGAAGATATTAATGTCTTGTATTTTACACCTTATTTGAAAAAACAGATAAAACCTTAATATGATCGTTGTTGTTTATATATATTTTAAATTACATCTATGATTATTTTTAGGAAATTTTAATTTTAGTTTTTAAGAAATGGCATGAAAAATTCAAAGTTAATAGACTATCTGTTTAAAACTAAAATCATAAGAAAAGGAAAATACAAAATAAAAAGTTTAAACTGAGAATGATAATAATAATCTAATAATAATTTATTTTTACATTATCCATAACATTGTGAATATCATTCTCTTCATTTTTATTGCTTTATTATTGTTTTGACTTTTGATTAAATGATATATGTCACTAGCATTTAGATGCGGTCATACTCACTTACATTACTAACATATAAGTAAATACTAAAATTATACAATAAATGCATTAAACACATATATAAGTATAGTTACATTTAACATAGATATCGTAAACGTTTTTATTTTTAGATTTTAGACTCTAGTTGATCTTCTAAGACCATGAGTGGTATACATCACAAACTTTTCTTAACTTGAATGTCCTATCAGTTATCATATCACTTTCTCTTCCCTTTTTTTACCGGAAACCTACGTATAACCTAACTCAAATAATTCAAATATTTCTCTCTTCTAATTCTCCCTTATACGTTATACACTCATTAAAAAAAACAGCGGATAAGCTTGGGTGCAGAAAGCCAAAAGCCAACCCGAACAAGAGGGTGCGGGTGTTCTCGAGTCACCCGCATGAACCCCGAGGATACTCGAAGGAAGACCTTCTAGCCAGGCGGTACCGCCTAAGTCCTAACAAGTAACAACAATACGACACATGGTAAATAACACGCCCACCGAAATTCCTGCAATAAGGCGGTTACCTTAACATCAACCTCAATGTTTTTTTCCCCCTAATTCTCCAGACAGAAACCAGGCAAAACCCTAAATTCCCTCTCAAAACCCTGTCAATGGTTACCGGTTGGAAGAAATCATTAGGCAATGTGCGATCGGTCGTCGGTAATGCAATGGGTGGCCTTCGTGGAGGAAGCAACCTTGCATCTTGGGTGGTCGCCGGAACCCTAGCGTACTTTCTTTGGGTTAAGCCTTCACAAGAGCTCAAAAGAGAACAAGAAGTACCTCTATTTAAATCTTATATGTGTCGTAATCTTCTTACATAAACGAACAATCATGGATTATTGATAGCATATTTGTCTTTTTTTCTTTTCAATTTAGGAGAGAGCTGCGCTAGCGGCAGCATCGGATCGTTATCGATATGTCGAGAAAGTAAAGCCGATTCCTGATCTCCAGGTTCGATTTAGTTCGTATATCAATCATCAATAGTTATAATTAACTGAATTAGCATTTAAAAAATCGCGTATGATCCAGAATTGAGTTTGAATTGGATGATTCGACTGATACTGTGATTGATTTTTCTTCTTGTATAGCTTGAATTGCGGTTTATATCCAGATAACTAGCTGAACTTATATTTGATCATGTAGGAAACTGGGCTCATATATGGAAACAAGAATAAAACTAATGATCCTGAAAAGTGATGGGAACCTATTTTTTCAAGAGAAGGATGAAAGGTAATCTTGTTATGTCACAGTTGAAGGTTTTGATGTAGTATACAGTGAATTGTGATGCTTTTGGTGTTAAGTTAAGAAATTTACTAGGAAAATGATTATAATCATTCAGATTTGCAGAGGAGTTCTGCATTGTAATAATGTCCATGTAATTTCTCTTCAGGACCAAATTTATAGATATTAAATGAATTTTGTTTGTTTACTCTCTTGGGGTCTTGGTGCTTCTCTATATAACTATGTATGAAGTAGCTTGACTGAGAAATAAATCAATAATCCGAAGTTTTTGTATTTTTTTTATATACCGGATATTTTATACTTGCCTTTTAATGTTTCATAAGATGACAAACTAGTAAGTGTGATGGAAAGTCTCATGGGCTTTATCGATTTGGGTATTCCTAATTTTGTTATTTATAGCATTGTTATTTGTTGACTCAAAATATTGACTTATAGATTAAGCAGTAACTAGCCAGTGAAATAGCAGAGAAGTATGCATCAATGCGTATGAAATGAATGCATTTGTGGAATATAATATTTAATCAGATGTTACATGAACCATGTCTTATGGATCCTGCCAAATGTCTCAGTTACATGAAACATAGTCACAAATCGAATATGATTTACATTATGGTTTGTGATTCTTATGCTCCAGTTAGTTTTAGCCAAATGAATTCAGGCAACAGTGTTCAGCGTTATAACACTTGCTATATGCGCAAAGGTCATTCATGAGTTAAAGGTTACCCTGCACAGATTTTTACGAACAATCAACATTACTCTATAGGCTATAGTATGAACTGATAAAGGAATAAATCTTAACTTTCCTTTTATTCGCTACAAATATAACTGTTCATATGGCTGACCGAAAATGATGAACAGTGATAAGTGCTTCTGTTCCCCTTTATATTAACACATGTCATTAAAAAATTAAAGGTTCTTTAAAAATGTTCGTCAGGAACATTGGATTCATGATCATTGCTTAAATGCCTTGGGTTTCTATTGACCGCCACAAGTGGTTGGGTGGTCATGGTCAGGAGTAGGGTTTGAACCAACTTCAAAGGTTGAACTAGTCACGGACCAGACCACCTATAATGACATATTATTGTTTCCCTGGCAATTGAGTCCTTCCGGAGGTAACGCACCAGAGTGGACTACACCTATTTTGGATCTAGAAGTTGAAGAATAACGGAATCACAAACCAAAACTGACAAACTCAGGGTTTGGAGAATAGACATTTTAAGGACCGAATAGAGAATCAGAAGTTTGATTATATACCATCTTGAATACCAAATTTCTAGATGTGCACAACAATACTTGGTAAAGGCCAACCAACACCCCCCAACACACACACACGCACACACACAAAAAAGACATCACATAACCAGGCTTGGGTGAAATGTTATATGGTGCATCAAAATATATTCCCTGTTATGATATGCTGAAAGAAGCAACAAGTAATGCATGAAACACAAACATAACCAATCCTACAAAAATAGCCATGAAAGGCCTTCAACTTTAGAAGCAACTGTGAGATGAAAAAGCTTTAATCAGTCAACCTGTTGGAAACCTGAAATCCTGAGCTACTTTACTGTAAGCCATACATGACAAGATACTCCACAAAACATTGTTTAGAAAAGAAAAAAAAAAAGAGGACAATCATGGTTGTTGCTAAATTTTTGCTTGCTAGCACTCTAGATGTCCTAATGGCTGATGGGTTGAAAGGGAAAAGAAGTTTAGACATTTGCTTGCTCAATAGGCACATGAACCAACAGCCGACATCGAAATGTTTGCCTGCTCAAAAGGCACACGGACCAGAAGCCGCCCATGTAGGCTCACAATTGCTGATGTACGAAGCGGGTCGATTCTTGATGGCAAGCTGATCACCTGTAATAGTAGCCAAAGATCAATTAAACATAAACAAAACTAAGCTCTAGTGGTGGCAATTTTGAGATATTTACTTGTGAATGAGTCGTTTCAGGTCGAAATCTGACTAAAGTATATTATTCTTGACCCATACATCATAAATTGCCATATTTGAAAAAATTCAGATTAATATTGTAGTAATGTAACTTTTTAAAATATTTTATCACGTAATTATTTACAAAAAATGGACAAAGGGTATTTGTGGGTCAACCTGAACTGTACAGTACTAAAAATACCTGTTTCAACCTGAAACCTCAACCCATCAAAATTTGAACCTCTGCAATAATCTGAAGAAGAGAGGATTGAGCTTTGTTTTATCAACAAACCTTTTTGAAAGCTGAGATACCCCAAGGATTGTCTAGTTGCTCAGGTTGACCTGTGATGACAAGACGTCCGGCAGGATCAGACTGAACTCGTACCTAAATCCGTCCCCAATAAGGATATGTATATATAGTTGATTATCAGCTTACGACATCATGAAATTATTAACGTAAAATGAAAGCACGGGTAAAGAGTGAGTGACAAGTGAGTCTCTTACCTCTTCTCGCAGAAGCCCTGGAACAAGCGCATACACCTCAAATCCATCTTTCTGTGCATGATAGCGATTAGGGAATATAATCAATTTAGATATCTAGTAACTGAAGAAAAGTCAAAATACATGTTATAAATGCCACTGATCAGACTATACTTACAGTTTCTCGCACATTTATTTTCACCCAATTAGCAGGAGGACCCACATCAGCAACTGTGGTAACAACTCTATCACAATAGAAAAGGTGTTTAGATTCAAATATATAAGTAGAAGATGTGTATGTGTGTATGATATGAGATATAAACTATTAAGTTTGAGTCTTAACTGCCTAGATGTTTCAGTTCTTACAGCTTTCACAGAATGCTCCACTTCACTTTGTCTCTTTTGTTTTAGTGACCCTATATGTGAGAATCACACAATAAGGAACACATTTTGGTATTGTATAATGTTATACTTTAATGTACATCCGACTTACCAATGCTTTTGAGATTTTTTTCGCGTTTCTGTGAACTGTTGGAATTCTTGTCCTAAGAAGAACAGCAGGGTCAATGATCATTCAACAAAAATGATACTTTCTCTCTTCTATGAGAATTTCAAGTTCTCTTTTTTTAAGCTATATCGGTCAGAAATGTATTGATGAATATTGATTGAATTGACTAGATATTTTTGTTTCAGTTTCTACTTGGGGATATTTATATGTATTAGATATTAACCCAAACACTTTCTTTACACCGTGATAAATAAGTGACTAACCTCACCAATACCTAAGAGACGCTGGGCATGCCAACCCTGCATGGCTCGAGCTGCAGCATCCCTCCGAGCCCTACCTGATACTGATCCTGATCCTGGAGTCTGATGACCATTTGCCTGCAGTAGTCATTCAGAAATCAAATTAACAAGTGAAAAAGGTAAAGATTTATTCTTTATTTCTCTTCTTCTGCATCATTGTCAACACTGAAAAGGGAAAGCCTTCCCCAGATTTCAGAACAGTGCCAGTAGTCTTCATGTTATCATTGGATTGGTTGGAAGAAATATCGAATTTCGTCAAGAGTAATCACAAGAACGTTCACTTTAATTTCTCTAATGTAAAACCAAATATTATATGTGAAATAATATCTTAGTCCTAAACAGAATAAACGACCAAGGTAACCAATCATAAGATTTTATCAAGCCAACAGAAGGAAGAGATTGTAAATTCAAATTATTTTCTGTAGTAGTTCAAACACTAGGTTTTAAGCTAACCTCATTTTCAACAGTAGGGGCCTCTGGGTAGACAGTTGCAAGAGGGAGTTCAATCTCACCAGTTTGGACCTTATGCTTTTCATATTCGAGAAGCGCCTACAAATAAGGGAAACATGATGTTAGGAAGTTACTGCAAACGTCTGTCATGATATTAATAAATTAGAAACAAGAGTGTGAATAATAACTCTTAAATTGGGTTGCTGCATTAAACATACGTGAAAGAACCATAACCTTTTCATAGAACTGGCGGAATGTCCATGAAACAGTTGTGCATGTCCTTCATAATACATACCATACCAAATTAGTGGCGTAATCATATAAAATTTCATTTCTTTACAAATATAAGAGAGAATACGCTCAAAATGTGGCTCAATCACAGATTTAGAGAGCTTGAGAATAAGCGACTCAATCATTTGAAATAAAACCTCCCTCTGCTATTGTTTACTATAAGCATCACATTATATATTATTAAGACATGTTCTTCTTACTTGGGTGGATGGAAAGCTTCTCCTACTTGCCGCCACAATTTGGACCCAGTTACCTGAAGAAAAGCTAAAATATGTCATGTAAAGCACCTGTTTTAAATCCTATCATTTCCATTTTTCCAAAGAAATCAATAAAACGTATTGCATATAGAATCAGAACAAATATGACGCAGAAGGAAAAAAAGTGTTAATACCCGATCATATCCACCTAGTTTGACAACCGACCTCCATAACCTATCACAAAGGAAGAACAAAAAACTGAGCCTGCACCTCATAATTAGATTGATTGGAAGACTATGGAATGTAAATTTGGAAACCAAAGACTTACTTCAGACAATTTAATGGTTGTCCATAAAACTTTGGAGGCTTAAATTCCAAGCTTTTCTCCTTATAAAAGGTTTCCACCTCTTTCATGAACATTTCTTGATCCTCTAAAGTCCCAGATTCATAGCCCTCATCCATCTATTAGTAACAGACCAGAGACCAAGTTAGATAGCTAAAGGTCTGCTAAAGATGTCAGATTCTACTTCTTGATTTCAGTGTGAAGTTACCTTTGTGTCCTCTAGCTCGTTCTTTGGTGAATCCGCACGATGGTCCTCAGCTTTTTTAGGTGAATAGTCCACTATGGTGTTGGGTTTAGCAAGCCCTTGATGTTTGTCATCTTCGGTATAATCAACCTCATCATTATTCTCTGGAATCTTCATAGAACCATCATTATCAGCTTCCTCATACATAAATGTAGCATCATTCTTACTATCATTAATCTTATCATCACCCACTGCTGTAGCATCTTTCTCGCTATCCTGAGCCTCGTCCGCAGGTAGTTCTTGTTCGATTTTCTTTGGGGGCATCTCCTCTTCGTCTATCTTATTTGGTTTTTCTTGCTCTATCCCAATTTCATTTGCGCTTTGAATGTCAGTGTTCACAAAACCAGAAGACACTTCTTCTTTGTCTCCTACTTCTTTTTCAGCTATCTGGTCCTTTTCGACACATTCTTGACCACCCACCACTTCATCTTCTTTAAGCTTTCCAGTGTCCTCCATTTCAACGTCTCTATGATCCATTTACAATCCTGCACAAGAATTTTCCAAATGTTACACAAATTTGGAACTAATGAAAAGAAATAGTTACATCATGCCAGATAGTCACCTTTCTTTGTACTTTATACCTGGTCGGGGGCTTGGGGCAGCTTCAGTAGTTTTTCTTTTTCTAAATTTCTTTTAACTTCACAGGCTTTCACTGAGGGAAGTCTTAATTCAATAAGATGAATATAGCTTAAACAAGTGCATCAAGAATAAACATGAAAAAACAGCACTCTTATTTGGGCTGAAGGTAATTATTCAACACAAATAGCACATAAATTATTACATTAAAAACCTTTTTCAAACACAAACCCTAGTTTTCTACCGTCAAAGAGGTACCAGTAAGCACAAAATCAGCAAGTCAAATTGGGGATTACGACAAATATACCGGCATGAGACAACAATCTCGTCGTTCGTCTTTTCCAAGCCATTCTCAAGACCCACGAGAAACAATAATTTACAAGGAAAAAAAGGGGTTTCCTCATACGGTTTTTTGCATTTTTACAAAACAAATATCTGTTCAGTAATTCCTAGCCTTGACCTTCCAAACAAAAATGATATCTCAAATTTGACAAACAGAACAAAAGGGGTTTGAATGATCGTTCCGCATTTCAAAAGTATTCCAATTTCCACTTAATACAGCTAAAAGTCAAAGCAGAACTCTAATTCGCACCAAATTACAAAAATTATCACGATGCAAACTTACATTGTCGAAAGAAACACGAAATTTTACCTGTGTGTGCTATGAAACCGTAATTAGGCTAATAAAATTAGGGTTCGTCCTTTTATGGTGTTTCAGATAGAGCAGTGATGCTGTGTGTTTGTAAATGTGAACGCCTTTTATAGGTGGTGATGGTTTTGCGAAATGCGTCGAGGACAAGGGGGACAGGTGGCGGCCGGCGATTGGCGGAAAAAGTAACGCCGGAGAAAGAAGCAGGGCGTTGGTGCTAGTGTTTGTGTCTGCAGCTGCCACTGGCGTCCATCTGCGGTTTATTCGTCCAAATCAGAGGAACAGGTCTCCCTCTCGAAACCACCTTCATTATTATATTATAATTATAATAATTGGTCTCCTGTGAGGCTGTGAAATGTCCAACTTACCCCACCAATGCCTAAACTTTTATTATAAGACTATCGGCATCCAACTCAACTTATTCAATCAAAAGCACCGTCACATCAACTTCCACATCATCCTTCACCTTTAACCCTTTCTAACTCTACAACTCCCACATCCAACCCAATTCAAGCTCATTCTATTTTTCTATTTAAAAAAAAAGAAAGAGAGAGGAGCCGATCGGGTTGGTGGACTCGGTGGGGTTGGAACCCGCCACCACCCAACCAGCGGCGATGGTGTTCCCGTCGGTTTCCAGGCTCCACATCAGCAGAAGCCGATGGCTTCAACCATGGATGCGGATGGTCTAAGTTAGTCAAAAATAATATTCGGATTGATTAATATTAATGAATAATTAAATTAAATTATAATTATGGTATGTTATCTAGTTGGTGTTATATATTTAGCATGTTTAATGGTACTTATAAATATAAACTATATTAAGTAGAGCTGACTTTTATATGTTTAGAGACGAATTTTATAAGTTACTTGTACGATATTAAATACGCTTTCTTAACAATTAATATGTATATTAATAGAAATCTAAAACATTAAATACATAAATTGTGTTTTATGTTATTAGTTTGGTTGCAAATGATTTAAATTTTTTAATAATATTTAAAAAAAGATTTATCTTTTAAGATCTTTATAGATTAGTATTATAACTAATACGAGAAAATAAATTAATAACTCAGGAATTGTATATCTTTTTAATAAGTTTGTTGGTGATGTGTAATCTCCCTTATTTATCTTAAGTATATAATATAATTTGTTTGCCTTTCAAAAAAAATTAATAACTCAGGAGTTTTTAGTAAAGTAGAGGATTCACATCCTAAAGTTAAAGAACATACAAAGTATGATGATGCGGAAATGTTATTTGTTCACTAATATAATCATCCATTTTCTTTAGAAAATATACATATATATAATCATCCGTTATGGCATATTTTCTACATGTGTTTTAATCACGGCATTTCTTACTTTTGTGCAATTTAAGACCGATCACACGTTTGATGAATGGAAAACATGAAATGGTGATAGTTTCGATCATATGATTGGGTGATAACATACTATAATTAAGTAATCACAAATTTTCTATCACAAGAGTTCATAATTAATATATTTATGAGTTTTGGTTACCTTTTATTATAGTGGTATCCATATATGGAAATTTGGCCATGAGCATATCATTTTGTAATGACCAATAAACATTAAGATACTCGATATTTTCCAAGACTAAAAACATATATGACCCGTATTTATGAACTAAACATTCATGGCTTATCCATTAATAGGTTTACATGTGGTATTGTTTATGTCAATGTGTGGATCCGTGATATACATGTGGTTATGATATATTATCATAAACTTTTAACTAGAAAACATATTTATTAGTGTATGTTTGAATTACAATACTCTTGAATATAGGTTGAGAAATATTGTTAGTAAGGTCCTAAGGTAAAAAAAAAAATCATGATTGTTATGTGTGACAAAAAAAGTTATGTACAAATCATCTTCTTTGAATTATAAAGTGCATCAAATGCAACGAACTTTGTCAATATAATAATTACATGCAACCAATTTTACTTTTGTTTCGGATAAAGAAATCAACTTTATACTTATTCTATTGTATACAATTAATAACCTGACTTTATATTGTTACTCATCCTGCCATCAACATGAAAATGTTTAAAATCTTATAACAAGAAGCAAAAAGCAAAATGTTTTATGGGTACAAACAAGCAAATATAATTGAAAAACCTTGATGTGGTGATGAAGTGTTTGAATTGAAGGGTTCGAAGGGGTTTGGCAAGTATGAAACGTTTGATAAGGGTTGTAAATGTAACACTGTATTTTCTAAAACACAACTTTGCAATACGCGCGGAAGCTAATAACATAATTACATATATAAAATATTGTAAATACAACTTTGCTAGTTAACTTTACAAAAACTACAACAGTGTTACTAATAAAAACAGGCTCTGTACAAAAACACTTTCAATATCAGAGTATGATCAGTCCACTATTCCAGTTACAACTCTATCTTCCACTGACCAGGAAAGTCATGTAAAAGAGTACAACAGTGGGGGATTAGCACAAAGCTAAGTGAGAGAATAGATATCAAAAACATACAAGGCATAAAGCCCAAACCAACAATGCTCAAACAACAAGAGAACCGGCGGTCTTGCGGGACCTTCAACCAAATACCGGCCAAAGCAAATGTTTACCGATAGCCCAGTTATCACAGATAACAGTACTAGCACCTCTTGATTACAACAAATGCTTATCAAGACGATTACTATTACTGTATATCCCTAAACAAAGGTCCAGCTGAAAAACAACCGCCAAGCTGATCTTCACAACAACATCATGTGTATACAGAACAAGAGATAAAATCTCAAAGAGCAACAATCAGGTGATATATCTTATACATCCAAGATATATATCCACTCACCGATATCTTCAAAAGTTCAGGTAACTCAGTCTATTCTCAACTACTGAGTCTTGTCTCCACCTGAACAAACAGCTAACAGTCAGTATTTGCTTAATCAATCACACAATAAGCATAATACTATAATCAAACACATATACATACAATCACAAGTACATATCAACTCATGTATATATAATCAATATACCTCAATTCACTATTACTCTTTACTTCCTGTAATTCAGTGAATTCATCCAATTCCTTAGCTTAGGCAATTCAAACATTCCTTTCATAAGCCAAGGTTATAAGTTCATGTTTATCTTCAAATCATTCAAGAGTTGATCTTTCATAACACAACATTCACCAATTCCGAGCATAGGTATTGTTGGAATTCCGATTGTGTTCAATTCCGATAAGATCAAATCCAATAGAACATGAAATCCGATAAAACAATCCCGAGCAAAGGCAAATCC
The DNA here is from genome assembly GCA_947179395.2 of Pulicaria dysenterica. NCBI lineage: Eukaryota > Viridiplantae > Streptophyta > Magnoliopsida > Asterales > Asteraceae > Pulicaria > Pulicaria dysenterica. Next base: position 106,183,089 of record OX359288.1, on the reverse strand, counting down.
GATATAATCAGATTCCGATACAATGCACAATCCGAGAAAAGGCCAAATCCGATCAAGTCATTCAATCCGATAAAAGTCAATTCCGACTAAACATCAATTCCGAGCAACATACAATCCGATGGAAATAACAATCCGATGGAAACAACAATCCGATAACATGAATTCCGAGAATTACATAAATCCGAGAAACATTCAATCCCGAGAGAATCCAAATCCAATAGTATCGGAATCCGAGTAAAAGGATAATCCGATAAAACTAAAGCAACAGGCCAATTCTCTCGGATTCCTAACAAATCCGATAGTTTCTTATCGGTTTTACACCAAATCCGACAAAAGCTAAGGCAAACAGTTTAACTCTTCTCGGTTTTCAATCAATTCCGATAGATTTTATCGGTTTCTACTAATTCCGATGGATTCATACATGAATTCTGATAGATTCATACTTATCAAATCCGACAGATTCAAAAATCATGCAAACTTCAAATTTTGATCTGATTTTAAACATGCAACCTCATCTATGTTTCCAGAATCAAATTCTAAACATGTTTTGATCATATTAACATCAAATACTAACAACATGCATCCTAGATCACAAATTCATCACATATTTCATACAATCGGATTTTTACATATAAAATCATATAAATCCGAAATTAATTAACAATTAACATATGATTCTGAATTTCTAACCTCAATGATGTAAATTACTTCAGAATATCAGTTTGCACAATCCAAATCAACAATTGAGTTCAATTCTTTCTTCTTGTTCTTTGTTCTCGGCCGTAAGCACACAACACACACAAACACCTTGATTGTTTTTCTTCTAATGCATGCAATATTGTGTGTTGTGGCAACTTAGGGGTTATGTGTCTAGGACACATCATAACCCACTCACAAATAATAATCATATTTAATTAACTAAATTAATTAAACACACAAATCAAATCATTACCAAATAATTAAAGTAAACCAACTTAATTACCTTAATCCTACTAGGCCGGTAAGGAGGGTGTTACAGTAAACGGACCGAACGTTGATGAAACGTTTGTGAAATCATTCCGCAAAAAGTTAGTTTATATTCGTTTAAGGATGCACAGATTCCTGGTTCTTTTAATTAAATGAACAAACAAAGTTCTTTATCGTTTATGTGTATGTATTTGTATGTTTATATATATTTATTTTGTTTTCCTTTCATGTTCGTTCAGTTCGTTTATAACCCTATTTCTAATTAAATCAAAGCTTCCAAGTTCAGTGTGCATATTATAATTTTTTAGAATATATTGATAATTTAATGTCTAAACCTTTCATTACGTCCACTCGTCCAGGGACTTGCTGAAAAATCATAAAACATTTTATTTATCTATTATTTTTATAACCCATAGTCCTGGCCTGCCCAAACAATCAGCCCAACGGTATTGCAAGGCCGGAAACAGTCCAGGCCCACCTTTTCCTACCCAAGTCGCATACAATCAGCCCTTGACTGAATTTTATTTTAAGTATATATAATGCTAAAAAATCACAGCCAAAGAAATCGCAGATCAGAACAAATATTGATTCGCATTAGATATATATGAACTGTGCGCAATACTGCAACATAGAATGAAGACTTTTGCGATGAGCATAATCCAAACAAATTAGAGAAGTTACAATCAGGCATAGAAAAAAAAAGAGTCAATTTTGCTCGAGACAAGCAGCAATATAGCAGCACCCTTCACATGTGGGTCTTGTCGAGATCATCAAAATATGGATGTTCCATTGCTTTCTTGGCAGAAATCCGCTTCGAAGGTTCATACTCCAACATTTGCTGTGCAAAAGCAAAGACAAGGAAAAAGAATTTTATCATTCAGATGACAAAGAATTCAAATTGGCAATCTTGATATAAAGATCAAGTTGAATCTTTTATTTACCGAAAGAAGATCAAGGCCATCTTGATCAAGATTTGGGACAGAAGTTGAAATTAGCTTAGGTTTCCATTGAGGATACTCATGCCAGTCCTTAAGCTTGCTCACACCTGGCCAGATTTCTTCATTTGGAGTACCCAATAACCTGAATACGGGCAATAATAATCAAAAATTCGCAATTACACTTGCACAAGTTCAAGCAGTGAGTTTTAATTTTTTTCATCCAAAAAGACCCTTTTGGATTATATACCTGAATATATGCAGCAACTGTTGAAGCTCAGAATCTCCAGCAAATAGAGCGGTCTTCGTGATTAGTTCGGCTACAAATTTCAAGAAATAAACCACTTGGTCATGCACAGCCTTAAATGCAACTATCATAAACCATGATTAACTAGTAGTCTATGGGAGAGAGTTGTACCAAATATGCAGCCAACAGACCAAATGTCAACGGCTGTGGAGTAATGGGTAGCACCTAAAAGAACCTCAGGAGCTCTATACCAAAGGGTCAATATCTGCAATGACAGAAGTTACTACAAACTGTAAGTTAACTGCTTGTGAAATCTAATGAGTCTGCCACAAACTCAAATTAGGCATGATACCTCATGAGTATACTTCTTAATTGGTAGAGTAAAAGCTCTAGCAAGTCCAAGATCTGCTATTTTGAGCATCAATGTCTTTCGGTCCATCAAAAGATTGTGGGGCTTAAGATCCCTGAAACAAATGACCGAGTTAAATGAGAACCGAAAGCATATAGATTTCTTTTTCTTTCAGGAAGGGAAAAAATATACCTGTGCAATACACCATGAGCGTGACAGAAAGCAACACCTTTGCAAAGCTGGTACATCAAGCTCTGCATCAAAACCACAAAACAATTTAGGTTTAATGCAGAAAGAAGAAAAACAAGGAATCTAAAGTATACAATAACTAGTTAATAATCTGTACCTTGACGACTTTGGGAGGAATGTTTTCACCAGTTTGACGATATGATCTGATAAATTTCTTCAAGTCGGTTTCCATATACTCAAACACCAAGTAGAGAACTGTTTTACCATCTTTGTTAATACCTTGCTTCACATCCATCAGCCTGTGTGATGCCATCATTGACAGCAAAATCAAGAATCCATCATTAGAATTACAATTGGTGTATTCTAAACCAAATTGTTGCAATAATCAATTGTTATGATCCATTAAACCCCAAAATCAAAAAACAGATTACAGAATCGATAGACTATTAACGTCCTATAGGATAATCAAAAAAGACAATAAGTTGTAGATTCATCAAGCCCTAGGAAAATAGCAGTTAAAAAAAATGAAATCGAAGACATACTTGACGACATGAGGATCGCGGGAAAGCATTCGCAAGATGGAGATCTCTCGAAGTGTTGTTGGAGGTACGCCCTCTTCATCTTCATGAAGTTTGGTCTTTTTAAGAGCGACGATTTTACCGGTGGCCCTCTCTCTGGCTTTGTACACTTTGCCGTAGGTTCCTTCTCCGACCTTCTCTAGCTTCTCGAAAGCCTCCATTGCCGTTTTTGTGGACTCCATTCTCCGACCTTCTCTAGCTTCTCGAAAGCCTCCGATCTAGGGTTTCAAATGAAGAAGATGAAGTAGAAAGGGGGTGGGTTTTATAGAGCTGTTGAGAGACCGCTCTCCCGATTTATAACGGAAACTAATTTTTCGAAATTTGAATTTCTGAACGTTTTCTTCTTCTTTTTTCTTTCATTTTTCATTTTTTTACTTTTTCACTACACCACTTGTTTCTAAATGAAAGATATTTATTTATTCCAGTCTTTAACTTTCACCTATGTTATGTCAGATACGTAGGATTTTTTTATTTTTTTCATACACAAGAAATTAACTTATGCCTAAAGCATTAGTTGACAATAGGAGTTGAAACCGATGACAGTTATAAGTTAATTTCATAGATACTAGGGGTAAAATCGTAAAAGATACTAGTTATGGAGCTTAAATCTAAGTATGTTTTTATCAACAAAGGAAATAGCTTTTAACGAGGCCACCATGACTAATAAGTCGTTGACATGTAATCATCTGACAAAAGTGAGGACGTTAACATGTAATCATCTGACAAAAGTGAGGAGGCTTACGTGGAGATGAAGTTTCTTACATCACTTACTATAATTCCGAGTGATGGCAGACAATAAGGGGTATTATTGCTCATGCTCTTAATATTGGCATTGAATTGATAATGGAGCCTATGTTATATGTAGGGTTGAGCATATAAACCGAAAAAGCGAAACCAATATGTTAAAACCGACAAAACCGAACCGCTAAAACCAAAAAGTAATTTAAACAAACGATTCGGTTTTAATTTTTTTTAAACCCGATGGTTTCGGTTCGGTTTTAAATAGAAACCATCTGATTAAGAAACTGACTCACTAATATTTGATTTATCATTTTTTTAATTTTATAGTTATTGAATAAAAATCAACGAAACTCATTCAAATTTCAAAGTCAATTGCTAGGGTTAATAACTTTTTAATCTCTTTTGTCTTTCAGGTCGCCGTTTATATTATGACTATACGATACAATGTTGAATATTATGTCTCCAAAATTAACAAGTTCTCATCCTTGAGGAGCCATTCTTGTTATAAAGGTCAAACCTTTATGGCATCAGCTAATGGAGAAAAGCTCTTTTTGTAACACCCTGGAAATGGGCCTAGCAGTGTAGGGTTGTACTTTGTGCTTTAGAGCCTGTACAGTGATTTTAAGTGAAATTAATTAAATGTTTTGTGTGACTAACGTGTCTCGTGTTAATTAATGTGATTATGTGAAAAGTGTCGGTTGTGTCTAAAAGTGATGTCGGGTTATACGGTTTCGCGAAATGATTCCGTAGATATCCCCGTTAGGTAAAACGGGATGGCGTGTGTTAAGTTGTAAGTTAAAAGGGGGAATAAAATACCCCGTGTTTTAATAATAAAACACCAAGGTCGGCTTGTGTTTTTGCCTTATCCCTTGGTTAGTCCAAAGCACATACAAACACACACTTGAGAACACATACAAGCATACGTACGTGATACACTACTCACACAACTTCACTTCTTGGAGGACTTTTGAAGATTCAATCAAGAAACAAGTTGTTTTCAACTGATTTCAGAAGCTAGTACGAGCTCTGTTTGCTGTTGATCTTCATTTTAGTAAGTAATTTTGTGTCAAGAGTTCTAGTTTTGTGTTCTTGGTGAAAATACACCATTTGATGGTGTATATGGTATACTATGTGTTCTTTTTGGTGCCAAATGTGTTTATATGTTCCAAGGGATGTTAGGTAACCTGTATAAGTGATTTAAACTGAGATTTGATCGATTAAAGTGTCAAAACGCGATTTTGCAGAAGCTGTGTCGGAACAGGGACGAAGACCTGCTGTGCAGGTACTTCCTACGGGCGTAGGACCTATACCCTACGGCCGTAGGAGGCAGTTAAAGTCTACTGCGGCCGTAGGCAGGGTTACTGCGGCCGTAGGATGTGTTTTTGTGTGAATTACCGTCTACGGACGATGAAACAAGGATTACGAGCGTAGGTACATAACCTACGGTCGTAGTTCACCAAAGAACAACTACTACGGGTGTAGAAGAGAGTTTCTACGGCTGTAGTACATTGTTTGTTGGAAGGAACCTCTGCGGGCGTAGTGGCTGGATACTACGGCCGTAGGGAGGGTTTTCATGTGTCCTACGGCCGTAGGATATATCCTCTGCGGCCGTAGAGGGTTGTCTTGGATGGACAGCTTGTGTAACTTGTGTTCTAACCTGTATGTGTTACGTGTAAGTGATAACCAAGCCTGAACCTTATGTGTTAGGTGATTCGGACGATTCGGTGTGTTCTTGGGATTCTCGGATTCATATCTGCCTCTTGTGATATCGAGGTGAGTACCGGTTTCCCATAAGACTCAGTAAGTAGGGCTATTGTGTGCCTGTGTTGTGTGCTATGTGATATAGTGATACAGTGTTGTAAGTGATACCATGTGATATATATTGTGATATGTGATACGCATGCGTACTGTGGACCCTATGGGTCAAATGTGTTTATGATCTCCTGTCCGGACAGACGCAGGGGTTGAGGTCAGTCGCCGATGCGGCTGGGTCCCTTGAGTGTTATTCAGGGATTAGCGGTTCCCACGAGTGATTTTCTGGGGTAAAGGTTCTGCAGGCCGCCGTTCCTCGACAAACAGTGGGGTCTTGGTTTGTAACTAAGGCCTAATTGAGTCCATGTGGCTCCGCAACGTGCTCGGGGGGTTGCTTTTCGTTTCCCCTCCAGCATGGATTGGTGTTGCTGACTTCTCAGTTAGATTCGTTGAGCGGGATTTGCAACCCCGCGAGATATGATCTTGCTGACATGCTGGCACACCGCTACGTGATAACTTAGCATTGTGTGTTTTATTGTGACGTGATAGCATGCTTATTGGTGCTTATGTGATACTTGTACTCACTAGCTAGTGTAGCTAATGGTTCGTGATATTTTCTCTTTTCGCAGGTTAGTGATCTGATGGCCTGGCGAGGCGGGTTGCTGTGGGTAGTGTTATTGTATATAAATCTTTTGGGACACTTGTAGTTTAATAACTCTGATACTGTTTAACGATGGTCGGTGCGTAGTGGTAACACTGGCTTAATTTTGGTACTTGGCTTGATTCGTTGTTTGTGATCGCCAAGTTGGTAAACAATACTTAATATGTAATCAGTGGTTTATTCCGTTGCAACTTTTGGTGTAAATAAAGTTTTAATTTACTCTAATTTTAAGCTCGTGAAACCGGTGTTACAATTAGGTATCAGAGCCTTAGTTTGAGGGAATCGGGTACTTGCGAAAGTATTCGATCTCAAACTCGGGCTTGACCATCGTTAAGTGTTCCTAGAGGGGTAATTGGGGCTGAGTGTGAGCGTTATGTGTTTATTGCTCAATGTGAACTAACTTGTGTGTTAGTAAATTGTAATTAAGTGTAATAAACGTGTTCGCCCCTTGTGTATAGAAAGTGAGTGAGTAGAATGTCTGAGCGACGTGCTAACACTGAGGAAGCTCTGAAAGAGATGGAGGATGAAGCCTCACATCACCATGTTGAAACCCAGGAGGAGTCTTCTTGGCGAGACACTCAGGGCTCGAGGCAGGGAAGAGATTCTGAGGCGTATATTCTGTTACTAGAGGAGGAGCTTCGCTCGACCAGGGAGTTGCTGAGAGAAGCTATTAAGGGCAAGCAACATGAGCAATGTTCTTACAAGAAGTTTAAGTCTTGCGGGCCGAAGGTGTATGAGGGTAGTGATAATCCCTCAGAGACTATCCGTTGGTTGCGCGAGACGGATCAAGTGTTTGAGTCTTGTGATTGTGAAGCTGAGAACCGTGTCAAGTATGCGGGTCGTATGTTAAAAGGCAAAGCTCTGGATTGGTGGGATACTGTGAAAGATACGCTGAGTAAAGAGGTGGTTGCTGCTCTGACATGGGAGCAGTTTGCCGAAAAAGTGAAGAGCAAGTACTGTACTGATTATGATCTTGAGAGGATGGAGAACGAGTTCAATGCTCTCCGTAAGGGAGACAAACCGGTGGAGGACCTTATCCATGCCTTTACTGATAAGGTAAGGTTTATACCACATCTTGTGACTGATGAAAGGGCAAAAATGCGGAAATTTGTGAATATGCTACCGCTAGAGGATCGAGCTCATGTGAGAGCTGCAGTTTCTTTGGATCGGGCGTTTGAGATAGCCCGACAGATTGATGGTGATCGTCGCCAGTGCAAGGGTGATCAGACTGTGGAGGTCCAGAAGAGGAAGTTTCAGCAGTATTCAAAGGGTGGTACTTCAAAAGGGAAATCTGCTGCGAGTGGGAAAGTGGATTCGAGTAAGAAACCGAGGTTTGATAATCCTTGGTGTTCTTTATGCCGTACTTACCATTCTGGTGACTGCTCGAAGGCTACTACCAGATGTATGAGGTGTGGTGAGAAGGGGCACGCCGCTACAGAGTGCTCATTCAAAGAAAATGTTTGTTTCAAATGTCAGAAGCCGGGGCACAGGATCACAGAGTGCCCGAAGAGACAGAGGGGTGATACTGGAGCTGGAGCTGGTGGGTCTTCTGCTCAACCTAAGAAAGATGGCGCTCCTCGCGCCAAGGGACGGGCTTTTCAGATGACAACTGAAGAAGCCAAAGCTGCTGGAGACGTGATTACTGGTACTTTTCTTGTAAATTCTGTTCCAGCTTGTGTGTTATTTGATTCTGGAGCTACCCATTCTTTTATATCTGTGGCTTTTCGTGATAAACTGCAATTGCCTATATCTGTGTTACCTGAGCCGATTAAAGTTGAAATTGCTAGTGGGAAGGTAGTTTCGGTTACGGATAGTGTTTCCTGTGTTAACCTTGACGTGGACGGGAATAGTTTCCCTATCTCTTTTCTTCTTATGCAAATTGCGGGCTTTGATGCGGTCGTTGGCATTATTTGGTTGTTTGATCCTATTCCGCTAAAACCAATATTAGTTGGGTAACTTGGATACTTGGAGGTTTTATCCTAGTTTTAACCCTAGTCGTATAAAATAGATTATGGAAGAAATTAGTGCCGTCATTTTTATCTCCGGTATTTTTACTACAATTGGTATCAGAGCCACGCTGCTCTTGATATTGGTTTATTGGGATTAATTTTCTATCAAGTTAATTAGCCATGTCTTCAATGAAGTATGATATTCATTTGCTAGACCGGAACACAAGGTTTCCTTTATGGCAAGTTAAGATGAGAGATGTTTTGATTCAAATGATACATGAGGCACTTTTAGGCTTTGAGAAAATGCCAGATTCTTTGACACAAGCTGAAAAAGAGAAAAAGGATCTAAAAGCTTCATCTCAAATTCATTTACATTTATCTAATGATGTTTTACAAGATGTGTTGAAGGAAACTTATGCGGCTGCTTTATGGTTAAAGTTGGAGCAATTATTGATGACAAAGAGCTTACCCAACAAGTTGCATCTAAAGCAACGATTGTTCAATTTGAAGATGAATGAAGGGAGTTCTTTAACTAATGATATATCTATATTCAAATAGTTAGTTTGTAACTTGGAGAATATGGATGTTGAGTATGATGATGAAGATTTAGCTCTATTTTTATTATCATATTTGCCTGACTCTTACTCTCACTTTCGTGATACCATTATTTACAGTCGTGACACTCTTGTACTGGATGAAGTTTTAACTGCTTTGGATTCAAAAGAGAAGATGAAACAAATTACAGGTGATGATTCAGGTAACACAAAAGCTGAAGGTTTAAATGCTAGAAGTAGATCAACTGAGAGAGGTAACAACTCTCAATCCTTCAATAGGGCGAGATCAAAATCTAAGGGCAAAAGAAATTATTGCAATTATTGTCGCAAGAAAGGACATATGATTGATGAATGCTTCAAATCGAAGAATAAAGAAAAAGAGAAAACAGCAAGGGGTGGTCAAGCTAGTAAGTCAGATGAAGCTGATGTAGCTGAGGTTGGTTGTATTGGAGAACTCCTAACTGTCTATCCAGATGATGTAAAATCTACTGGAGATTGGATTCTTGATTCCGGTTGTACTTTTCATATGTGTCCCAACAAACATTGGTTTTACACATTTGAAGAAGTTAATCAGGGTTATGTTATGATGGGCAATAATTCTACATGTCCTGTTATCGGGCATGGCTCAGTGAGGATCCGTATGTTTGATGGAATTATCCGAACCGTGGAGGATGTTAAATATGTTCCAGACCTCAAATGTAACTTATTATCACTCAGTTCCTTTGATGAAAAGGGGTGTGAGTTTGCTGGTAAAGGTGGAGTTATGAGGGTATTCAAGAATGGTTCTAACATTCTAAGGGCCAGACGAAAACTTCTAATCTCTATTTTCTTGACGGGCAAACAATTTCGAGTGATGCAGCTGTTGTCTCAAAGTCCTTATCTGATCCAGATCAGTCTCGTCTTTGGCATCTTCGACTCGACCATATGAGCTTTCAAGGAATGTCTGAATTAAGTCGAAGAGGGTTACTTGGAGGGCAAAACATTGTTGATCTAGAGTTTTGTGAAGATTGTGTATACGGCAAGGCTAAACAGGTGAGATTCATGAGTGTTTCCCATACAACTAAAGGACCACTTGATTATGTTCACTCAGATTTATGGGGACCGGCACAAGTTGTCTCGAAAGGTGGAGTTTCTTATATGCTTACTATTATTGATAACTTCTCTCGCAAGGTATGGTCATTCTTTTTAAAGCATAAAGGAGATGTTTTTGTTACTTTTAGAAATTGGAAAGTGCAGGTTGAAAAACAATCAGGATTGGAGGTAAAGTATCTTCGTACGGATAATGGACTTGAATTCTGTTCTGGAGAGTTTAATGCCTATTGCCAAAAGGAAGGCATCACTCGACATCGCATGGTGGTCCACACACCTCAACAAAATGGTGTAGCTGAAAGGATGAATCGCACCATTATGGAGAAGGTCCGGTGTATGCTTTCAAACTCCAAATTGCCAAATTCCTTTTGGGCGGAGGCTGCTTCTACTGCTTGTTATGTTATCAACTGTTCACCATCACGAGCCATTGAAAAGAAAACTCCGTTTGAGTTATGGTCCGGTAAACCTGCCGATTATACAAGTTTGAAACCATTTGGTTGTCCAGCTTATGCACGTGTTGACAAAGGGAAGTTAGAACCGAGGGCGATAAAGTGTGTATTTCTTGGGTACAATCCAGGGGTGAAAGGGTACAAACTATGAAGTTCTGAGTTGAAAAAGGTTATTATCTCGAGGGATGTTACTTTTGATGAGACCACTATGATTCAACAAGTTAATGACTCTTCTATCAATATGGAGGGATCATCTGAAGCAAGTAAGGAGAAGGCTCATGTGGAGGTGGAGCTACCTACCTCATCTACTACTATTCCAAATACAGTTGAGCATCAACAACCTTCCTCGACTAATGAGCCTGTTATTGGTTTAGGCTCAACGCCTTCACAACCACAGGCTACTACTCCTAGCATTGCAAGAGATAGGCCGAGAAGACAAATTGTACCTCCAAAGAGGTATGCTCAATCTGATTTTGTTGCATATGCTCTTACTATTGCTGAAGACATTGAGTCTGTGTTGGAGCCTGTGAACTATGATGAGGCTATCAAGTCTGAAAACTCAAGCGATTGGATGATTGCTATGCATAATGAGATGAAATCTTTGTAGAAAAATGGCACTTGGGTTTTAGTTCCCGCTCTGAAAGAGAAAAAGCCAGTCAAATGCAAGTGGGTCTACAAGCTCAAGGAACCTATAAACCCAGGTGAGAAACCAAGGTATAAAGCTCGGTTAGTAGCTAAAGGCTACAGTTAGATCACAGGTATTGATTACACTGATTTATATTCTCCCGTGGTCAAACACACTTCTATTCGTGCATTATTGGGGTTAGTTGCTTCTAATGATTATGAGTTAGAGCAACTTGATGTTACTACAACTTTCTTAAATGGTGAGCTTGAGGAAGGGATATTTATGCAACAACCTGAGGATTTCGTTGTTCCTAGCAAGGAAGACTATGTGTGTAAATTAAATAAATTTATTTATGGCCTCAAGCAATCTCCTAGACAATGGTATAAGAGGTTTGATTCATTTATGACCGGTCACAAATTCAGCAGGTGTAACATCCTGAAAATGGGCCTAGTAGTACCCGGTTGTACTTCATGCTCAGATGGGTGTACCTTGACTATAAATAACTATTTTAGTGATTACTTATGTTTTAGTTAGTTAAAGTGGATATGTGGGGTGTCATATGAAAGTTAGAGTTAATAAGTAAAAATGATAAAATAGTAAACGGTTTCGCGTAATGATTCCGTAGATATCATCGTTAGTTGAAACGGGTTAGCGTGTGACAAGTTGTAAGTTGAATAGGGGAACGAAATACCCGTGTTTTATAAATTGACCAACTAAGGTTGACCAACTAAGGTCGGTTTTCCCCTCCTTATCCTCTGGAAACTCACATTACACACACAAAACACACATACATACATACGATTGTGTACACACATATACGACCTCAATCTTTGTTGGGTTTTGAGAGAAGAAATTGTCAAGAAGCTTTGGGAATTCGATTTCAGTAGCATTAATCTCTTCTAGTGGCTAGAAGATCATCATCTTTGTAAGTATTTACCCCTAAACTCATATTCTTGAGGTTTTAATGGTGATAGACCAAATTGAAGGTTTAGATGGTGTTTTAATATGGGTTTTATGTACAAAACATGTTAGTCAACTTCTATAGATGTTAAATGAAGTGTATAAATGTTTGGAATTGAGTTTTGATCGATTTGGGTGTCAAAAATGTGTAAAACAGCGGCTGTGCTCGAACAGAGCAAGAACCTACTGTAAAAAGGGTGTTTGCGGTCGCAAGGAAAAGCCTTGTGGTCGCAAGGGTCCTTGCAGCTGCAAGGGGTATTTTTGAGAAAAGCCCTTGCTGCCGCAAGGGGTATTTTATCAGGAAAGTTGTCAGTTTTGTTGTAAATTGTGTGTTGGGGCGTGGGATGTTTTGTGCAGCTGTAAACTAAGGTGTTTGCGGGCGCAAGGCGTGTACCTTGTAGTTTACCGTCTATGGACGATGGAAATTGTTATTTGGGCATAAGCACATAGCTTATGGCCAAACGCACAAGAAGTACCACCCTTGCGGTCGTATGGTTAATCCCTTGCGGTCGTAAGGGGGGGGGGGTGGGTTTGAGATGGCTTTGCGGCCGTAAGGCAACCCTTTGCGGTCGCAAGTAGGGGTCTTTTGTTGATGATTTCATAGATATGTGTTATAAGCTGCATTAGTTGTTGTTAATTGGTGATTAAGCATGAACCTATTATGTTAGGTGTTCAAGAGGAACCGGAAACCGTTGATTGTTGTGTCAGCCTTCTGCGAGCTTAAGGTGAGTACCGGTTTCCCATAAGAATCAGTAAGTATGGCTAACTGTAGTATTGCAATGTGGTATCTGTGTTGTTTTATGTGCCTGGGGTATAATATTCTAGATACGATGCGATATGAACTGGCGTGCCGTGAGGTAAGTTACTTTAGAATTGTTTAGATGTGAAATGAGGTGATGCGATACGTGTTAATTGTGAAATGTTAGCATGTTATTGGAACTGATAGATATTATCTGTGAAATGTGGTTACGGGTAAAGGGTGGTTATTAGGGAAATGTGTTTATGTGCAAACTGTGAATAACTGTGAAGTGTGGTGGTCGTCCGGACAAGTAAGTGTGGGAATTGTGGTAAGTGTGGGAATTGTGGTAAGTGTGGGAATTGTGGGAAGTGCGGAATTGTGGGAAGTGTGGATTGCTGAAATGTGGTAAGTTGAGGACTGAGGTTCTTGACATGAGTTCTGAGGGTCTTGGCCTATGGCTAGGATCCACGTGGCTCTGTAACGTGTCAGGTGGACTGCTCTTCGCTCCCCCACCCGTACGGTTGGTTGTGGTTGATTCCCCAGTTTGGGTCGTTGAGCTGGGTTGGCTCCCCCGCGAGATATGACCCTGCTGACTCGTCGGCACACCGCAACGTGGTAGACTAGTTTGTGTTCCATGCCTGAATGTGTTAGCATGCTTATTGATATTTATGTGAAATCTGTACTCACTAGCTAGTGTAGCTAACCGGTGTATGAATTTCCCTTTTTGCAGGCTAGTGATTGTGGGCCTGGTGAGCTGAGTATACTCGTGGGTATTTTATACATATCTTTTGGGAACACTTGTAGTTAGTTTTTCATGTTTCGGTGGTCGGTGTCTAGTTGGTAACACTGGCAGTTTTGGGACTTGATGTATTTTGATATGTTTCTCATCAAGTCCGGTATCAATACTAATATTTTGTAATCAGTGGTTTGTTTCCGCTGCGATCTTTTGTTTAATCATGTATAAAAAGTTTAAATTGGCGCTAATTTTTAGCTCGTGAAACCCGGTGTTACAGCATGTGCACCTATGATAGTTGCGTTTATTATAAAAAGTGTGGCGATGGTTCAATGATCTACTTACTCTTATACGTGGATGACATGTTGATCGCAGCGAAAGATTTGAAGAAGATTTCGAAGTTAAAAGACTAGTTAAAAGCTGATTTTGAAATGAAGGACTTAGGAGCTGCAAAAAAGATTTTGGGTATGGAAATTGTTCGTGACAGGAATTCTAGGATCTTGCATCTTTCTCAATAGAGTTATATCGAGAAAGTCCTACGCCGCTTCAATATGCATGAAGCAAAGCCTATCAACACACCATTTGCAGCTCATTTCAAGTTATCATCCGCTTTAAGTCCTACTACTGAGACTGATATGGAGTATATGACACGTGTTCCATACTCTAGTGCTGTTGGATCTTTGATGTATGCTATGATTTGCACGCACCCTGATTTGGCTTATGCGGTTAGCATGGTTAGTAGATATATGGCAAACCCGGGGAAAGAACATTGGAATGTAGTTCAGTGGATCTTCCGTTATCTGCGAGGTACGTCTTCTTTGTGTCTACGGTTTGGTAAATCAAATGATGGGGTGCTTGGTTATGTTGATTCAGATTATGGAAAAGACTTAGATAAACGGAGATCTATCACGCGGTATGTTTTCACACTGAATGGTTGTGCTATTAGTTGGAAAGCCCATTTGCAGTCTACAGTTCAATTGTCCTCTACTAAAGCAGAGTATATGGCGGTTACAGAAGCTATCAAGGAGGCTATTTGGTTAAAGGAGTTATTTGGAGAACTCGATGATGCAATTAAGGTTAGCACGGTGTTCTGTGATAATCAAAGTGTGCTATCTTCTTGAGTAAAGATCAGATGTTTCATGATCGAACAAAGCACATTGATATTCGATATCATTTTGTGCGGGAGATCATTGCTAAAGGTGATTGTGTTCTTAGCAAGATTGACACAAATTATAATCCCGCTGACATGTTTACTAAAAGTCTTCCGGTGGCCAAGTTCGACTTATGTTTGGACTTGGTAGGTGTTTCTGATCGCAAGTGAGCCCGATGGGCTTTTGGTGGAGGAGGTATTATTACTATTTTCAGGATCAATTTTTCTCTATATGATGATTGCAAGTTTTATTCTTTCGAAGCCTTGGAGTTTGAAGAGTTGTTGGTGTGATAATTTTATCTACTGTTTTTGGCGTGGCTTGTTCATTTGAAGCCAAGGTGGAGATTGTTGAATATTATGTCTCCAAAATTAACAAGTTCTCATCCTTGAGGGGCCATTCTTGTTATAAAGGTCAAACCTTTATGGCATCAGCTAATGGAGAAAAGCTCTTTTAGTATCAGCTGATGGAGAGAATTTCTTTTTGGGTGTTAGCTGATGGTGATCAGCTCATCCAACTTACAATCTTCAAGGGCTATTTCTGCCAAGTTACAAAAGTTGTTTTAATTAAAGGCATAAAGCCTTGGGGTCATCGTTTGGCAGTAGCAGCACAAAACAAAAAGAATATTTTTCTCTCTTTCTATGTTGCATCCTTACAGCAGAAACTCACGAACAGTTAGGGTTTATTTCTTTTTCACCATTCACCATTAAAGCTTTGTAATTTCTTCTCCTTTCAAGCTTGTAAGAACTGGAGCATTATAGTGGATTGATTTTCGGCCTCCTCCTCCCGTGGTTTTTCCCGTTTTGGGTTTTCCACGTAAATCTCTGTGTCTCTCTTTTACTTATTTCAGTATGTTATTGATTGTGGTTGATTATTATTATTTGGTTGTTTGATCTTATTCCGCTAAAACCAATATTAGTTGGGTAACTTGGATCCTTGGAGGTTTTGATATTAAAAAACTTTTAACCCTAGTCGTATAAAATAGAGTAGGGAAGAAATTAGTGCCGTCATTTTTATCTCCGGTATTTTTACTACTTACAAAATATGTTTATATTTTAAATATTTGAGTTGAATATGTTTAAATTTTATGCTAAAAATTACTAAAAATTAGATAATGTTGTTGAAATTTGTATAATACTAGAAAAATGAAAGTTAGTACAAGAATTATATATTATATCATATAATAAAAATGCGTCGCCTCATATGTATCCGTGCCCGGATCCGGGTTTGGGTGAGAAACCGGGTTTGAGCGGGATCTCAGTTTTGGGCTTTTTGGTTTTTTTCGAATTTTTTTTGGGCCGGGACGACGTCCGCCGCCGACGTACAGATAACCCTCGCCGCCTTCATACGTCCACCATTGTTGTTGCCGGTCTGCAACCCTAAATCGAACTTGGGTTTCTTCACCAGATCTGAAAACCATTAAGTGTAGCCGACGGTGGTGTTGGTGGCGCCGGAAGATGGTGATGTTGCCGGAATTGACGGTGGTGTTAGTGGCGCCGGATCGAGATGATGGTGGTGTTAATGGCGCCGGGTTTTCCATGATTTGGGTCTAGATCTAGGGTTTTCACACGTTTTAGGTTTAGATCTAGGGTGGCGGCTAGGGTTTTCTGTGGATGTTGGTAGAGAGAGAGAGAAGGGTGACAGCGAGAGATGGAGGTTGGGGTGGGTTTTAGGCGGCGCTGCTCTAGAGGTGTGACGGTGGCTGCGATGGTTGGCGGTGGCGCTGCCACAGGGTGGTGGTGTGACAGCGGTTATAGAGGGTGAGGGTGAGAGGAGATGGTGGATAGTGGCTGTGGCGGTGGATGATGGTGATGGTGGCTGTGGCGGTGGATGGTGGATGGTGGTGGCGGTGGTTTCAGACAAAGAGAAAAGAGAGTGAGAGAGAAGAGTGAGAGAAGGAGAGATGGAGAGGAGAGAGTGTGGTGTGTTTTTTAGATGGGGAAAGAGTGAGAGAGAAGAGTGAGAGAAGGAGAGATGGAGAGGAGAGAGTGTGATGTGTTTTTTAGATGGGGATGGGGTAATAATATGTCAAAAGAAAGAATATGAACTTACCCAATATTTATGTTTTTTTTTCTTGAAACCAAACTATACATTTTCACACTTCACTAATTTCGACCGAAATTTTTTCCACTTAAATATAAACACTTATAAAAATTAATGAATAACAAATAGTTAACTTCATAGTCTCCTCATGTCCAATATTTTATTTTAATCAAGTGAAGATGGCAAAATTAAAAAGCAAACAAAACTTAAAGGATTAAAATATTATTTTAACAAAAATTTTAGCGTAAACTTAAAGCTTTAAACCAAAATAAAGTGTAAATTTATTGGTTTATATCATTTTAGATAAATACAATTTGTAAAAAAAAATTAAGCTTTTAATAAAAAAAAATACAAACTTCGAGGTTTTAACGATTAGTGCCATAGTAGAAAAGAATCACTGTCAATATGGCTTACTTACAAACAACATAAACATAACCTATTACAATCATGCTATTCTACAAAAAAAAAATAACGGCACATGACAATGTTATAATTTACAAGTTACAATTTCAATATAAAACACTCACCGACAGCGCAACTGACAAAAAAACTTGAAGAAAGAATCAACAAATGACTACACCCCGTGCAGCGCACGGGCTTCAACTAGTTAATATTGAAAACCCGTTGGGTTAGATTTAGTAACCAAAATAACAACCTTATTTTTTTCTCTGATATTTTGTGTGTATTGGTATAAAATAAAAAATGCAGGGGACTACAATTGCAAAAATGTATCACCTCAGCGAACTTTAACAGATTTAGTAACCAAAATAACAACCTAGAAAATAGAGACAAAGTTTTTCAATTTTTGAACATTTTGGATAAACTGATATAGGATTTGTATTAAGTATTAACAAATAGTTGTTTTTGGGTCTGGTATACATACATACATACCAATAAAAAAGCTGGAACTTTTGAAATGACAAACATTTTCCATTCAAGGTAAAAGGTCTACCCCATTGTAAGAAGACATGTGATCACAAATTTGATTCTCAATTCGTTAAAGAGATTGTCTATATAGACAACCTAAAATTACTAAAAGACATCTCTAACCAATTTAATCCACTATCCTAACTAATTTTCTATTATAACTAATGTTATTGTCTTGAACAATTTTGTCTTAACTTGTATTTTTTGTCTTTTTTTATATATTATCATTTTAAAAATAAAATTGTTTTGGTATCTAATTTTGTATTTCATATTCCAATTATGAAGACTTAGATAAGTATTTTTATTCAACAATTAAAATTAAGTAGTTTTTTTCAACAATTAAAATTTTAACTAAAAATATTGATATAACATAACTAAATCAAAATTAAAAATTTTAAAAAATTAAACTAGAAGAAACAATTGAAAATAAAAATTTATAACTTTTTACTTCCCCACTTTTAAACACCAATCCAAAAAAATAATTAAAATCACAACAAGATAATAAATTAATTAAAAATTACAGGTTAAAAAATTAAATTAAAACAAACAATAGAAATTTAAAAAATAAAAACTTATATATCTTCCGCTCTTTTACACCATCCAAGAAACCCTACAAAAGCTATATCTGCATCTTCTTCTAAACATATCCTTCTCACTCCCAACTGCCGCCAACCTCCACCATCGGTGACCACCGCCGTCGTCGTATTTCACCGAACCGTCGTCGCCGTCATAGTCCGTCAAGCCGCCGCCGCCGCCTTCGTAGACTGTCAAACTGCCGCTGCCTTCACCGAGACACCGACTACCACACCACCGCAGCCTTCGCAATCTACCAACGCCGTCGCCAGTCCGCCGTCTGCTACTGCCGCTGCTTCAACGACTGCCAACACCGCCGCCACCTCCACTTTTAGTCTTTTATTTTATATATAAAAATAAATTAATTAAATAAAATGTATCAAAAAGTAATTAATTAAATTAAAAACAAGAAATGAAGCGCATCATTTGTTAGTAAAAAAGGCTTACGTGCTAAAAAAAAAGCTTAACCCTTTTCCAGATAAAAGTTGACTAGATCCAAACCAAATTACACATTTTAAGACGTAAGGCCGAGTGTTGTACCTGAAAGATTCTATGCAGGTAACCAAAAGATTGGCGAGGGTACGGCGGGAACACCATTTCCGCCCTCGAGGGTAAACATGCGGGTAGATGAAAGCGGATATATACACCCGAGAGAAATCTTTCAATCCCCACCCCCCATCACCCCACCTTCATCCAATCAAACTTTGTCACATTTATTATATTTTCTTTTTTCTTTTTTTTAAGTGAAAAGAAAAGGGGAAAGATGAAAGATGGGTACAACACTAGTTGAGGGTAAGGAAAGGGGAAGAGAAAGAAAGCTGATGTGGCGCTGATGTGGCTGAGGGTAAGGAAAGATGAAAGATGGGTATAACGCTCAGCCTAAGGTACCAGTTTAATTTCAAGGGCTGTGTGGGTCATCACATGTTTATAATTTTGAAATTATTACGGTAGTTAGTTATTTTGACTTTTTCTTCGAGGACGTCTATTATGGATTTAGGGGTGTCTTTATAGCATCACTTTTAACAAGGGAATTACTACTTACAATCGCGACAAACTACACACAAATCAGAAGTCAATTCCGACACAGTAAAAAGGTTAGTTTTGCTCGAGACAAGCAACAGATGAGGCATTTCAAAGACAGGTCTTGTCAAGATCATCAAAATATGGATGTTCCATTGCTTTTTTAGCAGAAATTCTTTTTGATGGTTCATACTCCAACATTTTCTGCACAAGTATATAATAATAACAATAATCAGGTTATACACACGATCAATCAATTCCATTATGTGGATTTAGAAAAACAAATTGAGTTCGATATTTACCGAAAGGAGATCAAGACCATCGACATCCAGATTTGGTACAGAAGTTGAAATCAACTTAGGTTTCCACTGGGGATATTCATGCCAGTCCTTGAGCTTGCTCACTCCTGGCCAGATTTCTTCATTGGGTGTCCCCAGCAACCTGAACATGCGCAACAATAATCAAGATTCAAGAAATTTTGTGAAATGAATTCGAGCAATGAGAAAAATGGTTTCCCATCTAAAAAGTTTTCAATTATGGACCTGAATATATGCAGCAACTGTTGAAGCTCAGAATCTCCAGCAAATATGGCTGTAGTAGTGACTAGTTCAGCTACAAATTTTAACAAAGACCAAACCAGATGATTAGTTCTTCAATTTAGGTGAAACTTGCATAAACAGTCATAAACTCATATAAATTAGACTGACCAAATATGCAGCCAACAGACCACATGTCGACAGCTGTCGAATAATGGGTAGCACCCAAAAGGACTTCAGGAGCCCTATACCAGAGGGTCAAAATCTGCAGTGGTAAAATATTTAGGACGATATAGCATTACTCATCAAAGGTATATAACAATTTACCAATCATAGTATATGTACCTCATGAGTGTACTTCTTGATTGGTAGAGTAAAAGCTCGAGCAAGTCCAAGATCTGCTATTTTAAGCATCAATGTCTTTCTATCCATCAAAAGGTTGTGGGGTTTAAGATCCCTAGAACAATGAGCAAATGGAATTAATACCAAAAGCATAAGGAATCGTTTGGTTCCTCACAAACAGGGAGAACATTTGATACCTGTGTAATACACCATGAGCATGACAGAAAGCAACACCCTTGCAAAGCTGGTACATCAAGCTCTACAAGTACAAATAGGAATTTGTTTATCTCCAAAAGAAACAAGGAAGCTGGAAATTTAAGTTAATATATGAAGAAATTATACCTTGACAATCTGGAGTGGAATTTTATCACCAGTGTGGCGATACGATCTGATGAATTTCTTCAGATCAGTCTCCATATACTCGAAAACCAAGTAGAGAACTGTATTCCCGTTTTTATTCACACCTTGCTTCACATTTATCAGCCTGTTTGGATTGCATGATTGCAATTTGTAGTTAGATAGAGAATTAGCGAGTACCATTTCAATTCAATTACTGTACTATACCAATAAAATCAGATAATGGAAATTAGGTACATGTTCAATTCACAGTAAGAAAAATCATCAAAACGTAAACTAACATAAACACAAAATCCCTAACAGAATTGAGGATGTACATCAAAGCAGTATAAAAGTAATTTAAAACCTAGGATCTAGTATCTTCTTTTAACTCATAATAAATGAAAAATCTGTATATTGAATTGATTCTTGTGAACAAAACCTAAACCCTTGAAATCACAATTCAGTGACAAATCACAATATATTCGTTCAGCAATCCCTAATTAGACCTCAGCGGTGACATAAAATTGTAATGGTCGGACAGAAGTTAATGAAGTCAAACTGAAACAGATCAGAGCAAAAGCGCCAAACATGAGTTCTAGTAAGGAGATCGCAAATAATGAGTTGAAGATATTCACATACTTGACGACATGTGGATCACGGGAGAGCATTTGCAATATGGAGATCTCTCGAAGTGTGGTTGGAGGAACGCCTTCTTCGTCTTCGTGCAGCCTGGTTTTCTTAAGAGCGACGATCTTCCCGGTGGCTCTGTCTCTGGCTCTGTAAACTTTGCCGTAGGTTCCTTCTCCGACCTTCTCTAGCTTCTCGAAAGCCTCCATTGCAGACTTGGTGGAATCCATTTCTCTCTCTCTCTAGCAAAATTTTAAGAATCAAACAGGGTTTTAAATCAAGAAGACTAAATAAAGGGATTGAATTCTTTTATATTTATAGCCGTTTGAAATAACGCGCTCTCGTTGTCTAACGGCAATCATTATTTAAATCTCGAATTTATCCTTTCTTTATTTTCATATTTGCCCCTACACTTACCCCAACTTGGCAACATTACGCGTCATATTCGCAATTTACATATTACATATGATAAAAATCATGTCCTTATCCTTCCTTATAAGAGAGAACGGAGTGGGTGGTGAAATTGGCGTGGATGAAGCTCCACCGCGCCGTGATCGGAGTTGCTGCCACACCATGGCGGTGTGGTGAAGGGTTGGCGTGGCCAGCACCACTGGCGCGATTCTGGCGTGGACGGAGGACCAAGTTTTTTTTTAATTTTTGTATTTCTTCCGTGGACATGGTGCAACGAAAAACCTGTAGCTTTTTGTTTTTGGTTTTCTGCCATGGCTGCTATGGATGAAGGTTTTCTGCCATGAATGGTTTTCTAGTTTTTGCAAATGGTTTTGTGTCATGGTTTTGTACTTTCTCTCTCCAATTTTCTTCTTTTTTTTTCTTTTCTCCATTTGAAAATCGACACCTACCTCATCAAAAGTTGAACAAATGTGTACTCACTTATTTGTATCTCATTAAAAGTTGAACAAATGTGTACTCCATTATTTGTATTTTAAAATCATATTAAATTTTAATATGAAGACATACGGACCATTTATGTATTTATTAAACACAAATTTATTTTAAATTTTTTTATTGAGTGTTATTGAATTATTAAAAATTAATAAATAAGATGAGTCCCAGAATTTGATGTGGTAAGTGGTAACCACTACGGACTTGTGTGGTAGGCTGAGTTGTGAGAGTGAAAAGCTGACGTGACAGTGTGGTGGAAGTGGTGGGAGGTAACCACTCCCCCCACTCTAATTATACGGGAAAAATTGTACTTATTCAAGTAGTTTGTATGTATATTAACTAATCAACACATATCCTTTCCCTAAATAGCCAAGATTACAACCAATTTAGTTTTTTATTTTCTAAAATAAGGATAATAATTCAATATCATATTCCGTTTGCGATCCAACCATGGCTGGTCCTAAGTTTTTATGATACCCGGGGCGAAACACTAAAAAAATGCCCCTTGTTGATTATTAAACAAACATTACATTAATTTTAGGGGTTAGAGACCTAATTCAAAAAATCTATTTTGAAGATTTATGTAGCGACTTAGTTATTTCTTGTTGTCTTTTGCTTTTGGCAACCGAGAGTTGTAAACAAACAAACATTATAACTTAAAGTATATATAATATTTAAACAATAAGCAGTAAGTATAAAAAGATAATACATAATATGTCATTATCTTCTTATTTACCCTGGCATGATTATCTATATCTACAACTAGAATGGAGAAATTATATTAATATTAGTAAACTATATTCAACGTACTTACATACAACAAGCATATCAACTAAATATATGCTACAATCTTAAAACTTGAGTTATAAAACAAATTAGCACAAGTTATACAAAGAAAATATTTTCTTTAATGAAGATTGTGTATAATGTACTCAACAGAGCAAAAAGGCTAACATACTACCTTAAAACTAATACACCATAAAGAGAAAAGTGCACAAACATGTAGAATTTACTGTACTTCTTTCTTTTTCTTTTTTTTAATCACATGAGAACTTAACAACCAGGAGCAGAAAAGAGTTGATTCATCAAAGTCTCACCACAATCTTGCAAGCTTTCTTTATCAACATGTGATAGAATAATATAATTCTACAAACCAATGAAAATAAGAAATATAAAATAGTGAAACCACATAGAGATTTCTTGATGTTTTACTTCTTAGCTTTTAACAACAAAAACAATATTTTAAATACACATATAGTATTTCAGAACATTAAAACAAAGAAACATGAAACAAAAACATAAAATGATAGAAACATTCCAACATCAAATATGAAACATCAATGTACTTCCAATCACTCAATTTATCAAACGCATGGTGACAAATTAACTCTAAATCATACTCGCTAGCATTGAACATCAGAATTCAAAAACCAGATTAATAACCAATGATGCAGGATTGTAGTTTTCTCACCTTAAGCCATGGGTAGCAATTTGAAATTACACAATATCCAGCAGATTCTCACTTCAAAACATAGTAAGGACTTTTCCAAATTCCAATAAAAACAAAGAAAAGTCCAAAATAGATTAGACTTTTAGAAATAAGTAGAGTTTCCTTATAATACACAAAATCATTCATGCCCCCAAGTCAAGAAGGAAGATCAGTGAAGAAATCAATTTATACAAAATTCAAACAATTGAGATATATGACAGCGAACCTTGAAACAAAACCTGTGCGTCGGTTGATTTAAGAACAAGAATCAGAATTTCTGTAGTTTACGTGTTCAATCGCTTGATTTTGAATCGGTTTTGTCTTCTCGAGTTACTGACAATGCATGCCCCATCGATAGAATACAAATTTTCAGATTAAGGCTGCTAGTTATACCTTACCTGCAGGTAAGGTTTACCTGCAGCTACATCAGCGCCACATCATTCCCTCTCTCTTACCTTTCTCCTTTACCCAATTTCAAGTTATACCTTACCTTTTCTTACCCAATCTTTTTTCAGTTTTTTTATTCTTTTTTTATTTTAACAAATAACCAATTATATAAATAATATAACTCATTAATTAAATTAATTTAATATTCAAACATTACTAAAAATTAAAATTACATAATTTAAACTTAAAAAAACAAACTTTCTTAAAAAAAATACATATTTTTTAACTTAAAAATTAAAAATAATATCTAATCCATATTTTTTTTAAATACATATTTTTTTAACTTAAAAATGGGTTTTCCGGGCGTGTCGGTGTAGAACTCGTAACGCGGGAACGGTTACGCCCGGATGATGGTGGAAGAACCCTCATTTGGATCCATATTCTTTGTAGAGTAAAAAAAATAAAACCTTGAGAGTGAAAGAGAGTAGAAGAGATAAAATGTTGTGGTTTTAAAATGATAAAAAGGGGAGTATTTATAGATGAAGTTTGGGTAAATTAATTAAGTTAAAAAAAAACTTTTAACGGTCGAAAATTAAAAAAAAAGAGACGTTGGAGGGGGGGGGGGTGTGGGGATGGAACTCGTCGTCGAGCTCATGGACCCGAAGGCCAAACTCGAAGGGCAAACTCGAAATCGAGTTTTGGTGTTCTCGATGGAGCCCGATCGAACTCTTTGAGTCGAGCATAACGTGTAGTCTAATGACTAGATGTACTTTTATTGTTGCCTATTGTTCGTGCCTTCGTGAATCACGCCCACCTTGAGAAGCCCAAAGGTTGACTACCGTTACCCTCTTCTATAAAAACTTCCATTAGGTTTTTATTTTTTTGAATCACGAGCCTACTATAATGGAAGTTGAACCAGAAACCCGCTGCCCCCATTCGAATTGCTGCCCTGGGCCCAAGCACAGGCTGCCCATAGCTTGGGCCGGCCCTGGATCCAACTTAAGATCAAAATAGTTTCAAATATACATGCTATTACTATGCGCATTGAGCCATCAACATATACAATGTGATTAGTTTATTGATACCCAAGGGTAATCGTATATTTGTAACGTACCTATTATAGAGCCAAATTACATCAAAACATATACGACATTTTACTAGATACCTTTGCACAACCGCAAAGAATTTACAAAAGGACAACATTTCACCACCTACAGTGGAGTTTCTTTCTCATTATTCAACTTTCCCAAGAGATCAAAGATTAGGGATGCTAAAAGGGCTCATCATACAAATTGAGGAATAAACAAAAATTAAAGTAACATTTAAAGTGAGCAATAAAGGCCACTTGTATGACTTCATATATTGTCATTCGTAGGAGACGACATGACAGAAAGAATGTCCGTTACAGAAGACATGGCGCTTAGAGCGGCTTTCAGAATGTCTTGGGAACAACCTGGTTTCACGATACTTCGTACCTGTAGAAATACACGTTAAAACATGTGAACGTTTAGTACACATTGGGTTCACTTGCCAACTTTTGTCCATTTCTTGTGATCTAAAGCAATTGTTAAGCATTTATATATATGTAGCTGATTTGTACACAACAAAATTTGTTCATACACAACAGGTACAAGTAGTTAACAGCATATGATACAAGTAGATAATGCATAAAGTTGTTGTGTATGGACAATTTTGTTGTTTACGGGTCACTACCCTTTATTAAAGACTTTAGGCAACTTTCGAGTTTCGATGCACACTGTAACTTCCATAACTATTTTTGCGTTTGATTAATTAGACCTCTTACCAAAAAGATACAACCCAAAAGTACCTTGTCAAGATATACATTCAGCTCTTTTATACGGCCCATGTAATCTAGATCTTGAATATGCAAGCTGACAGTCCTAGAATCAGCACCTGGCCCGTCAAACTGAAGAGGGCCCGGGTTTCTATAGACGTCATCCATTAAGAACTTTGCTGCATTTTGTCTAAGTAGCCTGCACTAATGAGTAAGCATCATAATTGTAGGCTTGTAGCAAATTAAGCGTAGTTCATGCAAAAAGTGAATATAAACTACACTATGGAAGGATAAGCAGTGCATGACAGATAGGAAAAAAGTAAACTATAAATCTTTCAAAGTTTGTCCAAAATCATTCATTCTTGACAATGATAGACTTTATATGGGATTTTTGCAAGTAGGATGATTAGTTTGCAACAAAAAGCTCATTATGATGATTCAAAAAATTAATCACTCAAAATTAAATATTGAGGACATAAACTACCCTTTAAAAAGTTAAAAGGATTTAATTACTTTACATGAAAACAAAACGTGAACTTTTATAAGCATGATGTGCATCATGTAACAGAATCAAGATAGAGGATAAAGCGACGTACTCGTATACTTTGCCTCTTAAATCCACGGCAGCAGGATGAACAACGGGTTTTCCAATTGTCATGGAACCAGACGCACGACCATAATCCCTTACAGCCATCATAGCCTACAAAGGTCTAAAGTGGTCAATAAGTAAACACATCTATTTAAGATAAAGAAATTATGACCATCATGTACTCACACACATGAGAGTGAGACTTACAAAGGGACCCTTTTGACTTTTAATAAGGGACCCGCTCTCTTACATGATGGGTCATATTTGACGACAACATGAGTAGATCTTAACCCATGTGCTCATGAATGGGTCGATTTGGAAACGGGTCAGATTCTATTAGAAAAAAGACAAAAAGGAGAATGGGTCAAACAATAGGAAAAAGGCCGGGTCTACTTTTAATGCATACAACCTACTAATTCGTTTTATATAAATATTCGGATTATAATTGTAAGAATATTGTTTCTAAAATCATTTTTAGTACATTTGTTAATTTACAGAAAAAATATAAAGATGGACACCAACGATTGTTTGCGGCCAACCCTACCCGAAGCCCATCTTAACTTGTGCTATAATATGACCAATTCTACCCCCGGACATGTTTGACCCCTCATCCAACTCGCCCATCGTTCCACCCAACAAACATAAACATACAGTTATTGGAGCAGCACCGCAACGCCACTTGCTTAAAGAATCCTTCAGGTTAGTTACTGTTGCCATATAACCATTCAGACCAGCTGCCAGAATATGGTAACAAATATGTCCAAGAACCTACATGATTATTGCCTCGTAATTAGGTAAAAAGCAAAACAAAATTTGTAAATTATCCATGTGCAGCCGAATACATACATAGGCATAGTCACAATCGAATTTGGAAGGCAGAGAACCCCGAGCTTGATACCCCAAAAAGTGACAGATAGCAGTAAACTTCTTCCCTTTGTATGACCCTTCTTTCTGTTAACATATTTCATACAAATAATGAGTTCTTGAAAAACATAATGACATACACAAATAATTTATCTGTAAGCCCACTGATGACTCATATTGTACCAGTCGTTTGCTCATTTCTGCTTCTACAAGTACAGCAAGAAGCTTTTCTGTTTCAATCTGAGAATTGAATGCCAAGAATCAATGTTTGTGAAGTACAATATAAAACCTTTTTCTACGATGTTAAAGAAAGTACCTGAGACAACTGAGCCGAGTCATCTGATGCAGGATAAAGTAGAAGCTGTGGTATTGAAGGTCATATATGAGAGATAATACTTATACAAGTTAATGCAGAGGTGGCGAGTAACATGTAAAAACGAGATGCGATCAAAATGGGTATTTTTTGTCCCAAATTTAGTTTTTTCATAGACATTTATGGTGTATTACAAAAGTTGGATTTTCCTGAAAATAATATATTTTTATCAATAAAAGAGTTTAGAATGATGCATCCGTTAAAAATACATTTTAAATGACTTTCAACAGAAATCACCCATTTCTTTTTTAGCTAACTTTTTCTTTTTCCTTTTCCTCTTTGACCTGTTAGGTATATAACATAATCTGATTAGACCCATTCAAGTAAGTGGGTTGAAATTTCCACCTCTAAGTGTAAGGCCAGGGCATTGTTTCATGTGTGTAAGTATGAGAAATGAACCTCTTCTCTAATAAAGGGTGGCAAAAACTGAAATAAGGCAGATGCCCAGGGTGACAGTTGTGATGATATTTTATCTTTGGGAACACCTTCACGAATAAATCTATGAATTTCCTGAAACCAGAAGTTGTTAATGCCACATCAGAAATAACAAAATCTTTTAACCTCAAAATTGAAATATAGATTGTGATAACTCATCCCATATAGGCACAGAGTGAAAAGTTTGAGCACACTCGTTACCTAAAGTTGTGGGCTACCAAGTTCTTAACACCATTTTCTTTAAAATCGATACATAGAATCAGTCTACTACTCTGGACTTGGAGAGTTACCTGCAACAGTGCATTAACTTCAGGAATGCTTTCTATGAGTCCTTCTGGAAATAGGATAACACCGTGATATTTTTCTGTACCAATAAACAAGTT
Organism: Pulicaria dysenterica; assembly: GCA_947179395.2. NCBI lineage: Eukaryota > Viridiplantae > Streptophyta > Magnoliopsida > Asterales > Asteraceae > Pulicaria > Pulicaria dysenterica. Next base: position 106,154,800 of record OX359288.1, on the reverse strand, counting down.
TTAGAATATAATCTGATAATAGTAACCAGCGTGTTGATAATAAGAGAAATAACGACCACCACACACCTTTTTCTGCCCTTGCTTGCACTGCATCACAGACTTGCTTTGTTAAGTCAAAGATGGTTTGTTTTGAAGCAACAACTTCTTCACCAAGAATAACCTAAAAGGAAAACTCGAAAAATTAGTAAATTCATAAGAAATATGTAACTAAAGTTGATTTTATGAACGAAAAGAAAGTGCACCATGTTAGGATGTGACTGCAGAGTGCATTCCAGTGCAACATGAGAGGCCTTCTGACCCATGAGACGAACAAAATAATAATACTGGAAGGAAAAAAAGTGATTTAGATATACATGATAGGGTCCATAAGAAACACCAAATCAAAGGATGAGCAGCTTTAACTGTTACATAATCTCTCTTGTTATACATCCATCACTTCATCTTGATAGATACAAGCAAAGAACGTAAAAACTTAATTAAAAAATAGTGCATCAAAGAGTTGAGGGGATTATCCAGATTAAAGGTGTCAGAACCGCCAGGCCAAATGGGTTGGGTAACTAGTCAAGACGGGTAGTTTTTAAGTGCGGTCCGCATTGAGTTGTGTAAAGTTGGACTGACCCCAAAAAACTCATTTTTTATAAATTTCATGTCACATATTGAATACACTTTACTTTAGATGACTTTTACAGTTTTACCCCTTTTACCAACTGGACCCCTTTCCTTTAAGTAAATGGGTCAAAGCAGGTGACTTCTAGAGGACAAAATTAGGTGGATTACCTTCTCAGCTGAAACAGCATCCGTGCAGAGGTTGCTAATAAGCTGAGAGTCAACCTAAACAAAAAGCCAGCGAGGTGAGGATATTACCATTTAGACTGAATGAGTTACTTAAACTGAAACTATATCAGGTTTCTAGAAAAGTATATATTTTTTCAAAGAAAATTATAATATTGATCGCTTCATTCAGAAGTGCGGAAATTTTTGAAAAAACTATTTGATTTGATAGTATAAAAAATAGTAACTACAAAGAACCTCAGCATATGTATTCTTTTAGCATTATCAGATCAAAAACTTTCAATGCAAATGTTTCAAGCTATCAAATAAAAGGTATTCCCTATGAATTTATCTTAAGTAATAACTCATATGAAGTTGTTAAGGTACCTTGCAAACTGTATCAAAACCAACATTAGCCTCAACAAACTGGTTCTTCAGATCACCATTCAAAGTAACAGGTACTCCTACCACCTGCACATGTGTAAATACTCTTATCAGAGATATACCACTATGAAAAGTACATCTTGGTTTGTGACAAATATATCTACCTTTGTAGAGCATTCTGCTTGAGAAAAAGTCTCAGCAAGGTGGGCAGCATCTGTGTTTGATGTAACCCCTTTGATCATAAAAACAAAAGCAAATTGATAAACAAGAGGTTAAATATCTATACTAATTTAGAGGCGAACCATTTACATATGAATGGGTCTATCAAGAATATCTTTAATGTCTAACGGGTCAACAAGCAAATTAACAAGTATTAGCTTCAAAGAAAGTGGGATCGAACAGGTCGAAAGTCACCCATAGTGTTTTTTATAATCCACCCTGGGGGGGGGGTCCCCCCTCAACGGGGCCCACAGTCAACATAAACAACTTACAAGGGACATGGGGCCAGTATTTGAACCATGGACCTATGCCTTACGCTACATGTCCCCGACTACTCGGCCACCATCGTGGGGACACCCGATGCGTATTTTTAGTACATAAAACCTCCTAAATCTTCTTACTTAACAGCTTTGATGATTATTGGAAACGATATGAATTTTAGTAATCATATTTCACACACCAAATATTTATAATAATTTAAACATGGTGAATAAGATAAGTTTTTTGGAATCGACAAACACATATTGCCACCTTTAATTACTATCATTCAACTATAGTTCGCTCCTGAATACCTCCAACAATGACAAGGCCATCCAACTTCAAAGCTTTACATGCAGCCATTGCAGCATTGACTTGTTCAGTTGTTCTTATTTGATCTTTTGTCCGTCCCAATAGATCATAACCACCTTTGAATGATTAAAACAGTTATTAACTAATTTTCAAGACAATAAAAGAGAATCAGATTCACAGATTGTCTTTGTTTGTGAGATACCTTGATTTTTGTAGGTTGCAAGAACTTCATCTGTGATCTCAAGTGTTTTTTGAGCAAATAAACCTTCAGAACCACCTAGTACATCCATGAAAGAATTGTCTTAATTAATAATACCCAAGCTTACCCTCAATTTTGAGGTAATGGGTTGTTTGATTATAAATATTTGCAATTTCAATAACTGATTTTTAAAGCTTTAATAAACATATTCTGCTTCTGGTTACCCAATTATCTAGGGGTCAAATATTCTGTTTAAAATTAGCACCTATTTACCCCTTCATCTAAAGTAATTTGAGACTTTTACGTAATTCACAACAAGTCCCTTTCTTTTCTTTTCTCATCATATGTATTAATTCCTCAAACATTACAACTTCAAACAGAAGCATCCAAACATTATCTGCTCCCATTCTCTTTATCACAATTGATATCATCTTCTGATTGTTTAGCACCAAATAATGCTGTTAAACGCACATCCGAAACCCCCAACAATCGTTTAAGGATACCAAAAGTCCGCTGGGAATCCTTGTTATATTTGCACATCACAACGGCCATGCATACAATAACAAATATCAGAAAACTAGAACTAATAGAATGCTTACCCAGAAATCCAAGCAAAGTACTTTTAGAGTTATGACTTTTAAGAGCATCGTGTAGGCCCCATACAACATTATGTCCTCCTGGAGATTGTCTACCACAGAAAACCAAACCAACCCTAAAAGATAATAATCAACACGAGCTCGTTAATCGCTAAAAATGGTATGCACTTGAAAAAATATTCAGGTGCAATACAATACCAACAATGATCTAACTAACATTCAAAGATATTTCATGCTGGAAGTGACAAGATGGGTTGGTTTGGTAACAGGTCAAAACAGTGTCCATTTCTAGATATTTCAATAAAATGATTTTAGGAGGTTGTATATGCATTAACTATAATTCTTGGGTGACCTTTAACCCACAGAAGATTTGAATAAACCCCACAAATTGACCTATTCAGAAGTAAATGGGCCAGAATTGTCACCTTGTGAACGGAAAAAAATAAAAGGAAAGCAGTGAGAAGGAAATTCATACCTAATGGCAGGATGCTCGGTAATAATCTGTGCATCGGGTACATTGGACGTGGCTCTAAGAAAATGAGCCAAAGGTTGACCATAAGTGTGAGGAAATGATTGACTAATGGCTCGAGCACCAGAGGGATCCACTGCTGTAGTTGCATCACCAAATTCTACTCGCACAGTAGTTCCCTATGAAGAAGCCAATAGCTCATGGTTCAAAACACTAACATATCAACAAATTCATGTTCTAGGAATCTAATCACACAACATCAACTCTCAACAAAATAGACAAGCTGCAAAATCACTTGTACCACAAGAAACCGTGACGATCAGTTAAAACATGATCATCATACAGGCATCGATCATGATTTCTTAGATTTCTCTAAACGGAAACATCAACAATCAAAAGAGTCTCATTAAACCATTGAGTATTATAAGGATTCGTAATCCACAATCAGAACCCCTCAATTTTTCCATCCTTAATTTGAAACGCATCAAATACCATTACATGATGAATATACTCAAACAAACAGAAACCAAATCATAAAAATAAGTACATCAAACAGTAGGTAACATATGAAAAGTGAAAAGGAACCTCGAGGCAAGGGGGAAGCTGTGGTTTGTAAAGCGATCGAGACTGTTGCAGATGAGAAAGGTCCCTCGGAAGTCCGTAATCTGATTCCATTTGCGTGCAAAAAAGCGTTTGCTCTGTTTTTACGCAGTTGTTGTGGTTCTGGTACAAGAAGAATAATTTTCTTTTGTAATTATGTTTACCAATCAAGAGGGATAAATTTGGAGGAATCCGCCATTGTAGAAGCTTCTGCTACTCAAATATGTAGTGTGTGATCAACGACTGTGTGTGAAGAAACAATGGGATGCGCCGTTGAAAATGAAAACTGGAAGAAAAAGAGCACGCCCACCCATTGGCATTGCATTCCTTCGTACGACTACGACACTAAAATATTTTTCAATTACTTATTCTTGCTTTCATTTTATCAAACTTTAGTATGATGTGAGGGTGACTTTTCAACAAATACCTTATACTTCTAACTTATTATCATAGTAGCACTTAACTTAGATGTGATTATACGTATATATTATTTAATAAATTATCAAAACATTCTTAAAATAAGATAATACGTATTAATAACAATATCTAATTTAAATGATGTTGATAATATATCCATTAGCTATATAATATATCTATCAATGAAATATATTATTAATAATAATTGAAAGTTTAGGGCAAGGCTTCCATTTACAAAACTGAGAAAAATTAAAGGATAAATTGCCTAAAGAATTTTGTATTTATATCCAATTAAGGTGTACCAAACTTTTTTTAATACATACATATATATAACTAACTATTTTTCAAGCTAGCATAGCATACTACGGCTATGTGAGAAGCGACATTAGGACGACTTTTGGTTGCCATGTGCTATAAGTATAAAAGAGGTCCTTTGAGATGGAAGAATTTTGCATATGCAATGGATTTCGTAATAATATTGGGAGAATCGATATAAGTATAAAATATGATGTCTATATTTCTTTATACAATTATAATTATATGAAGAGTTTATAAAAATTAAGTCTCTAAAAAAGGATAATGATTCGTACATAATAAAAATTATCCATGCATAATAATATATGTATTATCAAGTTGTCCATGTGTTGTTAAACTTGTTTTGTGTGAACGACATTGTTTCATTTGTCAATCTTGTTGGTAAAATGAGGCAATGACAAGGATGTGCTTGTGTCATCCATTGCAAGTCACTTGTGAAGATAATTGTATATTGTTGTGTTGGTCTAATAAAGATAAAGATAATAGTTATTATTGTGATTGATTAGTGATACTAACATCAAAGATGATGGATTATAGTTATAGTTATAACTAAGTCACATTTTATGGTCACTTCTCTTTTCAAAATTATAAAATAATCCTTATATATCCGTAGTATATATAAAGTTCTACCTTTCTCGCTACTAATTATCGCAATCATTTAACTTTTGCAAAAACGTATTTATAAACGTAACCTTAGCTTTATTCTCTCTTTGCATCTGAAGAATAAGTCACTATCTATAAACATATAATATTATGGAGTCATCATGGACCAACCACTTAACATTACGTTTGGTCAATTTTATGAATTTTTTGTTATATTATATGTTAGTGTTTCTAGATCATCAATATTAATATTAATATTATATATAATTATCCAGACTTATCATACGCCAAAACTACTGTTCATGGTTGGGTTTGGTTAAAATGGGCATTTTAACTCAAAAACATATGTAATATTGCTAAAACTATATTCCAAACATCAAGTTGTCGGAGTGGTAGAAGCTTTCTTATATGCTTTTTGAAGATCACGTGTTGTATCTTTGCATTCTTTTGTCAAATTAGAGTTTATTTTTTTTCCATTGAAACGCCGCGTGTGACTTTTTCAACCAATTAACAGTACGTTCTTTTTCTCTCAAATATTAGAACCAAACCTCCTCCAATTTATCAATTTATTTTTGTTTTTCTTTTCATGCAAATGTATTTTTTAACAGTTAACAATTTCCATCTCATGCAAGTGTATTTTTTAACAGTTACACTTTCCATCTTTCTTTTCTTTTTTAACCTTAGTTTTAAAAATTATATTAAAAAATTATTTTTCATACGAGAACTGTAAGAACTAATTTTAAAATTTGGTTAAAATTAATCAATGTCTCGCAAATTAATGACGGTTTATCTGGACGCAATTCACGGTTATTTTTTATGTCTTTTATGTATAAAATCGTTACATGCTTTTATATCATGCTTCATATATGACTTTATTGTTTGAAAAATGATATAATCTCCTACTTTTTTCTCCCACTTCATCCTCCTATTCAGTATTCACCACAAGATGATATGTGTAGTCCACTTATTCTCTTTCCTTACTTCATCCATTTATTTTGACATTTATATTGATCTTATGAGTAGGAGAATAAAGTAGAAAGATATATCACCTCTGTTATTGTTTTATTGATTGTACGTTATTAGTGGATAAAAAAGGTTGGTTATAAATCCGCAGTAACGCCCGGATATACAATTCAAAAAATTGTAATTTTATAATCCCTTGTATTAAAAAATTGCGCACTAAACATATTTTTCTGTCTTTTTCACTTAAGTGATTTCAAAATTATTCCTTAAAAAACCTTTTTACGTACATTACTACATTAGTATTCTACATGCATAATGTTATAGAGATAAACAATTTCTACCTGATAACTTACCATTTTTATATAATATATGAGTATGATATTTTATAAATAGTTTCTACCCCGTAACATGTCATTTCATTCCCTTTTCTTTTTTTCAATCAACTTTTTTTTTTAATTTTTAAAACAAATTTTTTAAATCAACAAAACAATCTTTTCTTCTTTTTTGTAGTTGAGGAAGTATGTAGTTATAGAAGAATGTTTATAACAAGTGGCATATTATTCGCGCGTTGCAGCGAAGCTTAATTATGATAACCAAATATGAAAAAACTTATATTTAAATATAAATATTCGAAATAAAGCGAGAAAAATTTTAAATGGTTGAGATTGTAATCCGTCATTAAGTTCATATTTAAAACGGCTCTTGTTTTATTTTTTATATTACGCCAAACATAACCATCGAATATTATCAATTCTTACAACCGAAGAATGTTTTAACCAATGAAAAAAAGTGCTATTATAAAACTATAGTTGGTTAAAAATACATTTTTTAAATAGATATTGTGTTACGAAAAAATTTATATCGAATCATAGATAAAAAAACATTTAAAAATACAATTTATCTTTACATTAAACATTACATATTAAAAGTTATAGAGAAAAATAAATAATTGATTAAATTACTTACCTTAATATCATAATATTCAATTTATAATATCTATATCTATCTATCTATCTATATCTATATATAAAAGGCTTAGCAAATTTTTCTTTTATAACTATTAAATCAAATCTATTAACCAATCAAAACCTCTAATTTCAAAATTCTTCAATTTTACAAAATAATTTTAGAAAGATGCCTATAATCGATTTCAATTCTATCTCAATTTGAAGGGTGCTACATGAAAATTGTAAAGGGCTTTTATAAAATATGTGGAGGGCTTTCCAGAAAATGTTAGGGGGTTTTATAAAAATATTATATTAATGTAATTAATTATAAGTTGTTTATAAATTATGTATAGTAACTTTTGATATAGTTTGTTTAGAGAAAAAATAATCATATATTTACGATTGTCTTATTTTTATCTACATTTTGGTATAAATTTTATTATAATATAACACTTTTTTAGAATTCTTATATTCGTAACTTTTTGTTATCCATTAATAGTAATTGGTAGATAATTTTTTGTTTAGCTGAGTGGTTATTTTGAGATTATGGTGATGAGCCAAGAGGTCAACGTGAGTATTTTATTCAAAGTGTTTAGTTATGCAAATTTTCCAAAAATAACCATAAATTGAATCTTAATTAACCAATCACAACCTTCAATTTCAAAATTATTCTATTCTCAAAACAATTTTGGAAAAATTAAAAATCGTGGATAGGAGAAATTTGAATTTAATTTTAAATCTATTGGGAGGGGGTTGGATGAAAATGGTGAGGGGGTTTTATAAAAGATGTGAGGGGGTTTTAAGAAAATGTGAGAGGGGGTTTTATAAAAATTGTATACTAATGTAATTAATTATATGTTGTTTATAAATTATGTTTAGTAACTTGTGATATATTTTGTTTAGAGAAAAAATAATTATATATTTACGACAGTCTCATTTTTATCTACGTTTTGGTATAAATTTTATTGTAATATGACACTTTTTTGAAATTAGTATATTCTAATCACAAATGTGATATTTCATTTACTGCATTATTTTTATTTAAAAATTTTAATATCTCAAATACACTTTCGAAATACCCGTACGTGTATTAATTAACCAATCACAACCTTCAATTTCAAAATTATTCAATTCTCAAAACAATTTTGGAAAGATTAAAAATAGTGGATTAAAAATCGTGATACAAGAATTTGGGTTAGATGAAAACTGTGAGGGGGTTTTATAAAACATATGAGAGGATTTTAAGAAAATGTGAGGGGGTTTTATAAAATTTGTATATTAATGTAATTAATTATAAGTTATTTATAAGTTATGCTTAGTAACTTGAAATATATTTTATTTAGAGAAAAAATAATTATATATTTACGACCGTCTCATTTTTATCTACGTTTTGGTATAAATTTTATAGTAATATGACACTTTTTTGAATTAGTATATTCTCATCATAAAGGTGATGTTTCATTTACTGCATTATTTTTATTTGAAAATTTTAATATCTTAAATACATTTCCGAAATACCCGTGCGTAGACATGCACATTCCCCGATAAAAACCAATCCGGGTCGGTTTTTATCCGATCCGGTTATTTGGGCCTAAGAAAAAACCGGTTTTGGTGAAATCCGGATCGGGTATTATCCGGTTTTTGTCGCGGAAAATAGTAACCGGTGGAATCGGTTAGTAACCGGATAATTCGAAACCGGTTTGGGGAAAAAACCGGTGCAGCCCATTTCCTTTTTCTTCCCTTCCAAGTACCTCTACTCCCCACTACACTAACCCTACCCCCCCTGTTGCCTCTGCTGACTGTCCCTACTCCCCTTATAATTTTTTTTTCAAATTTTTTTTAACTACATACCATTAAATATATATTATAAAAAAAGAAATATATAAAAGAAATTTCAGATTTGGATAATTAAAAATACTTAAACATTACAAAGTTCACTTAAAAGTCTTAAACACTTAAAATACAAATAGTTAAAGTTCAAATACTCAAATAGTTAAAACATCTTGGGCGTCTTCGTCTTCGATATCTTCGTCGTCTTCGTCAAGTACAAACTTAAATAGTTCAAATACAAACTTCAAATCGTTCAAGTACAAACCATAGTTCAAATTACAACAATTATCTTGTAATTCATCGTCGTCTTCGTTTGGGGGTGATATTCCAAGCTCAACTTCTTCATTGTGTATATTTGCTTCCAAGTCAACATCGAGTGCGTCTTCAAGGGTGGTCATATGTTGCTTATGTGACGCTCTATCCAAGTAATCTTTCAAATGCATACTTCCACCGACTCGGGACTTAGTCTTGATCTTCTTTGAGATATAACCCTGGCACTAACAGAAAAAACAAATTCCGAAACTACCGTAGAAGCTTGGACGGTTAGTAGATCACGGGCCATGGCGGATAGAACCGGAAATTGTGCTTCCCTTTCTTTCCACCAAGCCAAAATATCGAAATTTTGAAAATCCTCATATGTATAGTTTGCTATAAATTAGTTGCCATATAATTTCCCAACTCGCTACTTGGGGTAGAAGTACGTGATCGTTTGGATGACGAGTTTAGTAGTGTGTTAAAAAGTGACATATTTGCGTTGCCCCCTCTTCTACTAGATGACTCGGCGTGCGTTCTCATTTGATCGTGTATCGCACTACTCGACCCGTATCTAGACACATAAATATCAAACATGTCTCTAAAGCATTTGTTAAAATAGTTTGTAGCATTTTGGATAAAATCGGGGTCATCCTCGGTTAGATTAAAAGCAAACGCAATTTGTTCGATCAACGTTTCAACCCCACCAACATTTAACGTCGGGTTTAAAGCGGCGGCACAAATAAAAACGGGTTGGGTCTTTTTGAAATATTTTAAAAGCTTCGTTTTCATCACTAGGCCTATTTGTTGGAAAAGTTCATTTTCAAACTCAAAGTCGCTTAATTTGTTAGCCATCAAGAAAATTTGATTGAGAACCAACGGGCTAGTGGGGTAATAAATACCGGAAAAATAAGTTGTTGCATTTTTAAAAACTCCAAGTAACTCGGTTATCTTTGCGATAACTTCCCAATCATCATTCGAATACGTGCTTGGGACATAACCCCTCTCAAATAAACGATTGTGAAACGCTCGCAATGTATCCCTTTGCCTTAAGGCGGAGTGCATCATAAACCAAGTGGAGTTCTAACGTGTTGGACAATCCAAGTTAGGACCCAAATATTTTTTATTGACCGACTTGCAATATCGTTTATAGTCATTAAGCCTCTTGTTGTTGTTACAAAGAACCGATTTTATCATTGTTTTAAATCTCAATCTAATAGGCTCAATGACTTCCAAACCCGCTTGCACGACTAAATTAATTATGTGTGCAACACAACGGGTATGGAAAAATGCTCAATGTAGAATCGGTGAAAGTAGAAGTTTCAATCGTGGAACCGCGTTTGTATTATTCGACGCGTTATCAAAAGACATTGAAAAGATTTTGTTTTCTAGTTTGTAAAGTGAAATCACCCTTTTCAAAAGTGCAAACAAATTGTTACCGGTATGCGGTTCTCCGAATAACTCAAATGCAATTGTTTGTTTCATCATTTGCCAATTATTTTGATCTAACCAATGAGCCGTAACGGCTAAAAAAGAATTTCCCGTATTGTGTGGGGAACTCCAAACGTCACATGTAAGTGACACACCATAACGGCGTTCTTGAAAACCCAAAATCATTTTTTCCCTAGCAACACGCCATATTTTTATGGCGTCCCTCCTAAGAGTTGTACGACTTACTTGGGTGTAGCCTGGTTGCATAAGCTCTTGAATGGTTGCGGTAAAATCGGCATCGTCAAAATGGTCGAACGGCAAAGCTTTTGTAATTACGAATTTCGTAAACGCTTCGCTGAGTTTGTCGTTGTCATAGATGAACAAATTTTAAACAAAGTGATTCCTCAATGTCGTATTTCCTTCGGGTGCAAAAAACTTTAAACAAAGTTTGCACCGCGCCCTCCTAGAACCGTTACTCATTTCACATAAATCGAAATGATCCCATATCTCTTTGTTGCGGTTGTGCTCGATCACTCTAACCACCTCTATATTTCCCTCAACGGAAGATTCAACCGTGTGGCCCTCGGGATTACTCGTAGCCATTAAAAAAAAACGTGTTTGTGTTTGAGAGACTTTGAGAGAGTTTGAGAGAGTTGGTTTTTGGTACAAATGAACCTACAACATCCCCACCCTATTTATATAAGTTTATGGTGTGAAAAAATGGTGAAAAAAGACAAAAACAGGGCTAAAAAATCGAGCATAACGGCTATATAACGGTAACAAAGCTACAGCCCAAAAGTCGTTTTTTTCCGGATAAAAAGCGGTTTAAAAACCGGTTATTTTGAAACCGGTTTTTTATCCGGTAAAATATCCGGCCCAGCGAATAAAGCCCAATCCGATAGGATAACCAGATCGGATAAAAACCTATCCGGATTGAAAAAAAACCGGTTGCTTGAAATCCGGTTTCGGATAGTTTTTGCGCGAAATCGGATATTCGGATTTTCTGTGCACATCTACCCGTGCGTGCACGGGTCAATAAACTAGTAAAATAGCAAAAGGAAAACAAAGCTGCAGTACTTAATCTCGTATGAAAATAACAAAAAAATTAGCAAAAGAAAAACAAAGCTGCTGTACATGATAATCTCGCATGAAAAGAACAAAAAAAGATAATTGCCTGTTGTCATGGCAAGACTCGAACATGGGACTTCTGAGTTGACTTCCAAGAAAGCCAATGCCACTCCACCAGGCTTCTTATTTGCAAAATGATAGCTTTTATTAATATATATAAATAATGGTAGGAATTTTCCTACCTAATATTATTATATAATGAGTGTGTAAAGTAGGAGAGAAAAATAAAGGTTATTTGAGGGGTATATTGGTATTTTTTTTATTATTGAAATTTTAAGAAATTTAAGTAAAATAGAAGAGAAAGTATTAAATGTATTATAATGTAGTATAGATAATATCACACAATCCATTTGATCTTATAAATTTGATCTTATAATCTACAACTTATACGTGTATGTTTTTCATTATTATCTTCTGTATACAGTATCATAAAAATTGTGTTTTGCTAAATCAAAGAAAAATAAGAAGTTACCATAAAAAACGATATATATGCAGGATAAGTACGATATTATTGAAGCAAGGTCATAAGTTAGTAAAATATATAATTTTTCTAGATGAATTAGTTTTATAAGTGAGTATATCTTCTCCTATTTTAAAAACAGAATAATCCGTTGCAGATTCAGATAGTTAAATCCAGATCGATTTAATCGGTTAAATGTTTAATGCGTTCCTCTGTCCACAGCCAGATGGTGATACTTTTTAGCTTTATAAAAACTTAGCTAAAAAAATTTAATTGTATATTTCCTTGCTTTGTCCCCTTATTTTTAACTTATATTTTGATAACCAAAGAAATAAATATATAAATTCACAAGAGGAGGATGACTCTTTGCTTGCGAACATATTACCTTCAAACCTTTATAAATGGTATTTTTTTATAAAAGTGATTCATTTACTGTTAAAAATAATATTAGAAATTAGTAAGACACATGTTTAATTGATTTTATAATTCAAGATATCATGTACCTAACAATGTAATGGCCCAAAGTCGGCCCAATATGTCTTCTTCAAAAGAAAAGAGTGCCCATCATATCTTTCACTATTATAAATTTATTATTATTATGCATATAATGTACATAAACTTTTCAGCCAAACCGTATACCTTTCCTCCATGCATAAACTACAGCTTTACTTCATCCTGGAAAAAAAAATCACATATTCATCGGTTTAATTAATACTATTTTTGTGCGAGGGCAAGAAATATAATATGGATACTTATAGATTAACTTAATACCAATAAAAAATATATAGAAGGTTCTGTTCAGAAATAATTTTATTATAATAAATATGCAATTGTTTCAACTTTATTTTATTATACAACTTAATTAGAGTACGTGTTTTGTGAGTTATAAGAGAAATTGGGTATTGAAGCATGATATATACGTACGTGGAGCAATCGGTAGTAGGTACGACTGATTTCATGTAAGGGATATCGAGGCCGCACTTGGATGGGAGCTGGTTCGAATTAAAGACGTCGATTGTGGCGTTTGACGAAAAAAGAATTTTTAAGCAGCCACAGACGAGCTGCCGGTCACCGGTTGATTTCGCAGACTTATCAATTGTCTTTACGGCATTGCAACAACCAAATGGGGGATCACCTCCTTTTGTTAGGTACACAATGCACGACGACATATTCCTCACAAACGGACCACATGTTTTGGAGTCTGCATTCGGTGCCGCCACCACCACCGTCATTGCCACCACCATCATCACCGTCACACATAAAATATGATGCATCACAACCACCCTCCTCGTCCTTGCCATTTCACACAAATTTTTTGCTATCTATTTGATCTAGGTTTTAAAACTATATATATTGGTGCAAGATATGTTGTGTACGAGTACATATATATATTCGAATGTTTATTTAATTGGTTTGTCTTCTTTTTGTTTTTAAAAACGAGGTTACCGCAATTCATATATGGGATTCTAACCTACAATTAAGGTTGTATTTCACAAGAAACAACGTATACAAAATTTGAGATCGACTTGTAAAATATTTAAAATCGACTTGAGATTAGTTGAGTAGAGCTTGAGATGAGCTACTCGGGTAGCATTTTCAAGTCGAGTTCGGTCAAAAATTTTACTCCACTCAAGAGTGGTTTAAACAAGTCAAGTTCGAGCTCGAAATGAAGAAATCAAATATATGAGTCTGACTTAATAATTAAGTTTGGTTCGGCTGATTTACAACCCATCACTTGATAAAATATTTTAAATTTATCAAGGTTCAAAGTATATGGAAATTTAAATGAATATTTAATTAGTAATAGTTAACGAGACCTTAATTATCTGTTTCTTTCTGATGTTTGATCTTTCCTAACCATGTGTAAATTAAGTTAACTAAATTTGTTACTTGTGTGGTAATCCACTTCAATTAATGGATAATAATGCATATTGTTGGCAAACAACCTAATTAACCTTGCCAACAAAGAGTCTTTATTAATTACCTTTGTTTTCTTGTATTAATTCTCTTTCTATATATCTGATTGTCCTAGCTATACTCCTTTCATTATTGTCAAGAAAGCCTATGAATTTAAGGATGATATATATGCAAAGGATATATATAGACACTTAATTTGTAACTTTATTATCATGCTACTATAGTATTGTGGGGGTTGCAACTAATTTAATAGTTTATTGTTAAAGTTGACATCAATTTGAATAATTTAGAGAATTATATTTCTGGTTTTTATGATTATAAAATATTAAATAATTCATCAATTCTATATTTATTTTCATTTATGAGACATACGTCTCTCTCGATTTGAATTCTCGTACTTCAATCTTGTCTCTCTCACACCTTGAATAGCCATCTCACGCTTATCTCCAATATTAATTATTTTCTAAAGTTTTATTTCTTTTAATATATCTAAATATTATCACTATAAATAGTTTTTACGTTATCATTATTTTTCATCATATATATATATATATATATAGAGGGACGTTCCATCGAGAACAAATATGCTCTTTAACATGACATTCATATTGCTATATTTTTTTCAACAAAAAAATTTCGTTTTTGCCGGGTTTTTTTTCTATCACTATAAGGTATGTTACATATATGTAATCAGTACTTAACATATTTGTAATCAGTACTATAAGGTATGTTACATATATGTAACGATTTTTTTTATTGAAAAAAATATAGCAATATAGATGTCATATTAAAGAGCATATTTTTGTCGTTAATTTGGTATAATTTTCATAATTTAATATCTTTCCGTTTGGTAGATATTTTAGTTTTAAAAAGATGGGGATCAGTTCTCGCATTTTTTTTGATCTCGATGGAACCCTCCCCTATATATATATATATATAGGGACAATATCATGTAAAAAGAGAATTAAAATAAAAAGGGTATGGGGAAATCTCAGTCATCCATCTGTCCCTAAAAAAGTGGTTTTTTTTCCTTTTTCTATTAATAATTAAAAAATATACTAAAGGGTATAATAGTCTTTCAATTATTAAACCACCTCCTAAAATTACGAAATCAACTGTCATGCCTGAATTAATGAATCAAAATTAAGAATTGTACATCTGACACTCATCGGTTCAGAACTTTAATGCACAAAAAAAGTTCTTCACGATGATGAACAACAGAAGAATGGCAAACAGAATACATAGTCTTTCAGAACTTTGATGCACAAAAAAAGTTCTTCACGATGATAAACAACAGAATAATGGCAAACAGGATACATAGTCTTTTAGAACTTTGATGCACAAAAAAAGTTCTTCACGATGATAAACAATAGAAGAATGGCAAACAGAATACATAGTCTGATACATACGAAAATTAGTAGAATGTGAAACATATGAATATATGATGCACAATGACCATCAAAAAATAATGAATAAACATTTTTTAATTCAGTGACTGATGCACAACTCTAACATATCCTCGTAGAAACAAAAAATAATAGAATACATAATTCAAAATTGATGATACAAATTCACCAGATTGATGATCTATAAAAGATTGATACACATTCTATCAAAAATCTGATAAAAATAACAATTTAGAAACTTGATGGATATGGAGTTGATTAAAAAAGAAACGAATGAACCGTGATTCTCGAAGGTTTTGCACCAGATTTCAAAGTCATTTTTGAAGTTTGAATACTTGAGCGTCGGTCAGGTCTCTGGCAACAAACCTGAGCAGCGGTCGGGCGGCAGTGGTCTCCGACGACAACCAGAGCGGCTGTTAGGTCTCCGATTGTTGTGAGTCGACGGCGGACTTGACATCGGCGACTGGTACGATTCAGATCAACGGCGGATGCACATTGACTGCTGACCGGACTACGGACGATTGGGAGGCAGTGGCGGAGTCGACCCTATCGATTGAATAATGGGAGGACCGATGCGCAGCCCTAAATTGATGGCGGTGGCGGCGAGTCCCTTGATCTCTGGCGGCGGCGACTGAATATCATCGTAACCCTATATTTGCAAAAGCAGGAGGCGTCGATTTGGAGGAGTAGAGGAACAGATCTGGTGTTTTGCTTATGGAGGCCATCGATTAGGGTTTTGGTGATATGTGGGTCGGCTAATGAAGGCAACAGTAAAATGAATTGATGAAAGAATGTGGAGTACTGTGATCTGTAGGGAGAGAGATTATTTTCAAGTTCCTTTTTTACCCTTTTGGTAGTTTTTGTTAGGTATGCCACGTGTCATCGCCATATTCCTCCTTACCCTTTTTACCCTAATTTTTTTTTATTTGAACTTGATTATATATATATATATATATATAACTATCCATCATCATCGTCAAGATTAACACATCATAACCACCATCACATAAAATTTTATTTCATTTATTTCTCTCTCATATATACCTAATCATATTAGGGCAAAATAAATGCTAGCCACCAACAACGCCAAACATAGATAACCTATACATACGCAATTACGCAAACCAATTTAATTAGTGCAAATTGGTATCGCTTGAGAGAAATCGATAATGACGGTGATTTAGCTAAAACCGGACATACATATTATTTGATGATGAACAGGTGTCCTACATTCTGAAAAAATACTTGATGAACATATCTTAACCATCAAGAAGAAAATATGACATAATGTAACATCCTCAAAAAGGGCCTAGTCGTATATACCCTTGGTGCTTTAGAATCTTGAATTTAATGATAGATATTAGAATTTATTTAATTAAGTTAAGTTTACAAACGGATCCACGCAGTTTGGATTCTTGAATTTATAATTAAAAAAAGAAAAATCTGGTTTTCGAAAAGCGAGGTGTTACAAGTTGGTATCAGAGCCTAGGTTTGAGTGAATTTGGTACTTGTAAAAGTATTCAGTCTCAAACCCAGCCCCGACCATTGTTTAGTATTCCTCGGGAGGTCATGGGGTGTGCGAAAGAGTGTTATATTCTTGAAATGCTATTGCTTATTTGTTTATTATGCTAATGAAGTACGATTATATATATGTTTTGTTTGGCCAGAACACTTAATAGAATAGAATGGCTGAACACGAGGATAGAGAGGCTTACATTAGAGACTTAGAGGCTCGTCTGAAAGCATCAGAGGAACGGGTATTTGCACAACCAGTGGCAGAACCCAAGATGTCACCAGATCTTAAAATTTTCCTATCTTGCCAGCCACCTGTTTTTGAAGGTAGCATGGATCCTAGCGTTACCGAGAGGTGGATCCGCGAGATAGAGCTAGCTTTCGAAAATAGCAGTTGTAAGGAATCCAACAAAGTGGGATTTGCTCGGAAGCAGTTGAGGGGTAATGCACTGACCTGGTATGATACTGTAATCTCATCCACTCCTGCAGAGGTGAGAGCTGCATTCACTTGGACAGACTTTATTAGGATCCTCTGTGGTAAGTATTGTTCAGATCAGGTGATGGATAAATTGGAGGAGGAGTTCATGGAACTAAAGAAAGGTGATAAACCGGTTGAAGATTTGATCGAGCGTTTTTCTGATAAGATGAGGTTTGTGAATCATTTATTACCTGAAGAGAAAGCAAAGATAAAACGGTTTGCCAAAACTCTCCCACCGGATTATCGAGCTTCAGTTCGGGGTGCTCTATCTTTGGATATTGCATTCGAAATGGCACGACAGTATGAAAGCGATCACATGCAGAAAAAGGAATCTTCAGGTGGGGGTTCTTCCAAAAGGAAGTATGATCAATCTTCTGAGTCAGAGAATTTGGGAGGTGGATATTGGCAACAACAGGAAGTTCGAGGGTATAACCAGCCGACTGCTCCATGGTGTTCTCAATGTCGTACTAAGCATACAAGCCACTGTACCCGGGAGACGGCTCGATGTCATAAATGTGGGCGGAAAGGTCATGATACTGAAGCGTGTCGTTTCAAGGAAAATGTTTGTTATAAATGCTACAAACCTGGACATCGCTTATCAGAATGCAGATCAGGTCAGGTACAGGGATCAGGAGGAGTCGGAGGATCATCTTCGGGTCAAAAGAAGGAGAATACACTTCGTGCGACTGGCAGAGCTTACCAGATGACAGTAGAGGAGGAAAAGACAACAGGTGATGTTGTAATTAGCACATTCTTAGTTAACTCCATGTCTTGTTCTGTTTGAGTCCGGTGTTAATTACTCATTTTTCTAAATTTTCGTGAAGAACTAATTGTTTTGTTCTTTATAATAACTTTTCTTATTGTTGAAACACATCGAGACCTTAGACACAAAGGTCAAACGGTTAAGAACGAAGAATAACCGGTTGATCTTAGCAAAGTGCAACCACAACCTCGGGTCAAACTGGACATTAGAGACCCATAAAACATTAAAGTTTGATGTCTCCACTTGTTTACAGAAGAGTAGATTCCGATGACGGAATCTTTTTAAGGGGGGTTAGATTTGTAACATCCTCAAAAAGGGTCTAGTCGTATATACCCTTGGTGCTTTAGAATCTTGAATTTAATGATAGATATTAGAATTTATTTAATTAAGTTAAGTTTACAAACGGATCCACGCAGTTTGGATTCTTGAATTTATAATTAAAAAAAGAAAAATCTGGTATTCGAAAAGCGAGGTATTACACATAATAAATCATAAAATATATATTGTTACCTTTCAATATCAGTCGTTTCTTAGTACATTATGAGATGTGATCTTTATATTATTAAAAAAAAAGACAAGAAAACATAGTTTCAAGGAGAAGATGACATTATATATTATGACAATTATTAGAAAAGTTTCTATTTAATTAACATAAACTTATCTTTTAATTGTTATATATCTAGATTTTTAAATTATAACCATCAAGTGCCTTTGGCGGAGTGACAATTAGGTTAAGCAGGTATAATGGTACATGCTCTTGGCCTCTCAGTTCAAGACATGCCTCCTATTTTATTTTTAACAAGCAGCAGTTCAAAAAGTGAAGGAATTATATACATCAGCAAGCAATCGAAGGACAAACAGTGATGAATGAATAGCAAATGATATTATATTTATGAATTGTACAATCTGTTTGCATCTGTATGAATATCAATCAAACAAAAATAAAAAGTAGGTAGAAAAAGTACCTGTAGTATGAATAGCAAACACTGATGAATGAAAGCAAGGTACAAGCAGTCGAAGCAGGGTACAAACTGTAACACCGCAAAAAATACAAGCCATATATATATATATATTTTTTATCACAGCGGAAGTAATACGTTATAAACTAAAAAGGAAATAACATTAAAAATTAAAACCAACACTGTACAAACATACAGTACTTCCTTTAGTGTTACAAAACATTTCATAAAGTATGGCTCATCATTCTAAAACCCAAAATATCAGAGCTACGGTCAAACTTTCCCTGTACACAAAAGCTGCAACCTACCGTGCCCTCAAAACTTGAAACAGAGAGTTAGGGTGGGAATTAGCACAAAGCTAAGTGAATGAAAATCAAGCCACAAGCAATTAAAGCAGAACCACAACAATCACAAGAACAGTTTATCTCAAATATCAAAGGACCGGCGGCTCTGCCGAGCCTACGATCAATGCTGGCCATAGCAATGATCTACCGATAGCCATCTGCTAACTGGCACAGTTAAACCCCCTCTGCTACAACAAATGCGACAGAGGATCTAAAACTACCTAACCAGAAGCAACTGACCCAGCCCAAAACCACGCTTAGCTGACCTCTGCCACAAACATCATGAGCATAATTTCATGCCTTGATACTCATATCTTGGACACAATTTCAATAATCATCACATAACCAATCAAACAATCATATCAGACTAAACAGTCTATCGCATGATTAATCGTATAAAAACCAAGTAACCATAACAGTTACAACTAAAACCACTGGTGCATTAAAGTCCACTCACCTGTGTTCTCCAACACCACACTCAGTATTCTTATTTCACTGAGCCTTCTCGTTTCCTGAAACACATCATAACTTAGTCAGTAATTGGGATTACATTCCAATTTACAAAAGCGACAACTCTCATTGGCTACAAGCAATTAAATTACAGAATCAACATCTGCATCACTACGCACGTAATGGAGTCACTACGCACGTAGTGGACTCCACTTCGCACGTATTGAACATTCAAACTCACGAAGTGGCTAACCCACTTCGCACGCAATGGGAACTGGTACGCACGTAGTGGACTACACTCCGTGCGACCAAAACCCATCGACTTCATCTTCTTCCATTAGCACCACGCACGTAATGGAGTCACTACGCACGTAGTGGACTCCACTTCGCACGGCCAACCTCCAACATTCAAGAACTTCCTAATCAAAACTCGACATAAACAACAAAACACACCTCTTGCTCGAAAACCAAACGTTAACCCTCGCTTAGAACTCGAAAACAGAATTACGGACTCAAGTTTGAGTAAAAGTGGATTTTTGGTTCTTTCTCTCTTCTCTTATGCAGCCAACAATGAGAACACACAATCAAAAGCTATATATATATAGGTCAAAACTGAACATATTCAACTACACAGTGCAAATACTGATATCTGAGATACAGAAACCTAAATAAAGCGGTCCTACTCAAATCAAAAACATGCAACGAGGTAATATTCGGGACCCTCGTATAAAAACGAATCATATGATACAAATATCATATAAAAAATATTAAACTAATAATTTTTACTTTTTAACTCGCGGTCCAATTTAAATACAAGTAAGCATCAAATAAATATATCAATAAATAGCAAATAATTATTAACAATCAAATATACTAATATAAACAATTAAATAACTTACCACCGCCACAAAACAACTAGGCCCTAAACGCGGGTGTTACACAAACAGTCGAAGCAGGGTACAAGCATTCGATGATCAATTTGTTTGCAATCTGTTCACCGGCGATAGCATTTTTTTGGGGAAACAGTGGATGAATGCATGAATATATGAAGGGCTTTGATGGGGAAAAGGCAACACATTTTTTGGGAAGAGAGGATGATATTTTTGGGGAAGGTTGCAGGTATGGGGAAGAGAAGCTCATGGGTTGGGGAAGAAGAATGTTACAGGTTTGGGGAAGAGGGGTTACGGGAAAAGAGGGTATAAAGGTCAATGTATACAAATAAGCTCATAAGCTATTAAAAGGTTGACGCGTTTACAAACAATTTTTAATACATAAACTAGTTTGAGCCCGTGCTCGGCACGAGTGTGGGAGGGCTAAAATTTGATCGTGGCTGAAAATGTAAACCCTGTTTGTGAAAAGAGTGCACGGGTCTTGGGTTGACCGACCCTACCCATTTTAAACCTGGCTTTATCCCACAAAAAAAAAAGAATAAAAAATCGACTCGGTCCCACAAGAGCACAACTTTTTAATATATTGTATATAATAATAATAATAATAATAATAATAATAATAATAATAATAATAATAATAATAATAATATATTAATGAACTAAAATGACCACATCTCACATACCTCCTCTTATCGCTTCTATATAATATCATTGCCCAATTACCTCTCCATCTCTCTCTAAAATGGCCACAACCGCAGGTCTAGCGGCGGAACTTGAAAAATATTTTGGGGGGCGAAAATCATTGTAACATGAATAATGAATTTTTTTAAAGACAATAGTTTCATTAATACTGAATAAACTTAAAATGAATTATAACATAAAAAACAAAATTAACATAAAAAAGCTTTAATTATATATAAATAGCCGATATACTTTATAAATTAAAATGTAAAACTTTAACTCGGCTCGATAAAAAGTACATAATCGAAAATCAAGATCACTATATGTTATAATGTTATAATATAATCTATACTATTATATTACAACAACAACAACAACGGAACCCAATCCCGCTAAAGCGAAGTAATCTATACTATTATATTAGTCTTTAGTAAATAAAGTATTATAATTTCACGTCAACCAGTAAACTAATATAATAAAATATAATATTTAATTGTAAAGTTAGTCTTTTCAACAAATATATAAAATAGCCAAGACTTACTTTTTAAAAGATGGTTATTTAAGTATCTTATTTAGATAAACATCTATTTTTTATATATAGTTATTCAACATTTAACTCTATTTTCTAGGGGAGGTGATCCTCACACAACAAAAGTGGTCAATGCACAACAATGTTATGCAGCATCAACACGTACTATGTGTAGTAACTGCTTGTACATTGTTGTGCATTACTAAAATTTGTTGTGTAAGAATCACCTCCCATTTTCTAGACCTGTAATGTAAAAGAAAATAATCTGCCTCATATGTACGATAGTGTTCAAAAGAAAAAATTATATTAATAATTAATAAAATTTGAGAATCTCAAAGTAGACAATGCAGTAATAGCTAGACTTTTCCTTTTCCCAACTTTCCCTACTATTCAAATACTCAATAAAAATCACACTCCTCTTCTTCTCTCTCACACACACGTAGCACAACTCTTTAATATGAAATACGAAAGGTCTGGGAAAAACCAATACTCCAGCAGGTAGTAGGCTAGTGAGTTGCGGCGGTAGTCCAGCCGGAGCGACGGCAGTCCCGGCGGAGCTACGGGCGGCGGCAATTCCGGCAGAGCGGTGGCGGTTTCTTCCAATGTTGCAGTGGCACTGCGGCTGATCTACGGTAGTTTCGAGTTCAGGGTTGCGGAAGGTTTTCAGAGTATTCTTTTTGGCCGGATTTTTGCCGGAGGTCGGAGGTCAGGTTTTTTGTTCTTGTCGGAGGTTGGCAGAGGTCAGAGTTTCATTTTTCGTCAAAGTTGCCGGAGGACGATTGGGTTTTGTGGCCGGAAGTTTGCCTGGTTCTAAATACCCGACCCGTGGCCGAAAAATGCCAATCCGACCCAAACCCGTAAAATACCTGACCCGTACCTAAGGACCCGACCCGACCCGTGGCACACTTCCATAGGAAGCCACGGTTTTTAATTATAAGATATAATATTTTGGCTTTTAACTTTGAGAAGGACAATTTAAAAAAAACAATTCTGCGCCTTATTATTATTAAATGATTACTTTTATATAATTTTTTTTTCTTTTTATAACTTTCAACATATAATGTTGAGTACAAAAATTAATCTGTATGTTTTGTTATTTCATTTTTGTCTAACATAAATTTTATCGCATTGTGATATTTATATAACCAACTATATTAAGAATTTCATTTTTGAAAGAAATATACATTAAAAGTAATATAAAAATAAAATTAATCAAATCTAAACATTTTAAATCTTTAATTTTTTTCTCGGTTTATATTTAAATATTTATATGTTTATGTTAGTTCTATATATTTTTACAGCTAAACGCCATAACGCGCGATATATATGTTAACTCGTTTGTTAACAAAACTAAGGGAGGGACAAGTCTTTGAAAAAGTTAATTAAAATCAAATTTAAAGATTGAGAGTTACTTTATAGGGGGAGTAACCCCTTGAGCAACTTATGTACATGATCGAGAAAGATTATTCTGGTTTAATTGTGAAGATCAAGTGTTTCCTTGAAAGGTTGCAAATTTTGAAAAGTTTGAGGTTACCATTGCAAATTTTGAAAACAACCTAATCACTGTAGAGTAGTTTTTGAATATCTCTTGAAGACTCAAAACTACAAAGAATGATTTTCAAGCTTTGTTGATTGAAGAAAAAAATCTCTGCTTATTCTAAGTAGGAAGATTGTTATGATGTTCAATAAATAATTTTTTATTCCAGTTATACTTAATTTTAAAATAAACATAAAAAAAGATTGTAAGATCTCTTAGTTGCGTTTATTATATTCAAATAAAGTTTATTTGTTAGTTTAATGTTCATATAACGTTAGTAACGTTTCCGAATATATTTATTGAATCTCCTTGAGATACAAATATATTGTAATTAACCTTAATTAGCTAATTAATGTAAACAATTCGTTCATAACATCCAGTAATATTGTTCTCGGCTCTATTTTACGTATGTAATCAAAAAACAAATTCATAATCATTGTTATAATTAATTGTTTTAACTATTATATTATATATTATATATACTAGATTAAATGCCCGTGTAATACACGGGTTGATTTAAAAAAAATATTAAATTTCAACATTAATGCTAAGATATTAAATAATTATAAAACACGAATAACATGAGAATTTTAAAAAATAACGATAGATGACGTCAACACTCGGAACAATGGTAGAAACGTCAGATACATGGTATCATGATACGAAGATACGTAATTGTATACCTTCTACAACTCATAGATATAATGTTACAATTAAGGATAATAAAGTTTAAGTGTTTATTGGTGTTAATTAAAAAAAATTAAAATGATCAGATAATACTCTTTAGAATAATAAAACTAAGAATTTAGGTTAAATATATTATTTAAAAATATATTAAAGGGTAAATATAATATTTATAAAACAGGTAGATAAATACATTTTAGGGTTTAAGAACAACATATATGAAATAATCTCTAATAATTTTCATTTTAATTAAAATCATAATTGAATTCAATTTTAACAAAAAAAGTCATAACTGGATTTTAATTTTTATCAAAATAGATGATTAATATTTGATGATTAAAAGTTTTATCTAAATCCAATGACTAAAGTTATACAATAGATTTTATTAAAGTTAGTCTTTTATTTATGTTAGATTAGAATATTAAATTAGAAATTAAAAACAAACATTTTTAATACATAAATTTGTAACATTATATACCTATAAATATCACTTTATAAACTTTTGGTATTTTGATTTACTCTATCCATTTGACCTATATTCTATTTCCATGTAGCCTATTTAACTTTAGTCTTGTTATTATAAAAACACAAATAATTTTATATTAGTAATCATTGTATATAATTAACTTTATTATTTTTTAAATTATAAAATCAATTTTAATAACTCTTCCATTGTATATAAGTTGTCGTGTATTAAAAATTATGACAAACTTCATTGTAGACCATAGCAATCATATATCAGACACAGAAAAATGTTATTTTTATACAATTGTAAAATTATAAAAGTTAATTTTATATATTTTAAGAATTAAAAATTAATCATATGTAATTATACATATTTTCGTGCAGTCTTGTCAAGTTGCATCCTAATGATTTATCAAAATTTACTTTTACATTGGAAAAGTTTTATATAAAATGAAATTAGTTTTGTTATTTAATAAATTGAGTGGATTAAAAGATTTTAGTTAATGGAAATATGGATATTATGGGACGTGGTCAAATGATAAGTATATTTGTTTTTAAGTTTGAGTATTTTTTTTATTATATTACTAAGTTAGTTTCAATTTTGAGAATATTTATTATTGATATGATTAAGAGTTATCTTTATCTTAATTCATAGTACTTAGTCATATTAGTTTAACTCTAAAAAGTCAAAATCAAAATTTTAAAATTTAAAGAATGAACGGCTAAGATTAAATCTTTAACTAAATGAAAGGTCCAGATCATTTAATAATTTTTTGCTACTTAGTCTTTTATATATATCAGAAGATAATACAATTCACATCCCTTATACTACGCCTATGTAACTGTTCATACCAGGGAATTTCTAACATGCGCTTCCTTTGGATTTAATTAAAGATCACATAATTTAGCTATGGTAAGTGCAGATGAGTTGGTGCTATTCTATATCCCAATATTTCAATTCTTACTTTTTTTTTTTTTTTTTTTTTCTTTACTTCGACATAGCCCACCGTTATTCTTTTTTGCTTCATTTTTGCCGTACACCATAGTTTCCTTCGACACTCATCTCAACTTTTATTGAATTATTTTTCAAGCCTTTTGCGTAATTTATCATAGAACTAAACATGTTCTTTTTTTATTTATTTTCTTTCTTAGCTTTTTAAAATAAGAAAATTCCATAATCTGTCTATCATGAAATATTTTTTAATGGTGTATTTAACTTTGCCTTTTATGTATAAAATCTTTACATACTTTTATATCATGCTTTCTATACAACTTTTTAGTTTTACAATGTTTTGTAAACCTATTTAATAAATTATAAAATATTAGTAATGTTTTATTAATATACATACATCAACACAATGTAAACATGTACATAATAGATCTAAATAGACTTTTAGTTTAATCATATATAATTACATTTTTTTGTTCCATCATGTATTTAATCTTCAATTTTAACTTTTACTTTTCTCAAGTAGTTAACTGAACTAAAATGAGTTTCGGAATCAGAGTTTGAAATAAAATATACGTAAGAAGTGTGTACTTTTAAGATTGCGTATCTCATTTCATTTATCAATATTTTTAACCTTGGATTATTACTCTCATGTGATGCTATTAAAGTTGAAGACCATTTCGTTTGACATATCAATATATCTACATTTTTCGAAAACTTATTTGTCTACTATGTAATCAATTGTGATAATACGAAGTTATTATTAATATTGTAAAGAAATAATAATTTATTTTAGAATCATGTAAGAGACATGTTAAAAGCTATAAAGTTGAAATAAGATTCATCTAATTAGTTATGTATAGTTTGATTATAAATGCTACATTTGAAATATGAATAGGAATTCCATTGAATTAAAAATTGATAATGTTTACCTTATATTGAAAAAGAATTACTTAATTGAGTGAGTTAGAAAACTTGTGTGTCTAGGAATGATAATTATATTGATAATGTTTACCTTATATGAATCCGAAGCAACGCGCGGACATATGACCCTAGTAGATGTACAATGATCAAACGTGGGCGACACGCTAAATAGTGGTATATGAATGATAATTATTTATATTATAAAGGTGGCGTTCGTAAATGTGATATATATCGGGTGGTATATACTTGATCATATCTATACTATCTTATAATGTATTTAACATTTTCTCTTTTAAAATTTTAAGACTACTTATTTTAAGTATTACATATTTTTATGCAAATAATACGAACTCTTAAAGCAATAACTCAATCAATTAGCTCCTTAATTAGCTCAACGAATTAATGTAATTACTTTTAATAACTCATCAAACATGACACCAACAATTTATTAATTTAATTTTAGTTAAATCACTAACATTAACAAAAATTACAAAACAAGAATACTTTTCTATCTAATTGTTAAACAATAATATATAATTTTTATATTTTATTGGTTTTTTTAATTAGTAAAGGAGTACATGGAAAAAGGGAGATATAAAGATAATAAAACAATGACGAAAGAAAAACAAATTAAATATGATTTATTAAATCGACGTGTTATCGAACATAAATTATTCACCGCTGCCGCATTACGCATGTACAATGCTAGTATGTATGTGTGTGTGTGTGTGTGTATATATATATATATATATATATATATATATATATATATATATATATATATATATATATATATATATATATATGAGAGTTTAAATGAGAACTGTTCATACGATAATTAATTATGAAAATCAATCTAAGCTATTGTTTGAAATTAATTAATGGCTAAGAATTTTTTATGACTCATCAATCCATTAATTACTGTCATTTTAGAAGCTAAGAGCTTTTGTTGGCTCATTAACGATGCATTAATTACGGTCATTTTAGATAAATTAAGCGTCCTAAATCAATGACGGCTCATCCTAATGTAATTCACTGGTGGATAATTATATAAATGATCAAAATAATTAAATTATTAATTAATCATTAATTATTTTACATACAGTTCTTACACGAAAGAAAATTTAATAAAAAAATACATGGATAAATGCCAAATGCATGTAAGATCAATATAATGGTGATATTAATTTATGTGAGATGTATATATAATAGTTGGTCATTAATACCAAATGTATGATAAATACATAGAATTACGGCGCATGTGTTAAAATGATTTATGCAAATGATTATGTGTGTGGTGGGGATCGTTCTATGTCCACTTACTTTGTATTTTTTATTTACATTCAATTACTTTAATATTAAAATAAATGTTAATTAAAACCAAAAAAAGATATAAAGAAAAAAAATTAATAGAGTACATATGTCATCATCTAATGATTGAGTAAAATGATAAAATAGAAAATTTTAGTATGAATACACATAATTTTGCTGTGTATAAATATATCAGATTCATACATATATATATGTTCACCAAGCCAATATTAAATAGCTAGCAGTTACATCTAACATTACTATATATTGAATAAAATGCAGTTATAATTGGTACATATTTAATATTGATGCACGAAGGTGTGACCACTCGGTATCATACTATCATATATATACCCCGACCCCCGTTGTCCTGTTGAAACAGTACTGGTGCTATCGATTGATCTAGTAATTTAATTATTAACGTTGAATAGATGTTTAATAAATAATTACGTACCAACAGGCGTGAAGTGGATGGTACGTATGGATCATACCATTGAATTATAAATGGTTATACATTCGTACGCCAGTGTTATATATATGTATTGTATAGTGTGTTTGCTAATTAAGTTTTAATTATATTAAACTTAAAACTTGATGATCATACGTGTCTTTGAGTTTACATACGTGATACGTATATAGACGGTATACTACGTAATGAGACACACCATGACAAGTCAAGTACTGAAGTCAAAGTCAACTGCACCATCTGCAAATCCAAATCAAATGGAATACACAGCCTACGAATCATCCATAGCAAAAGCCTTTTACATTGCAACTTGATGTAACTAATTAATAGTTAGTTAGTTAGACAGTTACAATAGTTAGTTGGTATATCCTCTCTTTTCACAGTATATATATTTGTACAGCTATTCAGTTTACATAATAACAATTTCTCTACTTCAAAATTCTCTCTCAAGTTCTTAATATGGTATCAGAGCTTGAACTGATACATCAATCAGTCATGCTCAAAGATCCTTAAAGTTTCTCTCAAAATTCAAGATCAGATCACTGGTCCACTCATCTGTTCAAATTTGTTCTTCGAAACAAAGTTCTCACCAGCATCAGATCTGATCCAATCTTCCTTGAAGACTCAGATCTGCACAGTTTATTTCGATAATTCCATCTGAAGATTTCAAAATGCCACCAGAGATCATCAACACAGATAACACCAATTATCTTCAAAATCAGAATCACCCTCTCTACTTCCATCAGAATGATCACCCAGGCTTGATACTAATCTCAAAGAAATTGACTGGATCCGAAAACTACAGCACATGGAGAAGGTCTATGATGATTGCTCTCAACGCCAAGAACAAACTCAAAATCGTCAATGGTGAATTTGAAGAGCCTGAATCTGAATCTGAACTCAGGAACCATTGGGAAAGAGCAAATGACATGCTAATTTCTTGGATCTTAAACACTGTGTCAGAATCCATAGGTAACAATCTGACGTTTATAAATTCTGCATCAAGTCTTTGGAAAGAATTACATGATCATTATGCTCAACTCGATGGGCATAGAATTTACCAAGTAACAAATGAAATTGTGCAATTACAACAAGGAAATGGTAATATAGAATCTTATTACCATAAACTTAAAGGTTTATGGGATGAATTGGATGCACTTGAGGCACCATATGTTTGTACTTGTAAATGTAATTGTGAGAATGGTAAGATGAATGGTGAAAGAGATCAAAGAAAAAGAATAATCCAATTCCTTATGGGGTTAGATGAAAGTTACACCAATATTAGAGGACAAATCCTCTTGATGCAGCCACTGCCAATGGTTGCCAAAGCATACAGCATGCTAAGGCAAGAAGAAAAACAAAGGGAACTTCAAAAACAGCCATCACCTACACCAATAACTTTGAACACTACTTCCAGTAATTACAAACGTAATTTTGGAAACCAGAATTATAAAGCTACTGACAATGCTCAAATGGAGAAAAAGTCAACATTTAAAAAGGGGATCATTTGTACTTATTGTAGTAGAGAGGGCCATATGAGAAATGAATGTTACAAGGTTGTAGGCTACCCCCCTACACATCCACTACACAACAAATATGTCCCACTTTCTCATAGGCAGGCACAAGGAAACAAAGGAAAATCCATAAATATGGTAGTAGGTGAAAATGACACTCCTATGTGTGAACAAGACCCACCAGATCCCATCAACTCTGAATCTGAAGTGCATTCAAGAATGGATCAATTACAGAATCAGTTGAATCAAGTTCTATTACTACTACAAAATCAGAATATACAGGAAGCTGCACAAATGGCAGGTATATACTCATTCATTGCTTCATATACTTCTAAATCTTTAGACACTTGGATAATTGATAGTGGTGCAACTGATCATATCTGCACATCTCATTCCATCATGCATCACACAAAGCCATGTCAACCACCCATTCTTGTAAGATTACCAAATGGTCACAAAATCGAAGTTCATACAATTGGGTCAGTCAACATTACATCTGACTTCACACTTCATGATGTCTTATTTGTCCCATCCTTCACATATAACCTCATTTCCATAAGTAAAGTCTTACACTCATCCCACTCATCCATTACTTTTACTCATGATAAGTGTATTTTCCAGGACCATAATGGCAAAACTTCACAAGGAAGCCTTTATGGTGGACTCTACACACTTCACAGCTCAACACAACCACATGAACATTCAGTTTTCTCCAACTTCAGTGAATCTCAACTTTGGCATGCAAGATTAGGCCATCCTTCAATCAAAGTGCTTGAAAAAATCAAATCTATTTGTCCTTTCATTTCATGTAAATCTGATTTCAGTTGTAATGTTTGTCCTATGTCAAAACAACACAAACTTCCTTTTTCAATAAGTCAATCACATGCTACTCAATTGTTTGAGCTCATTCATGTAGATGTATGGGGACCTTACAAGTACCCAACAACTAATAAATGTCGTTACTTCCTCACAATTGTTGATGATCATTCAAGAGCCATTTGGACATACTTAATTCCAAGCAAGCACCATGTTTCTTCCACACTAAAAAGTTTCCATCTATATGTTCAAAATCATTTTCAAACCTCCATTAAAACTATTAGAAGTGATAATGGCTCAGAATTCTGTAATTCTTCACTCTTTGAGTTTTTTCAAAACCATGGAATCATTCATCAAACCTCATGCCCTTACACCCCTCAACAAAATGCAAGAGTTGAACGAAAACACAAACAACTCTTGGAAATTGCTAGAGCTTTACAATTCCAAGCAAATTTCCCAAAACACATGTGGGGATATTGCATACTTGCTTCTACTTACCTAATCAATAGATTGCCATCCAAAGCCATTGAATTTAAAACACCCTACGAAATGGTTTATCAAAAAGCACCAGATTTGCAGCATTTGAAAATACTAGGTTGTAGAGCATATGCAAGTACCTACACAACAGACAAATTCAAACCCAAAGCTGTTCCCCTGGTCTTTCTTGGATACCCCCAAAGTCAAAAAGGTTATACACTTTATGACACCACCACACAAAAAGTCATCATCTCTAGAAATGTCATTTTTGATGAATCACAATTTCCTTTTAAAAATCAAAATCCCAATTCTGCTGATACCACACCAAGTCCATCGAATTCCACTACCATATACCCACAAGATACTTTTAGTACACCACTCCCTTTCCCACCAACCAATCCCATCAGTACCCCACTTTATCCAACACCTAGTACACCTTCCAACCCACAAACATTTGATAATGACAAGTCAACAAATTCAAAGTCTACATCTGATCACTTTCAAACCTCACCTACCCCACTTTCATCCACACAGCCTACTAACCAGACTTTACTCCAAACACCCACTAGTCAAACTCTTTCTACACCATCTGTATCTTCTAATAACCAACAAACAAAAGATCATTCTATTCCTAACCTACGAAAATCAACTAGAGTCAAACATTTTCCACCAAAACTTCATGATTTTCACTGTCCACTTCCTAAACACTCTGTCAACACCACCACCTCTAAACATCAAATTTCTAAATTTTTGTCATACACGAATCTTTCTCCACACACACTTCATTTCATCAATTCTGTAGATAAAATAGCTGAACCACATTCATATATCCAAGCATCTAAAGATGACAGGTGGATAGAAGCTATGAATAAGGAAATACATGCACTTGAGCAGAACAAAACTTGGGTTTTAACTCAACTACCATCTGGAAAACATCCAATAGGATGTAAGTGGGTCTATAGAGTTAAATACAAGTCAGATGGTTCCATTGAACGATTTAAAGCTCGACTTGTGGCCAAAGGTTTTCATCAAAAAGAGGGAATTGACTACAAAGAGACCTTTGCTCCAGTAGCCAAGATGGCCACAGTAAGAACTCTTCTTGCCATAGGAGTTCATAAAGGCTGGAACATAGAACAACTTGACATCAATAATGCTTTTCTACATGGGGATCTGAATGAAGAGGTCTACATGACAGTTCCTCCAGGTTACAACACCCCAATTCTTCCAAATACTGTTTGTAAATTACAAAAGTCTCTTTATGGACTAAAACAAGCAAACCGTCAATGGTTTGAAAAACTCACCTCATCACTTCTCTCCATTGGCTTCAAACAAAGTTACATGGATACTTCTTTGTTCACCTTCCATCATAAGAACTGTTTCACTGCCCTTCTTGTATATGTGGATGACATCATTATTTCAGGCAATCAACCATCACACATCACTGAAGTCAAAAGCTTTCTTCATGATATTTTTAGTATCAAAGACTTGGGACAACTTCATTACTATCTTGGAATTGAGGTTCTAAGAAACTCTAGTGGTCTCACAATGTCTCAACGAAAATATGCCTTAGACCTACTTGAACAGGCTGATGTAATCAATGCCAAACCTGCCTCAACACCACTTGATCCAAATACAAAGCTTAATTACACAGATGGTGACAAGCTTGATGATCCATCCTTATATCGAACTTTGGTAGGCAAACTGATTTATCTGACTCTTACAAGACCTGATGTAGCTTTTGCAGCTCAAACTCTCAGTCAGTTTCTACAAGATCCACGCACTCCTCACATGAAAGCTCTCATTAGAACCCTACGGTACATCAAGTTGTGTCCTGGACAGGGGCTATTTTTTCCTACATCCAACAACCTTCATCTCACTGCATTCTGTGACAGTGATTGGGCAAGCTGTCCCAACTCACGTAGATCAGTTTCGGGACATGCTATATTTTTGGGTACAAGTTTAATTTCTTGGCAATCAAAGAAACAAACTGTAGTTTCAAGATCCTCTACAGAAGCTGAATATAGAGCCCTTGCTGATGCTACTTGTGAATTAACTTGGCTTAAATGTCTGCTAAATGATTTCAAGATACAAATCTCAACTCCAATTTCTATCATGTGTGATAACGCTTCCGCCATTGCACTTGCTTCTAATCCAGTTCAACATGCAAGAACAAAGCATATAGAAATTGATTGCCATTTTGTGAGGGACAAAATCAAAGCAGGGGACATCCAACCTACTTTCATATCTTCCAAGTTCCAAACAGCAGACATACTAACAAAGGGTTTACATAAACCTATGCACTATATGTGTCTATCCAAGTTAGGCATGTGTAATCCATACTCCATGCCAACTTGTGGGGGGGATAATGAGACACACCATGACAAGTCAAGTACTGAAGTCAAAGTCAACTGCACCATCTGCAAATCCAAATCAAATGGAATACACAGCCTACGAATCATCCATAGCAAAAGCCTTTTACATTGCAACTTGATGTAACTAATTAATAGTTAGTTAGTTAGACAGTTACAATAGTTAGTTGGTATATCCTCTCTTTTCACAGTATATATATTTGTACAGCTATTCAGTTTACATAATAACAATTTCTCTACTTCAAAATTCTCTCTCAAGTTCTTAATACTACGTAATGATCAAGACGAGCTAGGAGAGAATTAAGGGAAGGTGAATTAAGAACCGTTGCGGACTTAATTACGTATAGTATACCAAAGTATGTACTGCATGTACGTACGTTTTTAAAAACTATATATATTTTGAATCTTAATTAATTAAAGTACGTGATTGATCACATACATATATACAAACACGTACTGTATCTTACTTAACTTCATGTTTACATGATGATAATATACTGTTATTATTAATATATATATATATATATATATATATATATATATATGTGTGTGTGTGTGTGTGTGTGTGTGGGGGGGGGGGGGGGGGGGGTCTGATCGAGCCTAGAAAGTAACGATCGATCAATGTGTAGATATATAATCAAATACACGTACTAGCTTGTAATAATTAAGTAAGGAGATTAATTAGAGATCAAAGACCCAATTAATATACATATGTCTTTTCCGAGGAAAAGATCGATCGAGTACGTACGTGCAGATCTCCATCTTATTTTATTTTACCATCATATCATAATATATTAATTAAGTACATGTAGTACTACATAATCTTCCCATGCAGCCATACCCAGCTACATATTTCCGGCCTCCATATATGGATTATTACTTTCAACTCCATCTTACTGTATCCTGCAAAAAATAACCACGTACAACAACTCATCCACCATATTAATATTAAATATTACGTAGCAAAATTTGTGTACCTTGTTTACGTAAAGTTATAACTAATTAACGATATATATACATATATATAAACGAACATACTTGGAGCAGTCGGTGGTAGGGCTGATCTTGTAAGGGATGTTGAGTCCGCACTTGCCTGGAAGACTGGCTGCATAGTCTACATTGATGCTAGAACTTGATGCATAAATATTTTTCAAGCAACCACAGACGGTCCGGCGGTTAGGGGTTGAATTTGCTGCATTATTCAGACCTGTAACTGCACTGCAACAAGCCGGTGGCACTGCACCACCTTGTACAAGGTAACCAAAGCATGGCGCCAAACTGGTAGTCACCTGACTACAGGTGATACCCTCCGCGTATGGCTCCTGCATGCAAGCCACCACCAATACACATAAAACCATCATTACCGATATCCACGCCCTTGCCATTAACTTTTCGATCAGGAATCAATCAAGTAACGTACTTGTGTTTGATCAGTACGTGGTGTTTAATACGCTATATATCTTAGCTAGCTAGCTAGTGCAAGCTGAATATTATAGTGCTATATGATCGATCAGGGATAATTACGTATTTATATTGAGTTTCTTCATTTGCATGTCCGTCGATCGATGGACGTGGATCAGTACGTTTGGCTGGGGAGGCCCCGGGAACAATTAATCGGTTAGTTGGAGGTGGGGTCTGACCATAATAAACGAGCTTACATGATGTAATGGTTTTTGATGTTTGATCTTTCCTAACTATATATACATGTTTTTTATTTATTTATTTAAATTAAGCACTTTCTTTGCCATGTTTAATTTCTTAATTTTCTTTTGGAGAGACAACTATATATGGTGTAATTAATAGCTAGTGTTGGTAATCCGTTTCAATCAACATTAATTAGTTATTATTATAACAGTAAACACACATATAATAAGTTACACTTACACCTTTTGCATTCAACGAGCAGCTGTGTAGTTGGTTGGAGTGTGGGACTGTGGGTGATGTGTAAAAATTAATGAGGTTTAAAATTTAAGTTCAGAATTACCTAACTTTAATTATCACGCATTACCATTAAGTATAACTGGATTTTGTACTAGTATCGTCTTCATAGAGAACAACATGAATATTTATAAAACTAGATTTCACTAATTAACCTAAATAGATTAATTAAAAAGGATTTGCTTATATAAACTAATTTAACTAAGAAAATAAAAAGGCGACTAGTTAAATAAATTTAACGAGCAAAATAACGATGGTATAAAGGAAACTGACTATGAACAGTACGAAGATTAGTTTCACCGAGAGTCGAATCCACCTAGTCTTGATTAATTCTGAAACATGGATTATGAAGGATATGTTTCTAATGAGTAACCTAACTCATCTCCCAAAGCGTCAAGTTAAATAATTAATTAAACTAAGGTAAAGAAATCCATTTCTAAACCGCTCTAACCAATTACACCCTGTACATTTACAATCCAATGGTACGCTAATCTCCCGAATCGCCCTTTAACCCACTAACTCCCATTTGATAGGTTAACGATAACTTAATACCTAAGTTCTCAATTAATTACTACTCCTAAACATTATCCCTAATGTTTACTTAGTAATTTAACAAACAAATCACTAATATAGATTGCATGCATAATTAATTTTCATTAAAGACACACAACAACCCATAGAATACTCAATCAAAAGTAAAGTATTAAACGAGTGGTTCTTAAATTAGAGATAACATACAAGAATCAAACACATAATTTACAAACCAAAATAACTCAATCAATGAGTTTCATCTATTCTAGATAAAACAGTAGCCCTAACTAATAGACAAGCTAGAACAGAAAAAATATAAAGAAAAACTATGTCTATAAATCATTATAGAACCGATGATAAACAAACCAATTCTCATAGAAATCATGGTCTTCCTTCTCAAAGAGTGGTTCATAGACTGCTCCCCTTAATATCCTTTAAATATAAAGTTTGCTACTTTTGTTCTTTCTTTTATCATATGTTGGATCAACTTTTGACTCCAACAAGAATGGTAACATGCCTATCGGCCCATTTTAAGTCTCAACTGCTCTCATTTTTTCTCTTGTGTTTAATTCAACGATTTTTGCATGTTTCTTCACTCCTGAGCATTCACAATCGGAAATAACCAAATTTTGATTAAGTAAACATATAAACTCAATTTGGACTATAATTATGACTCGGAAAACATATATAAATATAATATTTTTCGTGAAATATATATATTATATGTTAACTACGACAATATCAGTAGGTCATGCACACACCAATATTGCCCCTACCCGCTAAAACCCCTCACGTTGGTTCCCATTCACGCTAAACTTTTAATTTAATTTGACCATGTGTGTGTGTGTGTATATATAAAGATGAGATGGTTTAGGAGGATGGATGTGAGGTTAGAATAATAGGAGTGGGATGAGTGGTGAAAGGAAAAAATGATGTATCATTGATGTGACAAGGAGAAGAAATGGGATGGGTGTTCACGGTGATCTAATGATATCAACCAAAATTAAGTTTAATTAACCCTTAATTATGAAGAAGAAAGAACATACATGTATGCTAAATACACCTTAATATCGATAGATCAAAGTTCATTGTATATAATCCAAGTATTGATCATGACAAACATGCAACTATATACCTAACTTTGCCGACAATTTAATTAAGAGTACGTACTCTTGAATTATGCTTGTTTTAATCGTTGTACTTATCTCCTTTTAATTGATTTGATTGTCCTGTATATACATGGAGAATTAGATTGATCGATGAGTCGACCATTGTCACTTAGACACTTGCAGCATTAGTATTCAGTATTCTACTAGCTAACTAATTGTGTTTATATATGTCTATTATCATTAGTTGGAGTCTATTACGCGGAGCGTCTACCACCACCTTCACCATAACAAAATATATAGGCCGGGTGTTTGTTTAGCTTATTTTATGTGTTTATTAGTTTATTAGCTTATTTTTAAGATTTATTAGAAATAGAGTGTTTGATAAAGCTTATTAAATTAAGCTTATTTTTTGCTAGAAGATATATATTAGTACGTAGCTAGAGAATATATTTAATTTTGCATGGATTGATTATTATTGTTGTTGTTTATCGAACTTTAATTAAACTTTCTATTACATATGTGTATCGAACTTTTTATTTGTTCAATTGCTTTAAAATTTGGTCACATACAATATATATATATATATATATATATATATATATATATATATATATATATATATATATATATATATATATATATATATATATAGGGGAGGGTTCATGCGAGAACCGTTGTTAGTGCGAGAACCGCGAGAACCAATCTCGGTCGTTCCTTGGAT
This sequence comes from Pulicaria dysenterica, assembly GCA_947179395.2. Taxonomy (NCBI): domain Eukaryota; kingdom Viridiplantae; phylum Streptophyta; class Magnoliopsida; order Asterales; family Asteraceae; genus Pulicaria; species Pulicaria dysenterica. The sequence goes on along the minus strand of OX359288.1, from coordinate 106,116,906 downwards.
ATGGGAAGTTTCATAGATGGTGAGCGTGGAGGGATAGAGTGTGGCAGGGTGCATGTGAGGAATTCATGGGTGGGCAATGACATTGAAACAGGGGAATTGAACCGCTCAGATTGGTTCTCGCGGTTCTCGCACTAATAATGGTTCTCGCATGAACTTTTTCATATATATATATATATATATATATATATATATATATATATATATATATAGGCAGGATCAAATGAGAACACTTTTTATTTAGAGAACTGTGAGAACAATTGATGGCCCTTAGATGATATTAATCAATGGTGTATATTTTTCTATCATTTTCTATTTACTTAAATTACAATTAATGGCTAATAGGGTATTTTTGTTCAAAACAAAAATTATTTCCCCTTTAAATACTCCTGTTTCCAAATCTGTGAACAAAACTCTTTTTCTCTTTCATCTTAGATCTCAAATCATGGTTTATCTCTCTTTTTTTAATCCATTGAATAATGTTATACGCAAAATTTTTTAATTCGGTTATCATCGTTTATGTAGGTTTTTTATTTTTTTATCCATTATAATCTATCCATTATACATTATCTTTTAATCCATAAATCGATGGAGGTTTAATGGGATTTTTAATCCATTATAATAAAGTAATGGGATTTTTATCCATTTTACATTGATTTTTTTTATGCAGTGGCATGTATGAATTTGGTAATAACTAGTAACTAATATATAATGAGTTTGAATGTTGGTTTTGAATGAGGTATTGTTTGAATATTAGGTGTTACTTCAATAGGTTTTAACTTTTAGTAATGTTAATTTTGAGGCCATTAATTCGGTTTATTATTACATGTGGTTTATGATTTAAAATGATCCGATGCATCTTTTTTAATGGTCATTTGCATCTCCTTTATTATCCATCGCATCTAAATTATAGTTTGAAAATGATTGATTGCATGTTAACTTCTATATTTTTTTTCTACCATTTTTTGTTTAATATTAGTAAAAACATGCAATTGAACCTTTTCGTGTATTTTTAATTGGTATATTCAACAGTAAATACTAATTTATTGGGGTGAATTTGATTTTGATTCGTACAATCACATCTAAATTAAGTAATTTATGATTTGTGTGTATTGTATCTATTTTTATTTTTGTACTTGTTATCTATATCTTACATCAAAGTGCTTTACTTTTTCAAAGTTCTTTTTTATAAATTCTTGATGCAACAAACTTTTTTGAGTTGATTGCTTCAAAAATGTTAATGTTGGGGTTGCATCTAATATTTGCATCTGATTTGCATCCACCGAAATATATCAAAACTGATATCAAACTAAAGAGGATTTAAAGATGAATTTAATGGTATGATTTTTTTGTTTTAATAATTATATATGCAAAAGATATAATGATTTTAAATTAAACAAGGTAAAAAAATTTATGCAAGGAAAGTTCTTAAGAGAGAGAACACTCAAAAATCCTATTTTACCCTTTTTGGTAAATGGTGGAGAATTGTTCTCATTGTTCTCCAATTAAGAAGTGTTCTCTCTAGATACTTCCTCTCTCTCTCTCTCTATATATATATATATATATATATATATAGACAAAAGTTCATGCGAGAACCGTTGTTAGCGCGAGAACCGCGAGAACCAATCTAAGCCGTCCAATTCCCCCTCCTTCAATGTCATTGCCCACCCATGAATTCCTCACATGCACACTGCCACACCCTATCCCTCCACACTCTCCATCCATGATACTTCACATATCCAAGGAACGGCTGAGATTGGTTCTCGCGGTTCTCGTACTAACAACGGTTCTCGCATGAACCCTCCCCTATATATATATATATATAAAGAGATTTGATATAAGTCTAATATACAAAATAGAAAGTAAGTTTCACAATAGCAATAAAATGAAAGTCCAATATACATAATAGAATGATTTAAGGTTCAATACACATACAATAAAAATACATACAAAGTTAATTATATTTTGATGAATTAAGTTTGTACTTTTTAGTAATATCAAATGATCTTTCCAACGTCCAAATCCCTCGGAGATCTATGAGAAGTGGCTTTGTTGAGAGATTTCTAACTCATGTTGTTCATTGGAAAAAATAACTCCCTGGAAAAAAATCAATGGATATGGAATCCTTTTTGTTAAAACACACGCACACAAATATACAGTCGCAAATGTTCTCTCTTTGTATATAGACAAAAGTTTAAATTAAAATTATTTTTCGTATGAGAACTGTTTTTAACGTCATTAATGACTCATTATTAGGGGTATTTTGGTAATTTATATATTTATTTAACCGTGAATTACGTTCGGATTAGCCGTCATTAATTTACAATACTTGATTTTCCCGAAATAATCCTCATTAATGTGTTATTAATGAGCCATTAATGAATCATTAATGACGCATTAATGATTAAATTAAGTTAATCAGTGACTAAGATTTGATTAATATTAATCATTAATGACGTATTAATAAGCCGTCAAACAATATTAGCCACTGATTAACTTTAATCAAAAGCTAAGATCGATTTGAAGGTGATCGTTTCTTTAGGGGAGTAACTCGACCGAGAGAAAGATGACTAGAGGAGAGTGTCTACAAAGAAAAAAGCACACACACACACACAAACACACACACACACACACACACACATATATATATATATATATATATATATATATATATATATTGAAAATATAAAGTCCAAATTCGATAACCAATTATAAGTGTGAAAATATAAACTTAACATTTTTCACTCATTCTTTATTTCTTTTATTTTCACGCTCTTCAACATTTCTCGGTTTAATTGCTTTGATGATTCCACAATATTCAGCAGAAAGAATAGATAAAATTGGAAAAGGCCTCTGTTCTTGAACCTTTAAGCGCCAAAACGATGCCCCGAGAGATGAGTGTCTATAGAGTTAGGTAGGGTTGATCGAAAATTCCACCGGTTCGTTATAAAATGCAATAACACATTTGTCTATTTACACTGAAGAATAACATGTTCCTCAGTTTCTAAACTAGGATTACCAAGCAACCAAGACTACCTAACCCCGATTTATAAGAGTTCATTAAGTAGATAGTCTTATCTACTAAAGACACCAAACCAAAATATTCACCTTACTTGTAATAGACTCAACGCGCCACTTGCAAATCATCATTTACTTCAAAAATATTCATAAGCATTATTTAGTTACGTTCATTCTAATCTTAAATAAATAGCAATAGAATTAGGGTAATAGATTTTTACAAAATCTTGAAGCAAGTTTTGTTAAAATAATAATAATAATATGGAAATCTCTCTAAACCCATCCAACGCCGCCACTACTCTCACATATTGTAATTTCATGCACCAATCTCACCCTGATTTTTGAAGAGTTATTTAACATACAATTAGAACTTATTTAAATTCAATAATTTAATTATTCATAAAAGTTTTTTTTTTTCTTATCATGTTTTTGTTAAAGTCAATAACTTAATTATTCATAAAAGTTCTTTTTTTTTTTGTTATCATGTTTTTGTTATAACTATATAAATCAATGTTAACGGAAATCAACTTTTAGTTAAATGCATTTTGGTTATGTACGATGACGATCGAATGGAATTGAATCTGTATATATTTTTTTATCATAATTACCAATTAAAAGGGTAGGTGTCATAAATTGATTAATATATACTAGTGTCATCGCGTAATACTGCATTGACGAATAATTTCTACTTAATGACATAGTATCTTTTTTTATTTCTCTTTTTCAGTAATTATTTGTCATCCTTAATTAACTATAAAATTATTTATTTAAAGTCAAGTATAAAAATCTCTTTTTTTATTATGATACTATGATAATATATGTTTAATAATATGCATTATGTAATCCAATTCCCTACTCGTAACAGCTGTATTGGTAATATGGCAAATTGTATTAAAACACAATAAACTTTGTCTTAGTTACCATTATATATAATAAATTTAATTTTCTTAAAAATAATACAGCCAACTTTCATAATTCTTATATTATATACAACTTGTTGTATTATGAAAGTTATGACAGAGTTCATTGTATACAATGATAACTAAACAACAGACAGATTCTTTTATGAAAAAGTTCATTGTATATAATAATAACTAAGCAACAGACAGATAAAAAAAATTGTTTGCATACAATGAGTTAATTATGAAAGTTATTTGTATTCTTTATATAATTTCAAAATTAATTATATACAATAATTACTAAAACAAAAAATTTTATATTATTAAGCCATCTAATTTAAATTATGGGCACAATTTCGTATATACCCTTAAAAAACTTGATAATTACGTAAATATTCTTACAAAACATAATATTACTTCAGTATCCTTACAAAACCTTAAAACTCTCAAATATACCCAATTTCTTATTTAAAATCAATTAATTAATTTATATATTAATAACTAGTTCTCGAATAAATTAAAAAATACAAATTTCCTATTATACCCATACTACTCTACTCACGTCTTTGATTACCCAGCAACATCCCCAAAATCATTCTTGCCCCTTCTTGACCACCTACCGACTATACAGCCTTCTTCTTTCCCTGTCTTCCGATCTCCAACCCCTACCAGCAGCCCCTCTGAGCAACGCCGCGGTTACCCCAGCAGACCAGGTGCCGCTGCACACACACAAACACTCACACACAAAAACAAGTGACTGAATGTGAGATTTTTGTAAAAAAGTGACTGAATGTGAGATTTTTGTAAATCTGTGGGGTTTTTAGGGGGGAAATGGGACATGGGTTTTTAGTTTTGGTTCTTAAGTTTTGAATTTTGGTGGGATTTGAGAAAGAAATGGGAGCTATTGGTGGGGAAGAGCTGATGAATTGGGAGAAAATGGAAATGGAAGAGAGGAAAAGATTCTTGTGTTGGTGAGGTTGACGCTAATACAAAGTGAATTTCTTTCAGCCAGTAACATGAATTTACTTCAGGCTACAGAGGGGGTTTGCAATCAGAAATGAAGTTTGGTGTATTACAACAATGGAAAGAGACAACAGGTTAATGATGGTATTCCCCTAAATTTGTTATATTTTGATTGTGAGGGATGATGATAAGTAGTACACTAAGCTTCAAAAGTTGTACCATGGTTGATGTGTAGAGTTTTGAGTACATTTTGTTATCTTGTTTATACATAATTCAAAGTTATAGACTTCAAACTAACACAAGTCTTTTCCATGTAGGGCTGTAAATGAACAGAACGTTCGTGAACCGTTCATGAAATTGTTCGGCGGAAAATTTGTTTATGTTTGTTTGTTTAATAAACGAACGAACATGAACAATATTTTCCGTTCGTTTAATTAAACGAACGAACACGAACAGAGCTCTCGGTCGTTCCTTTATGTTCGTGAACGTTCGGTTATCCGTTCGTTTATGCTCGTTTATATTTAATAAAAATATATACCTTTATATTATATGTGTGTGTTTAAATATAGTGTTTATTTGTGTTTAACAATATTGGTTTTGTATTTTAGTGTGTGTTCATCCGTTTACGTTTGTTTATCACTTGAACGAACGAACAAAAATGTACACGAACTAACAAATTCTTAAACAATCGAAAACACATGCCCGTTCGTTTATCGTTCGTGTTCGTTTATTTGTTCGGCTAAAGTTAAACGAACGAACATGAACACAGATTTCCGTTCGTATTCGTTTATTTGTTCGGCTAAAGTTAAACGAACGAACACGAACAAACCCCGTTCTTGTTCGTTCGGTTCGTTTACAGGCCTACTTCCATGAATAGGTTGTACATCATACTGAACAAGTCAATAGCAAAAAGGGAAACTCATCCCAATGCAACATGTATTTATCAGAGAAAACCAACTCCATATTGAGTTCTTCACATTGGAGTTTCTCCCAGTCATTGTTGTTGATGAGGGATCACGCATTAGCAGGTCAACAACCCACCAAATTCGTCAACTGCAATACAAGTATATGAGAGGAGATAGCTGTTTAAGATGAACATGAGTAGTAGTATGGGTATAATAGGAAACTTGTATTTTTTTAATTTATTAGATAATTAGTTATTAATATAAAAATTAATTAATTGATTTTAAATAAGAAATTGGGTATATTCGAGAGTTTTAAGGTTTTGTAAGGATATTGAAGTAATATTAGGTTTTGTAAGGATATTTTCATAATTATCAAGTTTTATAAAGATATATACGAAATTGTGTCTAAATTATGATAGTTATATTTGAAAAACAAATGTATCACTTACATCCGATAGAAATCTTTTATATTAACTAAAATCCTAACTCTATAAGAATATTAATTCAAAAAACAACCGATCAGTATTCAAACTTCAAAGTTTTCGTAAATTTCACTCTAATTTCTCTTAATTTTGACCTCTTACACTAAATTTGACTTACACGTCATCTAATTGGCATTCCCTTCCACGCGCGTAATTTGTTTGCGTTATCTACGTACTAGCGATTTTTTTTAACATCATACACACACTCTAATACTCTTAGATGTACATCATTGTCTACGTTGGAACTTAAACCCACAACTTCTTGAAAGGGAACACCATCTTACAACACAGATACCTCTGGACTACAAACACTTTGATACGTACTAGCGATTGAAGAGTTGTTTAACATACAATTAGAACTTATTTAAAATCAATAGCTTTTATAGTTCATTTAAGTTCTTTTTTTTTTTTTGTTACATGTTTTTGTCATAAATTATGTCAATTAATGTTAACGGAAATCAATTTTTAGTTAAATGCATTTTGGTTATGTACGACGATGAATTGAATTGAATCCGTATATTTAATGGATCATAATTATCTATTAAAAGGGTATGTGTTTTATATTTATCACTATATATTTTGATAATACTCGTATAATATTGTATCAATGAATAATTTCTATTTGATAATATACGTGTTCTATGGATTTGAATATATATATATATATATATATATATATATATATATATATATATATATATATATATATATATATATATATATATATATATATATATATATAGGATTAAATAAGATGTGCTTAAAAATAAGATGTGTAAGATGCATTGAGAGGATGACACATAGCACTTTTAACAAAAGAGTATAACAGTCCTTTTATCATTATAATTAAATATAGCAACCATTCAGTTTCTCTCTCATATAACCGAAACTGTCGGCCTCCCTCATCTTTGAACCACCAAGGGGTTTTGCACCCTGTTTCGCCGCCGATGAAACACGCCACCGCACCCACTATATCTCTCTTCCCTGAGGTGCGATGTTCCGCCGCCGATGAACCACACCACCGTTTTAGGGTTTTGAAACCTGCAAGTTATCGGCGCCGATGAACCACGCCACCGCACCCACTCTATCTCTCTTCCCTGAAGTGCGACGCCACCGTTTTAGGATTTTGCAACCTGCAAGTTATCACCGCCGATGAACCACCGTCGCCGCACCCACTCTCTCTCTCTCTCTTCCCTGAAGTGCAACGCCATTATCAGATCTGATTTTTTCCTCCCCTTGAAGTGCCGATGTAACACCTCAAAATACAAGCCATTTTTTTTTAAATCACAGCGGAAGTATTACGTCATAAATCTAAAAAGGAAATAACATTAAAAGTTAAAACCAACACTGTACAAACATACAGTACTTCGTTTAGTGTTACAAAACATTTCATAAAGTATGACTCATCCTTTCTAAACCCAAAATATCAGAGCTACGGTCAAACTTTCCCTGTACACAAAACTGCAACCTACCGTGCTCTCAAAACCTGAAACAGAGAGTTAGGGTGGGGAATTAGCACAAAGCTAAGTGAATGGAAATCAAGTCACAAACAATTAAAGCAGAACCACAACGATCACAAAAACAGTTTATCTCAAATATCAAAAGACCGGCGGCTCTGCCGAGCCTACGACCAATGCTGGCCATAGCAATGATCTACCGATAGCCATCTGCTAACTGGCACAGTTAAACCCCCTCTGCTACAACAAATGCAACAGAGGATCTAAAACTGCCTAACCAGAAGCAACTGACCCAGCCCAAAACCACGCTTAGCTGACCTCTGCCACAAACATCATGAGCACAATTTCATGCCTTGATACTCATATCTTGAACTCAAACGCAATAATCATCAAGTAACCAGACAAACAATCATATCAGACTAAACAGTCTATCGCATGCTTAATCGTATAAAATTCAAGTAACCACAACGGTTAAAACTAAAACCGCCAGTGAATTAAAGTCCACTCACCTGTGTCCTCGACACTTGCCAAGCTCAGTTGTCTAATTTTACTGAGGCTTCTGATTTCCTGATAACACAACACAACTAGATTAGTGAATCAAATCCCAATTAACTCAATAATTCAAGTTCAATAGTAAATGGTTCAAAACTAAGCCATTACACAAAACTCATATAATCAATATGGAAAACTTCCAAAACCAATTAAGATATCCATATATGTTACCAACAAGGTGTAGCAACCAACAAAACACATTTAAAGTCCATATTTCATAATTTTGCTTACTAACGGGTCAAACCCAATCCATTTGGTTTTAAAAATACCAAATTAACTTGTCATACAGGTTCAACACTTTAAAAACATCATAAATAATATATAAAACATGTATGAACTAATGGAATACGAATACAAGTCATCTACGTCCATTTCATACAATTAAAGCGAGCATTTAACATCAACTTAGCATAAATAGTTCAAGACCCTTCTAGTTATACTTCATCAACAAAAGATCTTCATAATTATTATATTAATACATACTTAACATGTACTAACATCAAACAACAGCATACGAAAGAACACGAGTCAAAACAGATCGCAAACGACGAAGTACTAGGCTAGAACAGGGAATTACTAGTTCCGCGCCGCGGAAATTCACGCACAGCAGACAAGACCGTTCTCTGTTCTGTACGATTTCCAGCAAATCACAGCCACATACAAATCCATTTTGCAGCAGTTTTCATCAACTAAAATCAGTTCTAAACATCCAAGAACTTCAAGAAACATACTAGGAACATTTAATCAACATCAAAACACCTTAACTAAGATCAATTCATGAATTTAAATCTTCAAAATAACCTAAAACTCCATTAATGGATTCTAAACTTTAGTCCAACAAAAACACAGAAATTATCATGCTAAGTAACTCGAAATCAGTAAATAACAACTATTGAACATACAAGAACATGTACAAATTTCGGATTTGATATAAACACACATAATCTTGAACCCTAAAATTTTCAAACAAGAGATTGAAAGAAAGAACTCATCAAGGATTGATCAAGAACAATTCAAATCAGATTGCAAGATGAAAACTTACTTTAATTTCAGCTAAGAATCACTTAAAATCAGTAATCAAGGATTGCTCTATGATTTCTTCTCTTCTCACGCAGCCAAGAACAAACAGGAACAAAAGAACTAAATTTTGACTTCTAAGGAGTCAATGATATACTAAGTCGGCTGGGAATTAAAATTATACACCACACAGTGTAAAAATACTGCTATCTGATATACAGGAACCTAAATAAAGCGGTCCTACTCAAGTCATTAACAAGCAACGAGGTATTATTCGGGATCCTCGTGTAAAAACAAATCATGAGGTACCAATATCATATAAAATATTAAACTAATATTTTTACCTCTTATCTCGTGGTCCAATTAAATACCAAGTAATCATCAAACAATTATATAAATAAATAGCAAATAATTATAACCAATTAAATATACAAATATAAACAATTAAATAACACTTACCACCACCACGAACGACTAGGCTCTAAACGCGGGTGTTACAAATCTCCCCCCCCCCCCCCCCCTAAAAAAGATTCCGTCCCCGGAATCTTATCGCGCTCAAATAGGCTAGGGTAGAGGTTCCTCATGTCTGCCTCGGCCTCCCATGTTAAATCAGAACCCAAACTGTGCTTCCATTTAATCAAAACCATATGAATCTCTTTTCTACAAAGCTTCGTTATTTTACGATCAACTATCTCAACGGGTTCTTCTATTAACCGCTTTTTCGAATCAACTTTCAAATCATGTACCGGAAGAATCTGACTTTCGTCTTCAACTTTACATTTACGCAAGTAACATACATTAAAAGTATCATGAATACCCGCTAACTCAGGTGGAAGATCAAGAGTAACAGTCTGATCGTTGACTATCTGTCGTATACGGAATGGACCAATGTATCGTGGAGCTAGTTTCCCCCTTTCTACGGAGAAACTTTCAGATAAACCAACTCACCTTCAACAAACGTAACTGGTCGGCGACGTGGATCTGCGTACATCTTTGGTCTGTCTCTGGCAGCTTTCAACTTTTCCCGAGCAATAGCAACTTTCTCAGCTGTCATCTAAACAATATCGGGACCCGCAAACTATTTCTCACCTGCCTCTAACCAACAAGTAGGAGTACGGCAGCGACGACCGTATAACATCTCATAAGGTGGCATACCGATACTCGAGTGATAAGAGTTATTATACGCAAATTCTATCAAGGGCAAGTGTGAATCCCAAGACCCACCATATTCTAACACACAGGCGCGTAGCATATCCTCAAGTGTCTGAATAGTACGCTCAGTCTGACCGTCTGTCTGAGGATGATAATCTGTACTCAAATTAACACGCGTCCCCAATGCATGATGTAAACTCCTCCAAAAGTTAGAAACAAATCTGGGATCTCGATCAGAAACAATAGAAAGAGGAATACCATGCCGTGATACAATCTCATCGATGTACAACTGAGCCAACTTGCTGAGTGAAGCTGTCTCGCTGGTGGCAAGAAAATGAGCACTCTTCGTCAAACGGTCAACAATCACCCAAATTTTATCATGTTTCTGCTTAGTACATGGAAGTTTGGATACAAAATCCATCGTGATGTGCTCCCATTTCCACTCTGGTATCTCCAACTGTTTCAAAGACCCGTAAGGTTTCTGGTGCTCTGCTTTGACCTGAGCACAAATATGACACATTTCCACAAACTTGGCAACATCCGTCTTCATCGTAGGCCACCAATACAGCACTTTAAGATCGTTGTACATTTTAGTGCTACCAGGATGAACAGACAATCTTGACTTGTGAGCCTCTGCCAAAATCAAACCCCGAAGCTCCCCAAGCAATGGTACCCAAACACGAGACTGATAAGTATTTAATCTGCGCGAATCATCAATCAAATCATCTTTTCTCTTCATCATAATCTCTAACTTCAGATTTTCATCTTTTAAAGCCTCTAACTGAGCAGATTTAAGTCTATCCACTAAGTCAGAAACGATCTCAACTCGCATAAATCGGATACTGTCACCAGCTCCCTTGCGGCTCAAAGCATCTGCTACAACATTTGCTTTCCCCGGGTGATATCGAATCTCACAATCATAGTATTTAATGAGTTCTAACCACCGTCTCTGCCGCATATTAAGTTCTTTCTGGGAAAATACATACTGCAAACTCTTATGATCAGTACAAATAACACATTTCGTACCGTATAAGTAATGCCTCCACAGTTTCAACGCAAAGACTACAGCTGCAAGTTCTAAGTCATGGGTTGGATAATTCTTCTCGTGTGGTTTCAGTTGCCGTGAAGCATAAGCAATAACAAGATCATGCTGCATTAAAATACAACCCAAACCTGCAAAGGAAGCGTCACAGTACACTACGAATTCATCAGAACCATCAGGTAGTACAAGAATAGGAGCCTGACATAATAGATGTTTCAACGTCTGAAAAGTTGTCTCCTGTTCATCATTCCACTTAAATGGCACATCTTTACAGGTTAATTTCGTTATATGACTCGCAATTTTCGAAAAATCTTTAATAAATCTACGATAATAACCCGCCAATCCCAGAAAACTTTTAATCTCAGATGGTGATTTAGGAGCATTCCAGTTCATAACTGCTTCAACTTTAGCCGGATCGACTTTAACCCCATCTTTACAGATAACATGCCCCAAAAATTGAACCTCCCGCATCCAGAATTCACATTTAGAAAATTTTGCAAAAAGATGCTCCCGTTTTAAAGTTTCTAAAACTTGCCTCAAATGAAGCTCATGCTCAGACTCAGTTTTAGAATAAACCAAGATGTCATCGATAAATACAATTACGAATTTATCCAAAAACGGCCGACAAACCCGGTTCATTAAATCCATGAATACAGCAGGGGCGTTAGTTAAACCGAAAGGCATAACTAAAAACTCATAATGACCATACCTGGTACGAAACGCGGTTTTAGGAACATCAGCATCAAAAACACGTACCTGGTGATAACCCGAACGCAAATCAATTTTAGAAAAATAAGAAGTACCCTGCAGCTGATCAAACAAATCATCAATTATGGGTAAAGGGTATTTATTTTTAACCGTCCTCTTATTCAGTTCCCGGTAGTCAATACACATACGTAGAGTATCGTCTTTCTTTTTCACAAATAAAACCGGTGCACCCCACGGAGAAGAACTAGGACGAATAAAACCCCTGTCTAACAAATCCTGAATCTGAGTCATCATCTCACGGATTTCAGAAGAAGCTAACCTGTAAGGAGCTTTAGCCACTGGGCTCGAACCTGGAATTAAATCAATTCTGTATTCTACCTCACGAACCGGAGGCAACCCAGGTAATTCATCGGGAAACACTTCCGGGTATTCCGAAACCACCCGGATATCAGGAACAATCTGTTTCTCCTTTTTGACATCAACCACATGAGCAAGGTAGGATTCACACCCTTTGGCCAGAGATTTTCTAGCCTTCATATACGAGATAATAGGAAAAGCAGGTATGACCCTCTCCCCGCGAGCCACTACGTGTGACCCATCAGGTAAAGGAAATGAAATCAGTTTTCTATGGCATTTAATAACAGCTCGGTTCTGGCTTAACCAATCCATACCCACAACAACATCGAAACCCACTATAGGCATTAACAGAAAAGAAACAGGAAAGCATGTACCATCAATATCAATTTCAGCCCCAGACACAGCCGTTGTGACTGGAACCGTTTTACCATCAGCTATCTCTACTTCTAGTGGAGCAGCAACATTTGAAGTAGGCAATTTCAATTTATCACAAAATGCCACAAAAATAAATGAACGATTGGCACCAGTATCAAATAACACACGTGCAGGTATAGAATTTATGAGAAACATACCCATGATGATATCATCAGTAGCAGCAGCATCATCTACTGACATCCGGAATGCTCTACCCTCAGCTGACGGAGGGTTCTTCCTTTTCTGTCCTGAAGCGGACGAAGATCCCACAACCGATCCCGATACTGACCCAGTCCCCGATCTCTTACCCACACGGCACTCACCTGCTCTGTGCCCCTCCTTTTTACAGTTCCAACAAACACTCCTCGGGAATCTACAATTCTTCAATTCGTGCCCAAACTGACCACAACGAATACATCTTGCTGTCTGTAGGGTACAAAGTCCATGATGAAAAGACTTACATTTATTACACCACGGGGCTCTCTGAGTAGACCCACCAGATGTAGGCCTACGATTCTGAGTGCTCTGACTCTGACCCTGTCCTTGACGTTGACTTCCCTGACCTCCTTGAGTTCCCTGCCGATGTTGGGTATTAAAATAATCAAACCGGGATTTCTGCTGAGAAATTCTATCTTTATTCAACTTCTCCTTGGCTTGAGCATCACCCTCGGCTGACTTAGCTAGGGTAAAGGCTTGAGATAAAGTGCTAGCCCACCTGGTAGCACTCCTGTAATCTGGGTGCAAAGCTCCCACAAAATGTTGAACTCGTGAAGCTTCGTCTGGAACCCACTGTTGTGCAAATTGTAACTTCTCATTGAATTGCCTAATCAAATCAACCACAGACATATTATCGGTCATCTGCAAATCCATGAACTCCTTTTTGATTCGTGCCATCTCAAAAGATCCGCAATACTGCTCATAAACCTTTCCCTGAAATTGTTCCCAAGTAATATTATTCATCTGCTGCTTTGTAAAATGACCTGTAATCGAATCCAACCATACCATGGCATCTCCTCTAAGTCTTTGAGTAGCAAATAGCACACTCACATTCTCCTCGCATTCAGAAGTATCCAAGGCCTTGGTCATCTCCCTCAACCAATTCAAAGTTTTACCAGGGTCCGTGCTACCCCAATACTCTGAGGGTTTACAATCCATGAATTGCCTATATTTATTATGTTGACCAAATCCTGGGTAGGGGTAAGCTCCTGGTGCAGCAAATTGATAGATAATCGGCTGTTGTTTACCCTGTGAAGCAACAGTAGAATATGGAACAAAAAATGGTACTGAAAGTGGTGGAGTTGTTGATACTGTAGTAACAGCTGCTGTTGGAATCGGTGCTTGGAAATTCTGTGTCAACCTCTGCTGCTCAAAGTTGTGAACTGTTTCTCGAAGCTCCTGTAGTTCACTTTCAAGTTGAAATATATAATCATTCTGAGTTGTATCTATTTCTGTACCCGAGGTGTTGACTATTACTGGTTTCTCTAAAACTGGAGTTGTAGAAGTTCCAGCCTGAGCAAGGGTCACAGGAATCTCGGTTGGGATCTCTTGTCTTGCCATATCTGTTACAATCACATCACCTCCAAACTTATTAGACAACCGTTAGTACATACATACTAACCACAACACACACAACAAATCAAAACACTCTAATTCCCCCACAGGAAATGTTTGACCAACCTCGAGCCAAGATTTGGGAATTGAACACTCTAACCGTGCTCGCATGCCAAACCAAGGCTCTGATACCAAAATTGTAACACCGCAAAATACAAGCCATTTTTTTTAAATCACAGCGGAAGTATTACGTCATAAATCTAAAAAGGAAATAACATTAAAAGTTAAAACCAACATTGTACAAACATACAGTACTTCGTTTAGTGTTACAAAATATTTCATAAAGTATGGCTCATCCTTTCTAAACCCAAAATATCCGAGCTACGGTCAAACTTTCCCTGTACACAAAACTGCAACCTACCGTGCTCTCAAAACCTGAAACAGAGAGTTAGGGTGGGGAATTAGCACAAAGCTAAGTGAATGGAAATCAAGTCACAAACAATTAAAGCAGAACCACAACGATCACAAAAACAGTTTATCTCAAATATCAAAGGACCGGCGGCTCTGCCGAGCCTACGACCAATGCTGGCCATATCAATGATCTACCGATAGCCATCTGCTAACTGGCACAGTTAAACCCCCTCTGCTACAACAAATGCAATAAATGATCTAAAACTGTCTAACCAGAAGCAACTGACCCGGCCCAAAACCACGCTTAGCTGACCTCTGCCACAAACATCATGAGCACAATTTCATGTCTTGATACTCATATCTTGAACTCAAACGCAATAATCATTAAGTAACCAGACAAACAATCATATCAGACTAAACAGTCTATCGCATGCTTAATCGTATAAAATTCAAGTAATCATAACGGTTAAAACTAAAACCGCCAGTGAATTAAAGTCCACTCACCTGTGTCCTCGACACTCACCAAGCTCAGTTGTCTAATTTTACTAAGGCTTCTGATTTCCTGAGAACACAACACAACTAGATTAGTGAATCAAATCCTAATTAACTCAATAATTCAAGTTCAATAGTAAATGGTTCAAAACTAAGTCATTACACAAAACTCATATAATCAATATGGAAAACTTCCAAAACCAATTAAGATATCCATATATGTTACCAACAAGGTGTAGCAACCAACAAAACACATTTAAAGTCCATATTTCATATTTTTGCTTACTAACGGGTCAAACCCAATCCATTTGGTTTTAAAAATACCAAATTAACTTGTCATACAGGTTCAACACTTTAAAAACATCATAAATAATATATAAAACATGTATGAACTAATGGAATACGAATACAAGTCATCTACGTCCATTTCTTACAATTAAAGCGAGCATTTAACATCAACTTAGCATAAATAGTTCAAGACCCTTCTAGTTATACTTCATCAACAAAAGATCTTTATAACTATTATATTAATACATACTTAACATGTACTAACATCAAACAACAACATACGAAAGAACACGAGTCAAAACAGATCGTAAACGACGAAGTACTGGGCTGGAACAGGGAATTACGCGCCGCGACCCTAGTTCCGCGCCGCGGAAATTCACGCACAGCAGACAAGACCGTTCTCTGTTCTGTTCGATTTCCAGCAAATCACAGCCACATACAAATCCATTTTGCAGCAGTTTTCATCAACTAAAATCAGTTCTAAACATCCAAGAACTTCAAGAAACATACTAGGAACATTTAATCAACATCAAAACACCTTAACTAAGATCAATTCATGAATTTAAATCTTCAAAATAACCTAAAACTCCATTAATGGATTCTAAACTTTAGTCCAACAAAAACACAGAAATTATCATGCTAAGTAACTTGAAATCAGTAAATAACAACTATTGAACATACAAGAACATGTACAAATTTCGGATTTGATATAAACCCACATAATCTTGAACCCTAAAATTTTCAAACAAGAGATTGAAAGAAATAACTCATCAAGGATTGATCAAGAACAATTCAAATCAGATTGCAAGATGAAAACTTACTTTAATTTCAGCTAAGAATCACTTAAAATCAGTAATCAAGGATTGCTCTATGATTTCTTCTCTTCTCACGCAGCCAAGAACAAACAAGAACAAAAGAACTAAATTTTGACTTCTAAGGAGTCAATGATATACTAAGTCGGCTGGGAATTAAAATTATACACCACACTGTGTAAAAATACTGCTATCTGATATACAGGAACCTAAATAAAGCGGTCCTACTCAAGTCATTAACAAGCAACGAGGTATTATTCGGGATCCTCGTGTAAAAACGAATCATGAGGTACCAATATCATATAAAATATTAAACTAATATTTTTACCTCTTATCTCGTGGTCCAATTAAATACCAAGTAATCATCAAATAATTATATAAATAAATAGCAAATAATTATAACCAATTAAATATACAAATATAAACAATTAAATAACACTTACCACCACCATGAACGACTAGGCTCTAAACGCGTGTGTTACAGCCGACACCACCCTCAGCAAACACACCGCCGATTTAGGTGTTTACAACCACTAAGCTTGCGCCACCGATGAACCATTCGATTTTTCTTCTGGAGGACTGTTCACCCGATCTGAAAGAGGCGACGTTGGTTTTTTCATCTGTTTTTTTATCTGATCATTTCTCACAGATCTAAAGAGGCAAGGCTTGGGTTTTCAACTGTTTTCATCATATTTGTTTTGATGAATCAAGTTTGATATTTTTTTTGTTTACAAATTTGATTATTTGTATATATTATCCTATGTATGAAAGTTCATTTCATCATTTTTTTAATTTCTATTTGTTGTAAAGCTCTAAGATTCATTTTCATCAATTTATTGTTCATATCATTTGATCTGTAATGATTTGATTCTTATTTGTAACGATTTGATGAATCTGGTCTATTTCATCAGTTTATTGTTCATATCATTTTGATGAATCTGGTTTGTAACGATTTGATAAATCTGGCATTCTTTTTGATTCGTTGTTGTTCATGCAGTTTGAATTTGTATTTAAATTGGGTTATTTGTTTTGAATGAATCGTGGATTACTCATCAGTGATTTTTATGGAATGTAATCTATATTAATCTGTTACTGATTTTTATTTGACTAATTTGCCCTTAAAACCTATTTTAATTGACAGTTACATTTAATAATTTATGACTTTTTGTTGTTGACTTTTGATGAAAATTTGTGGCTGAGATTACATCTTACCCATCTTACTTTTAAATCCATCTTACAATAACCTTACTCTATATATTTATGGATGGGAAAGTTCAAACGAGAACTGTTTTCGTATGAGAACCAATTTTAGCCCTTGATTAAAATTAATCAATGGCTAAGATTCTTTGGCGGCCCATTAATGGCACATTAATGACGCATTAATGAGGGTTATTTCAGGAAATCAAGTCTCGCAAATTAATGACGGCTCATCCAGACGCAATTTACGATTGAATAAATATATAAATTACCAAAATACCTGTATTAATAAGTCACTAACTGTGTTGAAAACACTTCTCCGAGATGACACGTGGCTTATTGTTTAGGGGCAAAATAGAAAATAAAAAAACCTAGACTAACTCAGGGTGCGCCTACACCCTCCATCGACCAACCAAATTTATCAAAAAAACCCATATATTTTAAATGATAATAACTCATTCATTTTTAAAATTTTCAGCAAAAAAAATTATATCATTAAATTCATTTTTTCATCCTCTTTCAAACAAGACCAGGTTTGATATATTTCTGAAACTTTTTTTTATAAAGTTTGCATTTTTAGCCGGGTTTCATTCTAAATGCAAAATGCAAAAAATTGAAAAACGCAAAATATGAACATGCGCGTCATGCAGATGCTTTCAAAATGCAAAAGTATGAAAATACAAAATGCAAACCCATAATTATTCAATAAAAATGCAGCCCAAAATGCAAAATTACATATCCAAACCCAAAATGCAAATCTGTACACAAACACTACAATGTAAACAAAATTTGCATTTTCAAATAAAATTAAAAAAATATGGGAAAAGTGATCTTGATTGAAAAGGGATTAAAAACTAAAAGATTGGTATAATTGTTTTGTTTAAATTCACAAACCTTAAAAAGTTATAACAATTTAAAATTTTGGGTTTTTTTTATAAAAAAAGTGGGTTTTGTTGGGGGGGGGGGGAAGAAATTTCCATGTTTGCCCTTTTATACGTGTATATTCTTATTACTGGGGGAGGTTTATTGTGAGAATTGATATTGATGAGAATGTGAGAATAAATTTTATCACTTAGATGTTCAACTATTAGATCTAACTGTCATAATTCATCCGTTACAATTCATGGTTGAGTAATGAATAAAATAAAAGGACAAATGTAAATCATCCGATCAAATCAAATGATTGACCAAGATTAAGGGTCCGTTTGGTTCGCGGAATTAATATGAAAGAATTGGAATTTGACCAAGGAATTGAAATTCATAGGAATTTGAATTCATTTGAATTGGAATCCATGAAAAATTATATCATGTTTGGTTAGTACATACCGAAATTGGAATCTAGCAAAAAAATTAATTATTCAATACGTATAAACAAAAATAAAGTAATACTAGCAACCGCACCTACCCTCTCAACCACTACAACACCTCCTCCGCCTGCTTACCCCGCCCCTACCCCTACCCCCACTCTACCACCCTACCCTATCACCACCACTGATGTGCGTATAACGTACTAGTTTTAAATTTATAAAATTCGAGTTATTTTGTACAACTACAACACAAATAGGCAAAATAACCTAATCGTATTATAGTATAGAGAATAAGTACGGATGTCGAACACTTACGGAATGAGTATGATTTTTAATATGATTATAGTGATTAAATATTAAACTACATTAACTACTAAAAAGCAATAAAAACAAATAAAAGGGGGATTGTGTGGAATTTGCAATTTCAATTGAATTTTAACCACTAACACACCTAAATAACACACCTAAAGCAATGCAAATGAAGCAAAAAAAACAATAAACTCGATTGGATTTTAAGCTATATGATGAAGACTTCCCTCCCTAGATTCTTCAAGAAATCATGTGCAATGAATACTAATTACTAATTATCGATTACTAAAGTGATTATACTCTTGATCCGATGATCTAACCCTATAATTATACCAATTAACAATCTTTATGGTCAAAATATTTATTAAAAAGCATAACTAGTCAATTATGTTCGATTCAAGAAAAGCTTTAATCTTTATAAGTTTGTTTGATAAACAAAACATTAAACCATCACATAAAGATCATTATATGTTGAAACACATGTTAAAGTTTAAATCTTTAGTTGTTTAATCTTAGGATTAGTCAATCACTAGTCTAAATTATCTATTTGATCCTAGATAATCAAGATTCAAGTTTTATAAATAGATTGATCCTCTAATTTATGAAAACTCAGATTGTAAACAACTCAAAGACAGATTCTAAAACATGTATGATCTATGATTAAGCAAACTTGATAATAATATGATCAAAATTATACAAATTCCATAAGTTATTCAATTTACATGAGTTCATCTCCTCTAGGGAGGAAAAACAGAAGAACTAGTCTAGCATGATCACAAAAGAACTCTGGAAATCATGCATAAAGAAGAACATGATGAAAAGAAAATGATAAACCGTAAAATTCGAATGAATCCAAGCCTTAAATCTTTAAATAAGCTCTAATCTCCAAGCCAATGTTCCTCAACTACTTTGGGATGTTTCAGGTGGTGAATGGTGGAAAAATTCGGATGAATGATTGCCAAACCTATTAGAATGAAAGATAAATATATTTGCTAAAAACTGCGCGGACGAGCCGCGTCCATGAACCGGATGCGTCGCGATCCTCCCTTTTATCCCGTTCTAATCGCCCGCTTGAATTTTAAACTTTTTGGCCTTATCGGTTTTGTCGTGTCGCGATCGTGCGTTTTCACAAGATGACCCTAAAGGTGAAATCGTAGATCTCTGAGTCTAATTTCCGTGACCATTTGAATCACCTCAATCCGAGTTCGTATTAGCGAGATATGATCAAAACAGTGGAGGTGTGTCAGAGTTGACAACTTTTCTTTTTTTCTTCAATTTCTGTCGATTTTTCGTCAAAACTTTTCATAAACCGCATTTTTAACTTGAAAATGATAAACAAAGGTAAAAGTACCTTTTTGACATATTTTGAACAATATTATACTAAAAACATCCGGATATCGCGTAAAATATATATCTAATGAATGCGATATCAACTGCCACCAACCACCGCCATCGCCCGTTAGCGCTCCCACCACCGACAACCACCAACCACCGTCGTCACGTGTGCCATCCCCACCACCTTCACTGCTCGTTACCACTCCCACCACGAGCCATCTCTACCACCATCACCATCACCATCACCGACCACCACCTACCACCGCTAGTGTCACCATCTACGGGTGGGGGTGGGGTAGGGGTAGGTAGGGTGGCGTAGGGTGTGGTTGGGGGTAGGGTAGGGGGTATGAAGTAGGGTGTGCTGGTAGTGGGATAAGGTAGGGATAACGGTAGGGGTAGGGGTGGTTGGGGGTAAGTGGGGTAGGTGGGTAACAGTTAAACAGATAGTTCAAAATCCATCTATTTGGGGAAGGAATTCCCAGTTCATTAATTTATGGAATTTAGTGAAATAGTCAGATTTCATTTCATTAATTTCGTGAAACAAACACCTCTTATGATTTAGGAATTTCAATTCCAGTTCCACTAAATTCTTCTCAATTCTGTGAACCAAACGTCTCCTAAATCTCTTATTATCACCTAATATCTATTATTATTTGAACGTCACTCTATAAATGTATATGCAATTTAAATATGTATGTCCTATTTGTGTGTGAATGTGTTTTAGAATGGCCCCAAAAAACTAGTATGGGCTTCAAACAGGCCTCCTAGGAGGATTTTCCACTTTATCTGTCCCCTTTTAGAACACTGTGTATCCGTTTTGGTGAATTTGAGGCATCCATATACACTAGGGTCGAATTTAAGCTGCATAATTAAAATTTGAGAGCTGATTCCTAATTCATCCTCCTACTTATCCTCCTACTCGCAAGATTAAAACAAGTGTTAAAATCAATTGAAGAGATGAGTAAAGAGAATTAATGGAGTTTACATGTCATCTTATGGTGAGTAGAAAAATGAAGTAGGTGAAAAAATTAGAAGGGTATATCACTTTTTTGTTTCGAAAATTGCAGTGGAAAGTGAAATAAGATGGTTAAAAAATTATTACTATGATGGTGAAGTAAATGCATCAAAACTAAAATAATTTTAATTTTCAAAAGGAAGATTCCAGAATCTAGTAACTGTTTATAAAAATTGCATAAGTTAGAGCAAAACCCTAATGTAAAAAACAACTATATCCTTTCCTCATCTCACTCCAATTTCTTGCTGCTTGTTTCCTCTTCTGAACTAGCTGTTTTTGACTCATCATACTCCAATAACTGCACAAACAATGGTTATATGTCAGAAATGCAATCACATCTTATCTCTATAAGTGCCAAATTCGACCCATTTGGAATGTGTTTCGTGATAATCACGTCGTCCAACGGCTTGGAAGTCCACCAATAGTCTGTTTAGTGCATGTAACCTCCCAAATCATTTTATTTAAAGAATGAGATTCCGATTTTAATCTTATTTGCATAATCATATTTAAAAACTATTTATCATTTTTTTTTTTTTTGAGGAAAAACAAAATGTTAGTTAGTTGACAGGACTAACACGGCAAGACCTGTTTTTTCAACATTACTAAAAACGAGCTATTTCAACACAACCCATTTTGACCGATTATCCAGGCCACAAGAACCCGCCCATCATGCCACCTCCACAATTGTATATCGTAATTAAGGATCCAGTATGTAGGAAGTGTGAATCGATTAAAAAAGTATTGTATTTCAGTATGTAGATGTGAAGGCATACCGGTTTGACCTCTCCATTCCATAGGCAATGAGCAGCCAAGAAGCCAATAACCCCAGGTACAATGTATAATAGAGCCGGCTGAAAAATAAACCAACATCAGATTTCCAATCAACCACTTAAACACGATTTACTCCATAAAACATCTGAACGTGTCTCAATAGTGACCATAAAAAGAAGAATTTCATCAGAAGAAAAATTATAGTGATCTTCTTTCTGTTATGATCACAAAGGGCCAATAGATAACTAACTCATGGATGATTCTCAAAAAAGGGATGTTGAAAACTTCATGTGACACACAGAGCACTATGTATGCTTTTAAAATCTTCTTACAACAAACAGAAAACTATGTTTGCTTCATATTTCATGCATGTGAAAAGTTTGATCCACTTACTTATAAATCAGCCAACTCAAGTATCGTTTTATCTCAAAAAAAGGAATATTTTAGCCGAGGAAGCATGTCATATGGGTCAAATATAATCATTTTTAAAAGATATAACCTAGCAATCATATTTAAATATATCGAGAAATTTTTTATAGAAGTTATCCAGGTCAACCCAACCTGTTTCAACACAAACCAAGCTTAACTTGTTAAGACCTGTAAATCAATCCTTTCTTTGCTACCTCTCAAATTTTCGTTTGCATTTGCCAAGGATACCAATATGAATTACCAACCTGTGCAGCTTGAAACCAGTTCATGACAACAATTGTAAGGACCAAGCCAACTGTATATCCCAGAAAAGCACTTTTGAAGTAATGGCTCTCTTTCCCTCTAGACACATCATATCGAAGTGCCAAAGCTACAAAAATTCCTGAAAATAAACACAGATTAGTTAGAGAAGTAAATAATATCCATCACCTGAGTGCTTACATTTCCCATAATTGGTTACTGAGAAAAAACTTCAAAGAAGGTTAAATGATTTTTCACCATGGTAAATCACCTAATTTCATACCTGGAATTACAATGTCTCCCAAACCAAGCATGGAAAAGGGGCGTGTGGCAATTCTTGATGGAAAGAGAAGCTGGAGAGAGAATAAAACCATCATAATTATGAACACCAATATCCACAGGAAAAAAGAGATATATGTTGCAGTTAAGCAAAATACCTTGATAGGTGCATCAAATGATTTAGCAACGCTGACCATCACTGGTGTGAAAAAGACCCAAAATATATCATACACAAAAAGTCCAGACTGCAGTTTCAACCATGAGATCATCATAGTCCATGGCATAAGCATATGTTAACCAACAAACAAAAACAATAATAAAAACACCTTACCAACAGAATGGCACCAGTCTTGAAAGATCCAAGAGACAGCATTTCAATACCCTACAAAATATTAGAAGTGTATTAAGTAGAAAAAAGGTTAAACAATAATCTTTGTTTATTTTTAATAAGAAGGAGCCATTCGACTTTCGAGAGAAGAGGAGATTTGGAAAAACCTGAATGCAGAATGCAAGACCCAAAATGTTGTTAGCCAGCCAATGCTTCTGTGCAGCATACCATGCACAAAAAAAGGTACCAGGAATAGCGGCAACAACTTGAGACCTTGTGAACTCAACCTCCAAAGCTGTTTAAGAAATGTTTAAAGAAACATATCATTCTGCAGATCACAGCGTAATAATGTAATTAAACAGCTGCCAAAAACCTATGAATTATTCTACATCTCTTGCAGCTGAGAGTAAAAAGAGGATAGTGCATACAGCGAAAATACGGAAATCGCCATATAATGACATCTTCATTCCACTTGTTTGGTAAAAACCGTCCAATTGCAGGTAAAAGTGTAGCCCTGTGTTAGAAAAAAATTAAACTTGCAATAAATGCGAGTAGCGCATAAAATTAGTGGTCTATGATATGCTAGAATACAGAAGACAGAAGAATGATCCATACAAAAAGCACATACGATAGAGCAATGATGCCAAGTATAAAGAAGTAGCCTGTTAGCACAGCATTAACCAGGTCTTTTGAAAGGAACTTAAAGAGCAAGAACAGAGACAACAACATTGCACTGCCAACTAAAGGAAAACGCATTGCATGTTCATTAGACATTGTCTCCTGATGGAAAAGATTAACAAAAATGATTAGAAACATATAGCATAAAGTCGAAATCTCAATGAAAATTTGTAACATAGTAGCTGATAAACTTACAGAAGGGGGTGTTGGCTTGACAGAGCGATAGCAACCCACAAAAACTGTGAGGCACGCTGTCAATATGACATTTATATTTGTATCTACCTTCACAACTAACGGTGCCAGTGTTAGACCTGCACAAGGTTGAATGGGTAAACACTCTCATAAGAGAATAGTCCATTAGAACTAGATAAACATAAGTGGAACTGTAAGTTCTGTATTACAGATCAAATAAATGCAAGCGTTCTAACAGGGGGATAAAAAGTCAAACCTGCTAGAGCAATGTTTGCGGCGCGCTCTCCATTCTTCATTGTCACAACTACAGATAAGTGATTTCAGAAGAAATCTAGATAAAAAGTGAATCTTTGCTCGTTTGATGAAAGTCGGATCTACTGCCTACAATACAAGAATAACTTTCATGAGGATATAAGTGAGAGACCCAAAGGTGACTGCAACTTTATAACTTCTGTAATTTGTCCATTATGGCATTATCCATGTCAAGGAGAATACACACAGAACTAGTGTCCAGTGGCACTCTAGTACATACGCCAGTCACAACTTTGCATGAAAACGTGATTTCTTAATATCTCATACAAACCACTTGTACCATCCATATCCATATACATGCAATGCGAAATTTGGATAAAATTAAATCTTCAACAATTTAAAAGTTTATCCTCTCGAGTCTCAAGTAAGCTGGTAGCAGATTAAAATCATAACCATAGTGCTTAATAACACAGCATAATCTAGGCATTATCACTGCTCGTAAATTTGTTAAGCCATACACAGATACACTAATAGTACACAACAAGTGTGAATATTATAAGCACCACAATGTATATACGACAGCAAAGTGGGTCTACAGCCTAGATCCACCAAAATGATTCCTAAAGGCACATCTAGTCCATCCGGAACAAATTTTGAAAACCTTGGAGTCCATCCTAACAACCTTAATGCAAGTATCTACTGAATCTCGCTACCATCAACAAAAAGTAACATACTATATTATAATGTTGGCAATTTTCAATGAAAAGTTATATCTGGACCTCCCACAAGAAAAAGCGTGTAAACATGCCTTAAATGTGAAAAAAAGAAGGGACTAGCCTTCGGAACTCTTACTATTAGCGAACAATTTTACTATTGAAACAAATTCGGAAATATTGTCTCTACTTCTTGCTTTTTAAGTAGACATCCAAGGGTCGTTGGTCAACAAGAGATTGCTATAAAAGGCAGATGTATGCTGTCATCAAACTTGCTAGTTGCTACAGTCTACTGGATAGATAACTTTGTATGATCAAGAACTCTCTATATCAGTCTTTAACTAGCGCAACTTTAGAGATGTAAACGGGTGAAAGTAAGCTTGCTAGTAAATATTAATTAATAATTGAAATTATGTCAACTTCACAATGACAAATAGGGAGACTCATTAGTAAGAGTGTACATTTAAATATCATTGTTATGTTAACTAATCCAATTATGTACACTAATGCTGCAGCAACTACCAAGAACCTCAAAAAGATTGATAATTCAATCCTTTCTCAATATCCTGATCTCATTAGCAAGAAAGAAACTCACTTCGAGTAGTGAAGCAAGAAAAAGGAGGTTCAGATCCATACAGAAACAAATGGACTCGAACTTTACAACAAGAAAAGAAAAGACAGCCCTAAATCAAATACCTCATCAAATCAAGTATGACATATAAAACATATTCGCGATCTTATAGCACTAAGACTGAATATAAAGTTATAAACTAACCGCAACTGAACAAAACACGAGAAATCAAACGGCGTTGTATAGATTGATAGACAGTATCGATCGAATACAAAATCCTCCCGATCCGTTCCTGCCTGGTACCTGACAAATAAAAAACGACCCAAAATGTCAGAAATTCACGTAATCATGTAATCCTAGGGCTAACAGACAGCGTAATCGTTGACCTGCTATTCCCAAATCAAGAGTACAAACTTATAAAAAAGGGAAAAAATATTCATTACCTTCAATGGCAAAAGGAATACCGCCGGCGGTGGTCGTTCCAAAGCAGTTCCCTTTCTTCCGGTGGTACTCCGATGGATATGCACAGCAGCTGAGAGCGCGTGCACTTTATAATTACTGTATATAGAAATTTCAGTTTATTTACCTTTAATGCGTGTTGAGTCCATTCCTTGTCATCTCATCCAATCATAAGATGACACGTAGTCGTTTTTTGAGAGAATTTTTGTTTTCTATTTTCCTTTGAACTTCTTCTTCATTTCAACATTTTTCTAAAATTAGAAAACATGAACCTTAAGAAGATCTTTTATTCTTTTATGCCTTCAAATCGGGATTTTGATATATTTACAGAATTTATTTTAAAAAAAGCACAGCTAAAATTACTTATGTGTTCATACTTATAAATATTTAAATTAGTAAATAAAAATATAACTAAAATATATCTTATTTAACATGTTTAAACATAAAATTAAATAAAATAAAATTTAGATATTTATTATATTAATTAGTACTAATATATAAAATAAAAGAACGGCCTAGTATCCTATAGTCCAACAAAGTCTAGGCTCTTTGTATAGAACAGCCCGACATCCTATGGCCCAAAAAGGTCTAGGCTAACTCTGTAATTCTGTATATAATTCAATAATTGTTCAATAATAGGCCGATGTCCTGTGGTGTGGCCCATTTCAACTTAAATGACAAATTGACAAGCCGCAAAAAAGAGAAGGAAACCTGGCAGGCAGTCTAGACTCTACAGATATGAATCTTGAACTTTTTTTTTTTTGAACGGCAAAAGGACGACAAGCAACATGCTTCGGCTCGGCCATCACATGCACTTGCACGACCATAACTATATTAAAAACGCTAGCCAGGGACTAGCCCAAAGAAGAGTACAAAGCAAAAAAAAACAGGAAAGGAACAAAACAAACCAGCCTGAAAGAACAAAAGCAGCCCCCTATCACCCTTTGCTATGCAATACAAGAATAAGGTGAAATAATCCAGCAGCTCCAATCTAATGCTGCGATTTCCTTACCCATCCTATGTTTGAACCAGAAGAACGAGTAAGCTTGTATCTGATTGAAAACCAATACATCATTTCCTTTGCTTTTCGAGAAGACAATGTCGTTCCGGTGCTTCCACAGCAACCATAGGTATACGTATATTGTTGTCGTAAACACCTTCATTGTTTTGGAATCAAAGTCGGATAATGAGCCCCAGTTGAGTAAGTTTGCTAATCCTTCGATCACCTGAGTGTTCGTACCCCACCAGACGCCTATCATGCCTAATATCTTCCTACTGAAACTGCATCGCGCGAATAAATGGTTTTCTGTTTCATCAACATCTCCACATAGGGGGCATAAGCTAGATAGTAGTATCATGCCTCGTTTCTGGAGGTTACTTTTTGAAGGCAGACGATTTAAAACAGCCCTCCATGCATGTATATTGACCTTGAGCGGTATCCAATTACACCAAAAAAAATCAAAATTACTGATCTTTTTTAGCGTCAGGTCATCGTAGGCAGACCTCAGGGAAGACACCGAAAAAATTCCCTATTTTTCCAAAGCCCAAACAGTGTTGTTCAAGATATTATCACTTGTTTGATTCACTTGAAACCATTCGTTTATTGGGATATTGACCTTGTCCATATCTTTGAATATTTTAAGGATACTTCTCCAAAGCCCCGGGTTTTTACCATGAGAACTTGTGCCCGTAATACCCCCATCGCTTCCATGGATTGCTTGAATCACCAGATTCCACAGCCCACTTTGAGAGCTTTTAAAACGCCATATCCATTTCATGAGAAGATCCAAGTTGAGTGCCTTGAGACTTCCGACCCCAAGACCCCCATTCTTCTTACTGTTAAGCACAATACTCCAATCAATCCAATGTATTTTCCGTTCCCCTTCTTTTGATCCTCAGAAAAAATTAGATCGTATACTTTCTAGTTTATTTAGAACTTTAACGGGAGCTCTAAAAAGGGAAAAGAAATAGTTTCCCAAACTTCCAAGAACCGATTTCAAAAGAGTAAGCTTCCCACCTGATGAGAGGGCTTTGGCCTTCCAACTCGACAATTTGTTATAAAATTTCTCCAGGATAGGAGACCACGACTCCATCTTGTTCAACGAAGCACCGATAGGAAAGCCTAAGTAGGAGAATGGAATCTTGCCTACATTGCATTGTGCCTTAGCTGCCAGATTTTCAATCTCAACTTGTTTAACTCCAAGGCCTGTCAAGCTACTCTTCTTGAGGTTTATTTGCAGCCCTGAAGAAAGAAAAAAGCAACGTAAAATTCTTATAAGATTAGAGAGATTTAATTCCGACCAATTACCAATCACAATTGTGTCGTCAGCGTATTGAAGGTGGGACACAATCGGCCCGTTCTGAGGTAGTTGTATGCCATGAAAAACTCCCAAAGTGCACGCTTCCTTCATGGCAATATTAAACGACTCCGCTGCAATGACGAAAAGGAAAAGGGCCATCGGGTCTCCTTGTCTCACGCCCTTGCCCATTCTGAACTCCGGAGTAGGGACCCCGTTGATGAGAATAGATACAGAGGCCGTCGTTAGACAACCATTGATCCATTGACGCCATTTTATGCCAAAACCCATTTGCATCATAACTTCGTCAAGATGTCTTTTCATTTGCCATTTTATGCCAAAACCCATCTGAATCTTGAACTAACGTATTATATATATTGGGTTTTAATTCAGACACCCCACTCTATGGATCAAACTACCCCAATCTAGTATAATTATAAGGTAATAATACATTATAATCGTTTATGATTGGATAATAGTTTTCTTTTTTTTATAAATCTTTTTAATTCTGACATGTCAATATCTTTAATTACTTTTTAGACTTCCTATAAAATTTCTCTTATTTCAAATCACACATATACACAACTCTTCTCTCTCTTCAATATTAATCATGGATAACCTTGTTTCACTGCCATAAAAAACCCAACCACACTCCGGCGAACTAATCCGGCCAAGATTTTCTTCAAACACACACATGAAAATCACAAACCCAGATCTTTAAACACGAAGGCGAAGACGGTGATGTTAGCAGTGGTGCGGCGGATCAAGCTCCGGTCACCTATATCCCACAGCAATTTAAACCCAACCACCATAGAAAATTCCGTTCACCTCTTTAGAACTCCGGTACCGTCAATGAGCGGAACTTAACATATTCAAATAAAACACAAGATCTTCACAAAACACACCCACCTTACTTGCTGGAGAGACTAGCGAAGAAAGAAATAGAAAACGAGACGGATTGCGATGAGGGGACGGCGGGGTCAGAGAGAGCGCAACGAGTTGGCGGTGGCGGTAGTCCGGCGAAACTGCCGTCGGGGGAGAGGGGGGTAAACCAGAGGGGGAAGAGAGAGACTTGAGAGAGAGAGAGAGAGTGTTTATAAAGTGAGAGAGAGAGAGTGTTTGTTTATGGGGAAGATAAAGGGTTTATGGGGAAATGGTAAATGATAAATGGTAAATGGAGAGAGAGAGAGTGACAGGTAATATTTTTGAATAATAATTTTATTCTAATCCTTTTCTTATTATACATGAACAAACTACAAAATAATATGAATAAATAAAGGGATATCGGATATGTGTTTATTTTATTAGTATTTGTCATGTATATATAATATTAGCATTTTGTCATATATAATAAAAAGACATCTGAAATAGGATCTAACATTAATAACTTCATTAAAATTCTACGATAACACTTCATTGGTTTCTTTGCCGAGTTCTCCACGTACATGAGTTTTTAGTAGCGACTATACGATGAGTTTCTAAATGATCATTTTCCTTTGTATTGCTTCAATCCAAACACATGTAAATATCGAGTTTTTATAAGATTTGACTTGTTTACGACTCTAAATAATATAAAAGAATAAAAAGCAAGGTTTTAAGTAATAATAAAAAAATAAAAGAAGTAAAGTAATTTGATAAGCAAAAAATAAAAAGATTAGTTAAAAAATTAAATAAGAAAAAATATAAAAATTAATTAAATAAGAAAAAATAAAAAAATAAGTAATTAAATAATTTATCAATCTACATATACCTTTTTTAATTTTATGTCGAATATTTTAAAAGATTAAAAGATTAAAAAATAAAAGATAAAGACAAAGTAATAATTAAATAATAAAAGTAAGAAAACATGATTAGCTTATCATTATAAGATTGATGTGGGTGTTGAAAAAATTAAGATAAATGGTGTAGATTGGGGTGTCTCTATATATTAAGAGAGATGATATATTCTCTTACTTTATTCTCCTACTTATCCTCCTACTTATAAGATCAACACAAGTGTCACAATTAATGGATGAGATCAAGAAAGAGAATTAGTGATGTCCATATGTCATGTTGTGATGAGTAGGGGGATGAAGTAGGAGGAAAAAATAGAAGGTTATATCATTTTTGATATATTAAACATTTAGCAATAAGGATGAATAATAATTTTCCTACTAAACTGTTATATATTTTAAGCAATAAAATATAAACAAAATGCTCTTTTCCTCAAGAGGTTGTTTACTTTTTACTTTTATTTTTCACGCAACTCTGGTAGGATTTTATTGTTATTTTATTTAAAGAATTAATTTTATATTTTTAGTTTTTTATTATAACTTTTAAGGTACAACTAGCGGTATAAAAATAACTATATATTTGTGACCTTTTTATTTGTATTTATATTTTCATATAAAATTTATCGTAAAATTATATTTATGTAAGAAATGCATTTTCGGTAATGTAATATTAAAAAGTACATTTCTATTAATAGCTATTATATTATTAATATATAGATAAATTTGGACCAAACATTATACATTAAAACTTGTGAGAGAGAGAGAGAGAGAGAGAGCGATAGCAAGAGAGAAATATGATATATTAGATTTCACCCTAAAACCCCGCCATAACGTGCGGGTAAAAGACATCACGTTATACAACATACGTCTCTCTAGGACATAAAATGTGCAGCCTAGATTGCATCACCCGGAACTTAGAATGCTAGTTTATTGTGTATCCTTCCTTCGGTTGAAAACTTTTAAAGGAAATTATGTAAGAAAAACTTATATGGAGTAATATGTGTTGTAAAGTTCTCGTTGTACTTTTTATCATCTTGCTAGGTTATTTTTAAAAATCTGACGGCTCTTCATGTAACCTTTCATAACTTGTCCAGAAATCTTGAACTACTGCTTGACATAGTAAAAACAATTTTATTAGGAAGCAACTCAATTCTCGGCACTATCCCATATTCCAACTATAGATTACTTAGATGCCCCATTTCAGTCAGATTTTAGAAACCCTTTAATCATTAAATGTTAGTAGTTAAGTCCCCCCTTGCAAGTTTTATCATTTAATTCAAAACATTTTAATGTTTTTCACTATATAAGTCATGACAGATTTATCACGAAAAGTGATAAGTAATTATGTTAGTTATCATGAAACCATCTTAAATTCTTTGACTAAAACAATACTATTTCACATATGCAAATCCTATCATAGTATACCAATCAAAACTCATACATTAATTAATTCATGCAACACGCAAATTCTTTGATAGAGTTCAAGTCATTAAAAAAACCAAAAACAAACACCCATAAAAGAAACTGTCTGGTTTTTTTCAAGAACAGAGTAACAAGAATTTCTAACTTTATATGAGGTTTACACTAGGATTGTTCATGGATGGTTAACCAAACATAAGGTTAACCGAGAACCGGTTAACCGGAGTATTGATTCGTAACTTCATGAACCTAAACCTAAACTCAAACCCTGTTAACCGATAAATTGGTTTACCGGTTTTTTCGGTTCGGTTTTCCGGATAACCAATTAACTATTTTAAACTACTAAATATATTTCTAAAAGAAAAGGTTTCAAAATTTAATATTCATATCTCAATTTGAACAAGGCTTAAATTTAAAATTTATAAAACATTACGAATTATGTTATTTATGTAGCAACTAATTATGACATAAAATTTATTTTGAATAAAAACAAGACTAAAATAAAGCGAGAAGTAAATAAATAGTAAATAATAAGATATAATATATAGTTGACTCGTAAACTTAATTAATACATAAATATGCTAATATTAATATTGAAAAATGAAATATAGCTATTGACTTTGGGTAACAATTCGTTATGAGTGGATAATTATCTTATGTGAATATTGATTAATTTGTTGTATTAATAAACATAAGAACTAAAATTTGAATTTTTTAAATTCGGTTTTTTGGTTAACCGTCCGTCTCTTAACTCATGAGCCATAACCAAACCGAATAACTGAAATTTTTCTAGATTCGGTAAACCAAACCAAAAAATTTAACATATTTGATTTGATTAAGCTAGATTTCATACGATTTTTAGATTCGATTTTTCGGTTTTGAATATTTTGAACATTCCTAGCTTACACTTTCTCCTTTCCTGTAGAAGGGCTTAACTTTTCTTCCTATTAATATAGGTTAATAGCTAGCTTCATAAATTTTGAATATTTTTTAACATGAAAATTACATTATATATTAATAGTCCAAATTAAACATGATAAGACATGTATTTATGAATTATGTGTAATACCGTTGTTGTTAATATGTTCAAATTGAATTTAAGATTTATTTTATTTTACAATTTTATTTAGCTAAAAAATATCGATTCTTGAACAAAATTTACAAGTATAAGATCTTACATAGGATCTTAACATTGACTATAGTTTCATAAGATTTCGATTCAATTTGATCATGCTTGGCTTGAATTAAGGTGTTAGATATTTACATATGAGCTCGTTTGTTAATATAAAGTAAAAGCGCAAATGACGAAATAACTAATTAAGTGACGGAAAAAATTACACTCATAAAGTTCTTGAGGTCATTTTTCTTAAATTTAAATTCATAAGATCATTATTGCTATCATGTATAAACTTTGAATCTTACATTAATTTTTCATAATTTTAACAATGGTGGTATTAAGATTTCAGTTCAATCTGATCATGCTTGGCTTGAATTAGTGAGTTAAATATTTACATATGAGCTAATTTCTTGATAAAAAATATAAATAGAAATGAAATAACTAAGTAAATGACAAATAAAGTAATTTTAGAAAGACATTTAATATCATGTATGCGTGTGTAGTATTACATAACATGATATTATAGGACGAGAATCAAGAAATTTACGTTTGATGAATCTGATCTATCACCGTCACCGGAGCACTATCCAGATATTGTCGAAATTTCAAACACAACTCTTCCCAAAATACATTGTCGCGAAAAGTATAATAATCTCCATTCTAATTTAGTTTAGCATAAAAGCACTTTAGTATTCAACGATGAGGAAAACGAATAAATTCTTAGTCTTGTTTTTATATTTATTAGTTTAACTTCTAATCTTAAATTCTTTATGAAATGTTTAATTAAATAAAAAATTAGTGGTTATTTAATTTTTGACTGT
Source organism: Pulicaria dysenterica (assembly GCA_947179395.2). Lineage (NCBI taxonomy): Eukaryota > Viridiplantae > Streptophyta > Magnoliopsida > Asterales > Asteraceae > Pulicaria > Pulicaria dysenterica. The sequence continues at coordinate 106,082,888 of OX359288.1, read as the reverse complement.
TTACGTTTTATATTTTTATTTAGTTCGTAATTTAATTAATGTTTGTTAAATAAATTAAATTAAGTATTAAAAATAAATTAAAAAAAGTTTAAAGGGTGTGAAGTATATATAGTACTAATGTTTAAGTATAACTGAACATAGAGTGTGTTATGCTTATTAAACACTAATGTGACTTAAAATATGAGATGCTTTATATGGAATACACCTCATATTCTAATACATGACTATTAATAAAACCTCTATTAAGTGGTATTGTTTTATTGCTATCATGTATAAACATTGAATCTTACATTAAACTATCATAAGTTTACCATCTATACCTACTGGAGTACTGGTGTGTGTGTGTGTATTTAGGATTGGAAGCCAGATAACAAAAGAATATTCGCTAATTGCTACTTGCTAAGTTGCTGCTAGAATAAAATGTATACTTGGGCCAGGCCCATGGGTTTACTTTTTTCAGAAGTGAAAAATGGCAAACTTTTTCTAATAAAATTTTAAAAAGTGAAAGTAAACAAGCAGTCGTTAAGTCACGAAGTATGTAAATTGTTTATCTCTGAACAATATTTAATTGTCAGTAGTTATGAAATCACACTACTCTTTTAAGGTTAAATAGAAAAAGAAAAAAAAAACTAGTTGTTCAATGAGAAAAAGGGTAACGTATCTTTTAAAGAGCTTCCATCGAAAGGCTCCACAACCAATATCGAGTATGTAAATCATCAGTAACATAAAAAAAACATGAATAAAAATGTTAAGCTAAAACCCGAGGCCTTCGTGTTACACTGTATATTTGTGGTTTCTAATCACGTACCATCACGAGAACAGGTTGTACATAAAAACCGGTTTTGATGGATATATAGATCTTTGAAATGTAAAATAGTAGAAAATAATGAATTGTGATAGGAATAGATATCTAAAACCGAAATGGAAATCTATATAGAAAATTTGCTTTCCATCTTCTTCTATGTTATATAGTTTGTAGTTCGTAGCCTAGTATACAAGTATAAAATTATTTTGGTTTGTCTAGTGGTTGTTTTTTTTCAACTGAGATACTTTTCGTTTTTTGTAACTCGCAAATTTTCGAGAGGACAAACTTGTTTGTATTTTGGTTTTGTGGTATTTATTATTATTATTATTATTATTATTATTTTTGAATTACAATATGTAAATTAATTGTGTGTCAAGAATTTAGGTTATGATTGTAGTGTGTGGACTTAGAAATTCATTTAAAGTGAAAATATTTCACCCAAGATTTAAAGAACCGGTCCCACCACTCTTGCCGACACGATACTCATTTATTTATTTTTTAACATATAGATATATAAATTATCTAATTATTAACATACATTTTTCATTTTTGGGGTGTTAAATATAAAATGTCAATTCTACTAACACGTTAATCTATAAATAATAAATGGGTCGAAGTTAGCTACCAGCTACTTATTTTTTAGTTTTTTTATATATTATCCTCGTCATCATACTATTATTATTGTTTTTATATATAAATAACATTGTATGTATTCCACATACTTAACGACATACTTTGCTTAAACCATGTTTTATATATCTTTTTGCCGTTTTTTCAAATTGTCGAGGGTATAGTGGTAAAATAAATTTCTGAAAAACAAATAAGTTGGCAAATAAAGTTGAGATGATACCATATGGAATGTTTGGTTGAAAATGGTAACCTTCAACTTTAGGTTTTCGTCCAAAATTTGTGCAAGGTGGTTTTTGAGAAATTTATACACGGCAATCATATCCTCTCCATAATATTATTTGGTATCTCATTTTCTCTTTTTCTAATTAAGATTTGTTATTTCTATATCTAGATATTTTGTAAAATGATTTAAAACTAATAACAATAGTCAAATTTTGTATAATTTAATTAGTGAATTAATTAGTTTAATTGAAGTTGTAATTGAGTGTGAAACTGAAATTGTGTATATGGAGTATCTATCTATATCTATATATAAAAGGCATGCAAATTTTCTAAAAATAATCATAAATTGAGTCTCAATCAACCAATCACAACTTTCAATTTCAAAACTAATCAATTCTCAAAACAATTTTAGAAAGGTTAATGTCGATCGGAATTCAATTTAATAATCAATTAGAAGGGGGCTGGATGAAAATTATGAGGGACTTTTATAAAACATGTGAGGGTTTTTAAGAAAATATGAGGGAGTTATATAAAAATTGTATATTAATGTAATTAGTTATAAGCTTTTTATAAATTATTGTTAGTAACTTTTCATATATTTTGTTTAGAGAAAAAGTAATTATATATTTACGACCGTCTCATTTTTATCTACGTTTTGGTATAAATTTTATCGTAATATGACACTTTTTTTAAATTAGTATATTCTTAATTTTTTGTTATCCATTAATAGTAGTGAGTTGAGTGGATTTGTTGGGATTATAGTGATGAGTTGAGTGGTCAACTTAAATATGATATTCAAAGTGTTTAGTTATTGATTTTGACGTATTTTCAATCTTATTAGAAAGATGTATGCATTTTTTTATAAATATGGTTCAAAATAAGATGTATCATTAAAAGATTATATATTATATATTTAAAAATTTAAATTCAGAGATGTAAAGATATGTGTTCTTGATGGTCATAAAACTATATTATTAGTGTAGGTAGTTAGTTAGCTAAAGAAGACAGTTTCTTCTGATGATGTGTTTTGCTATGACGATTAACAAAAGTCAAGGATAGTCACTTTCAAAAGTTGGTTTATTCCTCAGGAAACTTATGTTTAAACATGGTCAATTGTATGTTGCCGTTTCACTTATTAAAAGTGAAAAAAGATTAAAAGTTTTAATTTGTGATAACAGTTGTAATGTTACAAATAAAATAACAATATGGTCTACAAAAAAGTCCTTCAAAAAATTTAGTTATTTTTTTGTTAAGCATTATGACATATGTAAGTTTACAGTGTTATTTCATTTATTTCATTATTTTTATTATGAGTTGTAATATATGAAGCTGAGAAAATAGTGGGGTTTTCCTAATATTGTGTTGGGGGGGGGGGGGGGGGGGGGGGGGGGGGGGGAAGTTAAGATGTTCACATATTGCATGTGGGCACTGCTACATGAAACTTTCTTGTTGCTTCTACTTGAATAAACCTTTATAGTAACCAAGTCAATTAACATATATTCACAAATAATGCCTAGAGTTTTAACCATTTAAATTGAAGTAGGGTTTTTTCACATTGATGTAATGATGTATAAACTGGATATATAACTGGATTCACTCTTTAGATGTTCAAAGATTTGTGTATATACTTATAAAGAACAAATCTTATATCAATCCTTAAGGAATATTACTTTCTATATAATTTGGTTGTCTTGTGAAAAAATATTATTGTTAATATTCAACTTCAAGTTATCAAAATTTTAAAATATATCTAAAACCACGATCAATTATTTTAGTTTTTTTCCAGAACTATATAAGAATTAGAGCGAGTTAATACCGGTTCGGTCCAATAAATTTCAGCTTAATTCTCTAATTTTGTCGATCCTTCTTATAAATGTATATGTCCTAACTAATTAATGGGTTGTGTGTTATTAGATCTAAAATCCTAGATTGACGCTGGTGAATTGTGGTGTCCCGCTAAATGTACATTTGTTTAAACATGATTTAGTAATCTACAATACATGATAAATTGCTAGACCGGAGACGAGAAGAAGGAATATAGTGATGATCCTTGAGCCAGATGCAAAAACAAAAAACTTGTTAAAGGTATTATGGGATAGACCTTTGTAATAAGTTGACACTTCAGTATATATATCATTTGATCAAAATAAATAATAATCTAGTACTATATGGTGGGGATGAGCGCGGTTCCAAAACCGGACCGAACCCGATTGGAACCGAACCCGAAAATGGCTAAAAAGAAGAATCGAGAACCGCACCGTTTTAGTATAAGCGGTTCCGGTTCCGGTCCGGTTCTTTGGTTCAAAAACCCGCAAAACCCGAAAAATTTTGATACCTCCATTAAAACTTTCTATATCTAAGATTTCATGCTACAAATTTACATGCAAAAAAAATATAAACCAAGTTTGGTTAACGTATGACAATTGTTGTAACTTTAGAGAATTTATATATCATATTATGACGTCTAATCCATGATTCCGTGGACAAAGAGAAAAACCAAATTTCCAACAACTTTTATCGATTCATTATACCAACGAATTTGGATTTGAAATCATGGATTGTAAAGTGATAAACAACTAAGTAATTTTTCTAACATTACTCGTTCTTTTTGAAACCTGAATGTACAACAGAATAACAAGTTAACAACTAAGCAAGCCATCACATATCACTGTGATATCATGGATTGTCATTATAAAGTGGTATCATGGATTGTAAGCTGCTAATTAACTAAAAGTGATTATAATAACATTTGACCTTGTTTAAGAAAAACATTAAAAGAGATGAGTGATTATGAAGATCAAATACAAACTTACTTGAGTATCTTCCATGCTCGAGGGATCCCAATTGTCCATCAATGAATCAATGATGATGAGAGGATTAGGGATGACGAAAACTTGAAGAAATATTAGGGAGGGTAGAAGTCGACGCAGGTTTAGGAGGGACGAAGTGACTAACGCAAGAGGGTGGGAGGGTAGAAGTCGACGCAAGTTTAGGAGAGTTTCTTGTTTATTAAGGATAAGATTATTTGAAATCTCTAATTAAAGTGTGACTTGCCTTTTAATATTCCGGTCCGGTTCCGGGTAAAAAACCGATTTTATTGGAACCGGAACCGAAAGAACCGTGCCCGAAAAAACAGAAAAGCTGGAACCGAGAACCGCCCCGCTTATGTACAATTCGGTTCGGTTTTGGGCCGGTTCGGTTCGGTCCATACGGTTAATATGCTCATCCCTACTATATGGTATATTAGAAGTATCATAAGGTTGTAGAATCATGTCTCGTATTAAATTTAAAAAATATATAAATTTAGGAAGTGTGTACATGTTGTTCGGTGATTATTATATAGAGTTTTCTAACAATCATAACTATATCACATCAATTATATCATGATTTGTGTAGTATTAACCTTTAGCACTTTCATAAATTATGCAAATGGTATATTCTGTTATTGACAAATGTTCGTGCGAAAACTATTGTTAGCGCGAGAACCGCGAGAACCAATCCAAGCAGTCCAATTGCCCCTCCTTCAATGTCATTGCCCACCCATGAATTCCTCACATGCACCATGCCACACTCTATCCCTCCACGCTCTCCATCCATGATATTTCCCATATCCAAGGAATGACTGAGATTGGTTCTCGCGGTTCTCGCACTAACAACGGTTCTCGAATGAACTCTCCCCTTCTGTTATTTATATTGTTTAATAAATCTTGTTTTCATATATTTGTTAATTATATGTGTACGTTCCGTAGATACAAATAATCAATGTTGGAACTCGAACATAATTACGGTCAAACATGGCATATCCTCTCATAATAATGTTAATACTATATTATCTCATATTTAGTTAAAAATAATTTATCATGTTTACTTATAAGTTTGAGAGCGGATCATATAAATAAATTTATTTTAATTTAAATTAAGTGATTCATAATTATATTTATAAGAAAACATAATAAAATTATGTTTGACTATAATATAAAAAAAATTCGCCAATTAATAGTACTCTTAAATAAAGAAATTTAGGGGACCTCCTATAAAGTTGCTCATGTACAGCTAATGCGAACAAAAAGAAGAAAAGAAATACTAAAAGTTTGACTTTTAATCATGTGTAAAGGGGATTTAGTCATTTAGAGAATATATAGCATGTAACAATTATGGACCACCACGAAGCCAAGGTCCACTCTAACAAGGTGATGATGTTCGCTAGGGAGAATATTTTGGCAAAACAATTTATAGAGTTTTAAGTTTCTTAACAAATTTGAATAAACTAGCTTAACATATACAAAACAAGAATGATTAAATATAATTTTAAATATTTATGATGTTAAATAGTATTAATATATAGTATAATAATTGTATATATACACATGGATATAAAATATCTTAAAAGAGGGTAAATCAATAAAAAAATTAGAAATTCATGCATAACATCATCATTAATTTTTTTACAGAACCTTTTGTATAAGATAAATTTGATTTTTTTTTAATTTAAATGGATTGGTATACGTTTTTACATAAATACCATAAAAATAAATGGATATATCTACTAAATGATTTAAATAAATATTTTTTTAAAGATATTTAAGTGTTAACAAAAAATCATCTAAAAAAGACGTTTGAGAAAGGACTTATTTCTAAGCTATTTGATGAAATAAAAAGAGATAATAAAAAAGTCTAAAAAGTGATATCATAACCTTTGTCACTCAATATATATTAAAAAAATTGATTTTAGTTAAATCACTTGACATAAACAATTGATTTTGTTTGGAAAATTACTGTTAGAAACAATATATATATAGGGGAGGGTTCATGCGAGAACCGTTGTTAGTGCGAGAACCGCGAGAACCAATCTCAGCCGTTCCTTGGATATGGGAAGTTAAACGGATGGAGAGCGTGGAGGGATAGGGTGTGGCAAGGTGCATGTGAGGAATTCATGGGTGGGCAATGACATTGAAGGAGGAGGAATTAGACGGCTTAGATTGGTTCTCGCGGTTCTCGCGCTAACAACGGTTCTCGCATGAACTTTTATCTATATATATATATATATATATATATATATATATTAACGAGTTAGAGGTAACCCGTGCAGACGTGCATTACAGCTAGAAACAAAAAATAAGAAAGAATAATACAAAAAGTGAATGTTTAAATACAGGTATTTAAATTAAATCGGTTAAAATGTAAAAAATTAGAATTCAATATGTTAAAATTTTATTTTAAAATATTGTTAGCATATTATATAAAAAACGCATTTGATATTAATAATCTGAACAACTGGACCAAAAAGTAAAACAAAAACCTAAAAAATAAAAAAATTTGTTCTAAGCTAAAACCAATAAAAAAGAGGTGAAAAAAAAGAAAACCATTTACTCTTAGTGAGATATCATAAATTTAAAAAAATATCTAAACGTGCTTGCACCTATATACACAAAAAAATGGATCAAAAATTAGCACTAGCATTAAAAGTTAAGGAATAACATGTTTTACATAGTAGACCAGTTCATGTTTAAATTTTAAAAAAGAATTAATGAGTTTTATATGACAGTCATAAAACATAAATCAAATAAAGTAGGAGTAAGTATACTTTTTTAAAAAGGCTTATACATAAGTTATAGAGGTTTAACTATCATGTCGATTGTCAAATCATCCAAGATTAATACTTCAAACTTATTGTGTGAAAAAGTTAAAAGAATTTCCTATATGGATGATCTATCCATAAGAACTTTTGTCATGAACTAAGTTCAAATGCCAGTTGGGTTATAGCCCACTGGTAAGTGGTTAGACACTTTGGTGTTTGACCAAAGGTCAAGGGTTCGAGTCTCGTTGTGGACAAAAAATGTGTAAATTAGAAAAAAGGTGTAGATTAGAGAGTGTGTACGTTCCGCAGTTAAAAAAAAGAACTAAGTTCAAATAACTAATGTTGTATAAGAAGTTATTTATTGTTGCTAACATGAATTAAGTTTAAATAAAAAAAAATTATGATACAGAATGTAAGAAGAAATCGGGGAAGGACATGTGTACAACAGTAAATTTGAAGCTTAAAAAAATTGACTCTCCTTTGTATCTTAAACAACCCACGTAAGTAAGTAACCCTTGTATACGTTCTTTTTTCTCGCCGCCATCCCCTCCAAACCCCTCCCACTCCCGTCGATCATCGCCGCCATCCCCCTCAAAAAATCCTCCCGCTCCGACGCCCGCTCAACTCTGCGTAGTCCCCGTCGCCTTCGCTGCTCTGTGTAGTCCCTACCAATTGCGTTGTCGTCGCCTTCGGGTTCCGACGCAGTTGTTGCTCCGTTGGCGGCGTTGCGTTGCCGTCGCATCCACTGCTCTTCGATTTAATTGTGCATCATCTCTGGATTCAAGACAACGCCACCAGTCCTTTGATTGTTGTGACCACTGGTGCACAAATTGATTTTTAGGGTTGTGCATCTTATGTATCAGGTACTGCATTCATTAATTTTGTATGTATCATTCTTAAAACTGTTTATTAGTTGTTGATTTTGTTGGATTGTTCATCATGATTTTGGGCTTTTCTTCGTAAATCAATTTTGTAGAAGGAACCATGCATCAAATATTTGTAATCGGTGTATAAAAATGGTTGTACTTTATGCATCAAATGTATTTTTTGTAAATCAAAGGTTTGTATTGTTTGCATTATGTTGTTGTAAATTGTGAATCAAATGTCACGGTGGCCTAAGATTTGGCGGGAACAGTTGATTTGGATGACATGTTTTACTCTGTCCCTTTCTTTTTGCTTTTTGAATTTACCATATTAATTTTTATATTTTTTTAATTTGAAAAACTTTGGTTAAAATGATTACTCTTTTTGTTTGACTTCTACGTATATCATATGGTTCAGATTTCACCTAAAATGTAGTAGGTTTTTTTCATTGTAGTAGATCCCTACCTTGCTAACGCCTCTAACTACTTTTTTGTTTGGATCCAATGTCACTTGTATAATTCCCCTAGGTGTTCTGCTAAGGTTATCAACTTTGAGGGACCATTGTTTGGGAGAGTTTCTTCATTTTATGAATTTTATAAATGTACTACGCCAATTATAACAACCAATTATCAAGTTTTTTCTTTTGTTTGAGATCCACATAGCGAGATCCTTCAGCCCCATATGGACCAAAGAACCACGGTACAAACTGCATTGATAACGGAGACCTTAGAACTACGTTATTATGAAAAGAAGTCATTGCTCTCGTATTTCTCTGCTGATTCTAATAAATTCTCTGATACATTAATCCAGCTATACTTTTCTCCATATATAGGGCCTCAACTACTTAGACATGTGAAGAAACTATGATTAATGTTTTTTGGTTGGATTTTACCGGACAAAACAATAATATAGTATGTATATCGATAAACAAGTCTGGTTTTATAAAAACAATAACCTTATATAATCAGAGTTATAGACGAAGCGGGATCACTTTCAAAGCGATAAAACCAACTAAACTTGTAAAACCTGGAACCCTACAAAAAAAAAAACCTACAAATAAGGTTATAGAAAATACATGGTTACTCAAGATTTGTCCACCTATGATAATACCTCGCGAGCTCTTTATAGCAAAATCTAACAAATCCCGAACAAATCCGAAGCTGAGTTACTAAATATTTACTAAAAAATCGGTATTCGAATCCTAGTGAGAGGTTTCAAAATTTTGACTCTGAGAAAATTGTGTAACCAAATTTTAATGCTAAGGATCCTTATTTATTGTGTTTAAAAACCATTAAGGTTTACCATAAAATCCGATGTGTAATAAAAAACATTGATTCAAACTAAGAACATAATTATCAACCAAAATATAGTTTGAGTTATTTTTCTTGTTTACGTACAAATGTCAAAATAATCTATACTACTATATAAACCATTTAACATTCTTTCTTTTTATTAACTTTAAGTGTAATTTAATTTCAATAAGATCTTATCAATATTAATCTCGCTCACCCAATTTGTAATAATTTCAATACATCTCATAATTTATTTTAATTTTTTATTCATTTAAAATGTCATTCCGTTAACACATTCTTCCATAGCAATATATTTTTCACCCACATCAACATTATTTTCAATATATTATTATCTTTGTCTCTTCTTATTTCTTAATTAAAAATCTTTCGTATTTAATATTTTTTTAAATTAATAAAATAGTAAATTTAATAAAATGAATAGAATAAAGGGGAATGTTGAACAAAAACTATTCAATCACATTAAATCTCTATAATAATATAACATTACTTTCTTAAAAATGATATGTGTAATTCACTAGTACTCATTATCTCCGTTGATTTTAATACATGTCTTGATCTTATAAATAAGATGATAAGTAGAAAGATTTTATAAGAAGATATAATTTTCTTTAATAAAATTTTCTTTAATAAAATATAATTACGTCAATTGAATGAAACCGAATTACTCTCAAACACATCTTCATTAATTTTTTTGACCTTTACCATAACCATTACATTTGTCTTCTACCTATCTACCTTGCATTTTTATTCTCATCTGCAACAAAAGCTGAACAACAAAGCTTTCATCAAAACAACTTGGGTGAGTTCTCTCACCTTACCTTCAATTTTTTATTTTCTTGGTTTTTATAATGTTTCTATCAGTTCTATATGTTTATTCATTTTTTTGTTTATTTTTATACAGATCTTCCGCGATCTCGAATAATTTGATCTTACCGACGACCTAAAGGTGTGTTTGATTTTCGGTATTTCAAACAAAGTATATGATCATATTGGACTTTGATCTTTTGGTTTTGACGATCTTAATTTGTTTTCATATATTTGCTAAATGTTAAAAAAACATGTACACTTCAATATAAACTTGAAGTTTTTTCTTTTTCTTAACTGTTACACATGAATAAAATTCCAAAAACTATATATGATTTTAATATGATAATTCAAATATAAACGTTAGAAATCAGATCTATCTATCTGTAATTGTATTTAATTATTATAATAATCATATCTAATTATTGAATGTTGTTTACTAACCAATTTTCATCTTGCAGGTGCAACTGTGCAAGTAACATCAGGTATATCGAATTCTTAATTTGCCTTTTATTTTTGTACCTTTAAATGCTTATCTGTTTTTTTTTTATTATTATTATTTTTTTACAATCGGAGTTTACTTTTGTTACTTAGCGTTCAAATTTATCGAGTTTTTTTCCGGGAAACAAAGAGATATATTATTAAAGAGTCACAGAGGTTTAAATGTACACGATTTTAGTTTCAAAAACATCAAATTCTAAACCGAAAAAAAATATATTTTAAAACATATAGACACCGATCTTAAGCATGTTTGACTTGTCAAATTGTTATTTAATAATTATTGTCATGATAAAATCTCATAAACTTCAACCAAACCTGATTTGTTATAATTTATTTTATTAGAGGTTAATATTTAAAATAATTAATAACAAAAAGAATCTTTAAATTAAAGGTTTATAACTATTGACTTTAAGCAATCTTCTCATATTAATAAAAGGCTAATTGAAAAAAAATTATTAAACAATCAGGTTCATTTATTAAAAAGAATATTAGATCTTAGCTATTTATTCTTTTAATTTTAATTAACAAATTAATTTTAACTTTTTTAAAGTCAAGCTAAATTTTACAAATAGGTACTTATATTGAATAATAACTTGAAATGTATAATTTGTATACTATATTTTATAATATATATATACATATTTATAAATCTATATCTATATCTATATATAAAAGGCATGCAAATTTTCCAAAATTAACCATAAATTGAATCTTAATTAACCAATCACAACTTTCAATTTCAAAATTATTCAATTCTCAAAACAATTTTGAAAAGATTAAAAATCGTGGATAGGAGAAATTTGAATTCAATTTTAAATCTATTGGGAGGGGGTTGGATGGAAATTGTGAGGGGGTTTTATAAAAGATATGATGGAGTTTTAAGAAAATGTGAGGGGGTTTTATAAAAATTGTATACTAATGTAATTAATTATAAGTTGTTTATAAATTATGTTTAGTAACATATATTTTGTTTAGAGAAAAAAATAATTATATATTTACGACCGTCTCATTTTTATCTATGTTTTGGTATAAATTTTATTGTAATATGACACTTTTTTGAAATTATTATATTCTCATCGCAAAGATGATATTTCATTTACTGCATTATTTTTATTTGAAAATTCTAATATCCCAAATACACTTTCGAAATACCCGTACGTGTACGGGTCAATAAACTAGTATTCATTAATACCTAACAAACTTTTATAGACAATTCAAAGTATAATTATTGATGGTTGTAATTAATTTTAGCCTATCGACTTATATTTTAATTTTTAAAATATCAAACTTTGATAAATTACTTTTATTATTTGACTAAGTCAAAATTTATCCATATATTAAAGATTGATAGTGTTTCGTAATTTGATGTTTAATATTTTAATTAATAAATTTTGATAGACTTAAAAGTTAAAATATGTTTCGAAATGTCCGAATGTATACTTTTTTATATTAATATTTAATATTAATTATTATTAAATTAACCGTATAGTACATGGGTATTTAATCTAGTCTTCTAATATATATAAAAGACTAATTAGAAAAAAATTATTAGATAATCTTGACCTTTCATTTAATAAAATACTAGATTAAATACCCGTGTCATACACGGGTTGGTTTAAAAATAATAAATGTTAAACATTATTAAAAATATTAAATAATTATAAGACGCGAAAGGTTTGAGAGTTTAAAAAATAGTGACAAAAAACGTCAACACCAAAACCAACTATGGAAGTGTCAACGCAAGAAAACAGACATGATGGCTAAAACATTGTATCATAATACGTCAACACCAAAACATTGTATCATAAGCTGTAAGGTGAAATATCTATTTGTTATACTTATAAAAAGTTTAAAATGACTATAAAATATATCAAAATGATCAAACTAAGAATTTGGATAAATATGATATTTTAAGTTTATAAGAGTAAATATGATATATAAAAATTAGGACGGTGAAATACGATATTTTAAAGTTTAATAAGGATATATATGAAATTATCTATAGTAATTATGATTTAAATCAAATAACATTGATTTCTGAATATTATAAGTAGATTGAATTTTTAATTTAAATTAAAAGTTAAAATGTAATCGTATAAAATATTAATCATTTACTCTTGGAGATATATATTATCTTGTATAGTATTTTGAATCCTACGTATAGTATTTTGAATATAGATTAAGTTTTTTTTTGAATTTAGTAATACTTTATTTATCTTGTATCTCACTACGTTATCTTATATTTAGAATTGAATTTGGATAATTTTTTTTACATATTTTTATTTATCTTATATTAGTTAGTCGTATTAGTTTAACTATAGAAAATCAAAATCAAAATTTTAGATTTAAATAAATAAACGGTTAAGATTAAATCTTTTATCAAATGAAGGGTCTAATCATCTAATAATTTTTTTCTAATTAGTCTTTTATATATATTAGATTAGATGATTTAATCTTAACCATTCATTCTTGTAATTTTAAAATTTTAAATTTGACTTTTTAGAGTCAAACTAATATGACTAATTAATATGAATTAAAGATAAATCTTAATTAAATTATAATATTTAATATAGCAGTTAAAGTAATGTTTAATCGTATATTCCCCATTGTTATACATTTAATATTTTGATTTTGATTTTAATATATTAAGATAACCTTTAATTTTAAACTTTCATTTTATTACTTATAATTATTATAACGATAATAATTGGTAACTTGTACAAAAAATACAATCACGTCTTTTGATATTATGATATCATGCTTTTATCATCACGTTAGCTTTCTTACGTCGACACTTCCATCACGTTTTAACGAATGTGAATTATTATATTCATGTCTTATAATTATTTAATATTTTTATTAGTTTTAATAATTTTCTGTTTTAAATAACCCGTGTATCATATGGGAATAACTCTAGTATATAATATAATGGTGGAAAATCAAATTATAACCGTTTTTCTGTACGAAAACCCCGAAAATTAATTTTAGCCATTGAATAAAATTAATCAACGGCTAATTCATAATTTTTTGTGACTCGTTAATGATTCATTAATGACACATTAATTAGAGATGATTTTGAAAAAATCAAGTCTAAGAAATTAATGATGGCTCAACAGGACGCAATTTATGGTTAAGTAAATGTATAACTGATTGAAATACACTTATTAATAAGTTATTAATAGTGTTACAAACAGTTTTTATGATTTTTATATGAAAAACAGTTATTGATTGAACTTCTGATATTTATGATTACAATACTAATTTACTTACTCTTTAAATTGCAATCAATATGGTTTACAACTACATATACCTCATGTGCTCTTAAGCATGCGTGTATATGACTTGTCTCTCTTGTTATATAGGAGTATCTCTTTAAGTTTTTTCTTAAATTTATATTCAATGGAAATTAGCACAAAAAGTCAAAAACGAAAAAAAGGAGAGAGAATAAAAACCCAAGGAACTTTGATTGTTATAGGTTCAATCAAATGTGATGAAAAGTATCTAGATTTTTTTATAAAAATGTAATCAAAAGGTTGCCTTTAAATTTAAAAAAATTAAAAAATTAAAAAAATTTAGCAATAGGCGAAGTCGGTGTGTCATAAATATGTCCATCTGACTATTGACTCGCCAAATTGTATGATATAACGTAGTTAATGTCTTTTATGAACATTTACTCATTTTCTTTAACAAAATTTATTTTTGGAAAAGAACAATTTAAAAGAGATATGTAATGGAATTAATTCTTTTTTTTTTTTTTGTTATTTGAGTTGTTTTAAGGACACAAGATAAATTGGAATTATATATATAACATCAGTGAACAGTAACCCTCATTTTTCGTTATATATATTTAAAACAAACCATAATAATAGTGATGCCTCTTAGCTTGGTGGAAAACCACTTTGCTTCCAAGCGTTACGTCCCATGTTCAACTCTTAGCTTTGACTTTTTTTTTTCTCACCGCCTTGCCTTTTGAAATTACTTTTCCATATTTTTTCTTTTGTGCAGCTTGAAATTTTCAATATAGTTCAAAGTTTTTGTGTAGTCCTGAGAGACAAATCTCAGCCATATGATAAAAAAAAAGACAAATGCCCACCAGCACCTCGGGACACCACCACTGCCGCCGACCACCACCTCTGGCCACCCCAATCACATGTGATTGAAGCACAGTCACATGTGATTACCGCCAACCACCACCACCGACCACCACCTCCGTCCACCACCACAACCGCCGACCACCACCTCCGGCCGCCGCAATCACATGTGATTGCACACCGCCAACCACCAACACCGACCATCACCTCCGGCGACCCAATCACATGTGATTGAAGCCACAATCACATGTGATTGCACACCGCCAACCACCACCATCGACCATCACCTCCGGACACCACCACAGCCGCCGACTACCACCTCCGGCCGCCGCAATCACATGTGATTGAAGCCACAATCACATGTGATTGCACACCGCCAACCACCACCACCGACCATCACCTCCGGCCACCTCCTCTGGCGACGCAATCACATGTGCGCCACCACCATTAACTCCACCCGTGGTGGTCGGATTTTGCAGCGGCGGCCATGGTGGCCGGAGTTTGCTCGATTTCTCGTTAATGGAGGATCGTGAGGACGATCAGGCTCCATAGTCTTGTAGGGGAGTCAAAACCGATCACCCTCACCAAAAATCACGATGATCCGACGGTGGGATCACCGGAAAACGGTTTGTTGATCGTGTGGCTGAGATTCGTCCCTCATGACTATACAAAAAAGATGGACTGTATTGAATACAACTCTTTGTGCAACTCCATTTAGTTATTATTAATATTATATAATGCGTTTGTTGTTTATTCCTTAATATCTATTATAAATGTTTTGTATTATAATACTATTTATCTAAAATGTATTTTTTAAATTAACAATATTAAGAAATATATTATGTTTAATAAACATCATATTAAATAATATTAAAATTTCACCGTATTTTGAATCACCAATGTTTAAAAACATTTCAGTTTATTTTAAATATTAGTTTTTATATTTTTCTTTTTTTTCTTTTTCCTTTCTTGATATGTCTAATGTTTTTTCAAATTTCTTTATTTTTCAATTAGAAAATAGTACTCGATATCTACAAATGACCTCTTTAAATTTTCAAGTAATCTAATTGAGCAACATTTTTTGTTTTATGTTTTACTAAAAAAAAATTTATAATTTTTTTAATATCGTAATACAAAAAAATTAAACTTTTATAGTCTACATCCTTTTTATTCATATATGGATAAAAAATTTATTATATTTGCTACCATCGTAATGTTAAAAAAATACATTTAATTCAGTAAACATCAAATTACATTCAAACTTATATCAAAATATAGTTAAAAGGGTTCAAGTATACATTTAGATTTTTACCAAACATTAATTTTAAAACTTATAAAAGAAAACATAAGAAATAAGTAAACTAAAAAAATAACAAAATATATAAACTAAAAGCTCTAAACAATAGTTTTAGCCCATAGCGAAGCACGGGTATATAAAAACTCGGTACAAGTAATTTATAGTTTTAAATAATATTTATTTTCTTTTACAAAATTTATATCGAGTATTTTTTTTATGTTTTTTCTAATATGTTTAGAAGTAATATGAGGATTGAGAGTGAGGGTCCATGAAAGGGGTATGAATAAGGGAGTTTTTGACTAAAATAGGGTTATCAAAATTTTTTTTTACCAAACTATGATTGTTTAGAACATATTTACCAAATTAAGGTTATATATCCAAACACCCTCTTAAAATCCCATCTACACCCATTAAACATCCCAAATCCACTCCATTCCCCCTCCCAGTTCCCAAACACCCTCAAAACCCTCTCAAATCTCTCTCTTAATATCAGTAACCACCACACAGCCGCTCACCCTTGCCGCCGCCCACCACACTGCCACCGCACCTCTGCCGCCGGCTACATCGCTACCTCACACTCGCCGACCGGACACCACCGCTGTCTCACACCCGCTGACAGCCACCGTTGCCACCTCAAACCCGTCGACAAGCATTTTGCTTCACCCCCGTCGACGAAGACAACAGAAAGGCGGTGATGTATCGGTGAAAACAGAAGGCCGGCTACCGGTGGCTACCGGTACTACGAGTTTTTGCCGCCGGTTTTGGTGGTAGATGGCAGCCGACGAAGGTTGTTTTGAAGATGGCAGTGACCGGTGGTTAGATCTCAAGGTTATTTTGAAGATGGCGGTGACCGGTGGTTAGATCTCACGGTGACGGTTTAAGGGTGGTAACAGAGGTGGTCGGAGTTGTAGGTCGTGGTAGTGGTTCTCTGGCGACTTCGGCGGCGGCGGTTAGGGTTCCGACGGCGTCGGTTAAGGTTCCGGAGTCGGCGGCCAGATTCCGGCGAGAGCAGACGTTAGAGATTAGAGAGAGACATAGTTAAAGTGATAAATGTTGTTTGGTGTGTTTTGGAAGGGAGTTTAGGAGGGTGTTTGGATATATAACCTTAATTTGGTAAATATGTTTTAAACAACCATAGTTTGGTAAATATTTTTTTTGATAACCCTATTTTAGTCAAAAACTCGTGAATAAGGATAGAGGAAAAAACTCGTGTAGGGAAAGATTAAGATGCGTTATGATGTCATCACATGGTAAGATGACAGCCAGTAGAATTGTTTTGTTTGGGTGCATCGCACCCTATCACAAATCACACGCATCCGCACATCGTTTTGCCTTTCATTTTTTTCTTTTTTTGACTTTGACCATTTCACATGCTATTGGTGGCTTGGTGCCGCCCCTAACTCAAAAAACAAATACTCATTCTAAACAAATACTCATTCTAAAGTTATTCTTATAAATATTAATTATTCATCCA
The DNA here is from genome assembly GCA_947179395.2 of Pulicaria dysenterica. NCBI lineage: Eukaryota > Viridiplantae > Streptophyta > Magnoliopsida > Asterales > Asteraceae > Pulicaria > Pulicaria dysenterica. The sequence goes on along the minus strand of OX359288.1, from coordinate 106,065,309 downwards.
TCTCATTTTTATTGTTTAGTTTTTATTGTTTAATTTTTTTAAGTTTTACCTTAATTATTTGTGTTTATGTTATATAATACTTGATGAAAACTATATTAATAAAAATACATTTAAACACAATGCATTCATAAAGTTTGTATCAAATATTATATAACACAAACAAAAATCTTTAAGGTCAAAGTTGAAAAAGAAAAATTTTAAAAAGTCAAAAGTGGAAAACAAAAAGAGCCGGAGAGAGTATATCTTTTTATTTTTCTCTAACTTTATTTTCCTACGGGTTAAACACGAAATAATCCTTCAAGTTTCATCTGTTTTACGGTTTAACCCTCAACGTTTTTTTTAACATGTAATAACCATAATTTTCATTTAATTATGTTTTAATCCTCAAAGATTCACTTGTATTTCAGTTTAACCCTCAAAGTTTGTTTTTAAATGGCTTAACCGTAAAGTTAAGTTTGGTTTTTGTTTAAATCCTTCAAGTTTTAGTTTAATTACGATTTCTCCCACTTAAGGATTAAAACATTGAGGATCAAACCGAAATACAAGTGATAATTTAAGGATTAAAACATAATTTAAATTAAACATTATGGATATTGCGTGTTAAATTTTTTTTTGAGGTTTAAACTGAAATACAAGTGAAACTTTGAGGATTAAAACATGATTTAAATGAAACATTATGGTTATTACGTGTTAAAAAATTTTGAGGGTTAAACCGTAAAACAAATGAAACTTCGAGGATTATTTCATGTTTAACCCTTTTTCCTACTCGTCAAAATATATCATATGAAGTCCACTAATTTTTTACATCCTTCATTGAATTTGACATGTTGCTTTTGTGAGTTAGATGATAAGTAGGACGGAAAAGTAGAAGGATATATCACTTCTCTAATTGTAATAAGTTTTTATCGATATTTCTAAAATAATATTGTAAGCTTTAAGCTTCCGTTTGTTTCTCATTATTTGAAACAATGAAATTAAATTGAAATTAAGTTTGATGCCATATTACATTTGATAAACCTGTTTTTTAATAAAATTTATATTTTTTGAAATGTTTACACACCCTCAAGTAGTGGAGGGTCTATTCCATAAGTGAGGTGAATAGTATTTAAATCAATTCAATCCGTCGTATTCTTCAAAACAAATTGGCCAAGAGAGTCTTAAGCATTCTTTACTTAAAGTCATGTCTAACACTATATCGTTAAAACTCACTCCTTGCTCAAGTATGTTTAAACACAAAAAATACTCGTATTTCACCTACTTTAAAAGTTTTAAGCTAAAAAAAAAATTCTCTTTTTATATATGCTCTCTTGTTTTCTCTTTTCCTCTCTCACCTCTATCTCCTTCGGCATATAATTGCCGAGAAACATGTTATGATTTGATAAAAAAAAGTTGGAGAGTGGTGTTCACTTTCGGCGTTTAATGCCATACTAAATTTTTTAATTTATACAGATTTAAAAGTACTAACACGTTAAAGAAAATTAGAAAACATAGATAGGAATATAAAAGTTCGTAATAAATGATAAACATTACAGAAGTTTGAAATTCATACATAAGATTATATGTAAATTTTCTGTAGAACCTCCTTATAAACAACATTCATGGTTTTATTAGTAGGGTTGCCTTCATCATCGCAAATTAAAACTTTTAACCCCTCCTTACACTTCACTCGAGAAACGCCACATATAGCTGCCCATGAGTGAAAACGGGTCGTCTAATAAACAATCCAACATTTGATAAAGATTGACTTTGACTTTTATTTATCGTCATTGCAAAACAAACCAAGAGATGAAATTGCCTTCGTTGGAACTTGAATGGTAATGTAGGCTCTGATGAAATCAACTTCAATCTGGGAATATGAGTAATGTGACCAACATTCTTACCTGCAATTATATATATTGACACTTTGGTATTAAAGCATTTATAAAGTATATATAGAAGTTGACATCATGAGTATATATAGAAGTTAGGTAATTTGTAAGTATTAACTGTTTCTTACCTGCAATTATTTTTGCTTCAACCACATGTGAACCAAGTCGAGTAGCTTGTAATCTTGTTTCGTTGCAAAGGCCTTTAGATTGTTCAAGATTGTGAAGCACCATTACAGTCATACCAACCTTTAAAGTTAACTTGTGGTTTGAAAAACCAGATACTTTTATTGAATTTAAAGTTAACTTGTGGTTTTGCACTAACAATTGTTCTCAAATGAACCCTCCACTATATATATATATATATATATATATATATATATATATATATATATATATATATTTATATATATATATATATATATATATATATGATTATTTAATTTTTTATATTGATTGATGCACCTTTGTCTATTTTAAATGTTATATATTTTTATATAAATTTATCTTAAATAAAACAAAATTAAAAAAAAAAAAATTTTAATACTTTTTATCGAAAGCCCGAGGAATCAAATATTATATCGACTGTGATACGTAGATACAATAAATATAAAAAAGATATAAATTTTTTTTATGAATAACCTACCCACTACTATTAATGGATAACAAACAATTAAAAATATACTACTTTAAAAAAGTGTCATATTACAATAAAATTTATACCAAAACGTAGATAAAAATGAGACCGTCGCAAATATATAATTTTTATTTCTCTAAACAAATTATATAATAAGTTATTAAACATATTTTATAAACAACCTATAATTAATTATATCAATATACAATTTTTATAAGACCCCCTCACATTTTCATAAAAGCTCATAACATATTTTATAAAACCCTCTCAGAATTTTCACAATGCTCCCATTCCAATTCGTTTAAATTTTGAATTCAAATGGAAAAACCCAGGGAATCGAGGCTTACGATTTTTGGCATTTTGACGTAATCATCAGGCATTTTTCGTTTTTTTTTAATTTTTTTTAAATCAAGAGTTATGATTGGTGAAGAATTTTTAGAAAAAGGAAGAAACCATTTTCTTTTAATTAGAATATAAGATAAGATAGGCAAACCAATGGGATACTTAAGATACTCTATTCGCATTTTTTTTCATCATATAACAACGGCACGTAATCTTGTAGGATTAATACTAAGAGACATATGATGTAGATATTTGTAGATTTATTAGCGAGTTTATTGATAAAAAAGTATTTTTTTTCCACTCATTAATGCCTTAAATGGTGTATTCAATTTGTTCTGGCACAAAAAAAAGCAACATATGTATGGAATAATTAACCGAAATTCAATGTGTAATTACACAACGTTAAAGGAAAAAAACCTTATAAAAATAAAATATTTACCATTTACATTACAATAATATTGTGTTAATCCTTTTTCTACGCTTATATATATATATATATATATATATATATATATATATATATATATATATATAGTATTCTAACTGTATGATTTTTTTTATTATTATTATTATAACATGTTGCTTGTAATGTGCTCTTCCTCACCCTTTTTCTAATGGTTGCGGCTGATTTTAACAATCGCTTAAATTTTCGTCCTTATATGGGAAAAAGAGTAAGGTAGTAAAATGTCATTTAAGGATAAGTTACATAAGTATTAGTAGTAAATTATGTAAGCTATTATGAAACATATCAAAATTGAAGCATTTGTAGAAAATCTGGATACTACCAATCATGGTAATTTAATTAATGTATTTCTATAAAATAGTTATATATTGTAATTAACAATGTATCTTTTGGGTATAATATAGTAACTGATAAGACTATAATCAGTTATTTACTTTTCATAATAAATTAGAAATACAATCAAATTCATTTTATCTTTATACATAAACGTTTTAATTTTCACTTTATTCAACTAATGTTTATTAAAGGTTTGTAATTTTATACTGACAAGTTTATTTTTAATAAACTTATATAAATATAATCATATTTATAAGTCTTTAATAAGTTAAAAACAATCACCATCTTAACCAATGGTTTTTGATATGTTGTTTGTTGTTTGGTTATTATATAAACTGGCAAAAACTAGTATTGCATATTTAAATAGTTATACTTCAGCTAACAATCAAAGTAATTGTAAAGAATAATTAGTTAAAGCATGTTAAAACTTTTCTAATCACCCACCTTAAATCTTTGCCATCATCATCTTTTAATATTTAAACTTACGTAAATATTATTATTATTATTATTATTATTATTATTATTATTATTATTATTATTATTATTATTATTAAAAAAGGTGGAGTTAAAGTTGGCAAGTAAATATACTTTTCTCCCATAAAGTCGTAGTGTAAATGCTATCATTCAAAACCTACACAAGTTATCCTTTTACGGATATACTTTCTAATGAAATAAAGAATATATAGTATATACTTTCTTTTTTACACATCCATAATTACTCATCGCACCCTTTTACTTATGTTAAATACTTTATTATTCTACTATATTAATCCATATGTATATAAGAAGGTTATTATAAGAATGATTATTTAGGTAAAAATCAGAGAAGAATATGTCATTAATTAGATGTTGATCTATTAGGTTTAACGGTCGTAATCAACAGTCGCAATTCATATTAAATTTGGGGGCATTTATAAACCATCCGTTCAAATCAAAGACTAAAATTAAGTCTCTCATTCTCACATACATATACATTCTTATTTGAACCTTCCGAGTATATAAATATATTATATAATAGATATGTATTGAATTATTAATTATATAGTAACTTTGTTTATAAAACAAGGTTTAGACGAAAACATGTAAATTAAAATGCTTTTAAACACATCCACTTAAGTGCTATTTAGTAATAGGCTGATAGCATATATTAAGTGTATTAATTAATTAATACTAATAAATGTATTAGTAGGTTTTTGATGTGTTTAACATCAGGGACTAAAAATAAACAAAGATACTTTTAGAAGAGTGGTCTATGAAACATGAAGAAAATATTATATATAAAAATATAAAAAAGGGGAATACCTAGGAAAAAAAGTAAAAAACAGTTGGATTTAATCATAAATAGGAGTTCGAATTGTTGAGTGAGACGTGAACAAAGAGGGCCAAAAGGTTTTTCTTTTTCCCCGCCAGCTGTTCCGTTTCAGCAACTGTGTGTGTAGTGTGTGTGTGTGTGAAATTTTAGAGAGAGAATCTAGAGAGAGGGATAGAGATCTCCCGCCCCCAATTCCTTCGTTCTTCACCTCCCTTCTCTTTCGAATAATTCTGCATTCTCATAAACCCTAATTTAGTCTCTAAAATTAAACTCGTTTTGCATCAGTGCCGTCGAAGCACACGATCTGGTAGATTCTGATTCGGTTTATGTTCGATCTGATTTTCCGCATCTGGATCACACCGAATCCGAATCTATTACTGGTGAGTACAATTCGGATCTTTCCACTTGTGCATTGTTTTTGTTAGTTTACAATTTCATATGCTTCAATTGTTCTCGTGATCAAAATTGTCGTGTTCGTGATGTTTGATTGTGTAATTTGAATTTGTAGAATTCGCGATCGTTTCGCAATGACGGCTGGTGCTGAGGTAGTTTCTAACGATGTTGTTCGCAAGGTGGAAATTGAGGACAGGTGTGTTGCTGATTTTGATACGAGTGATCTGAACAAAGTCGGTGATGTTGCTACTGTTCACGCTAATGTCGGTGGCAACGGGAATGCCAATGTCGGTGGGGATGGGAAGGAAGATGCTGATGATTCTTCCTATGTGTTTGTCAGCGGTAGTGTTGAGGTGAGTGCTGATGATCCTGGTGATACAGGGGGTGTTAATGTTGATGATTGTGCTCCTAAATCTGATTCAAATGAAGTTGACCAATTTAAGAAGGAAGAATTAGGTATAGAACAGGGTGGGATACCTGTTGATCCGGTCGTGTTGGAAACTAATTGCATCGTTCATGAGTCTGCAACAACAAGTGATGCTGAAGTTAAAGCTGTTACACATGATGTGAATCTCGAGAATGGATCCACTGTTGATCCACCTGTGGTGCTGGAGACTGATGTCATTGCTCTTGATGCGAATGGCCATGTTGACAAGATCGCAGAAGGGGTAGTTCTTAAGAGTGCTGAAGAAGGGGTAGTTGTTAAATGCACTGAAGAAGTGGAGGGTGCTAAAAAGATCACAGATGTGGGAGCCGAAATAGATGATATTGTTTCTGGGGTTACTCCTGATCCAGAGTTCAGTCCGAACATAATCGAAAGTTATCCGGCAATAGATTTCGAGTTGGAGTATTCTACTAAGCCGTCCGAGGAATCAAGGTCTCATGTGACAATCAGTCGGTCTCCATCTACGCCTGATGTAATCAACAGCACGGATGAATCACTCTCTACCCCCTATATAGTTAGAAATACAGATTGTGAAGTGATGGTTAATAATGGGCAAGAGTCTATTAGCCCTTTGATTGACGCAGCATCTGAACATTTGGGAAGTCAAGTAAAGGTTGACGAGCCAGAATCTTGTGGAAGTCTTATAAAAGAACTAGAATGTGAAGTGTCAGTTGATGGGTCAGATACCATTGGCAGTTTAGCGGACCACCATAAATGTCCGGTATCAGTTGATGAGTTGGAATCTAGTGGTAATCATACCGACAAAGTAGAAGCAAGTATGATAGTGATGGAGTCTGAAGAGCATCAGGAATTGTTAGTTATCACCTCAGAGGTCAATGTAGAAGCTGAACCAGATCATATCTCTGGTGGTATAAAAGTCGAGAACCAGAGTGAGCCGGCATCAGCTCTTTATCCATCTAAGAACAAGAAAGCTGAAGGGACTGAAATTGAGTCTGGCATGGAATCAGAGGAGAATACAGACACAGCACTTGTTTCGTCGGAGGAAGCTGATGCTCTGGCTGAGGGGCAAGTCGAAAAGTTTGATGGGAGTTTGTTGATGGGAGAGACCCAGATTCCTGGAACGGAGGCTGATGGAAGTGTACTGTTACTGCTAAAAGCTGAGAAGGCGAAATCAGAAGACAAGGTTGAGAAGCAAGTGGAGGAAAGTTCAGAAACAGCAGTCAAAATTACTGAATCTGTAGAAATGAAGGCGAACTCTGAAGAGGAGGAGGTCAAAATAGAAGACGAGATTAATGATTCTCAAATAGTTGTTATAGACAGTGTTCAAAATGATTTGAACCTGGAGGATAACATAGAAGAATCCGCCGAAGAGGCTAACATACCATTAGACACAGAAACTGACATTGCGCCCAATAGTAAGGAGAATACAGCCTCACAGTATGAAGTCAGAAATTGCATTGATAAACCTCTAGAAGGTTTCCAATCGGAGAACAGTGTTGAAAATTCTGAAACTATTGATCAAGTGAATTCAGAATGCAATAACAGTGAGTTGCTAGTTGAGAAGGACCATGATTTCCATTCTAATCCTGATGACTTGACAGTGGTAGAGCAGAAAGTTGAAATTGTAGCTCATCTGGGTACTGAAATTGCTGGAGGTATGGGTTTTGGAACAGGGATTGAGAAGCTTGATGCATCTGGTGATGAAGAAATAGAAACTGAAGTTAGGGTTGCTCCTGTGGAATCTGTATCTCATTTGATTACGGAAGATACATCTGCTGAAAGTATGGATTATGGAACCAGGGTCGAAAATGTTATTGTCCCTGGTGATGAAGAAAAAGAAACTGAAGCTAAGGATGCTCCTGTTGAATCCTTACCTCATCTAGTTACAGTGAATATATCTGATGAAGGTATGGAAAGTGGAACTGGGGTCGAAACTGTTGTTGACCCTAATGATGAAGAAAAAGAAAGTGAAGTGAAGGGTGCTCCTGTTGGAGACGATGCCATATCTAGTTTCCATGACACAATTGTGAAGCAAGGAATGATGATTGAGTTTGGCTCAGTTGGGCGTAAAGATGCAACTCCTGTCGTACGTCATAATGATTTATTATCTGTGCCTGGTACCGACAGTGACAGTCCAGAACGAAATGTTGATGGTTCACATGGAAACAGAAACAGCGACAAAGTGTTGTCACCAGAAGTGGAAGACATGGATGGCATTCAAAATGATGAGATTCCTACCTCCTCTGTAGAGGGTTCTCTAAGTGATGCTATTGATGCACAGAATGGAGAAGCTGAGATTTTAGCGTATAACTTCTTGATTAGGATTCCTAGATTTGAAGATGAAAATTTTAGGGATCAGATTAGAAGTGCACAATTGCTGGTTGATGAGAAGACACGCATCCGAGATTCAATTCGAGCTGAGATCCAAGGAAAAAGGGTGAGAAATTATGAAATAATTTTATTACATTTTTTTCTAACAGTTTATGAAGTTTGATTCATGCTATTTGCTTGATGTTTCCTTCTACAGGCACAGTTGAAAGCTCATAATGAGGTGTATAATGCAGCAAAAATGGAAGAGACCGCAGCAAGGAGGCTAGTTAGATTGAAGCGGCAGGAAATAGACTCTGTGCAAGTTATCATTAACAGGTGGAAGAATGCAATGTCTGTTGAAGATATTGATGGCAGGGTATGATTCACCCTGTTCTCTTCCATACACAAAAGCTTCCCTATTTTGGTCATCCATTGCTACATATTCTAGAATATAGTTTTGAGTGTATGTTCTTGAAGCAGATAATCAATATGGAGCACATGATACAGCATGAAACATTGCATTTGAAAGATGAAAAACAGTTCATTCGTGAGATCAAGCAGCTTAAGAGTCTTCGAGATCAACTAGCCTTAAATATGGGAAGCCAGGAGGAAATTCGACAGGCTATAGACCAGAAAGATGAGAACGAGGAGCGTATGAAGGTATGGGTTTCTGTATCTCATTATATTATACTATTACTTAATATATATGACGTGGTGTAGATTTACCAATCACCACAATAGTTATGCTGATCTGAGATTTTAATGTAACCATAACCCTAACTTTTCTAAATTTGTATTTTCTTGGGATGAAGAGAGTAGGATGGTAAGCATATAATCGTGCTTGTAGTTTCTACATTTTAGTGCTACAACGGAACATACCTCTGAAATCTTTTAGGAAGACTTTTGTTCGAAGGAAAGGGGTGGGATAGATTCTCATATTCTGTTTGACAAATTTAGAACTTCAGAAGCATGTTGGGTTGCTCCTTCAATTCAAATGGAATTTTGTCTTACTAGAGTTCAATATTTGTTGATATCACCATTCCGCAAATGACCAAATATTGTTGCTATACTAAAATATAATTATCTTGTCATTATTATTAAAGGTGTATCCACATAACAAACAACAACTCCGATTAGGCTATAAGATCTCAATCTTTGATTCATTTTTACTATATACAGACTTTACGGAAGGAACTTGACTGCTTAAAAGACAAGGTTTCAAAAGCTGAAGCGGTTGTCAAAGCAGTGGGGAAAATATACGATGAGGAAAGTAGAAAGGAAAGAGAACTGCAAGCTCAGTTCAGATCTGCTGATGATGTGCGCCAAAAAGCATACGCTCATTTGAATAGTTTGAAGAAACTATCATATGACAAGGTTTGTTGTGACTTATTACATCATATAGCTAAGTAGCAAACAAGGATATGTTTTTAAGGCACCTAATCTTGTAGTCATGATGGACCATATATGGCAATTATCTGTATATTGTTTCTACAACTTGAATAATCAAATGATCTCTGGCATAATCTTTTGTAATGTTGTGAATTGTGCATTGGATTGAACCTTCCAAAACAGCTTTTGGATATGACATCCAGAGCTGATTTGATTTACATGCTTGGTCGATGTCATATGCCTTGGGGTTATACTAATATAGCCGCTATAAGTTGACATGCTAATATGGTAAATAAGCACACATAATGGATGCACATTCAATAAGTAAAGCATGTTATCATAAGCAAACATGAGTTTTAGTTATTCTATCATGCACTTGGATCCCTATATGAACATACATATATGGACAACATTTCTTAGTCACTGATGAATTTACGAATAAAAGTTTAGGATTACCAATATCGGAGGCTGTAAAATGGAATAAAAGATAAAGACATATCTGTATAATGGCAGTAGGATAGCTCGTCGTTTACTCTGTTTGGTGTCCTATCATATTCCCGTTCAATTTGCATAGTTACAATGCAAGGTATATAATTGTAATAGGATCCAAAAAATACTTGGTTGAAGCCCCTAAAAAGTTATGATGCTGAAATGCGTATGTAGATAATTAAATAGAAGATGGAGGGCATTAGGTGTTTTAGTTAAATGAAGTAATATTTAGCGTTATTCGAAATAATATATATTACTTCTCGTCATATAACGTGGCATTGATTTTGTAAAAGACATTGAAAAAATGTTATTATCTAACTCTATGATCACTAGGGAATGATAGTCGTCATTGATGGTTTGATATGCTCAATTTTACTGTGCATACTTGGTTTATATTGTCGCATTGATACTGTTAAACACTTAAAAAATGCCCTATTTTTATTTTTTTGATCACTAGGGAATGGTAGTCATTGTTGGATTGATATGCTCAGGTTTATGGTGCATGCTTGGTTTATTTGTGACATTGATACTGTTAAACACATTGTATTAATGCCTTTTTCTACTTTTATGATCACTAGGGAATGATAGTAGTCATTGATGGATTGATATGCTCAATTTTATGGTGCATTATTGGTCTTATCTTGCCGTGCGTATGCCATATTTTAGTTATATCTGACATTGGTTGTTTCTGTAACTAATTGTGTGCTCCTAATATTCAATTGCGAGACACCTCTCAAAAGGAAAAAAAAATAATGTATCTAGATGCTGTTGCATATAAATTGAGGACCATATTTGCCTTTTTATTGCCCTATTATTTCATGTATGTGAACCACAAAACCACATTGTTCCATAGGAAGTGTTTCTTTAATGTCAGTCATTATATTCTTTTTGAAAAGCAGCGTCAGTCATTAAATTGATTGTTTATTATGATTAGTAATTCCTTTTGAAAATTTTCACTATTATATACGAACATATTTATAGTAATATTGGTGGTTCCTGAATTAACACCTAGACACAAGCATTATATTGGAAATTTTTGATGAAGATATACCGCAGATGCTGTTGCAAGTTTAGTTGTGTAGCCTGGTGTCATAAAACGCATCAAACTAAGTACCACATACCTTGTGGTCTACTAAGAAGGTGTTTGGTTTGAGGGTATGGGTTTTATATTAGAAATCATACCCAGAAACTTAGGGACTCCCCCTACCTGCTAAAAGTGGTAGGTTTAGAAATTGATTCTAATTTCCTTCCACCCTGCTACCAAACGCATAACCATAAGGATTCCTGAGTGCAAACCAAACACCACCTAAATCTCTGGAAAGATGATGTTAATTAGGAATAGATAATCTAACCGACCAAAGCCGCTTGTGACGTAGGATTTGATGATTTGTTATACATTTAATGTGCCATGATAGACTTTCTCGAAAATGATCGAGCATGTATGAGATGCAATTTGATGTTTCATATTAACTTGCAATCAGAAGTCACATAGTTATATATACTGCACAAACATGCAACCGCTTCTGACAAAAGTCTAATTGATACTCATTATACATTTAATGTGCCATAATAGATTCTGTTGGATAATGATAAACAGCACATGCGATTTCACTCCCGAGTTTGAAATTCTTCTTAATTCCCAATATAAGTTACATATGCTAATTGCGTATATAACGAATTTTTGCTACTTGTATTTGCAGAACAGAAACTTTCGCATGTATAAGGATGATTTAATGGCAGCAAGGGATTTTGCATCACGTGGAGATAAAGATGCACTTCATCGTTTATGCGCAAATCAGGTTGTTGAAGTATTTTATTTGTTATGGTATACTTTGTAATTTTATTAACTAAAGGCAAAAAATCTTGCCTCCGCGAATAAGGCCGCATACGTAAGCACATATTTCTTTTTTGAATTAACACATGTTTTGTTGTTGTAGGTGGAGTCTTTTATGGAACAATGGAACAACAATGATGAGTTCAGGAAAGAGTATGTCAACAGGTGCAATATGAATGCAATCAGAAGACAAAGAGTCTTGGATGCAGGCCCGCTTGTTCCTGATGACGCCACACCTGTGCTGCCCACCTGTAATGTGAATGAAAAAGTTGATAAGAGTCTGGTATCTATTCCAATTCAAGTGAAGTCTGTGTCGGTGGTTTCAGATGTTGAAAAAGGAAAGAAGGCTTCATCTATTGAAAATAAGCATGCAGATAATAATTTTATTGATAAATCTATTGAGAATATATCCGACCAAAAGAATCTGACGTTGAAAGCCAAAGTTCTTGCAAAACCAACAAGCTTGGGAAGTAACGAGGAAACCGTTACTGAGGAATTCGAGAATAGAAAGGAGGAAGAGAGTACATTGACAAAAGAAGAGATTGAGTTGGCTAGAAAGGCTGAGGAATTGGAGAAGGAAGAGGCTGCAGCTAAGTTGAAAGAGCAACGCCGCTTAGAGGAGAAGGCCAAGGCAACTGAGGCACTCGAGAGGAAGAAACGAAATGCTGAAAAAGCCCAACTCAGGGCTGATCTGCGGGCTCGCAAGGAAGCTGAGCAAAAGGAGAAGGTAAGTTTTAAACATCTTTGGTGTCTGTTGTCTTTGCGTTTGGTAAATATTATATTATTGAGTTTAGAAGGGGGAAACATCAAGTATTCTAGCTGTAGGTCCTGTAATGATAACCATAACTAAAGATAAATTGAAGGATTTAGACGTGTAGTAGCAAAAGGATTTATTTCGCGCAGGTGTTAGAAAATTGTTAGTGAGCCGACCGTTTAAGAAAGTAATAGTAGATGACGTGTTAAATGTTTAATTACGTCAGTCTGTTTTTAAATGTGACCATTTCTATAACTACAAACTTGTTAAATTGACTGATTTATAATTGCAACTTACGTTTAGGTCATGTATTTTGGCAACGGCAAACTTTCAAAAACATAACTTCTTAAATGAAAATAAATTTACGTAAACTTGGCTTTTGGTAATGGTCATTTTTAAGAATCATTTCACGTTTTACATCATGTATTTGGCAACACAAACTTTGAAAGCACAGCTTATTACATGAAAGTATATTTTTGTAAATTTGACCTTTTGTAATCATCATTAAAAATTCTAAACAAACAAAAGGAAGAAAGAGAGGAGGCGCGGGGGGGGGGGGGGGGGGAGGTCAAGGAAATTGAGAGGGGTGGGAGGGTGGGGTTAGGTTAGGGAAAGAAATTTAATGGGTCAATCATTCTTGTGGTTATGATCGACTTATATTAGTAGGGTCACGAATTAAATCATGATCCAATAACTAACGAGTTAGATTATGAATTTATGATCCATTTAATTGGGCCAGGGGCAGATCAGATCATTAGCTGATCCAATCCAATTACGGCACATTGACATGACTAAGCCGTAGCAAAAGGCTCAATTTGGTAAAATTGACAATCGGTGATGAATTGATGTACATATCAGGGAACTTGAAATTTAGGATTAGTTAGAAGGTTCACTTGAAGGATCATAGTAGCTACATGGAACTGAATAGGCAATTAGTTAAGTGGAAGATGAACTTGTGATTTACTACTTTACATGACTCATAAGTCAGATTTTTGTAAAAAAATCTATGCTTTGACATTGATAAGATCCTGGCACTATTTGGATGCCTTAACTTGTGTATCTTGTTGTGATTCTTGGTATAATTATTTATTACTAGGAATTAGAAAAGACAAGCGGTGCTTTGGTATGGTACCCCATATAGATGGAAGTGTTGTACATTTATTTTCTTCTTACAAAGGCTGCTCTGCTTGTGAATACGAGATGTATGCTAGGAAATTTGGTATATATAAATTTTATAGTATACCGCAAAAAGAAAAAAAAAAGGGGGGGGGGGGGGGGGGGTAAAGCGGAAGGAATTGTTGTTATAAAATATGTCCATTAAATATTGATTGATCCTATGGACATGTTTTAGTTCATGTGTCCAGCAGACAGGTGGTAAAATTGTTCAAAACAGGTTGACCTGAAAAACTTTTTAAAAAACTTAGTATGATAATTAGTGTGTCATAACAGAAATCGTGTATTCTAGAATAATCTAAGTTTCGAATAAAATGATTGGAGTGGCTTTTGACCTGTTTCTTTATATGCTAATTGATTATGTTAAATGTAACTCCTGTTAGTAATAATAATAATAATGTATGCAGGAGAGGGAGAAGCGAATGAGAAAGAAGGAAAAGAAGGCTGGTGGTGGAGACACTGGAGAGGAAGTCGTGGTCATGGAAAGTTCAAATGAGACTGCAACTAAAGAGAATGAAAGCGGCGTTGTTAATAAGAAAAAAGTACAGAAGCCACCTGCACATTTCTTCTCAAAGCAGCTGAAACCAAAGCCCATCCCGCCACCACTTGTAAACAGAAACAAGAAGCGGTGGCAGCAATGGGGAAGAATTGCTCTTGCTATTGTGGCTGTGTTTGTCGTGTTTCTGCTGGGCAACAGCACCTTCTATAGTAATATTAAGGTCTTCAAGCGCAACCCCCGCTTCTGAATTCCAACATGGTGCTGCTTTGTCTGCAAAAATATAGAGAACCTTTTTTTTTTATTTTTTCTTTTTCTTCATGGATCGAGTTTGGGTCACTAAATCATCCATAGATATATGGTTTAAAGAAAGAGTTCTATAATAAGTTTGGGCTTTTTTGTTTGGTTTTAAAAAAATAGTTTTGAGTAAAGTTATAGACCTTAGTTTGTAATATGGTTCTGTTGGAAGTTATAGGAGGAAACTTTTTTAGTATATTAATAAGCCTTAATCAAGTTTTTATTCATATGAAAATAATTTGTTATGTAAGGTGGCTGTCAACATCTGAATTACTTTTCTTTACATATTCTCATGTAGCAGCAACACCTGTATGAGAGATGTTACATAATTCAATATATGAGTTTAGGGCAAGGCCATCTGTAGGATCTTAGGTTAGATTTTAATTTAAACTAGTGTGTTTATAGAGTTTTCATAGATGCATTTTTATCTAGGTTTATTAATTTTGGCTACAAACTGTAACATCATCAAATATAGGTAAGAATGAAAACAAGTATCAAATCTTTATTTTTATGACCCGGAAATTGTTATTTATTTCAACAAAAGGCATCTCTTGTTTTAGCGATTTTCAGGTATTTCTTAAAACTATGTATATACGCACGCACATACATGTATACTTAAAATTGAAGAAATTTATGTAATAGTAATAAGTTAGAAAATTGTTCTAGCAAAGTAGCAATGTTACTCATCTTTATTTTACATTGTGAAAGAACCTATTGGTGATCCTAGTAAAACAATAGAACATTTTTCAAATTTACTTACTTTCTTAAACTAAAGTGCATGAAATTAACATTGTAAAAGCAATATGTAAATGTTACCTATATATGTAGAGTAATGAAAATTTGTAGATATTATATATTATAGTGAGAACTATTTATAAAATTCATTGTGATAAAGAAAACCCTAATGAACCTTGGGGCTAGTATTTTTCATAAAACACATACACTAAATATAATATACAATGAAATTATATACAAATACTCATTTAGCAAGTTCTTAATTGTATATGAATTTATTATTTATTAAATTAGTAGATGGTTATGTATTAAATAGATAAACACGTCAATCTTGAATTATGATTCCGCGAGTTACAAATCAACTATATATGATTTTTGGTTGATATTAACATTTAACACTTGTTATTAATTACTACTACATAACAAATAATTAGGATATTAATTAAATGATGAATGCATCACCAAAAGAAACATGCACTTTCTTCATTATGCAAAGCCTTTCATCATAGAAACCTAGAAAGGTCACTTTCGTCTTTTCAGTTTTTAATATATAATTTTTTGTTTCTATTAGAAACACAAATATTTGGGATAAAAGTAGTACACATGTGATGTACAAAAATGTACAGACGTGGATGTCATGTAATCACATTTATGATCGATAATCAAAATCAATTTAGTGACATGGTTTAATTTTTAAGCTAGTATTATTTTGAAAGTTGTTACAAAATAATTAATAACATACTAGCTATATATATCAATTACTTACTAAGTTTTTTTAACAACAAAAATGATACTATAGACAAAGAGTTTCGTAATTGCTATCACCCTAACTTAGAGTACCAAATTATTACTAAAACTCTAGCAAGATGCTAGACCAAAGTTTATAAATGTTCAAAAAGAAGCTAAAGAATCACAACATCACATAGGTCAATTACGAAAATTATATTTGGCTCAAAACTATAGCCATGTAAATAGAAATGCTTCTATTTCTATCATCACCGAAGTTGCTGAAAACCTTTTACGATTAAAGACTAAATCGTTTCTTGCCTTCCATAAAATATAACCCAAAGAGTACCTCCAATAGCAGCTTTGAGGAATTGTTTCTTCTTCATAGATTTTCTATTATAGAAATAGTTGATCCAATGATAAATGATCCCAGTCAGCTCAAAATCTCCTTTATTGACACACGTGAATGAAATAAATGCATCTCTATCTCCATGCAATTCTCGCATAATCGATAGGATACGGAAGGCAGCATGATACCTCTTAAGACTAGGTTATGTCTTGTAGAGTTACGATTTAATAAGAGTCTCTACACATAACTTACCAAGTGAATTTATCACTCTCTAATTACCTCGATCTTCTTTTATTTGTGTTTCAAAAGTTTTGGCTATATATTTAAAGTATTATAGAGTTATCATTATAAATTCATCTTTAAGAGTCGACAGAAACTCTCATTGACAAGCACAAAGTGAGGTTAAAAAGAAGATTATAGAATTTTACATGTACAAAGCGAAATTTGAAGGAGAAATTGCAAATACTTGGATATGGGAACTTAATGGATAGAGAGCGTGGAGTGACAGAGTGTGACACGGTGCATGTAAAGAATTCATGGGTAGACAATGACATTAAAAAGGAGAAATTGGACGGATCCGATTGGTTCTCGCACTAAATAAAACTTTAAAACTTTTTACAACGTTTGAAGGTTAACCGGTCTATTAAAAAGTATATACTTTAGAAATTAAATCATATTTAACACATATGATAAACAAAAAAAATGCCCATAATAATGGTATTTTAGTTAATTTATGCCGCTGACTTATAAAGTTATTAAAATGTAGATATGCGTTAAGACTGAGAGCATCTAATCAGCTGGTTGGAACGTGAAGCAAGGAACGCCATCGCCCGCACCTCTTTAAAGTGAAAGTGAGGGTCTTAGCGGTTCTAGAGTGACACTAAGTTTTTTTTCTTCCTCCTCATTGGACCATTAATATGCAAAAGTTCATTAATAGGGGTGTGTGTATATATATATATATATATATATATATATATATATATATATATATATATATATATATATAGGGGAGGGTTCAAACGAGAACTGTTTTTCGTACGAGAACTGCGAGAACCAATCTCGGCTGTTCCTTGGATATGAGAACTTCATGGATGGAGAGCGTGGAGGGGATCAAGTGTGGCAGGGTGCATGTGAGGAATTCATGGGCGGGCAATGACATTAAAGGAGGGGGAATTGGACGGCTCAGATTGGTTCTCGTAGTTCTCGTACGAAAAGCAGTTCTCGTTTGAACTTTTGCCTATATATATATATATATATATATATATATATATATATGTGTGTGTGTGTGTGTGTGTGTGTGTGCAAAAGTTCAAGCGAGAACTATTTTTCGTACGAGAAATGCAATAACTGTTTTTAAAAGCATTAATGACTCATTAATAGGGGTATTTTGGTAATTTATATATATTACCCAACCGTGAATTGTATTCGGGTGAGCCATCATTAATTTGTGAGACTTGATTTTCCCGAATTAACCCTCATTAATGCGTCATTAATGAGACATTAATGAAAGACTAATGAGCCGCCAAAAAAATCTTAGCCATTGATAAATTTTAATCAAGGGCTAAGGTTGGTTCTCACAGTTCTTGTACGAAAAAAAATTCTCGTTTGAACCCTCACACACACACACACACACACACACACATATATATATATATATATATATATATATATATATATATATATATATATATATATAGGGTAGGGATATAGGAAGAAGAAATTAAAAATGAGAAGCCTAGGAAGCAATCTAAGCCTTTGATCAAATTTAATCTAAGGTTAGGATGATTAGTGGCATTTTAGTAAATAAAATAAACTTTAAGTGGGAGGGGCACTAAAAAAAGTAGCTGGAGGGGTATTTAAGTCATTACGCGCGTGAGTGGCAGCCACTCTCCTGAAAGGAGAGTGGGCTGAGTAAAAAAACACAATACCCCTTCAAACTTTAACCAATCATAACTTTTATATAGTAAACTTTTTTTAAAAAAAAAATTGCACCATTAAAAAGATAAAATTATTCTCTTTCATTTGATACCAGTCTTGCATATATTTTTTTATTTTTTATATTTTTTTGAACTATGTTGCACAAAATTTATACTGTGTTGCACCAATTTCGTACTATAAGGCATATTACTTTGGTGCACGCATTTGGTGCTGTGTTACACAACTTTTACACTATATTACACAACGTTAATTTGTTGCACAGCTTTGGAACTGTGTTGCACGTCTTTTTACTGTGTTGCACGTTTTTTAAACTGTGTTGCATGTTTTTTTTGGGTGATTCAAAAAACTGTAGAAAGTATACATCAAGATCTATAACTTTTATTTTTTAAGTTTTTGACGAATCAAACTCGATCTTGGTCAAAATTACGGTCAAATTGTTGAAAAAATAGAAAAAAACCAAAAAATTCGTATCTTGCTCATACTACATCCGTTTTAAATGATTCGAAAAACTGTAGAAAGTGTGCACTAAGCTCTACAACTTTTATGTTTTAAGTTTTTGACGAATCAAACTCGATCTTGGTCAAAACTAGGGTCAAAATAGTGAAAAAAATAGAAAAACTGTGTATTTGATGTGCAACACAGTGCGAATGCTGTGCAACATATTAATGTTGTGTAAAATAGTGTAAAGTTGTGTAATAGAGCGCAAAATATGTGCAACATAGTGATATGCCTTACAGTGCGAAATTGGTGCAACACAGTTTAATATTGTGCAACATAGTTCAAAAAAATTAAAATATGCAATACTGGTATCAAATGAAAGAGCATAATTTTATCTTTAAAGTGGTGCAATTTTTTTAAAAAAAAACTTTAGTATATAAAAGTTATGGTATGTTAAAGTTTTAGGGGGAAAAACACAAGTAGGATGAATACCAAAAGTACCCTTGAAAGGGATGGGGACATGTGTCATCTCCTCCTTGCTTCCTAGACTTCTCCCCCAAAAAAACTTCTTCATTGATCCACGATCTATATATATATGAAGGTTAATGCGAAAAGCTTGTATATTGCGAGAAGTGCGAGAAACTTTTTAAGCCTTTGGATGAATTATTTAATGGTTAAGATGGATTATGGCAATCTCGTAATTAAGTTGAACCATGAGGAGAATTAACATAATGAAAAGGGGTAATGTTGTCATTTAAACCCTAAGAAAACTGTTACCCTAATTAATCTCCTCCCACCCCTATTTTAATCACCGATTTATCGCCTCCATCCTCCCATAGAAGATTGGCTGGAAGTAGCCTGTATCATCACCACCATACTTTCATCTTTATTGTAAGCACCACTCCATACTAATTAATACCATCCTCTTTCTTCTTGGTTTTACTCTTTTGCTCACAAATTGATAGTTAATTTTAATTTAATCTCTCTCGTTGCTCATTTACGATCTGGGCTCTCCTTTTTTTTATCGATCTGTTGAAGAACAGGCACCTTCATATGATTTGCCGACAAACAGCATCAGCCCTCAAAGCATCCATTAGAGACACGCACACACCCTCTTCTTTCTCTCTCGTTTGTAGCTCCGTTGCAGTCACCGGAGATGACCTCACCACCAGCACCCAGGTAAATTCACTCCTGTTGCCGCCTAACTAGCACCCTCGTTTTCTTTCGTTTTAAGATCCATTGCCAAGGTCGTCGGAGATGACTTGACCACCGTCCCGAAATGATCGACCTCCTGCCTCCTGTCATTGCTTTAGAAATTAAACATCAGATCTAGTTCGTGGTTGTTCATCGTCCTCCTCCGTATCATGCCGTTGCTATCACAATCCCGTTTAAATTTGTCTTGATGCTACTTCATATGGACTTTTGATTTGGGTGTTTATCACCAACTCTTCTATTTAAATCAGTATTTTTTTTATTTTGTTTTTTTGTTCACTTGTATTTTTGATCAACTTTTTTCAATGAAAAAATCTACAAATTTAAGTATTCTTGGTATGTTTGATGGTTTATCTTTGAACGATAGAACAAGTTTGTGAATAGATTTTTATATTTTTTTATGTTTTGGTTCTATTTTTATGTTATTCATTACTAATGAATCAAGTTGCTTCCGTTTTGAAACTTTTTTTTATATTGGTTCAACAGTGAACTATGAACAAGAATAATATATGCTTTTTTAGCTTAACATTAGAAAGTAAAATTCTAATAAAAAATTTCAAGGTTGAGGATAGAAAAAGTGCGTAATGGGTTCACGAATGAACATTTGTTATTTTAAGAAAAAAATATGATTATGCATGTAACATGCACACTAATGAACTTCGAATTATACAGCTTAAAATGTTTATTAATGGTTTTGATAACTATTGACGTGGATCAGTTCATTAGTGAATACTGTATACATAACAAAAAATTTGTAAATCATGTGTTGTGTTCAGTAGTGAATACCGTATTATAATAAAATAAAAATTTTGAAAATCTGGAAAAAATTAATTAGAGAGATAAAAAATTAATTAGATAGAGGAGAGAGAAAAATTTTGTTTACTAATTTGCTCTTTTGAATTAAATAAAAATATTAATTATGATTAATATGAACCACAAGATTAAAATCCAATATATGGCCGAAATCGCTTCTCACACTTCTCGCATTAAAAAGGCTTCTCGCATGAACCCTCTCCTATATATATATATATATATATATATATATATATATATATAGGAGAGGGTTCCATTGAGAACCGCTTTTAGTGCGAGAACCGCGAGAACCAATCTTAGCCGTTGATTTGATAAGTGGAATTCATGGATGGAGAGCGTGGGGGATCAAGTGTGGCAGGGCGTATGTGAGGAATTCATGGGTGGACTATGACATTGAAAGAGGGGGAATTGGACGGCTTAGATTGGTTCTCGCGGTTCTCGCAATAAAAATGGTTCTCAATGGAACTTCTTCCTATATATATATATATATATATATATATATATAGGATAAAGTTCATGCGAGAACCATTGTTAGTGCGAGAACTGCGAGAACCAATCTCGGCCATTCCTTGGATATGGGAAGTTTCATGGATGGTGAGCGTGGAGGGATAGGGTGTGGCAGGGTGCATGTGAGAAATTAATGGGTGGACAATGACATTGAAGATGGGAGAATTGGACGGCTTAGATTGGTTCTCGCGGTTCTCGCGCTAACAACGGTTCTCGCATGAACTTTTGTCTATATATATATATATATATGGTAGAGATATTGTAAAAATAGAATTAAGATACAAAGGTTAAGGAGAAATCTCAGCCACTAATTTTTATAAAAAGTCAATAGAAATTAGTCAAAAATGGTTACTCGTAACTAACAAATAACTGCATTTTAAGGGCAATTTTGGAAAAAAAAAGTCTAGAATAAAGGTAATTTTACAATAATTAATAAACATAACTGTTTTTAAATTCCAATACGTGGATGCACATAACTCCAGGTTTGAATTTCTATTATTGTAATCATTCATCAACAGTGATGCACAAACCAAATATGCTACATATAAGAGCGATGAACATTCACCATACTTATTTTTTGATGAATATATATTAAAAACAACAGATGCACCAAAGACTTTATAATAATTTCAGAAAAAAAGATGAATACATCTGAATCACGACATCACAAAGACAGTAGCTCCGACAGCAGATGCACAACAACCTGGGAAACGACCAGAGACTGAAGAACGGTTGTATGCACAGATGGTGGCTTCGTTAAAAATCAAACCTGTGTCGATGGTCTTCTTCGAGAGAAGATGGATATGCACAGATTCGTAAAAAATCAAAAGCAGTCTCGATGTTGGCCTCCGATTGAAGATGGTGATGCACAATCAAACCTGTGTCGATAGTAGCCTTCGAAAGATGAATATGCACCAGATCTGTGTCGATCGTCGACGAATATGCACAGATTCGTAAAAAATAAAAAGCATTGTCGATGTTGACCTCCGATTGAAGATGGTGATGCACAATTAGG
The DNA here is from genome assembly GCA_947179395.2 of Pulicaria dysenterica. NCBI lineage: Eukaryota > Viridiplantae > Streptophyta > Magnoliopsida > Asterales > Asteraceae > Pulicaria > Pulicaria dysenterica. The sequence continues at coordinate 106,043,080 of OX359288.1, read as the reverse complement.
GCTGTAAATGAACCGAACGTTCATGAACTGTTCGTGAAATTGTTCGGCGGGAAGTTCGTTTATGTTCGTTTATTCATTTGTAGGTGATCATGAAATGTCATCTGTTACTTGATTGTACTTGATTCGATCCGTATGAGTTTAATTTGGATATATATATATATATATATATATATATATATATATATATATATATATATATATATAGCAATGTACATTTATATGTAATGGTAAGACATTGGTAATAACAAGGTAAAGGTTATACAGGAGTCAAGTAGGAAGTCTGATGCAAACAAGGACTTCGGATTTGTGGTTCTCATTAAAGTCTTCAAGGAGATAGGTTTGTGCAATGGCCACTTGTAAGTTATGCTCCTTATATTGTACTCAAAGTTAGGTTGAAGCTTGAGGTATTTATATAATGGTCAGACATTGGTTCTCCTTAATAAAAGTGACCTCTCTTTAAAAAAAATTAATATGTCATGATCGATTATAATTCAATTCAAGCATTATGGTTGTACGTAAGTACTTGATTTCAAGTAGGTTATTAAGATCATGTGGTATTAATACATACGTACGATAATCTTAACATAGATAGATAGATAGAAGCTTACGTACATGATTGAGGGTATTGTGTTGTTGAAGCTATCTTCAAGAAATGTGGATTGTTCTTTTGTAAGTCGTAGCTTCTTTCTGCTCAACCTATTTTCATCTTCATCATCACTTAGTTCCACCATACCTTGATCCTCTTTTTGAAGAATGCAAATTAAAGCCCAAAATGATTCAATAAAAATGCAGCCTACAATACAAAATTACATATTCAAAACCAAAATGCAAAATCTGTACACAAACACTACAATGCAGCCCAAAATGCAAACAAAATTTGCATTTTAAAAAAAATTAAAAAAAATATGAGAAGATTGGTCTTGTTTGAAAGAGGATTAAAAAAATAAAAGATTGTTATAATTTTTTTGTTTAAATTCACAAAACTTAAAAAGTTATGACAATTTAAAGTTTTGGGGGGTATTTTTTTTAAAAAACGTGGGTGTTGGGAGGGGGATTTTCCATGTTTGCCCTTTTATTAGTTAATTAATACATGATAATTACAATTATGTCATCTTTAAATCTCATCCATTGATTTTGATGATCCAATGGTCCAGATTGATTCTTTAGGTTCTTTGTTTAAGACTAGGTTCTTTATTGATGTATTTTCTATATATATATATATATATATATATATATATATATATATATATTTATAATTTATAATTAAGTAATTTAAACTATATTTTATCTATATTAGTTGTATTTGAAAAACTTAAATAATTAAATAACTAAAGACTTCAGGAAATAAAAAGAAGGGTTTGAGAAGATAATATAAACCCTGCCCCCTTTTTGAAATTAATATTTCAGAAAACATACATATTTTACATATATTATATATTTTTACTACATAACCACAAAAATAATATACAAATATACAACAGATACATGAGGAAATAAAGATAAAAGTTGCATCGTATGTCAAGGGAAGCAAAAAAGGATGATCACAAGTAATAGGGAGTGATGGAATTTATTTTCTGGCTATCCCACATCGATGGCTAAAGGAAACAAGAAGCACAGAAAAAAGCTATAAAAGGAAGGAGGTGGACCTTTGCTGAAGATCAGGTGCAGAGAACCTAATGTAAAGCCGGTTTAACCCGGCTCAAAGCAAGAGGTTCAAGCGGTTTTGACCGGTTCACTTTTGAACGGTTTAGCCGGCCTTATAAAACCGGTGTCTATACCGGTTTCCAGTTCGACCAGTTGGAACAAATGTGTTCGTTTATGTTCGTTTAGTATTTAAATGAACGAACATAAACGAACACAAACATCCTCATTTTTTAAACGAACACGAACATGATTTTTCGTTTGATTATTTATTCGTGTTCGTGTTCGGTTAAATTTAAACGAACGAACATTAACAAGCCTTGTTCGTGTTCGTTCGGTTCGTTTACAGACCTATGCACAATCAAGCCTGCGTCGATAGTCGCCTTCGAGAGATGAATATGCACCAGATCTGTGTCGATTGTCGACGAATATGCACAGATTCGTAAAATATAAAAAGCATTCTCGATGTTGGCCGCCGAATGAAGATGGTGATGCACAATCAAACCTGGTCTATGGTCGCATTCGAGAAGATGGATATGCACCAGATCTGTGTCGATCGTCGACGATTCTCACAAGAAACCGACGACTAGGCAACGGTGGCTCCGCATTACCGAGCGGCGGAGGCTAGATAGTGCCGGATAAGGAAACGGTGGCCGGAGAAAGAGCGGCGCAGATCTGGTGGGCGGCGGTTGGAAATCGACATCCACTAGGGTTTTTGAGAGGGGTGGACGGAAATCTATGAAGCAGTGGTCGACGGTGGCATCTTCACGGAGGATCAGGGATCGACAGGGGGAAGCAACTAGGGTTTAGCATCGTGATGGATGAATCGTGAATAGGGGTGAGGGGGGCGGCATATTATAATACGTGGGGAGAATTTTTTTTTTAACTTCCAAATTTACCCTTTGGTTAGTTATGCCACGTGTCATCGTCTCATTTCACCTTACTCTTTTTACCCTAAAACTATTTTTATTTGATTCTGATTATATATATATATATATATATATATATATATATATATAAAATCTAGGGGTGAGCATGGTACCGGACCGGTACCGGTATTGACACCGAGTACCTATTTTAACTAGTTGGTTCGGTACTAGTTCCGAATACCGAGAATACTAAGTCTCGAATACCGATTTAGCAATATTTCAAGTACCGAATATTGGACTGAAAACTCTAATTCAATACCAGTACTGTACCGCTTCCAGTACGATGCTAGTGCGGTTCAATATTTCCGGTACCAATGCTCACCCCTAGTATAATCTTTTTTTTTTAATTTTAAGATGAGGTGGTTGGGGGGGGGGGGGTGTGTGTGGAAGTGAGAGTTAGGGTGATAGAAGTAGGATGAAGTAGGAAATGAGAGAAAAATGATGTGATGTGACCATAAAAAGTTATGTGATAAATGCATATGATCTAAGCCAATTTTTATTGTTTACTATATGTTAATCAACTTAGCTTATAGCTTATTTAAGCTCATTAACTCAAATGTCAAACTTAATAATCAAAACCTTAACTTATAATTTGTTAATTTAAAAAAAAATTCAGTAAACGCTAAAAATAAGTTGACACAAACATCTAATCAATGATCTGACATTCTGACCTAATACCACAGGACTAATACCAAACGAAAATCTCATAAAATAACCCATAATCCAGTCAACAACGAATGACTAAATGTCTCAATATTACTAATATTAGTAAGGCATGAATATACTAAATTATGGATATCTTCCAAACACAAATATGACCTTTGACCCAACATCTAAGACCTTTTAATTTCTCACCATATTCATTACTTTCTTGTTACTGACCTATAAGTTGATCAAGGAAATTTCGTCTTAAAAGGCATAGTAAGAGCAAGAGCTATGTCATCACTTAAACAAATGAATTATTTAGCAATATGTAATTAAGTAAACATGCTAGTCACAAAAATATATTGTTATCCTCTACTATTTCGTCTTATTCGTCACAAGATGATATGTGAAGCATACTAAATTTCTGTACTCAGCTTCTCCATTAATTTTGACACTCGTATTGATGTTATAAGTAAGGAAATAAGTAAAAGAAATGATAATAATATGTATCACATCTCATGATCGACATAATTCTAGAAGGCAAAGATTATCTATTTGTCATATAAATTGCACCACGTTGATCCATTAAAACATATTAGAAAACGAAAGTTACAAATTCTTTTATCTTTATTTTCTTCTCTTTTTAGTTATTTGTATAATATTTAAAGGATGTCCAAATATAAAATTAATCTATAGGAGGAAGTGAGGAACTAATGAGGGGGCCAAAAATTTGTGAGTCAACGTGATTAATCCTTTGACTACCTCAATTATTAAGGATCCTAGACTATGACATGATGTAATAGTCGACAACTTGAGTTTTGTTTCTTCACTAAACCAACTCAAATTTAAAAATTATCAATGTTGTTTTTGTCAAAATTTTCTAATATATTAATGTCACTTTTGATAGAAAAATACATAGTTAAAATGGAAATTTACATCCAAATTTATCCATCCAAATTTACATCTTAAATATTATAAAATGGAAATTTTGATTGAAAATTAGAAGGAAGAGAAATTAAATTAAAATCTCATAGTTATGGGATTCCAAATCATTGGGGTGAGGCAAAGTTTTTAATATATAGATTTCGGATTTTTATTTGAGGTCTCAACAACACTAGTATTAATGTTCTCTCTTATCTTATTATCACTATCATCACTGCTCTTCTTATTTCTTATTGTTGGTTACTGTTGTTGTTGTTACTATTACTCGCTACCGGCACCTCATCTAAGATAAACTAAAGAGATATTCGGTGTGCTTTTATGGTCATACATATGTTCCAACTAACTAAATCAAGACACATGTCAAAACCAAGAGAGGAGATAAGGAAATCAATAGAATTAATGTGTTATCATCTAGTAAGTAGGAACAAATATAATTTTTTTAAATGAAACATAATAATCAAAATTTAAAATAAATAAAAATAATTGAAAAGTTATTTTTGAAGATAAAAGAGTAGGGTAAAAAAATATCAACGTTTTAAATAAAAATCCATATTTTCATTCCAATAATCAAATGTATATTTGAAAAACAGCATGCGCAGCTGCATTATAATACTCCTTTATTAAGATTGAAGTCTTTTCTTTCAATCGTAATATAGATTCTCACGTTAAACCTATTAAACAAAAATCGTCCCGTATATATGACATAAATGTAAGAAATAATGTTTTTTCTACTAAATCTACCTAATATATAAAAAGAGCCTATACCATCTAAAGTCGACAATTGTCCATTAAATAGTATGAAACTATTTGGAGCTTTAAAAAACTTATATTTTTACCTAAATGATATATTTATATCTTCCAGACATAAGTCCCCTAAACAATTATGCATTAAAGTTTTCAAAAGAGAGGTGATTTTCTTACACAACAAATTTAAGTATTGTCAAATTGTATCATGTGCATTAAGTGTTTGTACCAAGATAATAACTATTGTGCATGTTCTTTATTTACTCTTTCCGTGTTGTTCATCTTTTGCCTATTTTTGGACTTAGATTTGATAAATTAATATATCATTAAGGGCTTTAAGAGAATGGAGGAGATTTGATTTCGTCAGTGAGTCAGCTTAGTACTTGTATGAAGTGATTTGTATTTTGTAACAATGAGTTACATTTTTGTTAAAGATTTATGATTATTATGTAAAATCAAAAACTTTTGGAAGTTGTATGAGAATAAAAAATGTCACCATACGTAATTTATATATATGGCATATTTTTGATATAATACCTTTTGGTACTCACATAAAATGTATTTCTATTTGTGAGTTAATTTAGATTCATATATGTTATTTGTAAGGAAACAAGTTTATGTAACGTTTAAATGTTGTATGTCTATTGTTTTATTTCAAATATAAAACAAGTATTTTGTTGTCTATGATTAAAAAAACTTTATTAGGAATAAAAAATAACGATAACCTATATTTTGAGGGATTTGAAATCCTTGTATTTTCAAATCCATAAACTAATTATCTTCTAAGTTGTTCATTGTATGTTCTAGATTAATGGGCACACCAACAAAATCTAAATATATTGTTGGATATAATGGAAAAAGTTAATTAACTTCTATGAGTTGTCCAAAATAAAATTATGTATGATTGTATTTAGTTTGATGGTAACAAAAGTAATGTGATGTTTACTTACTACATGGTGTATAGAGTGTGTTGAAAGATGATTAATAAGTAATAGTTGTATTTTTTATTTTATTTTTTTGTTATTTACAAAAGTAAGTGGAGTCTATTTATTTTTTTCTTCAAAGAAAAATACACATCTATCTTTAATAATAAATTTAGACCACCATGAGCCGTGCTTAGCACGGCCGAAAGAAATAACTAGTGTTTAAATTTCATATATATTCTACTATTCATTATATAATGATCTGCAAAATTTAGTAATATTCCTTTTTACATCTGTTTTATTAACTTCATGACATTAAGATATGGTTAAGATGTTTATTATTTATATAATGTTAAGGGTTAAAGTTTTATGTCATAAATATATGTAAATATAGTAGGTGTATGGTTAAACTTGTAATATACAAATGACTTCAATTATATGCAGGTTTGATGCATGTATGCGTTTAAATATATATGATGCTAAATGACAGAGGCATACGTGTATGAAGCCAACAAGGGGGTCACGTGATTGTGCTCACTACATCGAGGCTCGCAACGGACCATGGCCTTTTTTTTATTTTATCTTTTAGGTACTTCTACGTACGTATACTATGTCCAAAAACTTAAATTTATTTAATACTTATTTGTATTTAGTATTTTTTTTATATAAATAAATATTGCTTATTATTTCTATTTTATTTTATCATGTGCCGATATATTTATTCTACACCCTAACCATATTGGCGTATTAGACACACTTTCTAACCATTAAAATAATCACTTATGCTATCCTGTCAAAGAATTTCTTTTTGAACTGTAAAAAATTATTAAAGAAAATAAAATAGGACAACGAACAAAAAGTGTTCTTGTTAGTTATAGAAACACAGAAACAGCAGTTACAAACATGATAAAAAATAACAACTAATTTTACTGAAAGAGGAAATAATATTCAATAAGAAAAAATAAAATCATAAACCTCTAACGATTATTTTTATGTATTTAAAAGATACATTATAATAATTGTAAAACAATTGAAACTTTGTTAGTATATATGTTATATCGATCTTTATTTATAAACTACTGTAACAGAAAACGTAATGAGAAACCTATAAGAGCTCTACTCGATCTATCTATCAATACAATGAGGCTTGTTATATCTAATACTTGCCCATGATGAAAGATGCAGAATTTTGGACGCTCACACTAAAGTAAAAAAAGATGAATGATAAATAAAATATATAAAAGATGAAAACAAATATATTTAAAGGCGACAACGGGTTAACTGTCAAAACAGAGGCAAGAAATGTGGCAACGTTGGTACGAGCTATGACTAAATCGGCATGAGCTACAACTACGACAACGGCTAGCAAAATGAGCAATGGCGCCAAGGAAAAAATCAAAATTAATTTATGTTTAAAATGTGTCCTCGGGAAGGAGGATAGGGACATATATAGGGTAAATTAGAGAAAGAAAATCGTCATTCAAGGGGTGCAACAAAAGATAGGAAGGCGGTAGTGAAACAAAGCTCTATTAATAAAAAAATATAAGATATAACAAAAACTCTACTTATGAAAAAAGCTCTAATAGCATGTAATATAATAAAAATTTTGTGTGCATTATATGTTAAACAAAGCTCTGTTTATGAAAAAATATAAGATATAACAAAAACTCTGATAGATCGAAAAACTTTAATAAACCCTATGTCGGTTAACTTTTCCTGAAGCTTTGATATTCATTATTTTTCATAGTAACTATCATTTGCATATGTTTTTTAAATAGCAAAAAGGATAACTAGATAAGGAGCTTTGACATAGACATCATCGTTGCGTAGCAATCCATAAATATATTAATAATACTGATATCTTTCAAGATGCTAGATTAAAGGAGTACATAAAGTTTATAATAGAGGTAGGAGATTATAACATCACATGGACCAAAATAAAGATATACATTTAGCCCTAAACGTCATCTAAAAAAATAAAAATGTTATCATATATCACCCTTGGTACTAAGAATTTTTTCCTGTTGAATACACAATAATTTCGTGTCTTCCATATAATCCAAAACAAGCATCCAATTGTAGCAAGACTTTAAACCATGAATACACAATTCTTTCCTGTTTGTATTTGCATATGTGAAGTGTAAATTTTAAACCATGACTTCAAATTAACTGGGTGTTCCTGTATGTCACTTCAATAGTATGTCACAATTAATTAACAATATTTTGAGCTAAACTTCACCGTTAAGACTACGTATTAATTTCAAAATGAGTAAAACCATGGTTAAAAACGATAACCTCGATCAGTACTCTTAAAACATATATAAAGCATAACATTTTTTAAACATTTTTTTGTAAAAAAAAAAAACTAATTATATTCTTTCTAATATAAAAAAAATTAAGGAGAGTGTATGGGGATAAATACGAGACCTTCGAGAAAATGCGGCCACATACTTTGAATCAAGACTCAAAGTAACAAGTGACGACCTATAAATAAATAATAATAAATAATAAATAAATAAATATAATATAAATTCTAGAAACAAAACTGTTGGTTGACCAAATTTAGAGTATAATTAATGACAATGTATATCAACACTTTGCTAATTATTGTGGGTGAGAGTGTTAACATCCTATCTAGAGGTTTGATGTTTGGTTTAGAGAATGAAATTAAAGAAATTAGAACTTTACAATTAAAACATGATATGTGAATCAATTAGTCAAGAACATATAGTTACATACCAAAAAATATATATATCCATTAATACTAAATCGACGAATTGAACCAATCAATACTAAACCGGTGAAATCACTCGATCGATACCAAGAACTAAAGCACTAAACAAATCAAATATGAACCGAAGACAAAAACTATAAGAACAAAACCATTAATTTGTGAGCCAAACTCGTTATCAAAGATGAATCAGAGACAAGTATGAACTGCATAGATTGTGAGCCGTCAGGTATATATCGAAGATGATGGGTATCAGGGTGTAATGGTCTTCGAGATCTGTTAGAGAAGGAACGGTAACCGAAGATTTGAAGAAGACCTACTAGGAGTACTAGTTGAGGAGGAATTGTGGCCGGAGAACTGCCGGAGGGATGTTCAAAGATAATGATTATGATGAATGAAAATCGTTCTGTCAAAAGTGACATAAGCATAGAATCCTTAATTCAAGGAGTTTACAATTCCATCGTTTTTCTTGAAATTAAAGATACATTGAAATGGTCAAAAAAATTTTCCTTTCCTTTCATTGTAATCCTCCAACCAAACATTACTATAATTAGTAATGTAATCTTCAAATCCAACTTCTTACAATTCCCCAACCAAACGAGACTTCTGTATTTTGTAATTTTATTAAAGCGTATTTTTACAGCAGTAGAAATTAAACTCGGGTCTCCTGGGTAGGAAACCTAAGCACTACCACTGCGTCCCAGTTCGCATTTGGTTTTTGACCGTGTTATTTGTACATATTCTTAACATGTTTTTCTTTCCTAACAAATGTATGCAATTATAATTAAAATATTAAATTTGTTACAAAGTAGGAATATTTAAATTAAGGTGTCCTTATTTGAATTACTTGCGTGCCAAAATATTGTATATAATAAAAAGTTATATTAAAATTTAATAAATATAATATGTCTGTATAAAAAGGAACAAGAATCAAGTAGTAAACTTATAGTATGAAATTATTAGGGAAGATAGTACGTAGAAACGTTAGAAATAGGTAACACGTGGTAACACTAGAACTTCCTTCTCTAACTTTTACACAATTTGCCAGATATATATTTTTAATAATTGGATAGATAGAATTATGTTAAATACATGTTAGAAATAGAGAAAACCACATAAAAAGAAGGATAAGAAGAAGGAATAAATCTAAATTTATTTAAAAAACAAAAAACAAAAAACAAAAAGGGATTACTAAAAAGATGGAGATAAGACAGAAAAGGCCACCGAAACACGTGGACCTCCCCAAAATTAACACAATTTAGTCTTCTAATTCTTTATCTCATTTTCTATCCAATTATTTATTTATTAAGATGAACAACTCAAGTCTTACACCAAATACTCTATATCCCCTTGGTTTTACCGGGAAACACTGTCCTCATTTCAAATTATGGGTTTTTCTTTCATTTGTGCTCATATAGGGCTAGAGGTTTGATCAAATTGTGATTCGATTTATCAACTCAATTCCTAGATGTAATCCTATGAATGGTGGTTTGCAAGTTTACAATGCTTGATTTGTGGGTTTTCGTTATTTTGATTTAAGTATGATTAATAATTAGAGCTTATTTGACGATATTGCACAAAGAATGTGTCTTTTTATGAAATTCTACGCTACATTAGTTAATTTATGTAGAGTATTTTCGTAGATTTGTAAGAATCAAACTTGGATAATCGTTTGGATCGCGTGTAAACACTTTCCAAAAGCAATTATTCGACCCTAGATCAAGTTTCACGAATACTGCTTTGGGATAATCCAAAGATTGAATCTCTGTGTACAGAGAAAGGAAGAACCAGAGAGATTGTTATGTATTTTGAATTCTTAATGTTCCAAAAACTGTTCCCGAACTTCATTTCAAAGTTCAAAAACGGGAGTTACAAAGTTATAGAATTTACAATAGTGCCACAGGAAAATCAAGAATTTTCCATATCAAAAGCGGGACCCCCGTTTTGCGTTCAGGGGGACTTCGCCCCCTAAATATTACCGGGACGAGCTTAGACTAGACCAAACGTGTACTCCACACTCTCCATACTTGGTTTAGAACTAAGCTCAATCCCCTTGAAACACACATATAAAATCCATTACACTAAATGAACCGGTAACACTAAAATCATAAACAATTTATCTTTTTTTTGTCTATATGGATCTGAGTGTATGCTATTCCGGACTTGTTTGACATATGTAGTAGAAACGATGTTGATAATATTTTGATACATATAAGTAATGGAATAAAAGAACTTAGTATAAAACCTTGCACATGTGTGCATGTTTGCACCTATTACGTCCTATTACATTAACACAATTCTTAAGTAATGTTGCATCGAGCTTGATGGTCTATTTATTGATGAACTTGTGAAAAGTGTTGTTTCCACACAACATCATGTTGCATTTATATGATTAGATGCAACAACTTATAGTGTTATGAAAATTCCAATTGGGTGAAATACAACAAGTTTTATAAAAATTCTAATTGTATACAACCAATGTTATTTTGTAATTAAAAATACAATCAAATTTCAGTTTTAGTTCGTTGTATGTTAATGGTTTACCAAAAAAAAATTCTTTCAGATAACTAGGTTTTTTAAAGAAATTGAGCAACCAATGTTATTATCAAGTTACCAAAATTTTTCCTGAATTTTGAATTTTTTATTCCGAATATTCGTATGTTCATTGAAGGTTCATTAGGTTCATCATATTCTTCAAATCACGAATCAAAATGCAAGCAATGTAGTATCCTGTACTGTAAACTAAAAACAAAATCGTATGAAAACATACAAAAAACAGCAGGTTCAATATGTTTATAATTTTACTTTACCATTAAGAGAAGAAAAGAAGAACACAAATATAAACAAGAAACTCATGAACTGGAAACCGATGTATATGATAATGTAAAAACAATAACAAGTGACCCACGAACTAGAGACTGATTCAATTAACAAAAGTCACATTTCAAAATCATGAAATAAGTGAGTATGGAAATTCAAGAACAAGAACCTGTGAACTAGAAATCAATACTTTTGAATAAAAGACAAAGCCCTAAACACATATTTGTGTAATCATCTTGAAATGTAACTCTCGCCATCTAGTTCAAAGATATCTAAACAAAGATGAAGCCCTAAACGCATGAATTACACATCTTGAAATCAAATCTAGAATCACAACCATAAATTAAACTCTAAAATCGATTTGGAATCACACCTAGTAATCGTACCTAAAAATCAATTTGGGATCCATAGTCGGAGTTCCACATTAATGAAGACTCAGGGTCAACGGGGTGGAGAGTATAAGGAGTTCCACAATTGTTAGAAACGTGTGGATACTTTCAAGAGATGAAACCACAAACCCATATGAGGAGTCCTTCAAGAATTGGAAAAGTTAGATGAAAATAAATAAGAAAAAACAACAAACCATAATTACTAGTTGGTGACCTATAATAGAAGATAACTTGTACACAATGAATCAAATTAGAAAGTTTATTATAGACTTGTAATTTTTGGTAGAAATTAAAGTTGGTTGTGTGACAACAATTTTAACAAAGTTTATTGTATTTTTACACACTTTGCCCTATCTAATTCATCTTTTTATATAAACATACATCCGATTACATCTATTATTCTATTTGCATGTACTAAAATTTGAATTCCTTAAAATTAAAATATAAGAAAACTTATTGGATCTTCATTTTTTTTATATAACTACGAATTTTAATGGTGTAGTTTTGGTAAAGATGAATAAATGATCCATCAAGTGTAGTATTTATTTGTAGTTTTAATTTTCCCGTTGTTCGTTTTTTCAATAATACTTCGCATTATTATTATTTACTACTAAAGATTATTATTATAATAGTTAAATATTAATATTAGCTAATTGTTGTTATACTATTAATAATTTGTTATATCTTTAGAATATATTACAAGTTACTATGTTTTATTTGTTATTATCTTTAGAATATATTTATTCTTATTGTTATTATTATATTATTATTTTATGGCTAGAAAGTACATTAATGATAATAATAATAATAATAATAATAATGATAAATGTAAATAAATAAATAAAATAATAGGAGGATGATAAACATAACATTTAAGGCTGTGGTTAAGAATAAAAAAATATAATTTACTTTTTTTAAAACGGAATCACAACTCATGTTTTCATAATTACATTTTAACTAGCTTTCAACTTTTTATACATCACATAAGGAAATTATTTACAAAAACTAAAAATAAATTTATATTATTCATAATCACAGTCCTAAAGGATGTGGTTATCAAAATCTAAAGTAATATTATAATTAATATATAATAGATAATACAAACTAAATGTAGTATCTCAAAAAATAATAATTATAATTATTAATTTAGTTTAAAATAATATTATTGACTATATATTAGCAGCAACAACAAAATCAACAACAACAATAATAATAATATATAAGAAGTAATAAAAATATGGATACTAATTAATTAACAAGAATATAATAAAATTAAGTAGTAAAATTAATAATACTATATAATTGTTGTAAATAATAAATAGTAATTATAATAAAACAGTAATAATTAATTAATTGATTTAACTAATGTATAATATAAGAATGTATTATGTTTAAATTTAAAAACAGAAAACAAAAATTACAGAATAGACATTAATCAAATATGTTTTCTATCTTTTTTATTAAAAATAAAAACTCTACAATATCGTTTTCCTTTTGTAAAAAACCATGTGTTTTAAAAACTAAAAAAATATATAATAGAAAGCTTTTTACTAGCTTTTACCGATTAAAGGACCTTTCATAGTAATATCTATAAAAACATGTTTTTTTATTTAGAAAATATATATTTGTTATACTTTGTCTTCTACAAATATATACATAACATGAATTGTTATAAACAAGACCAAAATAAAAGAATATTATAGTTCACTAGTTTGTTTTGGCGATGAGGGAGCATTACACGATGACTAGGTGCGGGCGGCGGAATGCGATTCTGATCGAACGGTTCTTATGATGTGGGCCCGCTTGACCGAATCATTTAAATTAGGTTACCAAAAAAGCCATTTATAATCGCATGGTCGTCATTCATCACAGTATCTCCTTTCTCGCTTCTTAGCCGTCCGATCATACATACCCCTCCTCATCTTTCTATCATTCTCCCCTCATTTTTCACTTTAACCCCTTGTACTGTCTAGGTCATCCACCATACTCCCTTATGTTAAACTTTCCACATTTCTTATTCTAACCCTGTTGCTATTTTAACTTCATAATCCCCCTTCTACAATATCCATAAAAGCAAACATTTATTCTTCTTAATATTTATTACAAGGCTTCTATCTTACATACATTTGTCTAAGTGTTAACCTATATCAAAAACACTATTCATACATGAGTTATTTTTAATTGCGTCATATCATATATATATATATATATATATATATATATATATATATATATATATTGTTCTGACTTTTTATCAAGCTACTATTACAGCTTAATCGGTAAGCATGCATAACCCCTATTCAAAAGATCTTAAGTTCTATCCTTGACAGCTGTATTTTTTATTACCCTCTAATCCTTCTTTCTTATGGTGCATCTTTTTATTATTCCTAGATGATATTTGATTTTCTCTTTTTTTTTAATTTTTTATTACTTTTTTTAACATCTTCATTTTACTTTTTTCCTTCCTTTTATTTTTATTGTTAGAAACTACTCTATTTTTATTATATCATTATTAATACCTATTAAAATATATAGTTTTGTACGATTTTTTATACAACGTCAAGTTGAATTACATTTTTCTTTTTTTCACTAATCTTAATTTGGTATTAGTTTTTTATAATATATAATATTGTTTAACTTTCCTGATTGTACCACATATTTTTAATTTTTGTGACAAATTTTTTTAAAATATAATAAATTTTATCTTATTTATCATCGTATATAAATAAATTATTTTTTCATAAACGATACAATCAACTATCATAGTCCTTTATTGTATGTAAAAAAGATTTTCTGAATATGATTTTTAGTTACTATTGTATACGATAAATTTTGGCATAATTTTTGTTATATTCAACGAGTTGCATATAATGAGAGAATTATGAAATTTGATTGTATTTTCTAAAAAAAAAGCAATTTATTATATACAATGGTAACTAGAAATTGAGTATATGTAATCCGTAGCGAAGAACAGTTGTATTAACATAGTTAACAACATTTCATAAACAACAATAATAGTGGTATTCAATCTTTTTTCAACGAGATATGATATAACAGTCTAAAAATCTCTAACTAAAAATTACGATATATTTAGATTATAATAATAATATTATCACAATCTTTAATAATAATGTTTGGGGACTTAGTTATCAACTCCTAGAATATATATATATATATATATATATATATATATATATATATATATATATTATATAAATTAAATTATCACCTAAACCATTTATATTGTTATTAAATTTCTTTATAATCAAGTAGATATCTAAAGCAAGCATTTAGAAAACAAGTGAATGAAGCTTATAAATCTATATTGTAAGATCAATAAAAGATAAAGTTAAATTATACTATTTCTAGTATTTGAAAATTATGTGTTAAATTCTTTTTAAAATGTACGAATTTTTATTGAATATAATAAAGCTTGTATATTTATAATTTTAAGACATTTTATATAAAATAACAATAAATTCAATAATTCTAAAAGTATACTTAAAACAATATCGTCTACATATATAATATATACAAAGTTTCATAACCAAATCCACCACTATATGTGTTGTTGCAGAAAGTGTAGGGTTGCAAAGTAAACCAAACCCAAAAGTTATATTGTCTGATTAAATTAAATGTTAAATAATAAATAAATATAAATACTGAAAAATATAAATAGTCATATATGACCGCCTTACAAATTCCTTTCAATCCTTTTCGAGCTTCCCCAGTCTTTCCTCCTTCTCTCTTCACCGTCTGCCTCTCATTCATATACATTTCTCACACACTAACACACACACAGTCCAGAACCCTCTTTTTTCTATCAATTCTCCAATTTTTTTCTTGGTAATTTTCGCACCGTTGAATGTGGATTTTTGCTTTTATATACTCTGATTAATTCGAAGGGTGTATTCTAATCCCCTTTTCCTTTCCTTTTGTGATTTGGGTTTCTGCAAAGCAGGGTAAATATTGAAGCTTTCAAGGTCAATCTCAAGAAAAACATGGTACTTGATATCTTCTTGAACTCCTGTACAGAGGTTTCTTTTAAGTTCGAAACTTTATTCGAGCTCTTTTCGTTTGATTGATTAATGATGGTTTGATTGGTTTCCCTATTTATGTTGTATGAATGCTGAATACAGTTTTTGTTGATAGGTGAGTCCAATTGGTAAAATGGAGAATCAAGAATTCGGTCCGCCATGGTTGATACCAATGTTACGAGCGGATTACTTTGTTACTTGTCGTTTCCATGGAGATGCTAATAAAAGCGAGTGCAATATGTTTTGTCTCGATTGCTGTGGTAACTCACTCTGTTCTTACTGTTTGACCCATCACAAAGATCATCGTGTTGTTCAGGTAAAAATTATGTAAAAGGCTAATGCCCAATTTGTGTTTGATGAAATGCCTGACTCCAATTCACAGCCTGACGATTTAAATTTGTAATGTATTAATCTTATAGCTTCTTATTGTGTTTAAATAGATACGGCGATCTTCATACCATAACGTGGTTAGGGTGAATGAGATTCAAAGATATTTAGACATTACATGTGTGCAAACCTACATTATCAACAGTGCAAAGATAGTGTTCTTGAACGAACGACCACAGCCTAGACCTGGTAAAGGAGTCACCAACCATTGCGAGATTTGTGGCCGGAGCCTTGTTGATGCTTTTCGCTTTTGTTCACTGGGTTGTAAGGTATAAAATCTCCCTCAAGTTTCAGATTTCATGTTATGTGTGTATATATATATTGCTTAATATCTTGGATGTTTGTAGATCAGTAGATGATGATAATTTTGATCATTTTGTTATCAGAACACTTGCATTGCTGATTATTTTGATCATCTGGTTTTGATATTTTGTATAATCACTTTCAAAGCACAATTTGAAGATTGATATTTGGGCAGTTTACTACATTGTGTTTGAGATGTTATTCAGATATTTAGTCAGTTTACTACTTTGGGTATACAAATTAGTGATTGGTTTTGTTTATAAATGGGTAGCTTGGTGGCATGAAGCGTGGTGATCGTGAGCTAAGCTTCACACAAAAGATGAAGCAGGGGCGGGATACTTACGAGATAGACGAGCCAGTGACACCTAAGAAGGTGCGAAGGTCTCATTTATTCAACCAGCTTATCGACACTCCGATCTTTCACTACAACCTCTATGGGCGAAATGGTAATTCTGACATGTCGTGTTCCTCTACATCTGGGGATGAGACCACCAACATGATGTCCCCAGGAACCCCACCCATATTCAACCACAGAAACTCGAGTAGGAGAAAGGGCATACCTCGGCGTGCACCGTTTTAATCGTCGTCGACGATAGAGCAAAGAAAGAAAAGAAAGGGTGATATGGTAATTGACCTTCATATCATCTACATTATTTGGTAATACTCTATATACATCTGGAGGTCATGGGTTCAGTTTCTGCTTTATAGAAAGGTGAATATAGATATGGACATACAGTATAGTTTGTAAAAAAAGTTGAGATATCATGGTTACTTACTATAAGTTAGAATAAGGTTGTGTGATCTTTTCGTACATTATATAATTTTTTTTTCTTTTTTTGGCTTAAGGTTTAGGAAAAAGAAAAAGTTGAAATATAGATTGTATATGAAATGTACAGATTTAGGTACTTGAAATGTATACATACATACATACAATATTGTGAATGTTATATGTGCCATAGTTTGGTTTATGAAGCCAAATATTTATAGTGAATGGGTGTATATAGCGATTTATGTAAGTTTGTCAGGTTTTAACAACCGATACTATGTGGAGCAACACATGTTCTTGTTAAGAACATTAAAAAGTCGTACTCGTATCATCTGAAACAATATTTAACATTTACCAGTTAGATAGAGTGATCTTATGACCGACGTGTGTGTGTGTGTGTTTTTTTTTTGTGGGGTGTATGTACAAGTAGTTAAAGCAATGATGTACAAGAGCGGTCAATTTGTAAAGTGGATGATGAAGAAGAGGCGTGAAGGATCGGAAGTTGTTTGTGGCAAATATATATATATAAAAAGAGAAAAAAAAGGAATGAATAGATTAGATTAGAAAAAGAAAGATTTGGTGAGTAGTGTGGATAGATGTCACTTTCTATAACTCCCATGGGTTGTGGGTACATTTGGTTTTGTGTTTATGTTTTTAGCTTCGTCATATATGGAAAACACGTAGGTGAAGGTGGACTACTCTTTTACTTGCGGTCTGCAAAATGCTAATAGCATTCCAAATACCCAATCGACATGAAAATAACTTATAAAAAGATTTCTCCATCTCCATATTGATGTTAGTGGGTTATGTCATACTAATATATTAACGAACTTTACATATACAATCAATTTAATTTTTATAATTTTGTCGTTATATATAAATGGTTGTATACAATAATAAATTATACAAAGTTGGTTTGTAAAATGGTAACTTAAAATGAGATATATAAAAAATTATTTACATGAAGTGATCATGAAAATTGATCTCCTTTTTATAAAAAAAACAAATTTAGTTTTAAAAGTTAATTGATTATTATGCAATTTAAAAATAGGAGGAGACAACGGATTAGCTCTCGAGCCTTTAGTTTCTATATTTTATTTGTTAATAAATGCAAATAATTAAATAACCAGATTTTCTTGTTTGCATTGAGCACGTTATGTCATGTATGACGCAAATACCCGGTAAGTCATATGTTTTCCTTCTTTGTTAAGACATGCACCATATCTTGTATCACGACTCATTTACAATAATTTACAATAACAATAACCAATTTTGTAATGGTGGAGTATGAGGAAAGTAAAAAAGTAAATAATCATACTTTTATTTAAGGACAGAGAGATTGTTTCTTGATTTATCATGACTTGTTCAATTGTACTTAACTAGTATTATAACCGCACTTTGTTGCGGAATATAAAAAATGGAATGAATAGAAAAATTATAAAGTTTAAATATAATAACTTATTTTGAGATATAAAATGGAAAAAGAAAGAATGGAATGGAAGGAATATAAAAATAATTTAATCATAGTTATCAAATAAAAAAGAAACACTTATTATCTTGCTAAACATAAGCAACTATTGAAATAAAAATTTGAAAGCAGCGAGTCAATTAAATATTATATTTATATATAATTCAAAGAGAATAATAACAATAGTTTCTATAATCTAAAAATAAAAAATATGATTTTAGTTTAAAAATATTAGTCTTGTTTCATGTATAGAAAGTTGAAACACAAAAAAAATAAGTATGAAATTTATATAAAGGTGAATTTAAAAAATGAGTTATGATAGTTATATTTAAAAACTTAGATTTTTTATTTTATCTTTACCTACAACCCTAAAAGATGTGGTTACCATTCTCCATTATTTGATTATCTGCTATAAGTTATTAATATGCTATGTTTTGTATAGATAAAAATAAAATTGTAATTAACTCATGTTTATAACAAAAAGTATTTGTATGATAATTTTAAAAAATACAATCTAAAAAAAAAGAATAAAAACAAAACATGTAATAATAAAAAAAGAAAAACGTAATAAAAAAATCTAGTACAATAACGTAAAAGCTAAAAACTAAATTATTTGAAAACAAATAAAAAAGAATAATGATGGAAAAGGAGACAGGAGGAAGAAGCCTGCAGGTGACAGGGCTGACACCTTTGAAAAAGTTAAAAAATAAGATAGTGAGGTTAGAACTCAAGACTAAAAGGATAGAAAGTGGAGGCTTAACCATTATGCCACAACAAAATAGTATTGTATGCTTGAAAAAAATATATATAAACAGAACTTGGTGCACTTTAGCATACCCAGTTATAAACAGTAAATTGGGCGTATGTTAAAGTCTTGTGAAATGTATATATATATATATATATATATTAAATTATGATGAATCATCTATCACTATCTTTAACATCTTCTAATATATATAAAAAACTAATTAGAAAAAAATTATTAGATAATCTTGACCATTCAATTAATAAAAGATTTAATCTTAATAGTTCATTCTTTTAATTTTAAATTTTGACTTTCTTGAGTCAACTAATGTGAATGTAAATTAAAATAAAGCTAACATTTAATCAAATTAATAATAAAAATTAAAAAAACATTGCACCTTTAAATCGAGCCGGAAACTTTCATGTAAGAATATAAGTTTTCTTCTACCAACACATAAAAATAATAACAAACATATGGATTGCATTATTTCTCGGAGCAAAATATTAAGATATAATTACATATATCTTGAGTATCTATATATTTAATTTAATATAAATAAAGAACTAACTATCATCTTTCAATCTTCCAATATATATAAAAGACTAATTTGATAAAATTTATTAGACAATCTGAACCATTTACTTAAAAAATATTTAATTTTAACCATTTATTCACTTAAAATCAAAAAATCATTTTTAACTTAAGTCAAATTTATTTGAAGTAATTTCATATATGCCCTTATTAAATTATATAAAATCGTATTTGTCCACCTTAAATTATAAATATCATATATACCCTTATAATATTCCAAAATATTATATTTAAACAAATTCTTAGTTTTAACATTCTAAAATATTTTATAAATATTTGAATTCCTTTTTAATTATAACCAATAACGTTTAACTTTATTACCCTTAATTGTAAAAATAATGATTAATTTATATAAGAAATACAACCACGTCTCTAAGTATAATGCTACCATGTTTCTGCTATCAAGTCTACCCTCCCGCTCGCATCGATGTTTCCACCGCTGGTTAGAGTATTGATGCGTACGTCGTCACTTTTTTTAATTCTCATTTAATTCGCGTTTTATTATTATTAATATGTTTTTATTAATGTTTAATATTTATTGTCTTTTAAACCAACCCGTGTATCATACGAGCATTTAGTCTAGTATGTAAATAAACAACATGCTCATCTGTGTCACAAGAGTTTCAATTTTGAGAATAGATGTATTAAAATAATATTCTTACTGATGTCTCATGATCTGTCTCGATGATCTCGTATCATATATACAAAAACAACTATCATCGAGATAAACACATTATTTTATGTTACATATTTGGCATTACGGTATCAAGATGTGTTTAAGATCCCCTTTTTTTAAATGCTATTATTCTATTTATATATATTGTCTAATATTTTAATACTCATAATTTTTTTATTATAAATAGAAATTATAAATACTTTTCACTAACCCTAATCCAAAAACATTAGGTCACTAGCGGCATTTATGACTTACTCTCAACTCTGTTTTGATCTTAATTGTGCACTTTCGCCACGACAATGACCTCCAACCTCCTAGCACATCGACCACCTACAAAGTGACTTTAGTGTTGACTTACTCTCAACTAGGGGGGAGGCGGGGAGCAATCGGTCAGATTCGATCCGGACCTGATCACACCTAGTTTAAAACCGGAACCGATTTAGACAAACCTTAAACCAGACAGATTAAACTACACCGATATCGATTCCACAAATAAAAAAAATTCATAACATTTTATACCCGTTAAATCATGTATCAAACTCTAATTTATTTCAATCCGAAATAAGACTCCAAAACACGGTGAGTTACTAAACCCATACCAGACGTAATCCATCAGGCCCTAACTAGTCCAAATACACAACCCCAAAATTACTAAACCCATACCAAACGTCTGGCAGAAACAATGCGCAAGCGGCAAAAGTAATGATGTAAATGGGTACGGGTGGGGACGTGGACCACAATACCCATCCCCATCCCCATCCCCGACCTCCAGCCCCAGACCCATCCCCACCCCAGCCCCACCAAATCCCCAACGGGTTCGGGTGAAATAATCCCCACCGGGTATGGGGAACCCGATGGATACCCATTTACTAAATAATGACAATTTTTGATATAGTTAAAAATATAAAGTTAAACACCGATAACCATTAATACTTCCAAATACGAACAATATTCGATGACAAAACCGAAAAAAGATGATGACAACATTATCAAGTTTGAAAAGTAAATAAAACAAAAACGACAAGTTCTTAATATCGTCAAAAAAAGCATATATATTATATATGGAAAAAGTTCATGCGAGAACCATTCTTAGTGCGAGAACCGCGATAACCAATCTGAGCCGTCCAATTCCCCCTCCTTCAATGTCATTGCCCACCCATGAATTCCTCACATGCACCCTGCCACACAATATCCCTCCACGCTCTCCATCCGTTAACTTCCCATATCCAAGGAACGGCTGAGATTGGTTCTCGCGGTTCTCGCACTAACAACGGTTCTCTCATGAACCCTCCCATATTATATATTATATATATGTTTATATATATCGGGTCTTAAATGGGGCGAATAGTACTATACCCGACCCCGCCCCATACCCGCTTCGGGTACACCAATTCATCCCCATCCCCGACCCATCACCCGTAAAGACGGGGAATACCCGCCCCGTTCGGGTCGGATACCCACGGGTCACGGGGAATCCCCGCCCCGTTGCCATCACTAGGCAGAACAGAAGCACCGAGCGGCAGACTGTCGCAACTCACAACCAAGCGGTACAAGCACCGAAGCCTGAAATGGTCGACCGAGACCGAAAGCAGAAGCACCGAAGCTGTCGACAACCAAGCCGAAGGTTTGTTTCTTCCTTGTGAAGATTCACAGCCTCTAAGGTACCAATACCTCCTATGTTTCCGTATGATTAAGAAATTTGCTGATATTATCTTCATCTTTTTTTTGAAAATTGTGTCTATAAATTAAATGTTTGATTTTGACTTTGAACTTGAAAACATGAAATTATAACTCGATGAACCATCAATTTGTATGGGTTGAAATCAGGATACATCGTATATTAGGATATAAAATAGACTAAGGTAGAGTATATTATGAAATTATAAACCTAAACTTGAGAATTTTGTTTTTGGTTGAGAACTTGAGATACCCAGATGGGGTAAGTTAGAATACATCCAATATTTCACCTTTTGGTGCTGTGTAGTATTAGTCATTAGTATTTGAAGACTTCAGTTCTCCAACTTTCTACTTAAAGGTTTTAATTGCCGTTAGGTTGAATATCATAATAATATAACTGCATAAGTATGCTTGGCTTGGTTAGTTCATTTTAAAACCCTGAGAATAAAAAATAACAAAATCAAGGCCATTAAGGAGAATGCTATAATGAGGATTCTGTTATGACTTATTGACAGATGGTGAAGATCAATAATTGTAGTGAGAATAATGAAGGTGGCAGTGTTTGGTTTTGACTTAATTTGCTTAATTGAAAAAGGACTTGATCCGTTAAGTCATAAAAGAGAGGTTGATTGTTTGATATTTGTCTTGTTTCATCGCTAAGCTGTTTGTTATTATTTTGTACTTTCAGATCAGCGCAATTGTAATGGGTTACACTTACAAGTTGGGGCTGAAGGTTGCAACCGAATTTCAAGAGGATTCAAGAGCTCCTCTGATTGAACTAATTTCAAATGATTCTACCGAGTTGTGGCTCATATTGTATTGGAAAGAAAGGGAGGGGCGAGGATAGTGGGCTAGGGCGGCGTTGCAATGCTCCGGTGATGTGAAGCGTTAGCTGTGCATGTGAGTCGGACTTAGAGTGAAAAGGGCAGAGGGAATTAGGTCTAAATCATTAGTTGTTGTTTGATTAGTTAATAACTAGGATTTATTAGTTTTGGAAATGCAAATATAATAATAAAATTTTGACTGGTATAGCCGGTAGTAGGTCACCATACTCCCAACTGTGCCCCAACTTATACTCGAACATACTTGTGAAACTTTTGACAGTCAGTAAGATTACAACTTACTTCATTATATGGAGCCTAGTGAAGTTCCAAAAGCTGATACGATGAAGCTAAAATAGCTATATGAAAGGCTTATGCTACTTCTTTGACTTATTCTGCTTCTTATAGTTTCACAACCCCTACAAAGACTACATACAAGACCAGGGATTGTTAAGTGGGCGTAAAAGTTCTCTATTGGAAGAAAAGGTGCAACCCAAGGTCTGTATGTTTCTTCAGGACTCGGACCACGGGGCCATTGGCCAGAACATTCTGAAGAGAAGAAAGCGAAGAAGAGAGAGAAACGTGTGTGTTGGTATGGGATAATATCTTTGAAAAAATTTAACTCATACGCAAGCAAGACTACTCCATATATTAGAAAAAGGTAGTGCCTTGACTATCAAAAATGTTTTTTGATAAACCCCTTGATCCTAACAATGTGGTCTAAGTTATGTTATGTTTGATTCATAATACTTGAAACATAAGTAATAATATTTAACTATAAAAAATTTGTCAAGGTCGAATCCGGCAATCGCAAAATTCAGAAAAAAGAACTCTGACAATGGCAGAGTCAAGCGACCTTGAAGCATAAGCAACGAGAAGGGAATCACGCGACCTTAAAAATCTGGTAGACAAAACCGGGGCAGGATTAATAATGGAAAAACCTAAACCACATTAACAGTTAAAACGACTGATAATAACCAAATCATTTCTAAAACCTTAGTTCGTACCTTGAAAGACCAAACCAAGTTTCCATTTCGAAGTTGAAAGTTCAAAGATATCTTAATTGGTGTTTGATTTTGACTTAATAAACTTAATAGGAAAAAAACTTATTTTAGTAAGTTATAATTGTATTGTTAGTATTTTACTTAATGAGTGGTGTACAATAAAGTCCATATATAAAACATAGTCCTGAAATTTTAATATCCAATCACATTTGATTGTAAAATCATCACATGTTAATTACAAAAATGTCACTACGCTCAAATTTTTAAAATTCAATCTGGACCATTGATGGGGCTGATCCAAAGACTAAAATTAGTTCCTTAGAACTATAAATTAAGTATGGATTATATTGAACAATTCTCTTTACTTAATCTAGAAAGTATGACTTAACAAAAATACGTTATGAGGATGATACTTTCTATATTAAGTTAGTGATTTTATTATTTTTCTTGTTCAGACAGTTCATTTAAGACATAAATCAAACACCGGTACTACTTATCACACACAGACGTCATTTATTGATACAGACACTTTATCCAAACAACATTTAATAAGAAATAAAAACAAAAATCAATTACGAAAATAAGCAACTAACAAGCAAAAAAAAAAAGTCAAATTACGAAAATAAGCATCAGTTTCGCCCCCATGGTTTCGCCCCCACCTTCAGTTTCGCCCCTAAGCAACAATCCAATAGTGGTGTGACACGTGTACATCAGTTTCACCCCTAAGGGCTTAGTTTCGTCCCCTAAAAGTCTTGGAAATCGTGCCAGGGGAGAAACCAGACATGTGGGGCCCACAGGGAGATAAACTAGGGGAGAAACCAGGCATGTAGGGGCCACAGGGGGCGAAACTGAGGGCTTGGGGGCGAAACTGAGGGCTTGGGGATGACACTTGACATAATATCATTGGTGGGCAAAACTGAGGCTTTGGGGGCGAAATTATGGGCGAAACTGATGCTCATTTTCGTGAATCCCATTCTCAGTTGCTTATTTTCTCTTACTGATTGGTAAACATGCTTATTTTCGCGAAGACTCCTAAAAACAAACACACACTTAAAACACTCTCTTAAAGCTTATTTGATTAGAAAGAATCAAGTGGCTAGTGAGATAGATGTTTAGGTAAGTGTAGCAACGGACTAAGAAAATGAAAACCCACACATAAGCAAATCTTACAAAGTTATTGTTATACCTCTTCAATTCGTTTAGTATACATGTGATGTGGCCTGGTGTTTTAGTGTTTATCATGCGATAGGCTCACATGAGCTAATATTTTCACTTTCTTTCATTTCCATTTTTTGGGTATAAAATATAGAAAACGCATCTTAATACTTATTAAAAGAAAAGGGTTTTTCCCTCTTCCTAAAACTTCTTCCCCAATCATAACCCTCCATTTAAAAAAAAATTAAAAAAAAATCGAAATAAATAGGATGCTTTTCTTAAGCTTTCTTCGTTTCCTTTGAATATAATTGAAGGGGTTAAATGTAAATTGTTAAGGGGGTAGTATGCAATATGTGAGGGGTTTTTAAGAAAATTGTATATTAATATAATTAATTATAAATTGTTTGAAAATTATGTTTAATAACTTCAAATATATTTTGTTTTGAGAAAAAATAATTATATATTTGTAATCGTCTCATTTTTATCTACGTTTTGATAGGGGTGAGCTTCTTAACCGATTAACCGAACCGAAACCAATAAAACCGTTAAAATCAAACCGTTAAAACCGAACCAAATGAAAACCGACGGTTCGGTTTTTAAAAATCCATTAACCGTTAGTTATTGGTTCGGTTTCGGTTTTATACCTCTAACCGAACCGATATGATTTATTAATTAATATTTTTATATATCTAATTAACTAAAAGTCAAAAAGAATAATAAAAAAATAAAAAAGCTTATATCTGTATTTTACCAAAAGGCCCAAATTTCTTTGGACTTTGGTCAATTTATAGGTTCTTTATTCCTAAGAGAAAAAAAACAAATCACAACAATGAAACAACCGCCTCCTTCTCGATCGGCTCTCTCCCTCTCATCGTAAACCCTAGCCACCCACCGCCCACCGTAGTAGTTCTTCCCTTCTGCTCGACACTGCTTCTGCTTCTGCTCGACGCTGCTTCTGCTCGCTGCCTCGTCGTCCTAGTGTTGTTCTGCTTCTGCCTCGTCGTCTTAGTGCTGCTTCTGCTTCTGCGCGGTAAGTGTTTAGACTTTAGACAACTTCTTTCTTTATTTTATGTCATTAATATTTGTTATCAGTGACTTGATTAAAGCGTCCATTAACCTCATGTTGCTAATTTCCTATAATTCTTTTTCTCTTTTCCATTTGTAATACAACAACTTCTGTTCTCAGGTCGGCTTATTACCAAGATTACAAGATTGCATGAGATTGAGAATTGGAGGTGCGTTTATAACCTGTTCCCAGTTCCCTACTTAGATTTCTTCATATAATGGTTAACCAATAAAAACCTATAACGAAACCAATCCGTTAGTGTTAACCGTTAACCGCCCCATTATAAACCGATTACCCAACGGTTTGAAAAATCCATTATCCGATATTGTCGGTTATGGTTCGGTTAGGGGTCAAAACCGAACCAAACCGATCCATACTCACCCCTATGTTTTGATATAAATTTTATCGGAATATAAGGTTTTTTTTTAAAATTAGTATAATTTAATTGTTTTATCAACATCTAAGTAATTAAAAATATACTATAACTAATTGTTAGTGACATAAAGTTGTTTACAAAACTACCACTACCGCTTAGAGCTTTTTAAAATTAATTGTTAGTTGTGAGTAAATAACCCTAAAGAAGCTAGAATTCTATATAATTATTGGGTACTGAAACAATTGTCATGATAGTGGTTTTGTAACTATACATACAACTTGGAATTTTATATAAAAAATTTAATTGTCTAGGTTTTCTTATTTTTTAACTAATAATTTTCTACATAAAATAAAAGTTATTATTACATGGATATTTGAATTCAGTAAGATTTCGTGTTTTTAATTATATTTAATTGAATAATAAATTACACTTAAGTGATTTACGTATGTATAGACATAATATATTCTATGTTAGAATATCATTTTTATCTGATCTAATTTGCGTATACTTAGATGGATGTCATCATTATTTAACTTTTAATAAATTTAGTTTACAATTTCAAATATATAATTGGCTAATAAAAATGTCTTTAAAGCACTTGATATTATAATATCGACAATAATATTATAGTTATGTCTTTACAATGTCGGAATAAAGCTTCATCACGAGAAACACATTAATATTATGCTAAAAACTTTTAGACGAGTAATGTAATTTTATAATTCTTAAAAAGAGTATTTATAAAAAGTATTAAAAATACACATTTTACTCATGGACAATTATATGTGACGGTTTGTGAAGAGTAAGGAGTGGTTAAAAGTTTTAATTTGCAATGATGAAAGAAACCCTACTAATAAAACCATGAATGTTGTTTATAAATAGGTTTTACAGAAAATTTAATGATAATCTTATGTATGGATTTCAAAATTCTGTAATAGTTATTCATTTCTTATTTTCTTACGAGATTTTATTTTCCTATATATGCTTTGTAATTATTTTTACTATACGTGTTATGACTCTTTATCATTGCTTACGAGCTTTTATATTCCCATATGTTTTCTAATTTTCTTTAACATGTTAGTACTTTTTAAATCTGTATAAATTAAAATTTTAGTATATTCCTCATGTTGATACACGGGTCACTTAGCTAGTTTGATTAAAAGTAATAAAAGTTTTTCTTTTTCTTTTCTTAAGAGTATTTTGGAAAACCGAAAATTCTCATTTCCTAGAGCAGTTTCAGGAAAATTAATTGACCAAACATCTATTTAAGATTTTGATTGTTTGAGATTATTTAAAAAAAAGAAAGAGAGGGATAATTATTTTACAACCAAATAGAGCCTAAGTTTTTATCATCAGAGGATAAATTATGAAAATTTAATTCATTAGATAAAGTTTACATGATAAAAGTGTATTTAAATCATCCCCAATTCCCCACCTCCATATATCATGAATGTTAAAGTCTTATTTAAAGATGGATTGTGCTTTTCATTCGATTCAACAATATCATAGAACAATACAACTTTGGCCCAAAACAGTCGAAAGCAGAGTGAATGGGCTTTAAGTTCTGGGCGTTGACTCGTTGAGTAGATGATAATTCACAATTATAAGCTTTTTAGCATAGAATGATAGAAATATGTGACAACAATGGCTATATACGATAGGATAGAATAGTGATAATTATATTATTATTTTGTTCCGAATACATACATCTTAATTAATTCAACTTGTTCTTTAATTAAAAATCATTGTTTAGCTTGTGATGAGAGTACTCCCTTTTTTGTCTGTACACATGTAGATACTCATTATAATGTTATACCCATCTTATTATCCCATTTAAAATTTTCTTTAAGCAGTTAAGAAAATAAGAGAGTCCCCTCCATCTTTCTTTGGCAACAGGTTCCAACTTGGATTTCTTCGGCACTCATGGGTGGTATGTTTGACGACCCCACTATTGATTTAAGCAGTCTCACCGAAGAAAAGATGAGTACCCCTTTCATCCTTTTAACTTTTTCTTCTTTCTTTTTGTTTAGTTTGTATGCAGAAACGACACTCATCTACTGATGCTTGATTCGGGTCCGGGTTCAATGTACTTTCCAACTTTAAGTATGTTAAGGTTCTTTGATTAATAATATATTGAAATCCCTTCTTATGAAATTATTTCATTTTACCTCCACGAGTCTATTCACATGTAACTACAATACCCCGAATGAGTGTTCCAATTTGGATCTTCTCTCTCACGTGCTAGACATGTAAGCTTCTAATGTAAGTCATACACTCATATATATCATTTCACACGAATCAAATTAGACTGCTAAAGAGGTTCAAATAGTCTCACCTATAGTTTAAGCCAAAACTAGGCCTCCACCACTTCTTAAATAATAGATCATATTCCCTAGTTGGAAATAAAGCCTTGAAGAAAGCAAAAAAGACACTTAACACAGATCATTGCAATCAAATACTACTTAATTGCTTTCTTAAACAATCTTTTGATAAATGTTGACCAGAAAAGCATTCAAATTTAAAACTTAAAAGCATCCATTAGTATACACTTAACTTGGTGGCACTTCAAGATAAAGCAAATTCATCATCAAAATTTGTCATAGTGGTGGCATGGACCCCCCAAACTAAAGCTAGCTTCACAATTGATTAATCTATGTATATAATTGCTAATTAATGGTGTATTCAACACCATAATCATATATTCAATCACTAATCAAGGGCATGTAGAATTGATTATATAAATTAGAAGAAACAGATAATAGGTGGGATTAAAAGTTAGATGCGCTTTCTATTTTAGGATCAACCTCTCTTTCTTTCATACAAATATAACCCCACAAAGGTTAAAAATCTTTAGCACAAGGTTATTCCTTTAAAGGGTGGGTGGGGATCCAATCATTCAACTACTTCATGCTTTTCCTAAAAGTGATCTCACTCACTCATCACTTTGTGCATGCTTGGTTGGTCTTCATTAGTGAACAGCCAACATTTCTTAACTTTTCTGCTGCCCAAAAAGTCATAAAAATGGCCTGCCCTTTTGCCTATTCTTAGAAAAGAAGAATTCTACTTCCTCTTGGTTATTCTCCTATATGTTAATAATTGAATTTTGTAATAAACTAATTCTCTTTTTTCTTTTTATTCTTTGATTTTGCTATTGATCTAGTAAATAGTAATACTTAGTAGGAAGATATATAACTTCTCACCTGAAAAATATGCCAACACCTTTAGTAACATTTAACTTAAACCCGTAATATACAAGTCGCTATATAACCATAGGACTCGAATGTGGATGTTGAAACCGATCGAGTTATTTACCTTCCAACGTGCTACTGTCGAACATGAAATGGGATTGTTAAAAGTGAAGCTAGAAGACATATGCATAGTAATAAGCATGTATACATCATCAAGGATCAATCAGTCACTCATGGTTGGCTACCTTCCACAATCCACAAACATATATGGTCCCCTTTCACTCCTCATGTCCAATTCTTAATTATTATTCTACATTCCTTTCTTTCCTTCACACGTATACATGGTTCATGGGGTTGTATCAGAAAAAATAATAATCAACCAAAATAACAAAAAAATAAATATAATTTTAAAAAAAGTAAAACCTTTAAGGTAAAAGTAAGATGGTAGGAGTTGTAACATCCTATCACACTTATCACTCCGACGTATCTGTTTTTTTTCTTTCATCACCCAACCCACAACCAGCTTCGTCATATCTGTTTTTTTTCTTTCATCACTCAACCTACAACCAGATCGCAGTATATCCTATATATTTCCTTAATTAATATATATTACATTATATATATATGACCCCACTTTTCCATTCATTGTTTAGCCCTTGGTCTAGCTACCCTTGCATTTCCAAAGTGTCTATATATAGTCACTTCGATCTCTAGCATCTATACTATCACCCCTACACTGCACACTCTTCTATTTCTTCTTCACGTACGTACGTATATATTTTAAAAAATGAGGACAATGATAGATTTGGGAAGCGAAAGAGGAGCTATGGGCATGCATATAATTACCACCGCAACCTCCGTCGACTGCAGCAGCAGGGAGGTTGGTCTCCGGCGTTCTCTCAGGTCCCTCCTTGACTTCATTGTCCCCGCTTGTTGTGCTGCCGGTTTCGAACCTCCTCATTCTCATGAGCCTGCGAACTCCTCTCCACATCATTCTTCTTCTTCTTCTTCCTCAGCTTTCTCAAGCGACACAGATTCACCATCATCATCCTCATCGTCATCCACTACTGTAAGTAGATCATCATTACACATCCAAAATCTTTTGCTAAAGGATGGATCTCAATATGCCAGCTAAATTGATATTAATGAAAACTGATTCATTCATATTTGTGTACATTTATATAATCTTGTAGAATCGCGCATTGTCATCAACCTCCACCACTGTAAAAGGTACATTTTTTGGCCAGAGAAACGGGCGTGTTAGCTTTTGTTTCCAGGACGACAACCACCACCACCAGCGGCGGACACCGTCAAGGAGAATGACAACAACCACCACCACCATGACGTCATCATTCTCACATCCTCTTCTACTTTTGGAATTTGCTGTTCCCACGTCTTATCTAGCAAAAGAGATGCAACACGGTCTCCTCCGAATTGCTCTGGTAGAGGAAGACACTACTCACCGCCAGCAACCGCCACTAAACGGAGGTGGCGGAATATTTGAAGTGCCCATTTGGTCTATGTACTGTAATGGTAGGAAAGTCGGTTATGCCACCAGACGCAAGATGACAGCTGCTGACACAGCTACTCTTACACGTATGCAATCTGTCTCTGTTGGAGCAGGGGTTTTGCCGTCGGAAAATGACCATAGCACCGAGGGAATCATGTACCTCCGAGCCAGTTTCCGGCGAATCATTGGATCACCAAACTCAGAGTCATTTCACATGATAAACCCTGACCAGGATAATGGACATAGCTCTGGGCAAGAGCTCAGTATATTTCTTCTCAGACCATCTTCTTAGTTAATCCAAACACATTCAAGTGTATTTAACTACGTGCGTGTGTGTGTTTATATATATATATATATATATATATATATATATATATATATATATGTGTGTGTGTCGAATTAAAAATTTACTGTAAGTATAGTTCTAGATCAGAAATGAAACCACAGCCTTTGATCGAGCCTCTTGTTGCAACTTAATCGTAAGAGACATAATCATGTTCCAACTTTCCAGTTTACATATATACTTTCTGTTTTCATGGATGCACGAGCTAGGTATACCCGATCGATGGGTTTACAACGATAATCGATCATTTAAGCATCATATGTACTGAACTCTTACTGCATGTATATAAAAGTGTAGATTAATTTTAGAAGTTTGTTACCTTACATTAAAATTTATAAAACTTAATTAATGGGTTTTCTGTGAGCCTAAGATCGAAAGCTATTTACATACCAGTAAACAATTCTTATTAACACTTTATCTACATGGGAAAGTTCATATAAATTAACAAATTATATTAAAAGTTAACCATTTCATGAATGTATTTATAAAAATTTTAAATTTGAGTGGGGTGGCTGATCACCCCTCTCGTTATAAGGTAGCTCCGCGCGCCTTATTAGACCATCAGCATCCATCACATGTTTCACATACTTTTTTGCCTGCCACATCACCGCCACATCATTTCCTCACCATTCCCCTCATCCAAGCACACAAACCCTGCATCCATCCCATGCTTCACATCCCAGCACACCACCACCACAGCCGTGACCGTGAGCCCCCCCTCACGAAGAGGAGCGATGGTCCTCACCCTCGTGATCGGCTCTCACACGACCCTCTGCGTGATGGATGCGCATGATCTTAATACAATAATACATTATAAGCAAGTTGAGGGTGGATTCAAGCTATTTTGGACCAGTTTTATCACTACTAGAAAAACTGAGATTTCCGACGAAAATTTGCGACGGAAGAAATCCGTCGCTAATTAGCGACGGATTAGCGATGGATTTGCGACTGAATAGAGTGATGAGGTATTAAGTTCAATCCCTCGCTGTTCCCTCGCTAATTTGCGACGGATTTGCAACCGAATTAGAATCCGTCTCAAATCGGTCGCAAATTAGTGACGGAAATATCCATCTCTAATTCGTTGCTAATTAGCAACGGATTTGTGACAGATTAACGACGGATTACGAATTAAGGTATATCGTCGCTAATCCCTCGCTAATTAGCGACGGATTTGTGAGAGATTGCGATGGAACATGGTTTTTAAGCATCAATGGTATTCCGTCGCTAATCCGTCGCTAAGTAGCGACGGATTTGCGACAGATTTGTTGCATTCCGTCGCTAATCCATCGCAAATTAGCGAAGAACAAATCCGACTCTAATCCGTTGCTGATTAGCGACGGATTTCTAACAGATTTGCGACGGGCTCCGAATTAAGGAAATCAATGATATTCCGTCGCAAATCCGTCGCTACTTAGCGACGGATTTGGGACATTCCGTCGCTAATCTGTCGCAAATTAGCGAAGAGCAAATCCATCTCTAATCCGTTGCTGATTAGCGACGGATTTCTGACAGATTTGCGATGGACTCCGAATTAAAGAATTCAATGGTATTCCGTTGCAAATTTGCAAAGAACAAACCTATCTCAAGTCCGTTGCTAATTGGCGACAGATTTCTGACAAATCTACGATAAATTCCGAATTTGCGAGAAATTGCGACAAATACATCAATTAACATTGGTTATTGTCGTTCATACTTGATGCCAAAGCATTAATTTGTACCAATATACGTCAATAAGTTCAAACATACGTCAACATTAATTATCTTCAACTTTAGTTAATTAAGGTGGTAATTGATGAATATGGAACGTTCATAGTGAAAAGTGACCATTCGTGATCATAATTGGTTTAAATAAATTATTCAGGGTCTAGCTTTTTTGGTAAAAAAAAAATCTATTATACTCCTTACCAGTGTTGTAAATGGCGGCCTCGGCGGCCGATTAATCGGCGCCTAGGCGGTTGGCGGTGGTCTACCGCCTGATAAATCAGCTTGGCGGTCTAGTTTGGCGTTGGTGGTCAACATCGGTCAACGGCGGCCCTCGGCGGTCCTTGGCGGTCCTCGGCAGTCAACGAAAGTCAAATTAAAAAAAAGTTCAAATCCCTCATTTTATCGATCGACAAACAGAACCTCACTAATCTCGTTCATAGGAACTAGGTTTTATTTAGGTTTATTAAACAGAACCTCACTAATCTCCTTTATAGTTTATCGTTACCGCCGAGAAACAGATTAATCGCTTGGCCGTGGTCGACCGCCGACATACCGCCGACCGATTTCTACAACCTTGCTCCTTACAACTAGAAGCTATTACTTGAAAATTTTCAAATTCCCTATTTAATTTCAACCAACCTACGAAACCTAACTAGGGCTGCCCTTGAAATCAACGCTCACAGACACACACACTCGACGTTGCTCTTGCGTCTCGACGAATCGACCATCTGCTCTCGCCTCTCGACGAATCGACAATATACTCTCGCCTCTCGACGAATCGACAATCTACTCTCGACAAAACCTAATTATCGTAACTCTGCACACTTTTATCGACGTATAAGGCAATTTATGATTCCCTTATTAATATTTGAGTTGCGTTCTGATCTGCAATTTAGTTAAAGTTCCCTTATTACATAACTAAATTGCATTTCATTCCTAACTAATTGATGGTTCAAGTTCTAATCCATGGCCCAATCTATTGTAGTTAGGGCTGGCAAATCCTGACACGACCCGAAACCCAATCCGAACCGAACACGATTTAGGTCAACACGAACACGACACGAACACGACAGCGGGTTAGAAATGGGTCGATCCGAAAATGACACGAAACTTTTCAACACGAACACGACACGAACACGATTACCTGAAAGTAACCTGTTTAACACGATCTTTTTATAATAATAAAAAAATAAAAATAGATTTAACTTAATAATAATTAGAAATTAAAAATTATAAATAATATTAAGAGATAAAAATGGCGGTAATCACTTTTTGATATTTTTCATTTTACCTCCATGTCATTTTAAAGTTTTAATTTGAAAAATTAAAAAAAATATTAAATAATAAAACTAAGTTAATAAGTAAAGACTATAAAGATAAAGTGAAGGAAATGGGTGAAAAAAAAAAGAGGGAAACGTGAGTCGTGAAAAAAGAAGGGGGGAATTAAAGTCAATAACCCTAGCCTCCATTGCTCATTTGCTCGACCCTTCCTCCCTGCTGCTTGCGATAATCGACACCCACCGGCCACTCTACGTCAACGACTCGACGGCCGGCAGCTCCTGCCTCCACGCTCGACGCCTCCAGTGCTCGACGCCTCCACGCTCCAACCCTTCCTCCCTGCTTGCGGCTTGCGATAATCAACACCCACCGGACACCTCCAAGTCCACGACACGACAGCCGGCACCTCCTGCTCACCGACCACCTTTGCGAGTTGCAACAGCCAACAGCCCATCTTCAGTCGACATCCACCCTCAGTCGACAGCCCATCTTCTAGCTCTTGAAAAAGATAATTACTCTCCTCTTCAATTTTCTGCCTTACATCGATTCTATGTGTAATTATGTATAAATTTGTGCTGTTTGTCAATTTATCAGATCAGTAGACGACATATACTCTCAAATATGTGTTATTTCCTGATAAATGTAATCAGATCAGTTTTGATTCATACAGATCGGAGCTTATATCAATAGATCGAGGCTTGTTTTGACAAATCCAGTCTTCATAACTGGTAATTTCAACTCTATTTTTGTTGCGTCTTGTATTCTTTAGCAGATAAAGGACCTAGCTCATGTTTAATAGTCGTTTCTTACTAATATAGGAGTTAGGGGATGATTTGGGTTTGAAATAAGATACAGTTAAGTTTATGCATGTCTTGATTTGAGTTCAGGGGTACGTAATGCAAGAAATGAAAATTGATTTGAGTTCTGGGCCTTCCTAGTCACCATGACACATCTTATTTGTGCATAATATAGTTGAAAATTTACAACTCCTACAATTATTGTTGGGTTAAATGGCTAGTTTCCACCATTATTACCTCTCAACTAGGTGTATACACGAGATGAGTCAAGTTCTCCATGCCAAGAACTCTCCATGGTGTGGCGGAGTCAAAGCCACAATGCTCTATAGTTAGTGATGTCTTCCACTCCCCTCACCATACTCCACTACTATAACTCATTTAACTCTTGAATGATAACATTAACTAGAAACTAACTATTACAATACCATAATATGAATTAGCCCAAAGTGTTAGTGAAGTTGGAGATGATGATAATGTAGACGGAGAACATTTTTTTCAAGATAATGAAAGGTTTACGTGCGCAACAAATACAAATATGGATAATGAACCAACATGTCTTGTCACGGATAATGAAGTACAAGAAGTTGGTGAGAATATATATATAGAAGATGGATCCAACGATGAGGAAGAAGCGTTTGAAGATGACAATGATTATGATGATTCAGATGATGAAGAACCAGAGCTTTATCTGTCTGATCATTCTTCTGATGAAATGTAACTAGTTTTAAATATCTTTTTAGGTAATCATGAAATATATAATATTAGTACAACTAATTTACAATTTCATTTATCAAACATCAATTTAATATATTGTACCATTATTCATCTTTCAACTAATTATTCTCGCAATTTGCATATTTCATCTTAATCAATCATTTTTTTGTTGTAGCTTATCAACATGGTGAGAAGCAGAGGTGGTGGTACAGGCTCTAGAGGTGGAGTTAGTTCGAGTATAGGTGGACATGGTACTTCTGGAGCAGATTTGGTGACCACATCAGTTTCACGTATTCCCGAGTCTTCTAGAGGTAGGGGAGGTAGAGGTAGAGGTAATCCTAGACAAGATTTGGCAAACAAATATGTTCCATCATCTTCTTTGGGCTTGGATGATGATGATGATGACGATGACGAATTCGATATGGAGTCATCACAAGGTCTTCATGGGTCGAATGCCACTGAGCATGCTTCAAGCCAAGCTCCTCTTCCATCAAACAGAAAGTGGATTAAAGTTCAAGGGGATCAGTATGGATATATCTTCAAATGGTTTTTTCGTATGTTTATATAAATTAATCTTCAATATTTAATTGCTATAAATTGTTTTAATTGTGCAGGTTTTGTAGCGGAGATCCAGCACGTCGAATTACTGATAATTTGAAATCTATGTTTGGTGGTCCATGGATATCGTGGAAAGCCATTCCACCGGATTCTCGCAAACGACTTTGGGAGCGTTTTATGGTTTTGAACCACTCTTAGTTATTCATCAGTTTAAAAATATAAGGTTGTTTTCATGTTATTTACTAACTCTTTCAAATGATATGTGTAGCAATTCTTTCAGTGGCCCAAAGATTTAGAGGGAAGCGTTATGATTGCCTGGGAAAACACGATGAAAAAACGGTTGAGTGATACATTATGTAAAGAACGAGAAAAAACATATGACAGAGCTAGGTTGGCGGGCATGGAGGTGGGGGATGATATAAGTGTCATTATCCCATTTGGTCCACATTGGATAAAACATGAGTATTGGAAGAAAATGATAGAAATGGTACAGGATATCTATAAACTCAAACTAATTCAAGTTAGCATAAAATTAATTGCATTTGAAATATCTAGTACTAATCATGGCTTCATTACTTGTGTTATGACTTGTAATAAAGTGGAATACTGATAAATGGAAGGCTATCTCGAAAGTCAACCAACAAAACAAAAGTAGTCAAGTGGAGGGATCGGTGGGAAAGCATACAGCTGGATCGGTTAGCTTTCTTGTTACTAAGCTAAAAATGGTAAGATACCAATCTATGTATTAAATTTTAAAATGTAGTTAAAATTATTATATTTAAGGAGTTTATCTAATATTCTTGACAATTTTATGTTTACTATCAATTTTTGTAGGAAGAGAGCTTGGGTCGGCCAGTTCGGCATAGTGAACAGTTCTTAACCTGCCATATAACGAAAAAATCAAGGGACGAAATGAATAAAGGGGTCGGGGAACCAGAGTTTATTACCCCAAAGGCAAAACGGTTGTTGGTACATCTCGTTATATCCTATAGTTTGCTCTCATGTAATTATTTTATTAAACGACCGTGCTAATACTTGTTGGTACATTTTATTTTCTTCTTATATATAATAGGATGAGTATTTAAAAAGGATGTGCGATACGTATGGAGATGTTTCAACTCAATCACTAGGCGATATTAGTATTTGGGAGACTGTTGTAGGAGGGAAGAAGAAAGGGAGATTAGAGGGGTGTGGTAGTACCTCAGATCCTAGTTATATCGTGACGGGTGAGACAAGTAATTCTGGTCATGTTTCGTCTTTTGTTCCGGCGGGTGTAGCATCGTCCGATGAGGTTAGTTTATTGTAATTTGTTTTCATTTATAGATTATATGTACTATTTATAATGTTGGGTTTTAAATGGGTCATGCGGTAATAAAGGGTGTTAGTG
Organism: Pulicaria dysenterica; assembly: GCA_947179395.2. Lineage (NCBI taxonomy): Eukaryota > Viridiplantae > Streptophyta > Magnoliopsida > Asterales > Asteraceae > Pulicaria > Pulicaria dysenterica. Next base: position 106,004,765 of record OX359288.1, on the reverse strand, counting down.
GGTCATTATGACCCAATATGGGTAATATCTAGCTTAAAGTTATTAAATTTAATTATAATGTGTGGTATGAGTATGAATACATGTGATAGTAATTACTCATTGTTGATGCGAGTAATAACGGGTGTTAGTGGGTAACTAATAGGACACTTGAGTATGAATGAGTCATGATGGACCAAATAAGTATGAATGAGTCAATATGAGGTTAATTTTTTATATATGCTATAAATTAGTCAAATTTTGTTGTAATTGACCACATGAGTATGAATGGGTCATGAAGTAGTTAATATGGTTGAAATTGTGTTTTAATAATGGTTATTATGATATATGTTTGTTGGGTGTGAGGTGGGTGTGTTTATATGGTAATGACAAGAGACTTGATGGTTAAATTGCTTGGTGGGTTACCTTTACTCTATACTGCTGGTGGTTACTATTTGAGGAAGATTGGTGTTTTCATCAAGTCTCATGTCATCTGTTGGTGTTTATCTGTCATTTTTCACAACTGAATTTCAGTAAATGGCAGGTCTATAGTATGCTTCAAACTGTTGGCATATAGAATCTAAATTGGTTAAATTGAGTTTTCATAAGTAATTAGTCTTCTAGTTAATCTTGGTCATATTACTTGGTCATATTGAATTCTTTTAATGGTTATATTGAATTCTGACATGGTCATATTGAATTCTTTTAATGGTTAATTGTTTATATGTCAAATTTGGGTTGTAATATAGTTACTTATTATATTTAGGTACTCGAGCTGAAACAACAAGTACAAGAGTTGCATGAACGAGAGCAGAGGCTTTTAAAGGAAATGGAAGAGTCCCGTAAGGAAATGGAAGAGGCTCGAAAGCGAGAGATGGAAGAGTATCGCAAGAGAGAAGAAGAGACACGAAAGGTTACTGAAGAGCGGTTTAATCAGCTGCAAGAAATGTTACTTTCACATTTCCGTGCGAACCCTGCCCCTCCCCGTCCCCCTCCTAGTTAGTTAGTTATGTTCTTGTATGTTAATGATAACTTAAATTCCAAACATTATCAACTGATAACCTAACTCTAAACACTATCATAACTTTTGAATGCGATTGGATCATTGATTTTCGTATCAAATGTAGTGTTATATTTATTGTATTGAACAGGAAAATTTTAGAAAAATATAAAAAATTTATATTTGTATCGAACAGGGAAATTTTTGAAAAATAAAAAAAATTTATAGCTGTAATTTTAAAAATCCGTCGCAAATCCGACGCAATTATCTGCATGTTTGATGACAAATCCGTCGCTAACCCTCAGTTCCGTCGCTAATCCGTCGAAAAAAACCGTCTCTAATCCGTCGGAAAGAATCCCGTCGCTAAACCGTCGGAAACATCGCCGTCGCAAATCCGTCGCTATAAAATCCGTCGCTAAACCGTCGGTAACTTACGTTTCATGCGTTCGTTGAAAACCGTCTCTAATCCGACGCAAGTAGCCGTCGGTAATCCCTCGCAATATATCCGTCGCTAATCGGTCGTTAATTTCCGACCTTTTAGCGACGCATGTAAACCGTCGCTAACTGATCAATTCCGTCGCAAAATATGGTCGCTAACCGTTAGCGAGGAACGACTTAGCGACGAATTTATTCAGTCGCAAATCCGTCGCAAATCTAGATTAGCGAAGGATTTGGCCGTCGCAAATTTTGATTTTTCTAGTAGTGTATAAGGATTAATATTCCAACTATAGCAAGTACTCTTGACGGTTATATCATAATACAATCTTAATTTAAGCGAAATGATAAGATAAGACCTTTTACAAAAAATAAAAACAAGAAGAAAAAAAGAAGAGGAAGAGAACCATAACATTATTAACTAATCTTCCTGTTACGCCACCTTACAGCTCCTTGGCACTTTCGATACCAACTGTCACGATTGGTTTGTACCACCTCGAAGTCTCAGATACACTCTCATGGCTGAACTTGAGCATTAATCTTGGGGACAAAATGTAATAATTATATTTTGGAGGGGCTACCTTTTAATTTCTTTAAGGATACAAATATTTTATTATAGAAATTATAGTCAAATATTAATTGAGCGAAATTTTTTAGAGGGGCGACAGCCCTCCCCTATCCCTATTAAGTTCTCTCCTGCTCTCAAATCAAAACACGTTCAAAACCCAAGTTGAAGGTCAAATCCCTCTACCGAAGCCCTCTAGCGGCTCATGCATCGATGACATCAATCGGCTCATCCATCCATGAATGCCACTGCCACCGCACTCGCTCTCCCTCTCTAGTCTTCGTCTTCTCAGGTTTAGGATTCAAGATCACCGACTAACTAAACCTTCAAATTGGTATTAAAGGAAAATCAAATGCGTGTTCTTCATTATTTTCTTGTTCGGATTGGTATGTCGTGTATTAGGGTTTTCATCTTTGTGATTTCCAGATTTATTGTGTTCTTCATCTTAGGGTTTCTTTATTTGAAGACAAATTTGATGTGTATTATTGTGATTTTTACCTTTATTTTGTTGAGATTTATTGTTTGTGTATGCTTATTCTTGTGTATGATTTTTGTATAAGAATGTAATTGTTTTCAGATTGATTATGTTTAATTTTGGTATATTCTTGTGTGACATGGTCTAATCCTTCTCTAATATGCTACATGCATGTGTATATTTTATAAGCAACTATCTTTGATTCTTTATATTTTGTGGTTAAAATTGAGGTTTCAATCAATGGTTGGAAGTGGTGGTTTATGGTGACCTTTAGGGCAGCCGTTAGAGCTGGTGGCCTCATAGTAGGTGGAGAAATGATGGTTTCTTAGGTTGAGAAAAAGATTAACCATATGTAATTAAATCAATGTTTAAGTATTTAATATTATGCTAAATTGAATCAAAATCAAAAGAAAATAAATAGATAAATAAAGAAACAAGGGCAATTTAGTTATTTTAAATTGGGCAATAACCAATGATGCAAGAGATTGTAACGGGAGAGTAAACCGCAAAGATTACACAAATTCGTATATGATAAAACCATGAGGATCAAAATTAAGTCTAATTAACTCTATATATCATATATGAAGTTTGATGAAAGCATAGATGAATGATTAGAAGTCGACAAAGTAAATGCACAAAAAATGAAGATCTAGTATGTGTTGGATGATAGACAAGAATCATATGGGGGTTACAATTGGTGTCCATGAATAGTAGTAAAGAGAGAAGCTTTGGTTTGTTTGTTGTTGGTTTCTTCTTGCCCTAAGCATCCTTGTTTGGTCAACCTTGACCCACACTGCAACGCTGGAAGCCACACGTTGAATCTTGTTCCTACTTTACCTCCATATGTAGTCTCATTCTGTCAAATCAGTTCCCCGTGACATACAGAATATTATGTATGTATAAAGGAACATTTGATTAATTAATTAGCTACACGAGTGAGTGAGTGAGTGGTGTCTATTCACCCTTTTCTTTTCTTTTTTGATTTGATTATTATTCTCAAGATTGTCTGTTCAGTGACGTTACCTACAACTGCAACCTGCGGTGCAGATTTAATTTATTTCATGCTCTCATATATGAATTATAAGGGTTTAATGGTTTATGAGATATAATTAGAGTCATGAAAAGGGAAATAACATAATACGTACCAATAAAATCCCGTCTAAATAGATTATAAAAAGGTAAGATATAAACATTTATACCTTTGTTCGAGAGTAGAATTGGATGCAGTAACTTGGGGAGGACATGAAAAGGGACATGCACATGCGTATATATTTGTCAACTTCTGATTTTAAGGAGCATCTAAAACATTATTGATGCTCCAGAGTTGATGTCATTTTGAATTCTTGTTCAGCACCAGATCCTTAATTATTTAGAATTTTAAGTCTTTTTCAAGACCAAAAGGTAGCTAGCTAGGTTAGATAGAACTGAATTTCTATATACAGTGCTAATCACTTAGCACAAAACAGGGGCTAGACTTTGGAGGAGCTGACCAAAGTCAGACCATTGGAGAACTAAGTCACTAACATGGGTTTATTGTATTTGTAGAGAGCTTAATACCCTCCTTGTAAGATAGAAAACAAATAAAAGTTCAATCATCTTGAGTAAAATTCGTGCTTCTCATTCATGTTCACATATAAGATTGGCAGATAGCAACCGATATCTGATTGTGGTGAATTAAAGTTTACAAGTTAAATGTTGGGTTTATGGGGCTCTTCGTTCCCTCGAACCGGTCAAATCTGTGGCTCTTAAACTCACCGCTCCTGTATCAGTGCAGGAGCAATCCACATTGGTGAGGCAAGGGGGATTCGTCCTCCTTATAAAGAGGAGGGATCTTATTCCTACCATCAGACGTGTTTTAATGCAAAAAAACCCAAATCGGACAATATCGTTAATCAGTTCCCTGATTACGATCCTAACATATAATCCCTTTGATTTGCTTGAGTGTGTTATGAAATCAATGAAATTAGTTTTGCTTGGGCAATAGCATTAGATGATCAGATTTTCTTATGCATACAATTAATCAAGAATGATTTAATAAAGACGTACATCTGTATATAGCCATTGGCGGACATAGTTATATTTGGTGATGGTACGGGTCATTAGTCAATTTTGCAGACGGACTGTAAAATTTCAATGTTTACGAGTTGATGTCACCAATCAAATTTTTGGGTGTGACCAATGATTTTTTGGATGCCACCGAAATCTAATAAAAAATAAATTTTCTATTAGAAAAATAATAAGATATATTTTAATCTTCGATTTATACCTTAAAATACTTTAGTGTACATTAAAAATAACAATTTAATTAAAAAGGGTTTTATATAAATTGTGCTTTGTTTTAAGACTTTGCCCTAAAATACTAAAACAACAACTGAAACATCATTAACCCAATCTAATTAATTAAAAACCAAAAACACATCAGAATAACACTTAATTTTAATTAATTTTATTTTGTCATTACATAGCTAACCTACCTCCTTATGTCTTTTTCTCATTTGGTGATACAAATAGGGAGCCTAATAAAACCTACAAATGACAATATGTAACATGTGCATTATAAGTGGCAAACACTAGGGGTGTGTTCGGTTCTAGAACCGGACCGAACCGGACCGGAACCAAAAGAACTCGTAACCGAAATTGGTAAAAGCTAGAACCGAAAACCGAACCGATATAAGGGAGCCGGTTCCGGTTTCGGTTCCGGTTAGTAACCGGTTATTTCGGGTATAGAACCGAATAAGACCGAAAATAACCGAAAGTTTATTTTGGAACAAGTTTCAAGTGTAGGAACCGAAAAAACCGGTAGCCGGTGAATATTTTTTCTATTAAAGACAAATATAATACGTTTGTATTAGTTATTTTTACTTACTAGTGTTGAAATTATAATATTGTCCAAGACCAACATAGGGATACATATTAATTTAGTGTGTTGGTTCTAACTTAATTTGGTTTGTGTAGGTGTTGAGAATAAGGAGGCTTACTGGGCTGATTAAGAAGCTGTTGGGCTGCTGGTTTGGAAGGGAGCTAATTTGGGCTTGAAGGGGGCAGGCTTGAGACCGGGTTGAGACCCGAGTCGGATGCGCACCTAGTGCGGATGCGGGTCGGGTTCTCCCCTTAGCCAGCCTTGTTTTGTTTTAGTTGTTTATACGTGTACACATCTCGTGTATGTGGCTCACATGCTTAAGTTCAGATTGCTTTTCTTCTTGGTATTAGATGCATTTCTCTCATATAAAACACAAGTTCATATGATACTTTTTAGAGTCCAGTTTTTAGATGTTCTTTCAGATTCTTGTGAAGTATTTTTTGAGTGTTCAGATTGTATCAATATTTGAGAGTTTACATAGTTCTTGTAGTTCAGATCTGTTGGTTGCAGGTCACGATTTGTTATCCTGCACTTGTTGTTCAGTTCATGGTTTTTATCATGGTATCAGAGCTACGGCTCTTAGATCGATGATTTGTGTTGATTGATCGTTGATTGGTGTTGCCCGATTGTTGATTCTGTTTTTATGATCAATAAGCCCTAAAACGTTGGTTCTTTGATTGTTGCAAACCCTAAATCTCGTTGCAGTGTATTGTTGTTCTGTCTTGTGCGTGAGGTTAAAGATCGATCAGATCTTCGATCGTTGATACAGTTCTCTCTGATTCTTCGATCGATTGATGATAAACATCTCTGGTCTTCTTTTTCCGAATCTATTGCTTTGTATTAGCATGGTTCTTTACATAATCTGAGATTAACACTTATTGTGTTGTTTGTTTGTTTGGGCGATGATTCTGGTGCAATTACGCTTCTGTATCATGCTGTTTTGCTGATTTCTGAGGAAAATTTGAGGAGATAAGTGTTGTTTTTTCTTTGTTCTTGCTCATATTGATAACATTGTAAGTCATCTTCCTCTTCTGTAGCCTGCTGTTTTTTTTTAATCATTCTTTTTGGCTTATTGTAGTATAAATTACCCACGAGTTCTAGCAGGTCTACTTTATTTGTCAGATTAAGTGAGGGAACATGAAGTGCCCGTTAATCTGATTTATTGTATTATGAGAATAATTGAATTTGTTGATAATCTGGTCTATGGTAGTTCAGTTTATCACATTGCACTCTGTTTTGATCAATTTTGTTTAATCTGATATATAGTTAATATCTGTTAAAATCTGTTGTTGTTTTCTGTTTTTGAGCATTCTGTTATGTTGTTTCTAGAATTCTTGTGGATCTGTTTTGCATACTTATAGTCTGAGAATAATCTGATCCTTTGAGCATAATCGATCTGTGGATCTGTTTGTTGGTAATCTGGTTTAATCTGATTTGCATACTGCTTTAGTTGATTTGTCCGATATTAGCTGTATACTGCATTGGTGTTCCATATATTAGTTTGTTTGTTGTTGTGGCAGTATGTCTAGCCCTAAGAATTCTAGTCCTAAGGGATCGGGTGTTAAAGAAATCAAAGATGTTATTGATTCAGATGATCCCCTGTATTTGCATCCGTCTGATAGTGTTGTTGTATCTATTGTTGGGATTAAGTTGACTGGTTCTGATAATTTTAGAGTGTGGAAAAGTTCCATGATTAGGGCTTTAAAAGGAAAAAATAAGTTGTGTTTTGTTGATGGTTCGTACAACATTCCTGATGAGAAAGATGAGAAAACTTATAATAAATGGGAAAGAGTAAATGCAATTGTCTGTTCTTGGATATTGAGTTCTATATCTGAATCTATCTATTCTAATCATGTATGTTCTGAACTTGCCTGTGAGATCTGGAATGAGTTGACAGAAACATATCAAAAATGTGATGGATCTGTTATTTTTAATGGTCATCAGAGAATAAACAGTTTAGTTCAAAATGGTTTAACTATTTCTGAATATTTTTCGAAACTTGTTTCTTTGTGGAAGGAATTTGATTCTCTCACAAATCTAACTAAGTGCACCTGTGATGCTAATACCAGTCTTAAAAATCATTCTAAGCTAATGAAGCTTATGCAGTTTTTAAATGGATTAGATGATGGGTACAGTCAAGTTAAGAGTCACATTCTTCTTATGGAACCCTTACCTTCTGTTAGAACTGCTTTCTCTATTATATCTAGAGAGGAATCACTTCAAAAGGGTGGTTCCTTATCCTATAGTTCTAGCAAGTTTGCTTCACAACCTTCTGCTTTTGTAAGTAGATTTAATGGTTCCAAGAAGAATAACAAAGGAAGAAGTTTTAATAATAATAATAATAACACTACATCTTTTAATAATATGCAATGTAAACATTGTGGCGTTAAGGGTCATACTATAGAAAGGTGTTTTAAGCTCATTGGGTATCCTAAGGATTTTAAGTTTAGAAATGGAAATGACTCGCAATACAAATCTGAGTCTCAAGGAAATAATAAATCCTTTGTTAATTCTGCTTCTGTTTCAACCTTATCTGATGACTCTTGTAAGGTATCTGACAATGATAAGTTTTTTCTCACTGGTGAACAATATGCTAAGATCATCTCCTTAATCAATGGTAATACTGCTGTAGTGGGTGCCACTGCTAATATGGCAGGTATGTGTTGTTCTATTAATGTTGTTTGTCACGTTAGTAAGTTTGTGTGGCATTGTAGACTTGGTTATCCTTCTGATCAAGCTCTAAGTTGTGTCAAAAATAAACTTAAAATAGGGAATGAGTCAATGTTACCCTGTGATGTTTGTCATAGAGCGAACATACAAGAAATTCATTTCCTGTTAGTGATCATAAGGCGGTTAAGTTAGGAGATATTGTTCATCTTGACATTTGGGGGCCTTATAGAAGAGCAACTTATGATGGATACAAATATTTTTTAACCATTGTGGATGATGTCACAAGGGCAGTTTGGGTTTATCTTTTAAAGTCTAAGGATGAAGTTTTCTATTGGTTTTCTGTTTTTTATAATATTCTTTTTACACACTTTAAGACCAAAGTAAAAGTGGTTAGATCTGATAATGGGACTGATTTTTTAAATCGTAATATGAAAGAGTTTTTTAAGGATAAAGGTATTTTGCATCAAATTAGTTGTGTCTATACTCCACAACAGAATGGAGTTGTGGAGAGAAAGCATAGACATATCCTTAATGTGACTAGGTCCTTATTGTTTCAGTCTGATCTTCCTTTGAAGTTTTGGGGTGAAGCAGTTTTAACTATTGTTTTTTTAATAAACAGAACACCAACATCTGTGTTAAATAGATTTACTCCTTTTGAAAAAGTGTTTAAGTATCCTCCTAAATTTGATAATTTGAGAGTGTTTGGATGTTTGTGTTACTCTACTAGTCTTAATAATAATGACAAGTTGAAATCAAGAGTTGATAAGGCTGTTTTGTTAGGATACTCAAATGAAAAAAGGGGTTACAAACTGCTTAGTCTTGACTCAAGTTTGGTTTTCTTTTCCAGGGATGTGAAATTCTATGAAGAGGTGTTCCCCTTTAAAATGAGATCTTTTGGTCTCAGTCTTGAGTCTGATTCTCTTAAAGATTGTTGCAATTTCTTTGATGAACAAAAATGGCCCTTAGATCTAGAAAGTCCTCAGTCTGTTCCTAATGATGATACACGTGTTAGTTCTGACCCTTTACTTGAAGAACAGTCAATAGGTGGTACTGGTGACAGCCACCAGGTTAGTGGAACTTGTGCAGAGCACTCTTTGGATGACCAGGGTGTGGAAGTACCAATTCCTCAATCTCAGGTTGGTAGTCCCACTGCACCTGTTCGGTCTGAGGGAACTAGTTCCGATAGTGTTAGTTCTTTGGGTTGTAGAGTGCCTGTTGGTTCAATTAGATCTAGGAGAGAGTCGAGAATGCCTGCTAGGTTTAATGATTTTCTTGTGGAAGGAAAACATAGATATGGTATTGAAAGGTCAATTAATTATTCTCAGCTTAGTTCTGAAAATCTTTGTTTTGTGTCTAATCTTGACAAAACGTTTGAGCCTAGAAGTTATAAAGAAGCTTCGTGTGATCCAAATTGGATTAATGCTATGAATGAGGAAATGGAAGCTTTATATAGAAATGGTATGCTTGCATGCAAGCCTATGAAAACTCCGTTGGATTCTAATGCTTTGGTTACTGATCAAGGTGTTGATGATCGTGATGTTTTAATTAGAAATGTTACTGTTTTTCAGAAGTTAGTTGGAAAACTTATTTATTTAACCATGATTAGACCTGATATTTCATATACTATGCAGACTTTGAGTCAATTTATGCATAGTCCAAGGAAGTCACATTTTGCTATTGCTTTAAGAGTTTTGATATTTTTAAAGAATAGTATTGGTAGTGGAGTCAATATTGTTAGAAGTGGTATAAGTTATATGTCTGCTTTTTCTGATGCTGATTGGGATAAATGTCTTGTGACTAGAAGGTCCTGGTTATTGTTTTTTTTTTAGGTAAAAGTGTGGTTTCGTGGATAAGTAAGAAACAGAAAACTGTTTCTCGTTCTTCCAATGAGTCGGAGTACAGGGATCTTGGGTCGGTTACTTGTGAAGTTGTTTGGTTTTTGAAGCTTCTCTTTGATTTGGGTATTAAGAGTCTAATCTTGTATCCGTTTTCTGTGATAATGAGTCGGCTACTAAGTTGGTTCATAATCCTGTGTTTCGTAAAAGAACTAAACATTTTGAAACTGAGGTTCATTTCGTAAGGGATAGTGTTGTTAAGGGTGTTATTAATGGTGTCAAAGTTTAGTCTGCAGAACAGGTTGCAGATGTGTTTTCTATGTCGTTGTCTTTAACACAACATGATCTCTTGTGTTCCGAAATGGGTCTTAGTAACCCTTTTCAAGAGAAGCTGTAACTTCCTTGTTGGTCTTGAGGGGGGGTGTTGAAATTATAATATTCTCCAAGACCAACATAGGGATACATATTAATTTAGTGTGTTGGTTCTAACTTAATTTGGTTTGTGTAGGTGTTGAGAATAAGGAGGCTTACTGGGCTGATTAAGAAGTTGTTGGGCTACTGGTTTGGAAGGGAGCTAATTTTGGCTTGAAGGGGGCAGGCTTGAGACCGGGTTGAGACCCGAGTCGGGTACGCACCTAGTGCGGATGCGGGTCGGGTTCTCCCCTTAGCCAACCTTGTTTTGTTTTAGTTGTTTATACGTGTACACATCTCGTGTATGTGGCTCACATGCTTAAGTTCAGATTGCTTTTCTTCTTGGTATTAGACACATTTCTCTCATATAAAACACAAGTTCATATGATACTTTTTAGAGTCCAGTTTTTAGATGTTCTTTCAGATTCTTCTGAAGTATTTTTTGAGTGTTCAGATTGTATCAATATTTGAGAGTTTACATAGTTCTTGTAGTTCAGATCTGTTGGTTGCAGGTCACGATTTGTTATCCTGCACTTGTTGTTCAGTTCATGGTTTTTATCAATTAGTAAGCAAAAAAAAAGTTAGATGCAAAATAAGGTTATGTTTATCGTAGAGATTGACAACTAAACGGTTTAAGAGATACGGTTCCGGTTATTAACCGGTTATTCCGGGTATGGAACCGGATAAGACCAAAAATTTACTTTGAAACCGATTTCAAGAGTGAAAATCGAAAATAACCAATAACTGGTGAATATTTTTGTTGTTAAAGGCATATATGTTACATTTACATTAGTTGATTTTTACCTATAAAGGTTAACTAATAACCAAAAAACTAAACGGTTTAAAGTTAACGGTAAAAATACTTGAAATCGTAAGTAGTCATGCATGCATTTTGACACTAGCATATGACCAAAAAATAATAGTTTGTTGACTTCGTTCTTACAAATAATAATCATTAACCATATCACCAATGATAATAGTTCAATAACCAACTATATCATAGCCAACCATACGACAAATACAAAATCACAAACCAACCGGTTCCGGTTCTAAGACGAATTACCCGATAACCGGTGGAACCGGAATCGAAAGAACCGATAACCGAAAATGAGATTTTAGAAGAACCGATAACCGGACCGAAAATTCCGGTTCCGGTTCCAACCGGTTCCGGTTCCGGTTCGGTTTTTCGGTCAAATAGCTCATCCCTAGCAAACACCGACCTTGCTTCTAGTTCCTGTTCCTAGTGCCAGCCAATAAATCGAAAGCTTCTGGATGTTTAAATCCGGTTTAATCATATGGGTGAATTTAGTAGACGATTAGAGGGTGTTCGATCTCCTATAATTAACACTAGTTTAATATCCCGTATAGAAACACGGGATTGTTGATGTGAATTTTAAACATTTATGATGTAAAATTTTTAATATATAAAAAGTCTATATATCGATAATAAAATCAAGAACATTTATGAAAATCAGAAGATGGAGAAAGAAAATAGACATACTCACATTGTGCTGATAGTTGTTAGCCATTTTAAAAAATAAATAAAGTTCAATACCTTTCAGAAACTAACAACCCCACGATACACCTACTTGACTTATCTAAGATCGATTTATACTCCAAAGAAATAGAGCCAGGGCATCGACTTTCTCCTCCGATGCCTCTGCCATCTTCTATTGAAATCAAATCACAACTCATGGTTGTCGCTAATTTTTTGTTTTCATGCGCATACCTTCCTTCATGCTTACGTCTTGTTTATCCATAATACTAAGTCTTCTTCATTCATTATTTATTAACTACCAATATTTGATGTAACCTTTATTTTGTAAATAATACATAGGTTTCCATTAAACTCCACTTTCATATATTAATAATGTTAAACAAATAATAGGATATGAAGGTGATGATTGCATCTAAGTGAAATGAATGTAATAATTAGAAGTAAATCAACTAATTAAATTGATGATTTATACATTTAAATCTTCACAATAAAAAATGAACGTGATTTTAGGGTTGTTAAGATAAGATAAGTTTTATCATTAAAGGATTGAATTAAAATGACGTAGTTTTGAAAGTTTCACATATAAGTTGTATGCGAAACAACCCCATATTCACTATTTCCATATTTTAGTGTTACATTTACTAACTACCTATACTAATAATATAGTTTCAGGATGATCAAGAACAACTATATTTACATCCCTAAATGTAGATTTAAATAAATATCTAATATATCATCTTTTAATTATGCACTTTATTTTAAACCATATTTTACAAAAAGTTTCATACATCTTTCTAATAAGATTGAAAATGTTTTAAAATCAATAACTAAACACTTTAAATAACATATTCAAGTTGACCATTCAGCTCATAAACATAATCTTAAAAAATCCGCTCAGCTAAACAAAAAAATACATATCAACTACTATTAAAGGATAACTAAAAATTAAGAATATACTAATCTAAAAAAAGTGTCATATTACGATAAAATTTATACCAACACGTAGATAAAAATGAGACGGACGTAATTATATAATTATTTTTTCTCTAAACAAAATATTTCACAAGTTACTAAACATAATTTATAAACAAATTATAATTAATTACATTAATATAATATTTTTATAAAACTCCCTCATATTTTCTTAAAAGCCTCTCACATATTTTATAAAAAACCCTCACAATTTTCATCCAGCCCCCTCTTAATTAATCTAAATTTGAAATTCGAATTAGCCTAACACGTTTTAGATTTTTCCAAAATTGTTTTTAGAATTAAGTAATTTTGCAATTGAGAGTTCCTATTGGTTGATTGAGATTGATTTAATGGTTATTTTTAGAAAATTTGTATGTCTTTTATATATAGATATATATAGATTTATTAATTAATACTATTAATTTTGAATTGGTCTACCATACAATATCGGTCTCTTTTGAAAACTTTAAACCCTCCAAAAGTTTAAAACGAAGACCTTTTTTTTATACTCCGAATAATAACAGAAAATTATTACAGCACCAACTTATCTAGTCTAGCCGTTGCTTGAGTTATCCTCTTGAGCCGACATGTCTAATTTTCCACCATCATTTGTGATACCTTTATATTTCTTTTCGAATTCCACATCATAACTCCTTAATTAGTACATAACTAAACTAAATACATGTTTAATACAAGGTTCAAAAACTATAAATATTAATCATCACTAATTTTTTATTAGTTATAATTAAAAATAATGTATAAAATTGAAATTTAGTTAAATATGATATTTTGATAGATTATAAACATTAAATATGATATTTGTAAATTAGAGTGGACAAATACGATATTTTTAGTTTAAAAAAACATATATTAAATTACCTCTAATTCAAATAAAGTCAAAATTAAATCCAATTTTGACTTTAAAAAGTCAAAATTGGATTTGAATTTTTACTTCGATTTTTATCAAAATAGATGGTTCGGTTTGATAAAATTTTTATCTAAATTAATGACTAAAATTGTCTAATAGATTTATTCATAATAAGTATTTTATTTATAAAAGAAGATTAATACTTAACAAGCTTGTATAAAAAATGAGTACAACAAGCTATATCAAGCCCGCGCGTTGCGCCAGGTGATATCTTTAGTAATTTAATTTACATATAATATATACTATCGATACGACGATTGTTCCAATGTAGCATACATAGATAAGATTTAGTTAACATGCATCTAGTGCATATACTAATTACATCATGTACATGAGACTATGCTGCTTAGATTGCCGTTCGTCGTCTAAAGGGACCAAAGTTGAGTTGTTCAGCTTACCATAGTATTAAAAATAGTTAACTAAACTAATGTAGTTGTTGGAGTTTGTAGGTGTAGTTACTTCCTTAACAAAAGATTAAGACGATACATATATATAAACGTTGAATATTGAAGCATTAATATATGTTTTGAGCCTACCCGTGGTAACATAGATATTATTTATTTTAACGGGTCGATGTTGATTCTTAGGATTTAACAAGGTTTTGGTGCCCGCGCGTTGCGGCGGGTACCAAAACATTTTTTATAAACGGAATATGTATAATATATAATACCACGTGGTTTCATATTCTAGATTTGTCAATGAATATAAAGACTTAGAGTTTACATATATGTTTACAATAACTTAAAATTCTTATAACACAGTTACACCATGAATTTCATTTTAATCATAAAATTTTCTTATATTTAATCTTTATATTACAAACTCATTAAAAAGTTCTCTTTTACTACAAACCCTCTCAAGAAAGTTTCCTTTTATGTCAAAGTTACGTTATTACCCTAGTTAATTTCATTTTATACAAAAGTTGACAAAATCTTTATTTAGTTATTGTAAAATATTTATAGATGTTAACTTTAATTATATTAGACTTTGAGGTAGACTTTGTTAGTTAGTTTTTCAAATATTGAGTTTAATAATTTAGTCTTTGAGATAGAACTTTTTTAATCCTTATAAGAAAACAATATTTACCATAGATGAAAAAGTCTTTTGTTTAGATAAATAATATCCTAAAAGTAAAAAAAAATCACTGTAGATGAACAGTGCTTAGGAATAGTGAAATTAACATTTGGTAAATGTTATGTAGTTTAATTTAATTCGTGTTGTTAGGATTTAATTATGTTTGTAGTCCTTGTGCAACTATCTTAATTATGATGTTATTATTATATTAATTAGACTAGCTTATCATGTAAGGGCTTAGCTCATTTCTTATGTATTGTCTAGTCCATTTAGCTACAATAGGTAGTCCATGTTGGTAAGTTAGACAAGCCCATGATGGTTAAATGTTTAATCCATTATGGAGCCCATTAGGCTTTTTGGCCCATGGAACCTTGGCTATATAAGCCATGTAAACCTAATTCATTAGGTTAACCTTTGCCTATTCCATGTAACTTCACCAGGAGATTTATTCTCTCTTCATCAAGCAAAGTGTTCATATTATTCATCATTTGTGTTCTTGGTGTTCTAGCACATTCATACTCATATTTATCATAGTTCATCCAAGAAACCATCAATCTTACTCATCTTTATCACATCTTGTGACTTTCACGTGTGTTAACTGAGATTGAGTAAGGTAGTGCACTGAGCAGAGTACTATTCTTCCGGCAAACTATTTGTCTTGTTTCAAAAGGATTTTTCAAGACACCTGTTTTTTTTAACATAGGTCTAATTAGCTCATGTCTTATGCTTGGACGGACCAATGTGCTACTTCAGAAAATCATTAAAAATACTACAACGGTTCATAACAGGTCAATGGTCATGTGTGGATGTCTTTTGCTAGGTACTCCTAAAAGCCAGTTGCTTAGATTGTTCATATGTTTCGTATATGGTCTAAAAAACTCACGATGTGCATCTTCTTTTAAAATCTACTTCAGTTCTTCATCCTACCATTTGCATATTCCAATTGTGTTTTATAAAAATTGCAGATAATGCACACACAATTAGATTATGTTTTCCAGTATAATATTTGGTTTTTCTCCACCTTCTCCGAAGCCACAATAATTCAGCTTCTTTTGTTTTGATTTGCTTAAGGATTTTGCTAATAGAAATGAATATATTGCTTGGGCTATTACCTTATCTGGTTCTTACTCCAATTTCTGTACTAATGATGTAAAATTACTGGTTTGCTTTGATATTTAACTTTGGCCTACCGTGTTGTTGGTAATAATAATCTCAAGTTACGTAATTGGGTTGGATCTTGTCATTTCCCATTACTAATTCATTTAGCTAGGATTTCAAGTTAGGTAATTAGATTCAATTCCGTCATGTACCATAACGCTATCCGTTATACTCCCTCTCTTTTCTTTCCTTACTCACTGCCACATCAACGCCACATCATTTTTCCTCCCCTTTCCCTTTCCTTTACCCACTACAAGTGTTATACCTTCTCTTTTCTCTTTCCTTTTCACTTTAAAAAAAATGTTAAAATATGATTGGTAGAATGTGGGGGTGTGGGGGTGTGGGGGTGGGAGGGTGGGTGGGAATGTTTCAGCGAGCTTGGGAACCCAGAGCCTCACCTGCCCGCCGAGTCAAGGGCACCCGTAATGGTGTTCCTTTGGCTACCCGCTGCAAACTCGGAGGTGGGGAGTCCCCCATAACGGACAACCTAACCAAATCAGTTACTAAATACCAATAATAATCACATGTAATGATTCCATCTAAGTGAGAGCTACTCATACAACTATTTACGATAGAAAGTTTGAGACATGTTTTAACCAGATGTGCAAAAAGATACAAACCATGCCAAGCAAGAGTGCAGGACTAAATCAGAGAATGTTAGAAACATCATATAGGTATTTATGATCAGACCATATGTTTGGTTTAAAAACTTCAGCAAATAAAATCAGAAAACGTACTTCACAAAGCTAACTAAATGACGTAACAAATAACCATCGTATAGGTTTTCATGATCAGACCAGCATCTGCAAAATCAATTAGTCAGAAAAGCTTGGCGTTTGGAACGAAGAAATAATAGGAAATAGAATCATAGATTCTAATATTATGATGGAGAATTACCTTATGTAGTCTTTGAAGACCTTTCATTAGGGTTCCGACCAAGAAAGTTGGAGGAATTTGCAAAGTGAAACACGAAATCGATGGAGAGTATGTGACTGAGGAAGGAGTAGCTTGGGCATGATAGAAATGATGATGGAGAATACATGATTTTGCTCAAGTATAGGTTGATGTACGATCAATATTTTGAGAGTACGGGGCAGTCGTGCCTCTCGAGGAAGATCCGTTGAAAACAGTGGATGTAGAAGATCATGAAGGACCGAAGAACTAAAGAGGCTTGATTAATAAAATGAAAAGTCAAATACATCCTTACAACTAAAAGACCATCATACCCCATGTAACTATTCACTTCCAAAAATTTGTGCCAATTGATTATAAGGCTACACGCATCGGAGCCGTGATGGAGCTCGTGAGAGGCGCTCACGAGATTGAACACCGTCGCCGCCCCTCGTGAGGGCGCCCTCACGGTCACGGGTGTGAGGCTGTTCACGCGAGTGAAGGAGATGATGTGAGAAATGTTTTTTTTCTTTTTTTTTATGATGTGAAGTATGTGATGGATGCGGGGTTTATGTGATGGGATGAGGAAATGGTGAGGGAATGATGTGGCACTGATGTGGTTGTGTGAAAGATGTGATGGATGCTGATGGTCTAAGGGAGAATTGATTATAGGGGAGAATGAAAGATTTCAAGAGATTACTTGGTCCCGTTGTAAAAAGATTTCAAAGAATGAAAGTTCAAAACAATAAAGAAACATTGTTCCTAGAGTATTAAATAAAGTCCATATAAAAAATGTAGTTTTGAAATAGTAATATTCAATCATATGTCATTCAGTATACAATCACATGTGATTGTAAAACATCATGTGAATTACGAAAATGTCATACCGTCCAAAATTTTAAAATTCAATTTGGACATTGATGGAGCTTATTCAAATGCTAAAATTAATCCCTCAAAACTATTAATTAAGTATAAACTATATTAAACATTTCTCCCTAGAGTATATGATAAGAGATATATTTGGTCAAGGTTATTTTGGTAACAAAAAAAAATGTATTCTATTTTTCTCTTGTAATCCTACTTATTTTGGAAGGGAAAAAGGGAAGGGAAATCTTAAAACAAGCCCATCCCATTTCTTAAAACAAGTACCAAACTACCAACAATAATAAATTTGTTGTGGCACAACAAGCCCAGCCCATTTCTTAAAACTACATTGTGCGATCCATTTGACCCAGTCCAAAGAAATACCACACATGAATATCTATGCTTATTATGGCGTTATGCTATGCTATGTGAAATTTTATGTTTCGGTTTGCTAATAAGTCCATGTTAGAATTATATATTTTTTTTTATGAGAAATTTAATAATCAGTAGTATTATGAATGTATTATTTTGAGAAGCTAAAAAATATATATGTTTTTCGTTAATTTCTTAGACTTAAAACTTTCTAAACCACATTCTCTTCTGAAGATGATGTAAAACTTAAAACATTTACGTCTTCAAAAACAAACAACACTTTCTTCTAAATCATGCTTCTTTCGCTTCTAATATTCTTGTGAAATGAATCATTTATTATGAAACTAGTTTAAATGCCCGTGTAAATACACGGGTAACATAAAATTATTATTATTTTAATATATAATTGTTTTATACTAACGAAAGAAACATATAATATGTGACTTTCTAGAAAACTAAAAAAATTTAATAGTATAGTTGGTTTATATATAAAAGTAACTGATGACAACTATAAAAATAATATAAAATTTAATTACGATAAAATTTGTATCATATAATAACCGTAAATGATGATAAAGAACTTGCACATTTATTTCTAAAATGATGTAATGAATAAAAGGTTTAAATTACACAATAATTCTAACGCAAATTAAAATTTATTTTAAATCAAAAGTAAATTTAAAATCAAAACTAAGTTGGTAAATTACTCTAAATAATACTATTATATTAAATTAGTATATATATTTTTTAATCTTATTTTTTTGATACACAAATATAATGTTTTTTAATAACGTAGATATATTATCTATACAAATATATTGACATTATTTTTATATTTAAATAATATTAAATTACTAATAATCTTATCTTCTATTAAAATTAAATTTTAAAAATTAGGGTTTTAAATTTAACTATTAAAAGTAAAAATTAGACTTTCAATTCTAATAAAAAGAAAGAATATAATTTAATTTTGATTAAATGAAGGGTCAACATTTTCTAAATAATTTGATAAAAGTTAGTCATATATATTAGATAGATTAAAAGATTATAACATATATATAAATTTTGTATTTGCACAGTTATATATTTCGTCACCAAAACAAAATACAAAAAAAAAGTTAAAAAAAATAAAAAACAATTGTAAGCTAGCATGGGTCGTAGTTCATCTACTTTCAAGTGACGTTTTTTCTTTCTTAACTATTTTGTTGACCTAATCAATCGAATACATGCAGCATTTGATCATCCAATCCTTTAAATGTTATTCTTTATCTTTCATGCTTACACAAAACATAATTAACAAATAAATATCACCTAATTAAGGATATATATGCTTTAATTAGGAGTTAATATTTTTTTTCAGCACTGTATTGGCTAGTAGCTAGTACCATTAAAATATAACCAAATACAAATACCACTTAGATTTAAGAAAAGAAAGAGGGAGGAACCAAGGACTTCTACCACCCTGTAGCTTAAGCTAACATCATTAGTGACGATAGAAATCCATACAAAATCAAAAACACCATCCCCACTACTTACATTTTAACAAGACAAGGTCCTTTATTATAAAATGATACATGCTACTAATATTACTTAACCTAATATGTTTCTCTCATGTACTATTTAAACACCGATATGTCCTTAATAACGGTTTTTTAAAAGGTATAGGACATGAGACCGTGCAGGAAGCAACATCACCGTCCTCACCTAAGTGATATTACGTACGTTGCATCCTCCTTGTTCGTGCCCTGTTACTTATTTTCTATATTAATTGAGCATCTTTAATTTCCTTTTCTTAGTAATAAAACATCAATCGGTGTTGCATTGTAATGTATTCTTAGAAATTTACTAGTCGTATAGTCATACTCTTGTACGTAATCAGATGGTAATTTTATTATTTTATAAACACGAAAATATATAACTAATAATAAAATATTTATATATTTTTAAAAAGGATTAATATATATGTTACATCAAAATAATTTGTCTTTTGATAAACATAATAATAATGGTATAAATGGACCAGAGTTGTTGGCCTTCCCCAATCTTCCATCATTCTTAATCATTAATTCTACTTTTTTAATTAATTTAACTTGTTTACCCGATTTTGTTAATTATTATTTCTCCTTCCATCATGTTCCCCTGTACGTGTTTTTTGTTTTGGTTGCACCTTATTCACTATCATTATTTAATAAATTTTTTTAAAGATTTGTATCTTAATTGTAAAAGGAGTTTATTTTATTGAATTACGTACGTGTGTAAAAGTGTAACTTAACAAGGTATTCAATTCATGACTTACGCTTTGTGATGTAAAAGTGTAAAACAATATAATTTAAGATAAATAAAATATAAAATTAACATAAAAATTAAAAGTTTAAAATAAAAACTTCTTATTCATTAAGATCGATTAGTTAAAGATAAAAGAGAAAACAAAATAAGACTTAATAATTTAATAAAAGTGTAATTAGGTAATCTGATTAGAAACCACTGAAACTTAATTCTATTTTGATAGTTAATTATACCCTTATTAATTTTGTAAGTGATCTGTATAGTGTATACATAAATTAAGAAAAAGATGAGTTTGGTTTTATTTTGTTATAGGAATGACTATATATATATATATATATATGGTAGGGATCTAGTAAAAAATATCTTACGGTACTAAATGTAAAAAGAAATCTCAGTCATCCAATTTTTTAAATCTGATCCTAAAAAATAGGCTTTTTACTTTTTCTTTTAAATATAAAAAAAGCAGTTAGGGGTATAATCGTCCATTAAAGTTTTGAAATTTCATCATTATTTCAGTATTTCTTATTTATTTACATTCTGCTCTGCTGATTTCACGATTTCCAGATTGATGCACATTTAGATTGATGCACATTTTTCTCCGCCTGATGCACAAATAAAATTTAAAAATTTCAACTTTAAAAACATCAAGATTATTCGATACACATAACTAATGATACAATCAAGAAATCATGAATAATATATTGATGCACAACCAAATTTATATAATCATTTACAAATTTCATATCAACTTTAACGTTTACATCAAAAATTCAACAACAAAATTTACTCATATACAGAAAAAAAATCGAATCAGAAGGTTTATAAACATGAATCATTGATACAAACACTTAAAATATATTATTTACTAAATCTGATGCACAATCCACCGGCGATCTACAAAAAATGAATCAACAGTAGATGAACCCTATCAGATGATGAATAGTAACAAAGAAATAAAGGCGGCGGATACTATCCAGAAATGGACGTTACCAGAGAGCAACCGCGGTGGCTATCACGGCGGCGGCAGAGAACAGCGACGGCGACGGCTATCGAGAGAACCAAAACCCTAGGCGGCGACAACAACGAACCAACGGCGGCGGCTATCGAGAAACCGAAATCCCTAGGTGGCGAAGATGAAAAACTTACATCAAAACCATCAGATCTAGGAATGTGCATCGACAAAATTACAAGAGACTTCTCTGGGCGGTGGTGGTCGGAGGTGGCATCATAAGAGGGTTTCATGTCTCGACTTCATTGGGGCATCGATTTCACACGGCGAACGACTTCAAAAGCCAGATCTACAGCGGTGGCGGTGCGGCGAATAAGCAAACAACGGCGGCGACGACTTTTCAAGATACTTCGCTCGCGGTGGTGGTCGCAGGCAGCAGGTTTCATATCTCGACTTCATGGGGATTTCAATTTCACACAGCGCCGACTTCAAAGGGGGCGATTTCACACGGCGGCGACTTCATGTGGCGGTGGCAGTGCGGCGAATAAGAAAACGGCGGCGGTGGCTACGGCGGATAAGGAAACAGTCGGCGGCGAAGGGACTAAGCAGCACCGTAATAGGGTTTTTAGCTTTTGTGCATATCTAAGGTAGGAGGAGGTTGTGGCTGATGAGTTAGGGTTAGGTTTAATAAAATGGGGGTGGAACGTGGGGTATTTTCAGGATTTATTAGGTTTTATTTTTAATTTAGAAAATAACAAAATGTCAAATATACCCTCTAACAAAAAATGACACATGTCAACTCCTCCTTTCACCTTACATTTAGTACTATAAGTTTTTTTTACTTGAACTCAATTATATATATATATATATATATATATATTATAACTAGCATTGTACCCGCGCAATGCTGCGGCGGTAAATAGTCTCATTTTTACAACATAATTTTCAAGAATTTAATAATATATTATTCGCACAATTCAATATTATGAAAAAAATTTCTATAACATGTCCGTTTTTTCAAATTTTTTCAATTATTTTGCACAATCTATTTTATTAATTATTAAGAACTCTTAAAATTAAGAAGTTGAGAAAGTATTAAATGATTTATATAGTAGTATAGATTTGTCAAATTTTAATATTTAAATAATTATTTTCATTTATTGAATTGTGTTATTTTATAATCTTTCTACGTAATTTCATTGATTTCCTTTTATTGCAACTCATGGTTACTTTGCGTTATGGATTTATAAAGAAATAGTTGGTAAATAATCCTCTAGTAAATTTGTTAAAATAGATTGCAATCATTTTAATGTTCAAATCACTAATTTCCAAAAGTAAGCTATTGTTAAGACAAGGGTAATATTGTATTTTTAACTTACTTAAAATTTAAGAGTTTAAAAAGCCTAAATGCTTTATATATAGTATATAGATAAAATGTGATGCAATTAAGTTGAAGCTATACATTACAGCATCAAAAAGCAGATTTAAGCAAATACATTAATGAAGGACAAACTGGTGTGTGGCTGAACGCGTACCCTCCATCTTCAACTTTTTAGCAAAACCTTCTTCTGCAAATTGAGGACAAATCAAACCAATTTCTGCAAATCTATGAAGCGTGTCAATAAACAAATCGAACAACGTACATTCGTCAATTCAATTGAAACTACTAAATCGTGATCAATCGAACATCTCTAAAATTAGTGTTTGATTATCAAGCAAAGAATTAAATTATTGGTTATTTAGTTGTATGAAAGATTAAATATAAATGAAGCAAGTAAGTTCGTATGAATAATCTAAAAAAAGAGGAAAAAAAGGCAAACTACAAAATTTTTAAAAATTTGTATTTTTTTTTAGGGCAAATTGCGTGAAAATAAAATAAACTATATCAAAATTGCCATTGTATACTAGCAACTTCATTTTTTATCAAATAATACAAACAAGTTTCATTTTTAAGTCATTGTATATATTTAACCTGTGATACCAGGTTACCAACCGGTTTCTCCCTTATTTTTTTATTTTTAAATTAATGTAATTAAAAAATAATTATTGTTCTTCATAAGAATCAACCTGTTCTTGCAATCCTGTTCTCAATCATGTAAGAATCAACCTCATAAGCCTTATCAGTCATCCCTTTCTTGCAAAATCCCGATAAAGCCGGTCTCGATCTAGGGTTTTGTGGTCCTTTTCCGCCGGCTCAAGGACCAGATCTGTTGATGATGAAGATGAAAAGAAGAACCCAGATCTGATGATGATGAAGATGAAAGGTCTGTTGATGATGAAGATGAAAAGAAGAACCCAAATCTGGATTGCTTATGCAGATTTGGTGCGACGGCGGTGCGACGGCGAGAAACAAAACCCTAATCACAAGGCGGTGGTGTTGTTTGAAGCGACGACGGCGATTGTGGTGGTTTAAAGCGGCGGCGGCTGAAACCCTAATCACAAGGCGGCGGCGGCGATTGTGGTGGTTTAAAGCGGCGGCTGAAAGTTTCAGATCTGAACTAGTTGTTGGTGGATTTTGAAGCTGAAGGCGACGAAGGCGACGACATCTGTGATTTTGAAGACGAATGAAGCAGTAGCGGTGGTAGGCTCATATCTTTCCGATTGTAGTTCGAGATTTATGATACGTATATTTTTTATTCTAGTTCGATTGGGGTTGATTCTTGGTTTAAAGTTTTATTGTTTATCATGTATTGTATATTTGTGTATCCATTGTAAAGCGAGTTCTTCACATCGATTGTAAATCCAGATTAGATTTGTTTCTGGTTGTATATTTATGTTCACATGATGATGATTGATGAAGATCTTGAAGAACACCAAGAACATATAGATATCCTAATTAAAAAAATTCAAAAATAAAAGAAATTACCGGTAACCTGATAATCAGGTTACCAGTTGCATACAATGACTCAAAAATGAAACATGTTTGTATTTTTTGATAAAAAATGAAGTTACTTGTATACAATGACAATTTCGATATACTTTGTTGTATTTTCGCACAATTTGTCCTTTTTTTTAATGTTTGTTGTATTTTTTTTTTACTTTTGAAAACCGTGTAGTATACTAGTATTTTTAAAAATCAAAATTCACTAGTATGTACTTTTTAATATAACAATAGTTCAAATGATTTAACTCTCGAAGTTTAAGTTTTATCTTTATTTTAGTTTTAATCTGAAACTTTGTTTATTAATGGTTTAATGATTAATTTATTTCAAATGGTTAACAACCTTTAATTTTTATTTAATAGATGTTTTAATTCTTAAACTTTTTATAATTTTTGGCTTAACCATTATTTTCAAACGGAAGTTTAGAGACTAAATCTAAATAAAGTTTAAACTTTGACAAGACAAGAAAAGGAAAACATTGCTTTAGTTATAATAAAAAATCATAGTTAGACATGATGAAATTATATTGATTCTTTTTAATTAACCTTAAAAAATGGTCACAAAGTTATTAATTGTTTTATAAAAAAATAGATTATTAGTTTTACACAATTCGCATTAAAAGAGTGTTTAGACTTTCCGTATTTCCTTATTTATATCTTCTCTTTTTTTTTTGTTATATGAGCGTCAAATCACACTTCGTTTAATGTTCTTATATTTTTAACCCTACAATACCTGTTTTTTAAGAGTCAAAGAGTTATGGGCAGTGTGATGCTATTGTTCATGGGCTACTTATTGGAGCCTGTCAACTGATCAAACACTCATAACATCTTGTCTTAAATGTAATCGATTTTTTTATCCTTAAAAACGCAAATAAATAAATAAATTTGGTTTATGTGAAACTTCTAAACGCCCCGGCGACATATATACTTGTATACTCTCAACATTTTCGTTGAATAAAAAAATCTATGAGAAATTGATTTTTAATTTTACTTGAAATCTACTCGTTGTAGTAGCTCACACTCATTCGCCCTCCCTCCTTACACAGCCCGGCCACATGACCTGTCTGTTTTGTCATTTTAGCCAATGTCATTGAAGACCGACTATATCATTTAATAATACCATATAGGTAAAATTTCATTCATTCATATATATAATTATATAATATACATATGTTTTTTTACCGCACATGAGAACACTTCCCCGCCTCTCCAGTGTAGGTTAGAATTGCTTGGTGGCGGGTTTTCAACCACTCCTCGTTATTTGGCTTTAACCAAGTTTCGAGCACCACGCCTTCACTCCTTGAATCAAAACCCCTAAACCCACAACCCACTACATGTAGCAGGATTTGATCTCCCAATCTCTTACGATGAAGAGGGCACCTACCAGATAAACTAAATCCCATTAACATATAATATACATATGTGTGTAGCTAATTAATTTTTTGCGTTAGTTTATTATTAAATAATTAATGCGTGCATACATACATAGGGTGTTGATGGGAGAATAAGAAAATATATGGTACGTGGTGGCGCGTTGGGAACGCAACCAAGGTTGCGATGATGACATTACAAACTGAAGTAAAATTATTGTGTTTTGTTGTTGTTAAAAATATATAATTTAAATAGAAAAATAATATATGTTTTAATTTTTTCTTTTTACTTCTTCTTATACACACTATTAGATAATTGTATAATCTATTAATTCTCTTTTATTATATTTTTTTATTGATTTTAATAATTATATTGATTTTATAAGTAGGAGAATAAATAAAAGAAAAAAACAGAATTTTTTTAAAGATAATAGAAAATGTTGCCTATTCCGTTTCAAAACAACCAACAAATTCAATGCTAGAAAATTTTTAATTTATTCAATTAAGACTATGGGAAAATCACATTTTTGAGTTGCCAATAGATCGATAGTGTAAACGTTTTGAAGTTGTATTTCTATAGTATATGTGTAAGTTATAAAATGTCCATTTAGAAATAATAAAAAGATATATTTTTTTTCTTAAAAAACAAAATACATAATTCAGTTTATGTTCTTTTATTTATAAATAACTTAATTAGTTATGTAGACGTTATTAACCGTCAATATTAGTTATAACTAACTTCTTATAGTTATTTGACTTGTAATTATAATTATGTTAATAGTTATAAAAAAAGATTAAAATGGTCGATGTGAAGGCATGTTGAAGACACTTGGTTTCAGTGTGTGCTCAAGACTCAACCTCATTGTTAATCACTCAATTTCAGCACCTAGCTCTAGTGTTGAACATTCAACTACAACCAATACTCGGACGTGTTTTGCCGGATGTATATCTTATTGACATTTTTTGTTTAGGTTTCGAGGTATTGGCTCGAGTCGTGCAACTAGGGTGTCACTCTTTTGACAGCAACCAGAGCGGCCCGTCCCTTGCTAAGTTCAATGCCCTTTAGACCGTGCAAACCCGTCTTTTATGTCTAAGACTTCAACTTGTAGACTCTTCATCGATGAACAGTTATCAAGGTCATACAATACTACATTAAGCTTATTACATTAATAGATTGATTGATTAATATATAAATAAATTTTCTATAATAAAAAGAAGTAACTAAGCTTTTATATATATATATATATATAAGACAAAACAGTGATAAGAAAAAGAAATGAATTATAGTATATGACAATAACAGTCCTTAAGTTAACATATTTTGAGAAGTTTAGTATTTGGTTTTATATATATGACACTGGTACTTCTTAGTTAATTTATGAATTTTCGGCATGGGAGACCCATTAATTAACTATTGCTTAACTATCACTCCATTTAGTTGTCAACTATTCCACATGTGACTTGCAGGGGTGTCGTTAATGAGTGCAGAAGTTGTGACCGTGCAAGACTCACGTTTCATAAGTGGTCTAAGTTTTTATATACTATACTATATATAGATAAATGTTATAATTTATCAAAAAACACTTTATAAAATATAAATAGTAGGAAGCTCATATCTAAAATAATTATTCTATAAGCCTAGAAATAGATATTAGGGATTTGATGACAAAGATCTTAAGTCATAATTGTCGTCATGTTAAAGTCACAATTAAGTATAATGATCTTGATGAAAATAAACTTTATATGCAGTTAAAGTTGTTTGACGTGTTTTTATCTGGTGAAACTATCAAACCTAACGTTGCCTTAAAATATCTGAAACAAGACGATTGTTTTCCTAATGCAAATGTTGCATATAAAGTCTTGTTGACTATTACAATAATGTTGAAGTCTTACTTACAGTTCAAAATATTACAATAAAACTTAATAGATTGATAATGATAACTATTAGAAATCATATCCTATGAAAAATTGATTTATAACTTTGCTTCCAATAATGATAAGAAAACTTTATGATTCATGTAACTATGTAAGATAAATTATTTATATTGCCATTCTTTTGTTTTATAGTTATTGATATAACACGTATCATAGTATCTACTAAAAATTTGCTTATGTGTGTGCGCGTCTGTGTTTATAAAAGAAGATCCAGATCCAGATTTTCTTTTCATACATGACATAAAGAATTCACGAGAGATCGAGACGCCTCTAGTAACTTACAAATGCTAGTAAAATAGTAGTTTTATTTTTTCTCTCTCTATCTCTCATATTTTTTTACTCTGATCATTATTATACACTAAATTGGTAGAAGAATAACGCTCTATGTTATACTCCTGTTGATAGGTTCACTTTAAATACCACTAAAAAAAAATGTGTTTCTTCTCAATCTTTGTTTATGGTGTTTTGGAATTATTTTTTTTGAACAACGAAAGAGTCGTAATCCCGGAGTTTCGGCATAGCCATCACCCCAAAAGACAACCAAAATATATAATAACGAAATCAGCAAGATGCTGAGAAGTTTAGTACAGGAAAATTAACCAAAACATGAAAAGAGGTACATAGAGA
Organism: Pulicaria dysenterica; assembly: GCA_947179395.2. NCBI lineage: Eukaryota > Viridiplantae > Streptophyta > Magnoliopsida > Asterales > Asteraceae > Pulicaria > Pulicaria dysenterica. The sequence continues at coordinate 105,976,733 of OX359288.1, read as the reverse complement.
TGAGCTGCGCATTTTAAAGAGGTTTCCCAGCTTGTCTTCTATTCAGAACATTGAAAAAAGCAAAATTGCATGATATGAAGATTTCGAGTTCAAAAATTCTCCCGAGTGATATTGGACGATTTGATTCTATTTAATTCGTAAAAAAAATATCAAACCATAAAAGGTGTAGAGATTGATGTCTTATTTTTAGAGATTAGCGAATCACAAAAAAGGATGTCATGTGACTGAGATGTAGTTTTTCAAAATCAATGTTTTTATCTAATTAAGATATAGAATTGCAATACACAAAGATTATAACTATGGTGATTAAAATTTATAATGCGTATGATTTTTTATAACATAATGATACGGTGATACGAAATAATACACTATATAACACGATAATGCAAATCATACTAATAAATTCATGCATAACCCTTTTCGCAACTTTTTAGTAGGGTTTAGGTATTTTCAAGTTTTTTTTATAAATTTGATTTTGATTTATATCATGTTTGGTTCTTCGAAAACTTTCGATGTGAAAGTCTTAGAACTTGATGCTCTATTTTTACGAATGTTTGAATCACTTAAAATGAATTATCACGTGATGACTCTATAAGATTTTATTTTGAGTTTTGACCATCAAGAACAATTGAGATTGAGCTATTCTAAGTTATGGTAAGTTTGAAATTGAGACAATTACAAGCAAATACATGGAACCCTTACACATGAATGACACATACCGAGATTAAAGGAGTCTTTAAGCACCAATTTAACAACAACAATCGATTATAAGGTTGGGCTGGAAGAAGATGTAGACAAAAGAACAAGCATAAGAAGCCTAAGAACTTCAAACCATATATAATGGAAACTAACGGTTGGGTATGACTCAAATTTGCGGTACGATATTTGAAACTATAATTAGATGGGAAACTCGACGTTAATGTAAATTTGGAGCTTATCAAGTTATCATTAGTTAGTTTATATTAGGATTAGGATTCTAGTTTGTTTCAATTATAAATATCGTAGCTAGGAGAGTCATACGTACTACATCAAAACATTCTCAGTTAATAAGTGAGTCTCTGGTTCCTGCACGTGGATGTAGGTCGTGACTTTGACCAAATCGCGTTATATCTTGGTGTTTGTTTATCTTGTTTGTTATCCGCATTCTTTTAACGCTTTAAGGGTGTTTTGACCCTTACACGAACTTCCTGAGAAAGCAACATAGTTAGGGCTTGAGCAAAAAAACAAGATATGAGAAACCTTGAGGAGCTAGAGGAACAACATAGAGGTTGATGAAGAGAATGAAAATGCAGACACACCAATGTGATAGAGATTATCAGCCGAGTCGAGTTCTATTATAGAGAAGTCAAACACAATGTTGATGAGCGTTTGTTATAACAATAAGAAGAAGAATAATGACTCTGATACCATACGAGTATCTTTGATGAACTAAGAACCACAAAGGAAAGTGAGCCAAAGATTATGTTCACGAACCTAAAATTACATATCCAAAAGAAAACGTTATGCTAAAATGGGACCTAAAACAATCGGCTAAGTGAAAATGGCAAACTAGATTCATAAACAATCAATAAGACCATATAACACTAACTACATCTTTATTCTTCTCTTCTAAAAACAGACAAACAACGCATAGTTTAAGAAAATTTTAAACTAACCATACCGCTCGTATTTAACCGTATGAATCGGTTTCGATAAGTCCACTCATAGCTCCAACTACGATTTTACATAAAAGTAACATATGACCGTTACATAAACATAATGATTACATACATGAATCCTAATTAGAATCCATAAACTTAAACCACTAAAAAATTCGTTTAATATAATCCACTTCCGTAAGAAAATTTTAATTTAATTGTCACGTATTTCAATTCTTAAAAAAACATTTAGATTCTTTCTTAAAATCCCAATATTCATATAATTCCATATATTTCCGAGTCCCACGTAATTGGGTACACAGACAGCAATGCTTGGTGCTCATCTTCCCCGCCCCAATGCGCCATTATTCAATTTCATAAATTTATTCGATTCCATAAATCATACTCTCTCTCTCTCACACACACAGTTTCTGTATTTCATCTTCAATTTACACCCTTTACCCCCCAAAATCTCTCTCATGATATCATATACCTACTCTGTATTTATGATTGTGGGGTTCTTCTTACGTTTGTCGCTTTTCGTCCCCTTTTCCCTAATTCAGAGGGTTTCTCCCTTCTCTTCTTAAATGGCATTTCTTCAATTTCCAACACCATCCCTATTCTTTGCTTCTTCTTGATTTCCATCTTTCCTTTACACCTTCTCTCTTCCGAACGTTGTTTTCTATACAGCTTTAGTCTCTTTTCCCCCTTCCCTGCACATAAATAATACTCTGAAATGCAGTTAATGATGATCATCATACACTGTCGGTGACTGAGTTATTCTTCTTCCTTCACCTCCTCATTTTCTACATACACATATAAGAAAAGTAAAAAAATTACAGAAAGAAGAAGATGCTGAGGGTTAACTGTGATTCAACTCTACCTTTTTCTCCGTCGCCCTCACCCCTTTCTTCCCGCCACTCAAGTTTTGAAGGGTAATGTTTGATTATTTTGTTTTTCCGATTGATTAGGAACTGTTATTTCGCAAATGGGTTTATGTTGGAACTGGTCTGTTATTGAAATCCCACCCTAGTTTTTAAAGGGTATGCTGAATTCAATCATTCTCAAATGGGTTTAGATTGAAGAACTGTAATCTTCGTTTTCAATCTACTTGGTTATTATGGTCATTGGAAATGGTTTGTTTTTGAGCTTTTGTTTGTTCATTAATTTTGCTGTGTGTGTTTTGTGTTCTATTTCTTTTATTTTTTCTGTGCAGTTCTTCTTGGAATAATCGGTGGATCAGGAAAAGTGATCCTGGAGTAGCAGATATGACACCAAGATATTCTTACAATTTCACCCCAGTTAGTCTTCTCCTTATGGAACAGAGTAGTAGTGTAGTATATGTTCCATTGCTTTAACATCTTATGATTCTTTAATCTGAGTTTATGGGTCTCTCCTGAGGCTAAAATTGATAATCTTTGACCCCTGTTTCACAAAAAAATAAGAGAAAACATATTGTCATTCTTCTTTCAGATGTAACTTAGTAGCCATTTCTCATAATAGCAATTCACTTGTAGTAAGGAATTTGGCTGTTTCTCAAATGATAAAGTACCATTCAACAATGACAAAATAAGGAATTTTTTCGGGTGGATATAAATCACATCACTATATCTTTGTAATAATGACAAAATAAGTTCTTTGAAATACAGAAGTTGATGCAGTTTTTATTGGTGGAGAGAGTAATTTTCATTTGATCCTTTTGTGTTTTCTTATGTTAATACTGGACCACTTTTTTGTATTCTTGCGGCAAATTTTAGGGTTCTGATTTCAGTACGTTTTGCTTCCTGTTTATATAGAAGTGGTATTACTTTGGTTCCTTATGTTAATATTTCCAATTTTGGTTGTTGAATTAACAATGTGTTCTCTTGAATTATGATGGCAATACACTGAAGATACAAACTTTGAATATACAAATACAATTGGGATATTTAGAAATTAAGTATTGCTTCATGTCTTTGACACAGGATGTAAAGTTGGGAAAGATATTGCCTGATCAATCGTCGGTTTGGTCAGAGTCAGAGATGACACCATGCTCTAGTTCATTTTCTTCCATTGCTTCAAATGGCACACCAAATTCAAAGGTTAATTTCTCATGGGAACCTCCTTTTCAGTTGTAACATCTCTATCATAAGTAGCTATTTAGAACAATTTGTGTACCAAAATTAGTTTTGTAATTATCAGTAACGGGAAATAGGTAAGTTTGGTTATAACTTTATGCATCTGATCCACCTAATTTCTCTTTTTTGCATATCTTAATTTCTTCTTTGGTGACTTTGGATTACAGTCATCAATGGAGTTGGTGAAAGAGATCACGTCTCTTGAAATGGAAATACTTCGTTTGGAACGTTATCTACTTTCACTCTACCGGACGGCTTTTCAGCAGCATGTTGATAGTGTTCCAACGAAAAACCTGACTTTAGAATATAACATTGAATCACAATTACAGCCTGTTGCTGATCAGTCACTCTTGAAAGTCAACTCTGATGCTTGGTTAAGTGGTTATCCTGGTCAACTTTCTCCTCTGCAGAAGGGGAATGTGGGTTTAAATCATCAAATTGGTCCTGCCATCCCAAATTCATCCTCTAAAAAAGTAAGTATTACATCAAGTATAACTATATGCTTATTAGGTATTTGTTAATAAGATTCAAAAACTTATCATTTAAAATTGCAACAATAACTGTTTTATAATATCAATGATAAATGTAGATGAAAGTTATCAAAAAACAGGTGAAAAAGAGGGTATATAAGATCTTTTTTTCCTTAAATAACCTTTTTAACTTTATTTGATATGAAACTGATTTTTTGACCATTAAATATCTAACTATCAGAATCAGTTTACCTTAACATAAGGACTGATTATGGACTTATGGTGGCTTCAAGTCGCTTTAATCACATAATCGTTTTATTATCCCTTAATCATGAGAAATGGTGTCATGTTTGACTTATATGTCTATGATGAGTAATTGCAGGAGAGAAAATCAGCTCGTGGCAGTCATCGTAGTCTTGGGGATCACCTTGGAACTCCTTGTACTGATGATGCCCTTCTTGACACACCCGATAGACTTTCTGAAGACATAATCAGATGCATCTCTTCTATCTACTGCAAGCTTGGGGACCAAAATCAATCTCAATCTGGGCCGCTGGTTTCTTCTGTTTCGTCCTTGTCCTCATCTGGTACAAATTGTACCCGAAATCTTTCAGATACCTGGAGTCCTTATTGCAATGAGGAATCTAGTAAAAACGAGAGCTTAAAAGAGGAAAGAGGGCCGTATGGTGCGATGGTAGAAGTTTTGAAGATAAACGTGGATGATGATGGTTTCAATTATGCTGCAAGAATGCTAAAAAAGTTCAGGTAGTTCAATCATACTGCAATTGTTTTGTTTTGTTTTTTGAATGAAGTTTTTAATATCTTCTAGTTCTTATTACGTAAAGTTTTAATCAATATAGAGCATTGGTAAAGAAACTTGAGAATGTTGACCCTGGGAAAATGAAGCGTGAACAGAAGCTTGCTTTTTGGATCAACATTCACAATGCTTTGGTGATGCATGTAGGTCCTTTGTTTCTCTTTAGTCTATATTATACTTTCATATTTCTAAGTACCCTTAAGTGTAAGAAAAAAGTGCAAGTGTATTGTATTTGTGGACCTAAATCAATGGGATCAGTTCGTTTATGATAAGGATGATTGGTAATATTGGTAACTCAAAGATAAAAACTTTTAGAAAAAAAAAATGTTCCTATTTGTAAAATGGGTGTCAAATTATTAAAACCAGCTTGATTCAATCTTGGTTTATCTGGCACATGTTAAAATACTCTTATGTGCTTGTTTCTTGCAGGCATATTTAGCTTATGGAACACATAATAACACAAAAAGCAATTCTATTCTAAAGGTAGAACACATGCAAATGTTTATCTTTTTCTTTCTTTTCGTATGTTCATCCCAAGTTCCCAACTGACTTTTTTTCATGATTCATAATATCTTATTATAGGCAACTTACAACATCGGGGGACACTCCATCAATGCATATATTATACAGATCTCTATATTAGGAATCAAATCACACTTTAGAGCACCGGTACGCATCTTATCTATCTCTCACCATCTCTAATGATTGTGGTAATTTTGACCCATTTACTTGTGATTGCATCTTTTGGATATATTCTATCTCAAACATGTCAAAGTGGGTCAAATCAGAAAATTTATATCTAAAAGAAAAAGGTCAAATGGGTCATATTGGCTGAAAGCATCCCATATTCTTTTGTTAAAAAAAAAACTGAATTAATTTGTAATAAAGTTTTTGCATCATACCAGGGCTAAAAGTTACCCGTTTTGTCACATTGCTTGGCTTATTTCATTTTGTCACCTATAATCTTCAACATTCGAACAAGAATGATGATTTTAGAGATGACAAGAATTATGACTAACATAGCATGAACGCAGTGGCTACAGTCACTGCTCTCTCCAGGGAGGAAGTTGAAGGCTGAGGCTAATAAGCATATATACGCCATTGATTACTCGGAGCCACTAGTCCATTTTGCCCTTTCTTTAGGGGCATTCTCTGACCCTGCGGTATGCAAATGTTTTCAATCATTCTTGCCTTTTCTGCTCTATTTAGGTTTGGGTTGGTTGTTATCTTGGGGTTATTGTTTTGGCATTGATGATGATAAATCTTTGAACATAGGTTCGTGTATACAACGCGAAGAATGTATTTCAGGATCTGAGGCTTGCTAAAAGAGAGTTTATACAATCGACAGTGTATGTGAACAAAGAAACAAGAATATACCTACCAAAAATCTTGTATTACTTTGCAAAAGATATGGCATTGAGTATGACAAGCCTTTTGGAGATAGTTAATATATGTTTATCAGAAAGTCAACAGAAGATGATGAAAACGAGCATTAAAGGTAAACCTGAAAAATATGTATACTGGTTGTCCCAGAGTTGTATATTCCGATACGTGATACATCAAGACACAGTTGAAGGAAGACTAGCTGCTTGAATAAGTTTTCTTTGTGTATTTGTGAAGCTTGAACAAATTTTTTATATCTTTTTGGTAATTTTTGAGGGTGTATAGAGTTAAGAAATAGAGTTAAGAACTTTGAATAGTGAATTAAGGGGTATATTTTTTGACCACCAATTCTGTGCATGTATTATTGTTTGTGAGCTACTCCTTAAGAGCATTCGGTTTACTAACCCCGCGACCTGTGGTAAAAACAGTGCTGGAGGTAACAACACACCTTGGCCTCACAACCTAGAGGTCGGCTTCTTCACACCATCACCTTTCTCTGTCATAGATCTTTCACACACATCACATATTTAATAGAGTAAATTACAAAAATCATCCTTGTGGTTTGCAAAAAGTAACACCTTTAGTCCTTTAAAATCAAAAAGTACAGAAATTGTCTCTGTGGTTGATATTTTGTAACACTTTTTGTCCCTATGATTGACATTTTGTAACACATTTGGTCCTTTAGTCAAACGGCCGTTTGATTTTCTGTTAAGTCCCCTTCATGTGCCTTGCACATGAGGGTATTTTGGTTTTTTTAACCACTAATCCTTGTAACCAAACACTAAATAGCACCCTTCCAACTCTCTTTTATCAATCTCTCTTCCTGCTCTCGACTCTCTCTCTGCTCTCGACAACAACAGCCACCACCATCATCATCGTCACCCACAGCCACCACAATCATCATCGTCCCGCTCCTCCTCCGCCGCATGCAGACCACCATAACTCTCCCCTTCTTTTTTCTCCACTGTCCTATCTTCTTTCCCTCTTCTGTTGGTCACACTCACCACCAAATCTGATAGTGATTTGGAGCACATATCCTGATGTAGAACGAACCGCCGCCACCGCAAAGACCACCAATCACGAGAAGAGGTTCTCCTGTGGTGAAGTTGGTTTTTGAGTGATGAAGTTGGTTTGATTCTTGATTTGGGTTCAGAGGTTTGTTCACGTCCACCACTTTACCGCCGCCCTCTTCCATTTGGTGATGAAGAACAACTGATACCACCGCTGCTACCTCCAGTGATACTACCGCCGCCGTGGTGTTTTTTCTTGCGCCGCTACCTCCAGTGTACCACCGCCGTGGTTTTCTCCAAGGTGGGTAAGATTAGGGTTTTTTATTTGTAATTCCTTGCTAAAAAATGTGCTTGTTCTTGGTTGACATTATTCACTTTTTTAGTTTATTCTTGGTTGATAATCATCTCAGAATATATATTTTTTTTTTTTTGTGTTTGTGTAATATTTAGATTTATGATTTCAGTATTTGTTTTTATTCATCATCTTTCTGTTAGGGTTAAATTTGTTGTTCTTCTTCTTCTTCATATGGAAATTCATTGATCTATTATTGTTCTTCATCTGGAAATTCATTGAACAAATATCAGATTTAATTTTGTTGGTGTTGATCTGTTGTTCTTCATCTGAAATCATCAAGAGAGAGAGAGAGAGAGAGAGTCGAGAGGAGAGAGAGAGTGAGAAGGAGAGTTGGTAGAGGTGAAAGTGTTTGGAAACATGGATTAAGGGTAGAAAGACCAAAATATCCTCATGTGCAAGGCACATGAGGTGGCCTTAACGGAAAAGTTAACTGTCGTTTTCCTAAAGAACTAAAGTGTTACAAAATGTCAACCACAGAGACGATTTCTGTACTTTTTGATTATAAAGGACCAAAGATGTTACTTTTTGCAAACCATAGGAACAATTTTTGTAATTTACTCTATTTAATATGAAACATGTGCTAAAAGATATAATGGTTAATAATAAATATGTTTTAGATATAAATACAAGGGACCAATGTGGCTTTGGCCCAGTGGTACCTCCCCCGTAAATGCCTATGGGGCCCACAGTTGAGGACTTCTGGAGAATAGGTCCTGGTTTCGATTCCAACCAGCTGTGGGAGACCGGGACAGGGGGTTGCCAGGGATGCGCCTATAGAGGTCGGGTGGCAACGGTCCAAAGTGACCCGGGGTCAGGGTGTCTCCGCCACAACACACCTTTGGAGATATAAATACAAGGGAGCTAAAGCAATGTGAACTTAATATGACAAAAAAAAAAGATAAAAATAATGAGAGATGTATATGGCATGTTCTAATAATGGCTGGTACAAAAGCAAATCAATCTGTTTGTGTATATGACTGGTTACGTATTATACTTGACCTTCATGTGAGAATAGAAAACAATATTTTTTATTTTGGGTGTTAAACAAACACTACATTTTCTTTTTAAGCAGACCTTTATTAATGTGAATATTTGGTAGGTGGGGTAAGGTTACACAGAACGGTTGCATAGCATATGCTTTTCCTGATTTGAATTACTTTGATGATTTATTTAATTAACCTTAGGTAAATTAAATATCTTGCGACTAACCAAACTTTTCATAATTACAATGAATCATTAGAGGCGCAGAGGAAATCATACATAACAAAATAATATGGGGAGGTGTGGATAAAAAAAACTTACCCGACATGCAAATCGAAAATGGTATTCCGAGTATCGTATAAACCTTTCGTCAGGTCGTATAAAGTTTTCATCAAATTTATGTTCTTCTTTTATAAAAACTTCTTATTAATAATTAATAACTTGTTGTGAATGATGGGAACAAGAGAAAAAAATAAAGAAAAAAAAAATTCATCAAATAGATAAAGAATAAGTTTTAAAATTCAAATATTTTATTAAGAATAATACAACTCGTTAATACATCTTAACTAATATTAAGAGATAATGAGATATATTCTATAACTAGTTTATAGACCCGTGGGATCACGGGTATTAAAGAAGTAAACCTATAAATATATAACATCATATAAGAAAAAGAGAACTCATGTCTGTTATGAAATAATAAATCTTAAGATACATTTAATCAAATAGAAAAATGTAAATTATACATATACAATAAGTTTCAAATACATAATTAAGAAAACAAATTATATTTCTTCAAGTACTTTATTACACATGTAAATTTTCTCAACTAAGTTCTATAAGATCTTATATGGGCATTTTACACCAAGTAAATACGAAATGTACAACAATTTGATCTTTAAAACAATATCAACCCATCTACACCTAAATAATAAAACAATAAAAATACATCTCGGTATTAAACTGATTGATAAACTTGAGTTGGTTATTGTAAACATATTGTAGTATGGACTCATCGTTTTGGTCAATCTGAGATCCCATGACATTTTCATGACCTTTAAGCTCCCATCAACCTACAATCCAAAAGAACAAATACAGCAAAGAGAATAAATGGTTAGACCTAAACGTTTCTCCACAAGAATTCGGAAACCTCGATTAGTAATTCCGAAACTTTTGAGATTGAGCCTTCATGAAACTTGAAAAGACAAGGAAAAATGAGATAATAAAGGACAACCTTAAAGCACCAAAGCTACTAAGATTCGTCTTAAAGGGTAATTAACATTTAAGTAAAATGTACAATCAAATATATCATAACATCACAATGTATCACCAATACTAAGATTCTAGAAGGCATTTCTAAAAGCACACATCATACATATTCTGATCTTCTATTAATGACATAAATTTCAAAAAAGGTAAATCAAATATGACACAACACATAATCAATTTCAAAACAGGATATCAACAATAATATAAATATCGATGATCATTAATTGGGCATTGAGCACTTGTTGTATCAGAAGTTCAAAACTACAAAATGTATGGAGACATAAAAGCATATAATACTTAAGAACTAACCTTTGAAGGAAATTCAATACGTGAATCGATTCTAGACACAATTTTGATACATCTGATTCTTTTTTAAAAAGGACAATTTGGGTTTGTATCATTCTGCAAAAGTATGGAGAACATCTCAATATTAGTTGAATCTACATGCTAAAAAAGGTTGCTGAAAAGTACTACTTTACAATTGTTTCATGGCTAGCCCATTGGAGATTAATAAAATGAGATTTAAGTTATAAATAAATTAATACTTACACACATTAAGAGCAAAGAACAGCCTTTTAGAAAATAGCTATGCGTTTTTATATTCCATATCAGTCAATTAGTAAACCCTACAAATTCACATGGGAGAAACGAACACCATTGTTGTGAATAAAGGAGAAGACATTTCTTTGTGTGTGTGAAAATTGCAAGGAGGGAACTCGACCTTTCAGAGACAAGAGGATGAGAAATGAAAATTATGTAACTATCCTAAATACGAAGATAACATTAACAACCACAAATTAAATCTTCAACATATAAAAATAAAATAACAAATCTTAAAGAAGCATATGAGGAATCTAATAAACGTCGATAATAAAAACTAACATTAGGGTGCCACAAATTTTACCCATAATCCTTTGATTGAAAAGAATTAGACCATATTAAATCAATTTTATCCTCTCATATATATACAGTAATACAAATTTTGAATTTAGTATTTTCTACTGTTGTTTAGTTTATAGCAAAAGCATTTGTATGAAAATGCAGCAGGAAATATATGAAAGCAAAGTGAAATTCAGGAAGATAAAAAAAAAGTCTAAACAAACAAACTCCTTAAATCTTTAACGAAAGCAAGTGCTCATTCATGGGCTTGATTTATACCCCTAAAGAGTCATTTGCTGGTAAGTATCAAATAACCTAAAATGACTAAATTAGAAGTTCAGAATCGTATGAAAGTAGCGACTGTCAATTAGGAGTTATAAGTTGTTCATTAATTATCTTACCTCTGTTATGGACATCAACAAATTTCTATAAATATATAAAAAATAACAATTATGCGCATATAAGCCACAAATGAAGTTATATTGCAGTCCATAATATCCAATTGCAACTTCTTTTCTTTCACTAATACATTTCATCAAACAGTATTACAGAATTGTTTTTGAGATATTTTTAAAAAATAAAATGAAAATAATGCAACATTTTTGAAGTACCAAAGCAATGATTTTGGAAATATAAAATACTTTCCAATTGGAACATGTAGCAAATTGATCAATCGCAGAATCTTGAATAAATATTCTACCCACTACCAAAGTTTTTTTGACCATTCATTGCTGACAATTGAAAACAAACCTTGAATAACCTAAAATCTTTATTTCTTTCTTTTTTGATCTTTCAGTTTGTAGTCGATACAGATCCCAGTTTTGCTAACCGAATGGATGACAACTTATAACCATTAGTGAATAAAACAAATATAATCTCAAATCAATGGTTATTCTAATCAATGAATTTTTTCCAGGTATTACTAAATCGAAAAAATTACCTTGTAAAGATTCGAATCCAAAGCTGAAATGCTTTAAACTTCACCAACAAAAGCATAGCACCGATTAGAAGTCTATTAATGCAAAAAGAATTGTGAGAAATCAAAGTAACTCACCTAACTAACTTTGAAGCTTGAACCTACCCATTTTGGGTCAAATTGGTGTATCAAGTGTTCAAAATTCAAGCTAAATGTTGAAAATTAGCAAAGAAGTCTATAAGGGAAATGCATCACAACCCAAAAGGTGCAGATTTTATGTTTCTTTTTTGAAAATTATTGCTGCGGATTTTGAAGCGACTTGGTTAAAAAATGAAACAGAGTTGTTTTTTTATAATGATTCAAATTGATTTATTAGATGTTTGGAGTTCAAACCTCAAAACTGAACCGTAAAGGTTATCGAGCCCTTTTAGCAAGGAAAGTTATAAGGGAAATGTATTAGTTTTCTTCTTTATTGAAAATATCATTATGGATTTGTGCTTACTCAATCAAAAACTAAAACAGTGACCTGTTATTTTACAATAAAGTTGCAAAGAATGTAGTAGAAAATATGAAGTCTCGTTTTCTTTCTCTTTTTTAAAATTTCTCAATCATAGATTGATATAGGTGAAGGATAACTACCTGTTTCACATCAATGTGATCTAAGCACAATGAGTTTAAATGAATGAGGCTGCAAATATTCAGGCTGAGATCTAGAAAATGATATCATAGTTCTTGTGAGGCCCTCCTGTAGTAATTATGTATCATTAGCAAAGCTTATCACATAGAAACTTTGACTCCTTATATATCACTTCAAACGAACATTTGGATTTTTTCAAAACTGCAAGAGTTTTAAATAAATATTCATTATATTGAAATATGCACTGATCAAGTTTGTAGATGAACAACAAACAAAATAGCATATGCTGAAACCATATCCCAAATTCCCAATCCTAACTGCATTCTAAGACTTTTAGTAGTAAACTCCATCTGAACTTGACTAAAACTTGATTATAATTTGCTCTAGAGAACCTTTAAGCTTGTACCAAAATTATCCAAAAAGCGGGACAATTATGAACAACCACTTTTGCATCAAAATCTGAATTCCTAATTCACAAAAACTAAAACCAATGTAGATGCAAAGCAAAAATAAACCCAAACCAATGCAGCATCCATAGATGAAATTTATTAGCGACAATGACGCTGATGTGGAGAACAAATTTCAGATACAAACTATACATGTATAAGTCTGCAGCAGCCTTTACCTCATATCAGCAACAACAACTATAGCAACCCAATTTCATCTCAAAAACCAACAATAGATATCATGATCCAGACTCCAAAGAACAATAACCGAGTATTAAAAAAACTATTAACCCGCTGTCTGGAATCCTTAGCCCACAAACCAAAACACACCAATAACATCATGCAAAATATAGCTGTTTCCTATATTTCTTGAAAATCAAAGATTATGGTTTCAGTAAATAAATCAAAATAAAAAAGTTGTAGAGAAAAGGATTAAAACACAAACCGAGCAAAAAGTATATTTTTTAACTCAAAATCATAGCAATTTTGAGTTAAAATCCCCAAATCAGAACATCATTATGAATACAGTGTATGGATAAAACCCTAAACCCAAACCTATACAATTATACAATCAGGAAACATGCCTGTTGTTACAATGGCAAAATCGAATAAGAGTACACGAAAAAATTTAGAAACATCATCGAAAGGATGAATATTGAAGTCGGTTCAAGTAAATGATTAAAAGGTTGAAGGATTCACTATAAATAAGCAAGAAGAATAAGAATCTTAGGTTTCACAGAAGAAGAACACATACCTTTGAACTGAACAACAAAGTAGGCTTTGAAAAAGAATCTTATCAATTTACTTTTTTATTGCCATTGCAGACCTATATGAAATTACCAATGAGATAACATCAAAGGCAAAGTAGGTTTACCACTCTTATTCAAAGATGTATATAAATATTCATGCATATACCCCAGGTAGATTATAGCTAATCAAAATAAATTAGATTATAGCTAATCAAACTAATTTGGGTCCTTATCATAACCTGTTACAAAAAATTATCAGAGCAAATTATCTAAGCATAATGTTGAGTTATAAATCGTAAGCACATCATCCTAGAAAATTATCCCTTCAAATTGCCTACTTTTTCCATTAAACAAATTGAACAATAGACGTGCTTCTATAAAGGTAGAATGAGGCGCAGTCACACATATCACAAATCAAAATGAATCTGAATGAAGCATAATCACAACTCACACGTACTAAAAAAACAATTAAAGCAATTTCTCACCTGTTAAGCCTTGGATTTAGGTTCCGAGGGTTGTCAAGGGATTGGCCTTAATGGAAGGTCTGGATTGTCATGTTATTGCAATCAAACTTGCAGAATAACAATGTGTTTGGGTACTGGTTCGACTTTAACCTAATTGAAAGCAATCAAATTTAAAAAATCTTCGATTTTCAGTGTTGTAAAAATTAAATCCTCAAATACAACTGAGAAATAATGTACGCCTATTAGAACCGAGAATCGTTCCTCGTGAAATGGACGTTGCAATCAACGAAATAGGTTTCACGGATCTTACCTAAGATGAAATCAGCGATAGAAGCGAATGTAGAACCCTAGAAAACGAACCCTAGTTTGATGAAATTAAAATCAGTTAAGAAAGTGAAATAAAAGATGAGAGATAATCGAACCTAATCGAAGATGAAGTAGCGATGGTGCAATCTTAGCAGAGAGCGACTGAAGATCGGAGATGGAGAAACGGGAGATGAGGAACTTATCTTCTCATGGTTTTTGAAGGTTTCACTTGCAAGTTCGTAGGGAATGAGGAAGCGGCGAATGAGGGAGACTGTGTATCAAAGGAGGTGGACGTCGGGTTAAGTGGGTACCCGAATCAATAGACGACCCGCGTGTTTTATAAAATGGGTATTTCCAAAATTGTTTTGTAAAATTGGATGATTATGAAATTGAGGGTTGTGATTGGTCAATTGAACTTGAATTAATAGTTAATTTTAGAAATTTGGTAAGCCCTCTTATATATACTAGCTTAGATGTCCGTGTGATACACGGGTCATCATATCTTTTTTTAAAGTTACAACGTTTATAAATAGTTAAGACAACTTTGTGTTTATAAAACTAAAACATAGCAACAAACAATAAATGTTTAAAAAATAGTTTTTACACTAAACTTGACATCATATTTTTTGAAGAACCTCTTGGTAAACAACATTAATGTTTTCTAGGTCGGTTTACCATCATCGTCAAGGAGGAGAATCTTTAATCCTTTTTTTGTTTTGACACGAGATCCTGCGACGTACAATTGTCCGTGAGTAAAAACAGGTTTTCTCAAGAACAAACTGACGTTAGACAACGATTGCCCTTGACTTTTATTAATGGTCATTGCGAAACAAACCAACAGAGGAAATTTCCGTCTCTAAAACTTACATGGGATCTTTGCATCGGAAGGTATCAGCTTCATTATAGGTATATGTGTTACATCACCAACATGTTTTCCAGAAATAACGCGTGCCTCAATGACATGCTCGCCGAGTCTAAGAGCTTGTAACCGCGTACCATTACATAAAATTAAGCAAGTAGAACCCATCATGATCAGTATGAAAATCATCTAAGATTTTAACCAACATGTGTTTGTAGAAACTGATTTTTGAGTTGTGTTCCACCAAACGAAATTTCCCAGAGTAACCTCCCATTTGAAAATTAGAAATAATACGAATCCCTCCTTCCTCTAGCAAAGATTCAAAGATGGGGATCATTGACTTCTTTAAGATAGTAATGTTCAAACGTTTATATAATTAGATAAGAATACATATGGAACTTTACTAAAATTGATTAGCTTGCATGTCATGTTGAAGTCACCAACAAAGTCTCCTCTAACGGTTTTAAATAGTCAACCAAATACTATTAAATTTTGTTCAATAGGCTAATGCATACAGGTCATTCTACTCGAATTTCAGCTGATGTTGCTCTTGTGAAAGGTTATTTTAATGCTGGACGATATGAGGAAGCATATGAATACGTGCTTAATTTTGAGGTGAAAAAAGATGGCTGCTCCCAATAAGATTTACAGCTTGCTAGCAAGACTGCACCAGAAAAAGGGAAATCTTGATTAAGCTAGCATATGAATACATGTTTGTAGAAACTGATTTTTAATATTCACTTTTTCGCGACGACAACGTCCTTGCTAACCTTTCGCGACGACAAAGTCCTCGCCGAAACTTTTCCACGATGGACTTTCCACGACGACTATTTCGCGACGACTTGTCTTCGCAAAAGACTTTCTACGACGACTTTTGGACCTTTCGCGAGGACATTTATCCTCTCTGAAAGTCATTTTCCAGGTCTAAAAAGCCTCACTTTATGTATTATTCAAGAACCGTAAATGTGTAAGACACACTGGTGGTAGAGATTTAGCTCGTGATTTACAAAAGAAATTTTTGAAATTTAGAAGCGAATAAAACTGCTAACTGCATGACAAGTGTTTCCTTCTGCTGCCAACTTAAACTTGAAGTTGCAACACTTAGTTATACGGAGTTTGACCAATTCAGTTGTAATTTATTATTAGGTCTCGTTTGTTCTGTAAAATTCGAAGGAATAAAATTTATGTAAATTACATCCAGCCCAACTATGGAATGAACTTTCATTACTTGATGGAATGTTAACATCGCAAATAATGAGTTTCCATTTAAAAACAAATTTACAATACAATATAACAGGAATTTGATTTCAATTACTTTCGTTCTTTCGAATTTTGTGAAACAAACGGGACCTTAATATTATTTGTTTTCCATGGTCAAAATTCAAAAAGTAGGTAAAGAGTTGCTGCAACAAAATTGATTTTTGAGTGCTAGTATTAGTAGTATCCTAAACTTTACTCACTCTATGCAACTATTGTTTAATCTTGACTCTAATTTGTTTACTTATCTGGTTACCAACAATGAATTGAAGGTATGTAATTCATTGACTTATAGCTCTACAGTTAAATTTTATAACATTTAGGTATCTAATCAGTACCTTATAGCTCAGAGGTTAAATTTTATAACACTTGATATCACTTTTTCCCACAATGTAATTGCAACCACCAAGTTTTATTGGATGCTAAGTATATGTCTTAAAGCCAAGTATGTTCTCCACAAGACAAGTTTATCAGATATACAGGCCGACATAGGCGTATTGTTTATTCCCCAATCCATGATCATCTAAATTTACAATGTAATGTGGAGTTTGTATTTAAAGAAAACAATGTTTAAGGGGAGTTGTTCGACTGATTTTGCATGCATTATATACACATGTTTGACATGTTGTTGATGTCATATCTACTAAAATGATGCTTCACAATGAACTGTTGTTGCTAAAAGGTTGAAAGAATCTAAAAGACGTATATATCAAACTTTGCAACGGGTATAATGGATGTAGATGTGACAAAATGGGCTAATTGGATAAATTATATTTGGTTGACTATGCATGGTATAAGGTTACCTTAGCCATGATAATTCATATATGTTTGAGGGATTTAGTGGCTTTTGGGCATTTTAAATAATACTAAGTTTGCTGCTTTTGCAATCTAATTTGAATACTTAATATCATTTTGTATCTAAATACTTAAATAGTGATCAAGAGTGAAAAAAACCTAACGGAATCAAGGCCACTGGCTGAGAGCTTGGAGGATTGAGGAGTGTAGTAGAAACTACGAGTGAGATTGTTGATATTGGCATCTAAGATTGTGCATATTAAATTTTTGAGTGCTAATTATTGTGCAACAACTTTTGCAAGAGAATAAGCATGGGTCAAAGAGACTACTGCATCAATTATACCTTAAGATGGTTACTGCATCAATTGACCTCAGATTGTACACAAAGCCACATATGAAACATACCAGAAAGATCAATAGTCCAATACTCCAATCACACAAAATGTTAATTAATTCAATATGTAGATAATATATAAATAAATGTATAATCCCCTACGTTATGTGCTAAAGAAATGTACACCTCATTCAGACAAAAGACTCACCCATATGTGCAGAACATACTCTTCGAACTCGGTTTATAAACCAATTCCATTATCACTTCTAATTTAATACAAGATATATCAGGTAAAGATATTATATGCTGATTGTGAATTTGTGAAAACTTAGTTCATCAAATTAATCAAACGGAGAGTGCAAATCAAGTTCAAATTTTATGATACCTTTCAGTAACATATGATATTTAAAAGTTATTACTCTAAACACCTCAATCATACATACATATATTCATGTATAGTGAGCTTTATTATTGAAAAAAAGAAAAGATTGAAATGGGGATTGAGAATAGGATGAACACATCAAAAACAGACAACAAACATAT
Organism: Pulicaria dysenterica; assembly: GCA_947179395.2. Taxonomy (NCBI): domain Eukaryota; kingdom Viridiplantae; phylum Streptophyta; class Magnoliopsida; order Asterales; family Asteraceae; genus Pulicaria; species Pulicaria dysenterica. The sequence continues at coordinate 105,958,509 of OX359288.1, read as the reverse complement.
GATATACAAATAGCACTAAAAGAAGTTCAAAACTTACAGTAAATCATGGTAACCCAATAAATTGTATTTCGTTTCTTATGTCAATCAGATTCTTAATCATACATACATATATACTATATAGTGAGCTTTATCATTGAAAAAAAAACAGATTAAAATGGGGATTGATAGTAGGATGAACACATAAAAAAACGACGAGAAATACAAAACAAATCAATAAACCAAATACCTTCTCATCCATGAGTATCATATCAATACTTGCCAAGTTTGAGGGATTATTGTTGTAGTAGGATTTCCACATAAGAAGAATCTTTACTTTTATAGTCCATGTCTAAGTACCACCGTTGATTTCTTGCACGTAGTTATGAATTGGAGCTAGAGCCATTATTAATGAATGCATATCACGCTAAAACTAAGATGAAACTCAATAAACTTGTGAAGATAGATAATAAAATTCGAAAAATGGAACATCAGTTTAAATAAATTCAATGTTCCTTAATTTTCTGAATTTGTTGAAGCTAATTGACCACTAATTCCTAGATAAAAGGATATCAAATTTCGTTTAACAGCTTTCTGATTTAATTCGAATTTGAATTTTATTATATATCAAATTATGTGGATGGATAAAATACATTTGTTTGAATTAAAAAGATTAATTGAATTAAAGCAGATTTCATGACTTAGACGGATAAAGACGATAAGCCAAATAATCACACAAAAAGGGAGAATGCAATTGAAAACATGAAAAACCCCAAAGCAAGTACACCAACATCAGATGATCGGAAACATCAAAGCCCAAATAATCGGGTTTCAATTTAATATGCAAACATCAAAAGCCCTAAATTGAAAAATGAGGAAATCTTGAGTTTAGCTTCACGTATGTTTCTGTTCAAGGCAGATGATTCGAAGGATTTCATCGGAGAAGGGACTTAACGCAAGGAAGAGAGAGAACGTGGGGAAGTTATTAGATGACGTGTAAAGTCAAAATTAAGGGTATATAGGTAATTAGGAGGTCAAAATTAGGGGCTAATTAGGAACAAATTTATTGAAATTCTGAAATCTGATTGGCTGATTAGTGAATTAATGATATTATAAAGTTAGCCTTTTAGTATATATAAAAGATATATAAAAGATACTAGTGAGTTCTTCCGGCTGTGCTACGCTCAACCCACAACGCTTTACGTTGATTCCCAAATGATGAGTACTTGATTCTGTAAGAGGAATTTGGAAGTATGATGTTTGTAGTTTAATATTCGTATATAATAAACCCAAATACATAATATGTTAAACCTAAGATGGTGTGCTAATTTCCATCGGTATCAGTAACAGAAAACTTATTCATTAAATGATGTAGTTTTGTGTATGTTGGTGCTTATGCTTTTGTTGGAAACAAAGGTTTTGCTCTGTTGATAGTAATTTAACACTCACTATCAAATTATGAAATAAAGTTGTTTAGTATAATATTTGCAAAGTAAGCCTATAGTTATTTCTACTTTGTTAATTATTGTGTTGTAGTAATATTTTTTCAATTCCATACACAACTATCAAAGAAGGTTATATATATTGGGGAAGGTTCAAACAAGAACTGTTTTTCGTACGAGAACTGCGAGAACCAATCTTGAACGTTGATTTGATAAGTGGAATTCATGGTTGTAGAACGTGGGGGGATCCAGTGTGGTAGACTGCATGTGATGAATTCATGGGTGGGTGATGACATTAAAGGAGGAGGAATTGAACGGCTCAGATTGGTTCTCGCAGTTCTCGTACAAAAAACTATTCTCGTTTGAACTTGTGCTTATATATATATATATATATATATATATATATATATATATATATATATATTCTTTACATCCGTAATAGAGTAAGCCTTATGCAAATGATAATATTTAGCTATTGAATGGTCCATAAGACTTTTTCGAACACTCATAAGTGAGTTCTATGTCAATTTCTTTTAAACCCAAGTTGTTTGCTCTGATTATTGACTATATATGTAAGCTTATTTTAACCTAATCATATGACAATGTATCAATCTGTGCACAATGGAATTTTGTAAGAAAATGTGACCACCTTACTACATACACCTACCACCACTTCCTCCCTGAATCCCTTAATCCTTTTTTTATCCGTGATCCCAACAATAAATATCACTCCTAAACGGCTAAACCTATATATTTATGAATCTTTTCATCTTTTGTACTAATGATAGCATACTCGGTCGGTTTTTATTTGATTTTATTAATTTAATGAATACACTATATACAGGATTCAGACACCCAATTGTTCACCAATGCGTTATACCTTAAATAGACAGGTTTTCAAGTTCGAGTCTGCCAAAGGCGAAACCAAAACAATTACTGAAGTAAACACATGTGAAAAACGCAAATTGTAATATAGTAGAAACCAAGACGAAGATAAAAGGAATTGTTACCCGTAAAACAATAAGTTATGGGACGAACAAATCCCAATCCCAATCCCTTCGATGGTAGCATATGAAGTAGGCGGTTGTTTATAGGCCTTCTTGTGATAACCAGTCAACTGACAAACTGATGTCCGTAAAAGAATGGTCGATTTACAGGTAGGGATGAAAAAAAACAAACCCGGCGGGGAAAACCAAAACCCAATTGTTTCGGGTTAGGTCGGGGATATAGTTTCAGGGTCAGGGTTAGGCTTTTTTCGGGGATTTTCTTAGGTTAGGGTTTGGGAATGGGGCATCATACTCCCGCCTTGCCATAGGCAAAGTTCAAACGAGAACGGGTTTTCGTATGAAAACTACGAGAATTTTTTGTAATATCATTAATGACTCATTAATGAGCCAATCATAAGCCGTCAAAATTATTACCCAATGATTAGTTTTAATCAAGAGCAAAGATTATTTATCGTAGTTTTCGTACGAAAAATAATTCTTATATATATATATATATACACAAACGTTCAAACGAGAACTGTTTTTCATACTAGAACTGCGAGAACTTTTTTAACGTCATTAATGACTCGTTAATGGGGGTATTTTGGTAATTTATATATTTACCCAACCGTGAATTGCGTCTGGATGAGCCGTCATTAATTTGTGAGATTTGATTTTTCCGAAATAAGCCTCATTAATGTGTCATTAATGATCCATTAATGAAACATTAATAAGCTGTCATCAAATCTTAGCCATTGATTAATTTTAATTAAGGGTTAAGATCGGTTATTGCAGTTCTGGTACGAAAAACATTTCTCGTTTAAACACTCCTTTGTATATGATTCTCAAAAAAATATATATATATATTAAAATTGTCAATAAAAAAAGGTCGACGCTATTTCAACGTACAGAAAAACCTATCTGCTGTTTTTTTTTCTATTTTAATTTATAACACACACATTATCATGTAAAAAATGCTAAAAAAACGATAATAATATTACTAAGGAAAACAACGTGGATGATAAAGTTGTTAAGCAGAAGGTTCATTAATTTTATTAACTATGTATATTTTAATCTTATCAATTATATATTTATTTAAATGATATAAGAGATTAATAGCCATCATGGCATTCTCCATTTATTTCTATATATGGGTGTGGATGTGTGGGAGAAGTAGAAAGAAATGATGAAGAAATTAGAGAAGTAGGTTAGGACTTTTAGTGAAACTATGACAAATGAATAGTTTGAACTTATTCAGGCTACATGTGTCAAAAAATGAAGGTATAGGAGGATTTTATAGTATAGGTAGATATATATATAGATTATCACTTAATAGTAGGGGTGGCAATCGTGTCGGGTTCGGGTTCGCGGGTCAGGAAGGTCTGACACGAACACGACCCGTTTAATTATACGGGTCATAGTACACGACACGAACACTATTAATACTAAACCCGACACGGCCCGACCCGACCCGTTTAACTATAAGGGTTCGCGGGTCAAGTTTGTACAATCTTGCAGTTTCAAGCTGAAGCCGCTCCTGCAAACCGATAAATAAACAGCCTGTTTCACACAATAAACATCTTAGAACACTATCTAAAAATATAAATCTGGTCTGGTTAATAGGGCAGAAGTATGACATGTTCTCATGCTATTAAAAATAATAACTGTTTATGTTTTCATATATATTACAAGAAAATGTTAAAACAAATCTTTGACAGCGAAAATGTAGCAGCCTTCACTAAACCTTAATAAGTAAATTGTCAAAAATCCAACAGACCTTTGGTTTGGTAATTTAACATCTCTACACCGTATCACCTATTCCTGTAAACAAAGAAGGAAAAGATATATAACCCCAAATAAACTAAGAAACAAAAGATAAATAATTTTAACATAATCAGTGATAATAATTGATAATAAATTAATAATGGATTCAAAAAGCTAACGAGCCTGATTTTGGATTTCTGGGGTTGCGTTGGTTCAATTCGACTGACAAAGGGACACGGCGACGGCGAGGAGAGGCGTCGGCTTCGTGGACGCCGATAGAGAGGAAAGGACTACTACGGCCAGGCGTCGGCTTCATGGACGGCGACGGAGTGTTGTGGACTGCTACGGTGAGGCGAGATTTAAGGATGACGAGGCGAGGCTTCAAGGACGGTGAGACTTGAGAGCAACGAGAGAATGTGTGATACGAATACGATGAGAACACCACAAAACTAAATGGGAGTATGACTTACCTTGGCGGCTGAAGTAATTAGGGCAACAACAAAGGGAAAAATGAAAATTTTGAATTTTTTTTAAAATATTAAACGGGTTGGCGGGTCAACCCGCGAAACCGCCTTCAAACCTGAACACGACCCGTTTAATTAAACGGGTTCGCGGGTCAATCCGAAATTGACCCGAACCCGTTTACACTAAACCCAAACCCTTTTATTTTCTTGTCGTGTTTCGTGTCGTGTCGAGAATTGCCACCCCTAGTTAATAGTTAATACCATGTATAAAAATCAACTACACCTAAAAATCTGAAGTCGCTTTGTGCCGACGTATATACAATTTTGCCAACGAATCTTCTTCTTCGTCGCCGTTTTTTCTCTGTAACCCTAATTTATGTCTTTTACCACCACCAATTTCCCCTTGTTGTCTCGTCACCGTTTCGTTGCAGGTAAAAATCCAACTCAAAACATTGTATTGTTCATCTTTACCCTTCAAAAACCCTATTTTCAGCAACACCCCAATCCCCCCTAGATTATCTAATCTACTCCATTGCAATACTGCGATTTTATTTGTCGATTTCACATACTGCTGTTTATAATCTATCATTACATTCGTATTACGATAATATGTCGGTGGATGATTCTTATGATTGCCGGAGCATCCGGAATATATGCATTCTTGCTCATGTTGATCATGGCAAGACTACCCTTGCCGATCACCTGATTGCATCATCTGGAGGTGGGGTTTTGCATCCCAAACAAGCTGGTAGGCTTCGGTTTATGGATTATCTAGATGAAGAACAAAGACGGGCGATTACCATGAAGAGTTCTTCCATTGCTCTTCAATATAAGGGATATTCGATAAACCTAATTGATTCACCTGGTCACATGGACTTTTGTAGTGAGGTTTCTACTGCTTCACGTTTGAGCGACGGGGGTTTGGTTTTGGTGGATGCTGTTGAGGGGGTTCATATTCAAACCCATGCTGTTCTACGGCAAGCATGGATTGAAAAGCTTACACCTTGTTTGGTTTTGAATAAGATTGACAGGTTGATTGTTGAATTGAAATTAAGTCCCATGGAGGCTTATAATCGTCTTCAAAGAATCGTGCATGAGGTTAATGGGATTGTTAGTGCTTACAAATCTGAAAAGTATTTATCAGATGTTGATTCTATTCTTGCTGGACCTGCTGGTGAAATGGGAGATGAAAATCAGGAGTTTATAGAGGATGACGAGGAAGACACTTTTCAACCACAAAAGGGAAATGTTGTGTTTGTTTGTGCTTTAGATGGTTGGGGATTTGGTATCTGTGAATTTGCTGAGTTTTATGCTTCAAAACTTGGTGCTAGTTCTGCTAGTTTGCAAAAGGCGTTATGGGGTCCTCGATACTTCATTCCAAAAACAAAGATGATTGTGGGTAAGAAAGGACTGGCTGCTGGAAGCAAGGCTCGACCCATGTTTGTGCAATTTGTGCTCGAGCCACTATGGCAAGTCTATGAGGCAGCCTTGGATACAAACGGAGATAAAGGGATTCTTGAAAAGTTAATCAAATCATTTAATTTGTCTGTACCTCCCCGTGAGCTGCAAAACAAAGATCCAAAATATGTTCTTCAATCTGTTATGAGCAGGTGGCTTCCTCTATCAGATGCTATTCTGTCTATGGTAATAAAACATATGCCAGACCCTGTTTCTGCACAGTCTTTTCGTGTGTCACGCCTGCTCCCTAAAAGAGAAGTATTAGATAATGATTTTGGTAACTCAGATGTGCTTGCTGAGGCTGAACTTGTAAGGAAATCTGTTGAGGCTTGTGATTCACGGCCTGAATCTCCATGTGTTGCTTTTGTATCTAAAATGTTTGCAGTTCCTAGGAAAATGCTTCCTCAAAGGGGCGTAAATGGCGATTTGTTGAACAATTATACAGAGGAAGGTGGAAGTGGAGATTCTGATGAGTGTTTCCTTGCATTTGCTAGGATCTTTAGTGGTGTTATTCATTCAGGCCAGAAGGTTTTCGTGTTATCAGCATTGTATGACCCGCTTAAATCAGGTGATTTAATGCAGAAGCATATTCAAGAAGCTGAATTGCATTCTTTGTATTTGATGATGGGTCAAGGATTGAAACCAGTGGCTACTGCCCGGGCTGGAAATATTGTTGCAATTAGAGGCTTAGGTCAACATATATTGAAAAGTGCGACTCTTTCCTCAACAAAGAACTGTTGGCCATTTTCAAGTATGACATTTCAGGTTTCACCAACTCTAAAAGTGGCAATCGAGCCTTCTGACCCAGTTGACATGGCTGCACTTATGAAAGGGCTCAGGCTCTTAAATCGTGCAGACCCATTTGTGGAAGTCAGTGTGTCTGCTAGAGGGGAACACGTGCTTGCTGCTGCAGGTGAAGTCCATTTGGAAAGATGCATCAAAGATTTGAAAGAAAGGTTTGCAAAGGTAAACCTAGAAATCTCGCCACCTCTTGTGTCATTTAGAGAAACCATTGAAGGAGAATCATCAAACCCTTTTGATAAATTAAAATCTTTAAGCGGTAATTCTAACTTTATTGAAAAAACCACACCAAATGGAAGATGTACCGTTCGTGTCTACATTTTGAAACTTCCTGATGCACTGACCAAATTGCTAGATGAAAGTTCAGATCTTCTTGAAGATATCATCGCAGGTAAAGCAATACGAGCTCAAGATGATGAAAATCCTGTAGAAACATTTAAAAAACGCATATGGGATGCCATAGAAAGTGAAGTTACAAATGGCAATATTGAAAAGTATAAACTTTTATGGGAGAATCTCTTAAAGAGAATCTGGGCATTGGGTCCAAGACAAGTTGGTCCTAACATGCTTCTTCTTCCGGATTCAATTATAAATAACACGGGTTCTTCTGTTCTTATAAAATCCTCTCCATATGTATCTGAAAGATTAGGTTTTGTGTCGAGCAGCAATGAAGTAGCCAACGAGACAACATCTAGTGCAGAAGCCCGATCACTGATTGAAGAAGCTGATAGCCTCAGGAGCAGTGTATTATCAGGGTTCCAGGTAGCGACTGCAGCTGGTCCGTTATGTGATGAACCCATGTGGGGTTTGGCTTTTGTAGTAGAAGCTTCCATTTTACCATTTGTTAGTGAGACAGTAGCCATTCATCAACAATCTCAAACCGACCAATACGGAGTATTTTCAGGGCAGGTGATGACAGCTGTTAAAGAAGCATGTAAAGCAGCTGTACTTCAAAAGAACCCTAGAATCGTTGAAGGAATGTATTTCTGTGAGTTAAACACACCGACAGAATATTTAGGACCTATGTATGCTGTTCTTGCGCGTAGACGGGCTAGAATCTTGAAAGAAGAAATGCAAGAAGGGTCTCCACTGTTCACTGTTCATGCTTATGTTCCAGTTGCAGAAAGCTTTGGTTTTGCTGATGAATTAAGAAGATGGACTTCTGGGGCTTCCAGTGCTCTTCTTGTTCTCAGTCACTGGGAAGCACTTCCTGAAGATCCGTTTTTCGTACCCAAAACAGAAGAGGAGAAAGAAGAGTTTGGAGATGGTTCGAGTGTTTTACAGAATACAGCAAGAAAGCTAATTGATGGAGTCAGAAGGCGTAAGGGTCTACCCGTTGAGGAAAAAGTCGTTCAGTTTGCTACAAAACAGAGAACACTTGCTCGTAAGGTTTAAGTTTTTGATTCAGTTTTGGAATTGGTTAGTTGGAGGTACCATTTTTAGCTCTATGAATACCGGAATCTTTTTTGTTTGGAATGTATAATGAGATATAAACTGATTTTGTCACTCTACTTTATGATACAAGAAGCAATTCATTTGGTTTTTCTGTTTGGAAGTTCATTTGATAACCTTTATTCAGTCTTCCAGAGGTGTTCCATTATGTGTTATTAAACTTAATATGTGATTATTGTGAATTGAAATCACAAATAACTAATATCTAATCTAATGTTTGGATAAATGATTATTTTCTGAAGCAATCAGTTATCTTCGTTACCTACCGCGAAGCAAGTGCTGGACTTTCGGGACATTTGACAGTGAGATAATTGAGTTTATCAGACCAACCTCCAATACTAACTAGGATCTTTAAGTAGCTCCCTTTGTCCCCGAACAAGCTTAACTTCACGTTAGGGAACGTTGATGCCTTCAACTTGTTGAAATCTTTAGTCTCAAAATATCTGAAAAATGTTGTTTGAGTTGATGATTCCTAGATAGTAAGGTTGATAGCAGTATCATCCACATACTCTACTAACTAGCTGCACTTTTCATGATGTGTATGATGATAAATTATGGGGTTACCTGGTACCACTATTTTTCATGCTAAACTCTTGAATTGCAGAGCTGAACTGTCTGAACCACATCTTTGGAGATTGTTTTAGTTCATAAACAGATTTCTATAGTCCTCATACTCATCTACAATTCTCTTACCAAAGAAACCTGGTGGTAGTTCCATATAAACTTTTGAATGACAAGAGATTACAATTTTCAACCATGTTTATTTGATGAACAAATTACTACTTTTTTTTTTGAACAAACAGAGGAAGATAATATTACTCAAAATGGTCATATGATACATCACAACCTTACCCAATTGTCTCTTTAACAAAACCCACAAAGTTCTCAGTCAATGAATATAACCAAAATATAAAAACTCACACAGGAAGGCCATCACACTTTACTAATAGGCATCCCATTTCTACTGTAGAGAATTCTTTTTAAAAATTCTGCATCATTATAATTATTTTCTTGAAGAATTATTCAATTGCTGAGCAACTTAGAAATCTGCAGAAACAAAAACCAATTACTAAATTTACCAACAGGTCATCTATTTACATCATAGTTTTCTTTCTAAACATTCTGCAACAACATCTAAATCGATCCTTCAATCAAAATCAAAATGATGAGCAGCAAGAAACCCGATTCTTCAGTTCTTTGGAGCAGATCAATCTTTCCAAGTAAGTTGAAGACAGGGCAATATGGTAAAAGCTTAGGTGTTTTATGGTATTACTTAGGTGCTGAATGGTTCTAGGTTAACAAACAGCCACTTAGTTCGTTTATTGGTTAACATTAAACAAACAAATACGTATAATATCCTTTTGTGATAGTTTGGTTCATTTGTTTGGAACAGTAGAGTTACAAGCACAAGTTCATGAATCTTCTTACTCTTGGTTCATTTTGGTCATTGTGGATTTGTAGATACTGAGAAATTGTTTGACCTAGATGTATTCAGTGATTGATGGTTATTTTCATAATCCTAATCATTTTGGTGCAACATCATCCAATGGAAGCCAATGGTCATGCACTTGGTGGAAGTTAAAAATGTGATGTGACCATATTAATAATCGCCTCCATTTGCTGAGTTAAAAGTTACCACATGTTGAAGCGGGTCGGGCTAAAAGAAAAAAAGGCTCGTGGTTCAAGCGTGGCTCGGTGGTTATGGTCTGGCCAAAAGTTTTGTGGTCTGAACAGTTACAGTTCAAAAGGTCGCGGTTTTAGTGTCCTGAAGTTTTGGCTAATCTTAGGCCAACATTCCAATCCTGAAATATGCACTAAAAGCAAAAAAGAAACCTGCACCAACATATACATACTTGGTAAGAAGAAATAGAGCTATAAACTCGAAGCTAAATTCAAGAAACCTTTCATTACCGAGTGAGTCCAAGTCATTGGATAACGTTCACATTATAATACATACAACAATTTATCAACAACGTTTATATGGTGTGATACATTCAAAATTTGTAGCAACTTATTATTACATATTTTTTGAAATCAATCTAATATCTTTTGCTATTTCTAATGATCATGTAACAGTTTCTTATTTAAGCTCAATAGATTACAATAGCTAAGGGTATTTTGCTCATCTGCCATGGCTAAGAGATCTCGAGTGCTCAAGTTCATCAGACGGATCCCAGTCTAAAGAAGATGACATTATCTTAGACAGTGACGCAAACACCTCGGCTGCAGATGGGCGGTCGTTTAGATCAGCCGCCACGCATTTACTCGCAAGCTCCGCCATTGAATAAGCCAACTCCACCGGATATTCACCTCTTAACTTCCCATCCATAAACGCCACAAGCTTTTCCTTCACATTATCCCCTCCCACCACCTCTTTAATCATCTCCGACAGCTGCGCATCCTCTAACACCGCCGTATCATCGTCCTTGTTTTCCTTCTCACCACCACGTGTGGCGGCTTCTTTTCCCGACAAGAGTTCTGAAATCAAAACCCCTAAAGCAAACACATCCATTTTAGGTGTGATTAAGCCATTTTCTATGTATTCTGGTGGCATGTAACCAAACGTCCCAACAACATGCCGGGTTAACTGAAGTTCATCATTCTCATTTTCTTCTACAGTTCTTGCGAGTCCAAAGTTTGTTATTTTTGCTCTCATTTGAGAGTCTAACAACACATTGCTGCTTTTTATGTTCTTGTGGATGTAAGGTGGAGTAATGAAATTGTGAAGGTAATTTAACGCATCGGCTACATCGTGTGCGATTTGAACTCTCTGTTTCCAATCCAAACCCAAATCGTATTGTATCTTCTTCGTGGCAGAGTGCAGCCAGTCGCTGAGTGAACCATTGTCGGCAAACTCGTAAACCAGATATGTGTTTCCTTGATGCAAGCAGAATCCAGAAAGCCTGATTATGTTAGAATGATTGATTTGTTTAAGTATATTGATCTCATCGGAGACATTGCCTTTGATAATCTTCACGGCCGCATAATCGCCATTGAAAACCCCCCTGTAAACAGAACCTTTCACACTGTTTTCTTCCGAGAAATTTTCTGTAGCTTTCTGGAGGTCTTCATACTTGTACACACTCAACGATTCAATCGCAATTCGAATCCCTTCAGATGAGACAGTCCAGGAATTGCTTATTCCAGTGGTCGGCGAGTATTTAGCCGGAGGTAGATTATTCTTATTATTCTGATGGTGTTGAATCTTCCTTTTCCTAAAGAACCAAACGAGAAACCCTGAAAGGGAAACAATCAGAAGCAAACCGACACCGATTCCGACGCCGACGAAAACCCACTTGCTGGACGATCCGTTACCGCTGCTGGGTGCTACCGGAATCACTGGCGGAGCCGGTGGCGGAGATGGAGTTGCGGAATTGTTAATTCTAGTGGCTTCGGTTGTAAGCGGAATTAAAATTGGGGTAAACGGGAAGATAACATGTGTGGGTGAAAGCTCATTAGCGTCTAAAATACTTTGCACAGTAACATCTCCGAATAGTCTCGACATATAATCAACATTATCGCCCCATGTGATTAAATAAGTAAGCAGATACCTAATTCCGGCCGCTGTCTGGTTTTCCGTCGGACACGCGCATCTTAACGGAACCGTGAGGTTTTCACCGACTGTTAAATTACGGAAATCGTATGGGTTCTGAGTAATCATAGCTTGGCAGGTCGTAAGACCTTCGAAGGTATTATTAGCGACTGTGAAGTAAGTTTCGTTGGTGCTTTTGAGTACATAATAGGTGTTGTGTTGGTAAAATCCGCCATTAGAGGAGCTGGAGCAAGAACAGTCACGAATGGGGACGACGACGACTGTGTCGGCGGGGATGGTGGCGGTGGTGGAGGATAAGTTGTGGAGGGAAGTGATGTCATCGGCGTTGGAGTTGAGGAGGGCGGCGATGGAGGCAGGGGTATTGTAAAGAGGTGGTTGTGATCGGAAAGTGATGTAAGAGCGACAGGAGGGTGCAGCGTTGCAGGTGTAGCCAAGGGCGGTGGTGTCGTTCCTATTGCAGTTGAGTTGTATGTTGTCGACGTAAGTCTGTTGAGCTCGGAATCCATGGATGCCGATCAAGAACACCGTCGCCCACCACCATAACAACATTTTGGTTTGAGAATTGGTATGGAATATGGTATGAATTGGGGAGGAATGATTTATGAAATTGGGTTTGGGAAAACGATTGAACTGAAGTGACTTGATTGAAAGTTAGGATTTGGAAATAATCAAAGACTTGAAATTTCAACACGTTTACAGGGTGACTTTTCTTGTGACGACTGCGGTCTTCCGATTGGCGTATTGTAGACGGATGTCAAAAATTCAATTCATGATATTCATCCACCAGAGCCCAAAAGTCAACATGATATTTTGTGATTTTACATATTAAGAAAACAAACTTTATATCTTATAATGAAACACTAGTTTATTGCCCCGTGTATGTACGGCTATTTTGGAAGCGTATTTGATATATTAAAATTATTTATCCACTACTATTAATGGATAACAAACAATAAAAAATATATTAATTCAAAAAAGTGTCATATTATAATAAAATTTATACCAAAACGTAGATAAAAATGAGACGGTCATAAATATATAATTATCTTTTTTCTAAACAAAATATATCACAAGTTACTAAACATAATTTATAAACACCTTATAATTAATTACATTAATATATAATATTTATAAAACCCCATCACATTCTTTTAAAATCCTCTCACATGTTTTATAAAACCTCATCATAATTTTCATCTAGCCCACTCCCAAATCTTTGAAAATGAATTCAAATTACGGATCATGTGTTTAATTAATCTTTCCAAAATTGTTTTTAAGAATTGAATGATTTTGAAATTGGAGTTTATGATTGGTTGATTAAAGCTCAATTTATAGTTATTTTAGAAAAATTGGTAAGCCTTTTATATATATATATATAATATATATAGTTTATTGACCCGTACACGTACGGGTATTTCGAAAGTGTATTTGGGATATTAGAATTTTTCAAATAAAAATAATGCAGTAAATGAAATATCATCTTTGTGATAAGAATATAATAATTTCAAAAAAGTGTCATATTACAATAAAATTTATACCAAAACGTAGATAAAAATGAGACAGTCGTAAATATATAATTATTTTTTCTCTAAACAAAATATATCACAAGTTACTAAACATAATTTATAAACAACTTATAATTAATTACATTAGTATACAATTTTTATAAAAACCCCTCACATTTTTTTAAAACCCCCTCATATCTTTTATAAAACTCCCTCACAATTTACATCCAACCCCCTTTCAATAGATTTAAAATTGAATTCCTATCTACCATTTTTAATCTTTCCAAAATTGTTTTGAGAATAGAATAATTTTGAAATTAAAGTTTGTGATTGGTTAATTAAGATTCAATTTATGGTTAATTTTGAAAATTTTACATGCCTTTTATATATAGATATAGATAAGAGTGGGAGTGGGAGTGGGAGTAGGAGTGAGTGGGTATGGTGATGAGGGTCATTATTTGGGTGGTGGCTATGGTGATACATCATGAAGGTTTGGTGGAATTTAGTGTTTTATTGTGTTGATAATACGTAAGATTTAGCTTCACCGTTAAAAATAACCTTAGACCGACCGCATCCATTGAAGAATCCGATGGGTATGGTGATACATCATGAAGGTGTGACGTGCATAAATTATTATTTTTAAAAGTCTTTGACTTTTTTTATCTGTTTTGCGATCGTGTGTACTGAACTTATATAAATTTACATTTGTAATTTGTAAATGTTATATTGCTCCTCATTTATGCAACTTTGTATAATTTGTATATTAACGAGTGGATTGTACCCGCGCTTTGCTGCGGATGAGTTCTATCTTTTGTTTGTTACTATAAAATACATTTAAACAACTCTACAAATAATAACTGAATAACAAATAAAATGTTTGCTTTTCTTTCTCAATATAATCTCATAAAATTTTTGTTTGTTTAAAATCTGTATCATTTACCTTATTTTACAATAAAATGCATTTAAACGACTCTACAAATATTAAGTGAATAGCAAATAAAATGTTTGCTTTTTTATTTTCATATAATCTGATATAATACGACTTTGAAATTAAAAATAGCAGCAAGTTTAAAAGTAATAAAAAAGACTTCGGAGTTTTAAACGTCACATTATTAAGCTTTAAATTTATAATAAACAATTAAAATAAAATATTAAAAAATAGGTAAACTTTTGGGTTTCAATTTTATGTCATATACATTTCACATAAAGACAAAATTGTTACTGTTTATATCCGTGCGTTGATATGAAAGATAAAAAATAAGGGTGAATAAAATATGAATAAAAGAATAAAAGAAAATTCTTGAGAAATTATTATAAAATTTTCATCTAAAACATAAAAATCAAACTTTAAAACTATAATATTTAAAATTGTGTTAGATCAAAACAGAAAAAAGGTAAACTGTTATGTATCTAAAAACAAATACATTAAATTTTGAAATAAAAAAATTTATACAATTAATTATCAAACTAAAAAGCAAGGTAGTAAACATGTTGGTAAATAAAAAAGTACAGAAAAGCATGCAAAATTTAAAAACTCATGGTGCGTGCACGTGTAGCCTTATCACAATATCACCTAAAAAAGAAGGAGCAAATTAATAAAAAAAAATTGCAGGAGGGAGGAGTAGAACGTGAGACCTCAAGACAGCTTTACATTTCCAATTTATAAACACCTAACCACTGTGCCAAGATGGAAGCTTTTTGGTTTT
Organism: Pulicaria dysenterica; assembly: GCA_947179395.2. Lineage (NCBI taxonomy): Eukaryota > Viridiplantae > Streptophyta > Magnoliopsida > Asterales > Asteraceae > Pulicaria > Pulicaria dysenterica. The sequence goes on along the minus strand of OX359288.1, from coordinate 105,943,402 downwards.
TGAGCATAAAATATATATTATTTTTGCAGTATAATTTCCTGCAAAATGTTATTATATATAATAATGGTAAATCATATATATATATATATATATATATAATAATAAAATATATACAACATTATCAACTTAAGTTACGCCTTATGAAACATCATGTCATTTAAAATTTGATGTTCGACCTCACCATCACGTCATGCCTTACATTATATAGAATCATCAATCATGGGTGGAAGGATGCATATGGTAATTAACTAGTTACCACTTGGTAATAAACAATGTAATGGTTTGATGATCGGCCAAATCAAGTTTATTATTATTTTTCCTTTTTTTATAATTTTATTAGTTAGTGTATATTAAGTGGATCTAAACTTTCGTCTGATAAAAATGGCCACTATGTAGTTGAGTGATACAAGAAAAAAATTAATATGGTGGGTTTGGTTGTGGAGTAAAAGTTAAATGCATTCTTAGTAGGGTTGTAAACGAACCGAATGAACATGAACGAGGCTTGTTCATGTTCGTTCGTTTAACTTTAGCCGAACGAACACGAACGGATAAACGAACGGATTTATGTGTTCGTGTTCGTTCGTTTAACTTTAACCGAACAAATAAACGAACACGAACAATAAACGAACGGGCATGTGTGTTCGATTGCATATAAGATATGGCTAGCTCGTGTACATTTTTGTTTGTTCATTTAAATGATAAACAAACGTAAACAAATGAATATGTGCTATAATACAAATCCACTATTAAACACAAATAAACACTATAACACGCACATATTTTTATGAATGAGTATATATAATATAAACGAACATAAACGAACGATAAACGAACATTCACGAACATAAATGAACGAATGAGATCTCTGTTCATGTTCGTTCGTTTAGTTAAACGAACGGAAAATTTTGTTCAAGTCGTTTGTTTGTTAAACAAACGAACATAAACGAACTTCCCGCCGAACAATTTCATGAACGTTCGGTTCGTTTACAGCCCTAATTCTTAGTCCTTGTGGTTTGCGCGGAGTTATAGATTTAGTCCTTATATTTTAAAATTACATTCTTGATCCTTATAGTTAATATTTTGTTTCAATATTAGTCCAATTTTATATGAAAAGACAAAATACCCTTTTTTTTTTACCTTTAATTCATTTATATATTCTTAACAAATAATTAAATATAACAACTAATATTAATAATTAAAAAAAACAAATACCCCCAACCCCGAACTTTCTCTTACGTTTCTCAATCCTCTCTCTGTAATATCTTCACCACCATCCATCCTCGATGACTGACCACCACCAACCAGTCATCCAACCTACACTACCATAATCCCGTCGTCATTGACATCATGTCCACCATCATCGCTATCTTCATTGGCATTAGTTTCCAGCTTCAAGTAACACTTATTATCTTTTCTTGTGTTTTTAATGTTTCGTCGGCTTTTCATTTGTAAATCTTGAAAAATAATACAAATTAAAGATATAGTGTTCCAAAACAAAAATATTTTGCTGCACTAAGATGAAACCTGACATGGATTATTATTAGAATGAACACATTATTCACATAGTCAAACTGGTGTTATTTCTTCTCTACTAAAACTAATTGCAACAACTTTATAATTATAATATATAGTAGCAAGTTGTTGTGAGAAGAATAACTTACATTGTATTAGAAATGGATTATTATTATTTTTTTAATTTAGTTCAACTATTCAGAGAGATTGACTTTGGATATACTTACAACAGCCTGATCCATCATGAAATAATTAACATTTTTATGCTCATAGATTTTGAGGGTTACCAGTTTCCACTATCTTGTTCTTTAAGTAATTGTCTCCAAATCTATTTGTTAGAAACTTACTTGGATTAACTTGAAAAAAATCTGTTAGATAATCTAACCGTTGTTGATTTAGATGAAAACTTTTAATTATTAAATCTAAATCATCTATTTTAATTTTAATTTTAATTCATTTTTGATTTTTTCAAGTCAAACCAATGAAATTACTTTTTACCATTTAAATTTTGGATTATTTCTTAAAAAAAATATAGAGATTTAACTACTTTACGATTTGGATAATTACAAGGTTTCAATTAATGCAATATTAACTTTTTAACAACCTATATATTTGTAAATTATATCCTCTGTTTTAGAATAAAACTTTGATAAAGTAGTTTTTAATTGTTATATATACATTCAAAGTAATTTGTAGTTAATAATTTTCAACGAATCGAGTTCTTATTTTGTTCATACAATATAATTATATATTTAGCTAAACGAATATAAAATAATATTTTCACATAAATAATTATTGCTACTAGTGTATTTACACGGGTCTCTAAACTAATAAGCTTTAATATACATATATATGGTTTGAGGTATTTCATAAAAAAATTATAAATTGTCACGTTTATATAAAGGTGTTTAGTGTCAAACTTAGTGATAGAGCATCTAATATATAAAGACATTTTCAAATGTTTTGTTTTACCGAGTATGATCAAGATATGCAACCGGAGAAAATGTCAATTGTCATCATTAAGCATAATTATCCATCTATATCTATCTATCTATATCTATCTATATCTATATATAAAAGACATGCAAATTTTCTTAAAATAACTATAAATTAAAATTCAATCAACCAATCACAAACTTCAATTTTAAAATCATTCAATTCTTAAAAACAATTTTGGAAAGATTTTGAATTCGATTTTGGATTTGGGAGGAGGCTAGATGAAAATTACGAGGGGGTTTTATAAAACATGTGAGGGGCTTTTAAAAAAATGTGAGAGGGTTTTATAAAATTGTATATTAATGTAATTAATTATAAGATATTTATAAATTATGTTTAGTAACTTGTGATATATTTTGTTTAGAGAAAAAATAATTATATATTTACGATCGTCTCATTTTTATCTACGTTTTGATATAAATTTAATTGTAATATGACACTTTTTTGGAATTAGTATATTCTTAATTTTTTGTTATCCACTAATAGTAGTAGATAAGTAATTTTTTGTTTAGCTGAGTGGTTTTTTTGAGATTATGATGATGAGTTGAGTGGTCAACTTGAATATGCTATTCAAAGTGTTTAGTTATTGATTTTAAAATATTTTCAATCTTATTAAAATGATGTATGAAACCTTTCATAAAATATGGTTTAAAATAAGAAGATTTATTGCAATATTTTTATTTAAAAATTTTAATATCTCAAATACGTTTCTGAAATACCCGTGCGTGCACGGGAAAATAAACTAGTTTAGTTATATGATACATGAAATAATAGACAATTGCATAAATTTTTATATTGGGATGTAAATCACATAAAAGAACATAACTAAAGAGAGATATTCAAATAATATATGAGAGGGAAAAACTTTACTCTAAAAAAAGAAGCAGTAATTTAGTAAAATTGGACATCTGATGATATGACTTGAACTTAACAATGCGATTGAATTAGAACTAACAAGATGGGAGCACGGTGTGATGTACGGGTACATGACGAGAAAACCAAGACTAAAGGGTTTGTCGCGTTTGGAAATTTCGAAGGGTACACGGTGTGTGGGTCATGCTCACGTTGTGAGCCTCTTGCACACAGCGTGGAATAATTAGTTTTCAGCCAGGACTGTTTGTCCTCGTGTTTATCAAGAACGACCCATGTGTTTCCTTGTGTTATTACGGTTTTCTACTTGTTTATAATATTTTAGCTAAGGTTCTGGACATTTAACCTTTCTGGTTCATACCTATGCACCTTTAGGGTGATTTCTATGAACATTTTTAATAAAAAAGAAGTCTCTAGTTTCTGCCCGTAGACGTAAGTCGTTTGTTGGCCGAAACATGTAAATCTTGGTGTGTGTTAGTCTTATTTCTTACCCACATATTCTAACATGATATTGTTAAGGTTTCAAGTTCGATCCTGACAAGTTGTATTTTATCCTTACAAGTGGTATCAGAGCCACGATTCTCTTTGGTGGCTCACATATTGTTGATTAAAGACCTCTAGCAAAAGCATTTATGCGATTTTGTTGGATGAGGGTTCTTCTGGTTCAACAGGGTTGTACGGCGGCATTAAAAAGAGGAGAAAAACTTCCAAGGGATATGGTGGAGTATGGAAAGAAAGGCATCTAGCAAAATCAGGTTGTATGATTTTTGTGGTGTTAGATTGATGAGGTGTTGTACGAGGAGGTGAATCAAACAACGGCTGCTGATCTATGAGAAATGTCAATGCATCACGGATGGAGTTGGTCTTTGAAAAAATCGCATGATGAGGTTTCTGACTTTGTGACTCGTGTGAGGAGTAGTCTCTTGGGGGAGGTAGGCAGGAAAGAGATGGTTCTTTGGTGATCTCATTGACGGTTGAGAGAATTCAAGTCAGGGAAAATTATCATATATTGTTTACATTTGAAGAGAATTCAAATCAAGGGAGAGATAGTTAGATATGACTTTAAAATAGTAGTAAGATTGGACTAGAATTAACAAGATGGGAGTCCGGCATGGTATCCGAGTACACGGCGAGAAGAAAGCCACTAAAGGGTTTTTGTATTTGTAAACTTCAAAAGGTACACAACGTAGGAGTCATTCTCATATGCTCTTATTCAGGTTTTTAGTTTGATTCTAACAAGTGGTATTAGATCCTCACGAATTATGAATTTCAATCACTACAATTAGATACATGAACACATTATTGTTTAATGCAAACTGGAATTATTCACTAAATTTGCATCATAAGTATTATTAAAATAACTAACATATATAACAATACCTACCAAATAATGTGTAGCAAAATTTTCAACCTACAATTCTAACCAAATGTGTGAACTTTTTACTTGTCTTTGAACCAACCACTGGTTAACTTGATTAACCACCCTTTTTTATTCATTAACTTTAATGGCCGATTATTAGATGATCGCGGTTTCGTTTCCATGCAGAATTTGGGTCTAAAATCGGTTCGCCAGTTAATATGAATCCACAATCAATTGTTTACCATCATATATTTACATTCAACAATTTTTTAATTTTATGCGCTCACAAACAAATTAAACGAAATCGATCCCCCAATTATATTACATAAACAAAGAATTAGAAGTCGACCGATCTAGAGATGTGAGGAGGATTAACGATAGCTCATCATGGCCCTGAATTCGTCAAAATCCAGCACCCCATCTCCATTGACGTCAAATTTCCCGATCATTGTTTTGCAGTCGTTCACGGTGGTCGACTCATGTCCCAGTTGCATCATCATCTTCTTCAGACTCTTGGGTGTAATCACACACTCTTCCCTTGATGATTTCCTTGAATACATCACAAACGCGTCTCTCAACTCCTCCTCCTCCCCTCCCTTCATCATCTTCTCAAAATCCTCCAACCCTAACATCCCGTCTCCGTCGGCATCCGACAGCCTCACCGCAATCTCCGCCTCCTCGTCCGATAACTGAAGCTCCTCCCCTCCTACCTTCCTCAGTCTGTTCTGCAACTCTGAAGCTGATATCTTCCCGTCTCCGTTCTCATCGAAGTAATTAAAGGCCTGTTGAATGTTATCGGGACCATAATGAACCGGAGATGAAGATGTACTGGTCGGGGATTTCCTGGCGGGGGATAGTAATTGGCGGAAGAACTTAGAGAAGGTGGAACCCGGAGAGCTTGTAGCTGAAAGTTCACCTGAATTCATGCCTAAATTAACTTGAAATAAAGCGCTCGAAAGGTGTTCGATGAAATGCCAGTGTCCAATGTAATGGGGATTTGAATGAGCAGGTTAGTATTTATATATGGCAATAATGGAAAGATTATGTAATGGAAGATTGAGCAGATGGATAAATATGGAAGGATTGCGGAAGCTGTGGGCGTTGGATCCTGTGGCGGTGTTGGTGTCGTGTGCCGCCCCTTATAACTTCCGCGTAAGCTTTCCCACCATGGTTTTAATGCTTATCCTTTTACTTTTTTTATTATTCATTACTTTTGTCTTTATTCGATTATATTTTTTATTTAATGACTCTAATATTTATATGTTTATTTTTGGTAGCTTACTGCCATACTTGTTTGAATGTATATGCATGACATATTTGGGAAGGGAAGTTTTATCATGTGGTTTAATTTAATCATATGAGTAACAGGTGTATTTAATGATTTTTGACCATGCAGGATAAGTAATATATTCTCCTGGTCAATCATCTTGCAATACCCAGTAAAAATCATGTCTCTTGCTTAAAGATTATCTTTTCTTATGAATTTGGTTTTAAAGTGTTTACTAGTATAAAAACATCTAAGATGGATATATGTATTTTTTATTTTTAATATTATATATTAAAACAAATTAAATATTGTGATATATAATATTCAATAAAATGGCATATGTTCTTTTATACACTATTTTCTAGTGTGTCACCTTAATCTATGAATTTAATTAAATTTATTATATTATGATATTTGTTCAAGAATATGTATTTTTTGATATTATATAACTAACATTTTGTTGACTAATATCAAATATTATGTTACAATAAAATGTATACCTTAACGTAAAGAGACAATGAGACATTATGTTAGAAGTTATATAAGGTGACTTTAAATATAATAATATTAAATTTTGAAAACAACAAAATTATAAAATAAATTCGAGACATGAGCTTCATTATTAGGGGACCCTGTTGTCTGTCGCTAAATGATCGGATTGGACCAAATTCGTGAAATATATATTATTTTACCTTTTTCTTTTACTTGGTCCTACTACTCAGATATGCAAAGTTCAATATTCTACTTTTCATCCTCTTTATTAGTAAAAATTAAAACTTTTTGCTGATTGAATTTGTTAACGTCTGTTTTCGAAATTGTTCCTCTTCATCTTACTTGTGTGATGTGTCTAACATAGAGTATAATCTGCCACCAGCACCATCCTCAGTCTCATTGAATATTTGAAGTATAATATAAATAATACAGGCAAGTACATTCAAGAGAGAGGGAATATGATTAGCATTCAACCACTGGAAATAAAAAACTTAGTTCCAGCTCCTCCTCCTATTCTTCACAAAATAGTCACACACTCCCATCTCATTTGTTTAACCAAATGCACATACATCATAATAGTTACATACACCAGAAACAAAGTAAGTAAATCACAACATAATAGACAACACCAGCGTCCTTTTTTTTTCTTTCTTTTTTTTAAGGAGAGAGGAAGATAAAGATAGCACATTAATACATACAGGGGACCAACTATGCAATTCATTATCCTCTCTACTACTTTCATGGCCATTTCGAGTTTCCTCTGCTCTCTCTCAAGCTTCTCCCTCTTCTATACTCTATTTCTGCATCAGAATTTGAGTGCCCCATCCCCATATGATACTTCCCGTTCAATCTAGAACCCCCCATCTTTGAGAATATGTCTTCATCGTCAGTCAAACAATGCTCAACACCTTCTCTGCCATCTAAAGTCACACCAAAATCAATTAGTATATCAGATAAAGATCCCCAGAAATATCAAATTATTCACGTTTCTTCAAGAAATACAACTAGTTGCAACTTTATGTACAAATATTCCTAAGATATACACAAAAGAATAATAATCCGTTTGATACTCGACAGTAGAGTTGCAATTTCAATCCACTTACTTATGAATACACCGGTTCTAGGTATGTTTAAATGTTTAATCTCTAATGGATCATACACGTAGAAAAAGAAAACGAATATGGTGGGGTCAAACAAGGGTTTAAAGTTGTAATTTCGTTGCATAAAACCTCTTTAATCAGTTTATTCAAAATACTAGTTTGTTATGAAGTAACATAATTTTTGTCATCATATATGGCATAATATTTATCTATAACAAAAGGTGTTTCTGATCAAACCAACTCAATTTTCATATAACCGATTTTATTTGTCACTTGAAACCATTCAATCTCATGTCATTATGCTCTGCTTATACACAAGCTATGCACAACTCTTGATTTAAGACGAAAGATCACAATCTTAAAACCAGGTGATTCTAATTCTGTAACATAAAAACATGTGCAGATACAGTAAGATATGATTCACCTTTTATAGCTGCACATGAACTTGGATCGCTCTTGCTAGACTGAGTTGCTTCCACTGTGCAATTTTTTGGGCTAGGAACTTGATTTTCCCGAACACTTGGTCCGGTTTTGATGTCGTGCAGCTTATGGGACCCAGAGGGCATCATGGAAAACGAGTCATCCATAACATCAGAGATCTCTACATATTGAGGTGTGGACACGATTTCATCAGCACTAAAACCAAATGATGCTCTATAAGCTTCTAATTCCTCCATATCTTGCTTGCATGCTTTACTCTGCCTGCTTTGAACTCCATTTCCAGCATTCGAGTAAACATCTGATTCCTTGGAAACACTTAACCTCCCACCAGAATGAGGAAATGAAGACTGATCATAATAGAACTGTTTAAATGTTTCAGGGCAGAAGAAATTGGCATCTTGGGGTAACTTTAAGTCTGACCCTTTCTCCTGAGAAGGTGTTGAAGGATTCCATTGAGGGCTGAAATCACGTTCAGGGAAAGATGAAGATAAACCTTCCCCTGATGCTCGTGAGATTGGTGATCTAAGAGTACTAGCCGGGCTTCCAGGGTACAGTGAATACGTTGCGTGAAGATCATTTGCAGCCATGTAATTCGTCTTGTGATCACCTTTAAGATTTAAAGTAGATGAAAGGAACTGTGCATATGGGACATCAGGGGAAGAGGGTGTGGTCAAATGAGCTAGCTCAGGTGGAGGTGTAAGTGGAGCTGTGGATGGCTCGGTGGTGAAGGTTGAGAATACGGGTGGTGATACAAGTTGGGTCTCGTGAGCATACGGCCCAGTGGCATACATTGTTGATGACGGGCCTCCAGGTGAGTTTGCTGACAGGAAACAATTTGGTGATTGGGCTGTAGACTGAAGGGCAGAATTGGAAAAGGATGCAGGTGAAGATGGTGGAGCTAGAAGTGATGGGTGAACCGCGTTACTCTGATTTGTTAGCCCGGCAGCTTGAGGCCCGTTTTGTTGGTTTGCTGTTGCATGAGTCTCTGGCATACGAGATGCAGGTACAACCCGTTTTCCACCTTTTTGCAACCCGAAACACGATAAACCATTTAAACAGCCTCCCCATCTTTTCCGCTGCAGCATAAGCAGACAAAAGATTGTAATCTTATCACAGTTTGAACTTATTAGCTAGAATATAACTGCATATAACATAAAAAGCAGCCTGTAACATAACAGCAAGAATGTCACCCTCAAAAGAATGAAGTAACTATTTATTGCTAATCATGACATCATGATAATATTAATATACTTGCTAGGTAGGTATAAATAATAATATAATGCTTACTTCCCATAACATAACAGCTTCAGTTTTAACATAATTTTAACAATTTGGGAATCTATAACACATACAAGAAACTGTTTAGACTTTAGAACAAAAAATATACTATAATTCTAAATTTGTATTATAAGTCGCAATCATTGACTGCTTGGACCCCTATCACACCTAGAATTTGGTTTCAGATGGTTTTGAATATACAGATCATAGAATTCATGACGTTTCAGAATAAATATATGTGGGGTTTGATTGCAATTTTTATCTCCACAGCTACAAAATCATGTGTAGGCTAAAATTAAGCAGGTTTAAGAGAAAACAAACACGCACAGTAGAACAGATCTGAAAACCCGAGAAACACAATGTAGATCTGAAAAAGATGATCAATTGTGTAGTTTATTTTAGCCCCAAGAAAACATAAGGGCACATTATAAACTGTAGCTAAGAAAAACATAAACAGATCTGAGCAAGTACATGAAGTGTGTGCTTTTGAAAACAAATTAATTCAAGGAAATTAGGTTAAGATCAACATAGCTAAGAATGAGGGTAAGATCTAGGGTTTAGGAAGATTACCCGGGAAGACGCTGGTTGTTGCTGTTGCTGCTGCTGCTGATGCAGAAATCTGTTCTGGTCGGACGCCATTTGAGCCAAAATCAATCGATGAACCTATCAACCTCAATCGCAATCGCAATCGCAATCTCAATCTCAATTCTTAAACACAAACACATACGAGAAGTAATAAGCAGCTGTATAACTAGTGGTGACTTGAGTTGTTTTCTCTTGAAGTCGACATTCGATCTGTACAGGTAGGTTAGAACAGAGAGCAGTGGAGTGGAGTGGAGCAGAAGCTGACAGCTTACAGATTTGGTAAAGAGAGATGAAAGATTTTAGTATTAAACAGTAAAAGAAATAGGGAATTGGGAAACGGGAAATGGGAATCAAAGATTAGGAATGGATGTGATGGTGCTTTAGATTACTTTATCAACATTTGGGGACCCAATGAGAGGGAGGTGGTTGTAGCTAGGGTTTTGAGAAGAAAAAGGTTAGTGTAAAATGGGAATGATCAAAGGATGGAAAGAGGGGACGCCATTGCCATCGCCATTGTCACAGGCATTGCAAATTTGCTGTGATCTTTTTGTGCTTTAAGTTGATTTTTTTTTTCTTGTTGCTTTTTCTTTATGATTTTGTGTGGGTGCAGCAGGAGGGGAAGAGAAAGAGAAAGAGAAAGATGATAAACAGGCTTTGGTTTTATTTGGCCTCAAAAGGAGATCAGAACAACAGTGTATGCGCGTGCCAAATAATTGTCTCTTTAATTCTACGTAGAAGAGAAGCTGTATCTATATATCTACTTATTTATATTCAGGGTAATTATGTAAATTCCTTACTTTTACATTTTAATGCTCTAAATTATGCATTTCATCATTTATGTATTGAACAAGTAAATATTACCCACGCTTCGCGGCGGGGTAATAATAGTATCTCGTTTACTGTAAAATTATATTGTTACTTTAATTTATAATGAAATTCGTCTAAACAATTCTATAAAAAATAATTTAAAAAGCTTCTAAATTTTAGTCTTGACTTCAGTCACTAATATTAATAGAAATATCTATTGAATTAAACTAAAGTGTTTTAAATGTAAACAATAAAATATAGCAATAATAATATATTTTGATAATAAGAGATAAAATATAAAATATAAGTCTATTTACTATACTACTACTATTGCAACTACTATTACTACTACTACTACTATTACTAATAATAATAATAATAATAATAATAATTATTATTATTATTATTATAATAATATAACAATATAATAATAATAATAATAATAATATAATATTAATAATAATAAAAATATAATTTTTACACTAAAAAACAAAATAACTATAATAATAATAATAATAATAATAAAAATATAACAATATGATAATAATAATAATAATAATAATAATAATAATAATAATAATAATAATAATAATATAATATTAATAATAATAATAATATAATTTTTACACTAAAAAACAAAATTCACAAAAAACAATTTTTTTCCTCCCTTTTGTATATATTGTATAATTGGATACTTATAAAATGAGGTGAACAAGTTTTACATATATGTGAAACGAAAAATTATATTTTTATTACTTTATACTACTATTTTATTCTTCTACTTATTTAATACTTGTTATTTATAATACATTAATTATCTTTTTTCGTTTCATTCTTTAATTTAACATTTGTAATGATCAAAAGAATAAGAGGTTAAGTGAAATTTTTCTATAGCAGACATAAAATATCTAATGTGAAAATGTGTGAAATTACATAAATGTATAAAGAGTTTTCACTCCACCACCCTTAACCACATTGTCACGTAACGTTGAAAAGAACATGACTTTTCATGTTTCTTCAAAACACAAATCAGTAGGTCCTAATAGAGGTATCATTTTACTTTAAACAAGGGCACATTGATTATTGTTATGAAGAAACATGATTAGTCATGTTCTCCTCGATCAGTCCCATTTTCACATAGACAGGTTGACATACAACGTAGAAGGAATTCTAGCTATAAAAAGGAATCCAGGTTTTAGTGATCGCATACTAATACATACACATTCTTTGTATCTCCTCTAGAAATTTATACTCACAATAAAAAAAGAGCGATTTAATGGTTAGAGTGATGTAATCTATGTATTCCTACTAAGGAATTGAAGATCTGGCGTTGTTTTTTTTTTCTAGAAAAAAGATGTATTTATTTGGAAGTTTATTTAATTATTTATTTATTTTGTCCTTTTGAAATGAATGACATTTATTGGAGGGATTAATTATTAAGTGGGAAGTAATAACTAGGAAAGGTCCATTGTACTTTTTGGGGACGTAATGCATTTGAAGTTGACCTCGACTACTCATAGTCATCTTCCTACCTCTTCTCTTCTCTTCTTTTCTATTTTTTTTCTTTTCTTTTTTTGGTCGTAGGTTATTGTCACTTCCCGAATATTGATTCACTCAAAAACATATATAGAGGTACTAACAAAGATCCGGCGGGTGACATGTTGATTAAAAGTGCCTTTTTTTTATCTTATGCTATTAGAAGAGGACAAGATTTGTACAAAACAAGAATTTGTCATATACAACAATGCGTATGTGTTTGGAGAATGATACTCTTACATATTTGGATGAGAACATTGTTAAAATTTTGTAAGAATAAAAAAGTCATGTTTTGCATGACTAATATCCGTTGTGTTCAAGTCATTACCTTATTAGAATACCTAGATTATGTTTGATTTGTAAAAAATTATTTTAAAAGAATTGTAATCTGTTGAGGAATGAAATTTGAAAAAAACTAGAATTGGAGTCTGAAAAAACTTAAATGAATTTTTTGGTAAATCTATCAAGAATATCGGAATGTGAATTTTAGTAAAATGATCAAATTGCCCTTTATCTTTAATTTCTTTCATTTACTTCTTTACTAATAAACCAATTGCACGTAATCATATCAATGTGAAGCAGATTAAAAAAACATATCCAAATTGTGAATAAAAACACAAATTGTACCAATGATGAAAACATCTATGAATGCCTCAGAAGTATATGAAACAAGAAAAGAAAATAAAAGGCGTCGACAATGGCAATGGTTGAGGTCGAAATGGTGATGTTGACGATGCTTGAGGGCGACGAATGATGAGGTTGGCGAGAATGTTGAGACACAAGGTGGTGAGTAATGGAGATGTTGAGATTAAAAAAATATATTTACTTTCCTATTGAAACATAGAAACGAAATTTGATAGTCTTCTTTTCCATTCCATTGGCAGCTCCCAGTGGACGAAGATGATGTCAATGCACAAGAGTGTTGGCCAAAACCTAGCGAAGGTTGCCGATGACAGAACACAATAGCCGACTGAGGATTATGATGTCGGCTAACAAACACGACGTGCTAAGTTGGCGGGCCATGCCGAGGACATAAATAGTGACGGACAACAAAGGTGGAAGTAACCGACGAAGAAACATGATCGACAACCAACAAAGATGGCAGATGACAAATAATGACATCTGACAATAAGATACGTTGAGGGTAAGAGTAAGAGGAGTGGGTATGTAGTAGAGATGTGGTGGGCTAGAAATTTGTCTGGTCAAGTACTTTTCCACTCCAATGATGCGTGGTTGAAGGAGCAATGTGGTGCTCACCAATTTCTTTGACGTTGTGTGCTAAACAAATGTGGGGCCAGTTGTATAACTTTACTCTCTCTGTTTCTTTATTTTGATTTTTTTTAATTTTTGATTGGTTATTGAAAGTATTAAGTGAGTTTCAAAATTTGATGTGATGAGGAGTAATCGTTATAAGGTTGTGTGGTGAGTTGTGTGGTAGAAGTCAAAAATTGATACATATAGTGGATATGAGGACTCCCAACTAGTGTTGATGACTAAGTTATTCAATTAATAGAAAATTAACAAATAAGTATATGCTTCCTTATGTATTAGATAGTATATAGGTTTACATTATTTAAAAGAAATTAACAAAAGGTTTTGATTAAAAGTTTTAACAATAAAGATTTGCATTTCCCAAGGGATTCGTAAATCCATTCTCCCATGAACGAGGGATCAAGTTGCCTATTTGTTATTTATAAATTTTGTTAATTTTTAACTTATGCATAATTAAATAATATGATAAGAATATAAATTAAAAAGATATTAAACAAAAGATTATAATAAGATATATAAGATCTTCTTGTAATGAGGGTTTGAGATTGAGAAGTGATTATCAATATAATTTTTGTTTGTTTAATAGTTCATGTTTAGAAATCAAGTTTTATATCTGAAACCAAGAGTGTTCCGAAGTCGCCAACTTTTATGTCTTAAATCAAGAGTATTCTGAAGTCGCCAACTCCTATATCACAAACCAAGAGTGTTCCCCTCAATTATATTCTAAAAACAATCTACTCAACATCTAATCAGATAACTCCTAACATTCTCAATCTCTCACACATCACCTCAGATTAAGGATCGTCTACATCTTATCAAATTTTAAAAACTACATACTTTATTAAATTTACATTTATATTGTTAAAAAGAAACAAAAACACAATACAAAATAAACGGCATCTATTATACTATGCACCACGAAGGGGGAGGGGGTTGTGGCCCCCCAAAAAATTAGATGAGTTATAGTAAAATTAGTATAAAAAGTACATATAGTTATTATATATGGTCTAAATGTTCGGAACTAAAACCTAACAAGAATATATTTTGGCAAATTGCAATCTTATCTAAAAAAAGAAAACTCTATAACATATCCCATAATGCATACATATCCCATAGACTATATGAATTCTCATTTGTGTTTGTAGAATGTTGTCTTCAGAGAATAAAAGAAAGCAATAGAGCAGACATGGTAGTCATCAAATATTGGAGAAAAGTCGTCGGTGGCTGAATAAGGCGCCACATGTTATAAATGTATAAGGGCATGTTGCGGGAGATGGAAACCGTCGAAAGTAGTCGTCGTCGATGGCTGCATGTGGTGGCCCTGTGGCTTGTGGTTATGGAACTCAAGAGTTTGTAGAAGAGATAGTAAGATGGTAAGAGTACTTTGACATATAAGAAAAAAGAGGGCAATTGAAATTTCAACGATGCCAAAAGTCTAGGTGGGAAACTCGAGATGACAAGTTTGCAGTAAAAAGGGAATGACAAAGTAAAGAGTCTTCGCAGAACCAAATACATAACCAACAAGATATTTATTTTTAACTTTTTATTTTCTTCTATATTTAATATTATACTATATACTATAATATAAATGTATTATACATTCCCATATATTGCTTTATAAAAGTATGGCTTAATTCTTAATTATCTATGCTATATAAAAGTTGTATTTTTCATTAATTAAAGTCTCGATAATATAAAATATAAGTTAAAATTATTCCCCCCCCCCCCCCCCCCCCTAAACTTTTCCGCTACTCTATGTTGTGGTTAGCATGACAAGACCACCAAACCTTCCATTCCAGAAACTCTTATAGAGCAATTCTTTTGAATCAATTTTATCTCTTATTTCTTTTAATATACTATAATATAAATATATTATACATAACCATATATTGCTTTACAAAAGTATGGCTTAATTCTCACTTATCTATGCTATATAAAAGTTATATTTTTCATTAATTAAAGTCTCGATAATATAAAATATAAGGTAAAATATATTCCCCCCCTCCCCCTCTAAACTTTTATCGAAGTTCCGCCACTCTATGTTATGGTTAGCATGGCAAGACCACCAAACCTTCCATTTCAGAAACTCTTATATAGCAATTCATTTGAATCACTTTTATCTGTTATTTCTTTTAACATTTACTAATTTTTAAACCGGCCTACAGTATGATCCCAAGGAGCGAACTAGGCTACGGCCTAGGGTAGCACCTGGTGGGGGGAGCAATTTTGTAGTATTGATTATATATAATACATTAGGCATGTTTCTGAATTTAAAATATCTTGAAAGTCAAATATTTAGGAGTGATGAGGAAAAGCAACAATCATGACTCTTCTTGAACGCCATGGGCATTCAAATTAAGAGGTGGTTCTTTTGAAGATAAACTTATAAGTCATAGCAAAAGAGTCATGATAAGTAGGAGACCGTTTGTTAAGCTGGTAATTTGTTAGGAGGGTGGTAATTTTAGAAGTCGTCGTAGATAATAAAACATGATGGCATTTGAGATGTAATCTGGGTAAATGGTCATATAAAGTGGTGTTGTTAGAAGTAGTTGTGATAAAAGGGTATTTTGAGTGTTGTTTTTCTAAATCTTGTAAGCTTAAGTCTATTGCATGAGGTATTGGTCATAAGGGGGTGTAAAGCATGGACACTGAGATGTGTAATTTGACTATGAAATGAATGAAATTGCTACTTGAATAAATAAAGGTGTTTGTAGTTAAAAAAAGGTAGGGCTTAGTTGTTCAATACTGTGTTAGAGCTTTTAATGCATTGTTTTACTTCTAAAAGACTAGATTTTAGGATCATAATTAATTGGACATTTTTTACTATGACGTCTTGAGCATCAAAAACCTTAGATTTATCCAGTCTACCGACAGACCAAACATATCTAAACTATCATATGATATACAGAATTTGATATTAACCAACGTTATGACTAATTTTGTATCAAAAAGCTAGATTATTTTGATCTTTAATTAAAAAGTTGGTCTAAAAGACCGAGTTTCTGTTAAAACTTTGTAGTAGAGACATTTCAATAATATTATTTTTACTTTAAAAAAAGGGTGGATTTCTTTTATGTTTTGACTAGTTCTTCAAAGGCGTTGCATAATTTTGCCAAGCTAACTTTGGCTAGCAAATGGAAATAGGCCATATATTTTGTTTACTGGCAAAATGATAAAGAATTAAATTTAAGTCGACGAATTTAAAAATCAACAATGACATAAGAATATGTGAAAAGAAATCTTTCTTCTCTGATTTCCCAGTTCAACAGAGGGTAGTCAAGTTATGTCTTAATATATAGAGTTTAACTATTTTGTAGCCAGAACCGAGGACCATGATATTTATCTAACAAGGAAGGATCATAATAATCAAGCCTCTTTTGAGTCTTTGAGACTTACCAGGTCATCTTAAGATGGTTAATAAATAACGATATATAAAATTGAAACCTAACCCTAAAATGAATCTAGCTAATGAATCCAGAATCGTGCTTAGTAAAAATAGGTTTATGGTGCTTGTTTTCTGGAATTAAGAACTCCAAATAAAGTAAACGTGCATGTATGTATTATTCTGACAGTGTAAGAACTTCAATATCTTTTATAATCTGGAGAACAATATTAAATATATCAGATACAACTTAAATTTGTTTGTATGAAAGGTGTATCTTTCACAAATGTCCGACTTTACAAACAATTGAATCTCTTCCATTTCTTCTATTATACACATTGAAAGAATGTAATCCGACCCCATTCAAACATTAAAGTTGATCATCCTTCACCAGATTTAGTTAATGTCAGATGTGCTAAAATATTATACAGTTGGTGCCCGAGCCGTTGTGGGTGACCGAAGAACTTGTTGCAGCATACGTGCTGCAAGACGCTGTGTAATTCCACCAAATACACGACCTCCAAGATTTCTTGCCTCGGGTTCTTGAAGTACCTGATCATAGAAAAAAAAACATTTCATCAGCTCTAAAACAGCATGTAACTCATATACACCATCATATTATGCAAGATGATCAAAAGGGTCATTTTATGATCCAATATGAATGATCTGGAAGAGTATACAAGGCTACTTCGTAACGACCTAAATTTCGAAATATTACTGATTGGAATGCTGTAATTTCATTCCTTATATATCTGATAAACAGACAATTGTTCGTTTGACGGTTGTTATGAGATATTAGTTGATTGTTACATTAGTTAGTAATCAATGGTGTTTATCTTGTTTAAAAATAGCAAGAAAACGGGTTAAGGGAGACGTGAGGAGAACTTAAAGGGTTAATCTTGTAGTTAGAAGACTACTCTGTACTTAGGGAGTCGGGGTTAATCCCTCTCTTTACCTGTTCATCAACTCAAACAAACACACGTCGTCAGTTCCAATTCTCTCCATTCGATCACTAGGCAACTTCAAGGAATCAAGGATTTTGATTCTAGGAATTATCAAGTTAATTTCTTTAGTGTGGGATTTGAGTCTGGATCGATCTACAGTGGGTTTTATTGGGAGGGTGACGACTGAAATCGAGAACCCTCAAATCGACGTGCTAGATGCTGAATCATGATTTTTTAGTGGAGATTTGATAACCATATGGATTGATAGTAAGCACCGTCTGTCAAACAAGCATCTGTGCAGAACTGCTTAGTGTGCAGAGCAGCTTTCTGCACAGAGAGCCCCCATGCGCAAACAGCCTTCTGTGCATACAGCATCATGTGTGTAGACAGCCATGCGCACACAGTGTGATGCGCAGATCTGTGCTTGCGAAACTTCTGTGCAGTTTTTGGTGCAGTCTTTTAGTAGTCTTTAATCTGTTATTCGAATCGAAGTCAGCCTAGTATCGTTTTCTGCTTTAGGCTACTCTATGATCTTGCGTTTACTTGGATTCTTCGGTTTCTCGTTTTTGGCTACTCTGTGCTAGACATACAAGTGGTGTGCATTGTGTACTTGAGTGATGCGTAACCATGCGATTGAGGTAATATGCAAAACATCACGAGGGTGTAAGGAGGGGATGAATGGTTGACTTCCGTTTGTACTTACACTCTAAACGACACCACAGAGTTAGAGTAGCGAAAGCAGAGTCCAGAGTGTACTTATGTACGGATCAAGAGTAGCAAGCTACCCGATCGGTACATGGTTGTGTGGCCTGTAAGTAGTGAATTGGGTTTCCTAGGTGGGTTTAGACTCTACATTATGAATACCTTATTGATACACGATCACATTTATGCTTTCGACTACAATTACGACATTGACTATAATTATGATGTGACTATATGATATACATGATTTGACACGATGAATATTTGATCCGTTAAGTGTTCTATGATTTGCGGGGACTCGGGTTTGGGTCAAATATACGATGAATCGGGTGTGGTTATTCAATTATTGTCATATCCGATTAACGATTTAGTTTTCAAGATTTTGGTGTTCTAACTCGACTCACGATATATAAGCTGAAACTTGTTTCTTGAAATGTGTATTGTACTCGTGCATGTGGCTTAGGAGTTTTAGCTTGAGAGACGGGTTACCTTCTAGGGTAACATGATTCCGATACTCGAATACTACTTGAACATTCGTTTATTATTATTGATTTGAATTTTGTAACGTGTTTTGTTTACGATTCATGGTGGTGATACTATGATTCAACGGTTTTGAAACCTGCCTGGTAGTAAGCATTTATTATGCGTTTGAATTTTAGACATCCGTCGCAATTAATCGGTTATTTATAAACAGTTTTTGTTAATTGTGAAATTTTGAGAATCACGGTGTTACGTACTTCTAAAAACTACCAGCCATCCAGTTTTTTATATTCTTAAAATGCCTAAAAAGCTATAAGTTTTACCCTTTTAGCTTAAAGTTATACTACAAACTAGCAGCCAGCCACTTTTAACAAAGATGCTCCCTAACCTTGATGTAATTTTCCTTAATGGAATCAGAAATCTACATACCCTAAGTTATTTCTCTCACAAGTTAAAAGCAATTGCAAGAATATTCTCTAGCAGAGGTTGACAGTTCTGACTAAATGAATCAATTTAGACAGGTAATATCGAATTTTTTAATTACTAGAAAGGAGAACGATCAAACAGGTTGAAAGTGATACAAAGTGTATTTTAATGGATAGAGCCTCCTAAATCAATTTATTCTACAAATTAGATAACTATTGTTATAATAGTATTTTAATCATATTTAACACAAGAAATATGACGGCATAGTTATTTTTTTGGAAAAAAAGTGTTTCACGATTAACCCACACAAAATTGCTTCTTTTAATCTGTCAACCAACCTACCTGCCCCGGCCCATTTAGCCAACTATAATCTCTGGCGTAATGTCTGTTAAGACATAAAGCAACAAAGATAAATTTTATTCAAGCATACCTGTAAAATTGGTTGTAAGATAGCAGGATCAATACTATCTGAAGATTGTAAAAGTCCCCATATCCTTAAAACTTGTTGCCTAAGCTCCATCATGCTTTCTATCTCAGCATCAGTCATGGACGTCCCAATTCCATTCCCATTTGGAAGAAATGTCTTCAAAGGACCCGGAATGGAATTGTATGTGTCAATCATGGTGCCAATAGTGATTGCTTCAGTTACTCGAATAGCCTCTTTGATAACTAACGTCCTCAGCTCCTCGCCTTCTGGACCCAATAATAGTTTCAAAACAGGTTGTAGGGCCTCTTTTGCTGAAAAATCTCTGTCCATTTTCCCCTGCACGAGCAGGTTTTCAAGCCTATTCCACCTGTTGGAAAACACGAAATAAAAGTGAGATCTGGATGTCAAATGGCAATAAAAAAATAGATGTTATGTGTTTCCAGCCATTTACTCATATACTTAAGGTCAATTTGGGTTGTGTTTAATTTTAAACAGCTTTAAAAAAAGTAGCGAAAAAGGGAAGGGGTTAAACGGGTAGAAAGTTGTCCAAAATCTATTTGTAATGGTACATACAGCATACAATCTCCTAAATCATTATATTCATATATTCTAGATTGTTATCGTAATAATATTGTTTCTGTAATCATAAACAACGCATCAAAAAGAGTTCAAAAAATGGACAGAGAAGTGGATGTGGGTCAACTCAAACCGAACCGGCTTTGAGCCGTACCAAACATGACCCATTTAAACCCAAACCTGTTTGCCCCATCAACAACAAACAATATTTCAATAGAAAAAATGTACCACAAATCACAAACCTGAACTTTCCATCCTTGAATAGTAACTCAATTAGAGCATCTCTCAGATACGGATTCGGATCTGTGAGCAGCCTTTTAGCAAAATATGGATACGAAGCAGCAAGCACCTTAAAATTAGGATCCGCATAAAGGGCTAAACCTTCTAGGACCGTAAGTGACCTCAATATCAACGCATAGTAAGCCGGGACATTAAATGGATACTGATAAAGAACCGCACCAAGTCCATCCACAATTGTCTTAAAATTTAGCTCACTCACCGTAGAATTTAATGCATCATCAAAAAAGTCCCTGAGTGCAGGTACAATCGGGGTTACATCTACATCAGGAGATAAAAAATCTAAAGCATAATAATCACGAGCCATTGCTTCATAATCTCGATTAACCATGTGAACCACATGACCAATGATCGCAAACCTAGCTTCTTCTGGTGTCTCACTCATCATTCCAAAATCAAGAAAGGCAAGCTTTCCTTCAGGGGTAGCTAAAAGATTGCCAGGGTGAGGGTCTGCATGGAAATAACCGTACTCGAGTAGCTGTCTAAGACTGCATTGAATACCTGTGTTGACCAAATCTAAGACTTTCAAGCCTTGACCTTCAATCAGTTCTTGCTCATTTAGTTTAACACCATCAACCCATTCCATTGTTAGGACTTTTGTACTGGTGTAATCCCAGAAGATATCTGGAACAAGTACTTCGGCTTTATCGGCATATAACTTTTTAAATCTTCTAGCATTTTGTCCCTCCTGCACATACCTGTGAAAATTAACATTCAAACCCACACGAACCTCTAACAGGTTATCATACCCGTATTTTTCTTTCTTTTCTATATTGTTTGTATGACATAAGTCAATTTAGGGTGTATTCTTGGGGTGAAAAAGTTATTTTAAAACAGATTATTTGGTTGTTGCAACTTGTAGTTGCACTAATCAGTCTTTAATGTTTGCATAAACAGATTCTGCTTCCAAATAACTTCTCTTCTAGCTGCAACAATATTACCCTTATTTTAACCTAATTTGAGTTAATCCTTACCCTCATCTCGCAATACATATCTCTTCTTTCACAAGTATTTTTTGTTGCATTCTATATCTTAAACAATCACAATTTTCCAAACATTTAAACAGATGATTGTCTGTTTAAATAGCAAAAACACATCTGAACACTCTCCTACAGCATGAGTTATTACAGCTAATTATCTTATTCAAAATCATGTAAATTGTAATTGCTTTTTAATAAATCACATCCAAACATTCCCTAAAACCAACGATATTTGAGAGCATGTACTACTAGTGTAACCAAAATGAGAACCAACCTGGACATAGTTGAGCTCTTGATAAACTCTTCGTGCGAATTCATCGATTAAGGCAACAACATCAGTGGTAACTATATCTACGTATTTATTTATAAGGAAACCTAGACCCCTAATCAGGTAAAAGTCAAGCCCAATTGCTTCCTCAATACCAGGCCTCTGCACCTTCACAGCAACAAATTGGCCCGAATACCTGAGTTGGGCTTTATAAACCTGACCCAAACTGGCTGCGGCAATTGGTGATGTTGATATCGATGAGTAAATCGAGTCAAGTTGAAGCCCCAGCTCTCTTTCAATACAAGCAAATGCCTCTGCATCTGGAAATGTTGGCAGAGAATCCTACAAATTTATGTAAATGGTGTCAAGCACACATTAGTAGTGACATGTGTGACCACTGAACGATTCTGATATTAACATGTCTAAATTTAAGGAATCCACAAAAAAACTCAAAAAAGAAGAACATATATCTATGAGTATTGGGAAAAAGAAGATTTAATGACTCATTTTGCTAAAATTACTCATACAAATAACTATCTGTAATTAAGATGATATATAAAACTACTTCAGTTTCATAATTGCATGGTTAAGAGAAGGTTCGAGACCGCCCACAAAAGTTTTAAGTAGTTGAAGCATGTCAGGACTCAGGAGCCTGTTGATGCAAATTAAATGGTGTTTGAATATGTGACTTGGACCTGATTGTATGAATACTCAGTTTTTAGTGTTTTGGATAAACAGATAGTTGTTCTGAAATCTGAATATTTGATTACTGAAACGTCAAATAGGCAGTTTTGGATCTCATATCTAAGGGTAGAATAAATTACCTATTCGCCACTTCTTTTAACCAATATTGGTAGACTTTTACTCCTGTTTCACAAAACTGTCTTTATTTTCTCAAAAAATTTATTTTTTGGAAATTTTACCTATTAGTTCTATAAGAGATCAGAAATTTTCCAAACACTCAAACATCCAATAATTACAACTACATTCTAAAAACATAGCATTGCAGATGATTAGTTTATTCTAACTAATCAAGATATCAACCATATCATTAACCATTTTTTATTAAAGAAAAAACACAAAAAGTTGCACTTTGACAAAGGGCACAGGAAGGCGTCTTGCACCGAATATATATGGATGTAAGGATTCATATCCTAGCAGCAGCTGGTATTTTATTATCTAAATTACTATTGTTTTCCTCCCTTGCAAGTACAAGGTCAGCCAGTATTAGTAGCAAAGAACCCTAACTAGAAACTAATATATCAATACTATTGCTGCAAGACAACAAAGGTCATGCAATTACAATAGAAATTCCAGTTGAGTTGCAAAGAAATATATTAATCCGTGTTACCTGGAGTTCAGAGAGCTCCTCAAGGAATTCGGGTGGGCAAAGATCAGGTCTGGTAGAGAGTCCCTGGCCAATTTTAACAAAAGTAGGACCTAACCTTGTGAAAGTCTCCCTCAACTCAATAGCTCGTGATCTTCTGTTCTGTTCCAGCTGACCTTGCAACTGGTCTATCCACAATTTCAATCCAAATGAACCCAGTCCAACAAGAATCTGTAGAGTCCTTCGTAACACCTAAATTCGATTTTACTACAACATGAACATCAATCTTGAAGGGGGGAAAAGAGTCCTAAAACAATTTCTTATGGGCGAACAGATATTAGTCAAATTACTAGCGTTTCTCTCCAGGTAGGGTTGTAATCTTGAACTCGCATAATTAATAAATGATTTTGAGTTATAATCAAGCAGAGTCGAATCAGGAAACAAACCTTGAAAGGACGAGAAGCGTACTTGAATTTAAGAAGTTCGGGGCTGTAGATGGAAGCGTTGACGGCACGCGCCAAGGCTTTAGATTCAGCTTGAATATCATCTGCTCTGTTTCTGGATGAAGGAACTATAGAGGAGACGGCAATGTTTGCTTCCGGTAGGGCACCATTGTTACCTCTAACTGGAGGCAAAGAGCGAGGTCTGGTTTCCTCAACCAGGGCGGCGTATAAGGGTTTCGTTCTCACTCTGCTCCGCCATTTGGGGGCGGCGGTGGTTGGTGTGGTATTCCGGTAGAAAACCGATGGGTTTCCGGGTGCAGTAGTTGAAGCAGGGTAAAGATTCACCGTGCTCATTATTGAGGATGGTTGATCCAATAAACTTGAGATTGAAATCAGAAGAGGAAGGTGAGGAATTCAATGAATGAAGGTATTAATTGGTTGAGAAAAGCAAAGGGTGGTGTCGTATAAAAATTTCTTGGCTAAAAATGGAGGGTGGTTTTCTTATGGCGTACGTGTTTACCCGTCCGTCAGTCCCCCTCCTCATCGGCCATTCTTTAATATCTTTGCTTATTTTCTATACAACTCACCCGCACGCACGAGTTTTAATTTTTTTTCCAAATCATTTTTTAGTACTGTGAAACTACCAAAGAGCTTGTGAATTGTGGTTCAGTGGTATTTGGTGTTGTAACATAGTATCTTTTTTTATTAAGTTGTAAGTTTAAGTCCTGACGTAAACAATAAAGTAGATTTAAAAGTAAGTTTAAAAAGTGTATGTTTGTTGTTTAAAAAAAGTATTATCAACTTGATTTGAAGTATTAAAAGTATACTATAGTATCATGAAGTTAATAACTTGATCAGTTTAGTATCCTGACTTTGATGAGTAGGGGTGAGCATGGTACCGGACCGGTACCGGTTTTACCGAATACCGAATTTGATTTAAAGATGGTACCGAATACTGTACCGAATTATTCATATACGGTACCGGTACCGGTACCGAGTACCTATTTTAACTAGTTAGTTCGGTACTAGTCCCGAATACCGAAAATACCGAGTCCCGAATACCGGACCGAAAACTCTAATTCGGTACCGGTTCCGGTACGGTGCCGGTACGGTTCGGTATCTCCGGTACACATGCTCACCCTAAGCTAGAGTATTAACTTGACCATGTTCCAGACCATGTTTTAATGACTTGGGAAAATAAAATGACAGAGTTACTAAATTTATGATACTATAATACACCTTAGATACTTTAACTAGTATACAAACCGCTTGACAAAATTTAGAGTAATAAAATATAATTTAACCTTTGATACTATTTTTTTTATAATTTTGCTTTCTTTCTCTATTTCACTATTGATCTCTCAAAATCAATATTTATGTTATCTCACTCTCATCTCTCAAGTATCTCTCTATTTCATTCGTTTGTGTGTTAAAAAGTAAAATTGACAGCAAGAAATCAGAATAGATGACATACACACAAGAAATAATAGCAGATTATTACGTGAGACATAATCAAGAGTTTCAAGAAGTTTATGCAAAGACCACTTACATGTTGTTTGTTATATTTGAATATATTTAAAGTATTTTATAGTTTCAGTTTCAACGTTTAAAGCTACATGTTTACATTTTAAATGATTTGATATTTGCAAGTGTTGTATATACTTGTATAAATTAATAGAATAATGATCCAAATTGACTTTTCGTTATGATAAGGAAATTTCATCAAAACAGTAAGATGCTAGAAGGGAAAGTATAGCAAACTAGAAACAAGACAAAAGAAAAGAGTATGATAAGTAAATTAAATGCTTGTGTAGTTTATATAGGCATACAAAAGTTTAAAATACGAAAAAAATTCATAATATTTTTAAAAAATGTATCTATATCTTCTATAAGTTAAAATATAGGGAATCCTAGGTGGCAATGGTCTTTGCTTGTAAAAAGTTGAAGTCTTAAGATTGAATTTGTTTGGAATATGACGTGGCATATGTATTTGTGTTTTGGGCTTGTAGGTTCAAGTTGTTTGGGCTTTCTTCTTCTTCCTGGGCTCTAACAATTAATAGTTCCCGTACGTTTTGTAGACGATCCAGCTTGCTTCCAACGTTACGACGCTTGAAGAATGAAGACGAACCGGATTCTCTACCCCGCTTCCACCGATACGACGCCAACCGTAGGCCAATTACTCTTTACGGCGATCTCTATTTTGCATTGTGGCGTCCGTTGGCCCTGGGTGATAGACGAATACGATGACCTCATCAGAACCGAACGGTTGTAACGTTGGTATTACGACGATCGGTTTTGGGCATTAATTGGCGTTGGCGAAGAATCTCCTCTGGTGAGTCTTCCGTTTTGTGCAACCGAATCGTTGGAGCTGTTTATTTTCGACATATTCATCCTGCCTACTCTTGTCTTTTGATTGTTTTTGTTTGTGTTTTGTCTTTGTTTGTGTGAAGACTATTCACCATATCCATCGGAGTAAACACAATATCACTTGCCACCGTCGCAAAAACTCCAGTCGCCGTGTGAGCTGCGGGATTATTAGGGATTCTCCTTGAAAACATTTCTATACAAATTAGGTATATAGGTTTGAATCTCTGTTTGCTGGATTTATATATTGGCTTCTTGGATTGGAGTTGTTTTCGCAGAGGTTAGGTGGATTATCTTAGGTTACGTTAAGTAGTTAAATGCTTTAGTTAGAGATTGAAATAGGTTCCAATAATTCATGTATAAGTTACTGTAAGCATCGTCTGTTAGTGTAAGCAACAAAAGGGTATCACTCAAACAAGTTGTTTCCAGATCTTTGGCATATTATTCATGCACACCATGTATTCGATAGAATGTCCCAATGAATTTGAAGTTAACATCTCATTATTGTTCTTGTCATGTAGCCCAATTGATTCAAGACTGAACTGTGGCTGATTTATGATAATAGCTTAGTTGGAAAATTGGTTAGTTGTAAACTTAATAATGGCAGAGTTCTTTAATTAAATTTGTTCATCTAAAACATATTTTTCCTAGCAAGATGATGATATTCTCTCAGGTTATTTGAACCTGATTTATCATGCTAATTTTTATGAATATTTTCTGGGTTTTGATTATAGATTATTGGCGTTTATTTTTTTAGGACTAGAGTCTATTACTTGAAAGGTGGGCAGGTTGATTATTGGGGTTTCGAAATGATCTGAGTTTTAGGTTAATTCATTTCATCGGATCCGTGTAGTTTTAGGATTATTTCTGATTTATTTGCGTTTTGGTTTCCATTGTGTTGAAATAGGTTGTCAAATGATTGTATTTTACATTAATTCGTTTGTTGTTTGCCAGATCCGGTGACGCCGGTGACGTGTTTATAGCACTGATGGATGAACTTATTGTAGAAACCGTATAATGATAGTTGTGCTCGTAATATTTCAAACACAATTAAAGTTTATTGTATCACGAAAGTGAGGATGCAAAAGCTTATGAATCGGATGAAGAATGCTTGGCTTCCTGTTTGTTGCGATCATGAACGGCTCTAATGAAGCATGAGTATGCAGCATGCAATCACTCAATTAAGTCAAACGGAACGAATCAGTCAAAGAACTACAAAAAAAAGTAAGATTTACCGACCCTTTTTGTAGCCTCTACACTGATTTTTGTGCGATTATTTAAATCGTTAAAAAGATTTCTTACCAATGACAAACGAGTTGGTTGTAGCCCAAGTCGTTTACATTAACATAAGCTTTTGCAAGCAGTCAAAGGGTGCCGTTTCTCCCTTCTGATGCTGGAGTGTTTACCGTGCTGATAACTCCAGCTTGATCACCATTTGGATGTGGCAGGCTCAATTCAATTGCTAATGGTTTCTAAGTACCGTTGTGTTGAAAGAATAAAATGGTTCGTGTAGCGTATATTTTGGTGAGAGTTTGAATAAAAGTTTCTTCATTTTGAAACATATAACTTCGGAAAAAGTTTCTTGATTTTGAACCATACAACTTCGAAAAAAGCTTCTTGATTTCGAAACATACAACTTCAAATAACTGATATATAGTTGTTACCTCTGTCACGTTAAATCCATCCATTTGATCTTTTATGTGATCCTCAGTGATTGTACTATTGGAGTTTGATTATAGATTATTGGGGTTTATTTGTTACTATACTTTTCTTCTTTAAAATTCATTAACTTGGTTTGAAGTCACAAGCCAAGTTGCTGCTAATAGGTACTCAAAACTATTTTTATTCTTTATGTTTCTGTTTTTAATGTGTTAGAAGAACTAACATAGTAACATGTATACCTTTGAATTGAAACTACAACGAATGAATGCTTTAATACACGTCCGAATGTCCGATGAAGTTTAAATGGTTGCAAATATTCTGATATATTATAGTCTCTTAGTTATCACTGTATTTCCTTAATTTGATGCAAAATGAACCCAACCTCTCTCAAAATTACGGCGATGAAGATGCAATTATGCAGGTATGTAAGTTAATGATTTTGTCAAGCTTGTCAGTTGAACCCAGCCTCTGTCAAAATTACGGCCATTAATTTTGTTTTTAATTGACATTAGTCACCCCGTGTACCTAAATATTGATATCTAAATGCATATCCTTATGACTTCTTAGATCTGATCTTAAATTCCAGGTACAAATTTGAAATTTAATTGTTCTCCTGAGATATGATTGACATTAATAACTCCTGTACTTTTCTCTCAAACGGACATGATGATCCTTCACCATGGCTTGAATCCCCACTGTGTATATCGCACTCAATGCTTATAAATACTGTAGCTTCCTTCATCCTGCCCTGCAACCTGGTCATCTTCTTCGTTTAATCCGGACGCTCGGAGTGGGATACAACGATACACCTCATAGATACATGATTTGTTTAACTACCAAGCATGACAATTGGAGTGGGATACAACAGGTAATTTTTTTCGAGATATACAACAAGTAATTTTTTTTTGTGAATTTGAACATATAATTCCTTTTTGATTGCTATCAGTTTGTTAAAATCTTGATTTTAGGTGAAGAACATGTGATTTGTTGATGATAATCAATTTATACGCATTTGTGGTTGTATGCTGAATGATGCATACACAATTGTCAATTGAGCTACTGTATTCTGATAGAAGCTTAAATATGCAATCTTTATGCATGCAAGGATTTGTAAACAAAATCAATGGAGTCATAACTAAAATTTAACCTAAGTTATACTAAACTTGCACTAAATTTATACAAAAATAATTGTTTACCCTTTGATCTTTTCGTTTATTTCTTATTTATCTTTCTCATCAGTTTCATTTCCAGTTGATTCAAGAAGTGGGATGTTCATAAGACCATAAGATAAGAATTTGATTATGTTTCCACTCTTGTATCTGAGTAATGTAATTTTATTTTGTTGCAAGTCGGATTTGACTCTCTTTTCTTTGCTCGAATGGATTATCAAGACAGGGAAAAGCGGAAAATTGACAAGACTCTTGAGTTTGTATGACAGTTTGTACGCTCTGATTGCAATTGTGGTTTCGCTCATTAGTTTGTTGGTAGAGTTTAAGTTGTTGCAAGCTTATTATAGCGGCTGAAAAAGCAAACTGCCCAATCAAGCTTTCTTCACTCCTACTTGCAGTTATTTACCGTTATATATACATTATGATCCCTTGATGGTTTCACATTTGAAATATATGATGTATCTCTACCTATTCAGGTACCTGAAAATAAACACAAGTTGTCTGATCTTTGATTTCTATGTTTGATTCTTCTGCTTGGTTACTAATACTATTTGAAGGTCGATGTTCTCCTTTTTTGCTACAATGTTCAAGAAAGAGTAAATGATTTTGTAGCAGCTGCAATGGCTCAAGTACGTTTCTGTGTCTTTGTTATATTTAATTTGTGCTCATTTTATTCAATAGAAGCAGTGTGTAGTACCCCAACCCCAACCCCCACCCCCACCCGGGGGGGGTCTTTTTCCTCTTTTTCTTGCTCGGGGTTCTTTTTCCGTTTTGTTTTATTTTCACGCTCATAGTTTTGTTTTACTTCCGGTATCAATATGCTTGAGTTGACTTGCAAACATTATATTGTCCTTTTCACACTAGGTTGGATGGGTTGGGTAACATATCAAAACGGGTTGGGTTGACTTGCAAACTTTATGTTGTTCTTTTCTTTGGGTTTTATCATTTATGAACAAGTAACGTGTTAATTTTGTTTTATAAACTCTACGGGTACAAAATACGTGTAATTTTGTATCCATTTAACTACAATTAGAGCACTATAACCCAATTTCAAATCATTTATGACATATATTTGAAATCGGTCACCTCTGTTTATGGTTAATGTCAGTTGATTTTCTTGATCTATAAATGCATACCGTGAAGCTTGATGTGAACATTGAGACAGACCCTGCATACGAACTAAAGGTTCGGGAATGGCCTTATATACAAAACCTTTGCCATAAGGGGGTATCTAATACAACCCAGAAAAATCGTGAGTATAATAGAATTGCTGTGAATTTATGGACAAATTTTAATTTACAAAATAAACTATGCATTACCAATCTTTCATTTGCTAATACAGTGGCTTTAACAACTTGCACAAACAGGTCAACTGAAGGAGAAAGCATACACATACGCTCTGCACCAGTCATCATCATTTTAGCATTTTCCTAAGGTCGAAATAGTAAAATATTACCATCTTCCTTAAGATACGCTTTTAGACCTTCAAACAATCCCTGTGCAATTACAAGAGTAAATTCATAATTTTCTTATAAAAATGGTGAAATTTTACATGCTTTCTTGAAAACATTCAGCCCCGAATTATTCGAATAATATCTTACAGAAGTACTTTTTCCCTTATTAAAGATACTATGATTGTCTTAACCCCAATATCAACATATCAGATAACCGTATGATACAACAGTGTATATATTCTATTATTTCCACTTGTAGGTGGTAAGTAATTTGACAGTAGCTATAATAGCTACTACTTTAGTTACTCTGTCCGGTTTTATTGTTATTTGTCTTAATACATGTGTTTAATCTAAAAAGGTGTTTGTGCTTGCTTACTTGAGGCTGTTTGGATACATAAACTACTTTTGGATTTTTAAGCTTATCTAATTAAATAAATAATATTGTAAACCTATATGTTAACATTCGATTAGCATTATGTTACTCAAAATATAGAGAAATAAAATCATATGTCGAAGATCATATATGTTGGCCCGTGTTTACACGGGCTTAAAACCTAGTTATATTATATCTTTCTACCTTTTTAAATGATCATACATGATTTTTTCTTAAAAAGCCGTCATTTTATTAACTTTGAATAGCCAATCAGTACACTAAACATCGAACCCAAATATGACTTTACTACAAGGTATCAAAATCTAGGTAGTGAATCCGGTGAAGTTAACCATTGTTGCTAACAAATACGATTCCATTCATTGTGCGATTTTTAATTAAGCCAAATGAATTTCGCTTATTCTTATTTCTTATTACCTCTTTTAATCTTGACACATGTCTTTATCTTGTGAATAGCAGGATAAATAGAAAGATTCCAATTCTTAAATTGTTTTGGTAACCTTATGATAATTCGTATTGTAATGATTTTAACTATTATGTTTATTGACGTGTTTATTAACATGATTTTATAATTTATATAATATATTTTTACAAAGTTATAAAACAATCTAAAATTAGGTAAAGAAACATACTGAGTAATTTAGTCATTTTATATGGCTGAAATCAAATTCATTTACATTGTCTACGAACCAAATAGAATATGAAAATAGATCCAATTCAATTTCCTCCCAATCAAACAAACAAATTACAGATTCAAATTCCAATTCTAGCATATTCTAATTTAAATACTAACATTTTGCAAGGCAAAATTTCCTGTTCATCCACAGTAATTTGTGAACATATTTTATAGCATTCGTTTTTGTATGAAAACGTAAAAGGTCAGCTGCCATAGTGGATAAGGTCTTGCATTTCATGATTGTTGCCTGAGTTCGAATCTTTAAAGCAGTTTTTTTGTATTTTGTTTTACTGGTCTCTCTTAAAAATTGAAAGGTATGGGAGGCGGGTTGTCATGTTTCCGACAATACAGGATTTCCGGTACAAACAGAGTCAACAAATTGTACCTTCGATACTATTTCTTCCCATTTTCTTCCCATTTTCTTACAAGATTTTTCAGAGATCTGATTCACTTAGATTGTTGTTTGTCTCTTTTTTCCAACTAATCTAGTTGCAAGGAATGGGAGGTTAGTCATATACCGGATTTTATTAGATTTGCAGTACCTTTGTCTTCTTAAAAACTCATGTTCTCTCAACAACCCTTCCAAATGCAATATGCATGTCTCTGTTATATATGAAGGAAAGAAGATGATTGAAGCAAGCACAACTAAAAACTCCGGTAGTCGCCACCTGGATCCAACCACTAGCAACACTAAAACTCAGTCACAACTTTCTATACCACTTTATTTTCTCTTTTTCCTTCTTTCTTGCAGATTTTCTTTGTGAAAATCTGTTGAGGTTTTGCATATGATTGTACTAATCGACGTATCTTTGTTGGTGTTTTGGTACGCGTATGGTTACTTAGGTGATGGGCTTTGATACTAGAAGTAAAGGCGATGGTTATGCTTACGGTTGCCATGGTCAGATGGTGATGGTGGTTGGTGTTAATACGAAAGGTGGCGATGTAGCCGAAGTTTCAACAACAAAAAGCCACAGATCGTACAACGAAAATGAAGATTTGATGTACAACAAAATTAATTGAAGGGAGAAAAAACTAAGGTATATGATACCAATGGATGAGGATTTGATAGAGGAGAGGGTATTATAAGGTCCCTTTATTTACAAGCAAAAAACAATCGGTTTTCAAGGTTATGCAAACAGAAGCTTTTTAACTTTGGTGTCTTGAAACTTGAGTCTATGCAATACATGCTAGTAGGTTTTATTTAAAGAAAAATAAGTTAAATATATGGCCATTACCGAATTAAAATTAGTAATAATTGTTTGCATGTTTTGAAAAGTTCAATTAACAATCAATGTTTTATAGCTGTAATATTTTTATATAAATAAGTAATTTGTATCGATAATTATAATAAATGAATATTTTATTCAGAAAACATGATATAATAGATATCGAAGTTAATTTTTTTATGAGAGTTAATTTTTTATATGCTAAAATCTTTAAAACCAGAGGGCAACACAAAGAAATGTGATTTTGGTTTACTATTATAAAAAAGAACTTTTCAAACTTTATATATTATAAGGATAATTGGTTTGAAATTCAAATATTAACTTTGATCAAATATAGTATATCTCATGGACTTCCAGATAATACATTTAAAATTTAAGGTGTTCATAATCTTTTCCGTTTTATTATTTTTTTTATTTTACTGGGTTATAAGTTTTTGTTGATATCAGCAGTAAAAATATAAACATAAATATTTTAGATATTGCAAGAAATAAAAAGTTTGTATATGAGAATAAATGTTAGTTTCTTTTCTTAAAGATAAGGATATAGAATAATTTTTTTAAAAGACAAACAATTTAGTTAAACAAACCAATATTTTTATTTTTGATATATGAATGAAAACCAAAAAAGTCTAAAAGTATTTCTCAACAATTTTAACTAAATATAAATCAAATTTATCTTTCTTTGTTTAAAATTTTTTTTATGCCTTTTACTTAAACTAACAGGTGTTTTTTCTATTTTAACTAAATATAAAATTAAATTTATCTTTCGGTTAATTCAATTAATTGGATATTTAAAAATATTTGAGCCGATCTTAATCCCAACTAAAATTGGATCTATTCAAATATTTTTGTGACGTTTGGTCCAGAAAGATATGAAATCTAATATCAATTAATTTCTCTACTTTTTTTTATAGATTAACAAGCTTTTAAGAAAGACTGTAATCATTTACATGCGCACACACGATAAATATAATATACTAGGAGTGCCACAAAATTTTATTATCACTATGTTTTTAACTTTTTTTTTTTGAAATTCAAATATTACCATTATCATAAAACATAAATAATTACAAACATGATTCAACTTTATTTTTGCAAGGTGTGAAAGATAATAACAAGCACCAAAAGAAAATACAACTCGACCAAACAAAATAAAAAGAAAATAGTAATAAAATTACATCCTAACTCCTAACACGATGTTTTTAACTTTCTAGATTACAGTTTTCATTCGATTTAATTTAATATTATTGATATTTAGTATTGGGTTTAGTTCACGAAAATATATCCAAATTGTCACATTTTGCTATTGTATGTACTGAATTATAAACTTACCATTTAATGTATCCAACCCTCAAAAGTTACTAGTTAGTGTACTCAGTTACCTCTTGTTTAGGTAACAGGTAATTTCTTTCTTTTTTATTTATTTTTTACCTCACAACTCAGAAATTGTTACCACCTTATTTAATTTTTATATTTATTTTTATTTCATAAGAACACTCTTCATCTTCATCTTTAAGCTTCAAACATTCAAACACAAACTCCAGAATCATCAAACTTTCTGAACATAAACTACAACAAGGAAATCATAAATACCAGAAATCAAAATCTATACATATGAATCCTAAACAAATCACAAACCCAGATTTGGATATCTGAACAAAAGGCTAGAGCAAATCACAGGACCAGATTTGGATATATGAATAAAAGACTAGAACAAACCCTAGGATTGACGAGAAGATGAATCACTTGCAGATCTGGTTAAAGAACTATCACGTAGAAGCCTAGAACAGAATCGAAAAAAAGCCCTAATTCGTAGAATGAAGAAGCCCTAATTCGTGTTGATGAAGAAGCCCTAATTGGTAGGATGAACAGGATCTGGAAGATGAAACAAACCTGAAGATGAAGATGAAGAAGGCGACCTTTGAACCCTAAATCGAAAAAGATGAAAAACACACACGATTAATCGATTAAGAACCTTCGATGTTGTACTCGTGTACTCGATGAAGAAGGCACAAGGTTTTAGATGTTGTACTCGTGTATGAACCCTAAATCAAAAAAGATGAAACCCACGTCTAAAGCTCTCGATGAAGATGAAGAAGGCACAAGATGAAGATGAAGAAACCTTCATTCATCCCACGTCTGTATTTTTTATGACGATGAACAAGACATGATTTGGGTTACATAAAAAAATCAACTTGATTTTACAAAGTCCTTTCGGTTTTTACTTAATAATGTTGGAAACTTAAATTGTTGAAGGATTTAATAATGCCATTGATTTCTACAAAGTCCCTTCCATTTCTACCAAGTTCCAACGATTTGTTAGTATGTTTAAATCTGGAATTTATTTTAAGATCTTTATATTATTATTATTATTATATTTCATTTTCAATTATTTTTTACAAGAAAAATACACGTCAGCATCCAAGTCAGATGCCATGTCAGCAAAACCGGTGTCACGTCAGAGTGTGACCTTCTATACCAGGTCTGATACATAAAATGGTAAGTTTTGAAGGTTGAATACATTAAAAGGTAAGTTTGAAAGTTGGATACATACAATAGCAAAATGTGACAACTTGAATACATTTTGGTGAACTAAACTCTTTAGTATTCTATAACAATTTAGCCTATTTTAAAGTTTTAATTTACCTATAAGTTTATTAACGACTAAAGTAAGAAAAAAGTTTTGATTTAAAAAGTAACTTTCTTGACGGGGTTAGTTATAAAAACAAGCTTTCTTAACACTGTGTTCCAGAGTTATACGAGGAAAGAAAATAAAAGAATGTAAACTTCACGAGAGAAAAGAAAAGAAGAGAAAGAAAAATGTTTTTGTCATTTGGTGTTCCCGAGTTCGAAGGAAAACGAGAGAAGATGTGAAACTTGAAGTGTTTTTTGGTTTCCTTCCAAAATTTTTCCTACTTTGGGAGGAAAATCAGGAAAGAAAATAAGAGATAATTTTCCTTCCAAAATCTTTTGTTTTCTCTCCTAAAAAACTTGGGAACACAACTAAAGATTACTTTCCCTCCTAAATCATTTCTTTTCTTCCCTATTTTTAACTCTGGAACACAGCGTAAAGGTTTCTAATTGAAAACTTGATACAAGTAATTTTTATGACTGAAGTACTGAAATTAAAGGTATCGTTGTGTTTCAATACCTTTTTTTAATTTAAATATATATATTAATTGTAAGTTTATATGATCTGAACTTTTCAGTTTTCTAAAAAACTATATTTTAAAAACCCACTGCAATTTATATCAACTAGTTTGAGCCCGTGCTCCGCACGGATGTGGGAAGGTTAAAATATGATCGTTGCTGAAAACGTAAACCCGATTTGTGAAAAGAGTGCACGGGTCTTGGGTTGACCGACCCTACCACATTCTAAACCCGGCTCTTATCCGACCCAAAAAAAAGAATAAAAAACCGGTCTGGTCTCACAACGGTTCTCACATAAACCCTCCTCCCCCCTATATAGATAATACTTAACTATTTATATCTATAAAAGATTATAATTTTAATAATTAACACAATGAATAAATATAAAAAGCATAATAAGACATAAATATTTATACATCATTATATGTGTACAAATATATAATATATATGATAAAATAAAAGAGAATAAAAATTCAAAGAAAGATATTTGGCTTTATGTAGTTTGAATCTATTTCTTCTTTTTACTGCACACCTACGTGGCTACGCATTGAGCCCCTCACCGAAAGTATAGTGAGCTTAGACACAAAAGAGAGAGCTAACACATATGACACAAATGATTTCGTATATTCAAACGTTTATATTCTTTTTAGTAATAAACTTTTATTTTTATTTTTATATTTTAATATTAAAAAGTTTATAACTACAATATTACTTGTTGATGTCTACAAAGTGGAGCCCTTCCCTTCTTCTCCACAACCATCGCAGCCCAAATAATCAAACCCCCTCATCTTCCTTCTTCTGAAAAATCAAATTCCCAAACCAAACCCATTTTTCTATTCATCTTCCTTCCTTCCTTACCAACTCTCTAAATCGTACAAAGTCGAGCCCTTCCCTTCGGATTATTCGTTTTCATCGAGCCCTTCCCTTCGGATAACAAACTGCAACCGTCATCCGTTCGTCATCTTCAGCGATCTTCATCGTCGCCAAATCCGTAATACCTGCCATCCCCACCACGAAGGACCTCCAGATCTGCACTCTACCGCCACCGTCATCTTGGTTCGGTCTTCATTCTTTGCCTCCCTCACTCCTCTCCGCCGGTAACACTGCTGCCCCATCATCATCTTCACCTATCTCCATCACCGCTAGATCTGCACTATCGCCATCTCCACCATAAACGGCGAGGGTTGTCTGTACGTCGGCGGCGGACGTCGTCCCGACCCAAAAAAAAATCGAAAAAAACCAAAAAGCCCAAAACTGAGATCCGGCCCAAACCCGGTTTCTCACCCAAACCCGGATCCGGGCACGGATCCATAGGAGGCGACGCTTTTTAATTATATGATATAACTATGCAATTATACATATGTAGGACTGAATTTCTATCTTCTAGAAATTGCATTTTATATATGTATTAATGGAGTGTATATATAGTATATAATTTTAGATGCATGATTAAAACTCTTTTATTCATTTATACAGATTACATATTTCGTTTACTTAAGAAGGTGTATTTTGGTATCTCGCGACAACGCGCGGGCACTAAAACCTTGTTCTTTTACAAATTCCAATTCCTTCACTTACATTATGCGAACCAAGTATCACCTAGTATAAGGATGTAAAACCTCTGAATATTTAAATGTGTTAGACCTGATATATAATTGATATGATTACCATAATTAACACCAAACGTATATATAAGTAACAAAGCAAATTTTCTAATATTAAACACACAACTATATTAATTTATATTTTTGTTTATAATAAAACTTAAACCATTAATCTCAATAAAAAAGAATATCTTGAAAAACAAAGGTTTTTAATAAGTAATAAAGCATGCAACACTATTTATGAGTTTTTCAAGTAAAATTATAAAAGTGAAATTATTTCAAAGAAGTTAAAATAATGATCGTTGAAATTTGAAAATAGGAATTCTTATAATATATCAATTATTATATCAAGTTAATACAAATACGCAATGCTTGATATTTTTTTAAAACTACATATTTGTAGAGATATATTCATTTTCGAATTTGTGGTATAGTTAAGATTACGAATTTGATCACGAAATTGTAATTTTATGTATCTTGGTCTACTATTTATAATTGTTTATAAGTGCCAGTGGGCCATAATATCATAGCGGAAGGGAAACTATCCAAACCATCAAGTGGACAACAAAGTTGTGCTTCTTGTTTAGTAGTGATATTTTGTTTATCATTTCTAAAGGAAATTACTGTTCTTATCAATTTCATTATCATGTACCAAGAGTATGCTTTCGCATTGTCTTTGAGATACTCTTAACATTTTTGGAGGAGTTGGGCCATACATTTTTTGTTGTTTTGTGTGTTTAAATAGGCGGATATGCGTGAGGAGCATAATCCAGGTTTATCAACAAAGGCACGCACCTAGATTTTTTTTTTCAAAGGAGTTTTTCCGGTTAGGGCTCCTCCCGGGGCGCCGAGCCTTTTTCACTCAGATGTATGCGGTCTAACCGGTTTTATCCGTGGCCGTTTCCGAAGCATCCCTGTGGCCATCCCTAATTGAAACCTAGTGGGACTTGAATCATTGACCTCCCCTATGGGAAGCAAGTGCCTTACCCACTAGGCCATTAGGAGATGGTTTCAAGCACCTAGATTGAAAGAAGTAATTGGACTTACACCTATGGATGTGTTTCAAGCATTTTAGGTAAGCTCCGAGGTGGCGATCATTCTGGCATCTTGGTGTACCACCTATGGTATACTCTAGGTTATTTGAGTGCTAGATAATGCGTCCTCTTAAACCTATACATGTTAAATATATACTATTTTGTAGCATCGTAAAGGCTCGTGGTCTATTTCTGTTGTTGTAGACATGTCGATAATAGACATTATATTTTATATATGTCATTAAAGACCAACCTGTAAGAGTTACAACTCAGTAACCAAATTAATAATTTTGATCAAATCACACGTACCAAAATATAATTAAATAATTCTTTATTGTAAAATAAATAAATTGTTTACGACTTCTTATTATTTAAGCTAAAAAACACTTTAAAATACATAACCCTTAAACCTCCGAAGGAATGTGATTGTTTTAATTCATGGTTTACGATGGAATCACCCACAAGGTCCGCTGCAGTCATTAAAGGGAGTTGTTTGGAACATTATTTATACAAATCACAAGCCAATTGACGAACTAAATCTTGACCAGGCCAACCGGGGATGGTGACTTTTATAATACTACAAACTGGCTTTGGTGACTTGAAAACTCGAGTTGTTTTTGTCACTTCTCTTAGAGCAACAGATGATTTAAGTTTGAACAAATTTTAAGGGGTGCAAACAAGTTGGTTAAGGCACTCCCAAGTAAAACGAATGTATTTATGTAGAGGCTTTAGCTTCAGAAATTCTGTACTCTAGTCAATCTGGAAAAAAGATGTTTCGCTTAGGTCATTGGATTGTGTTATGTGCAAGGTCAAGCTTGAAACATAGGATCATTTTTTTCTTATCATGCTCGGTGGTAAAGGAGATATCGAAAGACCTGTGTAAATGATGAGCATTGAACGAACTGGTATCAAACTCATCACACTCATTACTAAACCAAGGTCTAGAATTGGGTCTCAAAGGGCTGAAGCTTAAAGGGTTGTTTGGTTATGGTTTTCGTCATCTGTTGAATTGTTTGGAACTCAAAATCTTTTCATCAAGGAGCTAATGAAAATTCGACATGGAATTTATATGGTGCAAAATTTGTCTTTCTTATAGTTAAACTTAAGACAAAACTTTAATAAGAAATTAAATCGGATCAATTCATGTTCTAATCCTATTAAAAAGCTTTCTCTCTATAACATTATAGTTTTTTTTTTTTTTGTATAGACAATTCAGTTGGATCAGTTGGTGTTATTTGCCGTCTATCTCCTAGCTATGTGGCTTGTTTTTTAGTTTGATATAATTTGGTTGCTGCTAAAGAAAAAAACAACAAAGAAAATAAAAGTAAGCAATAAAAGTTTTAACAATATCAATAAAGGGATTTGAGAAACACGTTATATCTTAAGGAAAAAGAATATATGATACTTACACTTTTTACTATTTCTTTTTAATACTTTCGGGTTGGAAAAAAAATAAGTTTGTGTTTCCGAGTTGGAATAGAAGAAAAGAAAAATAGTTATTTTATAATTATAATCTTATTTTTTATAATAATTTATTATGATTAAGGGTAATTTAGTTATTTACGAAAATATAAACAATCTTTCTTTCTATTCTTTCCTAATCCTTTCATTTTCGATACACACCAACTTTTTCTATTTCTTTTAAGAGCGATGTTTAATATAGTCCATAATTAATGCATAGTTTTAAGAAACTAATATTAGTCTTTGGATCAGCTCATCAATGATCAGATTGATTTTTATTTATTTTGGACGGAGTGGTATTTTGGTAATTAACATGTGATGCTTTTACAATCACAATCAAATATGGTTGAATATTAAAATTTTAGAACTATGTTTTTTATATTAACTTTATTAAGAACTAATCTTCCTTTTAAATATCAAATTTTATCTTCAAAACTGAACTCGGAAACATTAACATTAATTTTAACGTTTTTCTTAACTAAACGAGTAAGAAAAGAATCAGTTCCAATAACGAAGGTAAATGATGACGAGGGTAACTCACTTTGTTACATCCGGTGAAACTAATTAAAGACAAGACTAATGAGTGGATTTGAAACCTTAACATCAACAACAATTCATATTCAGTAAAAATGATGAGGGAGCTACTTGAGGATTTAAATCTGGGTAATGTCTCATATGGTATAGAAACTTTCTGGTCATCCTTATTTCCAAAAAAGATCTGTATGTTTAGTTGGAGGGTGGATCATCTAAGGCTTCCAGTGCTGGTGAATTTAGATAAAAGAGGTATAGACATTCCTTCTTTACTTTCTCCCAGATGTAATGAGCATTGTGAAGACACTACACGTGCGATTTTCGGTTGTTCTATGTTACACAATGTGTGGTCAGAAATTCATCAATGGTGGGGAGTTTATTTCAGAGGGGACGGGTCCTTTGAATACTTAACTACGACGGCTGAGACTACATTGTCTGCACCCTCATTAAAGATTTGGAAGTTGGTGATCAGAGCGGTGGCCTATCTTATTTGGAAGTCTTGCAATGACTTAATCTTCGACGGGAAATTACAAAATCCAAACTTCATATTGTTCGATATCAAGTTATCAACATTTCAATTGATTAAGTTAAGATCTATAGCGGGGGCTCACCTTATATGGAGTAAATTGGTTATCTGCTCCGGCTACTATGCAATTCCGTAATTTTTAAATTGTATCAACAATGTGTGTCGTTTAGCTGGATTGGATGGTTTTAAATGCTCAACATCTTGTAGAGCTACTTATTTATTTTGTTATATATGATGTAACTTTTGTTGCATGTGTTGTAACTTCAAAATAATTATTCTATAGGGGAGGGTTCAAACGAGAACTGTTTTTCGTACGAGAACTGCGAGAACTAATACCGGCCGTTCCTTGGATATGGGAAGTTCATTGATGGAGAGCGTGAAGGGGATCAAGTGTGACATGGTGCATGCGAGGAATTCATGGGTGAACAATGACATTAAAGGAGGACGAATTGGACGGCTCAAATTGATTCTCGTAGTTCTGATACGAAAAACAGTTCTCGTTTAAACTTTTTTCTTATTCTATATAAAATGGGAAAATCATCCGTAATGTTAACATCACCTATCTTAGGTGATGTTACACTCACAAACCATTTAAATAAGTAAA
This sequence comes from Pulicaria dysenterica, assembly GCA_947179395.2. Classification (NCBI taxonomy): domain Eukaryota; kingdom Viridiplantae; phylum Streptophyta; class Magnoliopsida; order Asterales; family Asteraceae; genus Pulicaria; species Pulicaria dysenterica. The sequence goes on along the minus strand of OX359288.1, from coordinate 105,901,782 downwards.
TACTGAAATGACTAAATTACCCTTCATTAAAGTGGTTTGTGAGTGTAACATCACCTAAGTTAGATGATGTTAACATTACGGATGATTTCCCGTATAAAATTTATGGTTTTCAAGATTAAAAAAACAACGAAGGTAAATGACATAAACCTCAAATCCTGGATGATCAGAGGGGGACTAAAGTAGAGACCGTCCAGAATCACATTGCCACACACAGTCTGGCTTAGCACAATCAGTGGTCGTTTGATTATACAGAATTGGGCGATTTGACTTGATTTGATTTGATTTCGTTACCTCCGATTCAATCAATCAGCACGAATATTCATCTTCAATTTTCTGGTTTCATTGTTAACTCACCTGGAATCCACCGGAGGGACTGCCACCTGCATTGCCATGGATGACATGGAGGATTCCTTGTTCGAGGGTATGGTCCTCTTTGACCCTTCTTCTTCATCTTCTTCTTCTCAATTGCCGATACAATTTCCTGTAGACGATAATAATAACCATGCTGATTCTGTTGAACTACCTAATCATCGTGAGCCTCTTCAACCCCCCACTTCCGCCGCCACAACCACTGCCGGAGCTTCCTTTGAGCCCCTGGATGAGAACCTATTCTCGGATCTAACCCTAATACAGCCCCAATCTCAAGACGACGACGTCTCCTCCTCTCTCGATCCTCCCCCTCTTTCGCCATCCTCTTCATCCTCATCACGTAGTACTGCTGATTTTGCGACCACTATAACTTTACCATCGCCATCACAAACCTCGACCACCGTAACATCCACCCGATCGCTCTCGTCGCAGCTTTCCTCCACCAGGAAGAAGAAGAGAGCTGGATTAAGGATCGGATATGGCAGAGCAGCTCAGGCACAAGATTCCGCCATCGATGTTGATGGTACGCAGCCTCAGCTCCATCTCCCCTCACCATCTCCATCTCCATCCCAACCCCCCTCTTTATCATTGCCGGTGGTTGTTTCTGAAGAAAAAGTTGATTCAGGAGAAGAAAAACAGCAAAAGCAAATCCATTCTGATTCTGGAATTAATTCCGAATCAACCGTAGCAGAAGCCCCCACTTTAGAAGCGGAAGAACAGATCAAAATAAACGAGGCCATCCCAAGTTCAGACTCTGTGGGTTCAACATTAGAAGATGCTCTAGAAGAAGATGAAGAAACGGTTACACAAGTTCAAAGCAGGGAGGATTCAATGGAGTTGAGATATGAACAGATTAAGAAACAGATTGCTGACAAACTCAATTCTGCGCAGAAAACAGTAGCTTCTTTATCTGCGCAACGCAAGGATTTCATTCGGAAGAGAAGGAAAGCTGCAGAGGAGTTAAGTGTAGCATCTGCAAAGCACAAGGAACTGGAGAAGGAGCTGGAAGAAGCTGTTGAGTCTGAGGATTTTGAGACTGCTGAAAGGGTCAGTGATAGTCTTGCATCAGCTGAGAGGAACAAGGAGCTTCTTTCTATTGCCTTGAGAGAAGCTGAAGCCAACTGTGATGACATTGATTCCAAGATGCAGGAGGCTTTGGAGCTGCAAATTGTAGCTGAGGAGGAATGTGCAGCTCTGCTAAAATGCTTTGCAGCGGTGAGTTTGCTATATGTTTCATTATATTATATGATATATAACTCATTTATTCTAAAAGTACAACCGATTTTGTTGGAATCTTGAAGTCATAGTGAATTAGTGATAGAGATCCAACATAGCACAGGTTGCTGGATGCACACAATATTATTGCAATCTTGTATTGGGGACTTTATTTCTTGTTACATCAATGGCTTAGTAATTGGCTGCACAGACGTTAGTTACTTCCTACATATCAATTACACACATTTAAAGTCTTGGTACTAAAGCAAACTGATCACATGTCAGAAAGTAGTTTGAAGTCTAACAGAAGTTACAGAACTGGAACTTCTAGATCTAATATAATTCTATCTGTTAAACACTCCTTAAGTTGGCGTGTAGATATCCATTGTACCGAACTTGGCTAGCAAACAACGAGAACTTTTGAAATAGGGTTCACTGCAAAAGCTGGAAAGGACTAATACAGACATGTGATGATGAATTAGCTTGGTAAAGTAACAACATGTGAGGAGGATCATAAAACTATAGGGAATTGGCAAACCTTTAGGGATAAGAATTCATGCTACATAAGAGCAAAAACACGTTACAGGCATGAAGACATTAGCACAATTTTACATATGGGGTTAGCCATCGCCCCTTGGACCCCCCCCCCCCCCCCCCTACCCACCCACCCTCAGGTTCCCTCATGAATTCAACATGGACATTAGACGATTAATTATTCTCCACAACACAACAAAGCCAACTATAGATGACGATGACTATTGCATCCGTGATTTATGTCGCCATTGCCAGGTACGGGAATATCAGTATAGATTCAACTTGAACAAATGAACAGGTTTAGAGTTGAGGCTCCAGTGACAATCAAAGACGAGAATGTGAAGGAAGGAAATATTGCTGTGGATTATGCTTCCAATGATGTAAAGCAATATTGATTTTGTTATTTCTCAAAATTTATTCTAAGCATACGTCAACATAAGTTGCAAAACTTATTTCTAATTTTCTAAGAAGAAAGAATATGGCGCCAAATTTCTCTAATGTTGGGGGGGGGGGGTGAATTATTAGGTTTGTATCATTCGAGCAAGACGGAATTAAGTAGAATATATATTTAAGGATAATAGTAATATATTTTTTTATTATAGTCATGGTAAGTGTTTTTTAAATTGGTTTAGTATCTGTAAAGTTAGGAAAAGAACGATCTTGTTAGTTTTTTTAATTGATCTAGATAAAATCCCTTGCAATGATGATAGATTATTAGGATCGTTGTGTTTATTTAGATTGAAGCTCTAGAAACTAATTGCATAAATATCTCTTATTCAAAATCTTTCCTGCAACAACATGTTTAATGAGCAAGGGTTTTCAGTTAAGGCCTAACAGTTTAAGGGCGTTTTGATTATGCTTTGACACTTGTTATCAACAATCAAAGGAAATTGCATTCAAAGAATGATAAATTACTGAGAATAAACTGACCCTGTAAGTAATTTGCACTTCAGATGATCATGTGGTACTTATTTTCTCGCCTTTGTTAAGAAATCTGAACTAACGATTTTTCTCAGGATGCTGATGTTGATGCAGATTCTGTCATCTCAAATGCCGAAACTAAAACTTCTGAAGAAATGGAGAAATGGTTTTCTTTATCTGAAGCTTTAGAGGTGAAGAAAATGGAAGTGGAAATTGAGTCACATGTTTTAACAGGAGCACGTCGAGTGTTAGATGATTCCATTGAACACATAATTAAGGATGACAAAGAAGAAAGCGAACTTCTTCAGAAGAAAAAAAAGATGTTAGCTGATGAACTTCAGGAATTACTTGCTTTAGTGAAACAAAAGGAAGCAGAAATATCAGAGAACGATTCGAAAATCGAAAATGTTGAGAAACGGATTTCTGATGCGGTGTCTAGCTTCCAGGAGGCACAATCAAACATACATTTGAAGTCTGAAAATATTCAATCGGGCCTATCTCAGCTGGAATCAGAGAATGTTGCTTTGTGTAGAAAAAAGAAGGAAATTGATGATTTCTTCCTTCAGGAAGAAGCCAGAGGTTTAAAAATCAGGGAACTTGGACAAGCTTCTGCAGATGAAGCAGGCACATACCAAGAAATTATAAACTTGCATAAGAGTTTAATAAAATTCATCTCAAAATCACGAGAAGATAAAACAAGGTTAGCCAAGACTGAGGAGAAGTTATTTGATGATGTCCAAACGCTCAAACAAGATGTTTCTTCTGTAAGAGCTTCTCTTCAGGTTAGTCCTCATGTACTCATATACAGCATTTACACCAACTAAAATGCCATTACTTCAAAACTGTTTCGCAGCAGCAAAACGATTCTTATATTAAAATTATCTACATTGATGTTTGTTAGGATCTATCATCTACAAAATCAGGAACCCAACAATCAATTGAATCTTCAAAGCAGAGGCTTCTCTTCATAGAAAAACGGGTCCCAGAGTTAGAATCTGAAAAGAGGGTCGCTGCTACCGCAAGAAATTTCAAGGAAGCAGCACGGATAGCCAATGACGCAAAGGGGTTGTATGTTGAAAAGGAAACTCTGCAGCTTAAAATTGAGGAAGCCATGAGTAACCTAAAAAAGATAGAAGATGAGATTAACTACAATGTGGAAAAATTACAAGAAAAAGAAGAAAATATTTCATTAATGGAAAAAGAACTAGAAACTGCTAGATACCAAAGACTAATTCTTGTTGCTGGTGCTGCCACAGCTGAAAGATTAGCTGCTATAGAGTTAGGTGACCTTGAAGAAGCTGATATTTTGCTTAAAGAAGCTCAGGCTGCAGAAACTGAAGCTAAAAAGATTCAGCCAACTTCTAATGAGTTTGATAGTGTCTCAAAATCATTCATTTCCATGGAACTAATTTCCACTCTTGATAAGAATCAACTGGCTGAACTGGCAGCCTCGGCTCAAATTTCGGCACCATGATATCACCGACAATGATTACTCCAGTGCTTTTAGCCAGGGTATGCCTTTCTTTTACAAAATCACAAGAAGGAAAAAGGAAAAAAGAAAAGAAGTTTTAGGGTATTCACTTGTCTATTCTGAACCCCTTCTAGATCCACTAATACCATAGAAACTGCTGTTTTTGTCTGAACTTTTATTTTCCAAGAAACTTGGGATTAAAGTTCAAGAGAAAAGACTGTTGATTGAAAGGTAAATAAGACCATAAGAATGGATAACTTTCTACATTGCGGAAGATCTTTGATGTCAAAAGGGGTTACATATTCTCTCTCTTTTATTTCTCATATACCCAATTTTCTTTTGGAATTTTGATTTTGATTTCATTGAACCTGTCTTTGTTATCTGTACAATGTTGTATAACAATTGAGCTTGATGTCATTTTCTTTCTTTTCTCGTTTTTACAATGTTCTACCTTTCGAATGATTTAGTAATATGATATCTTTGAATTCATTATTAGCCTAATCTTGGACATGTTGGTTCACCCTCGGTGCAAGAAAACTGGTCAAACATGCAGGACGGACCAGAGTAGGATTGTAAAATAATCTATTAAATGACGAGTTTAAAAGGGTCAATGTGTTTGACTACAAAACATAAAGCGAGTTCAATTCGAGCCTATGTGAACAGAGCTTGAAGCCTTTCTCCTTCTGTATCTGTTAATATGCACATACTTATGGTCAGAGGGAGTATACTGTATAGATTTGGGCCTGGTGTTAATAGCATGAGAAAGTACAAGGAATATGTCGAATGTGCATTTGGTGTCCTTCGTGAACATCAGCCAGTTGTAAAGAAACTCAGTGAGACCTTATGAGTTTAAATAAAATTAGAAAATACACCTCCGTCGTATTACATAAGGATATGTATAAGCAACGCCGATGAGAATCCTCCCTTTAGGGATGACCAAAAAGGCTCAAACATGATAGGAACTAGCTACTCGAACATGGTTTGACAAGAAAATCCTCGAGTTGATCAGGAATGTTAGCTGGGAATCTGGGATGGACATACCTCTCGAGTCCCCGAACTAGACTTATAAACACACCAAGTTTCATGTATTAAATTTGGAACTTCTTAGCCTTCTTTCACTATAGTTTTATGTATAGTATGCTAGAAGCCTTGTGCCATTGCTTCATAACATTATCATTATAGAATGAATAATATGTATATTATATCTTTAACCGATAAGAATATATATCTTACGGATTATATACTTGATTGATCATATTGTAATGTGAAACGATTGAAGAAAATTGCATGTTGATAAATTCTAATTTTATCTTAAGATTATCATGTGTATATTTTAATAAAAATATTTTTGAGGAAATTCTTGATTTGCGTATTTTTCCTATACCAATCATGATGGATATGAGGAAGTAGTCCTATTTCCCAACGGGAATGTGGTTAAATAAAGGGAATAGGAGATGGGGAGTGCAATATGTCTATTCCACTATCATATCTGCCCCCTCTTTTATATAATAACTAGGTTTTAACTCCGTGTAAACACGGGCCAACATGTAAGATCTTCGATTATGATTTTATATTTCTATTTTTTTAGTAACATAATGCTAATTGAATGTTAACAAATATGTTTACAAAATTATTCTATTATTTAAATAAGCTTAAAATACCCAAAAATAGTTTATGTATTCAAACTTAAAAATAGCAATCACAACCCCCTTTTTAGATTAAAACACTTATATTAAAAAGTAATATGAATCGGACAAAGTAACTGAATAAGTAGTAGCTATTACAGTTACTGTCAAATTACTTGCCACCTAAAAGCGAAAATAATAGGATATATATACGACATACAGCTATACAAGCTCTCAAATAGAAGAAGTAGCCACCCTTTTTATGAAATTTGGTTGTGATGGTAGCGAAGATCAATGCAAGATCAATGCCTAACCCATGAGACAACCGATCTCTTGAAAAACTAGGAAAAAAAGTTAAGAGTCAAAGTGTTTATTAACAAAAAATAGACCTCGATTCCAGGCATAGACACATAACTGTGTATAGTGATTAACTAAATACCTTGATTTCACGTTTCACTTTCTAAAAGTCCGAGACATTGCCAAATAAACGGTTGATTTTAGTTGTGCTATTAACACGGTTAAATGGTTCAAAGCACACAACTTAGGTAAAAAGTTAACGGGTCAAATGGTCACACATGTTAAAAGTCACCCCAAGGCTAACATTAGTGTGTATTCAAACATGTTAAAAACTCCTTTTCCCATTAGTCTAACTCTATAGCCCCCAAAATTCAAACTCGAGTAACACAGATTGTACCAATTGCTTTTGCAGTAATCAAAATGCTTTTTAAAATCAATCTACCAATTCCTGTTCACGTAAAGCTGCATAAACAGTAAAACTAAGTGGTTTTTAGAACCAATTTGCAATACATGAACCAACAACTCTTTCATTTTAAACACAGGACCCATTAATGTATTTTGCACAGAAATGTCCAACACCTAATCCAACATGTAAATTACACTTGTAATTCATGAATTCTTTGATTCCAAGTGAACAGTAACCACAACAATCCCAAATATTGGACTTTAACTTAAACCACATGCTGATTCCATATCCACATAAATCAAGACATATCCACATATATCACATTAAAGTCACTTCCAAGCACCCATTTTTAATCACCAAATAATTTCCAACAACAGTAACTAGCCAATATCACACCTCATTTTCATATTCATGATAGCCCACGTGAACAGTAACTCAGAACAACAATCCATTTGATTGTTTATCCAATTTGCATAACTTGCAATCCCAATTTCTAATTGTAACTACACATTCATCATTCTAACAGTCCCAACAGCTTGGGAACAAGTAACATGCTAAAACGAATTTATTTTTAAATTTATAGAAATTTAACTGATGAATTTCTTCAGATAAAGTTTTATAAATAAACTATGATCATTTTCCTATATCCCTGGTGCTTGTAATTATTCACAGATTTCCTATTTCTTAGAAAGCTTCAAGTTAAGACCAATCATTTGCTCGTCATCAGTTTGGGTTCCATAAGCTTCGGTTTTATTTGTCACTTTTGAAGTAAAACAAACAGTTAATCAAATCTTGTACGAAATTTTATTAAAAATGCTAACCAGTTCTATAGTGTCTGTCCTTTTCCCGTTTGGTGTATCCATATCTTGGTCTATTTGGTCCACGCGAAGGTGAAGGCAAGAAAATTTGGATATCTTTGCTTTTGAGTTGGAGGTGTTTCTTTGCTTGTTTGAGTTTGAACCCTTTTCTTCTGATATGTAGAAAATGTAGCTAAAAAAATAAATATTTAAAAAAAAAAAAGCGCAGAGTTACAAGTTTGCTCTTATACAGTGTATAACATAATGCTAAGTCCATGAAATCAACCTCTAGCTGATTATGAAGATTAAAATGAGTAACAGATCAAAATCTAGTTAATACATTACGGTTCGAGATTAGAATGTGTAACATAACAAAATCTAATTAATACATTATGACAAGTAACTAAACTCACAGCAAAGAAGACATTCATTGTTGCCTATCTTTGACCTAAATCCTGTAATATGATATATAGAACCAAGAAAAACTTAGTAAACTTGAATTTCCGTTATAAAACTGATTATTGCAACAATGAGTTTTCAGTGTTTGGATAAACAGATTATCTAAAGGGTAAAATCACTTTGAACATCCAAATCCTAAATTATAGAGAGAATGCATTTACTTCCCAACGCTGTGTTCGAATATAGCAGCTGTGAAAAGCGATCCGTAACAGATACATCCAAATGAAGTAGTCACAGCATATCGCAACGATAGCATAAGCGGATTGTGAGGCATTGATGCCGCTTCTCGACCACCATGAATAAGCACAAGAAAGACCATACCAGATGCTATAACATGAACAGTATTACAAAGAACTGCACCTGTCCAAAACAAACTCACTGAAAAAACCTGCATGTAAAACTTAATTAAATAAGTTATAAAAAAAAGAAGCAGCCAAACTCGCTTCAGTTAAAGCCAATAAAAGAGTAGTAATCTATTAATGAGCAGAACTGGCCACCTCACCACAAGATGCCACCAGCGTCCACCATCACTAATGCTTGAAGCGACTACACCTGCTGCACCAAAAGACCATAGGGCAAGCCATAGACACATGATTACCATGAACGCACATGATATTCTCATAACATCTGGCAGCTTCCATACCATCTTTACGGCTCTTTGCAGAACCAAGATGGTGAATGGAAGTCTAAATGAAGAGGTCAACGTTTTTTCATCAACAAATTGATAGAAAATGTATTTCATCTATAAGTTTTGAGTCTTGGATATTACCTGTCTATGACTGATATGATACATAAAAATTGCAACCCAGAACCAATCGCAAAAGCAACACCCCAGAAAACCAGTTTGCCCCAAAAGCACAAAACACTAAGAACCGCAAGATAGGTTAGGTAGTCAGTATGTGGACAGAAATCTTCATAATTTGATTCGCACGTGAACCAAGCAACAACAACCAAGCCCACCCAAGAACGGTCCCAACACCAGCAGCAATAGCATACAGTGGCCAATAGTCCTCGGTTAAATCGGCTTGATTTTCAAGGGATTTGTTTGTGTATTGATCTATGTTAAGCCCATCTTTCTTCCTAAACCTATTAAGCCCGAGACACCAAGTGCAAAACCTACTAAATTCAAATGCAAAAGAAAGATTCCTAGCCGAACACATCATGCCAATGCCATGAATCTCCAAAAGCAGGTCCCATTGACATTGAATTGGTACTTTCAAACTCGGTGTTGGTAAAGAAGTTCTTACAGATTAAACATCAAGCTATACCCTTAAATAGTTTTGTCACATAATCTTAACTGTACAACTTGTTCTCTCGGCAATAGTTTGTGTCATTTACATTGCTTTTGGGGAAAACATTCAGACATCATTTGTGAGACGACCTCTAGCATCTTCCCACCCTCATATAAATGATTTCCATTTTATTGTACTCCCTAGCTTAGTTACATAAACTTTAGACAAGAACTGGCAACAGCATCTAAAAGTTGCCTGGATTTTTTTTCCCACTTCAAAGGAAAAGTAGAAATACCTCCTAAACCATCTTCTCTATCTTGGGCATTCAGCCGATCTTTAGAAGAAGCACGTTTGTATGTAGTGTGGATATGATACCTCTGGCGCCCTCTCATATTCAGATGCAACAGATAAATGTATTGCCGAACCTGCCAACCAGACAACTAGATTGGTTGTCGGTGCAAGGGCGTCCCCGGTGCTGTCGACTTAGTTGTCGTTGTCGATGGGTAAACCCTGTTTAATTTATGGTCATTATAACTTTTTCTTGTACCATAAATTAAACATGCTAACATTCTGATTCTGAAAGATCTTGATTTGATTTATGCAGTATATGTGTGTGTGTGTGTGTTTTTTTTTTTTTTTTTTTTTTTTTGTATTTTCATAAACAATGAACCAAATAAAGTTGGAAGCTTGTATCAAATGTATAGCATTAGTATATACCAATTTCAAAGTTGCATAAGCATATCCAATACATAATAAGAGAACAAACCAACTGTCTGCCCTAGCAAGACTTTTATAAGAACTGATAAGTTGATGAAATTGCAACAGCCTGGAATCATACGTACCTCTCATTCATTTGTTGGAAACACACCCGACGGGTAGACCGCCCATTATTTGACGTATCTATGAGGTCCGTGTATCCACCAAGAACACCTACGACATCTACAAATCACCAAGAATACAAACAGTAAATACAAACCATAATCCCAGCTGAATATAGAATATATATACATTAATACATATGAATACAATTTTGAAAATCCAAGAAAATAATTAAATACAAACCATTTAGATACAGTTTTCAAATCACGCAGCTATGATCTAAGACAAACCATTTTGAAAATCCATTAATATCATTTCGAAGCAGAAAGGTTCCCCGGGGTTCATAAACACATGCTGTTCCCACAAACGTATTATGCACACCTGTAGCTTCCACTAATCGGCATCGGGATTAACCTCATTCAAGAGATGGTATTTTGAAGCCATTGAGTTAGTTTGAATAATTGGAGGTGTGGTTACTTGGAATTTATAAAACTTCCACACGAAAATGAATTTAATGAAAGAACTGTTTATATTCCGAAGCAGTTCGTACCCATATCTTATATCTAATACTATTCGATTATAGGAGTGTGCCGTTTCCGTAGCTACTGATCGGACAATCAAGAACTAATTAACTATGAAAAACTATGATAGTAACATAGATTACGCAGACGAAGGAATACTAATCGATTATACACATTAACTCCGACAATTCTGACAGCAACATACCTTAGGTCACATTGACGAATAGTAGAACCCTAGCTTTGTAACGGTTGTTTATGAGACTTCTAAACCGACCGTCAGGCATACCGTTCCTTCGCCGGAGCCAAACGACGACAGTCGGTAGGCATACCATTCCTGCGTCGTTATTCTCCGATTTACGGCCCGAAATAAATTCAATGAAGCCCTTATTGAATGACCACCGGATCACGAATGGCTTTACACATTCTTGTAGAGCCCACAAAATATTAACAGCCCATTAAAGAGTGGTTTAAAAGCTCAGATTTACCCCACCTCAGATTTTACAAATCAACCATTTGACTCAATTGAACAACTGAAGGAACAATATAGGATTCAATAATTATTATTTTAGTATAGCATCCCATATAGGATTCAATAATTATTATTTTAGTATAGATATAGATAGATAGATAGATGTGATGATATAATATTTCAAGAAAATACTGAATTACAAAATTGTACAAGTATGAAATAATGGGATAGTTCAATGCATATCAACCTTCATAATGACCTTGTGGAACATGTTTGACGACAACCAAAACATGTGATTCGAATAGTAAGATTCTTTTATTAGTTTACATTTTTAATTTAATGTATTTGTTATTTTAATTTCTATCAATAATGTATTTTAATTTCATGTGATTTTTGATATTTTACCGGGTAATGAAATTTTAGTTCTTTATTTTTGTTAATAATATGTTGTTTTTATAGAAAGTGTTACATACAAACATAAGTTTATTACATACAATGTTATTATTTATAAAGCTTGTTGCATTATTTCATACACTTTGCCTTAGTAACATTTATAAAAAGTAAAGTTTGTTCAAAATTTTGGAACAAATAAAATAAGTAGATTACATTAAAAATGACTGACATATGTTTGTTTTTTATTAATTTCTAAATTAATTAAACAAATTAGTGTACATATAGAAACAATTTCCTTGTAAGCATATTCAAAAAAGATTCCATCTTTCATCCTATCTCAGATAAAAAAAAATTGTGCAAATATCAGAATATTCTTGGCATCTCATGCGATAACTAGAAGTGTTCGTTCGGTTGAAACCAAATAGATATTTACCAAAGCACAATTTAAGAGATAGCAACTAAATAGCTATTAGTGATTTGGTTCTAGTTTAGAACTGTTCATCTCAAAGCTGTACAACCAATAAAACAAAACAATTAATTCAAAGGCTATGTATCAAATTAGCTTTGAATATGACAAGAGTTTGATAAAACTTCTAAATGAAAGGGTACTAAAATATTGGGTGCTTAATGCTTAATAAAGTGTTTTAAATACAATCAAACAGTACCTAAAGATAAAACTGATCTTGTTCAAAGTTTTATAAAAAGAGGTTGTTCATAAACTGTAGAATCAAGAACAAAAACAAGATTAGCAGCTTTTTCACTCCAGTTTTGCTGGCGCAGAAGATACAATGGGATCTTTTACAATTAAAAGTACTAGTGAGAGGTAAAATGATAGGAAAAACAGCCAGAATCAACCAGTTGATATAATAAATAAATCAGTTGAATTGACACAAGAATTTCTATAACTGGCATAAGCAAATGAGCTTAAAGCTACATAAAAACTATAGATTCCAATTCCTCACCTTAATCATCTAATCTTTATGAATGCACAATGGAGACAAAGAAGATAAAAGATATTAAGAAAAAAACAAAAAACATTGAAAGAACAGCAGGCAAAATATGATGTCTAATGCATATTTGGAATGTTGTTTCTATTTAGATTCGAGATCCCTTATAGGACCTTTCTCCAGCCCATCCTTCAATAAATTTAACTCTTCTTCAGTCAAACTGTGCTTAGAATGGGGTGTGCTCTTGGTAGCCGCTTTTTCGACCTCCACTGCCCAACTATAGATCACCATGCCTGCCACTGCAACAAGCATTCCCGCAATGTTCTTGAAAGTCAACTCTGAGTCAAACAACAGCCACCCTAAGGTCAACACACATACGGTTTTCATGTGACCTAAAACTTGAAATGAAACAGCCGAAAACCGCCCAATGCACAGGTACTGGCTAATGTTGCAGAAAACCGCCAATGAGCATGAAATGAATATGAAAATCTGCAGTTGGTGAGACAGAATTAGATGTATGGGTCACAAAAACCATTTGAGCTGAAAGAAATGAACTAGTAGAGGTGACAATGTGTGGGTTGGGTAACAAGTCAAAAGGGTTGACCATAACATCTTGTTGTCCAAATTATTAACATCCTTTTTAAGCAATTAGTATCACAATTATGAGCGACTTCAACCCGCTTGACATGTTTCTTTCTTAGCTAATTTCTATTTACCCGCTTGAGATAAACATGACCTAAACCGGCCCAATTATAAGCAAAAGATTTGAATTGCCACTTCTAGTAGGAATTCATATAATGAGGAAAAGGAACAAGTTTCCTTACAATAGCACCAGAAGATATGGTTTTCATGTAACTTGAAATGAGGTTTCCACTTAGATAATAGTCAATAAAAGGACCGAATACAAGAAGCGAGAGAGCCTGAATAGGAGCCGTTTTACTCAACAATTCAAAAGCCCCAATTGAGTACTTCTTCTGCAAGGAGCCTATAGACTGCACCAAAGAAACAAAAATCATTATTAAAGAATAAAGATTATTATAACGATTGTGTATTAAAGATTTTCTCCAAATTTCATGGGATATTTAATATTACAAGTACTTTAGGATATTACACAAAAGATATTAGGATTGTTGTAACACACAATAATGCAAAAAAGGGTCATAATGATGTATTGTGAACTTGTAGACTTGTAGTTAACCTAAATTTATGAGAATAGAAAGGATCCTTTGGCAATTGAAACAAAGAACTAACAAAAATTTTATCGTATCACAAGTACCTCCATGAGTTTGTACATAAACTTTCATCAAGATAAATGAAGTTATTAGTTAACCTTCCAAATCTCCAATTAATAAACATTTCCTTCACGTAAAAAAAGTCCAAACTATAGATTTTTTCGTGTGAGAACTAACATCATCAATGACTCATTAATAGGGTTATTTTTGTCCTTTGTATATTTACCCAACTATGAATTGCGTCTTGATGGACCATCATATAAATATATAAATAGAGAAAAGTTCATGCGAGAACCGCTGTTAGTGCGAGAACCAAGCTGAGCCGTCCAATTCTCCCTCCTTTAATGTCATTGTCCACCCATGAATTCCTAACATGCACCCTGCCACACTCTATCCCCTCTACGCTCTCTATCCATGAACTTCCCATATCCAAGGAACGGTTGAGATTGGTTCTCGCGGTAACAACACAGACTAAATACATCAAATAGATTCAGCTATTAAAACTGTCCCAAGAATTGCTATCCTAGCAACTCCAAGACCCTCCATTTCTTGAGCACCAGTTTAAATTCAGGTATTCTTGTAACACCTATTGAGCTAATATATGTACCTTTTGGAAATCAGGTTGCAGGTATTTAGGTATATGCTCCCACTTGCAAGGGATCAATAGAGATGTGAGGTATCTTGTTTGTATACACATTATGAAGAGGTGTTTGGATGTGTTTACTGGTAATATGTCATGCTGAATAATCAGATTTTCGAGTGTTTGGCACTTATTATTTTAAATTTAATAGACAATATGATCAAAAAAACTTTTTTGTGAAAGGAGTAATGTATGTGAAATATGCATAGAAGTCCCTCAATTTAGGTCAAGATAATGGGTACTATATAGGCAGATAATATTTTACACTCAAATTTCAGCTCTGGTGTAGTTGGTATGAAACTGATTAAGTGACCCCTAAATCAGAAGCAAACTATGTATATCTCAACTTGAAGAGCTGGTTATGAAATAATTAATTCCAAAACACGAATCCAAAACACCTCTTACTATTGGAGCTATATATAATTAAGGTTCTCTTGGCCCACCTTTGCCTCTATTAGTTCCGCCTTCATTAAATTCAAGACTCTACATGCAAATTTAATTTGCAGGGACAACATATCTAACATGATAAAGTTACAGTCTCATGATGCAACTTGGTTTACTAGTTTATCTATTAGCTCGTACTGGTCTGCTTGCTACAGACCAGAACTAGCAATACATTATATAAATCAATGGTAGGAAGAAAAGTTGTTAAAAGAAAGAAGTTTAAGCACACATGTACTCACAATTTGTTGCAATGATGTTGCCAATACTGCTACGCATGCGCATATAAAACCTTTGGCATTAACTTTGACATCAGTCACTGTGCAAACACCTACGCCTATAACCACCACCACAACAGAAACTTTGACTTCCTTTGAATAACGCTTATTATGAAGAATCCACTCCATCACACAAACCACTGGAATCATGCTGAGTTTGGAAATCTATACAAAAGAAAAACATAAGTGCTACTCAAGGATGCAGCTTATATATCATGAAATCATATGAGCGTATAACTATTGATCAGCATAACACGTGAGATAAGATAAATTTATAACTCCGTACTTGGTAAAATCCAACTGAATTCAGCATAAGACTGAGGTTCATCCCTGTGATTGACATGTTTGCAACAATTGAAAACCAGAGAAGTTCCCACAAAGGAACATGCTTTGATGCAGTGTATCCAGTAGAATTCGACACGAACCCGACTAGTGCAGTTACAGCAAAGTGGAATCCAGTTAATGTTGTGGCTGGAAAATAGCAACATGGCACAAAAACCCATTTAGTAAGGACATCATATCTTGGCTTATAGCAAATGCTTCAAAAATAGTAGTCAGTGTATTCTGATATACACTGGTAATCAACAATTTACCAAAGAGATGGAGAAAAGAGACTTTGCTAGTGTTTGTAAGCTCAAATGCCTATAAATGTGAGTACAATCACTTATCATCATACACACATCCTTGGATATTCTTTCTAATAATCAAGAAAACAACTACCACTGTCAAGATCTAGGAAGTTAATACCTACTTTCATAATAGTAGTTTTTATTGATCTATACAATGAGGTTAACTTTAAACAATCCTTGCAGAATTGGTACAATGTAGACATTGTAAACACCATCCATTGTTACCTAAACCTAAAACAGGACAGTAATCACTACAAGTAAATCATACGAACGGTCAAACAGTTAAAGTTGAGCTGCATCTAGAATCATAGAGTAAAAGTAGATCAATCAAATTATACAGGAACCACAAGTTCAAATCCGTTAAACCATCAAATGCATCCGTTCCAATATCAGAAAACAACAACACGTTTCCGATCTGCAGAAATCGGCAATTCAACTGTCTTAGAGAGAATTGCAAATGAGATCTGGGTTACAAGTGACTAACCGAAGGTGAAGGAGTAGCCATTGGCGGACATGAGTTGCTTGTTGGCCATAATGATTCCAACAGAGCTTATAACATTCATAGCCCAGGCACCGACATCGGATACCGGCGAAGCTTTCTTCTCGCTCTCCATTATCCCTCTTGTGAATCAGTCGATCTGAAAGAGAAATTAGTCTGAAGCAAGAGAGCAGGGTTGGAGAGCACAGCAGAAAACAGCCACCGACGGCAATTTCAAGAAGTCCCCAATTGAGGGGGTTGGGTTGACGAGTGAAGTTGAATAAGACGACGACGATTGACAGCAAGAAGAAATCAAGATTCGCAAAGAATATGTAACGATGAGCGGTGATCTAGATGGAGACAAGATCCATTTGGGGGAAAAAAATCAAAATAAAAGCTTCAAATAAATTAAGCAGCAGCTGCAGTCAAGTCGTCATGGTGTTTCTATTCTTGTCACTTTTACTAAATAAGACTGCTACTTTACCAACCTTTTCCTTTTCTTTTTTTTTCTTTTCTATTAGGTAAATAACCAACATTTAAGATGTAGTTAATGGTTAGGTTTGGTTTGATTTGATTTTGTTTAAAAACTAAATTAACTCAAAAGTATTTGTGGTTTGGGCCCATAACCAAACTTAATACAAAAGTTTCGTATCGTATCGGTTAAAATAATGTTTTATCAGTTGAATCAAATAATCGATACTAGAAAAATTATTTTAATTTTTTAGATTATCAGATAATAATAAAATTGTACTTGCAAAGATTGGTGCAATCAAGCAGGAGTTGAATTTGATGGTTATGTGATTATGGGAGCTATGAAGAAAAAAGTGACATAGCATACAATAATGTTACTAATGGGTGCTCATCGTGTGTCTTTTTTTCATTGATTTTATTAAAGATTAATTTATTTATCGTTTTATAAAACATAAAAATACTTGACACGGATACATTATTATAACTTTCGCGTCTAATTGTGTCGTAGAGAAACATGTAATCGTTTCTCCTCCTTATATTAATCTTCTATCTTCTAATATATATATATATATATATATATATATATATATATATATATATATATATATATATATATATATATATAAGACTAATTAGAAAAGAATTATTAGATGATCTGAACCTTTAATTTTATAAAATTTTTAATCTTAGCCGTTCATTCATTTAATTTTAAAATTTTGATTTTGACTTTTTAGAGTCAAACTAATAAGTCTAA
Organism: Pulicaria dysenterica; assembly: GCA_947179395.2. NCBI lineage: Eukaryota > Viridiplantae > Streptophyta > Magnoliopsida > Asterales > Asteraceae > Pulicaria > Pulicaria dysenterica. The sequence goes on along the minus strand of OX359288.1, from coordinate 105,884,384 downwards.
CCAATTTAAATTAAGATAAAGATATCCCTTAATCAAATCAATGATAATAAAATATATTAAACAAATGACAATCCAAGAAAAGATACATAAATGAAAATCACGTCCACATAATTGATAAAAATAATATGTAGTAGAGAAAATTTCATTCATGGTCTCTTTGGTTTGCCACTTATTACATGCACGGTCCTTTATCTTCGTTTATTACACTGGGAGTCCCCATGGTATGCACTTTGTTACACTGGTACTCCCTGGTCACCTCATGTGGACTTGAAAAGACCAAAATACCCTTTTCTCTTTAATTTATTTAATTTTTATTCTTTAATTACTAATTAATATTATTATAACACTAAAATAAATAACAAAAAACTCTTCCCCTGACACTTCAATCGGAAACCCAAAGTGCACCCCCCACGCCGTCGTCTGCAACATCTCCAACCACCGCTTGAACTAGTTATAAAAGCCCTAGATATGATGGTGGTTCTACTCGCCGGCCACGGCCTGAAAATTGAATCGGAAAACCCAAGCCACCATCCACACCCTCTCCCCTGAAAATTGAATCAGAAACCACTACCTTCTTCCCCTGAAAATTGATGAAGTGGTCTGTTTGTAGAGAGAGAGCGAGAGAGAGATAAAAGTGTAAAAAACCCTAGTTCGACTGTGGTGATGGTGATTCGGTGGTGGTGAGTCGTGGGTTCGGAGAAAGGGGTCGCAAATGGCGGTGGAGAAGAAGGAAGGGAGAGAAGATGGTTGTGGTCTTCAGCGGAGGTACAGCGGCGGTGGTTGTTGTGGGTTTTCCGGCAAATCGAAGTTGATGGATCCAAGGGAGAGAAGATGGTTGTGGGTTGCGGCGGTGGTTGCGGAGGTACAGCCATACAGTTAATGAAGAAGATGATGTTGGAGACGATTACCCGCCGCCGGTCGGCCACTTAGCAAAACTCTAACCAACAAAACCCCACTATAAATACCAGATGATGTTAGAGACGATTACCCGCCGCCGGTGAATTAGGGTTTACCATCGGAGGGATTTTGAAGAGAGAGGGGAGATGGTGGGTGACGATGGTGCTGTTCTCTGGCAAAGAAAGAAGGGGATAGAAGATAGCGGTGGTGGAGAAGAAAGAAGGGGAAGGCGATCTGGCGGTGGCGGTGGCGGTGACGAGCTGGCAGTGGCGGTCTGGCGTTGGCTGGTGGTTAGTCGGAGAATGGAATGAACGAGATGAAGGGGGGTGGGGTTTTTATCTTGGGGGAAATAAACTAATTATATTAATAATAAAATATTGTACATTAATGCTAAAACAATATTAATGATTAAAAAAATAGAAAAAAAAGAAACATAAGGACACTATGGTAATTTCATATGAAAGAAGGAGGGTATTTTAGTCTTTTTAGTTGGATCAGGGACTACCAGTGTAACAAAGTGCATACCATGGGAACTCCCAATGTAATAAACGAATATAAGGGACCGTGCATGTAATAAGTGGCAAACCACAGGGACCATGAGTGAAATTTTCTCTAAATAATATATATCAAAGAAACAATTATCGAATTATTTATTATCATTATCCATCATTTTTATTAATTTTTAATATTATATAATTAATAAAGATAATATGAACAAACTAAATGATTTAATAATTATATATTAATTAAACAAACTCATGTCGACGCTTCTACCATTGGGTTTAGTATTGACGTCATCTGTCGTCATATTTTTAAATATTATTTTTTATGTTTTATAACTATTTAAATTTTTTTATTAATTTTTAACATTTTTTATTTTTTAAATCAATCAGTGTATTACACGGGTATTTAATCTAGTTAGTATTATTTATAATAATTATGGTTTTAAAAGCTAGTCTTAGCTCCGTCATGGTTTGAGGCTTGACCATGATGTCACGACATGGTCTAAGGTTTGGACATAATGTTTGTCGTACGCAAAGGTCCTGCTTGATATGTCTTTACTTGTTATAAGCCGTGTTTTTAGGTGTATTGGAGGTACTGAGTCATATGAGTAGAGTATATATAGTTATTTAGTTATAAGGATAGTTGGATATCAAAAACAAAGAAAAATATTGACAAACTACATTATAAACCTATAATCATGTATTTTTAATATTTGTTTGTATAATTTTATATACATAATTAGATTTTATATATAAAATTGCCGCCTTAAGTCGTGTCTTGTGAAACGTTGTAACCTTGTCATGGCTTCCAAGGCTTGAGACTTGACCTTTCAGCCACGCCACGCCTCACGTTATTTAAAACGTTGATAATAATTATATGTATATATGTGATTGTCAACAAAACTAACTAATTAATTATTAATTATCAAAACTAAACAAGAAAACCAAATCCTCAATTAAGCTCATATATCAATTGAATTGTGGTATCCTTTGTTCTTATAAAGATTGCTAATTAATTAACGTGATTTTCATGGGTATTATTGTATGATGATGACTATAATGATAGAAATCTCGATGATGATTTATTTCAGTGTTTGAAATCTTTGGTAGCTCTACACTTACTTTTCTACTTCATTTCTACCCAAATTCTATTAATAAAAATAAAACTCTTTAGTTGTAACAACTAAAGTAAATAAATTTTATAAATTATAGAGTTTATAGGAATTATTAATCTTATTTGGTCAATATGGTTTATATGTTTATTATTATATGTTTAGGGACCGCTTTTATTATAACTTAAAACTTATTGCCTGAAAATAAGGTATGTAGTTAAATTAAAAGGAAAAGAAAGTAGGACTTGTTTTGTCATTCTCTCAAACCCACATAAGTATAAGAGGGTTCAAGATTTTAAGAAAAGTCAAAGCTGAAGAGGTGTATGTGTGTAGTGTCTGGAAGAAATGAGAGAGTGAGAAAACAAGGAAAATCAGAAATTGAGGTTCTTGAAGTCATTTGGATTGCATTCATTCTAAGCCTTTAAGCTATGTTCTATGACCTCCTTAGTGTTTAATTTTGGATTTCTCTATAGCAAGTGTTCTTGAATCAACCAAGTTGATGTTGGTAAGGTTTTGGGAAATTTATAATCTGATTCTAAATAATTTGTTGAAGTTTGAATCTTGTCTTAATGTTTGCACGTCGCTAAATTGTTATGGATTGTGTCAAATGAGTCATATTGGTAGAATGTGCAAATGATCATAAGGATGATCAATTGTGATATTATTTCATGTATTGAAGATTGTTTTTGGTGATGAAATTCACTGAATTTAAGTTATGGGTCAAAATTGGTAAGATATGGTGTGGGTATGAGTTTACTTAGAATAGTCTTGTTGCCCAAACGTCGGCACATATCATGTAATATGCAATACAAGCCGTGTAAGTATACGGATTGTATTGTACGGGATACAGCCATGTAGCAAGAGCTTAGCCGTGTAATTATAAGGGAACACGGGCCGTATCGGCAAACATGGGCCTTGTAAAGTTATGGCATAACATGGGCTCCTAAGCTCTGTTTGAAGGCATATTCAATGTAGGACATAAATTTGTATTTTAATATGTTGTGTATTATTACTTGTAGGTAATACTTATGGAAATACTTTGTGATTAATTAGTTATGGTGAGTGTTGATATTGGCTATGTGGATATGTGTTAATTGTGTATTTGTATGTGAGTTATTAGTCTTTTATGTTATTAGCCTATGTGACACTGTCGAGCTTTGTTAGGATATATATGGTTAACTATTTTCATAACAGTTTCTTATACTTCAACTCTAAAAAGAATTAAATGTGATCTTTTTAAAACACTACCACTAAATTTGTTAAGAGAGTCATATCTCCGTCATTCTTTTTTTATTTATTTATTCATTTATAAGAAATGTGATACTTTAGGTAACAACCCCACAACTCATGGTAGAATGTATGATTCATGAACCTTGCTTGACCCACAATCAATTTGCATTTAATGCCAATCTTGGCCACTATGACGTTACATGTGAATGAAAGCAACGATTGCAACACTTACCAATCAACTTACCACTGTCAAACCTTTAAGCTCTTATATCTTTTTGTGTAATATTAACGTTACACCATTTTTTTATATCTTTATTCTTATATTAGCGTAACACCATTCCCATCTTTCTTCTCATTATATTTTTAAATTAAATATAAGAGAAAAGAAGAGAGAAAAAGAGAAAAAAAAGAGAAAGAGGAACATGCCGGACACAAATTCATATGAGAAAGGAACCTACCCGTTGGAGGGGCACATTGGGCAAAGTTGTGTTCCCATACAACCCTTGAGGCAATGAGTTTGAGTTAGTGTATATATACGAATACAATTACGTATATCAGACACATTATTTTCTTTTTTTGAAAAGCAATCAAATAACATTATTCTCAACCTGTAAAATCAAACGGAAAGACAAGAAAGACCACTTACATGATTTCTAACTTTTTAGCAAAGTGTATTTTCAATGAGATCGTGATAAAAAGGATTCAATTTGACAATTAAATAGAGTAAGAAACATAAATGGTTAACGTTTGATCTATTTGGGTTGTTGTTTGGTCATAGAGATTCTTGAACATAAGCAAGCATTCAACTCAACAACATGATAAATATAACATTCGAATAATGATGGTTAAAATGAAAATAAAAAAAGTTAAACAAAAACCGCAACCTGATGAACAACCTAACGATTATATGCAATTAGTTACTCGAGGATAATTGTTATATTATTTGAAGTGCAGCGCGTGGCTTTTTTCTGGATAAAAGCAAGGATCGGAAACAATGCAAGGATCGGAAACAATGTAAGGCTGTCGTGGGATGTGTGGTTAGTTTTCCCATCGCTCGTCAAATATTAAAGTCAGTAGTGTTAGAATTAATTGTTAGTTTGAAAAAAGTAATCACCTAGATAGCATTTATATTACTAACAGTTGGGTATCATTATTGTAAGGGTTGTAAGCTTTGTAAGTTTGGATGCTAAGCCTGCATATCAACAGCTTAGCAAGTATATATATAGAAGAAATTGCCTTTCAAAAAAAAAAAAAAAAAAAAAACTGACTGTACTTTGATATAACTTGGTATTATTGACTAATAATGGAACTTTATAATCATATTGTCTCCACTCCCACTATCTCACTGGAGTTATGTGAAAGAATGTAAACAAACATGGATCCTTCATATCTTGTTTGGTTTCATCTCTTCACTAAATGAAACAAGCAAAAAATTCAAACCAATGACAATAACATACAATAAATAAAACATGCTCTGTGAAGCAATCCTCATGAAACAAGGAATTCTAATCTACTTGCCATTAAGCACATTCTTCTAATACAATAATACATTATGTGCTAGCTTAAGGTTGACCAAATTGAAAACCATTTCAAGTTATTATATGTTCACTCAAATACAAACAAATTCAGCTTCATTAACATAATGATACATACAAACACATACATACCATTCACTCCAATCATGCAACTTCACTGAAGTCTATGCGCTCCAGGGGGTGCTGTTGGCATCGGCACCTGAGAATTTTCTACACCAGCGGGAGTGTCCACATATGGGCTCTATACATGTATGTAATTTTGGTTATTATGCATAACTTTGAAAACAAAAAACAAAAAGGTTTCAACAATGATTAGAAAAGAAGGCTGTACCCGAGAAGCCATGGCGGTTTGAGAACTTTGTCCAGGTTCTGCAGCTCTAGAAGCATTATCTGTATCAACACCATTTATATTATGCATACCGGGGTGCAGTATTGGTTCATTTTCATGCCCATTAGCTGACTTCGCCTTCTGAAACCAAGTAATAGTTTACGCATCAGGCATTAAGTTAAAAAAAATGTTGAGATATACTAACAAATCAAAGGTGGCAATTTCGACCCACTTCATTGATATGGGTTAGATTATATCTGTAAGACTACAATTACTCAAATAGATAATATATTTTAAAAAAATTATCTACAAATGAAACGAATCAAACCAGCCGGGCTGGTTAAAGGGATTGAAAGTCATCAAAATATTTTCAAACTCTTCACATAATCTATTCAAAGTTTCAAACAATCTAGAAATTACTTTAATCGTACAGTTTTATACCCCTACCTAATTCACTAATAAATTATATAAGGGGAAAAAACAGATAAAGTTGTTGGCAAGTCAACCCAGTCTGACTTTTTTAGAACCCCATAAAACAATAAAACATTACCCATTTTGACCCGTTACCCAAATCCACCGGACCCATTCAACTTGCAACCTCGACCCACAACGAATTAACAAGGGAACACCTGGAAAATCCGACCAAGAGTCCTCAATCCCTTAGCTCTTGCACGTAGCTCCTCCTTTTTCACAGTATTGTCTTGCAAAACCTGAAAGTATCATCAACATATTACCATATAAGCTAAAATAAAGAACACAGAGAGAGAGAGGGAAAAACAAAGAGGGTTTTCAGATATACAACCATTTGACAGACACGAGATAGCGTGGCTTCAATATCAGCCACATTGAGCTTCCAAAGAGAATCAATCATCAACTTCTTATGTGACTGCATGTATTCTTCAAGTTCCTCCTCTGTGTACTTCCCCTCTGCACTTAGATGTTTTTTCATGTCCTCTTGTAGCTGGATTAAAGCAAGTGCACCTAAACTCGGACAGCGAACAACCCACCATTTTTAGACAAAATAATATAAAGAATTGCAGATATAGTTCTAAAAGATGGGCAATGGAGACCTGTTGCTGCTGTAACTTGGGACTTGATGAAGTGCCCTTTGTTCCTAAACCACTCAGCAATAAACGGCACACCTAAATACATAGCCTTCTTACCAAGCTCCTTGGCAGCCTGCCTTGCATAAATATACCCAATTGTGTTCAACATGTCCACACCATAAGCTGCAACGAATTTAAGGTGGCACGCATATTCAACTCTTAGATATATAATTATTTATGTTATAAAGCATCAAAATCTTTTTCCTATATAAAACTCATTATAATATAAAGATACATTGTCTAAAGAACTTTATCAGGTTTTACAAAATACTAGTTAAAAGAAAATACACGTATATCACCTGCATTGGAGAGCTTTGTTACTTCCTCTTCAGCATGACGAACAAAATCTTCTTTGTTGTGCACATATTCATGAAGACGACGTATAAGTAATTCAATTAACTTCTCTTCTCTTTCTTTTTGCACAATCTGTAATGAGAGCACTCTAACTGAGTCAAACATACATAGCCACTTAAAAAATCTAAACTTAAATAAAGTTATAGCTTGTGTACTGCCAGATAGATAATAAGAAGTAACCTTAACTGGGGTATGTGTTACACCATAGGTTCAAAAGCATAGATTATTATTAACGATGCACATACATACATACATGTATAGACACATATGAGAACTAAAACCGGCCTCTGATAACATACCCTCATCTTTTCTTGCAACTTTTTAGCATCAAACTGCTCTCCTTCTGTGAAAATGTCCAAAGAAGCCATTGATGCCATGGCAAGCTGGCCAATGTAGTCCTCAAATAGCTCACTCCCAAAAAGCATAGCAAAGATGGCAGCAGGATCAATGATTGCATCACTATAATGAATAAAGAGATGATAAAGTTCCAAGTTCACAGAAATCAATTAAATATTATCGAGAAAAAAACACATTCAAGTTTGTGCATATGGCAATGGAACGGGTATGGACAGGTACTGGGGATCCTAGTCACATACGGTCCTGTCCCGGGTACCCGGTAACTATATAAAACCATTGGATTTGTGGGTATACACCGATGTCAGTTATCCTCTTTATGATCTTAGTCGAGTAAAATTTACCAAAAATGATTTTCATTTCTTAAAACTTAAATCTCAATCACGTCAAAATAATGAGTTAATTTTTTTAATAATCTAATCTCTAACAACATTAAAAAGTTCAAAATTTAGTACTTGTTACATTTATACAATTTCCACATATAAGTTCAAAATATTTGAATTTTAAGATAAACTAATTCAAAGTGTTACATAACTAGTAAAAACAATATTATTTATCTTCATTAGTCTATTCTCTCACATTAGTAGTTTCACAGGTTGAAAGTTTCTCTATGTGAATCAGTGAATGTCTTACAACTGTAAAAATAAAAAAACCAAAACTAAAAATTAAAAGATATATATAATTGAACTTAAAGTTTCTAATGTCATATATATTTACCTCATCACTAACATCGCACATATAGCAAACTTATAATAAATTTACATAGTCTTAGAACAAAAATTTTAATCTTAATATATAAGTAATAAATTTTATAGATATTATAAAAGTATAAATGGGATCGGATAATTGGGTGGGAATTGACTAAAACCATAACCGTCCCAGACCAACAACATTTTTATTTAGAAAAATCCCATATCGGGTCCCAAAACCCATCCCACATGTTTCGGGTTCGGGTTTTCCATTGGGCTCGGGTATTTTTGCCATCATGTATAATATCAACCATCAAGATACCATAATCTTTACAAAATATAACTTGACTATCTACGGTTAAAGACCACAAAACTGACGTTGAGATTCCTGACTTCCCGTAAGCATCATAAGCCTGTCTTTGATCAGGATTACTCAATACTTGGTAAGCTTCTCCTAAAACCTGTGATAGAGCATTTAATCGTTAACTAGAACAAAATATTGAAGAATATATTTAAGGGAAAAAGCAAGGCAGATACACATTTTATAAGCTTTAGATGGAAATGTTGCCTGAAAATCTTGTGCTGCAAGGGGATTATTTGGATTTTTATCTGGGTGGACCTGTCGTGCCTGCAATCCTCCAAGCAGAACAAGTTAAAATGATACAAATTAGATTACACTCACAAAGTATACTTATTAGTTTTTTTTTTCAACAAGCTTAAGAGAATGAAAGCATAGACAGTTATCATAATTCACTTAGCTGCTGTTTATTTGAGACTTGATTGGCATAATTGGCTAAATAACAAAAGGCCTCTTCTCCCCGTTCTCAGCTGGTCATTTTTCCAGGCCAGATTAACCCCACCCCTCTTTTGGGCTCTCCCATTCTTAAGGTGTTTAAAAACATATTTTTTTTCTAATTTTTATCACTTTATCTCTTAGTATTATTTGTTGTTTATATTAATTTTTGTTTTTTATATAAACTCGTCCACTAAGGTTTTCAATTTTGGACTGATTTCATAGCATATTCCCTTAATCTTTTCCAAAACCACTAAATTAATTATGTGTCCATAAATTGTTTCTCATTGATGAGGGCAATCAATTTGTATAACAACTTCTGTTTTCTTTTACATAAATTGAAAAATAATTTAATTTTTTGAATGAAACTTTGCATAGGGAGAAGAAAAAAGAGCTAGGAAGAACTTTTGTATTATATCATAGAACTTTCAATAAATTTCAATTTTGTATATGTTATGAACAAGCTGAACCACCTTGAATTGATAAAAATCTGATCTTGGTGTATAGCAATACAGGTGAAATCTCCTAGGGTATTACATCTTTTAAAGACTCTTTGAAAAGTGATTTAAGGTCAATGTATCATGGATAAGCAATTAAGCATGTAAAACTTATTTGGTTTGATCTTTAAGATCTGCTTTAAGGCCGTTTATCATGGTCAGAATTGTTTCTGATTATCTTTATTACAGTTATGAACCTGATGAACATTGTATCTGGGTGTTCAAATATATTGGAGTTGCTTCAGTATTCGAGGAGATCAAAATGTGGTTACAGTCAAGAATTGCACTTTACTAATTGTATATGAATTAGAACAATTGTTATGCTTCTTTAGTCATTAATATTGTACAAACTATTTGTTTATGTACACATTTATATGTTTGAGTCATGGCCAGATGCGGTATGGATGTTACAGTTTGTTCATTCAGCATTAAAGAACAAACAGTAACTATTCAGCTTAGGTGTAACATATTCATATCCTGCCAACCAGCCAGATCATTCAGCATAAACATTAAACAGCAATTATTCATTCTCAGCTTACTACATACAGCCCTCCACATCCATACAGCCATCTATATCCATTCAGAACTACACAGAACCTAAAGTAAACAAACCTTTATTTGTACATATCTAAATGCTAAGATATATATACGGCATATTAGCCTGCCCAATTCTGTGTAACAGGCTATGCTTAAGTATATCCAATCATGTTTGATGCGCATGGAGTGTTTTTCATCAAACATAGATCAAAATTGGACCTTGGATTACCTTTAGGTTCATGCGCTAAATATCTTTACATAAAGGTTTTCATGGAAAGAGCTTGCTAATAGAATAATGTCCGTGTCTCAAATGTTCTCTTACAAACAAAATGAGCTACATTCTAGACTTCTGGTAGTTATCATGATCCTTAATCAAAATTGAAGGTTACTGAATGTTAGGTGAGCGAAAATTTCCTATCTTAGCATAGTTCTTTAGACAGAGACTGCAGAAAATCATATTGAAATCAATATACCTTAGTATCAATTTCCCTAGTTTAATGATATTTCATTCAATTAAAGCAAAGTTACTCAAGAGACATAGTCTATGTAAACTCTTCTAATGTGGGTAGGTTCTATACTTCTATGGTAGTGAAAAATATCAAAATCCCTAACGCTATGTCATTTCTTTTTAAACATCTTACACCTTTGCTTATAGATCAGCTAGAAACAAGAGAAAACAGTTACATATATTAAACAAGATCAGGGAAATATTTTAGTAATCAAAATATGTATGACCTTGATGTAGTAAGCTTTCTTAATCTCAGATTCTGTTGCCGTGGGTTTAACCCCGAGGACATCGTAGTACTCCGTCTCCTTCACCATGGATCATATATCTCAAACTCCGCGTTTTAATTTTGCCCCGATCGATCTAGGGTTCTTGCGAATCACAGAATTTGAACGCAAATCACAAAGCTTGATTCTTGGAAAAGACACCTGAGTTGGTGTCACAAATAGGGATCGAAAGGAATTGAACAAGGCAACAATGACTGGTCAAGAAAGTGATAAAAATAGCAACTAGACCGACTAGGAATAGGCGTTGAAAATCATTCACAAATACAAATCCTTACGAAAAATCAAATCAAGAATACGAATACGAATTACGAATGAAAGGTCGGGTGGGTGGTGAGATACGATTAAACGAACGCGGCTGTTGGCGTTGACCGTCGACAGTCCAGCCCTACGAGAAGGTTATTATTCTTCAGCAGATGGATCGATACAGACCAACCATGGTTAATCCTCGTTGTTACAAGCCGGTAACAATTTACTATAAATATTTGTATTATTACAATTAGAGTTAATTATATATTTGGTCTCTGAACTATGTCACTTATTTCATTCTTGGTCCCTAAACTTCATTTATTACACTCGAAATCCCTGAACTAAGCACTTTGTCACACTAATAGTCCCTTGTACAAGTAAAAAGACTAAAATACCCTTACTTTATAAATTAAAAGTCCAATTTACCCTTAATATCTATTTTTAATATTTTTTTTAATTATAAATAATTTAAAAATAAAATTAAACCAAATAATAACTAGTTATATGTAGATATTATATATATACACACACACACGTAACCCTTTCTCCTCTCTCAGAAGCCACCACCTCCGGCCACCACCGTCGTCGCTTGCAACCACCACCAAAAGTCGTCAACACCGCACAGTCTACCACCATCGCTCGCCTATGTTCCCTTCTTTGTCTCTCTCTTTCTCCCTTCAAGTTAGGTTTTTATGAGATTTGAAATCAGGGTTTTTTCAAGCGACCAACTCCCCTTCTTCACCACTTGCCGGAACTCTACCACCGCCTTATCGTACCTTCACCACGACGCCATGGTGAGATCTTGTTCTTCAACCATCGTGCTGACGTCTGGTTTTCAGATCTTGTTCTTCAACCATCACAGCCATTGTTTTCATTCTTTTCAGATCTGCTTTTGCATATCTTGTTTGTGATTTTGGGTTCGTGAAAAAGGAAACCATCGCTGGTGAAGAAATTAGGATTCGTGAAGAAGAAAACCATCGTTTTCATTCTTTTCAAATCTTGTTCGTGATCTGGTTCTGCAGATCTCGTTTTTCGAATTAGGGTTTTCTCATGTGTTGTTCATGCGATTTATACTTCAAATTAGGGTTTTTCATGTTGTTCAAAATTTTTTTAGGGTTTTTCACGTGTTCTTCATGAACAAACCGGTGGTTGTGGTGGTGACAGACGGTGGTGTGGTGGTATGGTGGTGGCAGACGTTGGTGATGATAGTGGTGGGTTGAAGAAGGTGGTTGGTGATGGTGATAAAACAATTGTTATTAATGATTTTTGTGTATAATTAATATTTGTTATATTATTTAATTATAATTGAATTCTATTTAAATAAATAAAAAAGTTAAATATAAGAATAAATTGAATTGAGAGGGGTAGTATAGTCTTTTTAGGTGATCAGGAAGTATAAGTGAAACAAAAGTCATACATTAGGGACTCTCAACATAATAAATGAAGTTTAGGGACTAAGAGTGAAATAAGTGAAATTATGTAATTAACTCTTACAATTAACAATCATACTAGAATTCAAGATATAAACTATCGTACAAATAAAGAACTATTGTACATATGTCTAGAATTCAACATCATACTATTGTACAATGTTGGTGACATGTATACAAATTATTTTTATATAAATTTACATTTCAAGAATATTACGAATTAAACATATATCTTTATAATCTATATAGAGTATCTTATAAGACATTTAACATTTTTTCTCTTAAAAAATTTAAGACTACTAAATTTTAAGTAGTACATATTTTTATGCAAATAATACAAACTCCTAAAGTAATAACTCAATCAGTTATCTTCTTAATTAACTCAACTAATTTATGGTAATTACTTTTAACAACTCGTTAATCAGACATGACACCAACAATTTATTAATCTAATTTTAATTAAATCACTAACATTAACACAATTTCCAAAACAAGAATATTTTTCTATATAATTGTTAAAGAATTACATATTCTTTTTCATATATTATTTTTTTTCAAAATTTATTTTAAAAATTAATAAAAGTTTATTGGAAAAGGAAAAATAAAGTTGAAAGAAAACATATATGATTCTTGCAATCGACATATTATCGAACACAAAATATTCATCGTCACATTATGCGGGTAAAATGCTAGTGTATAGTAAATAATATTTATTATGCACAAACATCCCACCTTTATTATATATAATAACAAATGTGAGTAGAATATTTGTCTTTTTCTGTAAATTTTAATATATATTTCGAATCCAAAGAAATGATCATAGGAATCTTTATATCAAGTGGTAAGGGGGTGTTTGGTTCGCGGATTTGGGGGGATTTGGGAGGAATGGGAATTCAAATCCCATGAAATGTGATGTTTGGTATGCAAAAAGGAGGTGGGATTTCAATTCCCAGGATTCTTTGAAATCCCATGGTTGAGGGATTTCAGAATCCTCCCACCCCCCCTAGTATTTTGAAATCCACAGGTGAAGCATTTGCTCCGGCGACACCCCGGCGAATAATCCGGCGAACCCAAGTCGACAGAAACCGCCGCCTTCGTCAACCCTTCAACGCCGCCGTCATCCCTTCGCCGCCTCCGTCAACACACAAAGAAACCCACGAGACCCAGATACCTCCGTCGTTCCAGAAACCCTAGGGTTTGCGTCGACCTCCGACGGCAGAAACCTTTGTCTTCGCAAACCCTAACCCGTTCGTCGTTCGTCAACCCAGATCTGGTGCGTCGCCGTCTTTGTCTTCACGAAACCTAATCAATCTTCGTCTTCGTCTTCGCGAACCCTAATCGACGGCAGAAACCCTAATCGACCTTCGTCTTCGTCTTCGCAAACCCTAGCCTTCGTCGACCCAGATCTGGTGCGTTACCGTCTTCTGGTCGTCTTCGCAAACCCTAGCCTTCGTCTTCGCCTTCGTCGTTTGTCGCCGTTCTGGTCGCCGTCGCGGTTCGTCGCCGTCTAAACCCTAAATCCTAATCGCCGACGACAGAGGTATGTGGGAGGTTGGTGGTGTTGTTGATGGGTTTTGTGGTGAACCAAACACAGGTATGGGAATCTAAATCCCACCAAATGAATTCCCCTCAAATGCAATTCCCATCCTCAAATGCAATTCCCCTCAAAATCAAAGAATGAACCAAACGCCCCCTAAGGATGTTTGTTTTTTAACCCCCCAGTCTTAAATTCTAATCTTAGCAGCTGGGTTTTTACATGGTAGTTCTAATTCATTCTAACTTTTATTTTCTTTAATATTTAATATTGTATCAAATAAATTAATTTTATAGGGTATTTGTTTTTCATTTATTTTTAACATATAATGTTTATGTAACAATAGTATATCTTTATAATCTTATTTTGATATGTGTTTTGATATAAATTTTATCGTAATACGAAAGATATCTATAATGTATTTTTTGAAAGAGCAACATTAAAAAGAAATACTTTTTGTTCGATAAATATAATATTACGTTAAAGCATAAATCGAAAAGTTGCTTTGAAATGGGATTTAAACCTTTTAGTATTAAAATTTATTACAAATGATTTTTGCACCTTATTATATATAATAACATATCACAATCTATATTCGTTTAAAAACAACAAATTCGCGTGTTAAAACAATATTTAAACTTTATCAAAATCGGTCTTTAATGACCAAATTTTCTCACAATCGTCAGTTCGGTTGTCATAATTTAATGTGCTACAAACATAATATTAATTAAAACAAAACTCGAATACTTTATCTTGATAAAACTTCAATGAAACCAAAAAATACCGATAAGAAATCATACTTCGTGTGTTTGTTGCTGGGCGCTGCTTTGTTTATTTGAATAGAACTCATCAATTATATTGTCTATAGAGGAAATATCAACAATCTCTCAATGCAAAGAATCAAACTGTTTCAAAGATAATCATCACTCATGCTATTACGAACCTTGTTTTCATAGTTTTTATTGCTAAGAAAGCTTTTCAAGTATCATAATCGTTACTTCAAGCCTTCTTTACGTCTTTTTTGTTTTGAGGAATACCTAAACTATTAATTACAATTAGGGGGAGTTTATATATATATATATATATATATATATATATATATATATATATATATATATATATATATATATATATATATATATATATATACATTTTGGATTTAGGCTTATAAAATATTAAGGATATTGAGCTCATTGAAGGGGCCAAGCACCCTTCAACCCCCCTTATCTCGGCCACGACCGGTACGTCATTTTCGGGTTCTTCAACCTGTATCCATATGATATTTTTATCTTTTTATTTATTTTGTAAGAGAGCGAATAGATAAAAATATTAGGCTGATTTAGTATAATATGTTACTTAGGTTTTTGATAAGAGAGAAAATAGAAAGAAAAATGATATGGGAGCTTATATTTGATTGAGAAAGGTTTAGAATGAGTGTAACGATATCTAATAATTAATAGGTTAAAATCTTTAAGGTTTGATCAAACATGATCTATCATATTTTTTTCATAAACATGAAGTAGACCACACCTATTTTTAACTAATATAAGACATAATAAGCTATGTTAAACTCAAACATGAACAATCTTCTATAATTACAATTTATATAACTTCAATTCGTGTGTGGACGTAACACGCGTCACCCTATATCATAACAACCCATCTTTTCTTACTCCACGTGTTACCAAGTAAGCGGGGCACCCTTTCCATCCACCTTTACGTGTATTGCCACCTGTTGACGCCAACATATTTTAACTCCATCGGACTAGACGTACCAGTTAATATATAGTGGATGCTGGATATCACGAGCTGATCGATGAGAAGATGAGAAGATGAGCCAACTGCAACAACACCAAAAACAGCCTATAACATATGGAGATGTATTCCCAGTTTCCGGCGACCTAGCTCACAAACCGGTGGCTCCACAGGATGCCGCCATGATGCAATCGGCTGAGACTACGGTGTTTGGACAAACCCTCAAGGGTGGCACCGCCGCCGCCATGCAGGCTGCGGCTACCGTTAACGAACGAGCTGGGTTTGTCAGCCATCAAGATTTGACTGAAGAAACCGGCGATCAAGGAGTTACTGTTACAGCCACCGAGATTCCCGGTGCCCGTGTCGTCACTGAAACCATCGCCGGCCAGGTCCTTATTACCTTTTCCTTTAATTCCATTTTATTTAACCAAAGATACTTGCTCTTTCTAAAAAAATATATATTAGTTAAAGTGTTGTAACTTATTGTTTTAGTTTATGATTGTCGCGATTAGCATATTTATAAATGGGTTAATACCAACAATATGAATCTATCATTTTTCTAGTTTTCTGATCGGTCATGTTTTTACTAATATACCCCTGACAATGGTTTAAAACAAAGGACCCATTGTTTGTGAGAAAAAAATATTTTTGAATATAATTAACTGGAAAAATTTATCACTCAACTTAGTTGAATTTCTACACGCAAACCACCCTTTTAATAAAAGGTAATTTAGTCATTTCGCTATTTAATTATTTAAATAGTTTGTAAGTGTTGGGTAACGTTAATATTAGGGATATTTTTTTCTTAAAATTTAAGAGTATTGTTACAATTAATTGTACATATACCATTTTCAAATGGGGATTTGTAATTTGATTACGGATACTTGTTTCTCCGGCAGGTGGTGGGGCGGTATGTGGAGGCTACACCGGTACTCCAGCAAGGCGGAGGGGTAGGAGATGTGCCGCAACAAGGTGCTATTACAATCGGAGAAGCACTTGAAGCTACCGCAAGGACGGCGGGGAACAAGCCCGTGGAGCGAAGCGATGCTGCGGCGATTCAGGCTGCGGAGGTCAGGGCTACTGGCAGTAACCTGTTGAGCCCCGGCGGACTTGCAGCTCAAGCGCAATCAGCTGCCACTTTGAACACGTCTACACGGGAAGAAGATAAAGTCAGACTAAATGAAGTTCTGACGGTACGTACGTGCGTAGGTTAATTTTCTTAATCGATCAATTGATTTGGATTTTGGATCTTATAGTTCTAAATTATATATGTATATGGAAACATTGATGGACAGGATGCGACTGTGAAACTTCCGGCGGATAAGGTGGTTACAAGAGAAGACGCAGACGGCGTGTTGAGCGCCGAAAGGCGGAACAATCCTGGTTTGAAGGCCCATCCCGGCGGAGTGGCTGCTGCCATCGCAGCTGCTGCTAATCTAAACGAGAAATAGTTTGGTAGGTGGCTAGTTTGAGCGAGAAGATGAATACGTATGAATGAACTTGTACGTTGTAGAGTGTCGTGTCGTTAATTTGTGAACGCTTGATTATACGTCAAGCCTACCAGAGCACATACAGAAACTGTATTAACGCGTCAGTTTTATAATTTTATTAACTTGGTTATAAATTAAAATTTTCTGTCCTTGTAAATATTTATTGTGTTAAATCTTAAATTTTAAATATATAATAATATATCCATAACATATCAAAAAATATTTATGAAGATAAAGTGATTAATATATACAGATTTGTAGAGTTTTTAGTCAGCTTAGAAAATAAATTTTTTTATTTATTTTAGAAAATAAATATGAATGATCAACGGTAGGAAATTTAAAGAATAATTCGAAAACATTTTTTTTTTTTTGAAAATCAATACCATACCATTACCAACTAAATAAAGTTCATTACAAAATTATGAGGTGTAACTTTCTACACCTTTCAGCTACTCAAATAGGAACCATATACATTTGAAAAAAGAACCAACTATTGATACATAATAACAAAAAGACACAATTTCGTATATACCCTTGTAAAAGTTGCTAATTACGTAAATATCCTTACAAAACCTAATATTACTTCAATATCCTTAGAAAACCTTAAAACTCTCAAATATACCCAAATTATTATTTTAAATCAATTAATTAGTTTTTATATTAATAACTAATTATCTAATAAATTAAAAAAATACAAATTTCCTATATTACCCATACTACTACTCACGTTCATCCTAAACAACTATCTACTCTTATATACGTATTAGGGTTTATCATACATTTCAACTTCAATCGTACGTGTTCATCCTTTCTGTGGTTTTCTCATTTGCAGGTATCGATTACGTTTCATCAACATCCCTACATATCAAGTTTAGATATGCTTTTCTTTAATTGCTTCTTAATTTATTCTCCAATTTAATGGTATATTCATCGGAAGTATCCAGTGCTCTGAACCATGCTTTCTTTATTACCTTTATCTCCTTTCTTTATCTGCTTTCTTGAGTTGCCAATTCCCCTGTTTCATGGATTATCTTGACACAAGAGGGAAGAAATTGATAAACTTGTTGAAACTTGTTTCATGGATTATCTAAGCTAAGCTCATCGGAAGAAATTGATACGCTTGTTGAGACGATGAAGAAACTCGGATTCTAGAGAGAGGGAGAGAGGGGCTGCAGTTTCGGTTTGTGTGTGTGAGAGTGTTTTTGTGTGTGTGCAGTGGGCACCTGGACTGCTGGGGGTAACCGCCGGCGCGTGGGTTGCGTTGCTCAGAAGAGGGGCTGCTGGTAGGTTGGCGATCAGAAGACAGGGAAAGAAGAGGGGCTGTAGGTGGTCAAGAAGGGGCCAATTAAGAAAGAATGATTTTGGGGATGTTGCTGGGTAATCTAGACGTGAGTAGTAGTACTAGTATGGGTAAAATATGAAATTTGTATTTTTTTAATTTATTAGATAATTAGTTATTGTTATAAAAAATAATTAATTGATTTTAAATAATAATTTGGGTATATTTGAGAGTTTTAAGGTTTTATAAGGATATTGAAGTAATATTAAGTTTTGTAAGGATATTTACGTAATTAGCAACTTTTACAAGGATATATACGAAATTGTGCCTAACAAAAAACTATTTCGATCTCTTATCTGCATCTTTACCTTAATGAGCTAGGATTTGTTAACCACACTTGCCAGTCCATCTTTTTTGGGGTTATGCGTTGATCCAGTTGAAGCAACATATTTGGAACTCAAAAAATAATTCTGCTATGTCTTTATTTTCTTGCTGGAAAACTACCTTGTTATGTTGTGACCATATTAAGTAGGTAATTATCCATACCGTGGCTTGCCAAAAGTCATTGTCATTTGTCAACATCTGATCGTCTGCTGCCTTTATATCCTTAGACCACCATCGAAAGATTGTTGTCCATATATCTTTGATCTTCTTACATTGCCAAACAGCATGCTCCAGCGTCTCTATCTCCACTCCACATCGTGGACATAAAACTGATTGAACATCGACCTGCAAGGAATCAAGAGTTTTCCTAACCGGCAAACTACCCCACCTCAATCTCCAAATAAATACATTTACTTTTTCGGTACAAACCCATTCCACCAAGTTTCTAAACTCCTGTTATTTCCTGTCAAATAATTCTCATCCACTAAAGCCCTCAATTTTTTTACTGTGAATTCCCCGTCAATAGAAAAACTCCAAATGTGTTTATCTACCATCCCTCTAATCGGTTTATTATTTTGAAGCAGGCTCTGAAGTTCTTCCAATTCTCCCAGTTCTCTACCTCTAGGTTCTCTTCTCCACTCCCACTTCCAACTCCAAGTACTTTCTATCCAACTACCTTGTCACTAACTCTAGCATCTTTGTTATTTTCTAGCATGAATAACCTCTTAAAGCTATCCATAAGTTTAAGATTACCCACCCATTTATCTTTCCAAAAGCTA
Organism: Pulicaria dysenterica; assembly: GCA_947179395.2. NCBI lineage: Eukaryota > Viridiplantae > Streptophyta > Magnoliopsida > Asterales > Asteraceae > Pulicaria > Pulicaria dysenterica. Next base: position 105,864,760 of record OX359288.1, on the reverse strand, counting down.
AGTGAACTCCCATCTCCTAATTTTTTCGAAAAGGACCCTTTGAAATCAATCCCTAAATTGCCGGACATCTTCCCTACTTTAATTATACTTCCCCACACCGTGTTTTTTCGATTTGATTCCTCTAACCCAAACCCTTCCCCATAAATACTTTTTATTACTTTCCACCAAAGCCTACCCTCTTCCTTTAACCGCCTCCACTACCATTTACCCAAGAGCCCAATATTTGAAGCAAAGAGACTACACACGTTTAACCCCCCTTTGAAAACATATTGATATGGACTAATTAGTAAAAGATATTTCAAAATAATTTGATGATATGCTAAACCTACTTTTCTAATACATACTAGTTTATCATCCCGTGTATAAACACGGGAGATGTTTAAAGTAAAGTATAAAATTTGATGGTGTGAAATTGCAAGGGGTATATAATAATTGTAAAAAATATATATAAAGTGTTTACCACCCGTATTTTATTCTTTTTTGTTAAAGGTTGTCCGGACATTGAAGATAATAAAGAAGGTTGTTTATTTTGCATAATTGATATAGGTTAAAATATTGTTTTCATACAAATAAAATCACCTAATGAAAATTTTGAAAGTTAGAATATACATCTCACTATCACTTAATATATTAGATATAGGTAAATTTTGAATAAATAATCATGTCAAAGATGTTGGATTAATTAAGGAATGTGAGGATTAGGATTAAGGATGATGACATCATACTTGTTTGTAAACTTAATTTATTTTTTAAAGAAAAAATCCTATTGGTCAAATTATATTTTTAAAAGGAAAGTGTTGTTCAAAAGTTTATTCTTTTAATAATACTAGCAGCGTACCCGCGCAATGCTGCGGCGGCAAATAGTTTCTGTTTTATAACATGTCGCTTAAAGAATGTAATGATAAGTTATTCGCGTGATTCAATATTATGAAAAAAAGTTCTATAGCAAACGGAACAACATTTCGTTTTTTTTTTCAATTTTTCTTTTTTTATTTGCATCAACTATTTTATTTATTCTAAACATAAATTCTAAACGACATTAAAATAATAAAAAAAATTAATGAAAAGAGAGAAGTTAATAAGATTTTAGAATTATGTTGATGTAGGTGAATAATAGTGTTTGTAGGAGAAAGTGTTTAAGTGTGAAAGAGTAAATTTTAAGTAATTAAAAAATTAAAGTAAATTTAGAGAGAGAGTGAAGTGATTAAAGATTGAGTGGATGAGATTAATTTAGATAGAATGAAAGGTTGAGATTTTGTAGTGATTGAATTTTAAGAACTCTAAAATTTAAGAGGAGAGAGAGTGTTAAATGGTTTATATAGTAGTATAGATAGTTAGATTTAAGATTTAAGATAATATTTGACATGATTTCTAATAAACCTTATATATATTAAGCAGCATCATATTAACAAAGACATTTTTGACGGGTTGACAAACACGCAACGGAAGAGGATTTAACGCAGCTGTATATATTATTTTATTGTTATTTTATATAAAAAATTAATTTTTAGTTTTTAGTTTTTTATTGTAACTTTTTAAGATACGTGTGGTATATAAATATTTATTTATAACCTTGTTTATATCTACTTTCTTATATAAGTTTTTATCTTAAAAGGATATTTAATTTATCTAAAAACTCTACTTTATGTTATGTAATACTAAAAACTATATTAAATTTAATAATTATTATATTCGTTAGTATTTATATTAAAATATATAAGATAATTACTTGATATATATATATATATATATATATATATATATACACACACACACACACCTAGCCAAACATCGATCATATAATTAAAATTTAGTAGAGAGAGAGAGGGAGATCACATTCAGTAGATGAGGATTTATGTTAAAATCTTGTTACAACGTGTGGGTATAAGGTAACCTTGAATTGTTGATTGTGGTTGATCGAGTTATTTTTTGTATTGGTACAAATGTTGTTGCAGCTATGGTTAAAATTTGTTGAGAAGGTATAGATTATTAGAAAAAATTAATGGTGTGGTGGTGGTTACATATGTATGTTCTAATGTGTAAATTGTTGTGAAAGAGATTGATAGTTGAAATATGCATGATTTTTGATGTTGGGTGGAAGAGTTTGAATTACATGATCAATAACAAATTTCGTAGTTTTGAGGTTGAAAGATGAATTTGAGATTCCTGTGCGAAAAAGAAAAAAATAAAACAAGGATGGTTTAAGTGGTTTTAAATAACACTATTGTATTAATTTAATAGTGTGTTTGAAGTGTGCCATGGTTATGTACTCGTATGTTTGAGTATAGTGACATTTGGTTAAGTTGATCATGGTGTGATTTTACAACAAGTCTCCTCTAAGAGAGTAAAAAGATAGTTTTTTATTTACCTTTGGTTAATTCCTAGGAGTTGTGTTCAATATAGTTTATATAAAAAGTATAGTCCTAAATTTTAATATTCAATCACATGCGATTCAATATAAAATCACATGTGATTCAGTATACAATCACATGATGGTAAAATCATTACATGTTAATTACGAAAATGTCACTCCGCCCAAATTTTTAAAATTCAATCTGGACCATTGATGGGGCTGATCCAAGGGCTAAGATTAGTCCCTTGGAACTATGCAATAAGCATGAACTATATTGAACATTATTCTAATTCCTAAGTCTTTTTTGGTTTTATTGTTGTTTGATGGTTGTTTAATTGATAATGGAAGGTCTAAAACCAACTTTGGCGAACCCTTTAATATCAACTTTTTATGTTATCAGTTAAAATTTTGTTGTGTAATCAATGCATGAAATGACAAACAAAATCATCGGATATTGTTGAATACGTCTGGACTAGTATAACCTGCTAGACACCTATATAAAATAAAATCTTTAGATTTCAAACTGAACCAAACTCTAACTTCTTATTACCGGTTTCTTCGTTAAACAAACATTAGCACTAGTTATTTGAACCCTATAGTCATCTATGTGAACAAAAAAACTAATTATTACATTCTTAACTAGTAACATATAGTCGAATTGAATAACTCATTTTAAATCCTTAAATACAATGTTACGCTTACAACTTTATTCCTTCCATTTTTAAATTACTTGGTTTGATTTCATGTTCAGGTTGACTAAAAACAAATCGTACAATCATTTCACTACGTACATCATAGGATTGTGGTTCAAGTTACATTTAAAAAAAAAAATTAAAGAGAGGGCTGGGATAATTTATCATCATGTTTTATCTATTGTAGGCTGACTTGGTCTTGGTTGTATAGTGGGTCGATGACGATCTAAGTCACTTGAGTTTTGTACTATCGCATCTCTCTCTCTCTCTCTCTCTCTCTCTCTCTCTCTCTCTCTCTATATATATATATATATATATATATATATATATATATATATATATATATATATATATATGTGTGTGTGTGTGTGTGTGTGTGTGTGTGTAAACACATATATATATATTCACAATGATGATGTAAGGTTTCCCACGAAAGTTATACCAATTTAAAACGTACGTTCTTTAGAATAATTTTAAAATAATACTAATTAAGTAACTCAGTTAAAAAACTTGGAAAAGATATGTAGATCACATGTATGATCTAAACCTTGCTAGCTAGACCTTTGGACACATCACATGTATGCTCATCCCATTTTGTTCACATCGCCCCTTTGCATCTTTGCACAATACTCGAACAAACTTCCATCAAAGCAACGTCTTACCGATTCTTTTGATAGGAAGCCATCTGAGTCCTTTGCAAGCACATAAAGAACTCCCCATTCCAACTTGCTTGCGGTCCTAAAATATGCATCATTAATACACTTAGAAATCATACACACACACAAAGATACCAAATACCTCATATGCAATATGACAATATTATCCTTTTTTGTAATACAATGGGTCAAAGTTTCAAATACCTCAAAGATAAATACTTAACAACAAGCCTTATGATATATAGAGAAAGTACCAGCCAAAAAAATCAAAGGCATTGCGAGTTGCATCGGTCATATGCCAAAGTTCTTTAAATGTGAGTTTATCAGGTACTGTGCGAGCATATTTGCTAAAAATGTTCTCGAGGTTTGATGGGATAAACCTACAATGAAATATATTAATTTTTGTAACGACAAAGTATTATTAATCAACAAATAAAAAGACACGTACTAAAACTAGCTAGCACATAAAAACGAGGTTTTATTACCTTCCTTCCGTGTCATATGTTGCAGAATCACTCCCATGTTTAGCTCTGTGTATGTTTTCTATGTAAATGGGGAAGAATGGTGATGGCAACCAGGTCTACCACATAACAACATTCGATACACATAAATTAAATTAGAAAACATAACAATTATACATTAAAGCTTGACCTATTGAAATAAAAGGAGATTGTACCCACCAATGACATTGGTATTGAGTCTATAAAGGTTTGGAATATCGTCAATAGAGAATCAAGCTTATACAAAATTGCAAATTGCAATTTTTTTAAACCATGATTATGATGTAACTGTAAATTTAAAAGAAATGTAACATTGAAAAGTAATGCGTTTGGCTTAAAAGTCAAAATGCACCTAAGAGGAGAGGATGCATTAGGAACTTACAGGCAATGTGACGTAACTCATAGCTCCATGGATAAGTACCATGAAGAAAAAAGAAGCAACCACGTTGAAACCAAGGTCACGAAATCCTGCACAAATAAAACAATTTTCTATCATTTTAAGAGCCTAAATAATTCATAACACGTTATTAATATTATTACGCATAACTTAATTACCTTTATAAGTCTCCCAAGGGAAGATAATCCCATTGTCATCTTGATCAAAAAACGCGACATGTTGCTGAAGAACAGACATGCTATGATGCTTGTGTCCCAAAGTTCCATTTGGGTTATCAGTATCAGGTGCGGTCACTGCTCGAGCCATGTCTATAAATACCAAAAAAAATAGCAGGAAAAAACACATCCGAAACCATTTCTTCAAAAATAATAATAATTAAGATTGTAGAAGGTTTTCAAATCCTAGAAAATTTTCATTAACCGTCTTGTATCCTATGAAGATCTAAACAATTTGTTTTGAAATCTTACATACATGGCTTTGGGAGCTTGTTGTCGAGGTCTGCTCGGATTCTTCTCTCAGAAGTAACCGGTGCTTTATCGGCTATGGTCAACATTGCATCTGCAGTTTTATCCGCCATACTCAATCTTTCTTTTAACTCAACAAACTAAAGTGTTGTTGTTTAATCTTTTCCGAGTCTATTATAGTTAAATTGCTATCATAAACTATGATTAGAAGAATCTAAATTGATTAATCTGTCGGTATGCATAATCCATATGTGAGAGAAAATGTTTGTTTTAAAACCGAATAATGAGATCAGGAGCTAAAAATTGAAAATTTCACTTGGATATAAAAGACTCTCTAACCCTATTTTTGTGGTATGCTAAGTCTTACTTGCATATTTTCAAGGGGTACAAAAACGGATTTCTTAATTTACACTAAGAAGAAAAAATATTTACTTATTTTTTGGAGTTTTCATGACCGATCCATAATTAACAAGAATCTTATATACAAAGTTGGCCTGTTGATTTTACCAATAATGATTAAATAGTAATATATATTTTTCTAAACTTATATTAAATGATAAACATTTATTTGTTTATTTAATTAAATTTATATAATACACATAGAGTTGTGTTCAATATAGTCCATATAAAAAACATAGTTCTAAGTTTTAATATTTAATCACATGTGATTCAATATAAAATCACATGTGATTCACTATACAATCACATGTGATGGTAAAATCATTACATGTTAATTACGAAAATATCACTCCGCTCAAATTTTTAAAATTTAATCTGAACCATTGATAGGGTTGATTCAAGGGCTAAGATTAGTCCCTCAGAACTATACAATAAGAATAAACTATCGTTACAAGTACATGAAAAGTTTATTACGACTGTTTACAATAAACAGGGAAGTCAAAATTAACGAACGAACGAACGAATGGTCGCGAGTCTACCAGGTAGCATAGTGGCACACCGGGCATCGTATTCCCACCACGGGCTCTAAAACCCCTACCAAATATTTTACTCCTCCACCGCCGGCCACCGTACCATAACCGCCACTTTCCGTAATATCCAAGCATCCCAAAACCATGAGAAGAGCTTCTACTCTCGCCGCCTCTTCCACTTCTCTATCCCGAGCCATTTTTACTTCCTCCGAACACCAGCACCAATACAACAGCCTCTTTCAGGCAGCTTCCTTTTACGCCACCAATGCCGGCTCTTCTCGCAGGTGGTTTTCTACATCTATGAAATCCATTTCCGCCGGTGGTTCTTCTGGTGCCACTAAGGTTTTCCTGTCGTTGAGTACTCTTGCCGCATCCGTCGCTGTTGGAGCGTCATCGCTATTGGTCGAAGAAGAGGCGTATGCCAAAGAACCCGTTAAACCGGATCTAATGCCTAAGGAGGTTGTGCTTTATCAATACGAATCTTGTCCTTTCTGTAACAAGGTCAAAGGTAATAGTTTCCATCTATGAGTTTTCTTGATCACCACGATTTACATAACAAATCAATAAAGGGCAGACATTAGCAAATCCCTAGTAGGGAATGTTGCAGTTGATGTTAAATTTTCATTATAACTGTCATTGGTATCTGTAATCTCTAGTTTGTCAATCGTTATATGCTTATTTGAACTTAATACGAATTTATGATGAATTATTTGGGATGATTATACTTCAAAGAATGATAAAGGCGTTGCTGTTGCAGGCTAATTTCATACTCTGGATGGGCTTTTGAACTTACTATCGTGATTCGAGTTGTAGCTAATATTTATTGAATGATTTGTTAAACTAGTCGTAGCATGATACCCTTTTGAAGAAAGGGTTTTAAAGCTTAAATTTAGTTTTAAAGCAGAATTTCTGAAAAGAATGAAAATAAAGACTTGAAAATAATTAAATAAAGTCGATTATGATAAGGTGATTAGAATTTGGTATTGTTTGTAGTTGAGTAGTCCCTCTGCTTGTTATTATGCTGCCATACCTCAAACCACCAAATTATAATGCAATGCACTATGTTGAATGCTAGTCTTGTTTCTTGAATGAACACTTTGCTAGTCTATTTGAAAATAATAATTGTATAACATTGTGCATCGGCGCATCGTAGCAACTTTAAATGCCTGCATAACGTCAATGGCCCATTATTTGAGATAGATGCATATCAGTGTATATAAAAGAACGGTTTGTTAGATTGAAGTTAGGTTCTCTTCTGAAGGTGTGAAAGTAGGGTATAAGAAGTCTAAGAATGGTTTTATATAGTTCTTAACCTCCACGGTTCATTGCTAGTAGGGACAGGCACAGAATCTTCATAAAATTTATCAAGTTATCTAATTCTACAAATTAAGAAATATTAATTATATTCATGTGTTCGTTTTGTTACTTATGTTTCATGATGGCAAAGGACAAGTTTGTGTTAGGTATTCTTTGCAAGGGAAGTAGAGTATGTAGAAGTAAGGAAACTGGATGGGTGTGATGCTTGTTTTGTTGTTTTTTCAGCATTTCTAGATTACTATGATGTGCCATACCAAGTTGTGGAGGTGAATCCACTTAGTAAGAAAGAAATTAAATGGTCTGATTACAAGAAGGTGCCTATACTAATGGTGGATGGCGAAACGCTGCAAGATTCATCAGGTTTTTCTTGAATCTAATCGGAATCAAATTATGTATCTCTTTGAAATTGAATTTGATATAATTACATATAGATATGAACTTCAAATTTTTATGTTTGATGATGAAATTGATGTCTTCTAAGGATATAATATGTTGCTTTTGCAGCTATTATCGATCAGCTAAGAAAGAAGCTCAGTCCCATGAAATCTAATTCACTGGCAGATGTTAATGATGAAGAAAAGAAGTGGCGTCGGTATGTTTCTTGTTCAATGTTATTTTCTCTGTGTCCCTATTGAAGTAATACATGCTGTCGTTCAAAAGAAAAAAAAAGTAACGATGCAGGTCTAAGTGCTAGGGGTGTAGAGAAAGTGTTCATTCTTGAGTGGTACAGAAGGTCATCTGGTACATGGAAGTCCATAATATAGCAGCACTTGCCTGTGGCATGTGAAGATCATGTGATGTGACCTAGTAATCTAGATACAGCATGCTAAACTGGTTTTAAGTTTATAGAAAAAGGTCCCTGTAAAGCATGAGGGGTACTTCGAACTATGGATTTGCCTTCTAGAATTAATAATCTGCTCTGTCGCTTGAATTCGTACTAATGAGTTTTAAGTGCCAGTTTTAAATAATTAGTTGATTGCAACAATAATGTGCATCTACGGGTAAAATAAAGTAACTTATTTACTTATTTTAACCTAATTGTAGGAATTAAGAAGGGGTTGAATTAGTTCAAAGCCTTTTCATAATATTTTTTCAATCTTTTAGGTGTAGATTAGATTTTTCAAAGTTTGTTTATATTGCAACTAAGAGTTGTGATATGTAATGCAACTGTTGATTAACAGTTAGTGTATAGCAAGTATATAAATGTAAACATCTAATGTAAAGAGGTAAGGGAAGAAGGATATCACCAAGTAGGCACACAGGATTTATAGTGGTTTAGGCGGATGCTAACTAATCACCTTACAACTACTCCTTGTTCCTTAACCAAGAGTTGCTCCACTAGATAGTATCACGTGAGATGGTCAGTGAGCTCCTTTACACATCTTAATAGTAAGTTGGTGATCATTTGTCTCACTAATCCATGATAATGATCACCTTCTTCATCTCTCTAATTCTGGGTAATTATCCCCCCTTCTTCTCACTAATTACGGGTAGCGATCACCTTTACAATGCTTCCCATTTAAGGTACAACGTATAAAGCCTTTTTCTCTCTTTTATGTGATAAGAGATCAATCCTTACATCTTATCTTTTCAAAGGTTTAGAAATAACGTAGTAAGGTAGATATACAATTAAGCTCTCAGTTAAGTGTGTACTCATGATATATAGTTGAAAGCGCTAGCAAGCTTCTTCTCTTCCTCTATGTGGTGATCAAATGTATGTTTGTTTTCTAAAAAGACGGACACTCCAGTTGTTGGATAGTTGCTGCATGGTTGAGTTGTGGATTGACCATATACAGTCTCACAAACTTTTCACTCCACTTTTAAAGCAACCGTGCTGATAAACCAATATCACAATTCAAACTTTGTCAACCTTTTCAGATCAACTAGAGAGATCTCTTAAAGGTCTTCCATTTGACCAATGCATAGAGATATCGTTCATTCCATTTCTCTTACTACTTACTCTGATTCTCCTTTTCTATATTCTCTCTCTTTCCGTAGGAGAGCTCGGCTCTTTTATCCACGTGATAACAAAAGTCACTGGCTTACTAGGGGTGAAGTCCCTATCCTTCGTTTTGGCGAGGGTGGATCTTAGGTCAATTGATGATGGAAATTCAACCCAATTGTGAAAGCTAAGTGAAATGGATGCTAAGCTAATTTTTCTTCTTGCCCTAATTGGCTATACATCACTTGCCCCTTGACTTGACCAAGGTCTCTAACCTCCTAGATAAGATTCTATCACCAATTCTTTGATCAAAGTACTTTTAATAAAACAATCATAAGTTAATTTTATGTTTATTACTATAAAGTTTTGGCTTTTTAATAGTGATCTTGGTTAGCTTAAAATACGTGCCATTAGTCTTTATAGCTTGAATCTTCAATGGTTGGTGGTGTATGCTTGTTCTTTGAGCTTTTGATTTGAAAATCTTCTTGATAATTTTTAAGACTCTGCATGGTCGAGCCATCTATCGACCGTGCTTCTTTAGTTTTCATCTGTCGTTTCCCGCTTTGAAGGAATTATGTCCAGTCTACCTACGGTCACATCACAGTTCCACCGTGGAACAACCATACTCATGTTGGCACTTGGCACCTCACTTCTTTGTTATTTGTTGCTTTGGGGTTGATGGAGGCTTTGGGCACATGATTACTTGTTTAGAAAGCATCCACTTTATCCCCCGATTTCAGATATTTAATGTGTTAAAATCTAAAAAAATATGAAATATATAAAATGTTTTATTATTATAATTTCAAACAGTAGAAGCACATTCGTACTCTACTGCACATGTTATTACGCTTGAATCTGATATTTGATTATATAATACCATATAATCATTTGAAAACACACATTTAAATCTTAAAACACACACACACACACACACACACTTACACTTGTCCATCCTTTCAATTCTCATTCTTTATGTGTCACTTAATACTGGTTTAGGTCTACAGATTTTTGCTTAGGTTGTATGTCATATGTCATCCTTCTTGTTCTCATACCCTTTCCTGATCATGATTTCTAGTGTGTTTATAATGTTAGTCTTTTAGTAGCAGAATATGTATGAAACAAGATCTACTGGTTGTTAATGGTGCTAATTAAGAGTGGGAATGTGTAGGTGGGTTGATGATCATTTGGTTCATATGCTATCCCCAAATATTTACCGCAACACTTCTGAGGCTCTGGAATCCTTTGACTATATTACTAGCAATGGTAAGCCATAGTTGTGATATACTGAAGTTAAAATTTACGTTTATGTTTTGGAACTGATTCTCTCATTTTTGCAGCTGGAAGTCGCTATGATGGGTTTTTAATGTTTGAATAAACATATTATTATCTTATTATTAAGGAGGTCTAATAATAATTTTTTTTAAACAATTAGCTTCATTCCAGCTACAACGTAGGATAAAATTACTTTACTTAATTACATATTTACCCTTCTTATAACCTGATATGAGAGAGTTCATAACTGTTTTACTTTTCTCACAAAAAATGTTCTTTTTGGTTATTTTACTTTTTAATTTCTTGAATCTTGAACATCCATAATTTGCTAAACATATGATCATCTTAATAGTACAACTCTAAGTAGTAGAAGCATGTTCAAACACGATTTTGTACATTTCATTTTAGTAAAACTGATTATTAGGTTCTGGTTAATCACTATCACATAATAACTTTTAAAACACATCTCATAATCATTTGATGCATATCGAGTTATCACTGAGACTGTTTCAATTTTCTGTTGTTTTATATTGGTATAAATTTCTTTGGTTCCTATCAATTTGTTTAACAGCTGAAATGCTTACCAAATAACTTTTATATTATTGGAAACACGACATATAGCATGCATCTGTTTGGAGAAATATCTATTACACAAAAATTCTCACTGCTTGTGTTGTATTGGGAGATTAAAGGGAATGCAATCATAGATGCTTAAATGATTGCAAGCACAGTACCTGCATGTCAATTTGGTATTCATGTTCTTTTTGTAAGGAATTCAGTACAATTCTAAACTTTCTATTCCCCATTACAATTACAGGTAATTTCAGTTTTAGTGAAAAATACACAGTAAAATACGCGGGGGCTGCTGCCATGTATTTTGTGTCTAAGAAACTGAAGAAGAAATATAACATCACTGATGAAAGGACAGCCCTGTATGAAGCTGCGGAAACTTGGGTTGATGCACTTGACGGCAGGGAGTTTTTAGGTCAGTTTTCTTGATCACCTTTTGACGCTCCTTTGGTCGGTAATCGGTTCTTATTCCATGTTTCACTTTTACTTTTGCCTATTGGTAAAATAGGCAGGTAGGGTCGGTTTGGCACTAGCAGTTAACTTTTGAGAAAATTTATTATCACACAGATAATCTAGTTTTTGAAATACTACAATTTAGGATTTTTGTGCATCTTGAATACATTGCGGGTGATTTTGACTCGTTCTCTTTTGACAACAATATCAAACTCTATCCATCGGACCTCCTAGAGGTAAATAGAAAACCAAAGTGGCCTTCTTATCTATAATTGAGTTTTAATTGCCACCTCCAGGTTTCTATATTGAATCCCTATGGGTGTATTGGTTGACAGCTGTGAAGCCATACTGCCACACTTTGGCCAATCATTAGTAACTGCCACATTGAATTGGAGATACAAAGTTTCAAGATTAAGTAGATCACATCAAACTGGATTCTAGTACTTTCTTTTTTAGTTTTTCTAAACGTCATCGTATCGCTATTAATTGGTGTAAATATTATGATTGCATCAGGGGGCTCCAAGCCTAATCTGGCTGACCTTGCTGTGTTTGGTGTGTTGAGACCAATTCGCTATCTGAGGTCGGGTAAAGATATGGTTGAACACACCAGAATTGGGGAGTGGTACACACGAATGGAGAATGTTGTTGGTGAATCTTCGAGGATAAAGGTCTAATTACATCGTTGTTGCTGCATTCATCCTTAAGGTGAAGTGATTTGCAAAAAGAAGAGTATATATAACATTGAATATTCAATCTTGATTAGATCGTGTTGATGAAATTTTGCTTGATCTTGCTGTTGCTATGAATTTATAGCACAATACGTAATACGTATTGTATTATCTTCCTTTTGCTTTAATAGATGAGAACCCGAGGCCACATGTAGGCTGGTTGGAACAACAATAAAGAAAATTAATAGGGTGTGATCATACCAACATTAGCTACTTCCAATATTTTAATAGTTTGCAGTTAAGCAGTTACTGTTATGATGGAAACATGGTGTTTTTTTCTTTCTTCCTTCCCTTATTCCCCCGATTGATTTGATTGACAGGGATTGCTAGTGTAATTTTTGTGGTGGTGCATCCCTTTTGGGTTATACATATATGGAGTTTTCTGAAGGAGTTTTCGATGTAGATTATGTGATTAGATAATCAATTTGAAGTATTAGTAATCATGTAACATAATGCAAAATGTCACAAAGTAATAGTTTTAGCTTCTTTCTAATTTTAAATCTAGATATAGCAAAGAGTATATGTGCACTTTATAAAACGAAAAGAGGATTTCATGATTACAAACTTTTTTTCCAAGTGTATGTTATCTAAAAGTGCATATAAGAGAGAGGATGTGTGTTAATTTCTTAATGGAAAAAAATGTTTCTCAAGCTCTGATAGTAGATATATGTCTTCGATCTTGATTGATGGTATTGTGTGCATGAAGTCGAAGTCCCTAGTTAGTCGCCCAACAAGTCCTTTATTCAGCCTGGCCTTTTGCTACGCCTTGTACGGCGACAACGTAATTTGTTGATCCTAGTTTGAAGCATCACTTGTTGCCTATAGTTTTGATGAAACTTGTGGCGTTGCGAGTCTTGTAATGCCATTGTTGCGTGCTTGCTAGATGAACCTAGAACAAAGCATTACTTGTCATACAAGCCAAGCTACTGAATTGTTTTGAGTAGTTCAAGGTGACACGGGTGAGCATGACGAGACATGTAGGAATTGTTGTCCATGTGTAAGCATTTTCCTTCGTGGACAACTGAGACAACGTCATGAAGGAGTGGTACTTATTGATCCTAGTTCGATGCATGGCTTGTTTAGCACAACTGTGTTGGGCTTGCCTTGCTATAGACGTGTTATCTGAAAGTAAATCTAAGAGAGAAAATGTATTAATTTATTCATGAAAATGTGCTTCTCAACCTTAATATTGTATAGTCAAGTTTTAATAATAGATACTAGCTAAACGACCCGTGTATCAACACGGACTGATATAAGTCAATTTAAAATTTATATAGTTTTAAAGAGTATTAAGACGTATAGTAAAAATAATTACAAAACATATATATGAATATAAAATCTCGTAAGAAATGAATAATCATTACAGAATTTTGAAATTCATACATAAGATTATCATTAGATTTTCTTTAAAACCTCTGTATAAACAACATTCATAGTTTTATTAGTAGGTTTTCTTAATTATCGCAAGTTAAAACTTTTAACCTCTCTTTACTCTTCACTCAAGAAACTGTCACATATAACTGTCCATGAGTGAAAACGTATCTTTTTAGTACTTCTTATAAATACTCTTTTTAAGAAATATAAAGTTACATTACACGTCTAAAAGTTTTAGTATAATATTAATGTGTTTCTCGTGATGGAGCTTTATCCCGATATTGTAAAACCATAACTATAATATTATTGTTGATGTTGTTTATAAGCGACCCGTGTATCAACACGGGGATGATATAAGACAATTTTAAATTTATATAGTTTTACAAATATTAACACGTTAAAAAATTAGAAAACATATATATGAATATAAAATCTCGTAAGAAATGATAAACATTACAGAAGTTTGATATACATAAGATTATCATAATACTTTCTGTAGATACTCTTTATAAACAACATTCATGGTTTTATTAGTAATTTAACGCACACACAAACTAAGCTATTTAATTTGAAATGGGCTAATAGCATATCTAACTTGGGTATTTTTCATACTTTTATAATTGTTGCCCCAATTCACGATTTTTTTAATCTACTGAATGTTGTTTTTTCCTTTTTTGATATCATAAGATATCGAAGATATCTTTTACAGTTGATTTGTGAACTCACTACCTCGCGTTTACTAAATGAATTGCACACAAAATCAACGAATTTTACTGAGGCAGAGTAGGAAATTAGAGATAAAAAGGAACAAATTATGAATCTTCAAACTCATATATAATTTTCGTTTCTTAATCTAGCTTTTAGGTAATTCAATCACAGAATTTTCATGAATCAGACAAATGAGACGTGTTAGAATAGTGGAATTAAAATGGAGCTTACAAAAGAATCTACTAATTTTTCTTTCTTTCCTGTTTAGTAACATAATTGAGCATTGAAAATTTTATTTTAAAACTTAGGGCATATTATTAAAGATCACCTATTTATATCATCATCTATTTTTATAAAAAATTAAAAAAATATTTTCCCACCATTACAACATACAATTTTTAAATAATTTCTTTATCCTTTAAACTTAACAAATTTACTTAATAATAGGAACAATTAAAAGGGATGAATTTTGTTATAGTTCAAATGGTTGAATTTTCAATTAAATTCATATTCAAATGGTTGTTATATTATCCATGTATATCTCATCGTCTACTTCCTTTTCCTTTTTGTTTATATTTTCAAACTTAATCTATCAATTATTATTCCATTTAAATCACATTTAAAATTTTTTTAAATCTAATCATAAAAGTAACTTCCTTACCTAACAAAGTGAAGTTATTTTAAACCAATTTAATACACGTCAATTAGAAATATGTATTCAATTCAAATTTAAATATATATATTATTATGTTATCCACGATTAATTCAAATATATATTGTTATCTTATCCAAGATTAACAAACACATGAAGTTTGTTATATAAAATTTCCCTTAAGAGATTTGATGGAATGTGACGTAATAACAAATACATTTTTGATTTTCTTTAATTTTTTTTAATCAAGGGCTATGATTGGTGGAGATTTTTTAGGGAAAGAGTTGATGATATAAGTAACCCTTTTTTTTTATAGTTTTATTTTTAATAGTTGATTATATATATGATTCTTTAATTTTTTATATTGATTGATGCACCTTTGTTTGTTTTAAATGTTATCTATTTTTATATAAATTTATCATAAATAAAACAAAACTTAAAAAAAATTATTACTTTTTATCGAAAGACCGAGGAATCAGTTATTATATCGACTATTATACGTAGATAGAATAAATATAAAAAAAATATAAATTGTTTTATGAATAACCTACCCACTACTATTAATGGATAACAAACAATTAAAACTATACTACTTAAAAAAAAGTGTCATATTACAATAAAATTTATACCAAAATGTAGATAAAAATGAGACGGTCGCAAATATATAATTATTATTTCTCTAAACAAATTATATAATAATTTATTAAACATATTTTATAAACAACCTATAATTAATTATATTAATATACAATTTTTATAAAACCCCCTCACATTTTCATAAAAATCCTTTAACATATTTTATAAAACCCCCTTAGAATTTTCACAATACCCCCCTTCCAAGACTTAAGGATTTTTGACATTTTTGACATCATCATTTTGATTTTTTTTAAATTTTTTTTTAAATTAAGAGTTATGATTGGTGGAGATTTTTTTGGAAGAGAGAGAAACCATTTTCTTTTAATATATATTAAAGATAGGTGTAAAATTAGATGGGTATGAATGTTTGACTAATTAAAAAATAGCAACTTACATGAATAAAGAATATAAATAAAACATCTTGATATTAAATTTCCATAACCGATTAAAACCTTTTTTTATAATACAACTTTATCGATTTATGCGGAAAGATATCTAAATACATGAATTTTCAAAAGCTCATAAAACAAGAGTCAACTCAAACATCTATTAAAAGTCCACAATTGACATATAAATATAAGGTGATTTATTTGGCCCATTTACATATTTAAAGTGATCTCATGTGATATAAGATATGTTATTATATAATTTATTGAAAACTATAATTAATTAATTTAATAGGGTTAATTTCATATATACCCTTACTAAACATTAAAATATCTTATTTACCCAACTTAACTTATAAATATCCTATATACCCTTATTACACTTCATAATATCTTATTTGCTCAAATCACCATTTTTATCAATTATTAATCATTTTAAATAAATTTAAATTATAAAAGATGATTAAATAACTATTATACCCTATTTTAAATCTCTTATAAAATTAAAATAGAAGTATAACAGTCATTTAATCATCTTTTATAATTTAAATTCATTTAAAATGATTAATAATTGATAAAAATAGTGATTTGGGCAAATAAGATATTATGAAGTTTAATAAGGGTATATAGGATATTTTTAAGCTAAGTTGGGCTAACCCAATTTAATATATCTGAAATATGAGTGAAGGATGATTCAAATAATAACTCTCTTCATAGATATAATGTTACTTTGATGTGATCGTTAGTCAACTATAAATCAACATGTAGCATTAAAAGAAAGCAACCCAAACATGTAACTAAATAATTCAAAGCACAAGAGCTGCTAGCTATGAATATAACAAGTGAGGCAAAGTTAACAGTTAGAATTAATTAAAAAAAATGTGTTCGTTAGTTGTGCAACTAAAATAAGCAAGAAAAATGTATATGGGTAAACCTTGGAAGTGAATAAAGAAAAAGAAAAAAAGAAAAAGAAAAGAGGGAAAACCAGGAACATAAAAACCTTGTGTTGTGTGATAATAGCAGCAGCGAGAAAGGAAGCAACCCAAATCCATCTTCCCCACAAAACCACTGAAACCAATAACACACACATACAGATACAGAGATGTTGTTCCAGGTGGGAGGTCAAGGGAGTCATCCCACCTTCTTTGAGATGTCTGCTGCTCAACAGCTTCCCTCCAGTCTCCGTGCTGCTCTCACATATTCCATCGGTGTATGTATACTTCCGCTTCTTTTTCAAGTTTCATTTCTTCCTTCATCATTTCAATTTAGGGTTTTTCGATTCTCAATTAATCTTGTTTCTTTTCGTACTTGTTTAATTAAATGGTATGAAATCAGGTGCTGGCTCTAAGAAGACCCTTCCTCCATAAAGTATTGGATTATGAAGACGAGTTCTTCGCTGCTCTTACCCTCATTCTCGAAACCCATAGCTTACGCACCACGGGTACGTCTCGTAATCATATGTATATAATTAATTGATCAGAACCTTCGATTTGCTATACGATTCTTGTGTTATCTGATTGTCTAACTATTGCATTCCTGATGCAATCTAATTGACCGGTTTATTGGTTAGTTGGTTAAGGTCCACCAAACTCATGTTTTTAGGTAAAAATCGATCAATGTGGTGGACATAGTCATAGAAATTCTGGCTTATATAATCATTAGGTGAACAGTTCACTTTCTGCATTGCCTTTTCAATATTCAAATTCCATCCAAAAACTGTTACGGCAGCTCTTTCCATTTGATAATGTGGTTCGGTTTACTTTTAGTTATGGCACATTCTCGTAAATGTGTTTCATGTAGATGATAGAACATATTAAAGGATGCGACTTATGTCATGCATCCAGATAATAAAGTACCTTTTCAGCATGGCCATTATTGTGACCATCAACAATTTTGTCTATGCTCCAATGCGCAAGGGCTACTTTCTTTCAAGTTCTCTAAACTTCTACAACTATGGAGATTGCTCTGATTGGACTATTTCTACTGATAAAGTTAGCTTCATATATGCTTTAGCAATCAAAAAGGGTTCCAATCTAGTGCAGGAAGGCCTTAATCATCTTCAAGAACTTCTTGTTATTTGACTGAATGAGTAACTAACAGAATTGTTATCATCAGAGAAAATCAGTGCTATAGGAAGAAAGTAAAACAGAATTTAGCAATGCTGAAAAACCCCTGAATGGAGTAACTATCACCAGTCCCTACCAAATCCTTGTGCCTCTCCCTCATCCCTCAAATTTATTTCTTTAATAATAAAATTATATAAGGAAATAACTCTATCATCAACTGAGTTATCTGGATTTGTTACATAATTTCATGGTTACACTCTTCATATGTTGTGATATTACGTTTTAAATACACAATGTTAATCTGGCATTGTTGTGTTCTCCCAGATGCTTCCTTTGCAGAGACTTTATATGGGTTACGAAGGAGAGCAGTTAATATTCATGTGAAAAAGGATGACATTCATATGGAAGCAGGAAACAGAATTCAACATACTGGACTAAGCAAGCGTCAAAAGCTGCTCTCAGTTGTATTTCTGGTAGGCCTACATAGTTTAATACTTGATTGTGATCAAAAGGGTGCATGGTCTTCCTTTTCTTTCTCATATTTCTTTGGATGTTAAAATTATTATGTGTTTCCTGGTAGAGGGACTCTGTAAAGTGTCCTTTTGAGAAGCCTAGTTCCCTGAGGCAAGAGTGTTAACAAAAGTTTCAGCTTTATTCCTGTATAGTCATAAGTGGATGCACATCTAATGCGTCAAGATGATAAAATAAAAAACTATCTGAGGGTAATGTTTGGATGTGCTTTTGTTGTTTAGAGTTGTAACTACTAAATAAATAGATGTTTGAGTTCTAAACAAATTCCATATCTTAAAAAAAGTTTGTACATAAAATGATCAATAAAGGCTTCATTGTGATTTTTTTCACCTTTACACATATGAAGATTGCAGACAGTATGAAAACGCAAATTCAAACACCCCTCCCCCTAAATCTTATATTATCTTGTCAGTTTTATGTAGGGGTGACATAAATGACTTGCTATTTCAAGCACATACTATTCTCTGCCCTTTCTACTTCTATGCAACAAAGATGTTAAATTTCTTTTTCTCTTGCATAGTTGCATTATCAATATATATGCATTTTTCATAATGGAATGTCGCTCTGACGCCTAAAGTTGTCTTTTTGGTTACTTTTCATGTCTAGAATTCCCTACAAATTAGAAATAGATTAATGTCTTTGGTGTTGGATAATAAACAAAACTAATAGTTTGTTTACACGGACAGGACTTTGTCCTTTCAAGCAGTAAACCCAGGCTCGAAAACCATTCCACACATTTTTCAGCTAAATTTTTTTTTAAGTTTTACAAAATGACTAATTTGTCCCTGGACTTTAAATTTACTAGAAGTATCAGATAGTGTCTAAGTATATATTAGACCATCCTTCTTTTTATAATATCTTTTGTTTGTGTTACTACTACTATTCATATATGATTATTATGGTTTTCCTTTAACGTTTGTAATTTTATAAATGCTACTTAAACGACTAGGTGCATCACTAAAGTATATGCGTAAACTTTTTTAGTAATGTGATAAAATCCAGTTTTGGAACTCGAAATAGAATCTGTTTACCTGAGTAAAAACTTTTAGCCCGAGCTAGATTAAAAATGGGTGACCTGCTTATTAGCACGAAGTTCAGATTTTTTACACTTATCCAAATTATACACATTTTTATACCTGAATAAATGTATAAGTGTATAACTAAGAGTTGTTAGTTTTTAGATAAAAACACAAATTAAAAAAAATCAACCAGTCTTAATAAGTATTTTACATTAAAAAATGCATACAATCTACTGTAAACAACACTCATTGTATACACTTTTCTGCTAAGGTCCCATACTTTGTTATTTGGCAAAAGTAAAGGAGAATGCTGCAATGGTATGATGCAGGTTGTGTTACCATATTTCAAGTCAAAGTTGCATTCAATATATAATAAAGAAAGAGAAGCTGCTCTTCAAGCTAGTCTTTGGGGAAATGTCAATGAACGGTATGATGAAATTGACAATTTGGGTGATGCAAGCAGTTCATTTGCTTCAACTAGTGGTTTGGATAGAGACTTGTCAGTAAGAACTCGCTTCAGGAAGAGAATGCATAAGATTGTAGCTACTTGCTACCCTTGGCTTCATGCTGGAAGCGAAGGTACTAGAGTTTGGACTTTTCCTGGGGATATTATTATTATGACTAGTCATAGTTATTTTGGGAATATGTTACTTCTTGCTTCATTGTTAAAGTTTCTTTGCCTTCAAGTCTCCTAGTATCATTTGTCATTTTATTCTTGGTTATAACATATTATATCGGTAAAAACCCTTAATTTCATGGACTTAATGTGTCTATCTTTTTACATAAGCAGGTCCATCTGTCATGTACTTATTGGGTTTTCCTCTTGCTAATATGCAAGCTTGTTAATGTGGATGATTTATAATACGCAGGATTAGCATTCGCTTACCAGTTATTATACCTGTTGGATGCTACTGGGTTCTACTCTCCAGGATTACATGCACTTGGACTCCAAGTTTGTCGGGCTACAGGACAGGAGTTGGTATTAATTCTGAGGCATTTTTTGTTTAAAGGCTGCTTTCATCTTTTACACAAGCTAGAAATTATACAAATTGACAAAAGAAATTGAGATTCCATCTTGTTACCATGTTTTCAGCCTTGCAATGCTACATTTGGGGGTCCCAAAGTAGATGCTATGTTTGACTGGACACATGGTATAAATCAAGTGTTTGACAATCGACATTGGCCATAATTTAAAAAATCATATATATGATACAAAGTAGAGGAATCTTGTGTGCTATTGGTGTTCATATCTTGTACAATTACTATAGTTTAACTAAGTAATACTAAATAAACTTTGCAAAAAATTGCATTTATTTTGGGATAACCCAAAAGGGAAACTTTTGCAGTTTGTTTCAGAACGGAGGGACCGAGGGAGTAATGGAGTATCAACCAACTCTCATAAATTACCAGCCTATATATTTCCAAAGGCTAAATAAAGTGTCTTTTTATTATGTTTTTCTTTGCTTTCGTTTTATGATCGTGTTGATTTATATGACTTTTGATGCAAGGTAGATGGATACTTCTTCAAGAATTTCTAAAATAAGAAGTAATGAGCGTGAAAGACTCCGTGGCCCTCCTTGGTTGAAGGTATGCTTGAAGTATTCCCGTTCATTTTGTGCATGTTGTTAATGTATGACACTATGAAAGTAATAGGTCACCGGAAGCTGTATCAACCATATCTAATTAGTTTATCGTAGCATTTCATCAGGATAATAGTTTCTGACCTAATGAAGCAAGTCAAAGGTGATAGTGATGTACAGTCTTTTTCCTAAGAAACATGCTTCATTAATTCCTATAAATGAATTAATTCCAGTATGTGCACAATCTGGATCTACCATCCTGTATTACCTGAGGTACTTGCACATGCTTTCAAAACACCATACATCCCCTACTCATTATTTAGTGAGAACAGGGAATGTGTTACCTGAAAGTTTGGAAGTTGTGCAATGCTTTCACACTTGACCAATTTTTTGTTTTTGTTTGAAATAAGATAAATTAGCCTAATATAGAGAAAAAATGCACTGCAAGAAAGAAATGAATACTCCAGAAATACAAGACATTTTGTTTGTAGTACCATATATAAATTCTTATAATAACCAGCTCTGGAGTGTGAACAAATTTCTTCTGGCATTTGATGTGTTTCAGGCAATACAGGGAGCATTACTCACTTGTGCTTATGCACTTCTGGACTATGCTCAAACTGGTCTGATAGCTGCAGTATTTGGTTTTAAGGTGGGTGTGTTTTCTCTATCTTTTAATATATCCAATCTTATTGCATCATCCATCCATCTCCACCTCTATATCTCAATTCCCATCACCAAAAGGGCAAAAACCATGACAAATACAAATTGGACAGTTATACACTGATAGTAAAAGATGATGTCATGTGCTTTAATTGTAGATGATGGAATGGTGGTACCAATCTGCTGAGGAGAGAATGTCTGCTCCAACCGTATATCCTCCGCCACCTCCTCCTCCCCCACCAAAGGTATATCCTCTTTTACTCATGAAACGTCAATGTGGGATTGTGGGTTGTATTTTATTCCTTACAGGTAACGTGGGTAAATTTCTTTTAAAAAAAGTAGTTTGAAAGGGAACAGGTCCTAAGTCCCCCAAAAGTGTACTTTTTATGCACAAACCTAATAAATCACTTATTTAAAAATTTAGATTATAATTGGAATAATGATTTTATTGACGCGCTGATTATTTATAGAAAGTTCAAGTTTATAGGGCAAAAACTGTTTTGGGTCCCGACACGATCCAAACCAAAACTTACCCTTTTGACTCGTTATCTGATCCGCCTATTTGCCACATCAAAGAGAGACGTATCTCCTATAAAGTTGTATATAAAGGGCTTTCTATGAAACAGGTTGCCAAGGAGGGGATCCCTCTGCCACCTGATCGGACATTATGTCCCCTATGTTCTCAAAAGCGTGCAAATCCATCTGCAGTTACAGTTTCTGGCTTTGTGTTTTGCTATGCTTGCATATTCAAGTACGTTTCACAGGTACGGGTCCTCTAACTATATCATCTTCAACACTAGATCCAATGAGCAATAGATACTGAAAATATTACTTAGGGGTAAAAAATGATGATGTGTTTTTGTAGATATTCCATTTAACCACTGCCAACTCCTCCTTATTGGTGTACATTCGTTTGTGTCTTGGAGCTCATTATCTTTTTATGGTGATCGATTGTTATCTGGGTAACCAATTCAAGGGGTTCCCGACATACTCGTCCCACTTATTATTGCAACATGAGGATGCAATAATCCGTTTTCAATGTTTGGATAGACATGGTTTTTGTGACTACTATAACTTAAGTCACAAAAAGATTATTTTATTTTTTTGGATAATCACCTTCAAACCAGCTTCATTGAACTCAAAATGTAAGTGTAAAGTAAAACTAGCTATTTACCCATTCTTCATCCTACAAAACGTCTCATTCCTTTTATTAAAAGAATATTTTGGAAGTTTTATTTTTAATAATGCCTTGAGTAATCAGAATGTCAACCACTCAAACATATGATTGTAACAACTTCAAGCAGTAAAAGTAAAAGCACACAAACACCACAAACCTGTTATATTGCAGCTGATTACCTGATTCTAATTGTTTAAGATCATAGTCACTTTTACAGAACATATCCAAACACTCTCATTGGGTGAAAGGCCTCTTGTGATGCTAACCCATGTCTATTCTTTGCACTATGTGACAACAGTATAACCGTTGCCCGGTTACATTGGTTCCTGCAACCGTGGACCAGATTAGGAGGCTCTTTCATGACCTGTAGAAGCAGCTTCATGTCGGATACAAAAGGGAGATTGATGGGTTTGCAGTACGAAATTTAATCAATTGCTTTAGTACCATCATATGCGATCCCATCTACAAGCCTAGAAGTTCAATTCAGATATTATGTGTTCATTGCTGTAGACCAATGATAAAGCAAGCGACAAAAAGAAAGAAAAAAAGGGCCATATGCTGCCTCACTCACTTTGTAAATAATTGACCATTTATCATCTATGGTCTTAGATTATTGAAGTTATCTTTGTTTAGGAAATACAATATTACTATTTGTCACAGGCTCATGATGTTGTAGTTAATCATGCTCTCATTATATAAGCTTAAACGAACCTAACATTCATGTTTGTTGCAATTCTTAAAAGTGATATCTGTTAACACTAAACTTATTTTATCGGGTTCATAGACTAATTGTAACGGTCCTTTTATTGTTGTATTAGTTGCAGCCTAGCTTAGGTTAGCTTAAAGGGCCTATTTCAAGAATCAAGGATGCATACAAGTAGAGTTCATGTCTGGTACTTACTGAGTAGAGCTTGTTTTAAATTTTTTTAAGTTCGAGTTTGGCTTGTTTAGAGCTCGTGACGTTAGGATCAAAGTGTTTATCACTAGGCCAAAAAGAATTTATGATGGTCAAGGTGCTACCTCTTTCTTGTATATTGAGTAGTCTAGTCGAGTATGAGTTTTATATTTACGGGGTAGCTGTGGCTATGTTGTCAATTCAATATCCAACAATCCCCCTTACGTATGTCGCAAATGCTTTTAGCCTATACCTAACAATTTAGGCACATGACAAGGGTCGAACCCATAACCTGCTTTGATTACTAATCGTTAGAATCAAAGCGCTTACCACTAGGTTAGATAGAATTCATGGTGGTTAAGCGTTATCTCTTTCTTATATATTGAGCACCCTAGCAGCTCATGGGTTCTGTTTTTACGGAGTAGCTTTAGCGGTTATGTTAATAATTCAATATCTAGCATGATTTCAGCCTAAGCTTGGTTTTGATTTGTTTACTCTCATGTATTATATTGAAATTTCAATGATGAGGTGTATAAATATATATATTAAAATATAAATTATAATTATATTATATATAAAGCTCGGCTAGCACGTAAATTTAAACAACTCAAGCTCGGGCTTATATATCTACTAAATGAGTTTCAGTTTAGGTTCGAGTTTGTTACGGTTCAGTTAGTTTTAAGTTTTTAACGATTCAATCTTGAATAGCTCGTGTTTTGTTTATACATGTAGCTAACTTTGATGTGATCATCACGCCTAGCATGGTCACTTGGTCATGACGGGATCCCATTCAGTCTTCTGTATTATCACCTGAATGGTATACATCATGTTGAAATTGATGTTTTTTTTCCTTTTTTTATGTGTAATATTTATATTAGAAGAAGCTTTGTTTGGTTGAATTATAAGAAATTGAAATTTAACCAAGAATAACTCAATAAAACCAAGAATAAATAGTGATAGAGAAAAAATCTTTGATGTGATATAAGACTAAATGGAGTGAAGGGTGATGAATGTGTGTGGTGGGGTGACGATTTGGGGGTGGGTGTGATACCATCCGTTAAGGTGTGTTCGGGGAGAAGGTTGTTGAGAAGAAGTGAGCCACTTAGTTTTTTAACCTTTTTATAATTATAATTTGATTGGCTAGTTAGGTCATATGTAGGTTATATAATTTAGTGAGATAATAAGTGATCACTACAAAGCTATATAGTTAATTAAGTAATTGGAGATAAAAACTAACGTGACTATTTGTATTACTACTCTTTGTACTCTTAAGTAACGTGTAGTGGGTTACTAATACAAGTGCCTCGTTGATAAATAAACAATCCACATGTCACTTGTATATGTTCTTTATTTTTATATTTTTTTTACACTCAGTTTTCGATTTTCTTTCTATCATAGAGGGTACACATGCATCGTCTACGGTTTCTCAATTCTTTTAGTTTTTTCACACACCATTTTAATTTGATGTAACTAATAACATTTTCAATAAACAACTTATTCCATATGGTAATACTTTTACATATTATCTTTTCAAGGTTTTAAACTATTTTTTACTTAAAAATAAAATAAAAACTTGTACAATCGAAGTGATCGCATAATTTATATTTTAGGGAAAGGAATATGTTTATAAATACTTGACAACATTTTTACTTTACTATAAGATATAGTAAGAAAAAAAATATTGATCAGTTTATTTATACTTTCTTTCATATTCATTATCAGATTACGAACAATAATACAAGAATACTAATAACTCTTTAACTCAATGACTTGGTTACATTTGCCGGATCAGACCACCAAAGAAGCTAAGCAGTAGATTTCCAATTCTTCAAACAAAACTTGAACCATTAAGATAATATCAATTTAACCTCATAACATATCTCTTTAATTACTGTAATTTTGTTTGTAATCATTCATATAACTTTTCAGTTTGTTCGTAAGGAACAGAAAATTTAATAAATCACAAACTAGCTAATATATATAAGAGTAAGATGCAACTTTCATATATTTCAAAATCTTGTGAGATTTAATCATGTCATGTTTTTAATGTAGTATGATCTTTAAAATCTTATAAAAACTATCATTTAATGCATTGAAGTTTTAAAATATATTGCTTAGTGTATTAAAAAACTTATATGGTAGGTAACACGTCATTATCTTATTTTGCTTATTTTCTAATACTAACTTATCATGAAAATAACTATTTAATATACCGAAGTTTTAAAAATCTACCATTAGTGTATTGAAAAACATGATGACCTGCTAGTAACCTACTATAAAAGGTCATGGTATAATAAATGGTAGAATTCGAAACTTCTATACATTAAATGGTCTTTTTTAAAATTAGATACACACTATAATAAAAAAAATACAACTTCGATAATTGAAAAAAAAAAGATATAAAATAACAAAACCTTGTCATTTTAGTGCTATTAATAAAAAAACGACACGATTTAGCTTGTTAAACTTGATTATAATGTTAAACGTATCCACTGAAACAAAAGTAATTCACTGAAACAAAAGTAATTTTACTACTCGTAGAAATTTACATTAATACGGATAATTATTAGTTAGGAGGTGTTTGATTAGCTTTTATCTTGTATTTATTAGCTTATTAAGCTCCTAATAAGTCCAAGTTAATAAGCCAATAAATAACATATTAATGTTAAACAAGCTTATTAATATTTAATTTACCTAATTACCCTTTTAATTACTTCGTCGCTGTCTTAATTAGCTAAAAGTAAAAACGTTTGCAGTAGAAAAGATTGGTTTTCTTTGTTTTTGTTGGCCATGATTCCAAGAAAAATTATAGAATTTCGGTAGGAATTTATTCGAACACATATATGCTTTTTATTCATGTTAATCATAAAATTGTGGTCTTCGTACCCATTTTTTGCATTTTCTTGTATTTATGGATTGAACAAGCAACTACCTTTAAACAAAATGCTATAAGACTTTTAAGAAATTATACAAATAACTTGTGTTAGAAAATACTAAAAGAAAAAAAGCATTATATGTTTATTAAAACATAAGCATATTATTTTAATTTTATAAGCAATAAGTTAATTCAAACATAATAGAGTTTGCTTATGCAGGAGATTACAATAATGAAAATCAAACCATTAAAAGCTCAAAATCCAACCAAGTTAAAATCAAAATTTTTATCCCAATTTAAATTTTAAACAAGGTTATAAATAAAACAAGCTACTCATGAACTATAACTATTAAAACCTCTAAACAAATTGATCCTTAATAAACTATAACTGTTAAAACAAATCATTTTTTTTCTATATCTTTTCATCACACTCCTATCACTCTAACTCCTACATCCATCTTCTTCAACTATCCCATCTTTCACCTATATATATACACACATAATTAAAAGAAACTTTAAGTGTCATTCAAGATCAGCACGAAGGGTTTAAGGGGATGAGGACGGCGAGATTTCACATGACTCACGCACCAACAATTACCATACCAACTAGTTAAATACACAAACTCTTAATCCTATAAGAGTAAGAGTAATGGAGGATGTCATAAATGTGTAGTGAGTTGATCACTACAAGACCAAATGACTCGAAGGTTGAGTGGAAAAATTATTGTTAGATGTATATTTGCCGATTTATTATTTTTTTTTTAATTTGTTATAACACTATATACATACGGCGTTATCATCGAACTATCAACAGTCGCTCTCGATTCACCGGTCACCACCATTCACACCCATTTCTCCTCTCCAACAATTTTCTCACTTTTCATTTCTTCTTACTTCTAATCGAAGATCACTGAAATAATCAAAATGCATAAATCGTTGTTCAATTACCCTTCTTCAAGCAACGCATCATCATCACCATCTTCTACTTCACAATCCCACTCTTCAATCACCACTCATTCACTTTTAGAATCATCGATCGCCTCATCGTCTTCGTGTCAATCACCCTCTCCCTCTCGCTGTTTTGGTCTGAACCTACTTGTGAAAGCAATCCATCAAGTTACTGCAGGATCGGTTGTTGGTGTTCCCTACATTCAAAGAAGAATCGTCACAAGAAGACGAAGACCTCTTCAATTCAACAATCTTATTATTCTACCTACTACTGAATTCGTATCTAAATCGAGATCGAGATCGAAATCGAAATCGAAAGCTGAAAGGCAGAGGAGAGTTAATATGACAATGCCTTTAAAGTTCAAAGACTCTGTTCTTCAGCCATTGACTCCTAAACGACGCTCCGAGAGATCGTTGTCAGTTAAGATCACTGGTGAATGATTCTAATTCTTTGTTTTTTTTTCCTTTTGTAATTTTACAGATCTGTTCTACTACACAGATCGTAGTCACTACTGTAATTCTTCCGCGCCTGATTTTGTTACTTTACACCTCAAAATTAATGAAAGAATGGAGGGTTTTTGTAATTTGGGGTTTATAATACGATTCTTGTTAGCCAGATATGCAGAATTCAGCTTATTTCTTGAGAAATTTAAGCTTTGATTTCAAAATCCTTGATAAATTGGAGGAAAACCAGTCACGATTTGTACTTGGAATTTTGGGTTGTCGGAAGTTTTTGAGATAACCAGCTCGAAAGCTTTGAGCTTGGAGCTATGAAAGATGGTTAATTAGGACAACTGATGTTGTTTTGCATTTCATTTTGGTTCATTTCACGTAATCGATAATTACCTTTTTGTTATGGATCGGATGATTAGCGTTTTTGACGGAAAAATAGTGAAGAAACACATTGTAGTTTGGCAACTGATGGTTGTTTCTTGGCTTTATCATTGGGCTAACACATTGGCTCTTTATGTTTTTACACAATGACAAGGGTATAAAGTCATGTGTTGTTGTTTTTGAAATGAACAAATTCAAGACTAGTGTTTGTTGCCATCTTTTCTGCATTTTCTACTTTCGGGGCAACTGTATGATCATTTATCTTTGAGTGAGACTCGCCCTTATTTATGAATATTGAAGTTATTCCAGAATCGTCTTTGCAAACTTCTGATGGGATCTATGTTATAGCCATTGGATTCATACACATTTTGTGTCTTTTATTGTACTAGTTCAACTTTCATTTCACAAAAGAATGAAATTTATTGAATATGATGATCTGTTCATTTTGGGAGACAAATTGGTTCTCAAAAGCATTGATATTGCAACTACTTACCTGCATGATGCCAGCGTCATTAGGAAGTTCTTTTGACCCAAATGAGCATACAAGTTCACCGCTTGTCTTGTGAGATTGGCTAATTCTGCTGAACCGTATATATTATGGTATTATGTCTTGTTTTGTTGGTTATTGATAGGTTGATTTCATGTTCCATTGGATCGTTAGATGACATGTTAGGTTAACCGCCACCTCTTGGTAGTGCCCCTGCTAAGCTACCAACTAGTGGCCAATATGGGAAGGTAAGTTCTAAACCTGAACCCTCGTGGGTAAGCAGTAAGCACATGGCTAATTACATATTTTTCTTTCGGGATAAAGAGTTGAACCGATTCGAGTCATTAATGACTTATGTAATGGAGCGTATATATGCAAACTATACCGAATATGTCCAAATATACATGTTTTACTATTGTATGTATCATAATTATCACTCTGGTCAGATTGTCAAGTTTGAAAATTGAAATGGTTAAATGCACGTCATAATATCTATGACGAACACAGGAAGTGTTAGGGATCCAAGACACATCATTAGTAGCGGAACTAGGACTTTTAGTGACCGGTGGAAACAAGCCAGTCTAGTTCAAAGGTTAGGATGAGTCCATGACATAGGTAAGGGCGGAATCTGGTTCCTTGCGTTTGGTGAGGACCAGACACATGTAAATTTTATGAGGGGTTGATATATGCGTATATGAATTGAGCAATGTTTACAAGGGCACATGTAACACCGTGTTTCACGAGCTTAAAATTAGCGTCAATTTAAACTTATTTATCAAAAGCTGGCAACGGATAAGACCACAATTTACAAAAATATCAGATTGTTATCTGACTAGTTATCATTTTACAAACCAGGTGTTACCACGACTAACGACCGACCATCGGATCACATGCTTATAATTAACATATAGTGTTCCACAAACATAAATACTACTATTACCCATGAGTAACCCAAGCTCGCCAGACCATCAGTCTCAAACCTGCGAAAAAGGGAAAATCTTGCACCGTTAGCTACAACTAGCTAGTGAGCACCAATTTACACATAAGCATCAATAAGTATGCTATCATAACACATTAAGGCACACAGAGCTAAGCTATCACATAGCGGTGTGTTGACATATCAGCAGGATCATATCTTGCGAGGTAGCTAACCTGGCTCAACGATCCAGCTGAGAAATCAATCACAACCGTCCGCTTCGGTAGGAAGCGAAGAGCAACCCACCATCGCGTTTACCAGTTCCGGTTTGCACCAGGAACCCCATTTCATAACCAGTTCCGCCTTATGCTAAGAACCCCATTATATAACCAGTTCCGACTTACGTCAAGAACCCCATCTTCGTCAAGGAACGGTGGCCTGCAGAGCCGTCACCAAGCGTATACACTCGGTGCCGTTAATCCCCCAATTCCAGACCCTATTGGGCCCCCAGGGACCAGCCTAAGTGGCTGACCTTAACCAATCTCCAGGAACTGTGGTACAGTCCCCCAATTGTCCGGACATAACACATAAACACATAACCGATCCAATAAGGATCCAATTGCATGCACATACACATTATTACATTAGCTTCTGCTCATACTTGATAAGCAGAAGACAATTTACAATTTAAACATAGCACATAATTGTCACACAAGTCATAACCCTACTTGGGTCTATCTCGTATCACTCCACTTATCTATCGTCACTACCATAATTACGTTACACCTGTTATAACACTACACGTCACTATCACTTATCTATCGTCACTACCATAAGCGCAATTACACGTGTTATACCACAACACGTCACTATCACAATAACACGTTTCAACACACAACAGATAGCCCTACTTATTGAGTCTCATGGGAAAACCGGTACTCACCTGGAGTCCTCACTAAGCAGATACGCCACTCGAGTCTTCCGGTTCCTCAGGCACACCTAACACATTAGGTTTAGGCTTGGTTATCACATACACACAACACACATAGAGTAAAACACAAGTTACACAAGCTGTCAAGTTGGATCCCCTGCTTGCAAGGGACATCACCTTTTGATCGCAAACATGATTCTAGGGTTGGTTACGATCACAAGTTACATACTTATGGTCGCAAACCTTATTTCCTTCGCTCGTAAGCGGTAAACACCACAAAACAGACCCATACGATCGCATGGACCTACCAAGCGATCGCATAGCATACATACGAGACTTACGGTCAAAAGCCTAACACATGCGATCACATCACAAATTTACGCGACGCGACCTTTAAAAACTTACGCGGCGCGTAATTAACAAACACCCCTTACGATCGCAAGCACATGTCATGCGACCGTATGGATACCAGAAACCCCATGCGACCGCATGCACATGCCATGTGACCGCATGTACCCCCATGCGACCGCATGCACATGCCATGCGACCGCATGGTCTCAGTTACAGTGTTCTTCGACTCTGTTCGCGTACAGCGGCTGTAAGCCGCCATTTTTAATATCAAATCGATTCAAAACTCAACTTTAATTGTTCCTACACTTTGTTTGACATCCACATACACTTACAAACACACTTGATACAATTACAAACACATAAAACACCATTTTGATCCATCAAAATGGTCATCTCTTTCACAAGTTCAAAACTAGGTTTCACATGAAGAATACTTACTAATATGTATAAACACAGCAAAGTGGAACTTCAATTTGCTACTGCAATCTCTTGTAGAAGCTTGATTCTTGATTGGATCCTTCAAAACTCCAAGAACAAGAGTGTGTGCTACGTATTGTGTATGTATGTGTGTTAGTGTGTGTTTTTACTTCAACAGGGGATAAGGGAAATGATAAGCCGACCTTGAGGTTTATTTAATAAACCTCGGGTATTTTCTTCCCCTTTTCAACTTAAAACTTGTCACCCGCTAACCCGTTTCAACTAACGGGGATATCTACGGAATCATTACGCGAAACCGTTTAATATTTTATCACTTTTAAACACTCTTGTCACTTTTCACATAACCACTCTCATTAACGCATAACACGCGTTATCAACTTAAAACACATAATTTAAATCACTTAAAATCGTTGTACAACTATTTGAGCACGAGGTACAACTAGGTACTTCTAGGCCCATTCTCAGGATGTTACAGCACAATTCTTGGGATATAAGGTCCAGTTTGTTTTACCGTAATGTGAAGGAATGTAATGGAATTGAAATCAAATTCTATTGTGTACTGCGTTTGATAACATTATTTGGAAATGAATTAAATTCTTTGAAGTATTAATATTCCTTTAGGTAGAGAAATGTCATTTCATAACTAACATGAATGAATTAAAATCATTTCCATTCATTCGCATTACCGTGAAACAAACGGGACCTAAATGTCTTGTGTATAAATATTAGGTGATTTTCTACATGTCGATCTCCAAGAAAGATGTCGGTTTTTATAATAAGGAGACGGTGGAGCAATCTTGGCTTTCATGGGTATGGTGAGGGCTAGGAAGGAAAAAAAAACAGGCGTTACAACATCTAGGTGCGAAAATTGGAAAATGTTATATTTGTTACGTAACTAACTTACCATGTAACAAAATAATGGTGCATGTGAGGAATTCATGGGTGGACAATGACATTGAAAGAGGGGGAATTGAACGGCTCGGATTGATTCTCGCACTTAGAATGATTCTCGCATGAACTTTTTCCATATAGTGTATATAACCAAAAAATATTTAGTCTATCGATATCAAAAGGTGATTAAGATATTCCTTATTCTATTAGGTTGATGGTTTAAGTATCATTTTGAGACTTACGGACTGTTTATTAAAACAGAACGATTAAACACTGAATGATTATGTGGTCTGAATAATTCAAATGATCTGAATGAATGTGCCTCTAAATGTGACATGCTATTTGTTGAAGGTTCTGAATGAACAATACGAATGATGAAAATTACCATTTTAACCTTAATAGTGATATATTATATTATAAGATATGATTGTTAACAGGGTAACATGTGAAAGGAGTATTAGGATAAAATACTTGGTGCTTACTGATTCAGATTGTACTTAAGGTAAAATGATTCAGCAGCGTTCTTTTGATTCATTCAGCACAATCTTCATTCAGAGACAATAATCAAACACACTGAATGCTGAACGATTCAGTATTCAGCGCTGAATAATTCAATTAAGCAGCAAACAAAAAGCCCCTAGATATAGTTATAAATTATGTGCATTTGCCGTTCAAAAGAAATATTCTTAACCAACTTTTATTTAAACTTTTTTTTACAACTAAAATTGATTCGCTAGTTATTAAACTTATAATATGTTTAGTAAATATGATATCTAATATTATACTAAAACTCCTTATTCAATAAAACAATGCATCAATAAAACATGTTTATTTGTTTCTTAACGAATTCTAATTTGTTTAGCATTGTTAGACTCTCAAACTAATTCATTGCATTATACTTTGTGAGAAAAACCTAGTTCTGAGAAGAAGAAAAAAAACACATGAAAGAGCTATAAAGTATAATAGTAATTATATGAGATAAACAGTTAAAATGCAATTACTAAAATCTATCTAATAATTTTTTTAAAATTGTTACTTGTAGTTCAATGCATCATACTTAATTAGAAGGATAGTTGACTTGACAATAAAAGACATATAATTAAATATTTTGTTAAATCAATATAAATCATAAATTAAGAAAAAATTGGCATGCATCATTCGTTACGTGGTAACCTATAAGATATATAAAATTTGGCAAATGTAACACATTTTAAAACTTTGATGTTTTTTTACACGTTAGTAGAATAATATCCAAACTTGATTTTTATTAGATGATGAAACACTGTTAAAAAAATACTTTAAAGAATAAAAAAAACATTTTATATGACTGTTTTTGTAACACCCTAATTTAGGGTCTGGTTGTAAACAGTTGTACCTTATGTTTGTTAAGTTGTACGTTGACTTTGACCAAGTTGTTTAAGTTGTTTTGTTGCTTAATTGTTGTTATTTGTTGGTACACGTGGTTATGTGGTTAAAGTTGGAAATGTGTCGTTAGTAGATAGAGTTGGTTAATAGTTGAACGGTTTCGAATAATGATTCCGAAAATATCTCCGTTAGTTGAAACGGATAAACCTAGGCCGAGTTTTAAGTTGAATAGGAGAACGAAATACCCTCGTGGGGTATTATACCCACTTGGGGTCGGTTTGTAGCCTTTCTTATCCCCTGCTTCAGCTTTCAAAGCACACAAAACATTTAACACATACATACGTACGTACTAAGCCATACACACACCCATACTTGGTGATTTGAAGAAGAATCAAGGAGGAACAATCTGATTTGGGGTTGTGGCTGTTGATTTGGTTGATTAATATCGTCTCCTTGCTGTCCTTGTAAGTGTTCTTGACTTGAGAACCTAATTAATGTGTTTTGTTAGGGATGATACTAATTTGGGTATAAATCAAGTAGCTAGATGATGGATTGAGGTAGGAAACATGTAAGGATGTTGTAGGGAAGTTTAATAATGTGTAAGAACAGAGACGAAGGCCTGCTGTGCAGGAACTTCCTACCCCCGTAGGGAAAAGTTCCTACCCCCATAGGAAGGTGTTTTTCAGATTTATAGAAATTTATCCCTACCCCCGTAGGGAAAAGTTCCTACCCCCGTAGGAGGGTGTTTTTCAGGAATATTAAAATTAAGCCTTCTTTGGCCGTAGGAAAAGGTTTCTACGGCCGTAGGAGGGTATTTTGTGTATTTTATGTGGTTTACCACCTACGGGTGAAGGAAAGAAGCCTACGGGCGTGGGTACATAACCTACGACCGTTGGTACCCAAAGAATCACTTCTACGGGCGTAGGGTATGGTCCCTTCGGCCGTAGGGTATGGTTTCTTGGAAGTGAACTCTTGCGGGCGTAGGATGTATTCCTACGGCCGTAGGAGGTGTTTGGAAGGTGTCCTGCGGCCGTAGGACACATCTACTGCGGCCGTAGGAGCTGTTCCAGGTTGCCTGTTGCTTGTTGTTCGTTGTACGTTTACGTAGAAGCAATGATAGTACTTTTAGACGTTGACTGAACCTACACATGATGTGTTAGGTGATTCGGACGATTCCGTGTGCTCCTGGGATTCCCGAATTCATATCTGTCTCTTATAACCTCGAGGTGAGTACCGGTTTTCCCATGAGTCTCGGTAAGTAGCGTTGTCTGTTGTTTGTTGAAATATGTTGTCGATGTCGCACACGTGCGTATGAGGTATGTTATACATGTTGTTGTATATTGTTGCCATGCTAAGTTGCTTTATATGTTGGTTATGAATCGCATGCGTATAGTTGAACCCATTACGGGTAGTAGTTGTATATGTGGTACTGGTCCGGACCGATGTGGCATGGTTAAGGTCAGCTTTCTTCCCGAAGGCTGGATCCCTTTGATGGAATAACGGGGATCAACGGTACCCGGTGTGCAGCACGCCGGGGTGGTCTTGCAAACCGCCGCTCCTTAACGTGAGTTGGGATCTTAACTTCAGTTGAGATCCAAGATGTTGAGCTTCGAGCTTCGTAACGCGTTTGGTGGACTGCTCTTCGCTCCCCCACCATAGCGGTTAGTTATTGCTGATGGTCCCCAGTTTGAATCGTTGAGCGGGGTTCCCACCCTGCAAGATATGATTCCTATTGACTCGTTGGCGCGACACTATGTGTTAGGATAGCCTTGTGTGTTGTCCCGTAGTTGGGATAACCTGCTTATTGATGCTTATGTGTTAATCTGTACTCACTAGCTAGTTGTAGCTAACGGTGCCTAAATTTACCTTTTTGCAGATGCAAAGTAGTTGGCCTGGTGAGGCGGGACTTGTTGGTAGTTGTTGTATATATCTTTTGCGGAACACTGCTCGTTGTAATTATTTGTGATCCGATGGTCGGTAGTGTCGGTTAGTTGGGTAACACGCGGTAGTTTTTGGGACTTGGTTTTTGGTGTTGTACTTTTACATTACCAAGTCAGATAAACAATATTATCTTTTGTAAAACGTGGTTACTTCCGCTGCTGGCTTTTATTATATAAGTTTAAAAAGCTTAAATTTTCCCTAATTTTAAGCGCGTGAAAACCGGTGTTACAGTTTTTTTCCTAAAGAAAACGATATATTTTAATACACAAACATTTTCCATTTGTTACTTATACGTTAACAGTAACATATAATTATTATCAAAGTTTTTACGAGACATAGTATATAGTGCTAGAAACATTAATCACGAGTACTAATATCATTAGAAATATTGTACACAAAATACATATTTTAGTAATTTTTAATGTTTAATCGCTAAAATTACATGTACTATTTAATAAATAGTGGTGTAGTGCAAGAGAAATGGTTTAAAGAGGCCAAAGGTTAGAGGGGGGCTAAAAAAAAGACTCTAAACCCTTACAAAACCCTAGTTTTGTTTTCCTTCCTCAGCTGTCAACAAAATGCGACCTCCAAGAGGCGGCGGATTCGGAAGTCGGGGTCGTGGCGGCGGCGGATTCAGGGGTGGCAGGGATGGTGGAGGACGATTCGGTGGAGGCCGTGGTGGACGAGGTGGGGGTGGTGGCCGTTTCGGTGGAGACCGCTTTAACGAAGGCCCCCCGGAGGAAGTTGTAGGTTTGTAATCATCTTCTACCTCTCTTTCACACACAGAGCTACCAAAACACCTTAATTACATATTTGAACGCGTATTGATTGATTATTTGACATCGAACTGTATACTCTTGGCAGTCAGGTCGATTTTATCTGTTATTGTGGGCTTTCTAAATCTGCTTTGTACTGATAATTGTGCAGAGGTTTCGTCATTTGTTCATGCTTGTGAGGGAGATGCAGTAACAAAGCTCACTAATGAGAAAATTCCTTACTTCAATGCCCCGATTTACCTTCAAAATAAAACTCAGATCGGTAAAGTTGATGAAATCTTTGGTCCCATCAATGAATCTGTGAGTGAGATTTGACCATATTCATTATATCCTACCATCATACTTCACGTTTGTGCTGACATTTGTTCTCTTTCTGCCAAAATTTGCAGTTCTTTTCAGTTAAAATGATGGAAGGTATTGTAGCAACTTCGTATTCAGCAGGTGATAAGTTTTTCATTGACCCAATGAAGCTACTACCGCTCTCCAGATTTCTTCCACAGCCAAAGTATGTTTCTTTTCAATTGCATTTTCTAATCATATACCGGACGTTGTATCATTGAAGCTGCTAGTTTTTATTGCATAAGTGTGAGAATTTGATATAGTTTGTTAACAAATGTCATGTGATTCTTGAATGCTTCTTGACCTAGCATCAACAATTTGCATATGAATTCTATCATACACCATTACACTCCTGCAAGTCATGTTTTTTCTAAATGTTAAAGCCAAGGAGGGCAAAAAGGTCCTTGGAAGAAATACATGTTCGGAATGTTAAGATAGGTCTAGCAATTGTTAAGAAATGCCTCTTTTGTTTGATTAGGTATAGAAATATTGGTAGTGATAAATCTGATTTTTAAGTATCAAACTTGTATACTCTTACATTGTTTATGTCCCTGTGAAGAATTACAACTGTGTCTAGTGGCCTTTAATGTTATCAAGCTTCTATTTGATTGTAGGTTTATTGTTCTTTTTTTATTTTTAAACTTTGATCTTACAGGGGAGCAAGTGGTGGAAGAGGTGGTGGACGTGGGGGTGGAAGAGGAGGTGGCAGAGGTGGTGGACGTGGGGGTTCTTTCCGTGGCAGAGGTGCTCCAAGAGGTGGCAGAGGTGGTGGTTTTCGTGGTGGTGGTCGTGGCGGTGGGTTCAGTAGGGGCCGAGGAAGATCGTAGAGCAAAATTTTCGTGTGTGCATTTCTCTTGTAGTTTTGATTCGAGCTTTTCGCCTTAGTTTCTGTTATGACAGTTAAATTTTCATTTGCGAAATGACATTTCACACAACAAATTAATATCTTTACCTTCATAGTTTGACTTTTTGTGCAAGACAATGGCACTGTGGTAGACCGAAAACTAGTTGAAGTAACAGGCAGCTTTAGTGCATTGCAGGCTTCAGTTGGTCCAAAAGACCTTACATTGGTGAACATATTCTCATAGTTTTAACAATATCATAAAAACTTCATAAATTTTTTAGCTAAATGCTACTGACAATGATAACTTTAGTTCAATTGTGTGAGGGTATAATTTAGAAATAGTTTGTTAATTTGAGTATGCAACGAAAAAACTTGCAAACTCGTAAAGTAGGATGACCATGAGCTGAAGTCAGAACCAAATTGACTCAACCTATAGCTGCAGAAACTCGAACAGTAGAAGAAGGGACTGTTAGGACTGTAAATGAACCGAATGAATGGATTTGTTTATGTTTGTTCGTTTAACTTTAGTTGGACAAATAAACGAGCTTATAAGGTTTTTTGTATTCATGTTCATTCGTTTAACTTTAGCCATACAAATAAACGAATATAAATGATAAACGAACGAGTTTTTGTGTTCGACCATTTAGAAGATTGGTTACTGGTTAGTACATGTAAGTTTATGTTCGTTCGTTTAGATGATAAACGAACGTAATCAACGAAAGATACACACATATACACACCAACATTATTAAACATTGTATATATGTTGATATATGCATATGTATATAAATTTATGTGTATACATGTATTAACAAATGCTCAAGAACATAAATGAACGAATGAGGCCGTTGTGTATTCGTTCATGTAACTTAATGAACAAGAAATTTTGTTCATTTTTATTTATTTACTAAATAAACAAACTTCCGGGCGTTCAGGAATACTTCGTTGAAGGTTCGGTTTGTTTATAGTCCTAGAACTATTATTAGAGTTCAGATTCCTCCACCCCGTCTCCCTTTTTTCTCTCTCCCTGTTTAATACTTTTCACTCATACTACCTCCTAAACTCTTATCGCTTTCTCTTAGGTGAGATTTGAACCTTCATTCTTAAATAAAGAGAATCACATTATAGATGTTGATACCATTTAGAGGTGCACATCTTCGGATTTTAATCTGATCCGGATCGGATTTTTTCGGTTTTTTTGGGACCGGATTTTCGGATTGTAACCGGATTTCCTCGGACAGAGGTGTAACCGATTTCGTACGGATTAAAACCGGATTTTCTCGGACAAAAGTGTAACCGGTTTCGGATCGGATCGGATAAAACCGGTTAAATCCGCTCCGGTTTGAAAAAAAACCGGTTTTATAAAAATCGGTTCGGATAGTTTTTGCACAAAATCGGATATTCGGATTTTTTGTGCACTTACTATGCCAAATTATTTGGGTTTTTTTGTTTAATTTATAATGGATGAGGATCCTCTCACGTTTGAGTCAAACATGACCTATCATGTTCTCTCACAAACATGAGAGCGGACTCTACAAAGTGACCCATTCTTGACTAACATAAGGGACTCACTCTCATATTTGTGAGAAAACATGATAGGTCATGTTTGACTCAAACATGAGAGGATTCTAACCCATTTTTAATACATATTCACAAGGCCAGCCAACCCGCCATCGGGTCCTAGGTGGCCATTGGTTGTTGTCGGAACACCATGCTTCCCCTCACTTACCCAATGAAAAGTGAGGAAGAGGTAAGGGATCCCACCACCTGTACTGGGTCTGAACTGTCATCTAGTTCTTCGGGAACACCAAAACCGCACCCCTCTCGATGTTTCCACCCATTTTGGCTGCAAATACCCGAGAACCACCCCACTCTCACTCCCTCACCCCTCTTTCTCTGTCTATCTCCCTTTTCTTTTCTCTCTCATCTCTCATGACGAGCTCGAGGGAAGGGTATAATGGAAGGCACATAGTTGGAAGGAAGGGAGGAAGGATGGGAAGGAAAGTGATGTGACGCTAATGCGTCGAGAGAGACGAGGGTAGGAAGGGAAGGGTATACACATGGAGGATT
Organism: Pulicaria dysenterica; assembly: GCA_947179395.2. Taxonomy (NCBI): domain Eukaryota; kingdom Viridiplantae; phylum Streptophyta; class Magnoliopsida; order Asterales; family Asteraceae; genus Pulicaria; species Pulicaria dysenterica. Next base: position 105,824,794 of record OX359288.1, on the reverse strand, counting down.
TACCAAGCATGAATAAGCAGATTCTGCTATCCCAAAATTCAAATAAACTTTCACCAGCACATTTAAGCTTAAAAATTACAATTACAAGTAACAGCGAATGGAAGAAACAACAAGATTATGCATCATTTTACTCAATTTTAACAACTTTAATCCCTAAATCCCATCCCCAACCAAACATGATGCATCATCTTGCTAAATTCAAGCACATTTATTCTAAATTTTCACTTGATCTTTGTCCACCATTTTCATTGTTTAATGCAGCTGATTGCTTCTTGTGTTTCTTGGCCTTGGCTTTCTTGGCTTTCATCCTGCGTTTCTTCTCGTTGGCATCAACCCACGTGTAATCAGATGGTATGTTAAACGGGTCTGCTTCATCTTTAAAGCTGCAAGCTTCATTGTCACTCGACTGACCTCCATGGCTTCCTTTCATCCATGAGATCCAGGAACCCGACCCTTCTGGTTCTTTGGACTTGGCATCCTGGAAATGAGTTGGGCTGGATAAAGGTGTTGAGAATTCCTCTGATGAAGATTGTAACTCCTCAAATTTTGTAAATGTAACAAGAACCCTAATTGTTGGCACGATTGGAATAGCAATCTGCAATTTGTCAGAAAGAAAGCATTTACATAACAAACTGTGGATAAGAATTAAAAAGGTATATCACTTTTTAAAATTGGTAATCACAACTCATGCATTCATAATTAACTTTCCATACTTTTCATAGTTACCATTTAATTAGTTTTCAACTTTTCATACATGAAACAAATTACTACTCTTAATAACTAAAACTTAATTTATGTTATTCTTCTCTACAGCTCTGAATTATCAAAATCCTAAAATAAAATGAAAAAGGACAAAAGAGCGTTTGCAGGTCGACAGTCACCCTGCTGTTTCAGACCACACTTAAGACATGACACATTTCAAACCACCCATCTTGACACCTCTAGAGTCAAACCACCTTCAAAGATTATTTATATAAGCACTTTAACTATCCATAATTCCATATATATGGAAGATACAGGTTAAAACTTATTAGTTATTCCCTCTGTCAAAGAAAGAGTCCCCATTTGACTTTCTGGTGTCAAACGTACTTTATTAAATGGTTGAAATACACATATTTATTAGCACCAAGTTTTGAACCATCACCCACTAATTCAAGATAGAATTAAGTGAGCCAAGGTACTTCCTTTTTGATTCAAAATTGACAAGGATTCGTCTTGATTATAAAAAATACATTGACCACAACACTTAAAATTTTAGGTCAAATTTCTGAACCTAAGTATCACCGAAAATGGAATGTAGCTTTAACGTACATCAAGATTGTGTACTAAAACTATAGGTGACAATTTCAACCCATATACTTATTAATGAGTTGACACAGGTTAGGTTTTATCTCAAACGGGTCAAATGAAAAGTTAGCTACATTAACCATTCACCTGTTCCCCTTGTAGGTGCACGGTTAAAGTAGCTCAAAATCTTCCAATAATGCATATGACCTCGTATATCGTTCTATTCAATGATTCAGATTATTCGTAACAAAATTGCATTTGTAATCAAAATTAACACGTACATTTGCCAGTGAAATTTGGCTGAAAAGTGTGCATGTCAACCCAACATGACCCAACCTGTTTTGACCCACACTAAAAACAATGTGCGCCAGACCCATTAGTCCATTACACAACCTGTCCAACGTGTCCCTCTAGTTACCTATAAGTAAGCTAGAGGTTCTACCGAAGATAAAAGGATTTATGATCTCATTATAAACTGAAAATCGAAGTAATTAAGCATGAAATTGCGAGAAAAAGTACCTTGACTGGGAACATGCCATGAGGTAGTTTAGTGGTTAAAAGCTCCCTTAATCTTCTTATAGCCTTCACTTTATTGGCTAGGATGTCAAGTAAAGGTAAGAGCTCTTCTGTTTTCAAAGGGAAATCCTGTGTCAACCACAAAACGGGCCTTAATCCTTTTTTATATTCGCTCTCGTGCTTAGCCTCTGTTGCAGATCCTTTCTTCTTTTTCTTTTTACCACTCTTATCTTTCGCCTTTTTACCATTCCCGTTGTCCTCCCCATTAAGCTCAGATGTTGAGTTTTGACTTTCATTTAGTTTTGAAAACTTGCTAAGAATCTTGGAATCTTCAGCATCATCAATGGGAGCTCCCGATTTTGAACCTTTCTTGTTCCAACTGAACCAACCTTTTTTATCTTTATTTGCAGATGAACCCGCATTACCATTTTCATGAACATCATGTTCATGTTCATGTTCACGTTCTTCATCATCACCTATTTCATCCTGATTTCCCATCTTTAGTGCTGAATCCAGTTGAATCTTTTCTTCAGCAGTCAACACCTCATCATATTCTTCTTGACCAGCAACTTGTTCGTTTGTGGAAAAGAGCTCTTCATCTGTCATAGCACCAGGAACTCGTCTAGATTTTACACTCACCATCACATGAAGCATATCAAAAACCTTGGATTTCCATGGGCCCACAACCTCGGTCCTTTCCATTCGTCTCCAATTCAAATGAGGAACGAGCTCGGCTTGAGTCACATCAATTCCAGGCCTGTACATGTTAGTTTGTGACATCAATGTAACCTCATGAGCCACTTCGGTTTCAGAAGGCTGGGCCCCGGCTCCCTCTAGAGCGTTTGTGATTTCTTTCTCTTTATGAGATAGAACAATCAAAGAACCAGGAGGTAATGACATATTACCATCTCCATACCCGTCTCCAAGAAACAAGAAAGTTTGATCAGACCTTTGAATTCTGAATCCATCAAAACCCGCAAGTGTCATGTCAGCCCTTAAATTAGATCCACGTTTCCAGATTCTATAAGTATCAGAAGGAGCAATCCTTCCTATAAAAGGAATCACGGAGCTTTCAAAATGGAAAGTTATTTCCATGTAGAAATCACGAATACGGTTAGCAGACGATACAATTCTTGGTAACCTACGACACCATTTAGCCCATGCTAATGGCTGGTAATGTCTAGCGATAATCATGGCTATGTTTTCTTCTCTGTTACAAACAGCCTCTTGAAGAGCACTCCATCCTTGCTCGTTTTGAAGACTCCAATCTGCACCAGCAGCCATTAATATCTCTGCTGAAACTGGATCTTTGAGACGAACGGCTAAATGAAGAGGGGTTTCCCGAAATGGAACATCACGTCTGTCGATTACTGCTGACACAGCATCAGCATCCAGCTCAGCAGCTACCGATTCGGCCTCGTTTGTAACATCACCGGCTTTTGCCAATCTAGGGAGGGTTGAAATAATATTCCTAAGGGCCAAGTGGTCATTTCTTACTACAGCTAAATGTGCAGGACTATGGGAGTATTTGGACCAATCTTCCATTGGAATCTTTTTGTATTGTTCTTTAGCAATCTAACTAAATTCACGTTTCACACATTTTCCTAATTTCCTGCTCAATCTGAAAAACATAAGGGAAATACAGATTTCATGTAACTATAGCACAATGAGTTAGAAATTCAACCAAGAAAACAGATCCACATTTTTCTTTAACTACTTGATTCTATAATTAAGTAATTACTGCATACTTTATATCTGGAATGCCCACAAAAGCACACTAGGGTCAATCGCTTTTGTGCTATAAATTGAAACTTTTTCAACATAAACTGAAAAAAACAAGAAAATTTAGCAGAAAGATACCTGTGGGAGTTGAAATAATCTAAGTAATTGATGGATTTTCTTGAATTGGCACTAAAATTGAAAAAAGGTAAAAGCTTTCAAAAGGTCTATCCATGGTGATTCATATGAATAATCTTGTTCTTGTTCTTGTCATCATCTCAGATCTCACTTTCTCTCTCTTCTTTCTCTCTCCTGTCTTTAACCCAGTGTAATAGTGTATAATGTAAATCACTCTCAACTCAAGTGGGTTTTATTTCTTCTTTATGTGGTGTTTTGCAGTGATTTTGTGCAAAGAGAGGAGTGGGCATCTTACATCTTCCCTCTACCTTTTCTTTTGTTTTAACTTTTTCTTTGTGCTTATTTTACCATCTTCCAACCTACTATTTCTCTCATGACTAGAGGTGCTGCTACTGACACAGCGTGACCATAAAGAGTTCTTTTTATTATTATTTATTATTATTGTTATTATTTTCTTTTGTGGTTTGTGAAAGCCAATATGTTCGACTTTTAGGTGTTAGTAGTTAGTACCCTTGTACTTCATCTTTATTTCACAATTTCCACAATCTTTTGATGTTTTCCAATCATTTCAGTAGTGTCATTATTTGTACACAATATTTGTTGTTATACACATAAAAAATCTGTTAAAATCATTATATTATTCAATTTATAGATAAAAATAATAGATAATATATTGATAGGATGTGTATATGACTAGAACAAGGTTTTGTTTGGTTAGTGTTTGTTTTTTTTTTTCTTTTTGGCCTTTTACATATAAGAAGTGTTAGGTTTTATAGATATGGTAAACGTTAACAAATAATAACCAAAATAGTTATTAATAACATGGATTTTTGTGTGGTTAAACAATAATATTAGATATAATATTTATTGAATAGTTGTCATGTAATATCACAATTTACAACGATTAGTAAAAAAGAGCTTAAAATATAACATTTTCCAAATATGTTTCCTAAGTACATATAGATGTTTGGATATATTATTAGAATATTAGTTTATACTTTTTACTGTTTTAGCTCTCATGTGCACTTATAGTTGGGCCCAAGTAATGGGACCTTTTCTCAATGGGTAAATTTTCAAATTTCTTTATCAATATAAATAGCATTTAAAGTTTTGAACCTTATGTAGTTGTAGATTATTCTTTTTGTTCTTTATTGATTGATATAGTATTATATTCAATCAAGTGATAACATTTTTAGCTTCATTTTAACTTGTGTGCAAAAACTAAAATCACATCCAAATAATAATAATAATATAACATATAATAAAAGAAACACCTTTTAATAAATCCTAGTTTTACTCTCTTATCATAATAGATAATGTTTTTTGTTTTTTAAGACTTTTAAAGTTGCTGGTTTAAGTTTTGACATAGTGTTAACTTGTTTTTTCTTCTTCTAGTATTCTTCAGTTTTCTGCTCAAACAGTTAGAATACAAGAATATTGTGAATATAACATACATATTAAACTTTAGAAGATATCAGCTCAAATCCCTATTGTAGTCACCGACACCAACCTAGAACTGTAACACCACTTTTCTTAAAAAGCTATTATAAATATTATAAAACTCTTAACACTCCAAAAGATCAAAGTTTTTACAAAAGACTGCTAGTATTTACACAGATGCTAGACTGTTTAGTAAAAGTAGTGTTTTAAAACGTTTCTAATATAAAAGTCAGGAGCTATCCAGCCTAAGGAGCCGTTGGGGCCTTCCCCTTGCCTGAACCTGACGTACCTGCATGCAGAAAACACTAAACATAAGCTAACGCTTAGTGAGTATACTACTGAAATAATAAACAAAACATGAAATCAAATTCTCTTTTGGATGTCTCACATCCCAACTTCTAATCTGCAAATCTATTCCAAATCTGTTAACTTGTCCCAGAATATACTATACAAAGTATAGGTAACCCCTGACACTTACTTGGGTATAAGGATCTCAATATACCCTATCTCTGTCCACAATATAATATGATCACATAATCAATCACAGATCATGCATTTAATATACACACGTATACTAATCTAATCAAAGGTAAGTACACTCACCTTATCAGCAGTTAAGAGCTACACGCCTATCACAAAAGCGTCAAACTCGTATTGCCTACAAGCAATAAACCAGTACTATATTAACTTCTAGACGCTGCTGCAAAGATGTTGACTGACCAACAAAGTTCTGCTTAAACCACCTCTTACGGCCGCAGAGGAAAAACCCTACGCCCGCAGGAGTATCCCACACTACGGCCGCAGGGATCCACCCCTACGCCCGTATTGGGTACACAACACCTCCTACGGTCGTAGGCTATATGCACTACGCCTGTAGGCTCATTTTCTTCGTCCTTAGACGGTAATTCATAAAAAAACTGTCCTACGCCCGCAAGAACCCTTTCCTACGGCCGCAGGAGTCAAAATCACTAAAACTCTAAAACACTTCCCTACGGCCGTAGAGAACCTTTCCTACGGCCGCAGGAACAGTTGCTACAGCAGACATCTTGCTTTGTTCGTAAACAGCAGCCGACTATAGCACTTTTTCACCTAAATCTTGAACAAACTCAAATTCAACTATACATACCTGTTCTAAAACATTACTACTAGTTCTTCTACAAGAAACTTAACACAAAACACCATAAAATACATCACACCAAGCTAGAAACATGGATTCAACCCATGAATCCATTTCTTGACCTAACACTTCAATTAAACATGAGAAACACATACCTCTTGCTACTAAATCTCTATCTGATTAAATCCCAGCTGTTAACCCTCGCTTTAGAACTCGAAATTAGCCAACTCAAGAACTAAGTGTGTGAATCGTATGTGTGTATGTATGTTCCTGATGGTTTGACTCTAAATGAGTCAAATATGACTCATATATCTAAACTTTCATAACTAACACAAAAGGTTCCTGAACTTTTATAATTTTCTGAAATGACAACTTCAGTCCCTCTACTTTGTAACTCATAAACACATAGCACAAAAAGGCAACTAGCCAAACACATAAACACTTATTATTTAATTAAAGACAATTCATAATGAAATTTTCGGACCTTGGGGCGTTACAAGAACATTCTTAAATGATTGAAGATGTTTTAGAAACCGAGAATCATATTCTTAAGTGTTTCAAGAGTACAAGTTTTTAGTGTTAAATGGCATTTTAATAAGTTACATAGAGGTAAAGTTTTTAATAGGGAGTTTAAAATAAGCCTAACCAATATTTATAAGATGAATATACAAGGGAGTTTAATTAGGTTCAAATTTTTTTCAAATGTGAACCACTTTGAGTTATTCTTGTGTAGTAAATTAACTTTTAAAATGTGATTGTGTGAATCCCACCTCCACACAACTAATTAAGTTACACCCCGTTCAAACCTATTGCAATCTATGAAACCATGGAATTTGTAGAACCATCCAATGGTGAAACCATAGAACCTGCAAACTAGTATAACCTACAAGCAAATTCTTATTAGGGATTTCTACAGATGAAATCTTCAAAACCTGATAGAGGGTGCCTTTGTATGGGTTTTCTGTAGGCTTCAAATTTTAAAATATAGGAAGAATGAAGATGATGGTGTTTGGTGGCAACTGATTCAATTGCCGATGAAAAAATGAGACGGCACAGAGATGAAGACGATCTTTGAAGGTGATCGTTTCTTTAGGGGAGTAACTCGACCGAGAGAAAGATGACTAGAGGAGAGTGTCTACAAAGAAAAAAGATGAACATATAATATATATATATATATATATATATATATATATATATATATAGAGAGAGAGAGAGAGAGAGAGAGAGGAGATGGTGGAACTTTAACTTTCAACTCTAGTTGATAATGTTAGACCAGATTATAATAACTAATAGTACAAAATAAAGGTAATGAGGTGCACAGTAAAAATAATTTTTAAGTTGATTTCATACATAAGAAGAATTCATAACTGCATATATACAACTACAATATGATGAAAGTTGCATACAATTTCCCCAACATTGTATATGAAGAAAAAAAAGTTTAACTTTAGAGATTATCACAAAGTCAAAAGTAATACTTGAGAAGATAAACTGATTCATGTCTATTTTTAACTCATTATTCGAGTCATCCCCCTTCTGCTGGCAAGTAGTGTCTTACATATATTAAAAACTTCCAAGTGTAACATATAATAAATACAAATACTAGTCCACACCACCAGAAAATAACAACTATTTTAAAGGAAGTGAAACTAAATAAATTTAAAATCGAAAGTTGAACTACAAACTCATTAATACTTGATGCACATAAAAAATATTTTAAAAAAAAGGGAAAAAAAAGGACATAACATCTATTGGATGAAACAGAACAACTATTCAAATGGAGAATGGTAACAAGTAATCATCATAAGTTGCCAAAAACACTAAATGCTTCCAATTAAAGCACCTGAGTAACTTCATTAAGCATGCAACTGCAACTTGAAAGCCTCGTTTCTTCAGCTGATTATCAAACTTACTTTTCGGTTTTTACCAAAGGAACACCAAATCTATCTCCTCACTAGGATGTTTGAGCATACTTGATGACAATCCATAATCTTTTCATGCTTTTGTTGCTCACGACTTTAATTCAAGAATTCTTCAATTTCATCTGCCGTCCAAAAGTTGACATATAAGTATTAGAGCATGCAATTTTTACCCATTTAGTTGAGGTTATGCTTCATCGGTAGATAAATGAAATACTGTAAGTGAAAGATACAAAGAAAACTTGTCAAATAGGTCAAACACATATTAAGTATATGGAAGTGTATTTTTGATGCACAAGACTCCTAATGATTTTTATTCAAAGAATTAGATTCTCATTCAAATAGTACAACTTTTATTAACATACTAATATTTCATAGAAAGATATACAAGCTTTCAACAAAAAGTCCATCACATTCCTCTTTTGACTCCTACAAAAGTTACCAATTTTGACCAGAACTAGGTTTGAATCGTTGCCCAACTTGTCCAACCCACCTGCTTTGATGTCTCTAATTACTAATTAGTATGATACAAATTACTCAATCCAAGAATAAGCCATATGTACAACAAGACCCTACAATCATTCTTTGCCAAAACTACATAATAATATATCCACAACAAATATTACACAAGTTGCCAGGTCCAAGAAAAAGTGGGCAAAATACCTGAATGAGCAGATTCTTGACCATAACTCAAAAGGGGGCCTCAAGAGATTCGTCCCACACATCTGCACTTCCATTCGAGGCATCCTCAGCATCTTCCTCCATGGAGAGCCTTATATATTCTCGATGTGCAAAGCGGTCCCATTCTGTCAATGTTGGATTCTCACGCTCCTGTTCACAAAAATTGTGTTAATCCTTTATATATATACACGTTAAGAAAAGTCCGTTTTTGAAAAATAAACGTCCAACAAGTGATGACACATACCTGACGTATGAGAAACGGATCTCGAGTCTCAAAGGCCATAAATTTATTAAGATTAAAAAGGATATTGAATACACTGCCTGCAAGTTTGCTTCCCTTCAAGTCACGCAGGGTAAAATATCCCTCATCCTGCATGTAAGAAAAGATGAAAAACATATTAACATACGATATGCAATCTAAAGATAAAATAAAGAATTATGACATATTAAAACATACAATTGTTAAATATATTTACCTTTGGGCCGATCATGTCAACAATCTGACACAATATATCCTCGAAAAGGACAGGTTCTTGGGCCATGCATTCCATCCTATGCAACTGCTCTTCATAAAAGAACTGCATCTCATTCCTTGTAATCACCCCATTTCCGTCCAAATCCACACATTTAAACCTAAGAATACATTACATTATAATAAGAAGAAAAATCAAAAAGGCAAAATAAAGATCGATTAGAGTTGCAAGAAAGAAGACGAAGCATATAACACAATTTGAAGTTCATAGAGTTGTGAAAGAAAATGGAGAAACAGAGATGCAGCAATCAATCATAATATAAAGATTATAGCTAATTGTTGGAGTGTTAAGTCTGAAGCTATAGGTTTATTTATTTTTCATGTTATTGTGTAAAGTTTGGTGGAAGTTACATATAGCTTTCAATGAATATAAAAACGGAACACATGAAAAAGACCCCACATACCAGTACTCCAAACTAGGTTCTGATGATTTATCCTCTTCCGACAAAATGAAATAAACAAAATCTTCATATCCCATTTTCCCATCAACATTACTGGTGAACTTTCTTGGTACCTAATAAGCCATAGAAAACAATAGCAAAGAATTCAACCACGCTAACATTAAACAAGCAAGCACTTATTTTTAGAAAACAAAAGTTGTTGGTATACAAACCTGAGAGAATATTCTGTCAACAATTCTATACGTGAGTGCATGATTACCATATCGTATAAGGTTCTCTTTATCAATCAAAAAATCATGATCTGTATCCAGCTCCCAAAACTTGCAATAAATTACATAGAAGTGCTCATAGGAGAAATATCTGCAAAGAGAAACGACATTAATGAAACAAGTCTAAAAACCAAGTGTCAAGGACTTGAAGCTATGAGGTTAAATAAGGACATAACAATTAACGCTACCAACAACACTCATTGTACAAACTATTACCTTAAAACTTTGTTAATGTCCTCTTCTTCATCAGCATGTTGCATTGCAGCAATTAAATTTCCACGTTTCAGTTCCCTTAGGGTAAGACGAGCATCGCCCGCTCTATTCATGTAGTAAAAGATTCTGTATATTACCGTTTCAGCTGGCCATCATAAAAAATGTAAATATTAGCATCATAGAATTCTAATGGTTAATGAAATGATTAAAGCATGCAACAAAAGTGCATTTGCTAGCGATAATAAACTACAAGAAGCCAGAGTACATGAAGACCCCCAAAAATAATTGAAGTACACCCTTTAGAAGGTACAAAAAATTAGTAGTATAACCTTAAAAAACAGAGAGTATGATTGATGCTTATTGTAGAAAACTGATTGGCATGTTCAAACACAACCACATGCAAAATAAAGCAAAGATATAAACAATTATAACTTTAAATATACCATATCCACTTTCCCATAAAACTGAGTTAATAATAAAGAAATAAATCAAGCATACCATATCTCTCCTGAAATTCGGGTGTGCTCTGTAAGAACTCCAAACCTGGATGAGTAGCCAATAGTTCCCGAAGTATGGGTTTAAAGTCCTCCTATTGCAGACACAGAATAATATCATACTTGATGGGAAATCTTATATATGACTTTGTGGTAAAAAAAGAAACATAGGATCAATAGGCACTGTTATGATAAAGATTATTGTTAACAAGATCTCTATATCACAATAAAGGAAAGCAAAGCCAAGTACTTGTATTTAATAGTATAGGCATATATCTGGGTTGAAACCAAATAAGAACAAGTATAAAACACCTGAGTTAAATATCTCAAATCAGGCTGCTTCAATATGGTATATATCTGGGTTGCAACATCTTTTATCAACATGTTGCCATCGACCCAGTAATCAATAAATGCATCCCTGCAATCAAGTTACAGAAACTAAGGAAAAGAAAACACAGGATACCTTCAAAATAGCACTCATTAAAACAAAAAACAAAAAAAAACAAAAACATAAGACCATACAAGAATACCTGGTTACAACGCCAGTGCCTGCAACATCAATCTTTTTAAAAAGGGCAGTGGAGAAGAATGACGGCAGTTTGCAAATTTCCTTTGTAAGTGGTTTGAATTCTACAAAGTTTTATTAAAAAATTAGCCTGGTGAAACTACAGAACTGGCCATACATAATCTACCAAATGCATAAATAAAAAAACCGAGAGGTAAGCACTCACCATGCAATTGTAGTCCATCCGCATGACCATAGAAAAACTGGTTGCTACTAAATAAGCATCGTTCTTTTAACTCGTTGGGGGGTGGACGCCCATTCTTAAAGTAAAACTGCAACCATTGCACATAATTCTTAGCATCAAGACACACATGAAATCGTTTAGATTAGGTTGGTTTCTGCATCAAACCAACCTGAGGTATAAACTCCTTGACTGGTTCACTCAGAACTTTTAAAGGAGAACCAAGAACAGATGGGCCAGCCCTCTGTTTTGTAATACGAGGAGAACCAGATGATGAACTTCTGGGTGAAAGTGGAGGTACTGAATTCCCAGAAGAAGCCTTTGGGCTGGATACCGATCCAGACACGTTCAGTGGAATGCCCGCTTTAGCATTGTTAAACAAAGATTTCACCTATATTTTCGCACAAACAGTAAAAACCATCAAGAATTTCTACCTGAGTGTTCAAAAAAGTGAAAACTGCATCATAACTAGTGATGCGTTACTCCTAATCCCAATCACACAATTTCACTGGGCCATAAACAACAATTTTTAATGTTGTGGGAATCTTCTGGCTTGCTAAAGGTGTAGCAACATGAACTATAAACCGATGAGGTGCTACTTGTTTGCAAGTTCTAATCAAATACTTGACAAACTTAATTAGCAACAACCCATAACTAATGTATACATCAACACGTTTTATTTTATTAAGCAAAAAACAACATGACAACCATGATCTGAAACAACTCATTAGATTTTCTGTCTCATGATGAGGTACTGTGTATTCCCGTGGAAACTTGCCTTAAGGGGTGTTGCAAGTAACTCTCCATAATGCATGCGTTGCCACAAAGGGATGGTATAACAACATAGTAAATTTGTGCAAATTATCAAAGCAGACATGTGAGAAGTTATCTTATCATTTCTTACTATTATATGTGCATTCATGTTTTATTAAGAAGATGATAGAGAACATGGAGATCAAAACCAAAGGTAGGTCCCATCTCTTTCCAAACTTTCTCTCAGTCCCTCATCATATATCTTTATTTTGTTTGTATGCTCGCCCAAAAACATAACTTTGCTGTGTCCTAACTCCTATTCAACCCCTCATTGTGTGTGTATTAAATTTTACACAGACCCACTAATTGTGATTTCAGTCATGCAATATCAAGCTATACTTACATTCCTAAGCAAAAAAAAATTCAACAATACAAAGGATTATACACTTAGTGTAGCAAAAATATGACTTCACACATCCATGCTGGACCATCAAACCTCACATAGTGCGCTACTGTATCCACCATAGCCACCTATGTTCAATTCATCAGAAGATCCTCTTAAATAGGACCCACAAAAGGTACTTCTACTATATAACAAAAGGATATAAATAGTATTTGATACTGAAATTTGAAAGTGCAATTAAATGTTCAATATTAAACATCTTTCATCATTAAGAGTCAATTACTAAAGGAACGGTCCCATCCCTAGCTATTACCAAGTGACTTGGCATGTAAGATCCTCGTCATTACACCATTAATAGTAAGTGAAACCACCAAATACAACAAAAGTTTATACTAACTAACGAGCTGTCGCTTTCTTAACAGTTCCCAAATTGAACTCCTAGAATTTGAGTTTGTCTTTTTTATGATGTTATTGTCTTTCCTTCAACATCCTATTTCAGAATGTATTTTTGTCTTTAAGAAAGTCAACTGACATTAATAGAAATGACTAAAGTACTGCCTCCTCAAGAATTTACATGAAACAACAAACCAAAATGCCATTAATGTGACGCTTGCTTTTCCTGTATTATTCAAAAACCATGACAAATACCACAGTTGTCACATAATGGTAATTTAGTCTCCTACAAACCGATAAAGGGCATCAAATTTTGGCATTTGATAACCATGTTTTAACATCTTCTTCGAGCTATCACAGAAGGCAACGTAACAGCTAATGAATGATAATCAAGAATTTCATAAATAATAGAACATGGTTTCGCAAAATAAGAAGAACGGGTCATAGTATTACCAAAAGAGTGCTTTCGGGAAGCGAAAGCCATTGCTCGAACAGCTTCTCTGCAACATAAGGATTTGACTTAATAGCTAAAGGAGACACTTCATTCAGCTGTAACAATTCAGGGTCAAGAAAACCCGAATCCCCAATATAATCCACATCCATCTTTCCCAAATCAATGTCTTTATCAACCTCTGAATTCAGAATCTATCATCCAGATCTCAAATTGGAAAACACGCAACGATCACTTAACCCTAGTAAGCCAACAAATAGAAAACAAAACGAACCCTTTTCACATCAATCAATTTCTCACACCTTCGTCTGTTCTCTCCCTTTCAAATCAAATCAATTGCATTGGGTCCCGCTTCCGAATTAGAAATGACAAAAATCTGGGACTTCACGAAGGTAGAGGTAATAGATCCTCGAAATCTTGCAGCCCTCGAATTGGGTTTGTTCTTTGGATTATGTCAAAACGATCGGTGGGTGAAGTGAAGATAAGAATGAAATGAAGGATGCAAGATTCTTTGCATGAGCAAGAATGGAAACATATAGATAGAGAGAGTATGTGATGGTGTGCGTAAATATAAAATATGGGTATGTATTTATGTATGTATGATAGCACCTGAAGTGGGGGGGTGATGAAGAAGAAGGTTAGGGAACCGCGTAGCGACCGAAGGGACGAAGGTGCGAACCAGGAGTTAGGATGCAAGATTCATAAAAATCAAGACTTTCTTTCTAACATCAACGCCTCTAATTCTATGACCGAATGTTATTTCTTTCGGTACAGACCCCTAGATTTTCCAAGATTTTGAAATTGGGAGAGAAAAGAGTGACTATCAATAAAATTGATTTTATGACATGATTTTCTAAAGGTTTTAGTATGGTTATAGACTTTAATTATCGAAATATAAATTGGAGTATTATTTAAAAACAATATATATTTAGTACTTATTTTATTAATATTTAGATAATTTTCCACTTTTATTTTATTGGGTTTATGATACGTCTTAGTCAATTGTTATTCTCATAGTTCAGTAATGATTTAGATTTATAAGTTAGTTCAATTATAGATACAATTAACAACACTTAACTTAATAGGTTTGACTATTTAAGTGGTATATATATGTAACAAACACTTAAGTTACATATATATCTATATGTGATATCGACTACACATGTCATTTCCCTTTAATATATAATTTTATTTATATAAATCATAAGTCATGAATAACACTTTATATGCCGAAATTTTTTAGTAAAACAATATCTCCACCATCAACTAGATATATGAGTGTCAAGATCTTTGTAACACATCTCTCATATAATAACAGATATTGTTGTTATTATGAATAAAAAAACTTTGTTAAAAGATAATACTCTAGATTGCGAAAAATACTAATAACTTAAAATACTTATATAATCATCTAAGATAAGTAGATACCAATGATTGAATTCACATAATTTAGTTGGTGAATTATTTGATTAAAAATAACTAAAATTTAAGAAGTTAGAATGGAACTAAACTAAAATTATGTCTCAGGGCTTGAAAATGAGTGAAAGTAATAAAGTTTATTCGGTCGAACATACATGTTAGCGTATGTAGTGAAAACCGCTTTTGATTCAATAAACAGGATGGTTTCATTATACGGTTTTATTTAGGTTTGACGCCAGTCGTTAATTGAACCGAGCTACATATATATATGTGTACTTTTTACCAATAGCATTTAGGTTTATTGTGGCCATATTCGCTAATCATCTAAATCACACAGTGTTGCTTCTACCACCAAGCCAAAAGGTTTAAACATAAATCTTGATATTGTTCAAACTAATTTGTAAAATTTACATTGAGATGAACATGAACTCTTTTATTTTGCAATTGTATTAAATACATTGTTCATGGGCCTAACTATAATATTCCAAATGTCATGGATGCATGATCCACTCACGTGTGCGGTTTTGAATTATGCTACAATGACGTTTCAAGCAACATTCAACCAATAAAGTGACTTGTACCATACCTAGATACTCATGAATAATGGGGGAACATGTGAACAAGTATCTAAATGTAGTTAAGCACACATCCCATTTTATCTTAGACTCATCTTTTATGTTGAGTATGTTAAAGTATACTACTTCAACCATTGTTAAAGTATACTTTAACCAAAGCCTTTTTTGTTAAAGAATACTTTAACGAAAGCCTTGTTGTCGGACAAAATTCAAAGGAAACATTTAAAGGTTAAATCTACGTCATTTATTATCACAAACGTGATTCAGAATTGAAAGTTCTAATTAACACGTATCAATTAACTTGTCTCAACAATGGAATGGCACCATAATCACCTAAGATCCAGCCATCCAGGTAAAGCATTCTTGCACTAGTCAAAATACGTCGGTCCCTCGTCAATTTGTTATAATCATGTATTGTTGGTAACCGACAAATAATTAATTTAATGTTATTTGCAACTTAAATTAAAACAAACCTTATGATTGCTTATGTCTTTAACAATATTCCTATTAATTAAGAAGCTTTAGTTACGATGTCTTTCTATTAATTTTGTGCTTTGTTTTTATACGTGTTTTGATAGTAATTATAGGGTTAAAAGATGCAAAAATGCTATGAGATTTTTCAATGTATCAATACGATACTAGAATATTATTTTAACGTATGTACTTATTTAAAATTTTACAAATGTGTGATTATAGTCATTTTAACTTCTCACGGGCATGGATAGTTGATCGTCCGTGGTGAGTTTTGCCGTCTTTGTGTTCCACTCTCATTAAATTCTCCAATTCACTCCTACGTATCTTCTTGTCTTTACTTTGAACAATACTAGCACTATCACAATTTAAAGTCTATCCTTTATGTAGTGGTCTTCATCCTCAATAACTTAAGATTTGAATAGGAATCCTATTATCATGCTTTCAATCATGAAAACAAATCTACGACTAAAAAATCGTGGATAGGATTCTTCTAAGATAATAAGTGGAGATTACAAATTGACAAGAAGACCTTGAAATGAGAAATAAATAAACGAGCAACTACATACATTATGTTTTGCCGAAGCTTGCGGAAAAACTTGTTGATTTTTTGGTTTTAATATCGGTTGAATATGAGTTCATGTTTCATATTGAATTAAAGATGTAAGAAGCATTAATCAGTTATATCTAGATGTTTGACTCTCATTTTTTATATACTATGTTTTTTATAATTATATTTTGAAATAATTATGACTAACTATTATCATATGGACGTCTACAAATAAAGAGGTTGAACACATAAATAAATACATGATATTAATGAACATCTTTTTGATTGAAATTATTTTTAAGAGAATCATTTTGTTCCAACAAATAAACAGGTTGAACACATAGATGAT
The DNA here is from genome assembly GCA_947179395.2 of Pulicaria dysenterica. Classification (NCBI taxonomy): domain Eukaryota; kingdom Viridiplantae; phylum Streptophyta; class Magnoliopsida; order Asterales; family Asteraceae; genus Pulicaria; species Pulicaria dysenterica. Next base: position 105,807,958 of record OX359288.1, on the reverse strand, counting down.
TACATGGTATCAATGTTAAACGCTATAGAGGTATCATATTTCAGTTCAGATAATATATGTTAAGGGTAATTTTATATATCATTTTTTAGAATCATTGTACATACTAAATATACTTAATTCCTTACTTTGTGACAATGATAATAACCTAACAAATAGAACTATGAATATAGTATACAAAAGAGTACTATTAAAAATATGAAAGTCAGTCTTAATTCAATCTTCAAACATTCGATAAATATGTTATTTTATTAGTTATTTTTCGATGGATATGTAACACCCGTTTTTATTTCTAAAATTGTGCAACAAGGAGTTATCAAAAAACTTTATAAAATCAGGGCTACAACCAGCACAGATGAAATAAAATAATTTTCCTTTGGTGCTGCACAAAACATTTAACATGTCCACGTGGATGCCTCATCTGCCGAAGACCTGAAAAAAAGTAAACAACGAGAGTATGAGCTAGAAGCCTACTGAGTAGCTCCATAAATAAAATTTAGACACTAAGACTACAAGATGTATGCAGCTAGAAACACCTATGATAGATGTTTCCACACTCATAAATACTTAAATGAGCATATGATAAAATGACTAATATACCCCTCATTTAATTTATCTGTGAGTATAAAAGCACCTAAGATAGATACTAATAGAAGCATATATCCTAAACCCTAAAACATTTCAAATTCTATTTCTTCACAAATTTCTTCCAAACTCGAAAACACCAATAAAAAACATTTTTCTTTCTCGTTTTTCCTTCGTCTGTTGTCTTTCATTTCAGTCCTTCCGTTTTCTTTCAACGTTATAACTCCGAAACACAGTGTTAGCTGCGCAAGTGCGCAGGTCCGTCGCTCAAAACCTGGCTTCTGTCAATAGCCGAGAGCGAGTCGAGTCTGTTGTCCAGAAATCTTTACCAGCGCTTCTGTCGGGAAACCTCCTCCTCCTCCTCTTAAGTCATGAGCGATGGAGATCCATCTGGTTACGGTTACACAGAGCCTTCCTCTCTTCTCCACCAGTTAGAGTTTATTCTCGAATCCGATCCTTTAATGTAAGTTTCCTGTGTTCTTGTACCAAATCATAAGTCTAAACCTCGTTGCATGCTCGATTGAATCGATTTTACCAAATTGTATCACATTTAGCCAATAACTCGCTTTCTACACGCTAATCGGACATGGATTATCTTTACAAGGAAAGTAAATTTTGAAGCTTGAGATTGAACCTCCATAATTTTAGACGATCAATGAATTATCGGAAAATTTGTCAAAACTGATTGTTGTATGAACTGGGAGTAGTATATAGAAGTCTATGTCTTTAGTTGCACTTAGTTTTGGAAAAAACCCCTACTGTATTTAAAGTGTTTAAGATTTTCGAGTCTCCGTTAATTTGCGTAGCTTTATCTTATATTTCTTGAATGCGGCCAGTGATGAAGTGGGATTCGTTCATCCCTCCCAGTTTGCTGCTATGAGTGATACTTCTGGCACTCCTTCTGCCTCATCTATGCCAGTGGAGCTTTTATCACCAGATGAGAGTATTGGGTCAAAAGCATCACAGGTTAATAGTACCGATACGGCTTTCTTTAGCAGAGATCACAAGCTGGGCATCTCAACCCAAGTGATCCACCCGTTATACACTGCTGCTAAAAATGCATTTATGTGTTCACTGGAGCAGTATAAACAATTTATTGATTTACATGCTAAGAAAATGGTATTAGACAGTGATAATGTCTCAAGCACTTCGTCTTCCCTACCCACCTTTGAAATTGAAGTAATGAAGCATAGCAGGTCACTTTTGCTGCTGAGTTGTGATTTTGGAACTGCATGGAATTACAGGTGTCTTTTCTTTTTCTCTGATACGTAACAGTTTATTTGGTTGTTCATCCTTTATTATGTTCAAGTGCTTGTTTTACATGATCAAACCTTTGTCCATATTAGTATAACCTTTTAAGTAGTGGCATGCTTTCAAACCGTTATTGCAGTACAAATATAAATGTGAGGATGGTATTCTTATATTCTTTTTAACTATATACACGAAAAGAAACAGTTGCAAGAACAAAAGGTTATGTATAAGATAGCTTGCCTTCATGTCTATAGCACTTTGCAGGAAGGAGGTTGTCTTGAAGAAGCAGGACATTATGCTATTTCTCGATGAGCTCAAATTATCAACTTTGATTCTTTCATATTCACCAAAAAGCGAGCGTGCTTGGAGCCATAGGTAACATTTGGGAAGGTAGCTCCTCTATTGGAAAAAAATGCTATTGGAAAGTAATTATGTTTCTTCTGATTATCTTCACCCAATAAAATCTTGTTCTGTGAAAGTAGTGCTCTTCTTCCGGTTCAACTTCCTTTGATCAAATGATTGATAATGTGTTATAGTATATGCTTCTGTGTGTATAAATCATTGCATACATCTCCAGACTCCCAGGAGAGTGAAAAGTTCTTATAATGATTAGTTGATGTTCTTCATTTTTCAGTAACCTCTTTTATAAATGTGAATTTGTGATAGGCGATGGGTGATTAAGATGATAGCTGGCAAGTGTAGGAATCTGCAAGAGGTTTTGAAAAACGAGTCTGAAGTAGCCAAAAGAATAGCAGAGGTTGAACTTTTAATTTTGCAGATTTTGATGGTTTATACTTTGTATGTTTATTTGTCTTTAGTATCTGTTGAAACATGGAGTGTCAAAAATGAAAGGCTGAAGCAACCTTCCTCTTCGGGCCGCCTGCTGGTTTTTCTGGATCTGAAAGACAACAAACGGTTAGCCTCGCCACGAGCTTCAGCTCGTGACCAAGCTCAGGCGCAAGGATGAGTATTTATCTTAGGGAAAAAGTGATAAATATATATAGAGAGAGAGTAGAGAGTGAATAATCATACCAAAATATGTGAGAGATGGGGTATTTATAGAGTCTCCAAAGGAGGTCCTTGTCCAGTGGTCTTAGTCCAGCCAGCTGTTTTGACAAAACTGGCTATCTTTATCCAATGGTCTTGCTGCTTTGGGCAGTGTTCCTCTGGCATATAATTAAATGCAATTGTACCTTTTGTCGAGTAGTATAATGCATCTTCTAGAACATTGTACTTTGTGTAGCTTCCGATACTTCCTTCTCGAGCTCGGCTCGTTCGAGTCGAACTTTATCGAGCTCGAGTTCGAGTTCGAACCCAAAAAACGAGCTCGAATTATTTAACGAGTCGAGCTCGAGCTTCTAAGAGCTCGGCTCGAGTCCTTATCGAGCTTTTCGAGCCTTGTATAGTATATGTATATTTATATATGCAATATGTATATATGATGGGCTAATATTAGAACATATTAAAAGTGAGTACTTATTGAAACAAATATACATAATATACGTACTATTTATAATAAGTAATTAGTAAAAAATCATTAATTTCAAAAAAAAAATTCTATATTTGGAATAATCTGGTTTTTGAATTCAAAATTTTTATATTTTTTCGAGCTTTTCGAGCCGAGCTCGAGCTAATTATGTACCATGTCGAGTCGAGCTCGAGCTTTAAGTATGAAAACTCGTCAAGCTATCGAGCCGAGCTCGAGCTTAACATAAAATTTCGAGTCGAGTTCGAGCCCTGTCGAGCTCGAGCTTGATTCGACTCGTTTACACCCCTAGTTCGGACCAACCTCCGGTTCGGTTGGTCAGGTACATATACTATCAGTATCAAAGCCCTTCTAGGTAGTCCTTTGTAGTCATTACCCGATACTACATTAAGTTGTTCCATCTCATTTATCATGGACTAGATGGTCCAGTGGCAGTCATAATTGTATGTATCCAAGCACACTTCAGACTTGCTTGTAAGGTTTACAAGATCATATTATCATAATTGTTTCTAGTTTTTATGGTAGCGCCACTAACCCTGATCGAATTTTATCTAATTCTACAGAAATCAAAGATGAACTACCGTGCGTGGAATCACCGTTGCTGGTTAGTTTCTTACATGCCTGAAAGTCAGGTACTAATTTCAACTTTTTTTTATTTAATTTCTTTTTGAATACTTCTGGAAAGTAAATACTTCTTTTGAAATGTGAAGTTGTGTAATGTTGTGCCACATATCTTCTCTAAATTGTAGTTTTGTATTTTATGTTCTAAATTCTGCATCTTTTTGTCTAGCATGGTTTGTGGGTGTTAATATGATCTTCTTACTTCTCTCAGGTAATGGATGAGTTAGTTAATTATCGAGATTGGGCTGGATTGCATGTTGCTGATAACTCTTGCTTTCACTATCGAACGGTAAGTTTTTGTTTCAAGCATGGGGTGTTTTCCATTTTGTTTTTTAAACAATCATCTGATTGTGTTTTCAAGTTTCAGATAGTCAGTTTCTAGTGTTTTCTGATTCTGATTTATCTTTAAATTATCAACTTTGAATACTCAGTTTAGGAGAGCTGCAACAGCAATGATTCTTTATTAGGGGTCATTTAGAAGCACATCTAAATATCGTCTCCTGCTGTATTTTGTTTTGTTAAAGCTGGTTATCTGATTCTGATTATTCCATATCACGTAATCACTTTCAAAACACACTGCTAAATATCACCTAAGTAATTAACTCATCCAAACTATTGGTTTATATATTCTATTTATTTTACTCTGAGAGACTGAAATGTAACTGATTGGGCAGCGGTTAATGACCAGGACTTTAGAAGATTCATGGTATGAACAAGATGTAGAAGCAAGCCCTGCACATAAAACAGAAGTTTTTCAACTTTGGAAGGTTTGCACTTGTATTTCTTTCATTGATTTAACTATACTGAAGTATATATTATTTTATACAAGGCTGTAAGATTCATAATTCCAGGTGATCATTATATCCATTTGTATTTGACAGGAAGAGCTTATCTGGAGTGAGATATTAATAAAGCGTTACATAGGAAGAGAGGTCTGTGGATCTTTTTTTCAACCCTTTGTTATTTTTAAGAAGAAATCATGTTGGTTTGGTTGAACTTTTAAGCTTGGTCTTCAGGCCTTATGGCTATATCGCCGTTTCCTCTCCCTGTGTTGGATGAAGCATCTTGCAGCTACCATGGGTGACATCCATGTGGATTTATTTTTGGATAATGAATTACAACTCTTCCGCTCAAGTACAACTATTCCAGATAATGTTTTTGAGGATTATCAGTCACAAGCAGTGTTTGCGACCACTTATATATTGTGGTTGATCAAGGTAAATACCACCTTTCACTCATATTAATGCTTGTATAGGTCAGACAGGTTGGGTAATAGGCCAAAATAGGATTCCGGTTGAAACATCTGGTTCTGGTTGGGTTGCAAACATTCTTTTCTTCATTATTTACTAATAAAGACTTGCATTAACTGTGATTGCAAAACCAATATATTACAATATTATTCTCAATCTTTGCATAAAAGATTTAGGATGTTCTACTCGGTAAGACAGAAGTGCAATTTTAAACTTGTTCAACCCATGTTACATGTTTACCCTTTTAGCTATATTTTTTTTTACTTGACCCATTGGATAGAAAAATTTAAGCCCAAATCGACTTGTTTCCAAGTAAATAGGTTGAAATGGCCTCCCTCCTATGACACCATGTATATGTTTGTTTCTTCCTCATGTTTCTCTCTCTGTTTTATTTATAGCAAATGGATGAACCTCAACGTGTCAAGACTCTAGAAAAGGTGGGGGAAGAACTTGAAGAATTGTTAAATAAAGCATGCCTGGATAAGGCTTTCTTATGGGATCTTACGAGGATGAAATAATAAAAAGATGAATGATATGAATTTCCAACTGATATGTTGTTGAATTGTTGTGAACTTTCCTATTTGTCTTGTATTGATAGGTTATTGATTCATATGTTCTTGGTATAGTTGATTTTGTTAATGGTGTTCATGAATCTTGGATATAAGATAATAATGATTTAAAATGAAGATAAAACAGATGAAATAATATTATATAAAATCTTGGACCAAATGTGCAGAAAAGTCAAGGCCAAAATGATGGCCTACTGGCATTCATTTGACCCACTCGATTCGTTCTCTACATCTAAGCTTGTATGTCATTTGGGTAGCGAGGCATTATATGCGAGGTCCTAATATTGCTGGTTTGGACCATCACAGTTAGTTCGTAATATTGCTGGTCTCAGCCAGTTCCTAATATTGATGGTTTGGAGTTTGGACGGTCAGAGCTTCTGCTGCTGGTTCCTAATTATGCCGTTTCAAGCCTTAACCTATACAAGTGAATCCACATTTACCCCTATGATAGTTGATAGGGAAACTTGTATAGAAAGTAGGTGCCAAATGTGTTGCCATGAGAGCAAACATTTCATTTTAATAGCTAATACACCTTGGTTTTACTTTTCCATCTTGTTCATCTCACCTTGACAACATAAAAAAGGCTGCATTGTCTTTTCAATTTCTTTTGTGACTGACATAGGACAGGAGTAGTGATAAACACGGATGACATCAATGTGATAGTAGCCTCGCAGTTAGGGGCATAAAACCTATAGTGGAGGTCCTGAGAACAAACAATAATACACGCCCTCTAACTTGGCTTACACAATTAGTATTACCTCCATTATGTTGAGTGAGAGATGGTTAATAGAGGCCTCCAAAAGATAGTTACCTTTCTTGCGTTATGATGACACTTAACATGTTGGACTCTGCATACAAATATCTCAGGTCATTAAACCCTTAATTTGGTTAACAACATTTTGAATATTGTCAAGTCGTTTCCACAAACTACATGAATAGATAAATGGATAATAGATACTTTACTACTCCCTCCATTCTAATATTTTTATCCACTATATTATTTTAAAATGTCCCAAAATAATTGTTCTGGTCAATAATTACTACTTTTTCTGTTGGGATCCTCTTGGATAGACACATATATTTCATAACATGGATTAGGGTTCAGTAATGTTCACCTTCTGCTAGTCTGCTTTATGTGCTTCATTGATTAGGGTTTGATTTTATCTGCTTCATCGCTTAGGGTTCTTTCAGTTTGTCATGTTCGAGTGTTTATATGACTTCTTAGGTCGCCAATAGTTGGATGATGGTAGCATAGCAGGTTGTGATAGAATCAGACTTCTTATAGACAACCGAAGACAATATAAAGGATCAATTTCAAATTTTATTTCTTATGGAAATTTTATTCATAGGAAATCATATTCAAGTTGGAAAGATTCTGCGAATCAAACAACACTTAACAACCGTTCCAAATCCTTTGTGTGTGAGGTATAGGAGATGTAAAATATAGATAATCATATCTTTATTCGTAGTTAGAAAGACTGTTTTTCAAGAAACTTTTGATGGAGAGAGAAGAAAAAAAACAAATACAAATACAAATATATATAAAGAAAAGAAAAGAAAAGAATGAATCAAATCAACACCTAAATAGTTATATTATCCTTTTATCTTTTTTTCCTAGTTTTCGGTTATTCAAAGAGTTGTTGAAAAGTTTTTTTTACTAGTGTATGTTATTTATAAAATTAAGAAACTTTTTTAATCTTATTTTAACATTTTGTTAGTTACTAGTTACTACTAGATTAGATACTCGTATCATTGGTTAATAAAAAGATGCTCAATATTAAAAGTTAATAAGAAATATTAAGTAATTATAATACAAGAAGGAAATATTAGTAATTAGATACTCGTATGATAGACGGATTTGTTCGTTTTAGTTTGACCAGAAACCAACCTGTAAAAGATTTCATTGTTTTAAGACTAAACTCAAAAAGAATAAAAAAAATAAAAAAACTGTTACATGGACCAATTTAGTTTACTACGTAACATAAACTTATGGACCAATTTACTACGTAGCATAAATTGGAGCTGACTTAAGCAATCTTAGTTGGATAAATGAAGCCCAAGTGCGGGCTGACCCGAATTTCAAATTCCACATGAAGGCGGCTGATCTTATCCATAAACTCGGATATTGTATGGAGTCCGAAATCTTCATATCTTTCCTTCCACACACAACCACTGACAGCACTCTCTCTTCTTTCTCTCCCTAACTTTTCTGGGCAGTGATCATTGCCTGATTTTGAATCTTCACACCAAATCAGGCAATGATTTCTGCAGAATTCTCACCAAAATTCTTCCCCTTTAACCCTCACCCAAAACACACTGCAAATTCCCATTACCATTGCTCTGTTATAACCTGTAGAAACCCTAATCCTAACACCAGCAGAAGCTCTTCAAATGTCAAACTTACGACCAGTTTGAAGCCTGCCCATTTGCAATCTTACAGTTATAACGAAACCCATTTCATGAAATTGCTCAACAGGTCCTGCAAAGCAGGGAAACACGATGAATCACTTTATTTCTTAGAGCTCATGGTTGGTAGGGGTTATAAACCCGATGTAATCCTCTGTACAAAGCTCATTAAGGGTTTCTTCAATACACAGCGGGTTGACAAGGCTCTTAAGGTCATCCAGATACTTGAATCCCATGGCGAACCAGATGTGTTTGCTTATAATGCTGTCATCAGTGGGTTCTGTAAATTGAATCAGATTGAAGCAGCCAATAGAGTGTTGGAACGTATGCGGGGTCAGGGGTTTTCTCCTGATGTGGTCACTTATAATATACTGATTGGCAGTCTTTGCAGCAGGGGGAAACTCGGCTCCGCTATGAAGATGTTGCAACGATTGCTCCAAGAGAAATGTAACCCAACGGTGATTACATATACGATCTTGATTGAGGCAACGATTCTTGAAGGCGGGATTCATGAAGCAATGAAGCTTTTAGATGAAATGTTGTCTAGAGGACTTCAACCTGATATGTACACTTATAATGCTATAATCAGAGGATTATGTAGAGAAGGAATGATGGATCAAGCTTTCGAATTTGTTAGGAGTTTGCCATCAAAAGGGTGTAAACCCGATGTTATATCTTACAACATCCTGCTAAGAGCGTCGTTGAATCAAAGAAAATGGGGTGATGGAGAAAGATTAATGGAAGAAATGTTCTCAAGAAACTGTGACCCTAATGCAGTTACTTATAGCATCTTGATTAGCTCGTTGTGTCGAGATGGAAAGGTTGATGAAGCTATGAACTTGTTGATAATTATGGTTGAAAGTGGACTTACTCCAGATGCTTTTACTTTTGATCCTTTAATTTCTGCCTTCTGCAAAGAGGGCAGACTTGACCTAGCAATCAGTGTCTTGGATTACATGATATCTAGCGGATGTTTACCCGATATAGTAAACTACAACACAGTGTTATCGGCTCTGTGTAAAAACGGAAACGCAGATGAAGCTATGCAGATTTTTGAAAGATTGGGAGAAACAGGGTGTCCACCTGATGTAAGTACTTATAATACAATGATAAGTGCTTTATGGTATGATAAAGAAAGGGAGAAGGCTTTGAGTATGGTTTCAGAGATGATAATGAAAGGAATTGACCCTGATGAGATCACTTATAATGCACTTATTTCTTGTTTATGTAGAGACGGGATGGTCGATGAGGCAATTGGACTGTTAGAAAGTATGGAAAATAACGGATTTATGCCAACTGTTATAACTTACAATATCGTTCTTCTTGGGTTGTGTAAAGCTCATAGAATTGATGATGGAATTCGTGTTTTAGAAGAAATGGTAGAAAGGGGCTGTAAACCAAACCAAACAACCTACATTTTGTTGGTAGAAGGATTTGGGTTTTCGGGCAAGCGGGCTGAGGCCATTGATTTGGGTAATTCCTTGTTCAAAATGAACGTTATTTCAGAAGAATCGATTAGACGGTTGAAAAAGACTTTCCCTCTGCCAGATTCTCAAGAAAACTTGGACTGAGGAGTATTCTTATAGATGAAAGAACAAATGGTCAACAAAGGTATGCCATTTAAGAAGTTCCTACTGAAGAACAGGCAGAGTTTAGATAAAAGCATTATATTTTACCAGTTTTTTGTGATTAAATTCAAGGAAACATGTAAATATCAGCATCAATCTACTGAATTAACATTCTTTTGCAATTGTTCACAACAAAAATGACAATTGATCACCTGTAAAGCCTCTATTTGTTTACGCATAACTCTATTGACCACATAAACCGTACCTGTTTACAAAGTCCAAATATGAGCAAGAAATAAAGAACACAGATATACCCTTTAAACAAACTTCCATTCGACCAATTTCTGATGTAGTTGCTTAGCTTCCTCATTCATGCCGTCTGTAGATAAACTTCCAATCATATCAGAATAAAACTTAGCACCGTATGGCTTGTATGGGCTGGAGACCATCATTTTCAAGACCTTAATTGCACCATCTAGTTTCTGTGTCTGACATAACCTATGAATAATGTACTTGTAAGTACTATGAGTCACTCTGTGATTCTTTTTCTCCATAATTTTCAACATGTCTACAGCCTCATCAACCATATCAGCATTACAAAATCCCCAAATCAAGCACCTGTGAGTAACATCATCAGGAACAACTGTTTTATCTTTCATTATTTCATGATATAAATTGAATGCTTTCTCCATGTTGCCCCTTTTCGCAAACCCGTCGATCACAATGTTGTAAGTTATCAAACTTGGCGGGGTATTACTGTCTTTTAAGCAGTCAAGAATCTGCAGGGACACATCCATCATCCCTTCATCACAAAGTGCACGCAAAAGAGTGTTATAAGTGATTATATCAGGAGAACAGTTGTGAAGCACCATCTCATTGAAGACGCCAATAGCACGATCAAGAAATCTATATTTGCAAAACCCCTTTATTAAAATATTGTAAGTAATCATAGTTGGGGTGTTGGATGTTTCATTCATGAAAGCAAGGATCTCCTCCACCTCATCCAAGTAGCCGTGATTAAAAAATGAGTGGAGAAGTGTGGTGTACATTACTGTATTCGGCTCCATACCGTGAGACAAAAGATCATGTATAACCAAAATAGTATCTCCAAAATTCCCTCTTTTACTTGTCACATTAATCATTGAATTATACGTCACTAGATCAGAACTACAACCATGAACCGCTAAATCTTGCAAGATTTCTATAGCTCGTATAACCCCACGAGACTTGCAAACTAACTCAACAAGAACCGAGCTAGTACTTGTATAAGGGGTGCAACCCTTGGCTAATTGGTCCTTCCAAAATGAAACAGCTTGGTGAATATAACCATGCTCAATCATTACACGGATTATGGCATTATAAGTAATATCATCCGGAGGGCAACCAGATACATTCATGCTCTCTAGAAGATCAAGAGCATCGTCTATACGTCTATTCTTGCATAAACCACTGATTAGCATGTTATAAGTGATGATATCTGGGACCCCACCAGACATTACCATACAATTTAAGACCTCGGTAGCTCTTTCTATATAGTTGATCTTAACAAGGCCTCTGATTAACTTTATGCAAGAATCAAAGTCAGGAATTTGGTTCCTTCGGCTCATTAAAGCTACCAATCTTGCTGCTTTTAGCAATTCCCATTGATTCAACAGGTTCTGTAATTGATCGTTGTTGGTTTGCTCTTCACTTTTCACGAAAATCCTACCTGAAGACTCATCTTCCTTAAGTTGATTTCTATTCCTCCTCCATGTATCTGCTCTGGTTTCAGTGACCCTGTCAAGGCAAATACGACACTGTAGCGAGTGACCATATCTTTGTGAGCTAGTGATTCTGGTCCATGGTTCATGTGACCGATTCTTGACAGGGGAGAGAGATGAATGATGGCTAACTAGCAAAGTGAGGCCGAATTGATCAGAAATGCAATTGAAATTTTGCAACATTGATGCTTCAATAACTGAACTCTCAGATGCTATTGAAGAAAGCTTTGATGTTTTATGCTGACAATTCACATATTCATTCTCCCAAAAACTTGTAGACCTGTTAATAAAAGAAATGTCAAAAAACTGAAAACACAAATGTTCTAAATTCAAATCAAATACTAAAGAAAAATGTCATCAACTAGCAAGATAAGCATCCCACACAGCATATCCTAATTCCTACAAACTGATCAATTTTTTGCAGAACCAGTGGTTCGATAAGATTGTAAACACAACATATCAGCTTTAACATTAGATTGACGGAACACAATTAGCATGACCTAAACCCTGCAAAACTCAAAAACCCTAAAGAGTCCATACACCATCAGTATATACTTGGACAACATCATAAAGCATGGATTCGTGGTGCATGGACAAAAATTGAAACACCTGTTTCACAATCTTTAACATACGACCAATGCTCAGTTAACAAGATTAATTACAACATATAAAGTAAAAACTAGTATACAAAGCTTACACCTCGTGACTTACCAAACTGAAAACTCGAAACAGATGAAATCGAAAATGTATGACGAGTTGGGGTTTCCTCTGCTACATGAAAACTATCCAAACACCGAGCTTTTGATTTAGGGAAAAAAAAACAGGGAGGATGTATTATCGCCTGTGATTTTGCGTCTGTTTCTGGGTGAAGCAGTCGGTTTTGCAAAGTCTGTGTTTTATGGGCTAATAATGGCATTGGCTAATTATGATCGACGTTAATTACTAGGGTTCAGGGGTTTGCGAAGCCGGCGATTGCATAATATTACAGTTACAACCCCTATATTTTAACGGGGTTACCTTTTAGAAGTGTTGTAAGTACATATATGAGTTAAAAGAGGATATAAACCATCGTTTCACAAACGTTTTAAATAAGAGCTATTTTAGTTATTTTATCATTTACTTATTTAAATATTACGTGTTTTTAGCTGTACATATTTTTTCCTATTGTACAACACATAGCCAAATAACGAGTCAAACGCATATTCACGTTAAGTGTGTAAATGTGTAAAGATGTTCTAAAATGAGAAAAATTGGGTTGTATTGATCTACCTGCACTTCTGATCTTTTATACATAATTAAAATAAATCAACTAAGTTTAGAACTTTTTCGGTTTGCGTTATAAATATGAATGAAAGGGAGGGTTCATTCGAGAACCATTGTTAGCGCGAGAACCGCGAGAACCAATCTCAGCCGTTCATTGGATATGGGAAAATCATGGATGGAGAGCGTGGAGGGATAGAGTGTGACAGGGTGCATGTGAGAAATTCATGGGTGGGCAATGACATTAAAGTAGAAGGGATTGAACGGCTCAGATTAGTTCTCGCGCTAACAACGGTTCTCGAATGAACTTTTCTCTATGAAAGAATTAAAATTTAAACAAATATTAAAATTCATAAAAAAACTACATCTTTTTTTATTGAGAAAGACAATAGTTGAAATCTTACCCCACCATCCAAGTCAGCCATCCTCCAACCGTCACCGCCAACATCACCGTTCACCACCACTCATTTACTACTACCACCCACAATCAACACCCTCCCACCACCACCACCGTCGCTCATCAATGTCATTGCCACACACCACCATTACCATCCAACACCACTCACCCATCTCCTTCACTCCAACCACCACCATTATCATTATCAATGCTTCACCACCTAACACCATCGCTACCACCACCGATACACCCACTCATCATCACTGTCTTTGCCACAACCATGCTCGCATCACTCTTAACGCGCAAAGTGTCACAACATTACCACCACCACCGTAACCAATAGTAGCAGCGGGTGATAGTGGTGGGTGGTGTGGTTGTGGTGATAGTGGGTGGTGCCAGACAGTGGTGCAAGTGTGGTGGTGGGTTGTGACAATAGGTGGCAGGCCACAATGGGTGGTAGTGGGTCGTGGCATTAGAAATGGTGATTAGCGATGGTGGTGGACCGGTGGTGGCAGGGGTGATAAGAAAAATGTGGTGGTAAGTCTTAACTTAGAAGTATTTTTCATTTATAAAAGCATTCCACAAAAACTTAAAAGATATTTATTCATGGAACAAAGGTTTTTATAAAAAAATTTGCTAACTATTATTAAACGAAAATATTTTAAACTGACAAATATGAAAATACGTATTTTGGTGTACAAGTTAAATATTTTTAAGAAGTATTATTATACTATGTATCAAATGATTTGGTATTAATAAGATTATGTCTTGGATTCTATGACAAGAAAGGACATGAGGTGTCACCACCCCATTTATCCATGTGCATATTAATTCTAGGGAAAATTACCATTTTTGCCAACATACTATTCATTTTTTTCTAATTTTACCAACATTCTTTTTATTTTATCAATTACACCATTACACTTTCAATATTTTTCTAATTTTACCAACATTCTTTTTATTTTATCAATTACACCATTACACTTTCAATATTTTTCCAATAAACACAAGGTTTATCTACTAAGCGGTAAGGCTGACAACTTGGGTCGGGTTCGTGTTATTGGGTTCGTGTCAGTTTCGTGTCGACCCAATTTCGACCTATTTATTTTCGTGTCAGGTTCGGGTCGTGTCACTTTTTTCGTGTCGGGTTTGGGTCGTGTTTTGTGTCAACCGATTTCGGTAAAAAGTATTTGACTAGTTAACAATTAGATAAACATCAAGCTACAAAAGTTAATATAAGAAATTTATATATCGTAAATAAGAGCCTTAACTATAAACCTTTGCAAATTTACTTTAGTACGTGATTTCCATAATTCTAAATTGCATAGTTTGTTTTTTTTAAAGTTAATATAAGAAATTTATATATCGTAAATAAGAGCCTTAATTATAAACCTTTGCAAATTTACTTTAGTACGTGATTTCCGTAATTCTAAATTGCATAGTTTGTTTTTAAAAAAAAGTTAATATAAGAAATTTATATATCGTAAATAAGAGCCTTACTTATAAACCTTTGCAAATTTACTTTAGTACGTGATTTCCGTAATTTTGAATTGCATAGTTTGTTTTTTTTAAATATTACTGCAAAGTTTTTTTTCTCCATTTTCATATAATTTTAAGAATTTCTTTTCATTTATGGTTTATATTATGTTTAATCCAAAACCGTATTTGAAACCCATAATCGAAAACCGTAATTGACCCGAACTCGAACAACACGAACCCAATAACACGAACCCGACCCAAATTGTCAGCCTTAGTAGGTAAACCTTGTGTTTATTGGAAAAATATTGAAAGTGTAATGGTGTAATTGATACAATAAAAAGAATGTTGGTAAATTTGAAAAAATATTGAAAGTGTAATGGTGTAATTGATAAAATAAAAAGAATGTTAGTAAAATTGGAAAAAGGTGAATAGTATGTTGGCAAAAATGGTAATTTTCCCTTAATTCTAATACTAGTTTAAGTACACAGTGTAACAATATTTATAAAGTAGCCAAAATACCAATTTAAAAGGAAAACCGTAACATAATGAAAATAATTTTAACCGGCTCAAAAAGCTGGCCAAGTGAGCTACAATCGACCGGGAGCTGCGACCATCCAACCTCTTGACAGCCCACCTTCTCTCTCTTCATTCTTTATATATACCCAACCCTTCTTCTTCAGTTCCAACCTTTTGCATAACAATAGTTTAGCTAGCCCCACATCCAAACACCTCCTGATTGCATAATAATAGTTTAGGGACTTGTTTTGCAATTTAGTATTTTTATTAGTCGGCCGGTGGGTGGCCTCTGGAAGCTATTATATCGTTTTTTCCTGTTTGAGGGGGAAAATGCTTCTGAAATCTGGTGTTGTATTGCCTTCAGGAATCCGTCTCTTTTACTCTTCCGTCCAAAGAAGGTACACGCTGATTCCTGCTTTTAATTCTACTCCCCTTCTTCCACAAACTGAAATTAACGTTACATTTTGCTTTTCAATTTCGAAAATTTGGTTAGATTTTGTTACTGGTTTTGTGTCATTCGTCTCTAAAACATGCTAGTTTCTAGTTGCTCTTCAATTATATCGATTTTATCTTTTGACACAATTTCAGAGTTCACGACTTATGCAGCAGCTTTTTGAGGTGTTGACTAAAACAGGGGTTTTGTAATTATGCACAATTTGTTCATATGGATTGAAACACCGTTTTTGTGCAGTGAGATTGTTGGGAGGAAAATGAGCAAAGTCGACATGGCTAAAGCTTCACCAGTGTACCCCAAGTTTATCCCAGTGGAACAGAATGGAATTACTTCAGTTAGCAAATCTGATGGTATATTACTTGCTATTAATTAATTATTTTTTTGTTTGTAGAAAGGCGATTATTTGTTAAATTAGCTGAATGCATCTAATTGAATCTTCCTTAGCTAAATGCCATTCTTTACGTAATCTTGCAGACTTCAAATTTCGACTGGTTTCATATAACATTCTGGCTCAGGTATGTACACAGGTTCAAAAGTTGACAAGATGTTTGTTGGATGTAGATATTGCCGGTTTGTTATCTAATACTCCCTCCGTCCCAATTTAATTGTCTAGTTTTGACTTTTTTAAGTCTTTCTTTTTGAACTTTGACCTTAAGTATTTTTGTTTATGTTATATAGTACTTGATGTAAAATATATGAATGGAGTGTGTTTTAAATGTATATTCATTTGGTATAATTTTTATTAAGTAATATTAATATAACATAAATAAAAATATTTAAGGTCAAAGTTGAAAACAAAAGACTTAAAAAGTCAAAACTGGACAATTAAATTGGGACGGAGGTAGTAGTATTTTTATTCAAAAGGTATGTTTGTTGGTTCAAAAGTTGACAAGATGTTTGTCATAATGCCAAAAGTGACATGAAGGTCTTACATGTAATATTGGGCTTATGTTGAATTATGCAGATAATTATATATACAACCATGCCAGTGGGTTCATAAAATACAATATCATTAGTTTATGCCTTGATTCCAAATTTCCAATTAGTTGTAGCTTCTCACAAGCTCTCATTGTTGCCCTCTGTAGGCATATGTAAAAAGTTCTGTATTTCCACACTCTCCATCACCTTGTCTCAAGTGAGTTTGTTGCTTTCTTAGGGAGCGCTTGGCTGATTAGAGGGGAATGGGAATGGCAAAGGGTAAAGGAATGCAAAGGAATGCAATGAGCATTCCCTAGTATTATCACTACCATTGATATTGCTTGGTTAATATTGGTAATCGTTATATACACATATGTATGTATATGTGTGTGTTGTGTAGGGGTGGCGGTGGTGGTGATTTTGCGACCAAGTTACAATGGTGTAGTGGTGGTGGTGGCGGCGGCGGCGACAACGACGATGACGGCGGCGGTCGGTGTTGGTGCTAGAGGGTAGTGGTATTGATATTGGTGGTGGTGTTGATAGTTGACGTGTTACGATGGTGTAGTGGTTGGTGGTAGCGGCGACGACGACGGTGGCGACAGTTGGTGGCGGTGGCGGCGACGACGGTAGCGGTTGGTGGTGCTGCTAGAGGGTGGTGGTAGCGATATTGGTGGTGGTGTTGATTGTTGATGTGTTACGATGGTGTATAGGTTGTTGCGGTTGCGGCGGCAGGTGGCAGTTGGTGGTGGTGGACTGGTGGCGGCGGCAACGATGGTGGTTGATGGTGGTGCTAGATGGTGGTGGTAGGGATATTGGTGGTGGTGTTGATAGTTGACGTGTTACGATGGTGTAGTGGTTGCTGCCGGTGGCGGTGACGACGGCGGCGGCGACGGTAGCGGTTGGTGATGGTGCTAGAAGGTGGTGGTAGCAATATTGGTGGTGGGCAGTGATGGTGTCGGTGATCGGTAGGGGCATACGTACCTGAATCCATTACCCTGAATTCATTACCCCCAATTTACAGGGGAATGTGTCATTACCCATTAATGGGTAATGATTGATTATATTCCCCCTAAACAAGCAACATTAATGATTACCATTCCCATTCTTTACCCTCTAAAACTCCCAACCAAGCACCCCCTTAATGTTCTTTGATTAATGTTTGATATTAAGATATTATGGTATAAAGAGTTGGATAGTTGGAAAGTTTTAGAAAAAATTATCTTTAAAATTTGGGGGGCTATTTCACAGGTGGAAAGCTCGTTCTCCAGTAATTCTTGATGTTCTCAATAGTCTTGATGCTGATATCTTATGCTTACAGGTATTCTATGTATCCTTTATTCTTGTCTAAGGTTGTCGTAAATTATTACTAATTCCATCAATATTAATTTATTTAGCTCCATGTTTTCTCTATTGAGAATAACAATAACTATCATTATTATAATAAAGGAAATAATTTTTATAAAGGCAATAATTATAAGTTTTATTGTTATTAGGAGTTAGATGAGTATGATAAATTCTACAAAGAAAAGATAGAGCAGAATGATTATTCAAGCATCTATGTTAAGAGAAGTGGGAAAAAACTTGACGGATGTGGAATCTTCTACAAGAACAAGAAGTACGCTTTTTGAAAGGAAACCATTTCATTGATTGAATTTGAAAGAGTTCTTAAAGTAGTAAAGACATACTTTTTGTGTTTGTTTGTTTAATCTCCAGATTGGAGTTGGTAATAGAGGAAAGAATCGACTATAACGATCTTGCTAACTTGATTCTAGACGAGTCATCACATGTTGAACAAAAAGAGAAAGCTCTTGATACCAACAATAAAGGTACTTATCAAGTAAGGTTTTTAGTTCGTCTTTCTTTGTATTTTTTTTCATTCTTAGATGAATCTTTCTTATTATGTTATCTCTTTCTTGATTGTGGCATAGGGCAAGGAAAGACTCCAAGGGACCTTGGAGATCCTAATGATCCATATGTGCGGTTAAAACGTGACTGTGTTGGAATTATGGCTGCATTCAAGTTTAAATATCCTTATCAACATTATGTCATTGTGGCTAATACACATATTTACTGGTAATGGTAATTCCAGTTTCGCCCTTATGCTGTTTGTATTCAACTAGGTGAACCATTTCTTATTTCTGAGCTGTGTGAAGAAGATAAAATTTTGAATATATTCTGCACAGGGACCCAGAATGGGCTGATGTCAAGCTTGCTCAGGCGAAATATTTATTATCACGTGTAGCTCAATTCAAAGAAACGGTTTCAGAACAATTTGAGTGCACTCCATCAGTACTTATTGCTGGGGATTTCAATTCAGTTCCTGGAGATAAGGTACACACAATGGCATTTCTTTTAGGGCTAGTTGCAGTAGTGGACCCAAGGCTTAGCCAGGGGGTTCACGGGACCGGTCAATTTTACGTGCATAGTTTAAATTTCGATTTTTTTGAGGCGGTGCTACCATTTCGTAGTGTTAATTTCGATTTTTTCGGGGTAGTGCTACCACCTGTTTCAACGATTTCAGATAGTGCCACCACTCATTTGAGATCCTGGGTCCGCCCCTGGCTAGTTGCATGGAAATATATCTACAAACTTTTGTCCAATCTCTATATATAATGTAACCAACTTCTGAATATTTTGATTTAAGATGACGCAGCATCCGACATATTGGTAAGTTCGATGATCTGTTAATGTGTGGCACCTGAAAAACAACTTAGGTAATTATTTTGATGGGATCTTTTCATATAAATACTTGATGGCTTTTTTTAGCCTAAAATATGTTGGCTACATGAAATAGAAATCAAGCAGTGGCTACCTTTATATGCAGTTTGCAATTTCTTTTGATTTCCATTCAGAATTTAAGAAACCTATAGTAGTTTACATTTCAAAATGCAAGAAATCTATCAGAAGCAACCCTTTTTCTACCATGAATTACCTGAATTAAAATTGAGTATGGAGTAATTGACAGTATAAGATTCTGATAAAAGCTAAATGGATATATGTTCTCAGGTATACCAGTATCTTGTTTCTGGTGGGTCCATGGCAGTACCTTCGCAAGAATGCTTAGAAGACCTACCAATGCCTTTGTACAGTGTTTATGCATACACGAGGGGTGAACCACTGTTCACAAACTGTACCCCTGGGTTCACTGGTACACTTGATTATATATTCTACTCCCATTCTGAGGGCATCGAACCTGTTGCTTACCTTGAGCTCCCAGAACCAGAATCACCTGATGTGAAAGGTGGATTGCCAAATTATTACCACCCAAGTGATCATTTGCCAATAGGTGCTGAGTTTGCAGTGGTTTAAGATGATTAAAGAAAGCCTCTTTTAAGTTTCTTCTTGAAATTCATCATTCTTTTAGGGGTAGGTCTGTCTTTTATTGAAATGTTCCTGGTTTTGAATTTTGTAGAACAATTGTCATATACCTACATTTTATGTTTTTGAATAATTATTGAAATAAATAGTATCCAAATAATATTATGTAATTCGACATTCAAATAATGGAGTGAAAATAGGAGATGTAACATATTACCGATTTTAAACTTATATTATTCTTAATAATCAGTCATACAACTATGGAGTACAACCATGAGTAGTATGCAATAGTAGCTGCAAACATATCAACTGCCGAAAGTTATAGTCACAGACTCCGACTTCTGCTGCTCTACCTTTGATGATTGCCATGTGGCCAGCACTGCCAACAGCCACTGCCTGTGCCAGTACTAGCAGTCGAGTATCCCGGCTTTTCTGCTTTGACATCATCATCACCTGCAAAGGCACATCACGAGATGATCTAAAAGTTAATCGAGGTCCTCAAATAAGGTTCTCACATGTGACATTTTATACCTTTTTCCTCGCGATTTTGGGTATGAGTGGTAGTCTCACTAGGAGTTCTTGCAGCATAAGCTAAAAGTATAAGTGTGAAGAAAACAGCCAACAAGAAATATGTATGCTCTTTGTACTTCATTTTCTCAAATTGTGTGTTGAAGTTTCTGGTGTCACTAATTTATAGAGCGAGTTTGTATATCTACAAGGAATAAAATATGAATTTTTGACTTGGAAGTAGACTCTGTCGTCAACAGTACTGTGATATCAATTTAGATATGGAATCTAATACGGCTTTTGTTTTTTTCTTTATTTTTCAATATGCATAAATGATCCTTTAGGCTACATATTACTCAATCTTATAATATATATGGGTGGTCTATATATTCCACTAATAGCATAATCCTTTGTTGTAAACATTATAAGAAACACAACTTTTGGGGTAATAACTCGCAGAAATATTTTATGGGCTTTTTTGTTTGACAGTCTCTTTCTAACTATGCCGGAGGTCCTCAAGAAGCAGTCTTTCTATCTATAGATAGAGGTATGAGTGTCTATATCTTACCTTCCCATAACCCGCTTAGGCGGGATTTGGTTATGTTGTTGCTGTTTGTGAACCTAAATGATATAGAAGTAATGGTTTGTTACCTTCACAAGCAATCTCTCATGATCAACTTGCCACTTTTTTGGTAACTTTAGTCTTTAGGTAATCTAACCCTAGGCGAAAGACCTTTGGTGAGCTAAGATAGATGAAGGCCATTATACAGTTGTGTGACCTCTTTCACAGTTTTACAAATGCTACATTTGAGTGGTTCCCACATGTGTTCCTGATGATTCTAATAATAATTAAGTTTGAAAAGGAGTTGCGTTGACTCATTCCGATGCCGTTTCTTGACTGCTGTTATATGAGGAAGTCCGTGTTGATTTAATGTTTTACTTCCCACTTATGCCATTTTGTCTTTGTGATTATTATGTTGTGGTCAATTCATATGGGTCTTTTTCATGCATACTAAACGCCAGTTGTAATTATATTTAGTTATTTGCAATACATTTCATTTGATAACCATTACTTGTTCTTACCAAATTTATAAACATGGTGCAATTCCCTCTATTAAATCCCTATGATTTGTAACCTAGTTATTATACCTAAGTTTCTAACTTATATTTTATGAAAAATCTGTAGTTTAAATAATGTCTGGTAAATCGATATATATCTAGGTTCTACTAAGGAGATGCTGAAAAGTTTTGGCTACATAAATTCGTAGTTCGCACACTGTTATGTTGGCTACACCAAGACAAAATTATCTACTAAAACTAGAATATATTCAGCAAGGATCTGTTGCAAGCGCCAAGCATGGATACACAAGCATATATGATAGAAATCCATCAGAAACAATAACTAGTAATTTCTTCTTTCTGCTGATATTTGCAAAATTAACTCTTAATTATATCATGATTAGAAAAACCTCTAATTTTTCTAAGTTTAATTATAATTATATATATAGTTGTCAATGTTGTTTGGTAAATGTAGGTCCCACTAATGAGATTTTGGAAAGTGATGGCTTCTTAAATAAATACCATCATGCTGGCTAACTAAGTAACCAAGATTTTTTTTGAATGGCTGAAGCTAGAAAATTTATTTAGAAAAAGTGTAGCAAGGAACAAGACAGATTACAGAAATTAAATCAAAACTTAACCAGAACAAAAGCAGATTAAAAAGGCAGGCTAGCTACATTAAAACACACACACACACACACACACACACACACACACACACACACCTAGAACCAGAAGAATATATAGCACATAGACTGGGAACATGATATTAAAAAAAATAAAAACACGACTAAAAGATGAACAATTAACTCCAAGAACATTATATTCTCGTTAGATTTCTGTGTTATAAGATTCCTTCTTCTTAACAACAAAAAATAAAATAAAAATATAAAGTGATGAAAAAACAAAATTTATATTTACTTAGATAAGAAAATGAATTAAACTAGATATATGCTCAATCATAAGAGCCCTTTTCAATATCACAAAGTCAGAATCTTGACTTTGTGATCCCTCCTTTACCTGCCGTTTCTTGAATATGCATGAAAAGTATTGACTATAACATTAAAAGTACTCAATTTTGAGGAAATGAAGTCATTAAATTCAGGCCATTCATATCAGTGAGGCTTAGGACATCATATCTTATATCTATTGCATATTTATAAATGAAAGGTACATGCAGAGTAATCATCACAACATAAAAAAGGATCACAATATTCTATGTCAAATTGAGATTCAGGAAATTAATTATACCCATATCTGATTCATATAGTTTCCCAAAATGGAGGTCACCCTGCTTCCCTTTGTCTGCAAACAAACAACCATAATTTTTTTCTTCATTTGGGTGGTGACTGCAGCTTTCTTCACAAGCTTTCCAACAAATGCACAAAAAAGCACCATTTTTAATGGTACAAACAACTCTGTGGATAGAGTTGCCTTACTGTCCATCAAATCTTTGATGAGAGATGATCCTCAACGTGTAACTAGCTCGTGGAGTGATTCTCTTCATTTCTGCGAATGGGAAGGTGTTACATGCAGCCCTCGCCACCAACGAGTGACTGTCTTGGATCTTTCTTCAAAAGGTTTAGTGGGAAAGTTGTCTCCTTGGATCGGAAACATGAGCTTTCTCAGGTATGTGTGGCTGCAAAACAACTCACTCAGCGGAGAGATACCTGCACAGTTGGGTCATCTATTCCGCTTACAAGAATTACGCCTCAATAACAATTCTTTTGAGGGAAACATTCCAAGAAGCTTATCAAACTGCACAGACCTCAAAGTTCTTCACTTAGGTATCAACAAGTTGGTGGGGAGAATTCCATATGAGTTTGGGTCATTAAAGATGCTCCAATTGCTTATCATACACAGGAACAATCTAACAGGTGGGATTCCACTCTTCATTGGGAATCTCACATTGCTAGAAACCTTCTCACTTGGTGGTTGTCACTTGGTTGGAATCATCCCAGATATCTTCCATCGTCTCAAGAACCTAAAAAGACTCGCGTTTCCTGAAAATGAGCTTGTTGGTACCATTCCACCGTCTATTTATAACCTTTCACTACTTGAATCTTTATTTCTTGATAATAACCAACTTAATGGTACACTGGACACAAACTTAGTTTTTCTGCAACCCCATATTCAAGAAATATCATTGCCAGGTAACCACTTTACAGGTCCACTTCGTGCATCAATTTTCAATTCTACACAACTACGAAGCCTGGATGTATATAGTAACAAATTCAGTGGAAAAATAGAAATCGGTTCCATGAGTGATTGTGAATTTGTAGAGATGTCACTTGGTTTTAATAGTTTTGGAAGTGGAGAAAGTGATGATATGCACTTCATCAACAATTTGTCTAATTGCAGCAACTTGGAAATATTTGATGTTGGTATAAACAACTTGAGTGGAATTTTACCAAGATTTCTAGAGAAGATGTCAACCAAACTCTACTTCCTTAGGCTTTCCTCAAATTCTTTTGTGGGTAACCTGCCTTCATCAATAGGTAACCTTTCAGGCCTGACCACATTAGATTTATCCTATAATCAGTTTACAGGAACAATTCCTGTGAGTATTGGAAGGCTGCAAAACTTACGCAGGCTAGAAATTAAAGAAAACAGTTTTGTAGGGACTATTCCTGTCAGTTTCGGAAACTTGTCATCCTTGATTGAACTTCATATGGGAAAGAACAAGCTGAATGGTACCATACCGTCAAGTTTGGGGAATTGCAAGAAGTTGATAGGATTAACAGTTGAACATAATCTCCTTAGTGGAATCATACCTAAGAGTCTTTTTGGACTCTCATCTCTTTCCATTAGCGTGAATCTTGGTAGTAATCAATTATCAGGACAACTTCCCTTCAATTTTGGCAACAACCTTCAAAACTTGAATGAGCTTATTCTGGCAGACAATCGTCTATCAGGTGAACTTCCAAATAGCATTGGTAGCTGCAACAGCCTTCAAAACTTAGACATAGGAGGAAACTTCTTCCAAGGTTTTCTCCCAACATCACTGGGTTCATTAAGATCCCTCCAAAACCTTGATTTATCATGTAACAACTTTACAGGTCAGATCCCAAGTTTCTTGGAGATAATGCCTTTGGATAATTTGAATTTGTCCTTTAACAGATTTGAGGGCCCTGTAAGTAGCAAAGGAGTGTTTGCAAATGTAACAGCAATAAGCATCAAAGGTAACATGGGGCTCTGTGGGGGCATATCAGAACTTCATTTACCGAAGTGCGGTCCTAAACACTCAAAGGGAAGAAAAAGGTTGAGCCTCGCTATTATATTGGCCATCTCTTTAGTGGTGGTTCTGTTTGGTGCAGCTGTGGTATCATATATTTTTTACTATCGACATAAAATGGAAGGCAAAGTTGAAGATGATGTATCCCACTCTGTATCCGAGTTTCCCTTGATCAAAGTTTCTTATAAACTGCTATATAAAGCAACAGATGGGTTTTCTTTAAACAATTGGATTGGCAAAGGCAGTTTTGCATCTGTTTATAGAGGATATCTCGGTTTTGGTTGTGGGATTGTTGCTATAAAAGTTGTAAATCTTCATCACCATGGAAGTTCTAAGAGTTTCATTTCCGAGTGCAAAGCATTGAGAAATGCCCGACATAGAAACTTAGTGAAGGTGATAACTTGTTGCAGTGGTTCTGACTTCGCAGGTAATGAATTCAAAGCTCTAGTTTTTGAGTTCATGCCTAATGGAAGCCTGGACAAATGGTTGCATTCATATCATACAACAGGAAATATGCAAAATGAGCTTCTTCCCCTTGGTCTTCTTCAAAGAATATCAGTCGCCTTAGATGTGGCTTATGCACTTGATTATCTTCATAACCACAACGGTAGGACCATCATACACTGTGATTTGAAACCAAGTAACATTCTACTTGATGAACACATGGTCGCGCATGTTGCAGATTTCGGGGTATCTAGAATTCTTCAATCAGAGCACATATACACATATGAGAGTAGCTCGATTGGAGTTAGAGGAACTATCGGCTATGCAGCTCCAGGTATAAACTGTAACAATTTAATTTCCATTATTATTTCAGACTATATTTTAAAACACTCCTAATTTTATTCTAATGAAAAATATGATCACTACAGAATATGGTCTTGGTGGCAAAGTGTCAACAAATGGAGACATATATAGCTATGGTGTTTTGTTATTGGAGATGCTGACAAGTAAGAGGCCTACTGATCCCATGTTCAAAGAAGGGCTCAACCTTCACAACTATGCTAGCATAGCTATGGTGGGTGATCATTTTCTGGAGATTGTTGATCCGATACTTCTAAGAGATGATTGCAGTTTTCCTGAAACATCGACAGACAATAATGGAGAAGATACGATGTCTATGAGAAAGGAAGCGTGCTTGCGTGTGATGCTTGAGCTTGGAGTTGCGTGTTCTATGGAGTTGCCACAACATCGAATGGATATTTATAGTGTCATTCAGGAGCTTGAGTTGATAAAGGATGTTATGTTAGGAACTTCAACTAGTTAATTATGTTCTACTTTGAAACTTGTATGTACATTTAGGATATTAAGAACTGTTTTATGCAAATATCAGCTTAGTTGATAAATTCTGATGATTGTTTGTGCTGTAATATTTCTTCTTTTGAACGACAGAGAATATTTTATGGCAAAAGCAACACCTAGACAACTACTACGGTGAACAACTATACAAGAAAAGTACACGTACTGGCCCAACACCTAATACTTGGAAACACCCCAACTCTAAACTAACATCAATGAGCCACAAAGGCTGTCAAACTGAGATTAGATAGAGTTATGCGAAAGAAAAATAAGAAAGCAAATAAATGACACTAGGATTTAACATGGTTCAGTCGAAAGTTGTTCGACCTCAAACAGGAACCAGAAAGACTTTTCTTATTAGACTCACTCAAAGATTACAATGATGATTATGGAAACCCTAACTAGGAACATTTATAACTAAAACAAAATACCCTAAACTGTAAATGGGTCAAGCCCGTACAATATAAACTTGGAAAACAACTTGTCACCCGCCAATGGGGTTTAGCCCATTTGGTAATGGGGGATCAAATCTTGCTGCATGCAGTGGGTTAGGGGTTTTTTTCTTGGGGGTTTCCTCCATTTAAAGCCAAATAACGAGGGGCGCTTGAAAACCCACCACCAAGCAATTTAAACCCACACTGGATAGGCGGGGATGTGTCCCCATTGATTTGCCGGTCAAAAAAAAAAACTTGTCACCCAAGTAACATGGACTACATGGTGCACGTCGTGCACTTTGCCGGTCAAAAAAAAAACCTGTCACCCAAGTAACATGGACTACATATGGTGCACGTCGTGCACCATTCGAGACCAAGAAATTTAGAACCCTGAATCGCATGCCTGTCTGCCGAGCTCACCTTGTTCCACGTCGAGCACCATTTTTGGTTTGTTTCAATCATAAGTCAATTCGTACGCTAATTCCAAGTCACGTCACCGTTTTACTAATTAATAACCAAGAATACTAAGACCACTGATATTTAGAGAATCCACTTGACAGACACACACACACAAATAGATACATATAATTAAGTATTTAACATCTGAATAAAGGTGGTAATTAATATAGATCATGTACAGTTTCTTTTGTGTCTATTTAAAACGTTGTATATGGTATAAGATGATGTTAAGAAATTAAGGAGAGCACATACAACATAACAAATAGCAAGACAATTAATAACATGGAAGTTTACGTAGTTCACTCAATCTATATAATCAAACTACATACACGGGAAGAACTAGAAAAGATTTTTATTAGTTTTTGGTACAAAAACCGTTTTACAATACGTTTATAAATAAAGACACATTGTAGGAATTGCAGCGTAATTGGGTTAGGATTCGAATATGTTCTAATCTTTTATATCTACAATATATCTCTTATCTCTTAAAGAGATCAAGCCGTATCCATATTATGCTTCCATCGCGGCACGCTTCAAAGTTTCATCACAACGAAATCAGCTACCTCGTCAGATCCACAATCTCAACAAGATCCCGCTTAGAGTCTGATAAGCAACTGACATCGAAGACATGTCACTTAGTAAATTGAAAATCTTGTAAAATCCTCTCTCTATCCACGCCTACTTCATTAGTCATCTAGAAGGTCAGTTGAAGCTATGCAAAGCGTCAACTTTTCCGTTATCACTAGTTCACTACCTTAGCCACTAAGCATATATATCTACAGGGTTCTTTAAACCAAGGCTCTTTCTTAGTGATAACGTATCATCCCTTATCAACTCATAATAACGTGATACATCATCTGAATGCGTCTCGTCCTAAATACTAGATTCTTCGTTAAATCTTATAGTTTTTTATACCAATTTTCAGCTCTAGACGTGACAAAATTAAAACCAATATGATATGATCACTATAGAGATTTGTTTTTCATTTATTTTTATATAAAAATGATTTTCCTTTAAATATACAAGATTAAATTGAATTCTTCTTTTAAAATAATAGATTTGATTTTTTTTAATAACACCTTTATGTGTGATTCCAAGAATTATAGTATGTCTTCAACAAAAAATTGTGTATTGTAACCTTTAGTTGGTAAATCATATATATTTCTATTTCTGTTATTGAGTTATTGTATTTACAGCCTCTTTATATATTATATTAATATTAATACTATGTATTATGTATTACACAGTTAATATAAAAAAAATGCAGCATAGTTAATTACCTTTTTTTCTGCTTTTTTCCTTGAGCAACCCGTTTATTTTCTATTTTTTTTGTTGTTGTTGTTGTTGTATAAGAGAGAGTTAATTAAGGAGAAAGGAAACATCTGAGTTGTTTGGGTTAGACTATACTTAGGTTTTGGGTAAGAGAGATGTGGTGCTGATGTGACATTCGGATAAAAGTGAGGAGATAGATGGGTGTGGTACTCACGGTCTTAGTAGAATAGTACGCACAACCCACAAGGTCGCCATTTAAACGTAGGAGTTGTATTCATATTTTAAAATTTTGAACTAAATGATGAGAAATGTTCATTATAGTTCATACTTAACTTATAGTTCTAGGAGACTAATTTTAGCCTTTGGATCAGCCCCATCAAGGTCCAGATTGCATTTTAAATTTGGGTTAAGGCTATAAAATAGCAACCTACTTTTACAAAATTATCTATGTAGGTAACTTACTTTTTTATTACCTAAATAAGTAACGTACT
This sequence comes from Pulicaria dysenterica, assembly GCA_947179395.2. NCBI lineage: Eukaryota > Viridiplantae > Streptophyta > Magnoliopsida > Asterales > Asteraceae > Pulicaria > Pulicaria dysenterica. The sequence continues at coordinate 105,779,367 of OX359288.1, read as the reverse complement.
TTTTCAAAATTATCTATGTAGGTAACTTACCTTTTTATTATCTAAATAGGTAACTTACTTTCTGATTACTTGTTAAAATAGGTAACCACTTTAAATACAATATGTAAACATCTTATCTCATGGTTTTTTTTGTGTAATGCACTTTGTGTTTGGGTTAATATATGTGTCATAATGCTAATAAAATATAGATTATGTATCAAGTTAAATGTTATCAATACACAACTAAATAAACAACAATACTGTCTAAATGTTTTCATCGAGAATGTTGTCCAAAAAAGCAAAAAATGCCGCCAAACACACATGAAATGATGCATAAATGTTGTCAATGTGCTTCTAATGGTTGTACCACTAATTGATTGTACAAGGCATTTTTTCTCATTAAACCCTTTTAAGTTTTAACCAGTAGAATAGGTAACTGGTAAATTTTTGTTTGAAGTGGTAAAAGATTTCAAAGTAAGTTACCTATTTAGGTATTAAAAAAGTAAGTTACCTACATAGATAATTTTGAAAAAGTACGTTATCTATTTAGATAATAAAAAAGTAAGTTACCTACATAGATAATTTTGAAAAAATATGTTGCTATTTTATAGCCTTAACCCTTTAAATTTTTTGGGTGGAGTGACATTTTCGTAATTAACATGTGATTGTATACTAAATCACATGTGATTAAATATTAAAATTTGAGGATGTTTTTTATATGGGCTTTATTGAACACAACTAAATGATATATACTACTATATATCCTATTCGTTTAAATCTATTTGTGCTTAATTTTAAAAATTTATGTTTTAGTATTACTGTCTACTTACATACGCCATCTACACTGGTCCCCGGCTATGCGAGCGAATAAAATTAAATCGTTGTTTAAATGAGTGGTGGCATAGTGATGGAATTGACATTAAGGTAGCTAGCTAGTTAGGGCATAAAATTCAAACCGATAATTAAACTGCATGCAGCGCATGGCCCGGATGATCGATCGATATGATCGAGTGGCCTAAATTAAACTCATGAATGACTTGGCCAGCCTGAATTAAGATAACAGCGGTCAAGGAACGGCATTTGAAGGAGAAGGAGGTTCACAAATTAATATTGGAACCGACATATACTAATTCATATTCATATATATATAGAATAGATGGAATCATCACGAATTGAATTGAAGCTGCAGAGGTCGATCGATCATCCAACTGAAAGTGACGTACTTGATTAAATGACAAATCCATCTCCTTCGATCCATCTGATCATGCAGACGTACTAATTAATTATTAGTTAGAATCATATATATATATATATATATATATATATATATATATATATATATATATATATATATATATATGTGGATACGTGGACTAAAACTCATCACTGGATGTAACTTAGCAGCGGTCAAGAAATACAATTAATTAAATGTTCATTGCAACATTTGATATAACTTAATTAGCATTAATATTAGACAAGACCATGAGACGGAAATTTAATAGAAACTGCTTTTGTACGTATAATATATATATATATATATATATATATATATATATATATATATAATCTAACTAGTATATACTAATTAACCAACTGATTTATATTTACAAAATAACAATATTGCATAATATAAGCTACAAACAAAACAATATATAATCTAAAAGATGACACACATATAATCGACAAACATAAAACATAAGCAACAACTAAAATCTAAAAAAAAATTAACATAAAGAAAAAAAAAGTTATGGTTTGTTGTGAATAAAGAAAATAAATGAGATTGCTTGTTAATTTGTAAGAAACCAGCTTCTATGTATTAACAAAATAAAAAGAAAAACAACATAACTTTACATGTTCCATATTGAGCTGCTAATAGTTACAAAATGTAGAATTGTTGTTCTACTAATTGAATTGATATAAAGTCTAATCCATGACAAAGTCAACTTTGAAGTCAAAGGTCATAGTGTTATATAAGCAAGCAGCTAGCTAGAATTAGTCACACCAGAAACCATAACACACAAGTTGAGACAATGAAGCACAAAAATATTGCTAGTTTCTTATTGGTTGTTTTCTTTGCACTCATACTAATATCTTCTGCTGCAAGAACTCCCCCAACCCAAAGTCATGAGGAAAAAGGTACATAACCTCATCTCCTTTGTTAAATAAAAGCTAATTCATTGATGATGACCTTGATTAATTAAGTCTCCCTTAATTTTCAGAAAATAAATATGCAGGGGATCATGTAGATGTTAAAGGAAAAAAGCCCGGATACTCGCTTGCTGGTAGTGATGATAGCGGTGGCTGTTGGCAATGCTGGGGTGGTGGTGGTCGCAGGTAGGCCGACTAAAGGGAGAGGCTGCAATTGAAGCTTATGGAATTCGCTATGTAATATGATAAGCTACTATATAACATGCTTCTTACAGTTGTACTCTTATAACTTTATGCATTATTATTGTAGAATAAATTAAATAATGTTTGATTTTCACAAACCATTATGGTTTGTAGTTTTAATGTAAAATGGGATTATTTTGCCCAAAAACTGTTTCTGCCAATTTTTGGCTTTGTATACCTCAACGTGAGTACGTTCTACCACGTTGACACTCCTCATGCTAAGGATCACGTATAGCATCTCACGCCGTGAGACATGGCATCATGCCTCATTCAAATTCTAAGGGGTAAAAATAATCTTTCTTTTAGTTTCTCTTAGCTAAATGTTAATATAACATCCGACATGAGAATAAAACACATAATAATAAATATATTGGAAGAATTTACACAAGCATACTGCACAGTGCACATAATAGGTGCTGTTAAAGTTTCCTTAATTATTATGTACTTAATTATTACATATGTCAGTATAGCGATTGTTTATGATCTTACTCTCCTATTCTCAGACCAATTGCCTTAATTAACGTTAAAAAAACCGACTTTTAATTTGTATATATTTACTCGTAATGAACAATAAAATAATGTCAGTTTTTACAAGTACAAATGCGATTGAGGATGTTGGACGTACAATTGTCTGCAGTCGTGGCAGCAGCATGTGCTCGTATTCATATCTAATGAGGTTAGCAAATGACATTTCTTCAGGCTGCTTGATTTTCTTCTCACAATAAATGAGGTTTTGATTATCGCCTAAAATGGCAATAATCACACCAAGGACCATCAATCAACAAAACGTGGCAGGTCAGCTGTTCTCGATACGCGGCAACAAAAAGCTAAATCCTGAGTTCTCACGAATTAGAGGCGGAGGCTCGATGTCTGATATTTCTATTTGATCCATTGACTTTGATATATCGTCTACTGAAAATGGAATACTGCATAAATATATCATCACAACCTCCATTAAAATAGAATTAGCGGTCATAATATATATATTTACTAAAAAAACATAACGAAAGGATGTAAATGTAATCAAAGAGGGTGAGAATACATAACACAGAAAGCAACTGACCTCGAATCGTCATCCAACAAAAATGAATTGCTTACAACATTGTTTTCCTCGGTCATCAACACCCTCATGCTGGATATTACCTGAATGAGGACATTTTAGGCAAATATTATTATTATTATTATTATCAATAATACATTTAACCCTCTCTTTCATTCGTTACTTAATCCCTTAAAATATAATCAATCAGATATTACTCGTATACCCCTCAAATAAACTCTATTTCTCTTTCCTACTTGACACACTCACCAATAAACACATTCTTCCATAACCATACACTTTCCCACCCACAAAATATAAAGAAAAGGATTGGTTTGTTGGTATATAAAACATGGTTTAAAAATCAAGAAAAGAATTGATGATAAGAAAAGAGAGAATTGAAATGGCATGTTACCGGGTAGAAACTATTCGCCCAATACCAAACCTTATATTTTATAAAATGGCATGTTATCGGGTTGAATTGTAAAAATTATTCGTGGCCGCAACATTGCACGGATACCATTTCAAAAATGACTTAAAGCCAGATTTAGCAATTGCATGGATAAAAACTTACATCTGCAGAGACACTTTGCGTGCCATACTTGTCATCCCAGTACATAGTACTGATTCGATACAACTGCTGTACACTAAGAACCTGTGGAGCAAAATTAAATTGGATGGTCAAGCCTAATGGTAGAAAAGATTATGGCGTTGTAACATAAAGAGAAACATATAGGACTCACCGGGCAAAGGTCACGACTTATTTCATCAAGAGTTTTCTTTGGCTTTTGATGTATAACCTGAACGTGGATTGCAGATTCTTGTAGAAAAAGATTTATGACAATTAAACTCTTTGGTGAAATATGATGAAAAAGATACTATACCAGAAATGCAATAGCCTGCCTTATATGCTTCAGTTCATCCCAAGCCGAACCTGCATACTGCACTTCTTTTGTTTAGCAAATAAACATAGAAATTAACACAAAAGAGTCACCCGGGAACTACCTCATCAGTTGCATTGTAACACCAGTGTTCTATTTCGGCCAATCCTGCTTTTACATACTCACCATTGCTAAACGAACAACATTCACGCCTCAAAAGTAGGCTACATTTGTAATGTAGAAAAGTGTAATTAGATGGTGTGTGTGCATACCAACAATAGAAATGTATACTGTCCAAGAAACAGATGTATACCTGTTAAATAGCTGAACGTTGACGAATGAGAATATTTGTGTGAAAACTTTACGGACCAAAAATGGGGGTACCTAAAAAGGTTTACAAAACCATAGATGGATGGGTAAATTTTAATGATGGATGGAGATGAATACACAAGGACTAATAGTGACAACCTCCTGAAATTCGAAGGTACTAGGAAAAAGAAAGTTGAATGCATAAAAAGGCAGCTTCGGTCAGTTTCTATTTTCTGTAACCAACTTTTTTTAACCAGGAAAAACCATCAAAGTTTGAGAATCATTACAGGTAACCAACTAAAATTTCCGACTTATTGTAACCTGACGCAGTTACGCACTCTAAATGATGATGTGCCATCTAACGTCCAGTCAAATTGACCAAATTTGACCTCTCCCTGACATTGTAGTGATGTCACGCCGAGAGAAACCAGTTAACTTGAAAGATCACCTTATATTTGAATATCTTGAGAATCTGATGCTTTATGGTAGGGTAAAATAAGTTGGTTACCCAAAATAGAGATTTGACTGAAGTTGGTTACCTTTTTTTATGCAGTTTGCCCAAAAAATTAAAAAGAAAGGAAGAGGAATTATAGAAAGAGAAGATCCACTAACATGGTTTGTTTTTAAAATGTTTAAGAAACTTCCAAGACTCTTCACAATTCCTTGCCAGTGGGCAATTAGGGTTTGCTGAGCTGCGCTCGAAACTGATCGTGATGATCCCTTCGCTAGGCTTGCTCTGGATATTCTTGGTGCCTTCAGTTTTTAACATAACAATTAGTACATATGCTAATTGCCATCAAAAGAAAAGTAAAAACTCTTATGTACCTGAATGCACAACCCTAGCAACGGAGATATCTCCTTTTTAAGATTATCTCGAATCATTCCATATATCTTTTCAACATATGCTGTAAGCTGCTGCTTAAAAAGCAAAGCTGGATACTTGGCTTCCACTTTGCTAAACCCTTCTACTCCATTACTCAGGCTTCCATTTGCGAAGGCAAGATCGATCCCATGAGGGGTCCCACGAAAACTCTAACAAGGAAACAAGGAAACAAGGAAAGCCTTTATGCACAAAAGAACTATAATTTTGCAGAATCATATTCAAATTTTAAAATAAAAGATATATGAAATTACAGAAGTCATTTTCCCAAAAAGAGCTGCTGATGATCGACGACGCTGTGGACCAATTCCAGTCGCCGCCCCACTTGCTTTCAGCGTGCGTTGCAGTAGAAGCAAAAGGGTAGAGGCGTTGGACAACCAGTAAGCCAATACATCATTATTATCCTGTGTTTTCTTTGAGTAAATAAAATATAAGCTAGAGTTAGAATATAAATACGCACTAAAAAGAAAAAAAAATGTATTATGAGTTTATTGGGAAATAGATGGAACCTCTATTGCATTGCCTATGGTCTGAATGATACGGTCAAAAACACTTGTCTTCTCAACTTCAAAAGATCTCCATTGTAAAAGGCATTTATAAATGATACAAGCTGCTATGGGTCTGTTCCCTGCAAATCCTAGATGTTGTGCAATGCATCTAATAAGCAGATCCTGGTTCTCCATTTGTTTCTCATCAAGTGATTTTTGTGGTCTGTCGTCTATTTCTGCAGAATCTCTTTGGCTCATTGATGGACTGTGCAGATCCTAATACATCCACAAACAATGACACATGTTATTAAATAATAAAAAAACAGAGAAATGAAAGAGCTGTAAATGACTAACCGGAGATGACTTTGTATCTCCAATTAAGGTACCGCTGTCATTTCTCTGCATAGAGATAAAGATCAAACAACTATACTGGTGTTGTTATATGCTAAATTGAGAAAATTTAAGAAAATACTTGAATAATGGATCTTGAACGGCCTGAGAGGAACTTATTAGGAGCCATGGACACCGCTTGATGGCGAAAGACTTTGTTCTCTGATTCTAAGTTGTTTAACTTCTCTTCCAGCCTGGGCAGAATAATAACATGCATGTTAAACATGTAGTTTATAGAAAAGGCATGTTATCAAGATGAGAAAAACTAATAACCTGCTCATAGATTCCTGTAATTGAACAACTTTTTTTTCTGCTTCTTCCAATTTCTTGCGTCTTTCTTCACAACATTCTTCCAGATCATCAGCACGTTTCTTTTCTGATTCCCACGAGGCCTGAAATACCAAAAAAGAAATATATGCTAAAAACTCAATTATTTTTATTGACACTATGCAGCCGCTAATCCAGGATTAGGTAAAATAAAAAAAGATATACAAGTCTAACCTTCAACACATCAACTTGTACAGTCAGGGACTCAATTTTCTTGGTATCTTCAATGACAATTTCTTTTTCCTCAACAACAGCAGGTGCCTCATCTATAGCTTTTCTGGCTGCCTCTCTTTCCTTTACTGCCATAGTAGTTGCTTCATCTAGCTTTTTTTGCATAATTTCTAGAGAATTTTGATATTTTAGAGCCTCTTGTGCTTTTGCTTCTTCCAAGTCAGTCTGGACATATAAACTCAGGCTTAGCCTTCAGAATATGTACACCATAACTTCTCTTAGTTTAGTGTTTTTAAAATAATTAGATATATTACAACATATTACTCTTAAACGTTTCTCTAGTTGTAAACGCCATGTTAGTTCCTCCAATTGTTTCTCAAGCTTATCTTTTGCTTCCTTAAGTGCACCTGTTTCCTGTGCAGCCTGCAGAGTAGGTAAAGTTGGTGTTCCATAAAAAGAAGAGAAAATCATAATTATGATACCGAAATTGAACATATAAAAAACTGACCATTTTAAGTTTTCGTAGTTCCCTCCTCGCAACTCGACCCCTCCAACCGCATTGCGTAACTATGGATCCTTTCTTTAGCCTTTTATAGTATGCAGAACTTTTATGACAACGCCACCGAGTCTAGGCACAGGAAAAACGATTAGAAATGTCCAATTTAGTGAAAAAATGGAGTGCTAGTTTATTTAAAATAAACCTGAATTTTAATTGCAGCGTTAGTTTCCTTTCGATGTCTAAATCTCTTACGAGCCTCGATTGCACGTAGGCATGTTTGCACTGCAAGAACAGAGACTCGAAGTCGAGTATAGGCTACCCAAGCACGCCATTTACGCACGTGCTTTTCGATTTTTATAGCAGCTGCAATCCTTTTCAGTTCTTCAAATTTTTTGCAAGCCAATCTACCTAAATTTCCAGCAGTTAAGACATAAAACACAGGAATTTCAAGTTGCGAGTTAATCAGAATAGTAGAGAATACTCCAGAGGCTAACCTCTACAGAAAGATTGTAAGAAAATTGAAGCCTTTCGCAATGCAATGAACTGCTGGCGAGCAATATGAGTTCGTATCCGTCTTTGAATTATTGCTGCTGCACTGCCAAGAACCTCAGCTCTCCTTGCATCTAATTCAGCCATCTGTCCAGCCCTCAAGAATACCTTCGTTTTACCAATCTGTGTGTTTTTTTAACAGGATGCGGTTAACCACAGTTCAATAGTGGAGCTTGAATCTTAAACACCAATTTTAAAATGGTAACCACTCAGCACTATTGCATAGCTAGAAAATATCACTTCAAACATACAGATATGTGAAGTTATTCCTTATAACTGAAAGTTAAAATGTTCTTGGCAACTACCTGAAAACCACTGAGCCCCATCTTTTCCAAGATCTTCGCACATACCATCTTTTCATCAAAGCTACTGAAGACGCATTATAAAAACATTAAAAAATAAATTCATAAGTAAAAATAAAAGGCGTAATGCAATCAGGAAAAGCTTGGAAGGTACATGGATATAAAAAATATCCAATCAAATATTATACACGGTTGTATTTCAGGGTGAAAAGGATAACTACCTTCCTGCCAAGGCTTCTGGCGCAAGAAGTCCAAATCTGTTTATAAACTCGAAAAAAGCACGACGGGTAGGATAACCAGCACAACTGATTCTAATTGCCTCTAAAACACCCTAAGAGTATAAAAATTAGTCACATACAAGGGCAGAAAAAAGGCATAAGCCACTATAAATGAAAAATAAATAATTTCATATACTCACACCACAACGCAACTGTTGCAAGATGTTGATGTTCTCAAATATGGAAGGTTTCAGTTTATTGTTTGGTTTTACACATCTAACATAGTGAGGCTCTGTAGCATTTAGCGTTTCCATCAGTTGTTGCAATTGAAGCTGCATAACATTCATAGTGAGTTAAATCTCAATTCTTTTGAGAAATAGATTAAAGATAATGATTGGAGTAAAAATACCTTGAAACGGGAACCTATTGAAGAGAATTTAGAAGATTTTGATGATTCTTCAGCTACGGGAGGGAAAAGGCCAGCTACAAAGGAACATTTAGAAGCACTCAACAAATCTTGGTGTTCAGGTACCACATAATCTTTGTTTTTGTCAAGAAATTGTTCAGATTGATATTGCACCTAAAAAACTAAATGTTTTAATATCAAACAAATAGTGTTACAGCTACGAGCAGTCGAGCACGGTTTGGCTAAAAAATATATACCTCTCCAGCATAATGCGCAATCGTGAAATCTGTGCGAGACAACTTGGGCTTGATAAAGCGTTTGTGATTTTTGAATGTCTGATAAAGCTTGTTTGAGAATGTCTCATGTGTCGACTTTGGGAACATACTAAAAACACAATAGTCTGAAATTTAGCATCCTTTTGTAAAAATGAATTAGAAAAAGGCATTTTGAATCTACTTTAGCTGATAATCAAGATTCTTGTAGAAAATAAATGAAGAAACACAAATTTCGTAGCCATTTCTGGGTAAATACTTAAATGAGCTACAAAAAATTAAGGCCAAAAAGTATATTTTATACCAAGCTTCGTCAAGGAGAGCAATAATACCACCAGGTTTCTGCAATATAAATACAACATCAGGGAGTAATATAGTTGAAATCATGAATACTCAGATTTTGAAAACCACTACATAAACTAAAGAACAAACAAAAACATAATCTGATGATGTGTAGCTCTGAAGGCAATAAATTCACTTGAAAGGATGATACCTTTTCAATGAGATCTAGAACATCTTGGTTATCAACAAATTCAATGTAGCTCCAATTAATAGCCTCTTTTTTGTATTCTTCTTGCTCCACCTTAAATACATGCTGAAATACAAACAACCACATGTCATTTAAGTCCTTAATAACACCTTATGCTAAAAGCATTTTTACAGGTTTACCTGGTTAAAGTGTTGCTGCAGTTTCTCATTAGTGAAGTTAATGCAAAATTGCTCAAAACTGCATGAGATGGCATTGAAATAAATAGAAATGCCAGATTCTAGAAGTTTGTAAACTTGTAAATATTAATGTCATGGCTATTTTTTTCCAAAAGAAATTAAAATAATACAGTTGAGGCCATTTTAACTTGAGAAATTAGTGGCGCAACGTTTCAAAGTCCAAAAGGTAACTTTTTTTGGAATGGAGTGAATACAAGATGTGCTTGGTTGCCACCTGTTGTTCTTAAAGCTCTCGAAACCATATATGTCAAGGACGCCAATCAGACATTTTGAATTAGCATCTTGTCCAATTGATACGTTGATTTTATCCACCAACCTGAAAATAAAGGTAAAGGGGATCTTTATTTTATAGATACCTGAAGTTTATTCAATAAAGTTTTAAATACTGATTTGTACCAATCAAATAATCTGGAATATATTGTTTTAGCCAAACCATCCCTGCTGAAAGCTGCACTAAGAGGATCAAGGCTCCTCTTGATAACTTCTTCAGGAGTGATCATTACTCGTTTGCACAATGCATCTTGCAAAGCAACAGGATCACACCTGACCAAACACATAAGTTTATGACCACATATAACAAACAGTAAAATGAATTACAAACTATTCATTAATTCATAATTTCAAAACACTCATACATAAGAAGTTCTGCTGTCATCTTAAGATGAAATTTAGCTTGGTCATCTTTTAGCACAGAAGAATCAACCTCTTTCCCTTTAGCAAATTCAATATTTCCAAGATGAAGTATAGCAGCAGTAACTCTGAAAATTGCTTCCTATGAAAAGAATAAAAGATAAGTTATCAACTTATGAACCATGATCTTCCTTAGTATTGTTGCATATTAAAAAAGAAAACAAAATCACAGAAGCCATACCTGTTCCTTTTTACTTATTCCAACAATGTCCATGGCTCTCCTTGTGGCGAGATATTCGTGTCCATCATTCACACCAACAAGCTCAAAGCATTTTGACTGGTTAAGATAGTGAAATGACTGCGGGCTTCCCAATTTATACTTTTCAACTTCCTGATAACATGCAAAGTTAGTCAAACATTGACTAGTGAAGCTTATTAATTAAAAGTAGAAACTTAGTACCTCTGGTGGTGCTGCACAGAGAAGATAAAAACAGTGATAGTTCCGTTCAGGATCATTAACTTGGCAAACACGAGATCTTTCCAGGAGGTAAGTCCTGATGGCTGCCCCGGATATTCTCCCATGTTTATCAAATTGGATCTCGACAAACTTCCCAAAACGGCTGATCCATTATAACATAAAAGTAAATAAAGATGCATCTAAGATATGAACATCAGTTCTTTCAATCACACGTGGATAAGATAGTCGGTCACCTGGAATTGTTATTTCTAACAGTTTTAGCATTGCCGAAAGCTTCAAGAACAGGATTTGACTGCACTCAACAATGGAGAAAAAAATTAGTTTATCAGGATGCGTATAATGATATACAGTTATATACATGCACAAGTGACACATAAAATATGAAATAATTAAGAGGTTATTTAAACATAGAACTATACGTCATATATCATACTTCAAGGACTTGCTGTTCAACTGTGCGGCCTTCAGTAGCTTTCCGGCCGCCCAAATAAGCAAGGAACCGCATAAGCATTTTGGTTGTCTCAGTTTTACCTGCTCCACTTTCACCACTAACCAGTATTGAATTGCTTTTTCCCTCATTGACCATGGCCCTGACTCAAGAATAGACGCGACAACACGGTGAGCACCCGTGCATCCAAGAACAAAAGGTTGTTACTTACCATTACATAGGATAATAATAACCTGTAAGATGTATCAGCAATCGCAAATACATGGGGACTCAATTCGCCAAATGGTGCTCCCTTGTATTGTTGCATCATATGAGCATCATACAAATGAGGTAACTTTTGGAATGGGTTGATTGCAATAAGAATGTTTCCAGTGTAAGTCTGCCATTATTTTATTTTATTTTCAGAAAAAAGTAAGTATTAATTTGTCTTAGGTTCTTCAGAGTTCAGACTAATAATATATGAGACGAAAACCTACATAAATTTCATTGAGTTCATATCTGGTTCTTAAGTTCTGCAAGACTCCTGGCTCATGTAAATAAGATAGCTTTGTCATGTCATCAACACCGCCAGCTGGGGCTTCCATATCCTTCGGATATATTTTTGATAAACTAGCAGCCACCTGAAAATAACCCATGATATGAATCTAATGACGCTACTTGTATTTGTGAAATAAAATATTGATGATCAACCATTTTCCCATCAGCAGTTTGAATCTCCACTTCTTTCCCTTTAATCTTTGTGACCTGCCCATCGATCCAAGCTTTTTCTTGATCTTCAACCCAGACATGAGAGCCTACTATTATATTCACTGCAGTGCTCTGTAGTGCATACAAATCAGTCAGTATCTATGAGGTAGCAATGGATGCATGTGTTGATCAAGCACACTTATGTTCATGTGCATATATAGAAGCTTTCCTGATGAGTTCCATTAGAGCAAACAGCAAATAACAGTGGCTAAATGGAGTAAAAGTTCGCGGAGAATCTTATGTAAGTATAGATAGTCTCTACAGTTAGCTTTAGTTGTACTAGCATCATGTCTACAAGCACTTAATCAGTTTACCTCTTTTGCATATAATGCCAGTGCATATCAATTTATTTCATGAAAAGGAACTGAATCATTTACATCTGTGGAGCATAACTGTGTTTAATGTCATACAGATAACTTGCTAACTTTTAAACCAGTATGGACTTCAAAGAGATTGCAACATCTGCTGATTAGATTATGCTTTATATCAAGTATTACAAGCAGAATAACGTTGGTATCACGTGATTTGTCAAGATTGCCTAACAATATAAACGTTTTAGCATCATAATGACGTAGCAAAAGTATTAATCAATAAAGTTTCATGGCTTTTTGAATGTAAATTGATTGCAGAATTAATATATAAAAACATAAATTCGCATACCATTATGGAAGTTCAGAGAAACCCTTTCGCGGGAAATGTCTGTATGCTTCTTCTTCTTTTTCCACAGATAATCAGGGCTCCCTTCGTCTTGAACTTGCTCTGGATAACTCATACCCAATCTTGGTAACCGTCATCGATCTGCATTACAGAACGGAAATTTTCTTGGCATATTTTCAATCAAATGTGAGATTGAGTTTCTCTTTGGCTGTTTCTTCTTAGATCTTGGCAATTTCCCCTTGCTATTATTCCATTTCTGCACGAACTTTCTCTCTCTCTCTCTCTCTCTCTCTCTCTCTCTCTCTCTCTCTCTCTCTCCTTTCTCTTACCACTTTCGCATCTTCGGTGTCTCCTTGTTTGTGGAAGTGACATCGTTCAATAGCTTCCCTGTGAACTCGGATTCTTTCTCTCTCTCTCTCTCATAAATTTCTCGCAGATTCGTGGCTATAAAACACACACACACGAACACTGTCTCGCATATTTTTCCCATTTTCTGCATGGCCAATTTCACTTTCAGAGGAGGTTTGGGTTTCTTTTCGGTTAGAAATGGTGCCACACTGCCCGGGCTGGCCCGTTCTCTTTTTCGGGTTATAAATCAACTCCGAAAGGATTCGTGCAACTCATCACGTTACAACTGTAATAACATTTTTTTTATTAAAGGCAAATTAATAAAAAAAAGTAACTTAAATATCGTTAAATTTTTGTGGTCTAGAAAAGGATCATAATTCATAAATTTTGATTTTAACAAAAAAGATAATCTTGATTAATTTTTAGCATGTTTTGATACTCTTTTTAATAACAAATTAAAATTTATTATCTCTTTTTATAACAAATTAAAATTTTTAATCCTTTCTCGGTATAAAAAATTATACGTTACCTTTATTGACAAATTTGATATATATGTTACATTTCTCGGCCATTTTCCTTATTATTAATAACGAAAGAAACAGTCCTAATCTTTTTAATCTATTCTATCTAATATAAATAAAAGACTAATTTATATATATATATATATATATATTTTTTTTTTTTTTTTTGAAAGGCAAAAAGACTAACTTATATTGTATTGTTAAATAAATAATCTTGACATTTAATTTAATATAATAAATAAAATTACTTTATCTGAACTATCAATTTAATTTTGACTTTTATTAGTTAAAATTGAATTAAAGTTATCAATATAATTAAATATATGTCTTTAATAAAGATTAAATATCATATTTGTCCATACTAATTTAAAAATATCATACTTACCTTTTATTACATTTAAAAATTTAATATTTAACTAAATTCTCAATCTTATCAATTTAAATATTTTAGAATCATTTAAAGTTTTTTTAGTAATAGAGACATGACCTTATTACGCTAATTGTAACAACAATGATCAATTACTTGTATAATAAATATATTCATGTCTCTTCGTATAATGATACCATGTTCAACCTCGCGTCGACGCTTCTACTGCTAATATGGTGTTGACGACGTTTGTTGTCCATTTTTTTATATTCTCATTTATTTCGTGTTTTATAATTATGTGATATTTTTTATCAATATTTAACATTTCTTATTTTTTTTTTAATTTAGTAGTAATTATCGTAGCTATCATCAACCATCGTATCATTACTCATTTTTATTTTAATTATGAAAACAAACTTTTGACAAAATGAATGACTGAGATAAAATTGCTCCTAATTTTGATAAAAACAAACAATTGTAATTCGTTTATATTATAGAAGAGATGACATATAAGGATAATGATTTGACAAAGTTATATAATCTTTAGTTTCTATTTGTGAAGTAATAAGAATGATTCTCAAACTAAATTCGTCATACACACATAATAAGGGCAAATTACACGAAAATACAACAAACTTTGTTAATATTATCATTGTAAGCAGTCAACTTTATTTTATGTAAGTTACCTATGACAATAGTTAACTTACCGGTAACTCGGCCAAAAATAAAAGAAATAACCAGTATTTTGTACCTAAAAATACAAAAAAAACTTACAAATTAGGTTCATTGTATACAATTGATAACCGATAGCCTAGTAATCAGGTTTCAAATGGTATATATATATAATGAACCAAAAAATAAAGTTGAGCGTATACAATGACAATATTGGGAAAGTTTTTTGTGTTTTCGTGCATTTTGGCCTAATATATATTTTATCAATGTGTGAGTAAATTACCCACACATACACAAAATTTGATCATAATTGTGTGAGTGACTTACTTCTATAAAATGACTTGACACTATAAATACCCACACGTATAAATAAATGTAGCATTTGTGTAGGTATTAAAACAATATACTAACTACACATAATAAATGTCTACATAAAATTACGTTAGTTTTAAAATGAAAACGACATGGAAATTAATAATGAAAATTTAATAATTGAAACAAAATATAAACCAAACGATACCCGGACCATCTCTCGTATGATCATAAAGAAACCAGAGACGGGATAGCTCCTCCGAAATACTTGATATGGCTATACAATACGGTAGTTTCTTTATTATCATATTCCTCAACTCTTCTAAAATCTCTCTTCACGAACTACCTCTATTAGCAAAGCAGCCAAGTTTTTCAAGATTCAAGGTAAGTTCTTCAAAATTATAGTTTCTTTTCTCTGTGTTAAAAATTATAGTTTCTATCTTCACGAACTACCTCCCTCTGTTTGTAATGTATATAACGAGTGTATTTTTTCCGCGCTTCGCGGCGGATATTATAAATAAAAATATGGACAAAAGTTCATGCGAGAACTGTTGTTAGCGCGAGAACCGCGAGAACCAATCTAGGCCGTCCAATTCCCCCTCCTCCAATGTCATTGCTCACCAATGAATTCCTCACATGCACCATGCCACACTCTATCCCTCCACGATCTCCATCCATGATACTTCCCATATTCAAGGAACGGCTGAGATTGGTTCTCGCGGTTATCGCACTAACAACGGTTCTCGCATGAACCCTCCTCATAAAAATATGTAACAGATGTTATAAGTAAAAGTTTTAGCAACATAAGTTAAAAAAACTAAGTTTTTATTGCAAGTACTGCGAGAATCAATTATCATTATTAACTATAACTAAAGCTTAATAAAAAAAAAACGCGAAACTAAATTTGTTGTTTTAAAAAGGACTGTAACGAGAATCAAATTTCCTACCAAGTGTGTTGTTATAATAAAAACAAAAGTTTAATAAAAAATAAATAAACATAAAACACGTTGTTATTAGGAAAAAGAGGGGATATAATTTATAAAAAAAATATAAAAGAAGGTTAGAAAGAAAAGATAAAAACACATGGAAAAAAGGCCAGAGGAAGGAAATCAAACTTGTGACTAAACGAAATAATAGTCAAGGAAATAACCAGTTGATCTACTCAACATTTGAAAACCATTTTGAATATTAAATCTATAATACAATATAACACATTTTAGAAAAACCATATAATAAACAGTCAAATGACGCATGTTAATCTCTTATAAATACAAATATTATATATCATTCATATCAAATTAAATGGTAAGAAAATAAAATATATAGAAAAAATCAAATCTTATAAAGAAACATAAAAGAAAAAAGATAAATAATTGATTGAAATTAGAAAAAAAATCATAAAGAATATGAATTTAAAAAGTAAATATCATAAAAGTAATATAGTAAAAAAAAGCCTTTCATCTCATATTAATAAAAAGAGAAAACAAAAGTAAAAAGACAAAATAAATCATGACATAAATATGAATGCAGTGGAAAAGACTTGAACCTTTGACCTTGAAGTCAGAGACCTTACCCAACTCTTCTACAACACCCATTGTTTATTTGGTTAGAAAACTTGCTTAAAAATACTACTCGGCGCATGTTAGCAAAACTCAGGCATGAACAGTAAAATGGTACAAGATAAACTTTGAGAAATGTATATATTATTAATTTTAACCCGTCCAGTTATGACCCAAATAAATATTGACTTTTGAGTTTTTACCTGAATCTGGCCCGGTAATAATAACCGTGCCCTTCATGAATTTTTTTTTGGATTTGTTACTGTTTTCAGTTATGGCAATTTATTTGAATTTTGAAGTTATAAATTTTATCTATTTTTATATTATTTTTTGTTTATAGTTTAATTGTCTTGAAATTTTAAAATTAAAGAATTTAGTGGGTGCTAATAGGAAGAGGTGGAAGATGAATATAATAGAAAAAGAAGCTCCTGGACACCACTCGTGAAACTTATTGCTAGTGATGCTATTTTGTTTGACTGCAATAAGGAAACTCGAAGATGCTTATCAACTTTTCTACTTCCGTTATCCAGTCAAAGTAAAAGAGTCAGCATTGAGCAGCAGATTTATAATTTTTCTTTTTTGGAAAATAAATAAATAAAGTAAATAAAACCAACTTACAGAGTAGGAGTGTAAGAGTACGTAGAGTGATTTTATTATACTTTAGTAATGATATTTAACCGTCACGTCATAAATACCCATTACTCCTTCATGCTTAACTTAAACTCAAAAATTATTTACTTAGAAAGTTTTTTTTGGTTAAATTGATGTATCGACCCCTTTCAAGAATCCTTTATATAATGTATTTTGTTATCTAGCAACTTGCTAGCTTTTATTAATATATACTCTTTGTTGTTTAAAAAAAATTCAAAAATTATTTACACTTTGTATGTTTCAAACTTTTTTTTTGTTTCCTTTTATTTAAAACAAATTTAATTTATTAAATATACTTTAATGTAATAACAAAAGTTATAAAAAGATATTGAAAAGAACGTAAAATATAAATAAAATAAAAACTAGCCGATTTAATTTAGCACGCAAAAAATTTATTATTGAAAAAAACGTACAAAAAAATAGTTGAGCATTACACCATCATAGAAATTCAAAATTACATTAAACTAATAAAAAAAGAAAAAGACATTAAACATACTAACATTTACCAAATGTTATTTTCTATTCATAAGCACTATTCATCTACTGTGGGTTTTTTTTTGTACTCTTAGGATATTATTTATCTAAACTAAGGATTTTTTATCTATGGTCATTGTAGTTTTCTCATAAGGATTATTTTTTTACAAAAAAGTTCTATCTTAATATTTGAAAAAAAAATTACAAAAAAGTTCTATCTTAAAGTCTAATTTATTAAACTTAATATTTGAAAAACTAATTAACAAAGTCTACCTCAAAGTCTAATATAGTTAAAGTTAACATCTGAAAATAATCTTATGTCCACCACGACCTTCCAAGGTTGTATGACACATGGTTGATTTGTGTGACGATTAGTAGTGGATGAGGCTCGATTTTGCGTATATTTACAACGGTGATACGTGTCTGTGGTAAGTTTTAGATTTCTTGAGGTTTTTAAGTTTGGTTTTTCAATAGATTTGTATTTTAAAGTTTGTTTATGTAAGTCTGTTTGATATAGAGATAGATGAACAGATCAACAACACAATCAAATCAATCTCGCGGATAATTTACCCAAGATTCTTGGTTGCTAACTGCAATAAATTTATAAACAAATGGGTCTCAATTATGTTATGCCTAACTCGGGATTCTCCTTTAACGACGCAGTGTGCGAGTAAAAAAAGTGTTGGTTTCTATGTATTATAAAATGTATTTATTGAAACCACACACGCTGCAACGTGCGGGTATCAAAACCTTGTTGAATCTATTCATCATTCTTGTCCTGGGGTACTAGCGTATTTATGCGCTCGATAAGTTTGTAGAACACGGTTCTTTAACCTAATTGAAGTATTGGGAAAGTGCACTAATTATTATTATTATTATTATTTTATTTTATTTTTTTTTGGAAAAAAAGTGCACTAATTATTAAGTTTCATTATTCTCCTTAACATTAACCTAAGTGTGTCAAACTGAATTTGATTTTGTTTTTTTTTAGATGAGAAACTCCCACATAATTAATATTAAGGTTATGGTGTTATTATTTTATTTTTAAATTTTTTTATTAATCATCCCTTTTTATTTGGTCAAATGACTTACAAATAGTTATTTTCTAAATGATTTTTTTTAGATAATTTAGTTTGTTACCACTTAAATATCTCAACCAAAACATTAATTTATTCAAAATATATAGTAGATACGTCTACCTATTTTCGTAGTTATTTTGTAAACACGTATATCAATTTGATTAAACCTAAAAAATCCAAATTAATTTGATTCTAAAGAGTTTTCATAAAAAAATTAATAATCATGTTTTGTATGAATTTGTGATGTCTAATTTTTTTTTAAAAAATTTATATTTCTATATATACTTTTCAATTGTTTTATTTTATATGTTTAAACACTAAATATTGCAACGTCAAAACTTGGGTAGTTATACCCAGTATTATTTTATTATATCAAGAAATTTTAAATTGCTTATAAGAATCCCTCTAGCGCCTCTGTGATAACGCAATCAGCACACGTACTCTACCAGCCACCACCACAAACCACCATGGAAATCAGCAGACAACATGGTAGAGTTGCGAAAGACGAAGAAAAAGGCATCAAAGTGAAGCACATCTCGAGCCCGATTCTGGTGCAAGCAAAAAATGCTTCCCAGTTTAAGCAAATTGTTCAACATTTCACTGGTCAATCATGTAACCACACCCTCGATCCGTCTTCCCCCCAACTCATCAAACCCGAGTAACCGTACCAGTCATGGCTCGACGAATCGAACAAACCCAAGAAACGAAATCTACGGAAGAAATTGCCGACAGAAATTGTCATTAGCCAAGAAAGATCGACTTGCATAGTTGCATGAATGATTTTGTTGACCCACCAATTTATCAACCATGTGTTTACTGATTAAAGATTTATGCTTTTTATAATTGTTTTATTTTATCTTGTAAGTTCTATCTATAAATTAATAAGACAAATTAATCAAGACATCATGAATACCAACACCTACAAATTGAACGTCTACAATTCATGGTCCAGGAACATACAAACAGTGAAAAAAAGGAGTTTCTAGGCGATACTCGACACCAAAATCCATTTATAAGCATCTTAACAAGTTATTTTTTCGATTTCTTCAACTACTGATCTTCTTAATTACCTACTTCTGAAACTAATTAAAATCTAGCACGTACGTACAGACTTCATTTAATTAAGATCAGTTACCTTCATCAGCAGATTTCAAGTAAAGCGTCTCGCCACCATTACCACCGCCACGCCCTTCAGCCGTGGGTCCAGATAGCCCGATATCTTGCTTGCGAGAGAAGTCAGGGAAGCCTCCTATGCCTAGATGTGTGCCACTGGCACTACCACTGGAGGTGCTGTCGCTATGTAACATGTGAAGTCCACCGCCACTGCCACCGGAGTTCATTCCTAGCTGGCTGTGCATCAGAGCCTGCTGCTGTTGTGATGAGTAGTGCTGCTGCCCATACACCATAGATGAACGGCTCGCCATTAGTGCTTGTGATGATAATTGTTGAGCTTGTTGTTGTTGCTGCTGCATGTAGTGACCACTTGGCTGCATCATCCCGCCAAGCTGGTACTGCATGCGTGCATTTCAAAGACAACTAATTATTAATAATCATCCCGATCGAAATTTATTTATATATATACATCCATGCAATTTTAATAATATTATTAAAAGTAACATATAAAACATAACATGAATGGACTTGGTAGATGGATATAATATTATAAATTAGAACCTGAGAATGAACAGGAGGTGCCTGTGGTTGAGAATCGGCAATTGCAGCAAGATACATAAGGTTACGCTGAAGTCTTGCCTGATTTCTGGGAATAAAAAGCAATTCATCAATTAAAAGTTAAGTAGATTATATGTAACAGAAAGCCACACGAACGTCGTACATTTTAATTAATGGATGTTTAATTAATTAATTAAAAGATTTATAAAAGAGAGGTAAGAATCGGAAACACTGACTCGGCACACTCGCTCATTTTCCCAGAGTTTTGGCTTTCAACTATTTTCAGAATCAGAGATTTGTTTTCATCCAGGTACTGCATATAAAAGAAAGAATATTACCAGAAAGATATATAAACATTTCGACAATATTAATCTAACTATAATAATAATAATAATAACATGCTATAATATATATGGACTAATTACCCTCAAATGAACATAGTGAAAGCTTTTCGACTGTATGGCAATTCATATCACATACTCGCATTATAAGAAAGTTGTTATCTTTTTAGCAGTTTTTATGGAAATAAAGAATTTATCGCATTTAAAACCATACACTTTGGTAAAAGTAAAAAAAAAAAAACTCACACTTATAAATGTTTAGAACCAATATTAAAAAGTTCAGACTTTTAAATTTATTTTAGAACCAATATTAAAAAGTTCAGACTTTTAAATTTATAGAAATTGTAATAGCGGAAGCTGAGAAAAGTTCATGCTTAAAATCATCAAAATATATAACAAGGCGATATGTTTCTAACATTATCAAACTTTGAAGTGTCAATAGTAGATCATTTATAGACACTTTTAAATGAGATACTTTAACTACAACCCTATATGAAGTTATTTTCTTCTGTATAATTAATGATGGAAATGACAGACAGCTATACGTGTAAAATTACTATTCCAACCCATTCATATGCAAATGGGTCATTTTGAGTCCTATTTTATTGACAACGTATCAACAATTTTAATAATAACTAATAAAAACTAGTTATAAAGGTAGCAAAAAAGTGATTAATTTAAATGTTTATAAATCCATTATTCATTCAACTTTTTTATAACCCAATATCTTAAGCTGTTTCTACTCCTCCAAAATACACTAGTTTAATTAGCCACCACTTCCAATTTCTAAATGGAGATGCATGACATTTTCGTGGTAAAATAGATTTCCCATAAGGTACAACCACATCCTACTATCTTACAAGTCAGTGATGCACAAATTAATGATCAACATTAAGTTATTTGATAGTTAGAATAACCACAAATACTTTAACCACCTCAACACCCATTGGGTCAAATTAAAAACCCTAAGCAGTAGGGGAATATATGTACGTTGATGCTTTAAACCACCTAGGAACAACCAGCATAAACACTAGTTAAAACATTGTACGTAACCATATAAAGATTATCTCGCACGACATGAATTTAACTCTAAAATATAAATTTAAAAACACCTTTAACACTAATCAAACCAAGCTAACCATGTTCATAAAAGGGTATTTAGTATTTACGTACATTTCCATTCCCCAACAAACTTATACATATATATCCTACGTCACGATGCAAAAGTCAAACACTAGGTCTAGCTAATTAATTTGCACACCGTCAGTTTCAAAACTGCCTTGATTTACTAAAGCCTGCAGATTTCTTGAAGCATATATTAATAAAATTACATTTTTCTAATGAAATATTCTCCATATAAAACTAGCAAGATACCTGGATAGCATAAGTCCAACATATAAAGCATCGATTAGCATGCACAAGCATAGATATTGATGAACATAAAGAATGTTTAATGCAGAATCTTAACTCAGATTACCAAGAAGGTAATATAATTTATTCCCAAAACCAAATATTTTAAAAGACGATTTCAAAGAACGAGAAATAACATCATGGGATGATTAACAAACTTCATAGCAAGTATTCCATTTTACAGGCATCATTTATCTTACAAACATTTAAAAAGTTTATTCTTTTTCCTAATCCTGCATTTAAAAAAAGTTCTACTAGCATCACTAAAGTGACTGAAGAAAATGAAAATCAGTAATTTACTGTAGACACGTATAATATATAACATTTGGTTTTTGTTAGCAGAAAATAAGTAGTTTTGTGGATGGAGGGAACTTGTTGCAGATGAAGAAACAAGCAAGTAAAAGCCAAAAAAAGAAAAGGAAAGACAAAAAGAGCAAAAGGAAGTTGAACACACAACCCCAACAACAAGACACACAACAACACTCTTTAAAGGTGTCTGAGAGAAAAAAAGAAGAAAGAAGACTCATGATAGAGGAGAAACCTGTTGAATGTGATCAGTAGTAACGCTGTTAGTGGGATAATAAGCTGCCATCATGGGCTGCATCTGCATCAGGTGCTGCTGCATTATATATATATATATCTCTTTTTATACTACTTCTGCTACCCCCACTGTATAATATCACTCTCTCTCACTGTCTCGCACACTTTCTCTCTCTCCCTCTGTATGTATATATGTATAAAGTGTTGGTATGTAACTGTGTATGTGTCTAGATGATTTTCTAGTGGATAGATGGAGAGAAAGAAAGGAAGAGTGGGAAGGGCAAAGGGGGAAAATGAATAGGGCTCCACAACAAACTGTTTTCTTTTTTCTTAATTTTGTGTGTTTCTTGTGGTTCAGATCAGTTGTTTGACAAGATTAAATGAGCTTCTCTTAAAACTATAAAAAACACAGAGATATTAAAGGCTGATAGATGGATGGATGGATGAATAGCAGAAGATTGATCAAAGAAAACAAAAAAGCAGCAGGCTTTTCTCAGTGTACTACCTTCTTTGGCTAGCTGGACTCTTAGAGGTGATGGTGGGGTGGAGAGAGAGAGAGAGTTACAAATTCACATTAGGGTTTATAGGGAGTTTGGAGCATCTCAAAACATTTTTATTCTTTTATCTTTTTTATTTATTTTCAAGTGGGAATAAATGGGTATTTTGCCAATATGTCTTTTGCAACAAAAATTCTTTATTGATTATTCTGTATCAATTTCCAAATTATCCAACCTGGTAATCTGCATACTTTCAATAAATACAATCTCGGTTTTCTAGCATGTCGGGAAGGCCGTGCTTAGATTTGTGTGTTATGTGTAATCACTAAATGTCATCATAAGAAGTTTACGTAAGCATCATGCATTGTAATGCCTCATATACCTAGCGTAGTATGCACTTTCATAAATTTGTTTCTAAGATCTTAAGTACTTGTCGAAAGAGTCACAGGTTACCACATATGCTAACCGGATTGCCAACGTGCACTTTTACACATGAGAGAAACATTATATATTTCTAGCATTTCAGGTCTCTCTAAATAAAAGTTCTCACTCCAAATCACCGACTATTCGTTGGATTAGTCACTTACTCATTCAGAACCATCGTCTAAAAGTCTCGTCATTACAAGAAAGTTATCTAAAAAGTAATATTAAATAAGTCGCTCATGTACTTCAAGGTCTATGTTTGCATACACTCGTCTCCTTTGAAGGGTGAGGGCGACAGTGTTCACACTCAACCAGTGAGACAGGAACAAGAGGCCCTCACCCGCGGGCTGAAGGCCGGGTGGGGCGATGGTGTTCCCATTCAACCAATCCTATCTCGTGCCTCTCTCATAGATTGTATGCGGGTAGCTTTACTCTACAGTTTTGGACCTAGTACGTAGTACAGAGTTGTAACACTGTACTTTTTAATTAACAATAAACTGCGTACGGAAGTTAATTACATATAATTAGATTTAAAATCAAAAGGTATACAACTTTGACTGGTTATCATTTACAAAAAATCTCACTACAGTGTTAATTACAAAATCAGGCTCTAAACAAAATCTTGGACATCAGAGTATTGGTTTGTCCATATTCCCAGTCATCAGCATCAAAAATTCAAAACTCACCATGAAGTATCTGCAAAATAATCTAGTGGGGAATTAGCATAAAGCTAAGTGAGGGAACAAATATCTAAACATACACAAGGCAAACATGCCCAAAACACAAGGCTCGTAAATCAAGGAGAACCGGCGGTGTGGCAACCACCTACAACCAAGGTCGGCCAAAACCAAGGTTTACCGATGGCTCAGTTACATGGACAACAATATTAGCACCATTGAATACAACAAATGCAAGTCAAACCGTGTGCTAATACTATATATCCCTAAACCAAGCCCAGCCGAAAATCCCCCACGCTGATCTCCAAAGGTAACATGTATACATATTCAAAATCAAGATATTCAGTCCAATGAGCAAGTAACAATAGGATATCATATCGTGTATATCAATAGATATAAATCCACTCACCACAGTCAGCACTGTTGGAGCACACTCGGTTGACTAACTCACTGAGTCTTCTCAGTTCCTGAGATTAAGCAAACACAAGTCAGTATTCAATTCACAATACTGATTCATAAACACTATCATATGTATTCATACATTTCATGTTATATTCTCATAAATATATATATATATATATATATATATATATATATATATCATGCATATCAAATCATAGTTTGATTATTAGGAATAACTCTTAAATCCCAAATTCCTATTAATCCATTTCCGATCGAAGTCGGATTCCGAATGAAAAGCCAATCCCGATTATATCCAATTCCTAGAATGAGGAATTCCACTTAACCTCAATTCCGATGAAATCATAATTCAATTCCGAGTAAAGTCACTTTCCGACTATAAGTCTTATTCCGATCAAAAAGTATATTCCCGAGTATATGGCACATTCTGATCAATCATAATCCCAAGCAATTATAATTCCGAATGAATATAGATTCCGATCAAAATAAGATTCCGAGTAAAATGTTCATTACCGAGTCCAATGTTCAATACCGATAAAATCCAAATCCGATCAAATCAACTCCGAGCAAATGTCAATTCCGTGTAAGGGCAATTTATATATTCCGAGTAATGGCAAATTCCGATCAAATAGAATTCCGATAAAAGTGTTAGGGCATTTATCATATCATGTCAGAATAGGCGGAATCTAATACATTCCGATTAAACTAGTCGGAATTCACGTAATTTGATTATCTTTTAAGCGGAATTCTCAATTACAATAGATTCCAAGCCTTAATTCCTACTGATTCATAGCATGATTCCGATTAAACCATAACTCAAATCAATTTTTAATTTAGCTTCAATTCTAAACTGATTTTAAGAATATAAGATGAAATAAATTTCCAGAATTCATATAAACATGTAGAGAACATAATCTATAAATCAATTCTAACATGCAATCATCCTAAATCATCATTTAACATCAAGAATCGATCGGAATTCATCTATATATTAATAAAACCGAAATTAACTTAACAATTAACAATTATGATTCAGCAATCTAACCTCGATAATGTTATAAACCTGAGTAATCAATTAGCAAGCAAGATAGAAGATCAAATTGTTGAGTGGTTATTTGTTTTCTCTTCTTCTTCTTAGCCGAGAGCATAAACACACACACACACACACACACACATTTCTTAATTTCTTGTTGTACATGCAAATGAGGATGAGGTGGTGAGGTTGGTGACTAAACTCACCATAATCGGCCACCTCACTCCCAAAATTCTTTATTAATTAATTTAATTGAATAATAATAAAACAATATTCATTATTACAACTGATTATCAAATAATGCAACTTGTCAAATAATTCACATAATTAAATCAAATCTCAAGATTAATATCTTAATTACCTTAGTTAATCTAGGCCGATTAAGAGGGTGTTACAAGAGTATTGGTACATGGTATCTATAATCAAGGGTCAAGTATGAGTAGGTGATTTGCTTGTTGCAGGGACTTGGATGTTTGGTTCTTAGTCTTACGGTATATACAAAAAGAGACTTTGGGTTCATATCTTAAATCAACACAGTTCTCCAAAATCTTCATTATAATGCACAAATATGTAACAAGAATCTTTTCAACCGGAGCACTCACATATATATGAGATCATACAATCATCTTTGTATTAAACATCATACAAAAAATATCATAAACTATAGGCAGAATCTTTTCACAACAATAATCTTTGGTCCTTATTCTTTTCTCCCTTTCTATGAACACAACAACAATTCTTCATCTTTGTTATTCTTCTCCCCTCCATGAACACATCAATCAGTGTCTTTGTTTTTCTTTTTTTTCTTTTTGGCCTTCAAGAAAGTTTTAGTATCAGAAAATTGTATTTTTGTTTCGATTGATAACCCACAAATCTTTCATAGATATACCACATATTAGAGGAAATAAGATGATTATCACAAATATATAAAAGTCAGAAATATTGCATTTTATTTCACACACCAATCATGAGTAGTTTACATACATACATAAATACATACATATATACATATACACTATATTACTGTATAAAACACTAAAGAGTCCTTTCTTAAAAAATTAAAGATTAGAGTATTACAAGTTTTGATGGAAAAATACTTGCGCCAACAAATCAATCATCAGTTCTTCAATTACCTCAATTCATTTATGACAATTGTTGCTTTAATAACTCATTAAACATCTAAACATGACAACAAATATTTAATTAATGTAAATTTGGTTAATCACTTATATCAATATAATTTCTTATGGTGCATTATCTTTCTCTCAAATTATCTAATAATTTATTGTTTTTCAAAAACTATTTTAAAAACTAATAAAAGAGCTGATTGAAAAAAGATAAATAAAGAAAACGGAAAAAGAGAAAGAATATAGAATATGTTGTCGAGCATATTATATTTCTTGACACACTGATCCGCATATACCATACCCTAACAATCTTGAAATCGAACATGTTGTCGAGGAAATATTATTAGCATCGCCGCCTTATTGCGGGTACAATGCTAATACATACACACATATAATATATATTAGCATTGCACCCGCACAATGCAGCGGCGATGACAATAGTTTGTGCTCGAAAACATGTTTGATTTTAAAAGTATGGTATGATATGTCTGAAATACGATATTAGTCAACATATCCATGTTTTTCTACTTTCGCTGATTTTTTTACTTTTTTTACAATCAACTATTTAATTTGTTAGTTGTTAAAATAGTTTTTGAAATACAATTAAAAATATTATCATTAAATAATTAGAGAAAAAGATACTGTAAACTTACAATTGTATTTATGTAAGTAATTTAGCCAAAATTAGATAAAGTAAACAATTATAGTGGTGTTTAATGGTTTATCAAAGTAACAGTTGCTTTAAATTAGTTGAAATAATTAAAGAAATGATTGGTTAGACTATTGCTTCAAGTGTTTGTATTTTAAGCATAAAAACTTTTACTACTTAAAATTAAGTAGTCTTAAATTTTTTAAGAGATAGAAAGTTAAATGTTTTATAATATAATATATATATATATATATATATATATATATATATATATATGTGTGTGTGTGTGTGTGTGTGTGTGTGTATGTATGTATGTATATATCGAGAATTATTTTCGTATGAGAACCGTCAATTATTTGCGAGGCTTAATTTTTCTAAAATACCCTTCATAAAAATCACCAAAAATGTTAGTCATTGATTAATGTTAATCCAGGGCTAATATTGACTTATCACAGTTCTCGTATGGTAAACAGTTCTCATTTGAATCCTTTCACTCTCTATATATATATTATTGGTGGTAATAAATTATTCGATTTTGAAAACAATTATAGTTTGGTGTTCACATTTTATGGTGCTAAATTTGAAGCATGGAATCCATGAGTATTTTGTCCATTTTAACTTGCCATGAAAGAAATGTGTTCTTTGTACTTTGTTTTCGCCTTTGGCATAATGTTTCTAGTCCACTCTTTCCATGTGACTTCCTAAAGCATCTATTCATTGAACAAATTGAAACGCAAGGCTTTACTTTCTATCATTTACTATATTTGGAAACTTTACCATTCTAATTTAAGTGATTAACTAACTTCTTGACCAAACTGATCATTATAAATAAGTTTTAGTAGATGTTGTAAGTTTGTAGAGTTTAATTTAAGACTCACCAGCTATAAATGAAGTAGTTCATTACTTTTTAGAGCAAAATATAAAGTTAATTTCTTTTAATGTGGAACGTAACTACTTCTCAGTTATGACATTTTTTTTCACGCATAACATATGGATGCTTATGGTTCACCTTGAGTTTGATTGACTCTTAACCAACCAAATGTGAACTCTGCTATTATATTATGTAAGTTTATAAATTCAAATTCAGAACCATTTAATTATAAATATAGTATAAGCGTATTATAAAGTCAATTTTACTCGACATGAGATCATTATTCAACAACTGTCAACTAATCATCAAAGATTCTTGACAAAATTAATGGGTTGATCTTGTAATATTTGAAACCAATGAGATTATTATTATTATTATTATTATTATTATTAATTAGCTTGTGGTTTGTTTAGAATTAGGAGCTTGGCCTCTAAAGAATTGCAGATTCAGTTTCTAATGACTCGACTTTATTGCGTTTTCAGTCTTTCCCACCACCACCCTCTCCCATCCACCACCACCTCCGTTAGAACCTTGACTGCCCACCAATCCACCGTCTCAGGCATCACATTCTCCAACAACGTCGGCAAATTCCTTTCCTTTTAAACCGTAGACAAAATCATATCTTCTAGAATGTTAAAAGCCTAACACATGGCTGCCTCATCGGCCAAACCGAGAGCATCATCAACCTCAGACTCATAATACACTTGCGCTGCCTCCGACAACAAAACACTTTTAAACCAATGGTAGACATTGAACCATAACGTGTTCGGTGGAGTGATGAAAAAGTAAATAGAGGGATGGACAGTGGTGGCCGGAGTTGGGTTGCATTGCTAGAGGAAGGAGAAATGACTGAAACAGATAAAGAGGTTGTATGTCATGGATAGTAAAGAGAGCGGTGACCACCCAAAGAGAGATTCTTGAGTTTTTATGTAAGTTTTTGTTTTTTTATTTAAAACACTTAAATACAATTTAGTAGTTTTAAATCAATTAATAATCAAAAGAAAATGAATATAATAATAGGATAGAAGTAAAATAAAGATTTCAAGTTCTAAAAGTAAAACGAAGTCTGATGCACAAAAACTGTACGCGTAAGTTTTCAGATCCAGAGTTCAACATGTAATTTTGACGAAAGTACGTAGTTACTAAATATGAAGTTACTCTTATTATTATTATTATTATTATTATTATTATTATTATTATTATTATTATGATTATGGCTGACAATTAAAGACACGAACTCGAAACCCGACCTAAACCCAACACGAAATAGACTAACACGAACCCGACACCAAATTGAAATGGGTCAAAAAATGGGTCAAAAAGAACATGACACGAAAAAGATGGGCTAGATTCGGATTTTGTTAAATAAAGTGTTATTAATTAAAATAAAATTATAATAAAAATCTAAGTAAACGTAGTAAGTTTAAAATGTGTTAAACTTTGATATTACGAAAACGCTCTAAAAAATTGAAATCCTCAAAAATTAGAGTTTAAATTTCAATTATTAGATTCACGACTTATTTTTGAACCTACTTGTAAAGTGGGTAGACTCGAGATGCAAACCCGACATGAAAATCCGGGTTTTAAAGTCGATTTTATGTCTTTTTTTAGCCCGTTGTTTTAATCATTTTTTCTTGAATACTGGGGCAAGGTAAATACAGACACGGAACTCTAAATGTTATTTTTCGAAAGACAACCCGTTTTTTCACGGTAAAACGGGTCAACACGAAACATGAGCTAAACAAAACATGATTTAAAGCGACACGAAACAAACTTGAATAAAATATGGATCGACGAGGAAATGGTCAACACGAAATTGACAAGACCTATTTTACCCGAAAGCAAACCGAACTGTTAGCTTTAATTATTATTATCATTATCATTATTATTATATTTGATGACGCATAAAGAATCTAAGAAAAAGGACATTTGTCTTAGAAAAGAAAGGGCTATTCCATTAATGGTGTGTGACAGTCTTTTCATTTGGATAACTTATGGTTCAATTTAGATCTTTTGAATCCGGCTTCTTTTTAATTTCAGTTCGGATTGTTCGATCATTTAATAGAAAAGAAAAAAAATTATAAAGAATATGACATCTCTACTCATGTTGTGTGTGCATAGTGTGTAAGTGTGTGTTTTTATTGATAATTGTGTAAAATAAGAGATAATATATGATTATTTAAAGAGTATATTAGTAACGACTGATAGATAAAATGTAGTATCAATATATAAAAGAAATCTTCGAATATAAATAAAAGATTAATATGATGCAAATTTATTGGACGGTCATAACAATTAATTTAATAAATAAATTTAATTATTTAATCTTGACTATCTATTTAATTAGATTTTAAATTCCGATTTTGACTATTTTTTTGTTTAAAATTGTAGATAAATTTCATATATGTTTTTAAACTTTAAAATATCATATTTTTACACTTTAATTTATAATTATCATATTTACCTTTCATAAAATATCAAAATAAAATATTTAATCAAATTCTAAATTTAATCAATTTAAAATATTTTATAGCCATTTTAAATTTTTAACAATAAAAATTTCATTAATACTATAATTATAACAATACTAATAAAGATAGACCGATCGCTAGTCTGTGCGTTCTCGCATCTTTCGTTAATTTTTTTTTTTTTATCATTCGTATGTTTAATTTAGTAAAATTACTATACCATATAAAACCCAGGAAAAAAATTTGTCTTCTAACATGCTGGAATGGCTAAGGCACTTAACATTTACATGAGAGGTCCCATGATCGACTTACACATTCTTTAATTCTCTCATTTTTTTTCTTTTGTTTCCAAGTTTTCATAAACAACCCTAAATAATTTGTTCTCTTTCAACCCAACTCTCAATTATACAATAAGTTATAAAATAACTCTAAAATCATAATAAATTGTTTATTTCTATAATGATAAAAAAAGATTAATAATATACTTTTGAAAAGTATTTTTTAAATTTGGAATGATAAATTTGTAACATTTATATAAGATATATATTTTTTTCTAGATAGAACTTTTTTTAAATTAAGTATGTTGTTTTCAAATAGAATGAGCATCTTAAATGTTAGATATAATAGATCTCAAGACGTGGATTTTATTTTGTATGCTAAAATTGTTTAGTTTTATTATTATACGAGTATTTGTCATTACACAGAATCCAAGTTGCATTTGTTCGTAGTGAAATAGACTCTTATTATTTAAATATTTTGTTTTGTTTCAAGATACACAGAGGCTAAATTACTTTAAAAAAAAACAATTCAATTGTTTTAAGTTTCATATCTAAATTTAATTTACCATTTATGCGTAAGTGGTTTAAAATTATTTATTAAAACTTTTTAATAAAAGAATAATAGATGAGTAATCTGATTAAATTCGATTAAAAAGTAATTAGTTCCCGACGCGAAGCGTGGGTAAGCCACCCACTTGTTATAAAACAAAATTTAAATTCGTTGAAAGGTCAAAGGTGAATGAACCTTGGGTACTGGGATTTGTCTTTTTTTTTTCCTTTTTTTCTGCAAACCATCTCTTCACACCTGCACATTGCGTTATGGTCTATGAAGCATGGTCAACACCTACCTCCCTCCCTTCCTCCCCCTAATTCCTCTTGATTCAATAGAAATCTAAAAATCATATCCTCCTCCACGTACTGTTTCTTTCTTGGAGGTCCATGAAAAGTGAAAACCTCTTCTAACATTTGCTCTGCAAACAAACGAAAATTAAGCCGGCGAACATCTCTGAGCTAGCTGAGTTTGTTGGCTGTTCTTCGACAACTATACAGACGCTTCCCACGGTATAAAGGGTTCTAGTTTCTCGACTCTTCACCGGTGTTCCGTCTCAACAAAGATACGCCGCAGAAACCCTCATCGCCGGAATTACGATGAATATAATAGCTAGATATTTGCATTCTTAGTTATAATCATGTCATTAGATAGATCTTATATGTAAAAGTAAGGTGGGAAAAATTATGTATGAATTATTTTAGCAATAATAGTTACATTTTAAAAACTGTACATTCGTTAGTTTGTCAATCCAACACTTTCTGGAAAAAAAGAAAAACCATCCATTCATCGAATATAAATTCGTTATTAAATCTTTTCAAGATTTAAAATTGAAAAATTAAAATTAAAATTTGACTGTCTTGTAGAAAAGCTGTTGGGCCTAAATTTACGTCCGGTGAGCGAAATCGTGTCTCTTGGGCTTGGGCCCTATTTTTTCTATCGGGAGGGACTGAGGGAGTACATTTACATCCAAGTGTTAATAGTAATACTAAAAAAATTTCT
The DNA here is from genome assembly GCA_947179395.2 of Pulicaria dysenterica. Lineage (NCBI taxonomy): Eukaryota > Viridiplantae > Streptophyta > Magnoliopsida > Asterales > Asteraceae > Pulicaria > Pulicaria dysenterica. Next base: position 105,746,640 of record OX359288.1, on the reverse strand, counting down.
GTAAGGCGAAAAACGCTTTAATATAAACAGGATATATTTGAATTGTATTTTCCATGCTTTTGACTTCCCGTATCACTTATAGACGATATGAACGATATAAAAACCGTTTATAGATAAATAACAATGAAATTTCTTTTAAAGACAAATAAATATAATTTACGTGTTAAATAAAACTTAAGCTTATCAAATCCAGTCTTTAAAAGTTCCTCACAATCGTCAAATCGTTTGCCGTGAATTAATGTGATACAAGCATGATATTGACTAAATCAATAACTCGGATACTTTATCTTGATAAAAATTCAATGAAAACCAGAAAATAACGATAAGAAATAATAATTTGTGTGTTTGTAGTTGGACGCGTCTTTTTTTTTAATAGAACACATATATGTAGAGAAAACATTAGTAATCTATCTCAATGTAAAAAACTCAAACTATTTTAAAGATAATCATCATTCATACTATCACGAAACTTTGTTTTCATAATTTTCATTGCTAAGAAAACTTTTTCGAAAATCACATCGCCACTTCGACCCTTACCTTCGTTGTTTGTGTTTTGAGTTATACTTGGGCTTCTAATGAACTCTAGTTAGGATTTAGAAGGGTGATTTATATATGTGATAGACTTGTCTTCTAAAATACTAGGGATTATTTTGAATAACTAAAATAAAATTGCTATTAGTGTTTAGTAGTTAGAACCGGATCCCGCTTATTTTCTTATAAAGCGTCGTCTTTATTTAGCGAGTGTTTCTTTTAACTTCTTAAGGGTTATTTTTTATAAGCCTGTTTATCTAGTCTATTTTTGATGAGACCGGCTTATTTTCTTTTGCAGTTTATAATATGCAGAAATTAAGAAAATAAGCCGTAAAAAACTAACTTATAAAAAATAATCTCAAAAAACAAGTTCTTAATAAGCTAAAACAAACACTCCCTTAATAACATTTTTGCTCCATGTGCTTTACGTGTATCCTAAGTCATTAGACCAAGAGTATAGCCCACACTTTATCCCTCTCTTACCCAAATGCCACATTAGCGTCACATTTCTTCCCTTTTACTCTCTTATCCTAAACTTAAGTATAGTCTAACCCAACTAACCCAATTTTTCTACCTCCTATTACTCTCTCTCTCTCTTGCACTGCAAAAAGAAAAAAATGAGGCCAGGCGAGGTCAGGTTGGGGAAATTTTATGGTAGATTACGGATTGATGAAAACATGGATCAACCAATATCTTGTGCACACCAGAATCGACCAAACCATTAGGGTTTTCTAAATCGGATCACACCCACTTTCAATGGTGGTGGAAACTTCGTGTCAAAACAACTTTCGAATTAGCCAGTGGCGGTGCATCCACACGAAAGAAAACTCACTCGAAGATGGTGTGGTGGCGAGTTCACATAGATCTACAAAAGAGTCGGTGGTGAGGAGTGTCGTTGTACGAACTTAAAAGATGGTTTTAGAGATATAAGATGAAGAAATTAGGTGCTTTTAGTGACGATGGTGATGGTTGACGACAATAGCGATGACTAGATAGTTTTACGGACGACGACGATGGCTGGGAAACATACACCGGTGTATATATGATAGGAGAGAGATCACAGATCTGTAACGAAGAGAGTGTTAGAGAAAATTTGATTTATGAGAGAGAAAATGATTATATAGATGTTCTTTATAATATAAAATGAATTAAGAAGTAAAAAAAATTGAATAAATTAATAGATACGGGTATCTTGGTCTTTCAAGTATAAGAGGGATAAAAATTACAAGGAAGTCGGGTCAAAAAAACTAAATCCATAATGGAACAAAAATGTAATTTACTCTATGTATATGACATATATATATATATATATATATGTGTGTGTGTGTGTGTTTGAACATCAAATTTATATTAGTGAGTTGGAGCCGAGTGAAATCCATATAGGAAAGTAAAACCTACCATAACACTAGTACAAGTCCTAATTAGTTAAAAGTGTGTATATGCAAGTAAAGCAAGACATTGTGTTGGTTCGTATGAGTATGACGATGACTTGAATTGGTTTTCCAAAGTTGCATTCACAACTTCACCACACGCATATATGTTATGCATTGCATGAATGTTCGATCATGATGAGCTCATCATATATTACCAGTTCCCGCAAAGACTTTTGTATTCATGTATATATGTATATATATACGTACGTACGTGTGTGAATTCAACATCACATGACTGACTACGGGAAAAATTAAGACATGTTTGAAAAGGTCTAATATATTAAGACCCGCGCGTATACATGCAACTATGCATGCATGCTTCCTACGGATGCACGTATATACCCACTTGCAACAGTACTCCTTTGGATTGGAGAAAACATTAATTAGCTAGCTAGGTCATCTATAGAATATTTTTCTTTTCTTTTTTAAATATATTAGATATTTGAGACTATAACTCATTTGAGTAGTCAACATACGCCTCTTAGCTTGGGAATATATATATATATATATACTATATATAATGCATTTAGATCAAAAATCTCTTAAATTTTAAGTAAGTTAAAATGTCTTCAATACCCTCATATTTTAAAATGAAATCAATTATTTCACTTAATATCCGATCATCATATTATCGTGTATGGAAACTTGTAGTATGGAAAGTTAGAAACAAATAATATAGTGTTCACAGTTTTTAGTTTTCATTTATTTTGTTTAATCTTTAGTGCTTTAAAAAAACTTTGCGATGTTATTAGTTAATTAAAAAAAAAGACTAAAGAATTTGAATATGTATATTTGAACTACATTATAAAGCATTTAACTTTTTTTCTCTTAAAAATTTTAAAACTGCTTAATTTTGAGTAGTATAAGTTTTCATGCTTAAGATACAAACACGTATAGCAACAGTCTAACCAATTATTCCCTTAATTATCTCAACTAATTTAAGACAACTATTTAATTTATCTAATTTTGGCTAAATTAGTTACATCATTACAATTTTAAGACTATAGTATATTTTTCTCTAATTATTTAATAATAATATTTTTTAATTGTTTTTCAAAAAATATTTTAATAACTAATAAAATGGTTAATTGTAAAAAAGTAAATAAATCAGAAAAAGGAGAAAAAACATGGATAAGTTGACTAACACCGCAATTTATACATACCATATCCTACTTTTAAAATCAAACATATTGTCAAACATAAACTATTGTCATCACCGCCGTATTACGCGGGTGCAATGCTAGTATATATATATATATATATATATATATAGGAGAGGGTTCAAACGAGAACTGTTTTTCGTACGAGAACTGCGAGAACCAATCTCAGCCGTTCCTTGAATATGGGAAGTTCATGGATGGAGAGTGTGGATGGAATCAAGTGTGGCAGGGTACATGTGAGGAATTCATTGGTGGGCAATGACATTAAAGGAGAGGGAATTGGACGGCTTGGATTGGTTCTCGCAGTTCTCGTACGAATAACAGTTCTCGTTTGAACTTTTGTCTATATATATATATATATATATATATATATATATATATATATATATATATATAGGGGAGGGTTCCATCGCAATGACATTTTTTTTGTTCTCGATGGAACTTCCCTCTCTCTCTCTCTCTCTCTCTCTATATATATATATATATATATATGGGAGGGTTCATGCGAGAACCGTTGTTATTGCGAGAACCGCGAGAACCAATCTCAGCCGTTCCTTGGATATGTGAAGTATCATGGATGGAGAGTGTGGAGGGATAGGGTGTGGCAGGGTGCATGTGAGGAATTCATGGGTGGGCAATGACATTGAAGGAGGGGGAATTGGACGGCTTAGATTGGTTCTCGCGGTTCTCGCGCTAACAACGGTTCTCGCATGAACTTTTGTCTCTCTCTCTCTCTCTCTCTCTCTCTCTCTCTATATATATATATATATATATATATATATATAAAAGTTTATGCGAGAACCATTCTTAGTGCGAGAAACCGCGAGAACCAATCTGAGTCGTCCAATTCCCCCTCTTTCAATGTCATCGCCCACCCATGAATTTCTCACATGCATATTGCCACACTCTATCCCTCCACGATCACCATCCATGAAACTTTCCATATCCAAGGAACGGCCGAGATTGGTTCTCGCGGTTCTCGCACTAACAACGGTTCTCGCATGAACACTCCCCCTATATATATATATATATATATATATATATATATATATATATATATATATATATATATATATATATATATATATATAGGGGATGGTTCATGCGAGAACCGTTGTTAGTGCGAGAACTGCGAGAACCAATCTCGGCCGTTCCTCGGATATGGGAAGTTATATGGATGGAGAGCGTGGAGGGATAGAGTGTGGCAGGGTGCATGTGAGGAATTCATGGGTGGGCAATGACATTGAAGGAGGGGGAATTGGACGGCTCAGATTGGTTCTCGCGGTTCTCGCACTAACAACCGTTCTCGCATGAACTTCTTTCTATATATATATATATATATATATATATATATATATATATATATATATATATATATATATATATAGATATATATATAGGGGAATGTTCAAATGAGAATATGAAATAAAATGAAAATGGGAGACTCAATCTCGGCCGTTGATTTTGTTAGTAGAATTCATGGATGGAGAGCGTGGCAAAATCGAGTGTGGCAGGGTGCATGTGAGGAATTAATGGGTGGACAATGACATTGAAAAAGGGGGAATTAGATGGCCGGGATTGAGTCTCCCATTCTCATGTAATTTTAGGTTCTCATTTGAACCTCCCACTATATATATATAAAGTTCATTTAAGAACCATTCTTAGTGCGAGAATTACGAGAACCAATCTTGATCGTCCAATTTCCCTCCTTCAATTAGATAGCCCACACATGAATTCCTCAAATGCATTTTGTCACACTCTATCCCACACGCTCTCCATCCATGAATTCCACTTATATAATCAACGGCTAAGATTGGTTTTTGCGGTACATACTCATACTAAAATCAGTTCTCAAATGAACCTTTATATATATATATATATCATTTATATATATTTATGTATGTATGTGAGCGTACTTTTCTTGGAAACTAGGTGCAACTTGCATTTAACCAAACCTATATATATATATTCACACATCGATCTACATACATTAAAACTTATTATACACCTTGTGAACGGTAATTGAAGATGAGATTGAAGGGAGTTATTACTTTCTTGTCGACTATTTTCCTTGTATTCGTTCTTATTTCTTCTATGATGACAGCTGTTCAAGCACGAGTAGGAGTAGTAGTTGCCTCACCACCAGCACAAGCACCAGCACCAAGACCAGGACAATCACGTTGGGGCGGTTGGGGCGGCTGGTGATGCATGTTGCATATATGGTTCATGAAGAAATATATATATATATATATATATATATATATATATATATATATATATATATATATATATATATGTCATTTTAGGATGAACAATATATTTGTAATTAAGCACGTATTATAATTCTCAAATAATATGTATAAAACGATATGTACATCTTCTTGTATGTAGTTTAACCACATGTCTCTTGCCTTGAAGCAAGAATCGTCTATTGTTCCGTTCGAATAGATCAGTTTTATATATATGTTCTTAATGATAACATATATTATGGTATTATACATGTAAAGATCTTTTTTGGATTGAAATAATATTTATTTTTGTAAAATTAAAAAAAAAGTAATTTTGTCATTGAATATGTGTATATATACATAAGAACAGTAAAACATTGTCCATCTCCAGAAATTCAAAGGTTTCATTTATGTAGGAACAGAAAAAAAAATCAAGTGTTCTTTCCAAAAACTTTAGCAGTACTTTAAAAATAAAAATTAACAACTTCTTTTAGACAACTCCTTAGATACTTTTTATTTCATAAAATTCAATTAAGGAATTGAAACCTTAAAGTCTCGTTTGTTTCGTAGAATTCGAAACGAATGATATTGATTTAAATTCATTCGGTCATCTGTGGAATGAAATTTCTATTATTCGAGGGAATGTAACATTCTGAAAATGAGATTCTATTTAAAAATAAACTTATCAAACGGAATAAACACAAAATTTGATGTCAATTCCATTCATTCCCATAAAAACCTAAAAGATTAAATTTCTAAGTAATAAGATTCATATCAAATTTTTTTGTTAAGAAAAGGGAATTGAATTCAATCTCATTTTTATCCTATATTTAATTTGTTTGGTTTATAAATTTATCGTAAGAATTGGAATGAAATCATATCAAATAATCAAACGGTACCTTAGTGTTTATCTTGAAAATACGATAAAAAAACACAAATTGTGATCATCAATCACAAATAAGACGTACTGCATGCTGCAAGCTTTTCGAAGTGCACGTTTTAAAAAGTATATATATATATATATATAATTGAGTTCAAGTAAAAAAATATTATGGTACTTGGCCTTACACGTATCCCTTTACCTAAAAGGTTATTTTAGTAATTTGGTCCCTCCTGAATCCTGCATATTCTCTCTCTCCCACGTTTATAGATAAAACCCTATTCCCAATATTAGTTTTATCAGACGTAGCCCTGTCGATGACCAAACCCACGCAAACCTTTTCTTCGCCGCCGGTGTACGAACCACCATCCCCGCCGTCGCAGCCACTACTTTGCGCAACCACGTTGCCAGTTGGATCAACGATTTGGGTTTCCAGTTCATAGATCTAAAGTTTTACTAATTTTGACGTTCTCTGCAACCTCCGCCGCTATCGTCGCTGTTCGTCACCGCCATCGTCGCTGCTCGCCGCTGCCACGACAGATTAGGGCCTCGTCGTTACTGATACACTCATCTGCCGTCGATCTTTGTGCATCGTCCTTCTCCGTTCATAGATCAAAGCTCGTCGATCCCTGATTTAGTTGTTTTGAATCTGTTGGGTTGCGGTAGATTTATGAAATCCGCCGCTGTTTGCTTATTCATCTTTGCCGCCTAGGAGTTTCGGTTTCTAAATAGCCGCCGCCGAGGGTTTGCTTCTTGTCACCGATGCACACAGATCTGACAACCGTCGATAGGTTATGATACGACGCCGATGCACACATAACTGATCGGCGACCACCACTGCTGAAGTCCGCCTCCTCTCCGGCGACCACCAACTCCAGTGACGTTGCCGCCGCCCCTGTCTCGTCGATTCCGATTCCGATAAACATAGAGGTTTCTTCCAGATCTAAGTTTTTATGATTTTGTGAATTAATGTCGTCCTTTTGCGGTATTGATGAGTGATTGCATCTGGGCTTCTTCATCGAAGGCACACTCTCTTTTGTTATTTGTGCATCGATGATTGTCTTGTGCATCTCATTCTCAAAAGAAGTTTGTGTATAGAAGTTTGATGAATTAAAATTGCGTATTCATCAGTTTTTTATGGTGATTTGTGCATCTGTTTATGTAAGAATTCATTAAATTGTGATGTATTTTAAGTTGAATTTCTTGATGGTATCAATTTATTATTTATGATTTGTTATGTGCATCAAATAATTTTGATTTTTTTTAAGTTGAATTTGTGCATCTGGTGAAGAACATTGTGCATTAATCTAATTCTGGAAAATACTGAAAACAGCACGTAAATATATTAGAAATAATGATGAAATTTTAAAACTTTAATGGATAATTATACCCTTAACTGTTTTTTTATATTTAAAAGAAAAAGAAAAAAAAGCCTATTTTTTAGGATCATGTTTAAAATTTTGGATGGCTGAGATTTCACCTTACATCTAGTACCATAACTTATTTTTTACTAGATCCCTACCCTATATATATATATATATAGTTAGTTAGGATCAAGGGAGAACGGTCTTAAATAAAGAACAGAGAGAACACTTTTGAAACTTTGATTTCATTGATCAGATGGTTCAAAAATTGTCACAATTTATTTAGGCATTTGATTCCATTGATCATCGGAATTAAAATATGTCACGTTTTTTTTGATAATATGTTCGAATATAATCTTGATGCATCGATGCATACAAAAGTGTTATTTGATGCATCAATGCAACCAAAATTTTAAATTGTTAATAATTATAGAAATAATTTTGATTTTAAGATTTAGGATGTAAAGTTGACTTTTGGGTAGCTATGGGTGAACATGAACGTAAAGAAGAAATAATAAATTACAAGTTTACACGTGTTCTCTCTGTTTTCTATTTAAAAGGGTTCTCCCTTGAACCTCACCCTATATATATATATATATATATATATATATTAGCTGTATATCTTGCATTTATTGTTCGTTGTAATTCTAGGTGTTTACACTGTGTTCCCGAGTTAAAATCAGGAGAGAAAAAAAAAAGATTTAGGAAGGAAAATGAACTTCAGTTGTGTTCCCAAGTTTTTTAGTGGAGATAAGAAAAGATTTTGGAAGGAAAATTCTCTCTTATTTTCTTTCCAGATTTTCCTCCCAAAGTAGGGAAGATTTTGGAAGGAAACAAAATAACACTTAAAATTCCACTTTTTCTCTAATTTTCTTTCGAACTCAGGAACACGCAATGACAAAAATATTTTCCTTCCTCTTCTTTTCTCTTCTCTCCTTAATTTTTTTTCCTTTTATTTTCTTTCCACATGTAACCGTGGAACCCAGCGTTAGTGTAATTAGAGGTTGGTTAAACGATATTCAGTCTTATTGTATTATCTTTAATTTATAGAATTTTAATTATTCGTTGAAAAATCATTAAAAAAAAACTAGTAGCTGATCGTTAAACGCTTTATTTTGTTAGTCTAAATTTTACATTTAACGGCCAGCCAAATAATTCATTAATCACAATAAAAGTTTAAAAATAAAATTTCTTTGTAAATCGTAACCCAACGTAGCTGCTAGCTAGCTAGCCAGTACGTATATATAATTTAATAGACGAGGTAGCTACAGGTCGATCTATGATGTCCTCAACGAGCCATGTATATATAGACATATAGTAGGTGTTATATATCCATACTTCCATCAACATACCATTCCTATTTAAAAGGCCAGATCGATGAAGTAGTGAAAGAGTATTTGAATTTAAGGCTAATAAGAGTGATAACAAATTAACACACAATTATATCTTACGTTTGTTTTTTTCTTCCATCATTTAAGCCATCACTAATATATAAGTCCTTACTCCCTATCATAACATTTAAAATATTGGGTTTAGTTTCGAAAAGTATACCGAACTTGTTACTTTTTGCTATTGTGTATACTCAACTTAAAAAACTACTATTTAGTGTATCATACTTTTAAAAACTAACATTTAAGACCTCATGTTACCTTCTAATCAAGTAGCAAATTTCATTCTTTTTTATTAATTTTTTAAGTCCATAAAATGCCACATCAATATTTTTATTGCCAACTCAACAATCTTCATCTTGTTGAAGAAGAAGATATGAAGATGTGTTATTTGTTCTTCATACATAAACAAGAACCCTAACTATGAACATAATCCAACCAACAGAAAGCTAAGATTGAAAATCACACCTTAAAATGGAACCAACAAAAACCTTTGTTTGAAATCAAACATTCAAAACGAACATAATCCAACCAACAGAAAGCTCAGATCGAAAATCGCACAGTAAAAATGGAACCAACAGAAACCTTTGTTTGAAATCAAACATTCAAAACGGAAACCTAATAAAATCTACCTTCAAAATGGAACAATCGAAGATGAAGATCGAAACCCAGATCTGTCGAACCCAATGAACAAACCCTAGATGTTTTTAGATCTGAACTCAGATGTTCAGATCGCGATGGCAGCGAAGGTGATGACACGCGATGTCGATGGCGATGGCGAATCAAGTCCTCCGGTCGATTTCATAAACCCCAAAAACGATGGCTATGGTGGTGGGAAAGCGATGAAGAAATCTGGGTAATTACTGCAAGTTGCATCAGCAGCAACGCTTATGAAGATGAAGAAAGCTACTTGTATAAAGAGATTGGTTTTTACTGATTACAAAAATGAATATGGGTAATTGTGGATTTGTGGGTATGAACAATAATATGGGTAATTGTTGTATGAACAAGAAAATCCAAGAAAACAAAGATGAAGAATCTGGGTAATTGTGTTGGTGAATATCGATGGTAGCGAAGGAATAAAAGAATCTGGGAAATAATAATAATAATAATAATAATAATAATAATATAATTTTGATTTATATTTAAACAAGAAAATCCAAATAAGATGTCATGTCATCAGCCACCTTGTCTAAACCTGTGACATGTCATCAAGTTACCTACTATAAGAGGTTAAATACATTAAATGGTAGTTTTAGAAAGTTGGATATACTAAATGGTAGTTTTGAAATATTGATATACACAATAACAAAAAGTGACAAGTTTAGTACACTTGTTGATACTAAACCCTAAAATATTATAGAAATGTTCTTATTTTAATTACGTCACCATTAAATATTTCAACCATTATCACTACTAGAAAGAGGCTAGCTAGCTTTTTCTGATGGAATTCCGAGGATGGAGTAGCTGATTACATAACGACGGATTTCTGACAGATTTTGGACGGATTTCCGACAAACAGAGATCCGTAGAAAATTCTTTGAAAATATTAAATGGTTGCAACAAAATTTCGAAGGTGAAATAGCTAACTATATAACAATGGATTTTTGATAAATTTATGGCGGAATTCAGACAAATACTAAAATGCTAAACACATTACATCCAAGTTTTAATAGAAGTATACAATTTCTTTGAATCATCTCTAATTGTATAGATATTTCATAGAACTTTTAGATATTTAGGTATTAATTTGTAAGTTGTAACCGTTAATACCATAGTAATACTAGAATTATTTCAATAAGGTTAAAAACAATTGACCCAAATAGGATATACTTTTAGAAGAATATTAACAACAGTCTTTAGTAACGTAGATGAGAATAAAAAAGTAAATTTTAGTTTTAAAAAAATGACAATCATAGTTCACATTTTTATAATTAACTTTTCATAAATTTAATATTTACGTTTTAATTTAATTTCAACTTTAACATTAAACAAGATTATCAATTTTAAAAACTAAATCACACTTTTTAATTCATCCGCAACATTAAAAGTTCTTGTTATCCTTCTCCATATTTTTATCTTATATTCTGTGCCTTTGACTTTCCGTTTCAATTATCGACAAGTCTTTGACTAATGAATGAATGATGAATTACTTCTCTACGAGTCTTTGACTAAGACCATGCGCATCCATCGCGCAGAGGGTCTCGTGAGAGGCATTCGCGAGGGTGAGCAGCTGTGAGGAGCATCGCCTTGCTTCGTGAGGGACGACTCACGGTCACGGGTGTAACCCCCATCGCGTGTGTGAGCGTAGAGAGAGAGAAGGCGCCGAATTTTTTTTCTTTTTTTTCTTGTGATGTGAATAATGTGATGGATGCGGAGTTTGTGTGATGGGATGGGAAAATAGTGAGGGAATGATGTGGCGCTGATATGACGGATAAAAAAGTATGTGAAGCATGTGATGGATGCTGATGGTCTAATGAATGAACGATGAATCACGACACTTATCAAACTCTTTTGTTTTCTAGTGCCTCTAGTAAAACATTCTTTTTTGGGTTTAGTTCATAAAAATGTATCAAACTATACACCTTTTGCTATTGTATGTACTGAACTTTCAAACTTACAATTTGATGTATTGAACTTTCAAACATTTACAATTTTGTGTATCTAACCTGCTATAGCAGGTTACAAGCTGATGTGACACAAGTTTTGCTTATGTGGCACATGACTTGGCACATGACTAATATACTAATAATATTATACTAATAATAATAATAATAATAATAATAATAATAATATACTTTCAACTCTGATTTCACCTTCAAGCATCATCTTCTTCAACCATCATCTTCATCGACTCGTCTGCCAACGACCATCTGCCATTATCTTCAACCATCGTCTTCATCGGCTGTCAAGCATCATCTTCATCTGTCTGATCCGGCGATTTAGGGATTTTTATTTAACGTTTCTCACCTCCGGCCAGCACAACCACCACCACCACCACCACCGACTTCCGGGAGCACCACCACCACTATGAACATCTCAACAGACCTAGGTTCCTTGGATGCACGATTTGGGTTTCCAAGTAAGTTTCGATTTATCTAATTTGGGGTTTTCTTCAACACCATCTATGAACATCTTTAACAGATCTGAGTTTTTAGTTCTCAGTTCCTATTTGTAAGTTCCCGAATCTGAGTTTCTGATTTTCGAACATGGTGGTTTACAAATAGATTTCATCAAAAAAAAAAGACACAGAACAAATCGAGTCCAAGAAAAGTTCGATTTTACAGAGTTTTAGGACATGATTTCGTTACCCATATCAAACGATGAAATGTTCTTGAGATGAAGATGTTCTTGAGTGTTAGATGAAGTTGTTCTTCATGTTCATCTTGTAAAATGACGTGGAAATAGTTAATGATGTGGCAAATGAGTTGGAAATTATTGTAATAATAAAAAAAGAAAAGGGATAAAAATTGAATTCAATGAAGCCGCGTCAACAAGGACTAAATCCATGAATTAATTTTTAGACTTAATTAGGGACTAAACTAGGGGTGTTCACTAATCGAATAAAACCGAATTACCTAACTGAAACTTTTCAATCGGACAATTTGGTTCGGATATATCGGATTTTTGGATTGGATTGGATGATTTGATTCTGGTTACTATTATCTAAATAGAATAAACAGAATAAGAATATATACATATATATAACACTACTGGAACAAAGTAATACATACGTTTCATTTCTATGTTTATTTATACCTATTTTAATACTATATGTTAATATATAACACAACTATATTTAAATATTATATATATATATATATATATATATATAGAGAGAGAGAGGGAAGTTCCATCGAGAACCAAAAAAAATGCGAGAACTGCGAGAACCGATCTAAACCGTAAAATATCTACCAAACGACAAGATATTAAATTATGAAAATTATACCAAATATGCTCTTTTAATATGACATCCATATTGCTATATTTTTTTCAACAAAAAAAATTCGTTTTTGCCGGGTTTTTTTTCTAGCACTATAAAGTATGTTACATATATGTAATCAGTACTAACATATATGTAATCAGTACTATAAGGTATGTTACATATATGTAACGATTTTTTTTTGTTGAAAAAAATATAGCAATATGGATGTCATATTAAAGAGCATATTTTTGTCGTTAATTTGGTATAATTTTCATAATTTAATATCTTGGCGTTTGGTAGATATTTTAGTTTTAAAAAAATGGGGATCGGTTCTCGCAGTTTTCACATTTTTTTTTGTTCTCGATGGAACCCTCCCATATATATATATATATATATATATATATATATATATATATATATATATATAGGAGGGTTCATGCGAGAACCCGAAAATTCCGATTCGAAAGTATCCGAAAATTCGGATATCCGAAATTTCGGATACCCGAAATTCGGATATCCGAATTTTCGGATTCGGATACGGATAGCATATTTTCAAATTTTCGGATATTCGGATATCCGAAATATCCGATTTTTTTTTATTTCCAAAATTTATTATTAATTAATAATATGCATATAATATGAAAAGAGAAACCCTAAGCCCTAACACAAATCAGAATCGGCGCTTCTCGGACTCTCGAGTCTCGCCTCTCCTCCGAACGACAGTCGACAACAGGGCATAGGCGACTACTTTCTCCGGTTATCCTCGCCGACGCTTCCTTCCCCAGTGGCCGACGATTCCTTCTCCGGTGACCATGACCTGATTGCAACAGCAACTCGACGGCAACAGCCCAACAGGCCAACAGCACCTAGAGTCCTCGACGCCAGCACTCAACAGCAAATCGACGGCGATAGCCCGTCGGTGACCTGATTAGCAGCTGAAACCTTCAAAACAGTTGGTGATTTCACGATTTACACCAGATTATGTTGGAACCTAGAGAGGGGGTGAATAGGTTCTTTAACTTAGTTTACCAATTTTTACACTTATAAAATTTGTAAGTTGTGTTAAAAATATTTTTCTTGAAGTTTATAACACAACAAATATATATACTTGAAATAAAGAGAATAAGGGTAGAGAGATATCACCAATTAGTAGACAAGAGATTTATAGTGGTTCATGCAAGTGTTAACAAACTTACACTACATCCACTCTTTGGCCTCACCCACCAAGAGTTTGCTCCACTAGCTTCTCTCTTTGAAGGTAGAGATAAACCTTTTACACTTCTCTTTTTCACTTGCAAGAATTAACACTTCAAACTTGCAAGTAAGGTAAAGATAACCTTGTTTCACTTTAATTCTATAGGCTAGAGTTGATCCTTACTTCTCTCTAATTCTAAATGCTAGAGATGATCCTTACTTCACTCTAATTTGAAAGGATAAAGTTGATCCTTACACTATTACAAAATATATAGAAAGATGATGTAGTGTTTAAGCTTTGAAAGCTTTGCTCTTGCTTGATTCTTGATCTTGAATGATAGATGAATTATCAAAGAATATGAGCTCACAAGATAAGAATATATGTTCTGTGTTTTTGCTGTGCAAGAGGTGCTAAAAATGAGGTTTGAGTTGGTTTAAATAAGGAAAAAGGTGAAAGTCCAAAAGCTGTCCAGAACCCTCACGGTCTGTGTTCTTGTTCTTTGCAATATAGACGTTGGGCTTTATTTAAAACCACACTCAACTCATTTTTACCATAAAAATCAACTGAAAAGTATATGTTCAAAAGGTTGGTTGATCTCATACTCTTAAAGTTTGAATTTAAACACATATATGGAAGTTTGGAAACCAATACACAAAGCACGTTGAAATTTTACCTCTTTGGGAGATTCCTTTTCCAAATATGGTTGTGTATTGTTTCAAATTAGGATTGTGTTTGGTATTTGCTAAAATGGAAAGCTCTTAGATTTAATCAACCAACACCAATAATTTATAAAAAATTTATCCATTTTTATAAAAGTTTTTATAAAAATAATTTTATAAAAACTTAAACTTATTTAATTATTTTATTTGTAAGCTCATATAATTCGAACTCTTGTTTGTAGATATCTTCGTCATCGGCTTTGAAGATGTCATCTTCACTTGTTGAGTACGAGTTCGGTTGACTTGAAGAAGAACAACATTTAAGAGTTGTGAGCTGAGCAGCGACGGTTGATTCACGATCGACTGTGGTATCGACCGTGAATGTTGATTTATCTTGATTTCTTCTTTTCTTGTTGAATTGAAGTCTTTTACTTGTTTGTACTTCACTTGATCATCAATTTGAGACTTGTTAATTTTCTTTAAGAATATAGATATGAACATATGAATAATTTTGATAAGCAATAGTATCACAAGTGTATATTTTTATCATCATCAAAACAAGGAGTGCACTTTTAAATGTATGACCATGTATGCACCAACAGATTCTTCATCAGAGTAAGTTGAAATTTCAATTTTAGTATTGATTTTGTTCTAATATAGTACTGATTTCACGATTTATTCTTCATCAGCAGCACTTGTTATTGAATTATAAGTTATATTTAACTATGTAAGTACTGATTTTGTTCTAATTTGTGTATAGTATTTACATATAACCAATTAAGTTGCTGCTGAAGTGCTGATTATACATGTATTAAGGTGTTTAATGTGTTCAATGACTTCAAATTATATGTTTTAAATTTTATATATAGGTTGCCAATAGATACATGTTTCAAATTATATACATATTTGGTGTTTAATGTGTTCAATGAACTACCTTAGTAAGATTTTGTTGTATATATGTCATTAGTTGGCGTTTATTAAAGTTTTTCTTTAAACAGTGTTTGATTCAATGAAGTTTTTCTTTAAACGGAGTTGGATAAATATATTGCGGAAGATCGTGAACCGAAAGATCCAAAATTTGACGTATTAAATTGGTGGAAGGTTCAACAATGTAGGTATCCCGTTCTTGCTACATACTTGCAATTCCGGTTTCTACTGTAGCTTCGGAGTCCGCTTTTAGCACGGGTGGACGTGTACTTGATACTTTCCGTACTTCTTTAACTCCAAGAATGGTGGAAACTTTGGTTTGTACACAAGATTGGCTTAGAGCTTCTCGTACTCCAATCTTCCTTGATGACACATTTCGTGAAATAGAGAACTTGGAAGAAGAAGGTTAGTTTGTTTATTTTTCATGTTACTTAGACTCACATTGTTTATACTTTATAGTTTTATAATTATATATTTCAATTCTATTTTTTTTGGAATATTAGGTTTGAAATATTTAACCAATGAGCAACCTCTCATTATTATTGATGAAGCGGTGGAAAGTATAGAGGGGCTAGGGGCAAGTGAGTTTGGAGATTCCGACTCCGATGATTGAAAAAGGTATGTTCTAACTTCTAACAATTTCATTTTTGTTTTGATAATTTATTAGATCAAGGTCTTTGGCTATTATTTATTAGTTATTCAATTATGAGTTTCTAACTTTTCAAATTTATATTATTTGTAGAAGTGAATCAACTAGTTAATTGTCAACTAGCAAGTCATCAAGAATCAATCAAGTCATCAAGAATCAAGAAGAGAAGATGAAGTTTTTTCTATTTTATGAACTACTCGTCATAATCACTTATTCATTATGTTGTTTTAGACTTTCGTCGTGTGAATTTGTAATAATTAGGACATGTGAACTTAGTACTAAACAACATATGAATATTCGGACTATGCTGTGATTTTTATTGTTTAAAAGCAGGATGGTCATGCTGAAATTTCGGATATTTCGGATTATCCGATATCCGTATCTGAAATTTCGGATATCCTTCGGATATCCGAAATTTCGGATACGGATATCGGATACTGAAATGTACTATCCGAAATTCCGGATATCCGAAAATGAACACCCCTAGTCGACGGGCGCTGGAATGGTTAGGGTTTTTGTTGGGACGACAGTTGTGATATGGCGCAACAAAGGACCAACAGTCGTAGTGGCAGCGATAAATAGGGTTTCGTGAGGGAAAGGATGAGCAGATGCAGGTGACGGTGTAAACTAGGGTTTCGAGAAGCACGGAGGCGATGGTGGCTATTTTACGTTAACTTCAAATCTGAGGGGTAAGGAAGGGGAAAGAACAGCGACGACACATGGACAGAATCACGATGGTGGAAATCTGGGAGGGTGAATATCAAACTGAACTAGGTTTTCGAGAAGCAGGGGCGGCGAATCCACTTTTAACGTGGGGTAGTGGGGATTAGTAAGAGAGAGAATTTTTTTCTTATACTTTCTAAATTACCCTTTTGTTGGTTTTTTCTGTTTATGCCACGTGTCATCGCCATATTTCTCCTTACCCTTTTTACCTTAATTCTCTTTTTATTTGATCCTGATTCTATATATATATATATATATATATATATATATATATACACACACACACACACACACACACACACATAGGAAAAAGTTCATGCGAGAACCATTCTTAGTGCGAGAACCGCGAGAACCAATCTGAGCCGTCCAATTCTCCCTCCTTCAATGTTATTGCTCACCCATGAATTCCTCACATGCACCCTGTCACACTCTATCTCTCCACGCTCTCCATATGTTTAACTTCCCATATAGGCTGAGATTGGTTCTCGCAGTTATCACGTTAACAACGGTTCTCGAATGAACCCTCCCCTATACATATAGGGGAGCGTTCATGCGAGAACCGTTGTTAGTGCGAGAAAAACCGCGAGAAACAATCTCAGCCGTTTCTTGGATATGGGAAGTATCATAGATGGAGAGCGTGGAGGAATAGGGTGTGGCAGGGTGCATGTGAGGAATTCATGGGTGGGCAATGACATTGAAGGAAGGGGGAATTGGACGGCTTAGATTGGTTCTCGTGGTTCTCACGCTAACAACGGTTCTTGTATGAACTTTTGTCTATATATATATATATACAAATCACAGCATCTACAAACAGAAACATTTTATACACCTAGCTTGTGGAAGGTAAAGATGAGAATTGCAGGGAGTTATTGCTTTCTTGTCAACTATTTTCTTTGTATTCGTTGTTGTTTCTTGTATGATGACAATTGTTCAAGCACAAACAGGAGTAGTAGCTGCCTCGTCACCAGCAACAACACCAGGATCAAGAGGATCACATTAATTGGGGCGGTTGGGCCGGCCGTTGGGGTGGCTGGCACTGATGCATGCATGTCTCTTACCTTGAAGCAAGAGTCTTCTATTATTCAGATCGATTTGAATTATATGTTCTTAATGTTTAACTTTTGGTATTGTACCTGTGAAGATTTCTCTTTGGTTTGAATTAATATTTATTTTTGTAAAATTAAAAAAAGAAATTCATTTTGTCATTGGATTTGTGATATACACAATAGTAATTATAAATATAAACAGTTGTCAAGAGTTATCCTACGCCAAAGTTACTGTTTATAAAAGAGATTTTCTACCTTGCGCCTCTAACATTTATAAGCATCAAAAGTACTAAACATACTCACAGATGAGTTGGTTGGTTGTTTTGTTCTGCATCCTTGAGCTCAGAGTTTCGAAACCCCTTGCCCTCCTTCTTTCCTTTTTCCATCAATTTTTTTCTATTTCTTTATATTTGCTTTACCATCATGTTATATAACTTGTGTTATTTTGGTTTCTCTTTTTTTTCAATTAGGTGCTTCCATTTTATTAATAATAAGTTTCCTTTTTAATTTTTTTCGCCCTTTCACATCATTTTTTTTTATTTTTTAAACATATCTTATAAATTAGAATATATACAATTTGTACAAAGTTATCCTGTGCTTATTACTATTTTGTAATAGGTACGCTGCTTAAATGGTATATTTTAAATATTTCTTATGTGTTTTATTTCTCTCTTTTCTATTATTATTCTTCTACGTTCACCTACGAAGTTTTTATTTCTTTGTTCTCCTTATTTTTGTTATTATTATTAGTCTCCTCAAATAATTAAAAAAAAAGAAGAGAAACACAAACTACTAGCTAGAAATTCAACAACTCTTGTAAATTTGTCTAAATAATATGTATTTAATCTACGAATGATTGAAGAATAAGTGATGATGTAATATAAAGTAGAGAATTCTTTTTTTTAGACATGTAAGAATTGACTTTTTTTACATAAATTTGTTAATAAACATGCACTGACATTTTATATACATATTGTATTTTTTTTCCGGAAAATTTATAACATTTACATCCGCAGCAATGCGCGGAATTTCTTAACTCGTTATAAAACATTCTCCATCTTCAGAAATTCAAAGGTTTCCATTTATGTTGAAAAAGAAAAAAAATGCCAAAAAATTTAAGTAGTGTTGTACTTATTTCTTTATTAAACAACCATTAATTACAATATAAATTAATTATGAAATTATTAGAGTTTCGAACTCTGAAAGCCGGTATTTGCTTTGAAAATCAAAGCTAATTATCAACTTCTTTTAGACAAACCCCCTGTAGAGTTTATCCCGAAAATTAATTCGATACAAACACACACATTATATATGTTCATGATCGATCACAATTAAGAACAGTAAACAATCGGTGGTGACAAATATTTTTTCTTGATAATTTGTCTGCTTTTAAAACATGGATGATGCGTTTTTTCTAAAGCCAATAAGATTTAGCCAATTTGATAATGCATCACCCATATTAATTACCCTATCTATTAATTTGTCAACTAATTAAAACCCAAATGTTATAAGATATTAAAAAGTAATTTTGTAATCTTGCTATTATATCATGATATGTATTTTCTCTCGTGATCAAATTATTTTATGAGATATTTATTCCTTTTATGATATTTTGACTATTATATCATTTACTTTTACATTAATTTAGATATCTTGATCTCCACACAAATTAATATATATCGTGGAATATATGTAATTATAAAACGTGACAGCCTTACAAGTTGCTTTTTTAAATCAAAACATGTGAAAGACACTAATATATACTTAACAATATTTTGCAAAGAAGCAAAGTGTATAATGATTAAAAAGGTAAATGTATGGCAGATATTTTAATTTCCTTTTTATATATTTACTAGATGAATGACTTGTATACATACTAGTATTATGCCCGCACAATGCGGTGGAGATGAATAGTTTGTCTTTGATAACATGTCTGATTTCAAAAATATAAATGTATTGTACTCGCGGAATGTGGTGCCAGCTATTATTTTCTCATCAATATATCCGTTTTCATTCACCTTTTTTTACTATCTTTATTTTTTTTTTCATCAAACTCTTTTATTGAGTTTATATAAATTTTTGAAAAACAAAAACTAAGAAACAAATATGTAATTGTTTACTAATTAGAGAAAAAAAATCTAGTTTTGAATATTTTGTTTATGTGAGTGATTTAATCAAAATTAGATTAATTAAATTTTGGTGTCATAATGAGTTGTTATAAACACGTACCATAATTAGTTGAAATAATTAAGGAGGTAATTGAGTGAGCTATTGCTTTAAGGGTTTGTAGTATTTGCTCAAAAACATGTACTAATTAAATTAAGTAGTTTTAAAAAGGGCAAACTGTATGAAAATGTAATGAACTTTATCTTAGTTACTATTGTATATTACAAACTTTAAAATTTTAAAAATAATACAATTAACTTTTATAATACTCTCATTGTATGCAAACAACTTTTTTATATGTATGTTGTTTAGTTATTATTGTATACAATGAACTTTGTCATAACTTCCATAGTATATAACAAGTTGCATACAATGTGAGGATTATATAAGGTTGTTGTATTATTTTTTAAAAAATAAAGTTGATTTTATATATTGGTAACTAAGATAAATTTCATTGTGTTTTAATGCAATCTGCCCTTTTAAAAATTTAAGAGAGAGAATGTTAAATACTTTATAAGATAGTATAGATGAGATAAATTTGTAAAGAAGGGAAAGCAACGGAAGCACACAATCTACTTGTAGTTATGATCAAAGGAGGTGATTCCCCTAAGGCTATTCGTTGTACCATCGGGTAAACCTTCGGGTACCCCAAAGTCTTTCAAAGATAGAGAGGGAACACCATTTCCGGTGTTTGGGGTAAGCTTGGGGGTAAGGGGCTTCGGCTTCTTTTACCCGAGATTAATCTTTCACCCACCCCACCCCCCCCCCCCCCACCCCCACCCCACCTCACCTCCAACCAATCAAACAATTATACATTTATTTATATTTTCTTTTCTTTTTTTTTAAGTGAAAAGGAAAGGGGAAAGATGAAAGATGGGTATAACACTAGTTAGGCTATTCGTTGTACCATCGGGTAAACCTTCGGGTACCCCAAAGTCTTTCAAAGATAGAGAGGGAACACCATTTCCGGTGTTTGGGGTAAGCTTGGGGGTAAGGGGCTTCGCCTTCTTTTACCCGAGACTAATCTTTCACCCACCCCACCCCCCCCACCCCCACCCCACCCCACCTCACCTCCAACCAATCAAACAATTATACATTTATTTATATTTTCTTTTCTTTTTTTTTAAGTGAAAAGGAAAGGGGAAAGATGAAAGATGGGTATAACACTAGTTAGGGGTAAGGAAAGGGGAAGGGAAAGAAAGCTGATGTGGCTGTGGGTAATGAAAGATGAAAAATGGGTATAACGCCTAGCCTTAGGGGTAAGGAAAGGGGAAGGGAAAGAAAGCTGATGTGGCTGTGGGTAATGAAAGATGAAAGATGGGTATAACGCCTAGTCTAACACGGTAACTTACAATGCATTAATGGATGGGTATTGCTTGGTTGGCAGGGTAGATGAAGCTAGAAATTTATTAGATTGCATGGTGAACCGCAGTTGTGCACCTAGTGTTATAAGTTATAATACTTTAATCAATGGATATCGTAAGAGTGAAAGGTTAGATGAAGCCTTGAGTATATTTGAAAATATGTCAAGAAATGGGATTGACCCAAATGTCGTAACCTATAGTACTCTTTTTTTTGAAAAGCTGAACCTATAGTACTCTTATCTCCGGTTTGTGTCATGATGGGAGAATCAAGGATGCATTTATACTTTTAGATGAAATGAAAACATGCGGTAGAGAGCCAAATATTCTTACTTATAGTACATTGGTAGATTCATTATGCAAACATAATAAACTAAATGAGGCGTTAGCGTTGTTTGAAAAGCTTGATGGCGGGTTATCACCGAATATTGTGACTTGCAATTGCCTTATTGATGGTTTGTGTAAAGCTGGAAAACTTGATGCTGCAAATAAATTGTTTTTAGAACTTCCTGCTAGAGGCTTGCAACCTAACGTTCGGACATATAATATCATGATCATGAATGGACTTTGTAAACGGGGAAACCTAAACGAAGCAAGTGAACTACTTGTAAAGATGAATGCCAGTACGTGGTTGCTCCCCAGATGGTTTTACATATAACATAATTGCTCAAGGTTTTCTCAAGCACAACGAAATGTCAAAGGCGATTTCAGTGCTTAAAACAATGCAGGAGTGCAGGATTTCAGCAAATGCATACACATCAACTTTGGTTGTTGACCTGTTGACTAGTCATGGGTTAGATGATTCAAGTAAGGAAGCTCTTCAGTTGTATCTCAGAAAAGCTTGACTATAGTAAAATGATATCCCTTATTCTACCAAACACATTTTTCAATATTTCTTAGTCTTGGCCACAATTTTTATAACATTTCACTTGTTTGAGATAAAAGACAACTCAAATCTACTAATTTATTAGTCTCTACCACAATCATAAGTTTCATAGCATTTGAGAAAGAACTGAAGGTGTGCTATGTACCTCCATAATCCATTTTGGAACTCCCGCATATTGCTTTTAAAGTATATATACTTCCGCTGGACGCGTTTTGCAAAAAAGATTCCATTTATATTGAACATAACCTGCCTGTATATATTGAGCATTCGCGTACAAAGCCAATATTGTTTTGGGTGTTTGTTAATGATATCCCCCTCTCCTCTTACACCCATTGTATGTTACATCGTCGTCAATACACTCACACACATGAAGCCAAGGTCTACTTCATAAAGTAAGGATTATAGCATATATAATCCCCTCAATCCCATGTGTATTTTGGATTTTTGTCCCTTTGGTCAGTATTGATAGTCTAAGAAAGAATATAATATGGTAATGTTAACATCATGATCGTTAATTAGTTTATTATACATATGTAAGAAGCTTCTCTTGAGAGCAACATATATCTATTATTTATTATAACAGTTTTCTAAGTAAGGGTGCTACTAGCGAATAAAGAAATTATACTAAAAATGTTGTATGGTTTTAAAGAATATACAACAACGATCACTAAAAGGATAGTAACCAACCATCGAGTAACTACGTCTCTTTAATATGGATATGGTTCAATAAAGATAAAAGATCAAAATTTTAATGGTAGCAATATTTTACCTATTTTTCTTCTTTGAGCGACAGCATTACTTCACATATTCTGTCTACTTCTCTCGCTAAAATACAAAAAGAGGCTCGGTAGTGAACAGATCTACAAGTGTTGTGAAGGAAAATTCTAGTCAAACATTACTATTTCAGACAAGACTTCAAAGCTTATCTTTTATTTGACTACTTATCCCCAGCGGACAAAATCATAAAAGTGGTGACTACTTTATTAAGAATTTAAGATTTAAGATGAATCAATAGACCCGTTTTATTTAAATACCGATAGTTTAAAATATGTCAAACCACATCAAAATAGAATAAATTTTACTAATTATCATTGTTTAAAAGAAACTTTTATTTTACTAAAAACATCCCTTGATCTTGATGTAGATTTACAAATTACAACCACGCGTTTTTTCTTTATCTCAAATGACCATATATATATATATATATATAGTTTTATAGTGTCATACAAATAGCACGAGAAAAAAAACAGAGAGAGAGAGAGAGAGAGAGAAACAGAAATAATGAAAATGGTGATTCCTTCTGTTCTTCTAAACGTGATGTTTCCACCACCGCCATCGTTTTTCGTCACCACAATGTTGATCATAGGTATCTCTTCCTTATCCAATGCCGGATACATGGAAACCAAAGGCAAACATATGCAATATTCCAAGTTTTTTAACGCCAATAAACAAGATAATCAGGTTAAATTATCAACTAGGAACGGGATGCTTCTATTCTATTCACCAGCTGCCCTCGTAGGCTTGGCTTCTTTCTTCATGTTTCCCGATCAAGATCTTCGATTCATGTTGCTTGCTTCGGCTCTCGCCGTTCATTTCGTCAAAAGGGTACTCGAGGTACACCATTTCATCCAACTTTTGAAACCCTAAACCGACAAATTCTTATACGTTTTGATTCTATTTTACGGTCAAAAGGTTTTTATAGTGTAATAATTGTACTCTGTGTACGATATAAGTGAATCATTTGAGTCCATTTTGTCACCATTAAATGCAATGCTTAGAATTCCGTTTGCAGGTCCTATTTCTTCACAAGTATAGTGGTTCTATGGGGTTAGAATCTACGATAATCATCACATTAAGTTACACTCTCTCCACCGCAACGATGATTTATGCTCAATATCTATCCCGAGATTATTCTGAGCCTTTGATAGATCTGAAATACGTTGGAACTGGACTGTTCTTGATTGGAATGATTGGAAACTTTTACCATCATTGCATTCTTGCTAATCTAAGGAAGGAGGGTGAAAAAGAGTACAAGATCCCTCAAGGAGGGTTATTTGATTTGGTTATATGCCCACACTATCTCTTCGAGATCTTCGGGTATGTAGGGATCGCTTGTATATCGCAGACACCCTATGCTTTCGCTTTCACTCTCGGTACGATTTTCTATTTGACGGGGAGGAGTTATGCAACACGAGAATGGTACATAAAGATGTTCGGCGACAAGTTTCCAAAGGATGTGAAGGCCTTTATTCCATATGTTTTTTAGATGGTTGTGTGAATATAAGATCAATATCTTTGTTAAGGCTACATGTATGTTTCTATGAATCTTTATTCCATATTTTATTAATTGGGTAGGATGAAATCATGAAATTGCTAGGAATGTAATTCAATTTGAGAGTATAAATATATGAAAAGGGATATGAGTTTGCTGTAATAGAATTGAACAAACAAATTGACTTGAATAAAATATAGACATCAGAACCTTCTTTAGTTATGTTATATGTAGAATGGAAATCAGTGTTGAACATCTTGAAAGATTTATTCATATAGACACTTGTTACAAAGAAAGCTCTTGTCAGTTTATTACTCATGTATTTGTGTTTTTCCTTTTAAATTCGTATTTTAGAAAAATTTAGGATGTGTTTAGTTGGAGGGAAATGAGTCTACCCATGTACTGACGGGTTTTCTCATCTTTCTCTCATATCTTTAATACTAAAAACAGTGAGAAAGATTAAAGGGTTACAATGATGGGTATAGTATAGTTAATAAAGTTGGAATGAAAAACTAATGATGAAGTGATGTGGTATCGTGGACAACCTTGTAATCAAGCCATGAGTACACATGTCATCCCAACCTCTAAGGAGGTCATCCACGTCACAAATCACAATCACCAAATCGCTTCGTCTTGAAATCGATAGGAGAAGAGTTTCCATATATTAGACCATTCACATCCATCACACCCCTCACACAGCCATATCAGCGCCACATCAACTTCCTACCATTTTTTCATCACATCACACAAACCCCTGCATCCATCACATACCCTCACATCACCAAAAAAAAAAAAAAAAAGGCGCCGCTCACCTCCTCACCGCTCACTCTCGCGATCCCACTCACATGCGTGACCGTGAGCGTTTCTTCACGATGACCGGCGATACTCCTCACCTGCGTGAGGAGCCTTCACAGCCCTTCACGAAGACCCGATGCGGATGGTCTTAAAGGGTTAAAGACTTAAAAGTGGCTACGAAAATGAGTTACAGTGAGTTTTTCCCCGCGCATGCATGTGTTGTGTTTGGGATTAAAGCAAATTAATTTATTAACTTATTATGCGTATCTAATTTGTTTTAAAAAGATCTTTCAGTAAAACTAAAAGACTAACTGAGATAATAAATTATACGCTGCTGGAATTTAATTCAAAGATCTATTTTAATTATACATTCTTGACCATTTAATTATTTAAAATTGAAAGCCAATATTGACTTTTACCGATACAAATCTATATTTTAAATTTAGATATAATAAGTCAATTTTAATTTTAACATTTTGACTTATTGTATCAAAACGTTCTACTTTTTTTTTTAGAATTATCAATATTAATATATTTTGATATACAAATCTAGTATTAAAACTATAATGCGGATTCTGATTAATTATGTAGTATAGATTGTATTATAAAAGTAATATGGAAATTTTAAAAATCTATTATATAAAAGTAATCGAAATTTAAAATATACTTTGAAGTATATAAAAAATTTTGTATATCAATGATTATAGAGTTAATTACATAGATCGTCCATGTGGTTTTAGCTGAATTTCACATTTAGTCAATCAATGATTATAGAGTTAATTACATAGATCGTCTCTCTAGTTTTCGCTGAATTTCACATTTAGTCATTTAAACACAAGAATTACACTGGTAGTCCTTATAGTTGATCTGCCAACATCATCACCCCCATCGCTGCCACACCCATCGACGCCTACCACCATCGCTGTCACTATAAAGACTACTAGTATAATTTTTTAGTTTAAAAGACTGAATGTGAAATTCAGCGAAAACCACATGGACGATCTTTTTAATTAACTCATAATTATACATATTTTTTTGTGTTATTATTTTTTTAACCTTAGAATATTGTGTTTACCCATTTTGATTTATAGATATCATATTTACGCTTTATAACATTTCAAAGTATTTTATTTAAGCAAATCATTACTTTTATCATTTTATAAAATGTTGTAAAAGTTCCGTTCTACATGTCAATACCGGAAAAATTGAAATTAATTATAAGAGGAAAATCATTAAAATCGTGAGGGTTCAAGTCCTTTTATCCCCAAAAGACATTTGACTCCCTAATTATTTCTCGTGTCCTTTTAATTTTTTGTGTTTGTGGCTCTATATATCATTGGCATTAACATTTTGAATATAGTTTAATACATTTTGAAAAGTATATCTATTTTAAAATACATTTTAATAATTTGTAGATAATAGTTTCAGTTCTAAAAAAATCTTTAACCATGTAAAATTATATTATACTCTAAACATCTTAAAACACCCCACCGGATACACCATTGAGAGGTTAGATTCCAATATATTCCATCAAGTTCATCTCCGTCGAGCCATTACTCCCTCTCCACATCTATTATTGCAGGCAAATGTCTTACCCACCAGCTACTATCATTGTCTTTCTTAGCTCCACCGTCGGCCTGTCACCGATCTTTCAAGCACTTGCATATTTCTTCTTCTTTCTTTTCTTTGTCACCAGGAATCACCAATGAATAAACCCCAAACATTAATATAAAGAACAACTAACAAGAAATCACTGAATTCGCTGCTCATAGTATCAAACCTGCCGACATGCACTTAGTCCCCATTCCACCGATTAACACCCACAAACACTACAAAGACTAACATATAAATCTATATAGGGGTATGAGATACTTACGTAATGGTTTGCTACACAAAAAATCGACATCGGAAGCAAGCTTTCTCGGTTTCTCCTCCCCTGTTTTTATCTACAGTCGAGTAAACCAAAGACCCACAACCGACTCTTTTTTTTTATAACTCTAAACAAAATACGTTTAAACCCTAATGACTCCTCTTTTTAAATACATATAACACCTTAGTTTATCTTCTAATCATATTTAACCTTTAGGTTTCTTCTTGTTTAAATCTAATAAAATTATATAAATATATTACTAAAGCCCGAGTATGATCAACAACCGTCTTTCTTATATATAAATAATCTAACACGTCACCGAAAGATAACTATATTATTAAATATTCGCGACCATTTATTCGGCCGTGTTTAATTATTATAAATTAAACCTTTTCCTTAAATATTTTTATATATGAAATACCCCAGAAGTATGGTTGTTACATGATATAACATAATTAAAAAATAAATTTGTAATTTCTTTCCATTAAAAAACTGAGCCCATTAGAAAACAAAATAAAAACAAGAGTTAATTACACGGATGGTCCATGTGGTTTGTTCATAATTACTGGTTTATTTTTTAAGTAGAAAAATTACACCATTGATCCCTACTGTGCGAGTTTTGTTACACCGTTGTTCTTATCTTAACTGACCGTCTATTTTCTCTGCTAGTTTGTCTTTTTGTGGGGGACAAAAGTGTCTTTTCTCATTTGATAATTTCATAAATTGCACCTTTAGTCCTTACCCACCTCATCTTCCCCGCTTCTCTCTTCTCTGATTCTTCACTAACTCCATTGTTAAAGAAACAAGCTTTTGCCAATCGAGAGGAAAGGAGCGGGTGTACGTGGGTATGAACGGTGTAAATCAATCGGTTGTGGTGGGAAAAGAATCAGGTGGGCTTCGAGGTTCTATGGTGTTCCCGTATGCAGTTATTTCGTGTGCTTCATTGCTGATTTTGAGCAAAAACCAGATCTACAAAACTCAAACCATCATCAGTTGAGTCATTCCGACCAACACCCAGATGATAGTATTGTTGATAATCAAATGGCCCCAAAGTCACCCTCGCACTCTCAGGCACGTTTGTTTATTCTTTATATCCTACAAATATCTATCTATGTATCTATCTGCTTTCCCCTATGTATTAATCTACACTTTTTTTCTTCTGTTTTTGATGATTTATTCAACAGACCAGCAACGGAATAGCTTGCGGACAATGGCGGATGTTTATGGAGTGACCAAAGTTGTTCTTGTGGTTGTGAAATTAGTGGGATTGTTGGTTCAGAGTGTGTTTTACTATGTGTGCAAAAGCTATCATCATCAAGGGATTGATAAGAATGCTCTGTATGACCACTTGGGTGGATATCTTGGAGAGTATGTACCTCTTAAAAGCAGCATTCAGATGGAAAATTTGGAATAATCACACTCAAAATTACTAAGGTGAGAAGCTAGGTTGTTTGTGTGTTTGTTTGTTTATGCTTCTGTGTACGAAGAATTAAACAAGAATTACTCATTCTAATTTGTAAATTTGGGTACCTTGTTATTAGAATGACTTTTATGTTTGATTCATTTAAATATGACTTTGTCAATATTCTTCTGTTTCTTGTACAATTCAATTATGCAAATGCATTATATTTTTTTTGATTAAATGCTTCTTCTGTTTATTATTAGCTAGTGTTTCTTTTGATTTCCCATTTAAATCTATTAGCTTCCTGTGTTGAATGTATGTACAATAGATGTTTTAAATGAAAAAAAAAATTAGATCTTGATTGCCTGACAATGCTTGGTTGTTTCTGTTAGATCTTGTAGGGGCAAAATTAGCTCCCTAATCCTTGGTTGACGTTTCTGTAACCGCTTCTTGAGGGAAATTGTTGAATACCATCAACTAACAATGCAAGATGTTGCGCAAATTTAAACATGATCCTTGGTTCATTGATCTTGTTGGTTTTGGGTTTTTTTCTTGTTATATGTACTTGATTTGTCAAAAGTATAAGCAGGTGATGTTTGCTTTGCATAATTGATGTTGGGTAAAAATGGCAATGTGGTGGTGTAGATCTGTGATGTAATGTTTGCTTTACATAATTGAGTTCATCAATGGCAACCTTGTTTTTTTAAGAAGTGGAGAAGATGAGATGGGTAAGGACTGAATTTGCAATTTATGAAAGTATCAAATGAGAAAAGACATTTTTGCTCTCACAAAAAGACAAACTAACAGAGGAAATAGACGGTCAGTTAGGATAAGGACCAACGGTGTAACAAAACTCGCACAGTAGGGACCAATGGTGTAATTTTTCTACTTAAAGGACTAAATCATTAATTATCGACAAACCACAAGGACCATCCGTGTAATTAACTCTAAAAACAAAAAGCAAAATGAAGCTGGTTCGAACATAGGACTTTGGCGTTGTAGGAAATATGCCTTACCACTCCTAAATTATCTTTTGAAACTTTAGTGGACTCTTCAGTATACTTATAATTGTATGGTACTATAATAGGCAGCCCTAAAAATGATACCAGAAATAGCTTAGAGGTAAAAGGTCTACTATCAATAAAATTTTAGGGTATACAAAACAAATAGATAATGCTCTTTTAGAATTAAAATGCTAGTAACGAGGACAAATGCATACTTCTGATTGGTGAGATGTGATGAAAACGGAAGGGTGTTTTAGGAAATTTTGAGGGGTTTTATGAATATATGAGGGGGTTACATGAAAATTGTATATTAAATATAATTAATTATAGGTTGTTTATAAATTATGTTTAGTAACTTGTGATACATTTTGTTTAGAGAAAAAATAATTATATATTTATGACCGTCACATATTTATCTAACTTTACACCTTCTGCTATTGTATGTACTGGACTTCCAAACTTACCATTTGATGTATTGAGCCTTTAAATTATAAATTTTTTGTTTCTTTTTTACCTTTTGAACAAGTTACCTGTAATTCTCTCTGTTTTTATTTATTTTTATTGCCATATCAATAAATTCATATCCAAGAACAATAACCCAGATAAATATGCTAGGCTAACAAACCCAAATGAAGAAACCAAGAACTCTAAAATCACATACATGGAATTGATTCTTGAAACAGATTCGTGAAACAGAACCCTAGACGTGAAGATGAAGATGAAATCGAACAAAAGCCTAATCTAAACCAAAATCACAATCAAACCCTTAACTGATTCGTGAAATAGAACCAAGAACAAGAACAAGAACATGTAAAACTCATAACCCTAAATCGAACCCTTAACTGATTCGTGAAACAGAACCCTAATCTTAACCAGAATAACAATCGAAATCAAAAACCCAGATTAAGATGAACCCTAAAAGTACAGATGAAGATGAAATCGAACAGAAGCAGATGATGAATCACTTACAGATGAATATGAGAATAACTTAAATGAAAATGATGAATCACAAACAGAACCCTAATCTGAATGTTTTCCTGAAGCAGATGAAACACATGGATCTTGAACCGACGCAGATGAGTTCTCCTGAAGTAGATGATGAATCGAAACTCAGATCTCGAAAGCAGATGATGAATCGAAACTCAAATCTCGGGTCAATCT
Organism: Pulicaria dysenterica; assembly: GCA_947179395.2. Taxonomy (NCBI): domain Eukaryota; kingdom Viridiplantae; phylum Streptophyta; class Magnoliopsida; order Asterales; family Asteraceae; genus Pulicaria; species Pulicaria dysenterica. The sequence goes on along the minus strand of OX359288.1, from coordinate 105,715,615 downwards.
TGAAGCCATCAACGAAGCCATCAACAGGTAGATCAAAAATCGAACCATAAATTGCAACCCAATATGTAAAAACCCTAAATCGAACCCTAAATGGCGAGATGATGAACCTGAAGAGAAACTCGTATGTGCGAGATGATGAAGAACACATGAAACCCTAAATTTCTATCCCAGATGAAGCCATCAACGAAGATGATGATGGTGCATATCCGAAGTCGATGATGGAGCAAGAATCGATGGATTGACCCAAATCTGGAAAGATTTTATTTTTATTTTTTTTAAATCATGGAAAATTCAAGTTATTTGCCATGTCATCATCCACATAAGCACCTTACCTGATATACCAGGTTAAATACATAAAATGGTAATGATTGGCAAGTTCAATACATCAAATAGTAAGTTTGAAAGTCTAGTACATATAATAGCAAAAGGTGTAAAGTTTGATACACTTTTATGAATTGAATCCTAAATTTTATTGTAATATGACATTTTTTAAAAACTAGTATATTCTTTTTTTTGTTATCCATCAATAGCATTGTGTAAGTAATTCTTAGAACAATGTATATGTTTTTTATATTCATTCAGTTTACGTAGTATAGTTGATATAATAGCTGATTTTTTGGTCTTTCAATAAAAGAATTAAAAAATATTATTTTTTAGATTTTGTTTTCCTAAAATAAAATTTATGTAAAAATAGATAAGATTTATAATGAACTAAGTTGTATGCTAAATAGTTGATGCACTCAAAATATTATTAAGAATATATTATATTGATATGTCATCATTTAGTAACCTAATGTTATAAAATATTTAAAGTAAGGAATAAACGTGCTTGTACCAACATAAAATTTAAATTTTCTGTCATAATATAACTTAATCCGAATAATGAACAACAATCAATATAAAAATTAAATAATCACACACACACACACACACACACACACACACACACACATATATATATATATATATATATATATATATATATATATATATATATATATATATATATATATATATATATATATATACATACATTGGGAGTAGTTCAAACGAGAACTGTTTTTTGTACGAGAACTGCGAGAAGCATTTCTGGCCAATAACTTAATTTCCTGTCTTTTTTATTTAATTTAAAGAGGAAAGAGTAATATGAACATTTTTACATTACCACAACTTTTTTAAAACTAATATATCCATCAAACAAAAAAATGTTAAATTACAAAAAGGATACCAAATTAACAAAAAAATTATGTTTTTTTTAGTTGAGACCGATCTTGCTATATTAATTTTAGAAAAAAAGGTGAATCTATTCATATACACATCCTTATAGCTATAGCTCTACACTGCCGCCGGCTTTTTTTGTTCTAGCTTTAACTCTTACTGGTGCCTTGACTGTAGCCTGTACTACTGCATCCACGTGCTACTGTCACGGGACTTTCATTCTTTTCTGATACTTGCTCAACCGCTTGGTTGATTATATCTGGAACATCTACATATAAGAATTTACTTTATCACTACCGCCTCTTTTACTGACTAATATAAAAGATCTTGCAATCCCTTCGTAACAACTCCCCCTACAGGGTCACTTATAGACTTACTAGTTTAATTAGGAATTGCATCTGAAACATAGGTATCTCTGGTCTCCCGAGGTATGATAGCCTCAGACTACTATAATAAACAGTGTTAACTCTTTTCGCATACTCTTTTCTCTTAATCATATATGTTTATCATACAACACAATAACATATTTCTCTGTTTCTCATAACAAGGTATGTAATATTATTAATACTACATCTCATATTTAATTCTTATCTTCTTCACATACTCTGTACAGTCACGTATTACCCATCGCTTGATTCACAAGGCATTATCATAACAATCCCAAGCTCAACTGCATACCATATGTTCTTTACACACACTGGCCAGGTGATGTAAGGAACATATTATACACAACTGTTCTCGGTGCCGTCATGGAATACCCCGATTCACAAGCTTAGGTCACGTATGGCAAAAGCAACTACACATGCATAAACATTACTACTCATGCTCAAATTGTAAAACAAATAATAGTTCATAACTTCTTACTACTTTATGCTCACCAAGGTCACTACCCCAGGGATAGCTCCACTTTATCTCAAAACCAGGGTTTAAGTTCAGACATCACATTCATGTGTGCCCAAATCCCTTAAACCTTGGCTCTGATACCAAGTTGTAACACCACTTTTTCCAAAATAGATTTACTAATTTTTCTACTACTAATTAGCACTCTAAAATATCAGAGTTTGCGGAATACAAGTTTAAATCAATTTAGTGCTAACAGTTACACAAAAGTAGTGTTAAAAGTACTCTTTTCAAAAGCTTGGAGCTATCTGACTCAGCAGAGCACTGGGGCCTTACCCTCGCTGGAATCTGATTACCTGCATGCATAACATACTAAAACGTAAGCTTTCGCTTAGTAAGCATACTACTGAACTAATAAACACATATAGCATGAGTAACTCTTCTTAGGATGTCTCACATCCCAGCTATAGTCTGCAAGACAGTCAAACTGTTAACTTGTTCTGGAGTATGATCACGCCTCGCGCATAACCAAGCCCCTGACGCTTTACTTAGTTATAAGGATCTCAATATACCCCTTTCACTTGCCTGGATGGAAACATCAAGCCCCTGACGCTTTACTTGGGTCTAAGGAGCTCAATATACCCCTTTCACTTTCCTGGATACAAGGTATCCGCTTTTCTTTGTACAAGGCTTCTCTAAGCCAGGTACCTGCTATACTCGTACACATATTACAACACAAATATCATAATGTTCACTTTGTACATAAATACATACTAATCATATCAAATACTATAACATAGTGCTACTAAACATCTGAACAACAGCCTTTAACTTTACATATCAAACATACAGTTGATATACTAATCACTTAGTGCACAAACATATACTAATCTGATTAAAGATAAGTATACTCACCTTAGCAGCAGTTAAGAATTATACTCCTCTCACAGAAACGTCAGTCTCTTATTTCCTACAAGCAATAAACATGTGTTACATTAACTTCTATACGCTCTGCGGCATCTTAAACTGAACATCAAACAACAAACAACAAAACCTGTTGCTGGCCCTCTCTACGGCCGTAAGGAATAAACCCTACGCCCGCAGGAGTTTTCTTAACTACGGCCGTAGGGATCCTCCCTGCGCCCGTAGAACTGGTTCTATACCTCCTACGGTTGTAGGCTATGTGCACTATGCCCGTAGGTTCATTCCTTCGTCCTTAGACGGTAATTCTTACAACACTGTCCTACGCCCGTAGGAACCTTTACCCACAGCCGTAGGAGACAAAACAACCAAATTCACTTAACACCTTCCTACGCCCGTAGGGAATAATCCCTGCGGCTGTAGGAACAGTCGGTACAACAGATCAGCTTGCTCTGTTCGACGACAGCAGCTGTAACTCGAGGTTTTAGCCTCAATTGACGATTTTATACATGTTTTCTGACCAAGTAACATCTATTAACACATACCAAAACCTCTTGAACCATCAAACAACATCAAAATCAAAGACTAACACATAAACTCAAGGATTCAACCTATGAATCCATTTCTTGACCTAAAACTCAATTTAATTCATCAAGAACACATACCTTTTGCTATAGAATCACTAGGAACTCAATTTCAGATGATAATCTCCTCTCTTTGATCGATTTCAGTAGTAAATGGTGAAGATATGTGTGTGTCGTATAGTGCAATTTGGCTCCTGATTATTTGACAACAAATGAGTCAAACCAGACTCGTATAAATCCAATAGTTTCAACATATGGCAGAAATAGCCCCTAAACTTCTAAGTTTCAGATCTTGGCAATTTAAGCCCTCTAACTTGTAATTAAAAGATCATACTTCACATATTCACATAATGACAACTTGCTAACCATGTCTAATACTTAACACATCACTTGATATAAACTCATAACTAGGAACTTACGAACTTTGGGGCATTACACATATCCATGTTTTTCTCTTTCTTCCGATTTCTTTACTTTTTTTACAGTCAACCATTTTAATAATTGTTAAAATAGTTTTTGAAAAATATTATTATTAAATAATTAGAGAAAAATATACTATAACCTTAAATTTTATTGATGTAACTAATTTAGCCAACATTAGATAAGTTAAATAGTTGTTGTCATGTTCAATGATTTATTAAAGTAATGGATGACTTAAATTAGTTGAGATAATCGAGAGAATGATTGGTTAAGTTATTGCTTTAAGTGTTTATATCTTAATCATAAAAACTTGTACTATTTAAAATTAAGTGTACTTAAAAATTTTAAGTACAAAATAACATTTTTGAAATAACAAATGCTTTATAAATGCTTAATTTTAACTAATTATATATGCTTTAATAACAAATGTTATTTTATAAATGCTTAATTTTAACTAATTTATAAGTATAAAACTACATTATAAATGCTTTATAATGTAGTATATTTATAGGAAAAAGTTCATGCGAGAACCATTCTTAGTGCGGGAACCGCGAGAACCAATCTGAACCGTCCAATTCCCCTCCTTCAATGTCATTGCCCACCAATTAATTCCTCACATGCACTCTGCCACACTCAATCCATCCACGCTCTCCATCCATGAAACTTCCCATATCCAAGGAACGGCTGAGATTGGTTCTCACAGTTATCGCACTAACAACGGTTCTCGAATGAACCCTCCCCTATATATATATATATATATATATATATAGAAATTGGATCAATAAAGAACTATGTGTTAAACAAAGAACTTAAAGAACCAATCTGGACCTTTGGATCATCAATATCAATGGATGAGATTGATCGATGGCAAAACTGTAATTATTATGTATTAATTTAGGAAGAATAGGGCAAAAATGTAACTATTCCCCCCCCCAACACCCACGATTTTTTTATAAAAAAAACCCCCAAAAAACTTTAAATTGCCATAACTTTTAAAATTTTGTGAATTTAATCAAAAAAATTATAACATTCTTTTAGTTTTTTTAATCCTCTTTCAAACAAGATCACTCTTCCTATACTTTTCTTAAAAAAATTTGAAAATGAATTTTTTTTTTTTTGCATTTTGGCAACTGTACAGGAAAAACACCATTTTTTTTGCATTTTGGCAGCTCGTCGCTAAGAGCTGAATGTCGTCGCTAATGAGCTGAATGTCGTCGCAAAAGGTTCGTCTCAGATCAAAAATTAGCGACGATGAAGTTAAATCTGTCGTCGCAAATAAGCAAAGTCGTCGCTAATGACCTTGCAGTCGTCGCAAATGGTTCGTCTCATATCATAAATTTTGCGTTTTTCGTTTTTTGCATTTTGCATATTTATACGGATTTACATTCTGCATTTCATTCTGCATTTTTTTTGCATTCTGCATGTTTTTTGCTTTCTGCATTATTCATTCTTCATTCTGCATGTTTTTTGCATTTTGCATTCTTTATGTTTTTTGCATTTCTGCATTGTGCATGTGTTTTGCATTTTGCATTCTTTCATTCTGCATGTTTTTTGCATTCTGCATTCTTCATTCTGCATGGTTTGAATTACCCAGCTGAAAATGCAAATTACGGATTTTGCATTTTGCATTTAGGCTTGAATGAATCAAGCATCTAATTGGGCTTGAATGAACCCAGCTCAAAATGCAGACTACGGATTTTGCATTTTGAGTTTGAATGAACCCAGCTTAAAATGCAAACTTTGCATTTCAAAAAAAAAAAGTTTCAGAAATATATCAGGTTCGGTCTTTTTTGAAAGAGGACGAAAAACTGAAACAAATGATGTAACATTTTTGTTAAAATTTTAAAAAACGAACGAGTTATGATCATTTAAAGTAAGTGGGGGTTTTTTTTATTTTAATTTTGGGGAAGATGGGAGGATGCTGGGCTGATCGACGTTTTTTTTTTCTTTTTTGCCCCTAAACTATGTGTCACGTGTCATTACCAGAGAAGGTTCTTTAGGTTCTATGTTTAAGAGAGGTTCTATGTTTAACCTTACCCTATATATATATATATATGTGTGTGTGTGTGTGTATGTATGTGTGTGTGTGTTTGTGTGTACATACGTATGTAATTGATAATTAGCATGAATCCATATATATAAAATAACATTTTTGAAATAACAAAAATCCACTATCCTGATATTCTCATTAATTCACGCATCTAACGTGATAAGGGTGATTTTTTATTTATTCATTACAAAAATATAACTTTTATTAATAATATTATGTTAGAACTTTATGTATATCTTTAATGGTCTGTCCAGATTCTTGTTTGAATTAATTTATGAGTTTGAGTAAACATGCCTGTGTTCTTGTTGATTTCCAGTTTGTGCTTGGGTTTATGATCAATCCGATATGTACATGTCCTTATGATTTCCTTCTGTTTTAAATCCAGTGATGGTGGTGAATCTGTCCAGAAAATTCTTATAGAAATCATATATCAGTATTCCATGTACAAATCAGGGACCACACCCATATTTATAGGTTTTTGTGTGTAACTGCCACAGACCATCATAATGGCAGTTCACACCCAGTAATTCTACACATTGTCACTTTTAATCCTTACACTTTATATTAGATACATTTATGTACATATTGTTTAGTCCACAACCTAACAATTTCCCACTTGGACTATACAGTCGTGTACTTACACAACCAACACTGTATCTAAACTGAATTACACGTGTAAGTAAACTTTAAAGAAAGTTATCCAAATCAATCTCGTCCATTAGTGATAATAACACAAGAACCAAGGGGGCATTCGTTGTCTATATGCAACTAAACCCACAATGATTACTCATGCTATATCAACTAAATGACATAGAACAAGTGTAGGTGTGTAGCATGGAAATTAGATGTCAAATGATCTACACATGCCTATTTTCAACTGGTCCAACTTTAACCAAATGAGATCAGAGTTCAAAAATAAATTAAAACTTTAAAACCGTATATATGATCATATGTCAATATTCTGAGCATAAGTATACAAATCTATAATGAAGTCAAAGACCATCTATTAACTTTATACCCATATATTTGGCCATCTCTTGAAAAATCATGGGTGGTAATGCCTTAGTAAGCAGATCTGCAAGTATAAATTTTGTCCTTATATGTTCAATACTTATGTAACCATTATGAACTCTTTCCTTAACAACAAGAAACTTTATGTCTATGTGCTTAGACCTTAACGAGTTTCTGTTGTTATTCAAATAAAGGACTGCAGCACTGTTGTCACAGTACAACTTTAGTGGTCTTTCTACATAAATAGTTACTTGCAGTCCCATAATGAAATTATGCAGCCATACTGCGTGATTTGATGCCTCATAACATGAAACAAATTCGACTTCCATAGTTAAGGATGCGATAAGTGTTTGCTTTGAGCTTTTCCAAGATATCGCTCCCAGCTAAAAGACAAATATATCCTGATGTCGATTTGTAACTGTATTGGCATCCAGCAAAGTCGGAATCAGAATACCCAATGATCTCAAGTTTTTCCGACTTCCTGTAAGTGAGCTTAAAGTCCTTTGTTCTCTAAAGATATCTCATTACTCGTTTGGCTGCAACCCAATGTTCTCTTCCAGGATTGCTTTGGTATCTACCAAGCATTCCCACTATTAAGGCTAAGTTTGGACGAGTTCAGACTTATGCATACATCAAACTTCCCACTTGTTGATACATAGGGAATCTCTTTTATAAACTTGGAATCAACCTCATTTTTTGGACATTGCTTTAAGCCAAACTTATCTCCCTTAGAAACGGGAGTATCATGTGGCCTACAATTTTGCATATTAAACCTTTCAAGTACATTTTCGATGTATGCCTTTTGTGATAATCCGAGGATTCATCGTCTGCGATTATGATGAATCTGTATACCAAGCACATGTGATGATTCATCAAGATCTTTCATATCGAACTGCTTTGAAAGATATTTCTTGGTTTCCCGAAGCATCTATACATCACTACTAGCAAACAAAATGTCATCCACATAAATAATCAACAAGATAAATCTCTTCCCACTGATCTTATGATACACACAGTCTTCAACAGGGTTCACCCTAAAGCCAAATGAGAGAACCACTTGACGAAACTTTTGGTACCACTGACGAGAAGCTTGTTTGAGCCTATAAATAGATTTCTTTAGTTTACAAACCATTTGGTTTCCTTCTTTTGAAGCAAACCCCTCAGGTTGTGTCATGTAAATGGTTTCCTCAATGTCTCCATTTGAGAAAACATGTCTTAACATCCATTTGATGTAGCTCAAGATCGAAATATGATGTAAGTGCCATAAGAATTCTAAAGGAATCCTTTGAAGATACTGGAGAAAAGGTTTCCTTATAGTCAATGCCTTCCTTCTGAGTAAATCCTTTAGCAACAAGACGAGCCTTATATCTCTCCACGTTGCCTTGCGTATCCCGCTTGGTTTTAAATACCCATTTACAACCAATTGATTTCGTATTTGGAGGCAATGGAAGGAGATCCCAAACGTCATTGTGTTTCATAGATTGGATTTCCATTCATGGCATCTATCCAATTTTGAGAGTTAGAACTTTCGGTTGCTTGGCGGTAAGTGAGAGGATCACTTCCTACTAAGTCAACATATTCCTCATGTTCTTGGAGAAATACAACATAATCATCAGGAATTGCACTTCTCCTTTCTCTCGTGGATATTCTTAATGGCACCGAATTCTCTTGATCTTGAGGATGTTGAATTTGATTTTCTTGCTCTTCAAGAATAGGTTGATGTGCAACTTGATGATCTTGATGCACATTATGATCATCTTGTTGGGTAGGAATTATGACATTGTCTTGTGTTTCTATAGGATATTGTTGAGATACATTAGGAATAATAACTTGATCGTATTCAACTACATCATTAGGAATAGAAGCTACTGAATTTTCCTCAAGAACAAAGTCATTCAACTTATCTTCCCCCCAAATTCAATATCCTCAAGGAATCGAGCATTTCCCGTCTCAAAGAAGGTTTGAGATTTTGGATCATAAAACTTATATCCTCTTGAATTCTATTAAAAATATACATTGCAGTTTCTAAAGCATCTCCCCATAGAGAATGTGGTATTTGAGTATGACAAATCATACTCCTAACCATGTCTTTTAGATTCCTATTCCGTCTCTCATCTACACCATTTATGGTTGGAGAACCATCCATGGCGTATTGAGGTACAATTTCAGACTCGTCATGAAATTTAGCGAAAGGGCTTGGACGTTGTTCACCTGATCCATCATATCTACCATGATATTCACATCCATGATCAGATCTCACAACTTTGATGGTTTTGCCTAGTTGATTCTCAACTTCGGCTTTGAACTACTTTAATACTTCAAGAGCTTGTGACTTCTCGTGTATGAGATAAAGATAACCATAATAAGAGTAATCATCAATGAACGTAAAAAAATACCGTTGACCATTCCAAGAAACTGTTGGGAATGGTCCACATATATCGGTATGTATTAGTTCTAAAACGTCACTAACCCTATTAGCATTTAAATTTCTCTTGTTAGTAATTTTCCCCTTTATGCATTCAACACATACATGGTCATCATGTTCATGAAATGCATCAAGAATTCCTTCTGACACAAGCTTGTCAATTTTCTGCTTAGAGATATGACCCAAACGCTTATGCCATAATGTGAAAGAATTCTCATTTGGAAACTTACGCTTCGTACCTTGAGTTTCAGTGTTATGGGACTCATTTATTGAATGGAATGTATCAAGTAAATAAGGATTGTGCTTATCTGATAATTCAGCCCTACCCAGAAAAGAAGAATTTAAAACTACTTTTTTCCATTTTTTAGACTTTATGAAAGAATATCCTTCTTTGTCTAATATAGCAGTAGAAATTCAGCTTCTTCTAAAAGTAGGTATTATAAAAGTATAACAAGACACAGTCCAGTAGGTTATAATAATCTAAAAGTCCCAATGCCTGTGACTTTAACCGGTTTTCCTACACCCATGTAGATGTACTTTTGATCATCACTGGGCTTTCGGTAATTCAGGCAACCCTGCTTAGATACACTTATGTAAGTTGTTGCACCAGAATGCAACTACCAAGTGTATCTGGGTACTAAAACTAAATTTACTTTAGTAATAACAAGAGCGAAAGACTTACCTTTCTTTACACGTCAAGCGTGGTATTTTGGGCAGTCTTTCTTGAAATGAGAAGCTTCCTAACATAAGTAAAACTTCTTTTCCTACTTCTCATCCTTAAAACCCTTGCGCTTCTTCTTTGACTCGAAATTTGCAATGTCTTTTACTTTCCTTTTTCTTGTTGGAATTTGAAGTTGATGCAAAGTGAGTACTTTGTTTCATCATGTCTTCCTCTTGCACCAAAAGTGAGATAAGCTCATTAAGTGTCCATTTGTCCTTTTGACAAATGTAACTTACCTCAAATTGGCTAAACTTCGATGGAAGGAAAATAAACACTAAACGAACAAGTAAGTCAGTTGACAGTTCCAACTATAATGCTTTCAACTTGTTCGTCAAATGAAACAGTTTAAGAATGTACTCCTTATGTTTCCAGTTTCCTTGTATTTCACAGAGACAAGTTTTCTCAAAGTAGAACTTGTCTCGCCTTTTCGCTTCGTGCAAAGCGTTCTTCAAGGATGTTTAGAAACCTTTTTACATCATGCACTTCATTTAATCTGTCCGAAAAGGTTTCAGGGATTGCATTTCTCCCTTTTTTTTCTGAAGTAAGAGCAGCGGAACTAGGGACCCTTAACGCGAGATCTAAGTCAATGCAACCCAAGACCATATTGACTTTATTTTTCCAAGTCCTAAAGTTTATGCTATTGAGCACTGGAATACTATTGATAGTAGAACTAACCGAAGTAGCATTCGGAACATCGGCTTTATCCATTAATAGAACAAAAATAAGCTCACTAGCAAGTATACTATTGATAATCAATTTTGAAAGAAATCAATGCAATATTGTATCTAGTCTTTGGACAGAAAGACAATATTGTCTTAGCATTCCACCTAAAAGTGTTAAATAATAACCTAATAATTATAAAATCCAATTAAATATTAAGTCTTCATTTGGGCCGACCTTTTACATTTAATGACGGATATTTATAATTATTATTCGTGATTTCTTTATGATTATCAATCCTTAATAACAATAATGACCTTCCTTTGGGCCGATCATTATCAACTAAAAGCTAAGTCAAATAATTTAATAATAATCCAAATCAAATAATTAACACAATAGAGGCTACTTTGGTAACATTTTGTATTAATTAATTAATATGAGTTATTATTAATAAACATAAAAGTGATTAAACAGTGTATTCTCATAAACCCAAATATAATAATCTTAATTAATAGAAATTGACCCTTTAAATTAATTAGAAATTAAAGATGGTATTAATAAAACCAAAGAATTAAATTTAAATAAATAGTATTTATGTCCCCCTTTATTCAAAATATGTGGTGCGTATATTTTTATTTTATTATTTTCAAGAACCAGCCTTTATGTGGGTTCCCAATGTAACCCATAGACTTTATTGGCTCGGTGGTTTCATTTTTAAAATTCAAGAACCGAGGTCACTTTTGGCTTCCCCATACGCATTCCTTCTAGGGTTTCTTGGAGACTGATCTCTCTATCTCCTCTTGCCAACTACGGTGGTTTATACCCTTTACATTCTAGCGTTTCCCCTAGTTTACCATTCCCCTCGGTGGTTTGAGTCCAGAAAAACCGATAGTGGTCATGGCTCTGTTCTTCAAAACTAGGGTTAAACCACCCTGGTGTGCCGCCCCGTGCCGTTCGACAGACCCATCGAGGGTTTGCTCTGTTCGCTCGTCGCCTGGATACCGCAAACCGTTGAATCCTTAATACTATTTTAACGGCGGGTGCGGCGGTGGCGGTTGTGAATAACCACCGTGGTCGCGGCAGTGGCGGTGATAACCGCCGTCGGAGTTCAAATCCGGCGACTAAAACGAAAAGAAAACCCGGTTATGGTTACTATTTATGATGTAACCGAGTTTTAATTTGGACAAAAGAGAAAGGATTTGGAAGGAAATAGAAAATATTTTGTGTTCCAGACATTTTTTAAGGAATGAAGAGAAAGGATTTGGAAGGAAATTTTGATTAACTTTCTCTCCTAAACTTTCATCCTAAAAGTGGGAGGATTTGGAAAGAAAGAAAACGAAAACTTTTATGATTTTTCTGAAGTAACTAAATTACCCTTAATCACAATAAATAATTTTTAAAAAGTAAGGGCATTACCGTAAAATGACCCTTTTTCTTTCCTTCCTCTCCAACTCGGGAACACAAGTTTATCTCTTTTCTCTTTAATTTCATTTCTTTTCTTTTCAACTTCGGAACACGAAAAATCAGAATCATTATCCTTTCTTTTCTCTTATTTTCTCCCGTTAATTTTTCTTTCTTTTCTTTTCTTTCCTGGTTGTATCTCGGGAACACAGCGCAAATGATGTTCTGATGGGTGTTCGTACTTGATTCTTTATCACTGTTGGTTCTTGAATCTTTATTTAAAATCGATAAATGATGTAACTTTGGTATATAATGCCAAATTCTGATATCAAAAATTTTAGTTGAATACACTGTGTAATCAATCCCTTATATCATTTATGTATGATGATATAAACATCTGTATGTAATGATTTCTATAAATCAGAATCATCAAACATCTGTTTTCATGATTCTAATCTTTAAAGACAGAATCATCAAATATTTGTTCTTATTTTTCGATAATCTTTTGTTAATCGAAAATCTGTTCTAAAAACTTTATAAAAACCATTTTCAAAAATATATTACAATCAGATTTGAGAAAACAGAAAACAGATTTGATGATACTGTTCTTGATTATACTGATTTCAAACAAAATCTGTTACATTAGGCTCTGATACCAATTGTTAGAATTTTATGTATATCTTTAATTGTCTGTCCAGATTCTTGTTTGAATTAATTTATGAATTTGAGTAAACATGTCTGTGTTCTTGTTAATTTCCAGTTTGTGCTTGGGTCTATGATCAATCCGATATGTACATGTCCTTATGATTTCCTTCTGTTCCAAATCCAGTGATGGTGGTGAATCTGTCCAGAAAATCCTTATAGAAATCGTATATCAGTATTCCATGTACAAATCAGGGACCACACCCATATTTTTTAGGTTTCTGTGTGTAACTGTCACAGACCATCATAATGACAGTTCATACCCAGAAATTCTACACATTGTCACTTTTAGTCCTTACACTTTATATTAGATACATTTATGTACATATTGTTTAGTCAACAACCTAACATATTAAACACAAGAAACACTTTAATATTATATTAAAAACTTTTGAATGTAAATAAATTTATATTTGATAAAATAGGACTTATAAAAATTATTAAATATAAAATTATTATTTACCTACCCAAACACTAGACGAATATATGTTTGGGGAAAAGGCTAACAATCCATCGAGGTTATTCGTTACCTTATGCCTATACAACGTTCTTATATTTACCAAAGTGGTAGTTTTAAGTACAAATTCCGTGAGAATTACATACATAATATTAACTTTAATAAATTGTATCATGTATAATACACCGATCAACATGCTGAGATGAGCATACAAAATAAAAGTTAACCTTTATACATGTGCCCGAATCAATATAAGTCAACTCATGTTCACGCCTAATAATAATAATAATAATAATAATAATAATAATAATAATAATAATAATAATAATATATTCAGACGTAAGACAAATTGAAACAAACGTACTGCAATAATCAAATATCTATTATTTGGACAATACAAGACAGGAACTTTCCACAATAGTCATATATATCAAGGCCTAATTAAGTAGTCGCCGAGTCTCTTTCCCGCTTTTAAGAATCATATATTGTATTTTTCAACGGCAGGTAAACCTAATAATTAAAAAACAAATAGATAAGAACAATATTTAATGCCTAATATTCGTATCCACAATAACAGAATACAAAGATTCGTTACACAGCAATCCATATATACATTGCATGCTTCATACATATATAAAACTACATCCACATATATGCAACTTCCACACATAAGTGTGATTGTAGCTTTTTCAATTACCGATAAGACGATCGATCAACACAAGTTTTCACTACACATCAGAATGTTTGGGAAGATATTCGAGGAAATGGAAGTGAAGATGTCGGTAAAAGAAACATGGGAGGTTTACAGCACACTTAAGATCGTTATGATCGTCCAATCGGAGTTGGCTCAACTTTTCGACATTAAAATCTTGGAAGGAGATGGGAGTGTAGGCACCCAAATTAAAGTTACACCTCATGATGGTAAACCATGTTTTAGTTCAATATATTTTGCAGAACCAGACATTTCTATTGACAAATTCTTGATTTCTAATTCTAACATATTTTTAATCATTTTTTGATATGTAATGATCGATATTAGGCGTGTCAGATGTAAGTGCATACACGGAAAGAATTGTGAAGATTGATGAGGAAAAGAAGGTGAAAGAACTCGAGATAATAGAAGGAGGGTATCTTGAAGTGGGATTTTCTTCGTATCGGATTATATTTGAGTTATCCGAAAAGGAAAAAGATCAAGAGTCATGCATCGTTAGAGTTACGATTGAGTATGAGACAAACGAAGATGTTGCAAATGCAAATGTTAACGTTGTTACCATAGAGCCACTGATTAACGTTCTTAAAGTTGTTAACCAACGCATACAAAAGAACAAAACCTAGTATGTAATATGTTACCTTTAGCATCAGTTGGTCGGGGAATTTTTCTTTGGAAAAATATATTTCATAATAATAACTAAGTTTTAAAACTGTTCCACTAAGGTTAAAAGTTATTTCCCTTTTTATTTTTATATTATGTAATTTCTGTTTACTACGTATACAGTGTGTATTATATATTCCTCCATGCGATAGGTATCATCTTGTATAAGAGCTCCATTTCAACATGTGTAATGTACTACTGTGTAGGGTTCAAAAATTCTTATACATTTTGATTCAGTCAGTAGTGTAATAGTTGTACTCTGTGTACGATATAAGTGAATCATTTGCGTCTATTTGGTCATCACTGAATTCAATGCTTAAAGCGCTACTTCTGATTAGTTATTGTTAGCTTAATCGGATTCAAGGTACAGTTAATTGCAAAAATGTATTGTAATTTTAGGGTGACTTGATATGTGTTTCAATTGACCGCTTATAAGTTCATTTGTAGGCCCTATTTCTTCACAACTTTTGTGGTTCTATTGCGCTAGAATTTACGATACTAATCACATTTAGTTACACTCACTCCACCGCAACGATGATTTATGCTCAGTATCTATTCCGAGATTTTTCTGAGCCTTTGATAGATCTAAAACACGTTGGAACCGGACTGTTCTTGATTGGAATGTTTGGAAACTTTTACCATCATTGCATTCTTGCTAATTTAAGGAAGCAGGGTGAAAAAGAGTACAAGATCCCTCAAGGAGGGTTATTTGATTTGGTTGTATGCCTACACTATCTCTTCGAGATCTTAGGGTATGTAGGGATCGCTTGTATATCGCAGACACCCTACGCGTTTGCTTTCACTCTCAGTACGATCTTCTATTTGACGGGGAGGAGTTATGCAACATGAGAACGGTACATAAAGAAGTTCAGCGACAAGTTTCCAAAGGACGTGAACGCTTTTATTCCATATGTTTTTAGATGGTTGTGTGAATATAAGAGCAATATCTATGTTAAGGCCTCAAGTATGTTTCTATGAATCTTATGATAAAAGGGAAGCTTAATGAGTAATTGGGTAGGATGAAATCATAAAATTTCTAGGAATGTAACTCATATTGATAGTGTGTATATATATAGGCAAAAGTTTAAACGAGAACTGTTTTTCATACGAGAACTATTTTTCGTACGAGAACCGCGAGAACCAATCTGAGTCGTCCGATTCCCCCTCATTTAATGTCATTGCCCACCCATGAATTCCTGACATGCACCTTGCCACACTTGATCCCCTCCACGCTCTCCATCCAACTTCTCATATTCAAGGAACGGCTGAGATTGGTTCTCGCAGTTCTTGTACGAAAAACGGTTCTTGTTTGAACCCTCCCCTATATATATATATATATATATATATATATATCATAAGAGAACCATTCTAAGTTACGTATTAGGAAGAACACTTTACGGCCTTTGATCTCTTTAATCTAAAGGTCAAAAATTAGCCACGTTTTCATCCATTGACTGTGAGTAGAGGGTAAAGCAGGAATTAAACATTTATTTCTCCCACGATTGCTCCCCACGTTGCTGCTCTCTGTTTTATTCTTTCATTTCTAATTTTCTATCGCATGGAAAGTAGCCATCCCTCTTTGAGGTTCATTTCACCGGCCAAACTCACAGGTCATCCCTCTGAATTCCGATGCATAACCTTCTTCTTCGACTTCAGAAATTGCGACGAAAACACACCCACCAGAATCAACCATCATTTATAGCTTTCAGGTTCCTGATTTTTTCCTTAATCGTTGCTCCATTAGGTTAGTACCACCTTATTAGTCCCCGATCTCTGAGTTGACCGACTTTCGATGTCCACCTCATCGATGCTCACTCTTTCATCGATCCATACAGAACTTGAACTCACACAAGTGAGATGGGTTTTCTGTTAATGGAAAACCTAATGCCATTTTTTGAGGTAGCTACTTCCTACGGACTTAATTTGAATGATGTAAGGCATATTTGGGTTAGCAACAGGATCTCATAAATTACATCTAACACCATTTTGTGTCTCTATTTTTCAAGAATGTTGTAAGGTATTTTTCGATCATGATCCTTTTTTTTAGAAGTTGGGGTTTTTTATTGCTAGCAATGTTGTCGAGCCTTATAATGATCTATTTTATGATCTAGGGGCTTTGTTGTTCAAGAGATTAATTGTTTCATTGTGCTTTGCATAGACTTTTATGGTATTTATGTTGTTTCTGTTCTAGAGTTTCCAATTGTTGTTTTGGGGTTGGGAAATCATATATTCCAGCAATAAAAACACCTTCGGAAATGTCAGCATTGCATAGTTTTTTTATGGTGGTTTTGTTTAACTCCCCATGCTCTTTTATTTGTATGGGCCATGTTGAAGTACAAGGAAAATAGTGAGGGGGATATATAGATACAAGGATTGTTTGAGTTGATTCTCAAATTTGTTCTACATGTTTGATTGTTCCTGGTTTTGTTCAATTCTTTGATCCATTATAAGTATACGAAGTTTTTAAATTGTTTGAAGAATTTAATCTGATGAGGTTGTATAGTTCATAATTGAATTCCCAAGTACTTTTATTAAATTGAATTTCAAGATTTAATTGGATCTTGCTGTTAAATTTGTGTCTACATAATGTTTTTCTTGAAAAACAACACACTTCCTAAATGCCACACTTGTTGAGCAATATGCAATTTTCATGATAGATGTCATATTTAACTTGTGTTTTTTTAGTTTATTTTCCCTTTAATCTTTTAATAACTATCTCCCTTATTTCACACAAATTATGAATTATAAATATGCATCTCATTAGTATACACTTTTGCTTTTATTTGATGATCCTAAGTTTGTGTATTATACTTTGTACAAACTTGAAAGGCTATTACTTGCTTAATAATGGTTGGTTTACTGTTGCAAGAGGTGTTTCGTCATTTAGTATTAATTAGCTGTTGCAAGAGGATGTGTGTTTTCTTGTTGTGTGGTTGTTTGTGCTATTGTTCGTTTATTGCTGTTTCATTTCGAGTTTGCTGCTGTATTATCAATATTGTTTTTACTACAGTTTCGCTGAGAGGCTATGCAAGTTCGATAGTTGCTGTGTAGTTGTACGTTGCTGTTTGCGTTGATGTGTTGTTGTTCGTTTGTTGCTACGTTGTTGTTTGGGCGTTGCTGTGCTGTTTTATCACTACGAATTTGCTGCTGTTGGGCGTTGCCTGTGTGCAGTGTAGTTTGATGTTTTCTGCAAGTCCAAAAGTGGGTAATACACTGTTGTTGGTCGTTGCTGTTTTATCACGGGTTCGCTGTTTTGGGGGCTGTTTGTGTATTGTCTGTGGGCTGTTGTTGCTCGCTGTTGATGTACGACTAGAAGTGGTGTAACATTTTCGGAGTGGATTGTGTAATGTTCTGGATATTTTTCACAAGCTTCCCATCAGTAAGTGTACTAAATGGAGGGTCAGATGTGGAGCTTCTCATGGGCATAGATATCCACTTCGTGAAGGACCCGCTGTGGATATTCAATATGTATTTTTATATGTATTGAGTATGTATGTATGAGTAACAATCAAAGTCTGAAAGAGTAAAGTGTGTAAGTGACAAGTGTGTACTCCTTGGAAGTTTGATTCATCAATTAATGAAATTTTTCTTATTGTTAAAAAAAATGGTTGAAAATATGGTTGGTTTACTGGCAAATGTATGCATTACATTTGTATTACTCTCATAGGCATCAGTATTTTGTCATATAATATATGCATTACTTTCAAATGTAGTCATTACTTTTTTATTGAAACTATGCACTGTTATATTGATCATTAGCTTTCAATGGTCAACCTCAGGTTTTAATTTTTCTCATATGTAATTCAAAAGGAAGAATAATATATATGCGATCAAGAATTCGTGAGATGGGGAAACTTAGTTTCATTGGATACTACAAAGGACACCAGGTAACATAAACTTTTGAGTAATTTATTTCTTCTTCTACTCCTTATCATTGGATACAACTTCCTTTTCTTCTACTCCTTTTTTCTTTGTTTTCTACAGACACTACAAGCCATCCATCAAGAAACAAATTTCATGCATCAAATTTGATGTGTCAAATTTAATGCATCTTTTAAGAAAAAAATTAACAATCGTGTTATCAAATTGAAGATGATAACAGTCTGGATTTATTCATATAGTTTTTGTAATTAAATAGTTGATATCTAAAATATATGATCAAATCAAAGAGCCTGCAGTATAAATAACCGTTTTTAGCGTTTCTTGACGTGTGAAAACTGCCGGAGCAAAAAAATTCTTTTTGGCCAATTTTGCCCTATGTTCTCACTGTTCTCTCCCAAATGTCGTTCTCTCCAGAAACTCACTATATATATATATATATATATATATATATGGTGAAGCTTGAATGCGAACGGTAATTACGTTGCGAACGTGCGAACGGGGGAGACCTTTGAGTTTTGAAGTTGAAAATAAAATTGTTGGTCAAGAATTGCGGCTGCAATTTATTTCCTCCAACATCAAACGTGAGTTAATATCTTTCATTTGATTTATCTCTTAAAATTTATATATCCCATCACCAAATGGATTGGGTTTTAGTAAATTCTTATTCATATGTTATAAATTTATTTCTTGAATTATATCATTTCTCAGCAAACTTTATTTTATATCTTTCAATTGCTATAAATTTATTTTTTAAATCGCAAGAAAATGTGTTAGGCTTTAAATGTAGTAAATTTAAGTCGGATGTGGTAATTTTAGAAAAGATACAATTATTTTTTAAATGAGATTCATTGATTCTTTTACTCAAGATGCAATATTTATAAACGAACTTAGACGAAATACAATAATTTTAAGCCGGATGCAATGATTTATAAACAAGATGTAGTATTTCTCATTTAGAAAGACACTACATCAACTCTAGAAATGTTGCATATTATTTAAAAACATTGCATCTAATATAAAGATCGCTGCATCTCATCTTCACTCGTTAGTGGGTAAAGATCGGATGCGAACGGCTGAAAGGTGCGAATGCTACAAACGCATGGTAGTGGTAATTTATTTGTTTATATGGCGGCTAGTGTTTCCACTTTTGGCTTGGCATAAATTTGTGGAGGCGGTGGTAGAATTATTGGTTGTTTTTATTCTTTTATGAATTTAGTTCTTGAACTCTCAAATCAATGTAACATGTTGACACATATATTTGTTTTATATTTGTGTTTTATTTTTGAAGGTCTGAATGAATGAATTTATTGTATCTTTTTTCTGTATCTAAAATAATATAGCCTATAATTGTTCTATAATATAACTATAGTTTTATTAAAGATGGTGCATCTAGATAAAATAAAACTGGTGAAAAGTAGATGCAATGTTTTAAGTGAGATGTTGTAATTTTTTAAATAAAAATTATCAAATCCTTAAAACAAGGTGCACTAGTTTAAAAGAACTGTATGCTTTTAGGACGAAATGCAATTATTTTAAGTCTATTTATAAGGGATATTTACCCTAGGGTGAGGTTACGCTACAAACAGACTTAAAATACAAATGCTACAACACTTTATTTTGTGTACAAAATCACTACATTCAGCTTAAAATCACCGCATCTCGTATAAAATACATAAAGTCGCCTAAAAAGTGTTGCATCTTAGTTGAAAGATTTAGTAGTTTCTCATCTAAAAAATCACTACGTCTTATCTAAAAACGTTGCATATTATCTCCACCTATTAAAATAATTTAATTTATTGTAAGAAAATTCTAAACTAATTATTACTTTTTAAAAAGAAAAACAAATAAACACCACAAGAAAACTCCAGCGCCATATTAATACTTAGACAAAAAACGCCACATATGCATATGTTAATTGAAGAATTTGGCGCCGCCTAAAACATATCCAAACATACCGTTCGCACGTTCGCAAACATATTTCCGTTCGTAATGGACCCTTTTTCTCTATCAATCTATCTATATCTATCTATTTATATCCTATATAATACAGGATGTAATCCATCCTATGCGGCACTGACTATTGAATTGATAACCTTGATTTAAGCTAAATTAGAGGTTTGCTCATGTGACGTGGCATCTTAATGTTGGCTTCTACCAGGAATGGGCTTTCGGTGATGAAGGCCCATGTCGATTGAATGGCTCGGCAGTGGGCATTCAATGCGAGGCGTACGTTCTATCGAAGAGACGGGGAAGAGAGGTTAATGGCGTTTTGAATGCCAAAAACAATTAGCAGAAGGATTCTGGACAGAGGAAGAAGATTGATTGCAGCGCACGCTGAGGTCGGGAACAAATGGTCGGAAATTGTAAAGAAACTCCCGGGGAGAACAGAAAACTCGATCAAAACTTGGGTTAACGACAAGGTATTACCTTTTCATTCCTTCCATCGCCATCTTCAACATTAATCTGAGCATACGAAACCCTATCACCTTCTACAGGTATGTTTTTATATGTAATTTAACTAAAAGCATGATCATTTTAAATGTTAATCATGCTTTTGGTTCTTGAGTCATCTTTCTAATAAGCTAAAATTGGATTTGTAGTGGTGGTACAGTTGTTGGTTTGTCAAATGCTTCATGGCTAAGTGAGCTAAAAGCAAAAGTAAATTCTACACCTTTTATTCTGATCTGATTGTTGTACTTACTGACTTAAACTATAAATTTGACATATAAACAGGTTACCGCATTCTGTGTATGTGTTGACCCGGACTACTTTTATGATAATGTTCAATTAAGGTTCAGAATTGTAAGTGATTAATGTTCGGTATAAATTGTTAATGCTTCAACCCGTTTGGGTTCCCGGGTTTAGGTTTTGGATTTGGTTTTTTTCTTTTGTTGGTATAAGATTGCTCAAGGTGTTTGATGAAATGCTCAAATGAAGAACGACGCGTAATCGATGAGTTTCTGATTGTTGGTAGGTACCCTGCTATAAATGTATTTATTTCTGTTTGCTATATTTCATTTTTGTTGCGAGTTTTGACGGGAAGCAATTGAGGAGGGTAGTTCAGATTTAAACTCATTGGAAGCAGATGAACTACAGTTAATTGTGAAAGTTGCATGATTTTGCACATGAGTTGTTAACAATTTTGGAACATTGTGTGCTGTTTTGTTGTTGTAAACTGACTATTATTTTTGTAGAAATATGAATGTAAATGCAAATATTATGCATAATGGAATAAAAGACAGAAAATGATCATTGACGATTTATAATATTAGTGATACTTCACAAAAATACAGCAAATGGGTTTGTTACTTATTGGCATGTTTGGCCAGAAAATTAAAGCCCGAGATCGATCTTAAATAAGCGACAATCATTGCTTAAAGTAGCATGTTATTGAGATAAATCATTGATTTCACTCGTGTGATCAATGTCGTGGATCTAATTGATGCAGGTTGCTGTGATAGAGGTAAGGACAACATTAGCATAAGTGTGCAGGTTTATCATGGACTACACTTATGCTTAGGTTACAGTTGATCTGTTTTACCATGTAAAATATTACTCGCTTTGCTGACTTAACATTCAATTACAGCATCGATTTTGGTATGCCTGGGGTACCTGATTTTGATTTCCACCTCTTTATCGGTGAGACAGTTTGATCAATGTCCATTACTATAACCTTTTGTCCTTCATTCAATAGCAGTAATTAGAGCTAATTACTGCTATTGAATCTTCTCGAGCCGTTTCGAACAGAGAAAGCTCTGATCAAACTCAACCTTCCGTCCGATTCAGTGCCACTGATCAGAGCTTTCTCTGTTCGAAACGGCTCGAGAAGGCCATTCATGGTCGTTGCCTCTCTGTAGATTGTATATGTAAACTAATTATATCACTTATATATGTTTCCAGTGATCCATTTTTTTATTTGATTATCTCATAAAACCTCAGTTTTTCTAACTAACGTTTATTGCAGAAACACCGTCCGCTTATGAAGCGAGGTCTACCGTAATAGGTAAATACTCTTGTGTTGAGTTTCTTTGAGCTTTTTTATTTTGATACTAAAATTCTTTAATTTATTATCATGACATGCCTTTGCATTAAATATATATAAAGAAATCCAACCTTCATTTGGTGCTAAACCCTAAAATTCCTTGCTAAAAAACGTTCACTATTACTTTTTTTGGAGAATAAGAAGAGAAGAAATTGGAGATATATTATATTCTGTTTTGGTCTTTACATGCTATGAAAAAGAAAATGTGACACCAGTATTTATCTTCAGCCTCCTTTCATTTGTGAAACTGATTCAGGATAAAAATAATTAATTAAGGAAAGAGTTCCGAAGGTGATCAAAGTTGAAGTTGCAAGTTCAGCGGATCTCGACCATCAATGTTTGAGGTTCATAGTCTCAGAGTTCCAGTCTAGAAACTTGTAAATGGGTCAGTTTGGTTATGCTTTATCTCTAACAGTTCAAACATGTATAGTAAACATTTGAGCTTAAAGAGAAATGGGTCAAGTACTCAAACTCAAGCAGGTAAAAACTCACTCAAAAGTGTATTTTTAGTGATTGCAACCTCATAAAGTATTTACACAGAAAATCAGATTTTTGTTATACCTTTTATGTACCCGTATTTATAAATAACAAAAAAGGATAGAAGTGTTTCGAGTCAACCAGATGGCCATAGCCAACCTTCGTAAAAAAAAGAATGCTTTCTTTGTTGTTAATCCTTTAAATCATCAAAAGGCTTGTAGATAGATCTTTTAATTATTTGCTTATGTTTTTGTTGTTAATTAGTTTGATTGGCATATAATTGTAGATAATCCTAGACTTGAGCCGCAACTCATGATGGTGCTAAAATGCTAAAGTAACTATATGATGAAACATCTATTGGTTAATTATATGCTTATGTTTTTTTTGCTAATTAGCTTTTGTTGCTTGTGTTTTTGTTGTTACTATAAAGAGGTTCCATAAAAAATCAAATGTTGAGAAAAGGTCTATTATAACCGTGTATATTGCCTTCCTTATTTATTGTTATTTGCATATGTTACCTCCAAGTTCAAAGCCAAGTCTTGGTTTTTTATTTCACAAACATTTGATCCACTCCTCTATTGACGGTGTGTTTCTTTTCCATCAAAACAATAGCAATCTTGATTTTCATTTCAAGGCCCTCTTTTTTTCTTATTTTTTTTTTAATTTGAATTAGGTTTGTGTTCTGTTATGCTTAGCTTAGCAACAAGTCTAAGTGGGTTTTGTCAATTTGAATGAAACTATGTGTTCTTTAGGTTTGTTTCCCTATTACATTGAGAACTTGATACGGCAACATTTTTTTATATACGATTAGTTACGTACATAACATGCTCAGAAGGGGTTTAATCATTTAAACTTAGTATTGGTTAGATGACAATTGGTGAGTGAATTTGCGCCGGAGAAGGAGGAGCGGTGATAATGCTATTGTTAGGCGTTACAGGAGTGAGCATCCCGGACCGACAGTTCCTCGATTGCTAAATCTGCACTCATTTAGGGCTCTTGAGCAGTCGTAATGCTATTGTTGTGGGTGTTTGATTCAGCAGGAGTGACAGGAGTCTAAGTTAATGTAGAAATTGGTTACACTTTATTAAGTTCAAAGTTATTTGGTTCAATAATATAAGGATGATATTGAAGCCACTTAGCTAGGTTATATATGGATGGGTAAGACCATTTGTTTATCAAATACTATCTTCTTTTATTGAGTATTCATCATATGGTGAAAGCATTCTACATTTAATTTTATTATATCATCCTTTTGTCTAATCATATGTTATATAAGCGTTTCGTTTACCTGTCTCTTTATTTGTAGAGAACGCCATGGCTGAGTTGGGAAGGCTGCTTATGTATGAAGCATCTAGGGATTGGCTGGTATATACCATCCTTTAACTTTTTTTATATACAAAAAAATGATATAGTTGACCAACAAAAGTGGCAATTTATCTTTTAGTGGTCTTCCATTGTTACAACCTGAGATTTTTGAATAAGTTAGCTTTCGGCATACTGAATCTTTTAATAAAGTAAATTTATCGTCTTTTGCAGCCTACAGTTTGGGGAGATTCAATCTCCACTTAGGGTTGCTTTAGTGGAATTTATTGATCCACGTGAACCTGTAGCAGTTAGTATATTGTCCTTTCACCGATCTTTATTACAAGACGTCTTTCATACGCATATTGTTCTATAAATTTTTCAGAAATTCCATTTTTTAATTTTAGAGTTGTTTGGTATCCTCTGTCCTTGAATTTTAATTTTAGTCATGATAAAAGCATGATCATTAATGCAATTATAGTTTAGCTAAAAAGCCACTTTTGCAGGTTGTTCCCTTCCTGAGAGCTGGACTTGCTCTCGCGGAGCAGGCATCATCCATCTTACCAGCAACGAAGACATACCACCTTAGTAATTAATAACATTGACGTAAATTTGTTAATATTCATATCTGATTTCTTATGATTGTATTACATTAGCTTGGCATAAATTGCTTATTTTTAAAAAAAAAATTCTTTCATCAAAGTGTTAGCAGATGTGAGAAGACTGTCAAACCAACAGTGTATTTGAACAAGTAAGAAGTTCCTACTGGTATCATAATTAAGTTATTGTTGAATAGATTTTCATAAAAGCTTTGTGATACTACATTCTTTGTTTTGTCAAAACCTTTTCAAGTATTGTCAATACATCTGATGTAATTTCCTTGGTTTTATGAAACTTGCAACAATTTCCTTTTGTGGATGTACATGAAAATGTCAAAAAAAAATTGTGATAACCTTTTAATATAAAAATTGGAGATCTTGATTTGTCTCTTAGAGATTAATGTTTTTCCATTATTGAAGGGTATGTTAGACACTTAACTATACGTGAAACGTATGTCTTAAACTAGGTGCATGGGGCGAATTTCATTGGGCTTGAGTAGTATGATAAATCGGGAGCCTAAATTTTTAATAAATAGAAGGCCTTGTGCTCGAAGTGACTGAATGATCGATTTTTTTCATTTGTATATTGTGGTCTGCCCTTCGACCGTTTCTAATACATTGTTTTTTCTTTTTGTTTAAATGGTCTTTAGGTGGCATGATAATTGATCTGATTAAGGAACGTGGAGTTGACAATCAGCATATCAAAATAGTAAGTAAAGACCTTTTTCGGATGTCCGATCAAAACTTTATCAAACATGTTACGTTAACCTTCCAATTTGAGCTTTACCATCAGCACTTTAACTGTAGCGATTGAATTACGTCAGGTATCTGCTATGGCTTGCCCTCCTGCACTCCAAAAGCTGAGTGAGAAGTATCCCGCAAATATTCACTATTTTGAAATGTATTTTCGTACTATAATTCCTTTTCAACCATAACTATTAATATATTCGTATGGTAGTGCATGTTATTTCGAGAGCTACTCTATGCCTTTTGACATCTCATTGAACAAATAAAATTTGTTACTATACTTCTAACATAAATATTATTTAAAATATGTTATATTCCATACAGGTCTTCTTTTATACTTGTCATAAAAAATAACATTAATCCAAAAACATTTAAATAATATCGTAATGAGTTTTGGTGAAATAGAATCCACTTCACAACTTGCTTGATCAAACAAATTGACTTGGAAGAAAATATAGATATCAAAACCTTTTTAAGTTACGTTATACGTTGAATGGAAATCAGTTTTGAACATCTTGAAAGATTTATTCATATAGGCACTTGTTAGTTGTTACAAAGAAAGCTCGTGTGAGTTTATTTGTGTTTTCTTTTTACTTGTACTAGCTAAGCGACCCGTGTATCAACACGAGATTATATAAGTCAATTTAAAATTTATATAGTTTTAAAGAGTCATAACACGTATAGTAAAAATAATTACAAAACATAGATAGAAAAAATAAAATCTCGTAAGAAAATAAGAAATGAATAACCATTACAGAATTTTGATATCTATACATAAGATTGTCATTAAATTTTCTGTAAAACCTCTTTATAAACAACATTCATGGTTTTATTAGTATGGTTTCCTTCATCATCGCAAATTAAAACGTTTAACCAATCCTTACTCTTCACTCGAGAAACCGTCACATATAACTATCCATGAGTAAAAACGTGTATTTTTAATACTTTTTATAAATACTCTTTATAAGAAATATAAAGTTACATTACACGTGTAAAAGTTTTTAGTATAATATTAATGTGTTTCTCGTGATAGAGCTTTATTCCGACATTGTAAAGACATAACTATAATATTATTGTCGATGTTATAATATCAAGTGCTTTAAATACATTTTATTAGCCAATTATATATTTGAATATTTGAAATTGTAAACTAACTTTATTAAAAGTTAAATAATGATGACATTCATTTAAGTATAAGCAAATTAGATCGCATAAAAATAAGATTCTAACATAGAATATATTATGTCTATACATACGTAAATCACTTAAGTGTAATTATACATACGTAAATCACTTAAGTGTAATTTATTGTTCAATTAAATATAATTGAAAACACGAGATCTCACTGAATTCAAATATCCATGTAATAATAACTTTTATTTTATATATCAAGGTATTAGTTAAAAAATAAAAAAAACTTAGACAATTACTATTTTTATATAAAATTTCAAGTTGTATGTGTAGTTACAAAACTCACTATCATGACAGTTGTTTCACTACCCAGTAATTATGTAGAGTTTTAGTTTCTGAAGGGTTATTTACTCACAACTAACAAATAATTTTAAAAAGCTCTAACGGTAGTGGTAGTTTTGTAAACAACTTTATGCCGCTAACAATTAGTTATAGTATACTTCTAATTTTTTTTTATCGAAATACCAAGAAATCAGTAATTATATCGACTACATTATGTAGAGGGAATAACTATAAAAGACGAATAAAATGTCCAATAACTACTTAGATGTTGATAAAACAATTAAATTATACTAATTTTTAAAAAACCTCATATTCCGATAAAATTTATATCAAAACGTAGATAAAAATGAGACTATTACAAATATATAATTATTTTTTCTCAAAACAAAATATATTTGAAGTTATTAAACATAATTTTCAAACACTTTATAACTAATTACATTAATATACAATTTTCTTAAAACCCCCTCACATATTTCATACTACTCCCTTAACAATTTACATTCTACCACTTTCAATTAATGTAATTATGCAAAAGTAATCGATGAAGACTTAGCATTTGAAGCCCCATGTGATGTCATAATGCTTTTATTATCCATTTTTTTAATTTCTTTTTTTAAAATGAAGGGTTGTGATTGGTGGAGAATTTTTAGGGAAGGGGAATGATGATGTAAGCAAACTTTTCTTTTAATAAGAATATAAGATTCTTGATTTAGAAATTTAGAATATGTTTGGTTTGATGAAAAATAATAATAAAGAAATGTATTGGACAAAGGAATAAAACGAGTCATTACTATTTCATTGGAATGTTTGGTTTAATTAGGTGTTAGGGAAAAGGTTAACATTTTATTCAGATTATTCCAGTTTAAAAACAGATTTCCTGGTAAATATATTCGATTTTCTTCAATTTTTATATAAATATTAACTTTAAAAAATTCTGTCGTGTACAATAAACCGATCAAAATGTTGAAATTCATATAAAATAAAAGTTAACCTTTATAATGTTCCCGAATCGATATAGGTCAACTCAGGGGCAGAGACCGGGGGGGGGGGGTAGGGGGGGGGGCTGATGGGTGCTTGGCCCCCTTCAATGATCCTATAATCTTTAGTATTTTATAAGCCTAAGTCTAACACACACACACACACACACACACACACACATATATATATATATATATATATATATATATATATATATATATTATATATATATATATATAACCCCCCTAATTATCTATATCTATACTACTATATAAATCATTTAACATTATCTCTCTTCTTTAATTTTAAGAGTTCTTAAAATTTAACCAATACAAAATCCTAACATTTCATTCTATCTAAACTTATTTCATCCATTCAATTTTTAACCATTTCATCATCTCTCCTAGTTTACTTTAACTTTTTATTAATTTAAAATATATTCTCTCAATAACATACTTTATCACACAAACACAATTACTCACACACATCAACATAATTTCTCAGATCTTAATAACCTCTCTCTATATATATATATATCATATATATAAATCGTTTTTCTTATTTTGATGTCTTTTAGAATTTCTCAGATCTTATTAACATATCATTACATTCTCAATCAAAGTGACATGTTATAAAACAGAAACTATTTGCGTCTGCAGCATTGCGCAGGTACACTGCTAGTAGTTAATTAATAGCCTAAGTATTGCTTAAAACAGAAAAGGCAATTAGAAGGCTCGAAGTGGCGATTCCGATATTTGAAAGAGCTTTCATTAATTAAAACTATGAAAACAAGGTTTCATAATAGCATGAGTGATGAGTATCTTTATAATAGTTTGGGTTTTACATTGAGAGAGAGATTGGTGATATTTTCTTTACAGACAATATAATAGAGGAGGTCTATTAAAAAACAAAGTCATGTCAAACTAAAAACACACAAAATATGATTTCTTATCATTATTTTTTGGTTTTATTGAAGTTTTATCAAGAGAAAAAATTCGGGTTATTGTTTTAGTTAATAATATGATTGTAACACATTAATTCATCACAACCAAATTAGCAATTGTGAGAAAAGTTTGATCTTTGAAGACAGTTTTTTGCAAAACTTAAGTGTCGTTTTAACACATGAGTTTTTTGTTTTTAATGAACTTTCATCATTTGTTTATTTAGCCAGATAATGGAACTTTTTTATGTTATTCATATATGTGTGTATCATTTGACAAAGTAAGACCGACCATCGCTATACAAAAATCCTAACTCCACCCCTGGGTCAACTCATGTTCACACCTATAAAAAAAATAATAATAATAACGATAAGAATAATAATACATTCATACATAAGTCAATTAGAAACCAAACTTCAATAATCAAATAGCTAGTTAAACTCGACAATAGAAGACACGGAGTAGTTCCATAATAATCATATCAAGGCCTAATTAACTAGTCGCCAAGTCTCTTTCCCACTTATAAACTACAACCATACTTCCCCATATAACTATGATTGTATTATATAACCCAAATTTCTAAAAACAGATAGACTAGAGCAATATTTAAATATTTAATGCCTAAAATTCATATCCACAATAATATGATAGATATTTATATCCACAATAATAGAATAGATATTTATATCCACAATAATAGAACACAGAGATTGGTTGCACAACAATCATATAATGCCTGTTCAATTCATATATAAAACTACAGCCACATATATACAACTTCCACACATAAGTGTGATTGTAGGTTCTTCGATTTTGATTATCCGATAAGACGATAAACGCAAGTTTTCACTACAAAAGAGAATGTTTGGGAAGATATCCGAGGAATTGGAAGTGAAGACGTCACTAAAAGAAACATGGGAGGTTTACAGCACACTTAAGATCGCTATGATCGTCCAATCGGAGTTGGCTCAACTTTACGACATTAAAATCTTGGAAGGAGATGGGGGTGTAGGCACCCGTATTAAAATCACACCTCATGATGGTAAACCATGTTGTAGTTCAATAATTTTTGCAGAAGTAGACATTTCTATTGAAAAATTCTTGATTTCTAACATACTTTTAATCATTTTTGGATATGTAACGATCAATATTAGGCGTGTCAGATCTAAGCGCATACACGGAAAAATTTGTGAAGATTGATGAGGAAAAGAAAGTGAAAGAAGTCGAGATTATAGAAGGAGGGTATCTTGAAGTGGGATTTTCTTCGTATCGGATTATATTAGAGTTATTCGAAAAGGAAGAAGGTCAAGAGTCATGCATAGTTAGAGTTACGATTGAGTATGAGACAAATGAAGATGTTGCAAACGCAAATGTTAACATTATTACTTTAAAGCCACTGATTAACGTTCTTCAAGTTGTTAACCAATGCTTACAAAAAAAACAAAAACGTAACTAGTATGTAACATGTTATCTTTAGCGTCGTTTGGTCGAGGTATTTTTTCTTTAGGAAAATATATTTCACAATAATAATCATGTTTGAAAACGATTTTATTTAAAAGATTGTTTCTCTTTTTCTTTTTGTATCATGTGATTTCTCTTAACTATGTATATCGTGTGTATTATATATTCCTCTATGCTACATGTATCATCTTGTTTAGTGAGGGGCACCTGCACAGCCCACGGCCCAAAACGTTATGGGCCCGTCGTATATACGGATGGCTCCATTCTAGACCAGTTGATCGCTTCGATGCTCCTCTCAAAATTGGTTGCACACTTTGTAGAAGTGTAGATTTGTATTGGCAACCCTTTACTATAATTTATTAGGCTTTAGATATTTAGACCATGTGCATCCAACCCTTGCTACCTTTCCATTTTTACTGTCACATCAGCATCCACATCATTCTCCACCTCCAACCCTTTCGAACCCTCAAACCCCAGCATCCAACCCTCTTCAACCCTCTATCTTTTCCATTTATCTTTTTTATTTTTTTATTTACGATTATTGTAAATAAATTACAAGATAATATAATTATAAAATTCAATAATTTATAAATTAAACAAACATTTCACATTACATTAATAAAAAAAAGTACATAAATTAAATAAAGTAGAGGTACATAAAATAAAAAAAAACTAATCGTTGTGCTTTGGAAGCCGATAAATGTGCTCGATTAAATCCGATCGAAGGTTGTGATGCGTTTCCGCGTTTCGGACTTCTCGGACGTTAGCGTCAAATTGTTGTTCGCTAATCTCTATGTCTTCGTCCTCGTTCGCTTGATGGTTTTCGTCGAATGGACAAATCACGTGGCCTTCATCTTCCAAAATCATATTGTGTAATATGATACAAGCGTACATCATTCTGCGTAATTTGTTAGGGTGCGACATTCTTGTCGGGCTTGCTATGACATGCCACCGTTGTTTTAGCACACCAAAGGCCCGTTCGACATCTTTCTAGCCGATTCTTGCGCCGCACTAAACCTTATCCGTCTTTGATCTATAGGGGTTCTAAATGTTTTGACAAAAGTAGCCCATTCGGGGTATATCCCATCTGCAAGATAGTATCCATGTTTGTATTGTACGTTATTAACTTGAAACGGGCATTGCGGCGCTTTTCCGTTATATACGTCTTTAAATAACGGCGACTGGTTTAGCACATTGATATCGTTGTTGGAACCGGCCAACCCGAAGAACGCATGCCAAATCCAAAGATCATGGGATGCATTGATTTTATAAACAATAATACGAAATTAATGAGAATTTAAAAATAATGATAGACTGTGTCAATATCTAGATTAATGGTGGAATTGTTGATACGAGAGGAAGGGCAGTTGTGATGGTAAAATCATGGTATCATGATGCAAAAGGACATGATTAAATTTTTTGTACAAGTTATCGATTATTATTATAATTATGAAGAATGATAAGTTCATGTTTTTACTAGTTATAAATAAGGAATTTAAAATGGTTTAAAATATATTTTAAATGATGAAAAAAAATTTGTTTAGATATATTAATGTTGAAATGTTATAAAGGGAATATAACTTTGACTAAGAAAACTCAAAATTAGATTTTAATTTCTACTAAAATGGATGGTCAACATGCACAATTAAAATTAATTTGTAAAATTAGAGCTAGAATTGTACAATAAACTTGATTCAAATTGGTATGTTATTCATATTAGAGGATTAATTCAAAATCACCGGAATTAAAGAAAAAAGTTACTTGCATATTATACAACTAGTTTAAATACCCGTGTACACATACGGGTGAGACATAATTATTTATGATCGCTTCATTAAATATATAATTGTTTTCTACGAATGAAAGAATAGACTAATTTCTGTAAGTTACAAAAAAGTTTATATTAATTTTGACCAACATAGAGAAGTAAATTATGACAACTTTAGAGTGATGTAAAATTTATTTATGATGAGATTTGTAAAACAAATAAAACCAAACCTGACATGGGTCACGACATAGATAAAAATATTATTATTTAATCTGAACCAACCATTTTTGTAAAAACCGAAATCTAATTTTGATTTTTTCTTAGGTCAAATTAGATTCGGTTTTGACTTAAATTTAAAACTTTTTGTTGTCCTTTTTTTACTTTCTTGTTTTTTTGGGTATACAATTATTTAGTATA
Organism: Pulicaria dysenterica; assembly: GCA_947179395.2. Lineage (NCBI taxonomy): Eukaryota > Viridiplantae > Streptophyta > Magnoliopsida > Asterales > Asteraceae > Pulicaria > Pulicaria dysenterica. The sequence goes on along the minus strand of OX359288.1, from coordinate 105,682,743 downwards.
TTTTTTTTAAGATTTAATATTTTAGATTTATTATTTTTTTACAACGAACCCGTGTATTACAATAAAATCTAATTTAGTTATTAATATTAAACATTATTAAGGAATTTATATTAATTTTAAATTAATATAAAATGATATTAATTTGTATTTAGTAACTTAGATGGGATTCTCATATAATTAACTTTATGTAATGTTGTTTTAAATTTATAATATCGCTTAAGTATATTAAATTTATATTAGCTTAGATATAATCTTATCTTATATAAATTTAAAATAGTTTATAATTTACTAATATTTATCATTGATTTGATTAAGGGTTATCTTTATCTTTTTCATATTAGTTTGACTCTAAAAAGTCAAAATCAAAATTTTAGAATAAAAAAATTGAATGGCTAAGATTAAATCTTTTATTAATTGAAGGGTCTAGATTATCTAATAATTTTTTTAAATTAGTCTTTTATATATATTAGAAGACTTACTTATATGTGATTTATTAATTGTAACTTTGTTAGATTTTTTTTTCTGAACAACAAGAAAAATTTATACATAAAGTTTCAAAATTTGAGATTGAAAAACGCATAAACTTATTTTATCATTCGTTTAAAATTTTATAATAAACTAATCAATATATATATATATATATATATATATATATATATATATATATATATATATATATATATATATATTATTACTAATATAATATACGGGTTGGTTTTAAAAATATGATAAATGTGTTAACATCAGACCACTGATGGAAGACTCAACGCAATTAAATTAAGTATTTGTTGGTTATAATTAAATAGAATTTGAAATGATTATAAATTATCTTAAAATAAAAAAACTAGAAATTTGGTTATCTATGATACTTTTAAAATGGTATAAAGCGTATATATGATAGTTGTAAATCAAGGTGAGCAAAAAAGATATTTTAACAGTTAAGAAGATAATAATACCAGAAATTATGAATAATCATTAATATATAAAATATTTTATACAAACATATATAAAAAATTTATTTTAAAAATATATAAAAGTATGAATAATCATTAATTTAACTATAAAATTTATTTTAAAATCTAATTACTTGTATAATAATTTTTTTTTTAAAAAGTTAATTTTATAATACAATCTATAATACATAATTTATCAAAATCCATATTGTATGTATAATATTAAAAATATATAAAGTAAATTTAATATTTATTATTCCGAAAAAGATGTAAGAATCCGTGTTTAAAAAATTTGTTTAACGTTTTATAATTTATTAAATAAAAACACGGGACACGGCGTTTTAAAATTCATAATATATTTGTATTAGTTTGACTTTTAAAAGTGAAAATTGATTCTTCAATTTAAATAAATGGATGGTCAAGATTGGATAATTAAAATTTATTTGCTAAATTAAAGGCCAATATCGTATAACAAATTTTATCTCGATTAGTATTTTACTTATGTTAGAAGATTTCATAATTTTATTGTTTTTGTAATCATGTCATTGGCAATGTTTTAAATTTTTTATGTGTAATATATTAATGGTGGTAGTTTATACATAATCTATAAACGAACTATTTTAGGTGGCAGACATGCAAATTTGAATTCATTTATGAACCTAAAACAATCTAAATTATTTTTGCATCTAGATGCAAAGATCAACCAAGATCAATATTATCGGGTTTAAGAACTAATTATGAATGAAGTTTTTGAAAAGTACATTTATTAAAAGTGTAACAATATTGATATTGGTTATCGTTAGGTGACAATCTCTTTAAATAAACGGATCCACTTGAAAACTAACATATAAATTTGCTATTATCCCAATGCAACGCATAACCTATTATAAAACTCGTAATAATATAAGTTAATAGTATAATGATGATATTACTAATAAAAAGGTATTTTGCATACACTTGAACATAACTAAGGTAGGTTGCTATGGAATCATCTTTATTCATAACAAAATAAAGGTTTCCATTTTCTTGGCATACCCAACTAGAAAATCATTGTGTTTGTTTCAAAAGAAATCTCATGGTCACTTGACACGTATAAAGGCATAGTTGGTCGCCAATGGAAAAGGCTAACATCCTTATATTTGCTGACTAGACTATAGCCGGTTGTTGAATCAACTACCATTCATGTGGTTCTTAGTCTTCAGTCTCTCAACAATGACCATTTCATCAAGTTACTGTAATCAATGCTTCTATATTCTTCATCACTAAAAAATGTTACTATTAAAAACAGGCACCTCAACTCCTCCAGCATAAGCATGTTATCCGGTCAACTAGCTGGGAATCTAGGCTCGACCGATTTATTATATTACTCAAATCAATCTTGATTAAAAGTTTCATGACATCTTCAAGCTTAAGCTTGAATATTTTCTCATTACTCAATACAATGTTGCATAATCACTTAGCTATGTGATAATGTTCACATAAACTAATTTTTAAACTTAAATTTTTTGTTCATAAACTCAAACTCATATCCGAGCTTTAAGTTGAGCTTGTGTAAGCTCTTTTAAAGATCATAAAATATTATAACTTAATCAAAGCTCTGAAAACAAAATTTAGGTTAAAAAACTCTAGATATAAGGGTTTGTTAAACAAACAAGGTTGCGTTTCAATAGATATTACACTTAAAGTTGATCCCCTTGTTTACTCTTAAACCTTCATATTTAGAGTGATCTCTTTATGTGCTTCGTTTCATTCATCCAACATGGGTAGACTACTTTCTCATATAGTTTCTTTTTCGTAAAAAACCTTCAAAAATATAGGGATAGATTTATAAATTTTAATGACATATGCCACGTCCAAACTCATTTTTCAAGTCAAAATCAGATTTAGAAACATATTTTAAAGACAATAATCCCTATAAAGTCCTTGTGGAGTTGTTTGGTCTTGAAAACCACCATCCAAGGACTTTTGGGGGTCGATACCCTAGATATTGCATTGCTAAATTTCATAGCAACACAAGTAAGTCCCCCGTGAAGCTCTCTAACGTTGGAAATCTTGCAACTTGGAAAGGTTAAACACCGCTTAAAAGACCGAAAATTATTACTAGGATCATAACAAATTAACAGGATTTACAGGTGTATGCAAAGAGCTCATGATCTTACATCCTCATTAACTGACATGGAATATTTTCACAATGTCTTTGAGGGGAAACTGTGCTAAGACTTCTACTTGGTAATTCGTAGCATCCTATAGATCCATAATACTAAAAACTTGCATATAGATACGATTATACTTCCAAGATATGTTTAAAACCCAAATTTATTCCTTACTATACACTCGCGTTGAATGAATGCTGACTTAAATATTATAATGGTTTAAACGAGCTCACCTTTAACGGTTTTATTTATTTTTCATACCTGGAAGAAAACAATGTGTATATTACTATAATTTGTTAAGATATCCCCATCTTTTTCTATAGATAGTTCATTAAAGATGTTACAAAATTTAGGGCTATATATAGAACAAACAAACATTACTATATATATATATCAATTTGCTAAGACATCAAAATCTCATGAGATATGATGGGGCAGTTTTGTAATTTTGTCATAATATCATGTTATTTATTTCTCATGAGATCATGTTATCTTATGAGATATTTATTTTCTCATAATATCTTAATCTCCATACATTTAGATATTTTAATCTCCACATTTACATATCTCATTAGGAAAAAAAATATATGGCATATTTTTTATTTTCCTTTTTCATATATTTACATGCTATATGCCTATTAAATTAGGGTATGTTTGGCGTAACGAGTTGGAGACGAGGCTAGAGATGATTAATTGTTAATTCCAAACTAAATTCATAAGCTACTTAGAAAGATTTTTATTTCGAGGGATTATATTTTTAATAATCTCCTCAATATTTTAACACTCGAACGAAGCTAGAGGACTAAGGATCATAAAAACTAGAATCACAAATTGCTAAATCCCTATAAATCCGTTACCGAACACACCTTAAAAAAATTTATATATATAATTCATTGTTTAAATACTTTAATATCAATTAGAACCTCTTGTAAAATCAAAATTAAAAGGTCAATAACTTTTTTTATGAAATAAACGGCACGGAATTCTCATTTTCAAATAAAATATTAATTACTTCCATAAGCCTCGTTCGTCATTTGTACATAAATAAAAACCCTAATTTCCCACTCCCTTCCCTTTCTCCCTCTCTTTCCACCGTTAACTTTCTCTTTCTACGCAATTCATCTTTCGGCTGCTCCAGTTTCCCTTTATGGCGACGGCGGGTGATGGAAGGGCTCCCTACGAAAGCGGCGGAGCCGGAGGGAAGTTTCGTAAGAGGCCTTTCCGGCGTAGTGTTCCGGCGACGCCGTATGACCGGCCTCCCACAGCGCTCAGAAACAACAATCGTAGCTTATTGACGAAAATCGTGGACCCAGCTTCTAGGCTCATATACGCCGGGGCTCATAGGCTCTTCGACGTTTTCCGCAATCGTCTTCCTCCTCTACGTTTACAAGGACAGCCAGGTTCAGCACTTTCTCTCGCAATTAGATCGATTTCTATATTTTCTCGATCCTGTGAACTTTTATAGGGTTTCTTTGGTTGTTTTAAGATATATAATACGGTATTTTAGTCCTTTTGATTGGGATGGCTCTTTATCATGTTTTCCTTTGTTTTATTGGGTGATTGCTGCACCATTTTCAATTGATTAGGTTTTTTCTTTGGCTGTAGAAATTCATTAATTTTACTGTAATTACCAGTCATCCAAATGGGGTTTAGTTTCGTCTTAGTTGATATCTGATTACTGCATTTTTGAATTCTCTACGTGTTAATTTGGTCTCTGAGATCTGCTATGTCTGCTTATATAATAGGTCCTGCCTTTACATGTACCTGTTTTCTATTGGTTGAGTACTCCTTGCTGCATGTTGCAACTTCCAACTGCTTTAGCTTCTTTATCCAATATGGCTGCAGAAAGCTACTTATTCATTACTAATCAGTTGATTCAGGGTTTTCTCGTAGTTTTTACTTATTTAGTTTGTATCATAAGTTTGGTTTCAGAATGAAGCTTTCATGGTAATGGAAAGATGGATGACCTCATCACTGTGGATTTTTGTTTTAGAGGCCTCTTTATGTACAAAATCCACTCAATCGGACTTACAGTAGGCATTATTCAGGTGTGACATGGGTTTTCCAATGATAATGGAAATATGTTTTTTTCTGAGCTAATTTGACAAGAGAGTGATTAGTCAAGTTAAACGGACAAATGAATATGCACATTCTTGGATCATAAGTAAATGTATAATTTCCATCTTTGAATGGTAACTTGTGAAATTCCTGGTTTTCTATGAATATACAGTTATAAACATCCTACTTCATGAGGTCTTACGGTCCTTCATATTATGTGAATTAGATCATTTTAAAGATTTTGGGATGGAACGCTAAAGTAGGCAGAAGCCATGGAACTTTGGTCTCATGCATGTTTATGCGTTCAACGGTAACGACCAGTCAGGATCTTTGACATTAGCATTTGTTACATTTACATATGGAGAGTGAGCTCCTGATGTCGTGCTTGTGTACAAGTTAAATAGTATATGACTATATGGCAAGGCATTACTAAGAATTTTGTACTGTATATGTGGGGGAGTTAACTTCTCATATTCACATATACATACATGTGTAGAACTTCTTTTGCCCTTGATGAAATAAATCTATTTGATATCTCTGTTTTCTTAATAAAGTTTCCTGTTGATATAAGTTCCTGCCTTACCAAGTTGCTTGGAAGAAAATGCTTGTGTATTAGTGTGTATGGATGAAATAGTTTTGTGAAAAATATCATTTTTTTGCTACTGGGTTACAACGCACAGAAAATTAAACTGTTCCGAGGTGTGTCAGTTTGGACTTTTCAAACGGTAGACTTGTGCTTCATTTGAGTTTATTCATTTTCATGATTTTGTTTAAACATTGTTATTTTTAATAGTACAAGATTGTCAAAGTGGGGACAACATGTGTTTTAGGATGTGTAGATATTGCTTACTGACAAGATAATTTGAGACTAGAATACAGCATCAGAAAATTATATTAGACACTTTTTGAGGTATTAGCTGAAAGCAAATAAGTTTTGAGTAGTTCTTGTAATTTGTAAATAATAAATAAATGATCAGAAAGGCAATCATAATACTCATCTGGTCTAGCCATCACATTAGAACACACTAACTGTTGTATCGTAGCATGTATCTTAACTTTCAAACTAGGTAATGAATCTAAGGATATTTGTTTGTATAATATGTTTTAGGATGTTTAGATATTGCTTACTATATTGTGACTAGAATACAAAAATGGAAAATTACATGAGTTTTGACTTCTGAGTAATTTTTGTAAGTAATAAATGATCTGAAACATAACCATAATCCTCATTTTGTCTAGCCATTATGTTAGGATACACTAAACTGATATATCATAGCATGTTTTGTAACTTCAAGCCAGGTAATGAATCTAATGATATTCATATGCTTGGTTTAAAAATGCGGGATGCGCTCTGATGCGTTTAGAGTCCCGGGAGCCGATGCGTGATGCGTGATGCGTGATGCGCTCGCATCACGAACACGATGCGCCCGATTTTCACAAAATTTACTTCTAAGCTAATTTTATACCTTCTAAGTACTTATATATCACAAATTCTTCAATCAATACTAAAAGTAGTTTAATAGTAGTTCATTAAAGTTGAATAACATAATAGATAAATACGGTTAGGTAAATCAAAATCACCAAAACACAAATTATCAATACCCCCCCACCCCCCAACCACAATGTTCTCCAAAGTCCAAACTTTCTCTAATCACAAACTAAATGTCTCCAAGATCTGCATCATCAAACCCAAGTACATCTCCATCTCCCTCATCATCATCTGACACTCCAATGTCTTCCTCCACCTCATCTTCATCAACAAGAGCGGGTCCTTTTCCTTTATCATTTCTTGATGGGCCGGCTTCTTCATCACCTCCTCTTCTTGATCCTCTAGTGAAATAACTTGGCTCATAAGCCCCGGAAGCTCTACCCACCGCATCCCACGTAAGATCATCATCAACAAACACCAAATCATCTTCATCTTCATCTTCATCATTTTCCATTCTACCCATCAACCATTCATTACATTCATCAATATCATCCAAAGCAATAGGATCGTTGGCTCCCTTTCGGCGTTGCAATGCACGATTGAATTTAGCATAAACCATATAATTCAATCTTTCTTGTGCCAACCTATTGCGCTTCTTGGTGTGAAGCTATAAAAAATTAAGTTGTACATTAATTGATAATATATTCTAGTTAAAGTACGAAATTTGTATATATATATATATATATATATATAGAGAGAGAGAGAGAGAGAGAGAGAGAGAGAGAGAGAGAGAGAGACTTACGTGTTGAAAAACACCCCAATTTCTTTCACAACTTGTAGCACTACAAGTAAGACTAAGACCACGTATCGCAAACTTTTGCAAATTAGGAGCCGAAGCTCCATATGTTTCCCACCATTCCGCTACAAGAAACAAAAAATTAAAAGAGTAAAATTATTATGCATAAGAGTAGTAACATATATTTATATATTAATACATTTATAGAATTATTCTCACCCAGTGCCATTTGCTTCCTTTGTCTAATAGCCGAACTTTTGCCAAACATCCCTTCGGCATTTTTATACTTGTTTAATTCTCTTATGGTTTTGTCTTCCACTTCAATACTCGGGGACAACCTTTCAATGCAAGATTGTAACCCATCCATTATTTCTTCACAACTTTCAATCCGTTGCACATCATCATAGAAAATGGACGGGTTTAAGTAATGCCCCGCGGCATGCAAAGGTCGGTGGAGTTGATTTTCCCACCTATGGTCAATGATCTCAAATGTTTTTTTGTAAAGATCATCTTGATTTGGGAAGCTTTTAGCAATACTCTCCTTGGCCCTATCCATGGCTTCATAAATATAGCCCATGGCCGGCCTTCTTTCCCCATCAACCAACCTAAGAACGCTCACAAGAGGACCCGTTAACTTGAGTGTATATGCAATGTTCCTCCAAAAGGTCTCTTGTAAAAAGTAGGAATGCACCAATTTGCCCTTTCCTTCCTTAGACCACTTGCTCTCCATCCATTCTTGAGAATTAACCATCCTCTTCAAGTTATTTTTTTGTTTGTGAAACTGAAGGAGAGTGATGAAGGATGTTGCAAATCGAGTAATCGCGGGTCTATGCAAGTTCCTTTGATTTGTGAACTTCCTCATTAAGTTGTCTAGACCAACATAATTGTATATGTACCCGTTTGCCAACATTGCCTTTTTCAAACAATTTTTCACCTTCGGAATTTGCTTCCCAATATCTTCTAACATGAGATCAATGCAATGTGCTGCACATGGAGTCCAATAAAGATGTTTTCTTGTAGCTTCTAACAACTTTCCTACAAAGTTTAAAAATGACAACGAAAATTGTTTCTACTGCCAGGCTCTTGTGTAGAATATTGCCTAGCTGGATCGATTGATTTGTTGCTCGTGTTTGTATTTGAACCGGTTGCGGTGCCAGTAACATTGGGAGTTGGTTGATTTGGTTCCATTCTAAATATCACAAACAACAACTTACAAAAACTCTAAAACACATAAAAGCATAAACAAAATGTGTGTGTGTGTGTATATATATATAATATATATATCAATTATCAAATCAGAAACATAATGTATATATATAAAATTATAAACATATAAGCTGAAAAAAAAACAGTCTGTTGATCTGTTCCTATAGAAGTGTTCACTGTTCACTGTTATATAAAAATATCAAATATACATCAAGTTATGAACTAGCAATTGACTTATGAGTTATGAGCTGTTGGTAAAAAAAAAAAAACAGAGTCGTGGCTCAATAATCTAAACTGTGAACACATTTTAGAAAAGAAAAAAAAAAAAGGCACCCAACAGCAACGTGAAGGAGAGGAAAGCATAAGAGATAAACTAAATACAAAAAAAAAAAAAAAAAAAAAAAACTTAACACACCTGCGATGTCTTCAGAGTTCAGGAGAAGAGAGCAGCCAAAGCAGAAACGTGAATGGGGAAATGGGAAGCAGCTTATTGTTTTATTAGGTTAATACTTAAAAGGCTTTTTTTTTAAATTTAAACAGGCCTGCTTTTAAGCCAAGCCCAGCCCAGAAAAAGTAATCAGATCAAATGCCAACAAAGCCCTGAAAACGCATCGCATCGCATCATGCTTCGCCCGCATCACGCACCAATCGAGCGCATCACAGCGCATCCCGTACCCCCGGGCGCATCAGACCCCTTGATGTGTTTCACCCAGCGCATCACACGCATCGCGCATGATGCGCGCTTTTTTAAACCCAGTTCATATGCATTGAGCAAGGTTGCTTACTTGGTGAAAACAATAATAAGATAGTACCGTAATTGTATGTCATGGAACTGGATCTTTAAATGGTTGCTTTTGCAGTAAGTGATAGACGTGAATGGGAGAGTCTTGTTGTAATTGTTTCTGTATGTGGAACTTATGAGATATATAGTTTTACAGCTTTTGTATTACTATTTCACTTGAATTTATGCTTTACATGATCTTACAATAGCTTTAATGTGACAGAGTCTAATGGAGAACCCCAGAATGTTTCTCAGGAGTCAGTACGGGATGTGAATGTAAGTTCGAGTTTTCAAATGTAGTTTGGACTTGGTCATGTGAATTGTGTTTTAGGAGATTCGTTACAATTAACTATCAAAAAGTATCTGGAAGGAGTTGCTTATCAATTATCATTGTTACTAATTATGGTACTTTTATCTTTTAAGAGATCGTATGTAACTGTCTATTATTTCGTCACTTTGCTTTATTAAACCGTTCTGTCTGAAACCATTTTATCCTTAATGAACTTCTGATTACCTGAACTGAAGAACTGTACTGGAGTACCAGAAGTTAGCACCGATCAAGGTGGCAATTCTGCTAGCATTTCTGCTGCTACTGGGATATTTGAGCTTGAACAAATGTTGCAACAGAAAACCTTTACCAGGTTGGTTTTTCTCAACTACAGTTCCACATTGTTATTATCTATGCTCTAGTTGGTGACTTCTGTCGTTACTTTATACCATGTGTTTGAGCTCAATGGGTGTGTCCTTTTATTTATAAGCTGCAATATATTTTCATGTCAACTACATGCAAGGGCTGCATCCATCTCCAGTCTGGCCAAAAACTGGCTTTTGAGGTAAAAATATCTATGTACAATTTTTGCATAAAACACTCTTTTGTGGCTCATTGCACAAGAACCAACACTTCTTGATTGCACGGCTATTTCTAACATGTATTTTCTGGGTTCTTGATGGGATTTTTGTATGCTAAAAGAGCCAGATATGTTTTGAAGTTAAAAATTTGGCAAGCGGTGGAGATCTTAATAAATAACAATTTACAAATGCTTACTGCTCGTAGTAGAATCTATAGATTCAACATAGAAACAAAACTGATGCAGGAGCCTTGTATCTTGGCTCTTCTTTTCTTCTTCTTCATCTGTTATGAACTATGAGTGTGTCAATCAATTAGTAGACTTGGCCCTTGGGAGTGCTATTTTATCAGAATTCCTTTTTAGAATTTATCTTGAAAAAAAGAGAGTAGAAAACCAGTTTAAAGTAATAAATTGACACAAATGGCATCTTTTACTATTTGTTAGCTCAACTGTATTTGTGTCTGTGGATTATACTGAGATTACTAATGCTACATACTGTGACAGATCTGAGATTCAGAGGTTGACTTCATTGTTGCATTCAAGAACTTCTGAAGATATTGTTAAAAAGGATGTATCAAAGCCGCTCAGTTCACCACCTCCTCTTTTAAGGATTCAAGCATCAACAAGTGGCTCCCTGAAAAAATACGGAGAGGAGAGGGATAACTTTAATGCTGATATCTCAGCTCCCATCATCACTTCAAGAGTAAGTAATATGTCCATGCTTGTCTCTATTCATGCATGTTTATATTATTGCTTTTTCTGTTTTATGCGAACATGTTTTTATCTTACGTTTAACCATTCTTGGTTTTTACATGCAATGTATCATTATATTGTCTTCAGGTTCTCGAAGAGGAGATCGCTTCACCTGCTGAGCTGGCAAAGTCTTACATGGGATCCAGGCCTACGAAGGTAGCACCGTCAGCACTAGGGTTAACCAGTCAAACACTAAGACAAGATTCAAAGCTGCATCCAGAAATGCCAGTCACACCAGTTGCTCCGAAGACTGCAAATGGTTTTAAGGCTCTTGAAAATGGTTTCATGACACCAAGATCTCGAGGCAGATCAGCAATGTACAGCATGGCTCGTACACCATATTCCAGGAGTCCAACAACTTTCAGCCAAAAGGTTTGCTTGATCTGCATACCTCTGTTGAGCTCACTCCTCAATATTGCTGAAGTAGATTCTGTATCTGCTGTCATATTTTTCAGGGAATCAGGTCAGAGTATGGTCATGGTGCATCATCAACATCTCAGGCTGCATTGAGGGATGAGGGTAAATTGGTATGTGTTGGATATATACCTTAATTACATACATGTATAGAACAGGAAAATTGCATAAGTTTACTGATTTTATCCGGCTTGGATATCAATTTTGGTTAACACAATTTGTTGCTATTAATAGAAGTTGCCTGAAATCGGTTAACTCAGAAGATTCCCTATATGGAAACATTTTTAAAGTTTGAGTTTTTTATGGGTGCAAACAAAGTGTGTTACTCCTAATACGAATCGAACAAAGTGCATTCCATCTTTTTCTGCTATTAGTTTGTAGAAACTGGCTTTTGTGGTGTTGTTTTCTCTCTTTCCAATCGTGTGTCCACGCTCTTCCTCAGGTCCTAAAACGTAGGAGTTCTTTACTTGAAGATGATATTGGATCAGGTGGTCCACTGCGTAGAATCCGGCAGAAAGCTAATCTTTCTTCTGTAAGAGAAAGAAAAGAACTCAGATACACTTCTTTTCAACAAACAGATGTTATGAACCAGAAGTTGCTTTTAACTAACAAACCTGAACCAAAAGTCTCAGGCTATGCCTCTGTTCCTACAAAGTCCACTCAAACAGCCAACAAAATACTGCAACACCTTGAGAAACCGAGCCCAAATGAAAAAAGTTCAGGTTCACGACACTCTGTAATGAGAGAGAAATTGCCCAATGAACTTACATTAGATATGCTCCATGGTCAGGCTCTTAGAAGCTTGGAGAAAGTGGATTCACCTAAATTTCATTGTAGTCCTCATGATATTCAGAAACCAGAGGTTCAACAACATGATATATTACATGATAGTCGAGAGCTGACTTCTCAAATCAAAGACAAGATTGAAGAAAATGGCTCAAGGAAGTTTCCTATACAGCATAATATGTTGACTTCGGTCAATGGTGATTCAACAACAGAGTATATAAAAGATAAAGCACCAATTGTTGGAATTACAGATTTAGCCCCCAAGGTTACAGCTGAGTCTCCTCAGAAGAGACGAGCTTTTCAGATGAGTGCACCCGAGGATTCGTTTGAGATTGATGATGATATTAATGATAATGAGCATATGTCTTTTCCTTCCGCTGAAATTAGTAAAGCAGAGACTTCTTTAGTAGCAAACAAGCCTGCTGCTGCTGTCATCATAGAAACGTCGAAAGCAGCAGAAGTTGCCAAATCTTCTGCATTGGTCGAAAATAATAAACCAGTGTTCCCTGAGGTCCCTAAAGTTCAAGAAGAGTCTAAGTTGAAAGAAGCTAAACTTGCTGCATTTTCTCCAAAAAGTGATGTTGGAATTTTTAGTGAGCAGAAAACAGGGCTTAAACTACCAACTTCATCAACTACAAATACAAAAACAAGTGTGGTTTCACAACCAACCTTGGAAAAGGAGGTTGTTCCAGAGAAGGACTCAATTTCTTTCTCGTTTGGTGCAGATGTTGAAAAGGTGTCACCAGTCCAGCTTTATGCTAATCAGTCTTCTGAATCACAACAAAATGCTAGTTCAGATCCAAAAGCACACGACTCAATTAGGTTACACATTCTTCGTTTTTGTTTATTTCATCTTTAATAGTAAATTGTTTGGGGATGGCAAGATGGGTGGGTTGTTTTATTTATCTATATATATATTTTTTTTGGTTTTTGGGGGGAGGGGCGGATTTAAACGGGTCATTTTTAGCATGGATTGAAATGTGTGGGTTTGCCCTTTAAACCCTTTTGTCTACTTTTTGATAAATAAATAGTGTTAAATTCTATTGTTACAACGATAACCAAATCTTGAACAACATAGGAGGTTGTATACTTTAAGTTAGACTTTGTGACTTTCAATCTGGTCCCCTTTTGGGTAATATTTATGATTTGATCCCTTTGAGATAAAACGCATTCCAAATCTAGCCATTCATAAGTAAATGGGTCGGAATTGCGTCTGGCGGTAGTTGCTTTATTGCTGAAACTGAATTTACGTGTTATGTATGGATCCTAAATCCTAATCTCTATTATGTTTGTGCAGTGTTTTCAATCCAGTCACAGAGAATGATCATGTAAAATTTTCGGCTCCCAGCAAAGACGAAATTGGGAATGGGAATAAAGATGGGAATGATCAAAAGTCAGCAAATATGTTCGGAAATCCAGTAGCTCCTGCTGTCCCTGCAGCTACATCAAGTGGTGGTTTCTTGTTTGGCAACCCTACCTTAAACTTAAGTGCTTCCAACACAACACTTGCATCAAGCCCTCTTGCTTTTTCTGTATCTGCTTCTGGTGCTAGTACAAATCCAATTTTCAATGATAGCTCTCCCAATGTTACTTCTTCAAGTACCACTATCCCTGCTGCTGTTAGTTTCTCTACTTCTGTGCCAACACCAGTTTTTGGTTTTGGGTCTGCTAATTCAACAGTATCTACAACTTCAATCGCCGAGACTGGGAACAGCAATGCTATAAATGGGAAGGAACCAAAACCCAACATGACCACTTCACCTTTTGCTACATCTTTTGCGACAATCTCCACTACAGCTGGAAGTGGCCTCTTTGGCTTCAGCTCTCCAGCAGCTGCATCGACCACCACCACCGGAAGTGGACTCTTTGGCTTTAGTTCTCCAGCAGCCCCTTTAACCACCACTGTTGGAAGTATTCCGTTTGGCTTCAGTTCTCCGGCAGCTACTTCAACCACCACCATCCCCACTGGAAGTGGGCTCTTTGGCTTCAGTTCTTCTGCAGCTACCACCTCCACCACGACCACTGCAGGAAATGGGCTCTTTGGTTTCAGTTCTGCGGCAGCTACTTCAACGACGACGACCACCACCACTTCCACCACCGGAAGTGGGCTCTTTGGCTTCAGTTCTCCTGCAGCCACTTCAACAACAACCACTGCTCAGTCACAGGGGTCATTCTTTAATATCACCAGTGGATCCCAGGCAAACACTCAGGCATCTGCTGCTGTCCCTTTCTCGTTTGGTTCTTCCACGCCCTCTTCTGGCAGTTATTCTTTTAGTTCATCAACTCCTGCATTCGGTACGTTACCTAGCTTTGGTAATGGTTCCATCGCTGCATCTTCAGAAGGCAAATCTGGCAATTCTACTAGTGGGTCCACCACCACTAGCATATTTGGTTCTACTTGGCAGGCCACACAACAGTCCTCAGGATTTGGCTCTACATTTACTTCTTCTCCATCGTCGTCAGTTTTCAGTTTTGGGGCATCTTCTACACCCATGTTTGGTTCATCCAATACAACCTCTTCATTCATGACAGCTGGCTCTACCAACTCATCTTTTGCCGGTCCATCTGTTTTTGGAAACTCAACTCCTGTTTTTGGAGCATCACCAAATAATAATAATAATGATCATATGAGTACGGAAGATAGTATGGCTGAGGATTCTATGCAAACTCCTAGTCCTGCTGCCTCTTATGGTCAAGCTCCTGTGACTACACCAGGTTTCATGTTCGGTTCAGCAACACCAACCCCATCACCAGCCCCAGCCACGGTTCGTTTCCAATTTGGTGGCCAGCGGAATCAAAACCAAGCACAGCCTCAGAATCCTTTCCAGTCGTCTAGTTTAGAGTTCAATGCTGGAGGTGGAAGTTTCTCGTTAGGGTCTGGTGGTGAGAAATCTGGGAGGAGAATAGTTAGAGTTGTTAAAAACAAGAACAGGAAGAAATGAGTCTGATAAACACCTGGGACATGAATAGCAGGTGGGTTCTCTCTCTTTTTTTCTTTTGTTGAGATTGTGTTGTTATTGTGAAGTATTGTTGTAGTTAGAATGTGTTATTAGATCACAATTTTGGAACAAGTGTGTTGGTAGTGTGTGAAGTTGTAGAGCAGCCATATGTTGCTTGTGTACAAGAAATTGGTATTCTCCATTTCGGGTCATGCAACATTGCTGTCGAACTTTGTGTACTCCATATGTAGACAACACATAAGCAAAGAGTATGAATGAATATCTACCAAAAGAATTCTCCTTGGCATCGTGTTTTCCATATCATCTGAACGTTTATTGTACTAATCACATAAATATATTATCAAAAAAAATTACAATAACAAAGGTGTCCTAAAATTATTACCACGATCTTTTTTTTTTCATTTTTCTTTAAAAAAAACATAAAGTCAAATTACTTACCTTTATTTTTATCTTAATACTGAAAAAAAGAAAACTATTTTTCTTTATTTCCTCATCTCTTTTCCTTTTTCTTTGTTCTTTTAAAATTCTGAAAAACGTATAAATACGATATTACCTTGTATTAAGAAATGACATTAATATTGCAATGCTGCTTATAGAAGTTTCTTATCATTAGTGTTATATTTGTTTTGAAGTTCGTAATCTCATGTTCAATTCCTCATCAAAATTTAAAATCTTCCAAAATGTTTGTAAACCCAGCGTTGGAGAAATATTCCTATGATTATGAGTTCAAGTCTGTCATTAATAAAAATGTGTAGATTTACGAGTAAATTAGAATTTGCTTGTATTATGATGTTAAAAAAAGTACTTATCAAAATTTACTAAACAAGACTATAAATCGAAAGCTATTCGTAGAAAATTTACGATTTTTGTTCATACAATATTTTCATTTAAACTGTTGTATATTATAAGTAACTTTTAACAACAAAGTTGCTAATCATAAAACATAACTATATATAATTAACTTTTAACATATTGGATCTTGAACATTTATTTTAGTAGCAATTCAACTAATGAAGTCTCTTGACTAGTTCTTCAGATGAATATGAGATACCGTGTGATAAAAATGTAATAAATCTATAAACTTTTGTATTAAGGCAAGAGTATGTAGGAAGAAAATTTTGATTTTTTTTATAAAAACTTTCTACTTTATTATCCTATTCATTTAATAATGATACGTATAGTTCTACTAATTCTTTTTTTTTTCTTCATATCTTTTATTGATTTTATGCGAAGAATAAATCAATATGCAAGAATCTAAAAATGGAAAGAGACAACCCTTAATAAGTGCAACCCAAAGATTAAATCTGAAATTGTGCCAACTTTGTGATTTAATCTCTATTTGATTATTTTAATATGCCGTTTAACAAAAATCTTATTTTAATAGACAGATGGCGAACATCAGGTTTAGTTGATCAAGAAACCTTTGTATATTAGGTCATACGTTATACGGTACTCGATGGCCATCGAGTACAGCGGGAACACCAAAACGCCTATGGCGAGTACGGGCAACGGGTATGGCTAGCGGGCTTGAGAACTCGATGTGAGCTCAATGGAAACTTGAACAAACCCCACCCCCCTCTCAACCAGTCACACACTCACATATATTTAATAATTTAATAAAAAAATAAAAAAAGGGGAAGAGTTTGAAGAAGAAATATAACACCTAATTTGGATAAGGAGAAGGAGAATGATGTGGCGCTGATCAAGGTGTTGGAGAAATGTTTTGATATGTACATTGCATGACCTTATATACGAGGATTATCAAATGTTTTGATTTGTACTTTGCAGGTCGATCCCAATTAGACCTGCATATATTCTAAATTATTGTCACTCTTTATGAACATATCAACATAGATAAGTTACCAAAAAGTAGAGGAGTTAAAAGTAATAAAAATCTGAAACAAAAAACCATACCAAAATTTAGGTTGATGGTGGTGAATGTTGTATCCATTTGTTTGGTTTAAACATGGTTCATGATATCAGATCGGCGGTTAACCGAAATTAAAAACTAATTAAGTGGTTTTCTTTGTTTACGTTCATCAAAGTTGCAAAACAATATTTTAGTTAAGCGAATCCCGGTCAACCTTCCATCTACCAAAAGTCCAAAAAGTTGGAAAGAAGTAAATATTCTCAAATATATACCAGGGGAGATAAGCAGCAAACCGAAAAATATTCAAACTACATAAACACATAATGACATTCAAAAATTGAAAATTTTGGTTTTTTATTAATATGATCCATTTGTTAAAACTACCAAATTCTTTATTTACAATGTTAAGGGCATGAAAACCTGAATTCGCATACTTCCCACTCATTCCTTCACTTGTATAACTGTCCCTAGGATCATGCTAATTAGAAAAAGAAATAAAACAGATACTGCAATCAACAGCTACAGTTTACTGCCAGTATATAAAAGGATCTCTCATAATGAGATTAATGTTAGACAATCATCAGGGGGACCCAAAAGGATTGCCGGCAAGTTGTGTAGCGGACTGGTTGCAGAAAAGAGAAAAAAATGACACTACGCTTTAGAATAACCTCATCTCATCCAGAACAAATCTTGTAGGTTGAACCATTAAACTTTAAAATCACACATCCAACCAATAGTTCAATCAGTTGCAGGAGAAAAGAGCTCTGAGACAAGTGTCACAACTCCTGTCATTGGTGCATCATCCTGCAGAAATAATTGGTTTTGTGCAAGTAAACTAGAGTAACAAAGGGAATCTTGTGCATCGAAATCAATTACATCAATCTATTTGTAACAGTGATCAACACATGGATAGGTGAAAATCAAAGCGAAAACTTTTAAAAACGGAACCCCGCATTTTTCATGAGACATATACTAGATGGAAACTTTTGCAAATTTGCAGTGATGGATGGAGGGATTATTGTTTTAGTAATTAAATACTATATATTCACACTTACCAGATACACAATGTCAAAGCCTTTCTGGTAGGTATCAAGAGATTTCTCAATGTTGTGGTTCCTGTAAAAAGTGAAAAACACAATCAGGAATCTGCCGCTTTTTTGCTAACAAAGACTCACTTCAATATAATAGAGATATGAGATTAGTTTACTGGCATGAAGTAGAAGAAAAATGCACTTTAATATTAGTTTGTTTTGTCACATATAAGATCTATAACAACTTCCATTGACAAAACGGTATATTTAATATTCCTAAATCCTAATAGCTTTTCTTCCTTAGTTATGATTTAATCAATCATACGTGAAAAACAGTCATAAATGTCTTTCAGTAATTTAATAAATACTAGCAGGCATGATTCAAGTAAAGTGTGCAGATGAAAGAATAAAACCAACTTACAAAAATCCAACAGAAATGCGAGTTTCATAATTTAAACCATCAGACATTCTCAGGTCTCCCATGTGATCACCAAGAAGTAGCACATTAGTTCTCTTTTTCACAGAAGCACTATCAATTATATCGTAATCAACTTCACCCAAGTGATCATGCAAAGACGCAGCCATATCAAGAGCATGCTCGTTCTTATTTAAGCTATGAATCAACTTTCCTGGGCACATATAATAACTAAAATATAAATTCATCAAAGCATATTACTTTTATCATCATAGCAGCTTTGTTTTCACATAGGAGATGCAAATTAAGAGTATACCTGTAAATGATACTAGGTTACCATTCTGATCAAACTTCATCCGGTTTGATACAATTTTGACATTTTTGAAAGTTCTATGAAGTTTCTGACGAAGAACCTAGTGATAAATTAAAATAATTAGCTTTACAAAAAATAATAATAATAATAATATTGCATCTGGCACACATGAATGACAACATGCCTCGTGGTTGTTTAACTTACCTCCTCAATAATATCTGCTAGACCTGCTGAAAATATGAGAACCGGGATCTCTTTCTCCTGCAGACATAAAACATTTTTTTTAAATAGGCGCACCCTTTAAATGATGCTCGAAAGATAAACAAAACCTACCTCTAAGAACTCGAAAAGCTCAACGACATCATCCCTGAAAGCAATTACAGCACCAGCTACAGAGTTTCTTATTGCATCATATGTAAGACCTCCCTCTATAAGGAGATCATGGGTTTTACCCCACCTACATTAGTCAAATGAGATGTCTTAGTATGTATTACAATAATACACAATAAGTTCTAACAAATGCTCAGAATATAAAGTGTTTGAACATGTAAATGGTTGATATACCATTCTTCCATTAGCTTTGTTTTTTCATCAACTGGAATATGCGGGTCATATTCAATAGGATGATAGTAGTGAAATAATTCATCTCTCTTAGCATTGTATTCGGGGTTCTCCTGTTGCAGGAGCGCGTGACTGGCTACAAGTGTAATTATACAATACTTCAATTAGCTTAAGAATCTTAGTAGCATTAAAAACATACATTCAAATTTTCTAATAAACCATGAACTTACATTGCCCTCGACATCCATCAACCCAAAACTTTGTCAGTGTATTATCAAAATCTGCAATAACCTACAGTTTAAAATATCATCAATAACCATCAGAAAAAGAAGAGTTTGAACTCAAAACTAAGATTACTTTGTAAAGGCTCATGAAAATCTATATATAAGGTTTCATTAAAATTCAAATCTATTCTTTTTGCCTTTAATAATCAAATTGTCAACTTTATTTTGGAAGGAAGGTTTGTTTTAATTAAGAGCATTTGGTTTATAATCAAATATAGTAATTAAACAAGGTACTAATTAATGTTTTAAAGAACTAGAGAAGTAGAAAGCAATTGAACCAAATGTTTTTACTTAAAATCTATCTATGATTTGAACCAAACTAGTTGATCATCAACAAGTATCCATTTGATTGCATCTACTAATTAAGATGCCGCATTATGATGTAATAAGATCTCATAAACCCCATTTGAAATAGGAAAAAAAAAACAGCAAGGGTACCAGAAAACCCTCAAAACAGAAACGGTTTGAGGTTTTTCTTAAAAAAAACCTGGAATTTCGAGGGACCGGCGAGGCTAATAGCGGCTTTTTTCTGGTTGAGCAGCTTGGGGTCATTGATGACAAGCTTAGAAGTACAATAGTTGGAGCCGTTAACCATGGTTCCCATATCAGATTGATTCATGTGTCTTCCACTACAATTCCGAACCCTAAAATTCAATAAAAAGAAGCAGAAATCACCGACTTTATGCATAAGCATTGTATTGTAAACATATATTTAAAGATTGAAGAGGGAATGATGTAGAGAAAAGAGTGGAAAACCTGGAATTGAAGTGGGAGAGAGTGAGACGATGAGAAATGCAACGAATTTTGAGATTGGTGAGGAGACGAAAGCAAGACAGAGACATAAATAGGTCAGGGAGTGATGGTGAGTGGTGGAGGAAGGAATCTTTAGGAACTGCCAGCCAAACTATGCGGGATATGCTATCGAGTTTTTGGACCTTCATTCATTGGGCAAGCTAACACGTATCGTCTGGCCCTTCATTCTATAACATAAATAATCCTGACCCAAAAGTTCAATACGCGATCTTCTAATACTAATTTGAAAAAAATCTTCTAATATATATAAAAGACTAATTTGAAAAATATTATTAGATGATCTGGACCCTTCATTTAATAAAAGATTTAATCTTAGCCGTTAATTCTTTTAATTCTAAAATTTTGATTTTGACTTTTTAGAGTCAAACTAATGTAAAAGATAACCCTTAATCAAATCAATAATAAAATAATACAAACTTATGTGGATAGGCTATTTAAAAATTTTGCATTGGGTCTTTATTAAAAAAAAGTTTACGTGGATAATTTATAATAAATATTATGGATTATCACATCAAAATAAAAATAAATACTATAACTAAGATATAAAAATAGAAACAAACTAAACATTCAAAAAATTATCCATATATCGAGATTATTATTTTGTAAATATGTTAAATTTTACATGTATTGATTATAATTAGATATGCTTAAAAATTACATAAATACTCATCCTTTATTAATTATAAAATATATACAAAATAACTAATATACCCTTTATTTAATTGTTTATTAGTATGGAAACACTTAACGTATCCTATCTCTATTTGTAAAAAAATTCTAACATAAATAAAATCCTATGCATAAATTTATGAAATGACCCTAATGGGTTATTTAATAAGATAAATTAATTACTCAATCTTAACCATCAATTTCATTAAAATCGAATCAAAATTATTAGTGGAATTTCATATATGCCATTTCTAAATCCTAAAAGATCATATTTGCCAACCGTAAATTATAAAAATTATATTTACCTTTTATAACATTTCAAAATCTTATATTTAACTAAAATCTTAATTTAATAAAAGATTTAATATTAGCTGTTAATTTTTTAAATTCTAAAATTTTGATTTTGACTTTTTAGAGTAAAAAATGTGAATTAGATAATGATAACCCTTAATCAACTCAATGATAAATATCAAAAGATTATAAAAAATTAAACAATCGTAAATGCCAAAAGAATTTCAATAAATGATAAACAATTTCAAAATCGCACTTCTTTCTTTAACATTTTTATATAAACATTAATAATGAATATTTTTAAACTAAGTAATATCTTTTTACCTTTTAGCTAAGTTGAAAATTTAATTTGACTTTAACTTTTAGAAGTCAAAATTTTGATTTTAATCAAGACTATTATAAATAATTTAATATATATCATTCTTAAACTTTAAAATATCGTATTTGTCTATCAAAATTATAAATAACATATTTATCTCTTATAACATTTCAAATTATTATATTTTACCAAATTTATAGTTCTATCATTATAAAATATTTTATAATTATTTTAAATTATTTTTTATTATAAAAATAAACATTTGACCTTATTACTTATAATTGTAAATATAGTGATCGATAACATGTACAAAAAATGTAATCCACGTCTTTTGGTATTTCTTCAATCACGTCTGCTCTTTCCTTTCGCGGTGCTTCCATCGCTGGTATTGGAATTGATGTCGTCTTTCGTCATTTTTTCAATCTTATTTTTTCACGTTTTATAATTATTTAATATCGTTTATTAGTGTTTAATATTTATTATTTTTCTAAACCATCCCGTGTGTTACACGGGTATTTAACTAGTATATATATATATATATATATATATATATATATATATATATATCTTCTATCTAATCTAATATATATAAAAGACTAATTTGAAAAAAATTATTAGATAATCTGGACCCTTCATTTAATAAAAGATTTAATCTTAGCCGTTAATTTTTTTAATTCTAAAATTTTGATTTTGACTTTTTAGAGTCAAAATAATATGAATTAAATAAAGATAAACCTTAATTAAATCTATGATAAATATGAATAAGTTATCTAACTATAATATCAAAATATAATTCAACCCCACGTGAGATATTACAATTTTTCTTAGATTATTCTCACTAATCATTTATATTTATTTTCTAAAATGGCTAACAACTATCACTGTAAAATAGTAATATATTATATGTTTCATATTTTATTATCGTGTTTCATTAAACCTAATTAAAAACATTTATCGTTTATTCATATCCAATATATAATAAACTATACTGGTAGAGCATACATATAATGCTCATGACATTTATTGTTGTGATACATTTTGTATGATTTACAATTGTTTACCATATATGTTAGTACTGTTTAATACAAGAAAACGTTTAAAATTTATTTTAACCATCTCCGTGTTTATACACGGGTATTAAACTAGTATTATTATATATGAATAACAACTATCCGAAAGTTATTAAAAATAACTCTAATTATTAATACTAACAATTACCAGGATCAAAATGAACAGTAACCTATAAAAAAGTGATTAAATATTTTTCATACCTAATCCATCAACTTAGGAAAGCCTTGGTGTAGTGGTAAGCTTTACAACATACATTCTCAATGTATCAAGTTCGAGACTTTATTTTAAATTTTTGCATGTTTTTTCCTTGGAGCACGTGTGGGTTTTAGATTTTTTTGCCGTTTCCCGTATATAAATAAATAAATAAATATATATATATATATAAAAGCTAATAAAAATGACTGTGAATTGATGAATGGTATTTTGTAACTTTGATATATTTACTTTTATATCTTATTTTTTTCTTCTAACTTTGAATATATAATATTTGGTAAGAATGCCCGTATATATTATTTCCCGTTGTAGCACGCGGGTTTTTACTACCTCGTTGTTATATAAATAAAAGGAAAGGAATATAAACAAAAGCTAGAATAGTGCGGTGACAAATGGATGATGTTGTTAACCATTTAGTGGAGGGTTCTAGTACTGATTTAAGAGACGAGTTACACGTGCAATTGTTTAGGGTAACTTGATGGGGTCCACAATCAGTATAGTCTCTTATTTTTTATATATATTTGTGTGTGTAACCAATATTATTGAGCCCACATATACAGACAAATAGAGAAAAAAGACCCAACTTTTAAGCCCAATATTTGAAACGTAAACTTAAAAATTAAAAGCAATAAGCTTAAAGAACACATAGTGAAACCCTTCACTCTTCTGAAATCAAGGTAACAAAACATGCATACAGTTTCTTTTATCTTTGATTTCTAGTTTGGGTTATTGATTATATATTAGACCATCCGTATCCAAGGGATGGGATGGCTCGGGCTCTCCATGGGCAGGGCTCACTTGGGCTCCCCCCCTCAACCTTGGCTCCATTTTGTTTCCAACGGTAATATTAACGGCTAGTGTAGTTTTTTTTCTTTTTTTTCAACCTTTATTCCCTATATATAACACACTTTCATATCCATTTTAATCACCATTTTCATCTCTTATTTCATTTCTCTCTTCATTACATTTCTACAAAATGAGCCAACCAAAAAAGCATCAAAATACACCACGCAATTCAAAATCGAAAGCCGGAAGGTCGCAACCCCTGGAGAATATGTTCAATATGACGCCACCGCCTTCAAACTTTTATGGCAACATACAACAAATACCATTGTATTCACCCGGGTTTGCAGCATATCAGCAAGGCGGTTATCAACAGCAGTATGGTTTTGGTCAATTCCAACAAAGTGGCGGATCATTTACGCAATTAATCAATCAAGCTACATACCCCTAATGATGACGTGGCCGTCAACTTGGATGACGAGGTGGATCTTGCGGATGAGATTTAGGAGACACAACCGGAGATTGTTCCCGAGACACAGGGCAAAAGAAGCTACAAGAATAGGACAAAAGCGGTTACGTGGTTTTCCGACGAAGAGGTAGCGTTAGCAAATGCGTGGGTTACCATATCTGAGTATAACATCCTTGGCAACAATCAAAGCTCGGATATATTTTTTATTTTTTTAAATATATATATATGTATGTATGTGTTATATTATATATTTTTTTGTATGTTTGTTAATATATATATGTATTATATTATATACTTATATATATATATATATATATATATCTTTGCTAATTAATATTTATAATATGTAGGTAAGTTTTGGAACGCGGTATTGAATAATTTTAAAGAAAGACGTCCCGGACAACATCAACGCACCAAAGACCAAATCTATTCGAAGTGGAATGACATGAACAGGAAGATGACTAAATTCAACGGGATCTACAACAATCTTAGGTCCGAGAACAAATCCGATTTGAGTGACGCGAACTACATGGAGAGGGCGCACTCCCTCTATAGGACCTCGAATAAAAATGTACAATTCCCCCACGAGGCGGCGTGAAAAGTTGTGCGGTTTCATCCAAAATGTAGGATTGTACCGTTGATTGTAACACCGTATTTTCTTAAACAACTTTGAAATACGCGCGGAAGCTTACTTACATTAATTACATATTAATATTAACATAACAGTAAAAATACAACTTTAAACTAGTTTGCTTTACAAAAGACATCTACATTGTTACTCAAAAACCTCTTTACAATTCAAAAACAATATCAGAGTAAGATCAGTCCAAAATTCCAGCTTCACTTCTATCATCCACATACCAGAAGTGTCTCTGTAAAATATTACAACAGTGGGGGATTAGCACAAAGCTAGTGAGAGAATAGATATCAAAGTACATACAACGCATAAAGCCAAACACACAATACTCAATCATCAAAGAAAATTGGCGGCGTTGCAACACCTTCAACCTATGCTGGCCAAAGCATAGGCTACCAATAGCTCTGCTAACATGGATAACAGTACAAGCACCCTTAAGTGCAACAAATGCCCCTCAAGATCAGATATTGTATATCCCCAAGCAACAGGCCCAGCCATACAAGCTGATCTCTGAATACGTCATGTATATATACAGATAAACAAGATACAATATCTTTAAGAGCAAGGCAACCAGGATTACAACCCATATATCCAAAGATATATATCCACTCACCGATATCTTCAAAAGCTCAAGTTACTCAGCAATCTTATCTCCTGAGTCTTGTCACCACCTGAGCATACAACTATCAGTCAGTATTTGCTTAACAGTCTACATAAAGCACAATACTGCATACAATCATTTGTATAATAAATCAACTAGTACTATATGCACAATACATATCATGTACATAATTCAACAAGTACATAAATCTTCATATCACATGTTCCAATAATCTACAAGTACATACTCATCAAGTATAAATATACACGTATTTACCATTACCCTTTCCAACTTGTAATTCCTTGAATTCATTCAACTCCTTAGCTCAGGCATCAAATATAAGAATTCCATCCATAAGTCAAGGCCACAATGAATATATACAAATTCATGTTTATCTTCAAGTCATCAAGGAGTTTTATAATTTCACCTTCATTCGAATTCCTCTTAAAATCTCAATTCCTAGCATGGGCAAGCATATAATTCCGATCAATATAAGAATTCCGATTAAAGTCATTTCTGAACAGAAAGCTCATTCCGACCAATCTTAATTCCGATCGTTCATAATTCCGAGCATAGGCACATTCCGATCAAAGTGTTAGGAAATATTCAAATCTGATTTTTGTACTTCAAATCTTCAATTCCGAATAACCAGAATTTCGAGTAAATGGGCAGTTCCGAATATAATCATTTCCGAGCATTTTTTCCTATTCTCCGATCACATTCATTCGGAAACCATCATAATTACGATCATTTTGATCGGAATACATCAATTCCGTTTTATTCATAATGTAAATTCCAAACCATTCAAAAGTTCAATTCCGAGCCCTTCTTAACACAGATTCCGAATAACACAAATTTTCAAATTCTAACTTGATTCTCACTGTAATTAAGCATGCATTACAATCTAAGTTTTCAGAAATGATTCTAAGCATTCAATGAGCATAAATTAGCATAAATCTCTAGCATGCATCAACTTAAAATCATTAACCCATACAATCATGTATCATTCGGAATTTCTAATATTCAAAGAATTTAATTACAAATATGAATTAGAGATATATATGAGCTAACCTCTTGATGATAATTACTTCAAATAGTCAATTAAACATGCAAGATCAATGAAGTCCAATTTTATCTTCTTCTTTCTTTCTTTTGTTCCCCGGCCGAACCCACAAATACACATACTCACCTTTGTTTTTAGTTTAGTTTGCATGCAAATGAGGTGATGGTGATGAGGTGTAGGTAGTTAAGTGTCATCTAAAGACACTTCATCATCCACTATCAATTATAATAATAATTGTTTAACATATTCATATTGATAACAAGTTTAATTATTTAAACAATAAAACTCATAATAACAATAATATCACTTAATTAAATTAGGTATCATGACTAATTACCTTAATTAATCTAGGCCGGTAAGGATGGTGTTACAAATCTTCCCCCCTTAAGAAGATTCCGTCCTCGGAATCTCTTCGCGCTCAAATAGAGATGGATAACGGCTCTTCATGTCTTCCTCGGTCTCCCAGGTCAGATCTGAATCTAGACTGTGCTTCCACTTCACTAACACCATCGGTATCTGCTTCTTTCGCAGCTTTGTTACCTTACGATCCAGTATCTCGACAGGTTCCTCAACTTTGTTACCTTACGATCCAGTATCTCGACAGGTTCCTCAACAAGCCTCTTGTTGGAATCTACACGGAGATCTTGTATTGGAAGAATCTGCGTCTGATCCTCTACATTCACTTCCTCAGATAACACACGTTGAAAGTATCATGTATACCGGCTAATTCTGCAGGAAGATCCAAAACCACTGTCTGATCGTTCACCACTCGACGAATTCTGAAAGGACCGATGTAGCGAGGAGCTAACTTCCTGCGTTTCCCAAAGCGTATCACACCCTTCCATGGAGAGACTTTTAGGTAGACTCGTTCACCCTCGACAAAAGATACTGGTCGACGACGCGGATCTGCATACATCTTTTGTCGATCTCTTGCAGCTTTCAACTTTTCCCGAGCAACGACTACTTTATCTCCTGTGATATGTACAATATCTGGCCCAGCAAACTATTTCTCTCCTGCTTCTAACCAACAAGTAGGAGTTCTGCACGACCGTCCATAAAGCATCTCATACGGCGGCATCCCGATACTGGAGTGATAGGAGTTGTTGTAAGCAAACTCAACCAACGGTAGATGCGAATCCCAAGAACCCCCAAACTCTAACACACATGCCCGAAGCATATCCTCTAGAGTCTGTATTGTTCTCTCTGACTGGCCATCTTTCTGTGGATGATATGCTGTACTTAAGTTAACACGAGACCCCAACTCCTGCTGCAACCTACTCCAGAAATTAGACATAAACCTCGAGTCTCGATCTGAGACAATGGACAACGGAACTACATGTCTAGATACTATCTCGTCAATGTACAACTGTGCCAACTTACTCAACGATGCAGTCTCGGCAGTAGCAATAAAATGCGCACTCTTGGTCAACCTATCTACGATGACCCAAATCATGACGTGCCCTCGCTGCATTCGTGGAAGTTTTGTTACAAAATCCATCGTGATGTGATCCCACTTCCATTCTGGTATTGGCAACTGCTTCAAAGACCCATACGGCTTCTGATGCTCAGCTTTAACTTGTGCACATATGTGACAGGTCTCAACATATCGTGCTACATCCATCTTCATTGTAGGCCACCAATAGAAAGTCTTCAGATTCTGGTACATCTTAGTGCTACCGGGATGTACAGACATTCTAGACTTGTGAGTTTCTGTCAAAATCAACTCCCGCAAGTTACCAAACTTCGGCACCCACACACAATTTTGGTACACTTTCAATCCACGAGAATCGATTGTCAGCTCATGCCATCTTTTCACCATCAACTCGTCTTTCAAATTCTCGTCTTTCAAAGCCTCTAACTGAGCAGCTAATAGTTGATCCACTAAGTCAAATTTGATTTCCAAACGCATAAACCGAACAGTGTCTGAAGATCCCTTCCAACTAAGAGCATCCGCAACCACATTAGCTTTTCCTGCATGATACTGGATATCACAGTCATAGTCTTTAATCAGCTCCAGCCAACGGCGCTGTCTCATAATTAATTCCTTCTGAGTGAACACATACTGCAAGCTTTTATGATCAGTACAAATCGTGTACTTAGTGCCATACAAGTAATGTCTCCACAGCTTCAATGCAAACACTATCGCAGCTAACTCTAAATCATTAGTCGGATAATTCCTTTCATTGGGTTTTAGCTGTCTAGAAGCATAAGCTATAACTTTACATCTCTGCATTAGTACACAACCCAATCCTGCATGTAAAGCATCACAATACACTACGAAATCCTCAGATCCATCTGGCAATGCAAGAACAAGAGCTTGACACAAAAGTTGCTTTAAAGTCTGAAAAGCACTCTCCTGCGCCGTACCCTGTTGAAACTGAACATCCTTTCTAGTTAACTTGGTTAACGGACCAGCAAGCTTTGAAAAATCTTTGATAAAATGTCTGTAATATCCTGCCAACCCAAGGAAACTCTTGATCTCTGTCGGCGTTCTAGGAGCGTTCCAATTCATTACAGCCTCTATCTTTGACGGATCCACTTTGACGCCATCTTCACAAATTACATGACCTAGAAATTGAACTTCGCGCAACCAAAATTCACATTTCGATAACTTGGCATACAGTTTGTGTTGCTTTAAAATCTCTAAAACTTGTCGCAGATGTTAATCATGCTCATCCACCGTTTTAGAATACACTAAAATATCATCAATGAACACAATGACGAATTTATCCAAAAATGGTCAACACACCCGGTTCATCAGATCCATGAATACTGCAGGAGCATTCATCAAACCAAATGGCATTACAAGAAATTCATAATGACCATACCGCGTACGAAAAGCTGTTTTCGGTATATCTTCTTCTGCTAACCTTATCTGATGGTATCCCGATCTCAAATCAATCTTTGAGAAGTACGAAGCCCCCTGAAGTTGATCAAACAAATCGTCTATACTTGGCAACGGATACTTGTTCTTGATAGTCTTATTATTCAATTCTATGTAATCAAACACATGCGCATGGTTCCATCTTTCTTCTTCACAAATAGTACTGGTGCACCAAAGGCGAAGAGCTTGGACGAATAAACTCCTTGTCTAACAATTTTTGTATCTGAGTCATCATTTCCCAGATCTCAGAAGGAGCTAAACGATACGAAGCTTTCGTAATAGGCGTAGTACCAAGTATCAGATCAATCTTATACTCAACATCGCGAATCGGCGGCAACCCTGCTAAATCGTCAGGAAATACTTCCGGAAACTTCGAGACAACACGAACATCAGTGACAAGCCTCTTCTCCTTCTTCACATCGATAGCATAAGCCAGAAAAGACGCACACCCTTTGGCTAAAGATTTTCTAGCCTTCATGAACGAGATAATTGGAAAAGAAGATTGAGATCTATCCCCACGAGCCACAACATGCGACCCGTCAGCCAGAGCAATAGTAATCAGTTTCTTATGACACTGGATACTAGCTCTATAGTGACTTAACCAATCTATGCCTAACACTAAGTCAAACCCCGGTATAGGCATCACCAAGCAGTCTATAGGAAAACTAGTACCATCAATATCTATCTGTACTCCAGTAACAGATGTAGTCACCGACACTACATGTCCATCCACTATTTCTACTTCTAAAGGTGTAGTATTCACAGAAGCAGGCAATTTCAATTTATCACATAGAGTCATAGAAATAAATGATCTATTTGCACCAGAATCAAACAAAACACGTGCAGGCATAGAGTTAACTATGAACATACCGGTAATCACATCATCACCGCCTGTTGCTTCTTTGGCGGTCATCTTGAAAGCCCCCCTTCCACAGAAGGTGCAGTCTTCCTCTTCTGACCTGCAGAAGATGATCCCCCGGTATTTCCTACCCCCGCCCCGCTCCCTGTTGATCTCAACTTAGGACAAGCTCCAGCTCTGTGTCCCTCTTCCTTGCAATTCCAACAGACATAGGTAGTGAACCTACAAGCAGCCAAATCATGGCCAGTCTCACCACACCTCAAACATTTACGAGTTTGCGGCGTGCATGGTCCGGTGTGACGAGACTTACAACTACCACCCTAAGATTTTCCCTGCGAAGATCCCGAATTCTTCGACTTCTGATCAGTCTTATTCTGGTAATTCTGCCCCTTACCCTTTCCTTGATTCCCACTAGAACCTCCACCAAATCTATTAAAAGATCCTTTGTTCATCTTTTCTCGGTCTTCAACATCGGACTCCGCAGCTCTCGCCAACGAAAATGCCTGTACCAGTGATGTCGCCATACAAGTGTTACCCCGATATTCTGGCAGTAACGCTTTCACCAAATGTTGGATCTGTGAATGTTCATCTGGCACCCACTGTCTAGCAAACCTCAGTGTCTCTTGAAATTTGATGATAAACTCATCCACGGACATCTTATCTGTTTGTGCCAAGTCCAAGAACTCTCGTTGGATCCTAGCCATATCGAAAGCATTGCAAAACTGCTCACAGAATTTATCCTGAAATTGTTCCCAGGTTATTGCATTCACAGTTTCTCATGGCAGATGTGTGGTCAACGAATCCCACCACGTCAGGGCTTGATCCTTCAGACGCCTTGTAGCAAACTTCACCCATTCGGATCTTTCGCAGTTGCATGCTTCCAAAACTTTCACTGTCTCTTTCAACCAATTCAATGTCACATTCGGGTTCGAACTTCCCGAATATTCTGGTGGTCCACAAGCCATGAAATCTTTATATTGACACTTATGTCTAATCTCCTGTTGTGGAAACCATGGGATAAAGAAATTTTGCTGATGGGGTTGGTGTTGAGAAGATACTCCTTGAGGTATGGTAACATACGATAAAGATCCATAAGGTGTTGATATTGTGCTCACAGGAGCTGTGGTATAGACAGGTGGCGGCAACGATTGGGTAAACATAGTTGTTTTCCTGGGCATCTGAATTGTGGAAGTTGGTTGTGAAGATTGAGTTTGGTGTTGCTGTTGTTCCAACTGTTGTATCCTAACCCTCAATGTCTGCAAAGTATCTTCCAATTGCTGTACATAATCTTGATTATCAGACTCACCATTATGTGAGATACCCGCTCTATGTTGCTCATTCGCTGCAGTAGAGGACAAATTGTTGTTCCTTCTTGGGGATGGAGGGGTAGTGTAACACTGTACTTTTTAAACATATAATATAACTGCACGCGGAAGCTAATTACATAAAAATATCTTAATTACATAATAGATACAAAAAGATTTCACTTGTTTGATGTACAAAGACCCTATACAGTGTTAATACAAAAACAGACTCTTTCAAAAACTTGACATCAGAGTTTGGTCTGTCCATATTCCCAGCCCAAAACATCAAGATCACCTCAGAGGATCTGCAAAACAATCTAGTGGGGAATTAGCACAAAGCTAAGTGAGGGAATAAATATCTACACATACACAAGGCAAATATGCCCACACCAAATAGCTCATGAATCCCTGGAGAACCGGCGGTGTTGCAAGCACCTACAACCATGGTCGGTCAAAACCAAGGTTTACCGATAGCCCAGCTAACAGTGAAAACCACACCAGTCTTCTTGAGTACAATAAATGCACCCCCCAAGAACTGATAGGTTACACCCCCAAGCAAAGGCCCAGACTACGCTGGTCTCCAAATAACATGTATATACAATCCAAACAAGAGCATTCCAAATAGGATATTAAATCCTGTATATCCGAAGATATAAATCCACTCACCAAAGTCTTCAAAACCTTGGTGCACTCAGATGACTAAATTCACCGAGTCTTCTCAGTTCCTGAGATTGAAGTAACCCAAGTCAGTATTCAATTCATAATACTGATCCAATAATAAATATCATATTTATTCATGTTTTCATATATATACATTTATACATATTCTCAACATACATAAACCCCAAACAGATATACAATTCATGTTTATCTTCAAATCTTCAAATCCGATAATGTCCAAATCCGATTATACCAAATCCGATCATTTCAAATCCGAGCAAAGGCGGATTCCGAGTAAGAGTCCAATTCCGATAAAATCACAATCCGATAAGGGCAAAACCCGATTAAATGTTTAAATCCGATAATCCAAGATTCCGATAAAAGAGTTAGGGCCAAATCCGAATAACTTCTATCGGATTCCGATACTTCTATCGGATTCCGAGTCATTCAACCACAAATCCAACAGAATCATAACTTCATGCATAAATCTATTTCTAACTCAAATCTTACTGATTTCATGCATACAAGTTATATATGTTTCTAGAAATCATTCTAAACATATAATGAACATAATCTATCATCAAAATCTAACATACATTCATCCTATGAGCATCAAATCATCAAAAACAATCGGTATTCATATAAATATATCAAACCCGAATGCTTATAGCATATAACATATGAATTCAGAATTCTAACCTTAAAAGATAACAAACAATCACAACAATGCAAGCAAGATGAAGGATGATTTCTTTCTTTTCCTTTCTTTCTTTCTTCTCAGCCGAGAGCAACCAAAGAAACACACACAAACACACTATGTCTAGTTTTACAAGTAATGGAGTATGGAGGTATGGTTGTTGTTGACTAAACCACCAAATCGGCCATACACCCCCAACAACCCAATATAGGATTATTATTATTATTTACTTTAAATAATAAAACATAATAATAACACAATACTTGTCAATAACACATATTCACAAATAATTCACATAAACCAATTAAATACCCAAAATTAAATATAACTCCCAAGATTAATTAACTTAATTACCTTAATTAATCTAGGCCGGTAAAGAGGGTGTTACAGGTAGGTACCAGGTTATGAGAAAACGCATACTGTAGACTCTTGTGATCAGTGCAGATAATACATTTGGTTCCATACAGGTAGTGTCTCCACAGTTTCAACGCAAATACCACAGCTGTTAATTCCAAATCATGAGTCGGGTAATTTCTTTCATTTGGTTTCAACTGCCTCAAAGCATACGCAATTACTTTACCTCTCTGCATCAAAACACAACCCAACCCAGCATGCGAAGCATCGCAGTACACAATAAAATCCTCTGAACCCTCTGGCAACGAAAGAACAGGAGCCTGACACAACAACTGCTTCAGAGTCTAAAAAGCATTTTCTTGAGTTGAACCCCATAGAAACGGAACATCCTTTCGAGTCAACTTAGTCAATGGACCGGCAAGCTTAGAAAAATCTTTAATAAACCTGCGATAATAACCCGCCAATCCAAGAAAACTCTTTATCTCAGTTGGTGTTTTCGGAGCACTCCAATTCATCACTGCCTCAATCTTGGACGGATCTACCTTGATACCTCCTTGACAAATCACATGCCCTAGAAATTGAACCTCACGTAACAAAAATTCACACTTCGAAAACTTGGCATATAAATTGTGTCGTTTCAAAATTTCCAAAACCTGTCTCAAGTGCTGATCATGTTCATCCTCTGTTTTCGAATACACCAGAATATCATTGATGAACACAATAACAAATTTGTCTAGAAAAGGTCTGCACACACGATTCATCAAATCCATAAATATAGCAGGAGCATTCGTCAAACCAAATGGCATCACTAAGAACTCGTAATGACCATATCGAGTACGGAAAGCAGTCTTAGGTATATCCTCCTCTGCTACCCTAACCTGATGATAACCGGATCGTAGATCAATCTTTGAAAAGTAAGAAGCCCCTTGTAACTGATCAAACAAATCATCGATTCTGGGCAACGGGTACTTGTTCTTGATGGTTCTCTTATTCAGATCCCTGTAATCAATGCACATACGAAGAGTTCCATCTTTCTTCTTTACAAACAATACTGGTGCACCCCACGGTGAAGAACTTGGACGGATAAACCCCTTATCAAGCAAGTCTTGTATCTGAGTCATCATTTCCTGGATCTCAGATGGAGCTAAACGATACGGAGCTTTAGCAATCGGTGTGGTACCCGGTATCAATTCTATCTTATACTCAACATCCCACACAGGTGGTAACCCTGGCAGATCATCTGGGAATACCTCTGGATAATCGGAGGCAACACGAACATCTGTAACAGGTCGCTTCTCTTTCTTCACATCAATAGCGTAAGCCAGAAAAGACGCACACCCTTTAGCCAGAGATTTTCTAGCCTTCATATACGAGATGATAGGAAAAGAAGATCGAGATCTATCCCCACGAGCCACGACATGCGACCCGTCAGCCAAAGGAATAGTAATCAGTTTCTTATAGCACTGGATACTAGCTCTATGGTGACTTAACCAATCCATGCCTAATACTAAGTCAAACCCCGGTATAGGCATCAATAAACAATCTACAGGCAAACTAGTACCATCAATATCTATACACACCCCAGTCACAGAGGAAGTTACAGGCACTAACTTACCATCAGCTACTTCTACTTCTAAAGGAGAAGCAATAACAGTAACAGGTAATTTCAGTTTGCCACATAAAGATACAGACATGAAAGATCTATTGGCACCAGAATCAAAAAACACACGAGCAGGCACAGAGTTTACAATAAACATACCCGTGATCACATCACTGTCTTCAACAGCCTCTGTAACAGTCATCTTAAAGTCTCTCCCTTCCGCAGAAGGTGCAACCTTTCTCTTCTGACCTGCAGAAGACGATCCCCCGACATTGGCTACCCCCTGCCCCGTCCCCTTTGACCTCGGTTTAGTGCAAGCTCCAGCTCTATGACCCTCTTCATGACAATTCCAGCAAACATTCGTTTTATACTGACAGACTGATGGTTCGTGCCCAAATCCACCACAACGCAAACACCGTTTCGTCTGTGATGTGCACGGACCAGTATGACTAGCATTACAGGGTTTACACCAAGAATTGTTCTGATAAGACCCCGAACCTTTCGATTTCTGATCACCCCGATGCTGATTATTCTGCCACCTTCCCTTTTTCCCACTCTGGTTTCCCCAGACCTGTGCGACGACCCTTTCTCACGATTCAATCTCTCCCGAGCTTTCACGTCACCCTCAGCAGCTCTTGCAACAGTAAATGCTTGTACCAACGATGTTGCCATCCGGGTGTTACCCCTATATTCCGGCAGCAGTGCTTGCATAAAATGATCTATCTGCGATGGTTCATCGGGTACCCACTGTCTAGCAAACCTTAGCTTCTCGTTAAACTTTGCAATCAATTGATCCACCGACATCTTATCATCCTGAGCTAGATCCATGAACTCCCGCTTCACCTTAGCCAAATCATAGGTATTACAGAATTGTTCGCAGAACTTGGTTTGAAATTGATCCCAAGTAACAGAATTCACCACTTCCCTGGATAGATGAGCAGTTAGAGAATCCCACCAGGTTGCAGCTTGACCCTTCAGCCTACGAGTGGCAAAAATAACCCTATCTGATTCCTCACAATTGCAGGCATCTAAAGCCTTCACCATTTCCCTTAACCAGCTCAAAGTATCACTTGGGTTTGAGCTTCCTGAATACTCAGGTGGCTAGCAAGCCATGAAATCTTTGTATTGCTCTTTCGGTTTAGAGCCTCCTTGAGTTGGGTACCATGGAATGAAAAAGTTCTGCTGTTGTGGTTGGTGCTGCTGTTGTGGTTGGTGCTGCTGTTGGGGTTGTGATACAGGTGGTATTGTAACGAATGGTAAAGAACCAAATGGTGTTGACACTGTATTGAAAGGTGCAGCAGAGTAAACTGGAGGTGGTATTGACTGGGTAAATACAGCTGACTCTCTGGGCAAATGAGTGGTCTGAGTTTGATAAGAGAACTGCGTCTGATGTTGCTGCTGTTCCAACTCCTGAACCCGATCTCTCAAACTTTGCAGAGTATCTTCCAATTGCAACACATAGTCTTGTTGATCAGATTCATCATTGTGAGAAGTACCGGCTCTGTGGTGCTGCTCATTGACTGCCGTAGAGGACTGGTGATTTTCCGGGGGACACAAGGGTAGTTGTCTGGTTCACGTTATCAGCCATTTGTTATGCTATACACAATATCTCACCAATTGTTAGATATAATCCGTTAGTATAATCACTAACCACCCTCAAAGCTACACTACCAATTACCCACCCTGGGAATACTGGACTGACCAGAGCCTCGGTTCAAGTATTGCACAAATCATTCATGCAAATCCTCAAACCAGGGCTCTGATACCAACTTGTAACACTGTACTTTTTAGACATATAATATAACTGCACGCGGAAGCTAATTACATAAAAATATCTTAATTACATAATAGATACAAAAAGATTTCACTTGTTTGATGTACAAAGACCCTATACAGTGTTAATACAAAAACAGGCTCTTTCAAAAACTTGACAACAGAGTTTGGTCTGTCCATATTCCCAGCCCAAAACATCAAGATCACCTCAGAGGATCTGCAAAACAATCTAGTGGGCAAATATCTACACATACACAAGGAAAATATGCCCACACCAAATAGCTCATGAATCCCAGGAGAACCGGCGGTGTTGCAAGCACCTACAACCATGGTCGGCCAAAACCAAGGTTTACCGATAGCCCAGCTAACAGTGAAAACCACACCAGTCTTCTTGAGTACAATAAATGCACCCCCTAAGAACTGATAGGTTACACCCCCAAGCAAAGGCCCAGACTACACTGGTAAAAACCACTGCTTACATGTTAAGTATTGCTTATCAACTTGGCGATTAAAAACAACAAATCAAGCCAAGTTCCAAAATTTCGCCAGTGTTACCACTACACACCGACCATCGTTATACAGTATCAGGGTTAATAAACTACAAGTGTTCCAAAAGATATATACAATATAACACTACCCACAGCAACCCGCCTCGCCAGGCCATCTTATCGCTAACCTGCGAAAAGGGAAATATCACGAAACATTAGCTACACTTGCTAGTGAGTACAAGTATCACATTAGCACCAATAAGCATGCTATCACGTCACAATAAGGCACACAATGCTAAGCTATCACATAGCGGTGTGCCAACATGTCAGCAGGATCATATCTCGCGGGGTTGCAAATCCTGCTCAATGAATCCAACTGAGAAATCAACAACACCAAACCACGCTGGAGGGGAAACGAAGAGCAACCCCCTGAGCACGTTGCGGAGCCACCTGGGCTCAAATTAGGCCTTAGTTACAAACCAAGACCCCACTGTTTATCAAGGAACGGCGGCCTGCAGAACCTTTACCCCAGAAAACCACTCATGGGAACCGTTAATCCCTGAATAACACTCAAGGGACCCAGCCGCATCGGCGACTGACCTCAACCACTGCGTCTGTCCAGACAGAAATCATAAACACGTTTGACCCATAGGGTCTACAGTACGCATGCGTATCACATATCACAGTTTATATCACATGGTATCACTTATAACACTATGTCACTGTATCACTACGTCACTGTATCATAATATCACTGTATCACTATATCACGTCATACCTAGCGCGTTCACATATATACACAGGGCACATATCACTGACACACAATAACCCTACTTACTGAGTCTCATGAGAAACCGGTACTCACCTCGATATCACAAGAGGCAGATGTGATAACTGGAATCCCAAGAGCACACAGAATCGTCCGAATCACCTAACACATTAGGTTTAGGTTTGATTATCACATACACATAGCACACATAGGTTAAAACACAAGTTATACAAGCTGTCAACACTGAACAACTTACTACGGCCGTAGCATATACGTCCTACGGCCGTAGGACACTTCACAAAAACCTTACTACGGCCGTAGGGTCAAACCACTACGCCCGCAGAGTTTCTTTCCAAAGAATCATGTACTACGGCCGCAGGAACCATCTCCTACGCCCGTAGTAACTATGCTTTGGTGAACTACGACCGTAGGTTACGTACTTACACCCGTAGTCCTTGTTCCATCGTCCGTAGACGGTAATCCACACAAAAACAGATCCTACGGCCGCAGTAACCCTGCCTACGGCCGTAGTGTATACATAAGGCTTACTACGGCCGTAGGGAATACCACCTACGCCCATAGGAAGTCTACGAACAGCAGACCTTCGTCCCTGTTTCTGCACAGCCCCGAAAACTCCATTTTTGACACCAAAAACTCGATTGAAACCAGATTCAATCGTTTGTACACATTACTTGACATCAATAGAAGCTCATAAACACATTGGACACCAAAACCCACCATAAAATATCATTCACACCAACAATTTGGTGTATGTTCTTCAAGAACACCAAAACTAAGTTTTTAAACAAGAATTACTTACAAGGATGACGAAGTAGCACAAGTTTAACACTTGAATCAGTAGCCACAATCGAAATTTACAAGCTTTTGATAATTTCTTCTTCACAAAGTTGAGAGAGCTTGAGTGTATATGTGTTTAAACGTATTTGAGTATGTGTGTGTGTGTTTTGACATAGTCAGGGGATAAGGAAAGATAGAGAACCGCCTTTGGTTCTCAATTTATACAACGGAGTATTTTATTCCCCTTTTCAACTTGCAACTTAACACACGCCATCCCGTTTTAACCAACGAGGATATTTACGGAATCATTACACGAAACCGTATAACACTACTTCACTTTTAGACACGTTTGACACTTTTCACATAACCACATTAATTAACTCGAGACACGTTAGTCACACAAAAACACTTAATTTAATTCACTAAACGTCACTGTACAAACACTAAAGCACAAAGTACAACTCTACACTGCTAGGCCCATTTACATGATGTTACAACTCCATTTTTAAATTTTGCCCGAGCGCAAAAAATATTTAAGACGATACTAGATTTGAGTCTCATGATTTTTACTTATAACCATATAGCCTTATACAATCAACTCCTAAACACCATTTTCTCAAAAATATTTTTGTTCAACAATTTCTTTAGCTTCCAATAATTGATTTAAAGTTCAAGCCAAAACAATTAATTTTATATCTACTATCCTTTTCTCTTTTAAATTTTAATATTATTCCATATAAATACATTATATATTTATAACCTTTCATCTGGATAATTTTTACCGTATGTGGGATCCTTTAACTTATATAAGTTAAAAGTTGGATTTTTGCTATATGTTAGACATATGTTTAGTAACCCGCCGCAACGCACAAATACAAATACCTCGTTAAGCACAATGTTGTTTTAAATACATAAATTATCACCAATGTGAAAAGTATAACACACACACTTTTTAATCATACTTAAAATATTTTATTCATCACATAACTTGAATTCACTATCTTAAAATTGAGGATTGCATTTCTAACACACCAAATACTATTGAACCGAAGTCCTTTAGTATATGTAATATAATTATTTGAATAGTCATGTTTACATAACTTGATTATAGTTTTGGAAATGTAGATCCGTTATAAAGAGTCATAAGAGAGCATCACTTGTTGTATAGTTTTGATATTTATTATTTTTATTGTAACAATGTGTTGTAGAGTTTTTTTAGATAAAAAGGGTGATTCCTTCAGAAAAACAAAAAAGGTGTTCTTACATTTTAGTTGAATTTCCGTTAAATGTGTTCCTTCCAAAAGTGAAAGGATTTAAAATTATCTATTTTCTTTATTTCTTAGAGTCGAGAAGACACCAAGCAGTTGGTAAGAGTGCAACAAGACATCAAAACCCAAGAGTCAGTAATTGACGTTTGCTGGAAAAACATGAAACAGAGGAAATAATAATAGCTGATAATTTGGAACAAGGAATTGTTAAATTTACGCTATAAGTTTCTGAATTAACCAAAAAACTCCACATATTAGGAAACAAGTATTATGAATTTTAGATTGAAGAATGTGTCAAGATAAGAAATTTTAAACAACAATCGTTGAATAGTCAAAGCAAGTAATATTCAGAAAGCATAAATTTTGACACTAAAAAGAATCAGTTTGTGCTTAAAATTTAGAAATTGAAACAAAATTATAACATATTGTAGAAGAAAAGAGCACATATCTTCTGATTCTGAAAAAAATTTAAAAGTATAAGTCTTCCAAAGGAACAGATGATTAAAGTGACTCATGTACTAGTCCACAAGTGAATCATCAAAACATATTGTGCATCCACAAACCAATTGCTTTATCGATTGTTATTCTAAACTCAAGTCTTACATATATAAATTCATAAACAGAGTCAAGCTTTAAAAAAAGCTTTGGAATGAGAGCACAAATACTTTTGAAGGAACAAACTTTTTTTGAAACCATTGTCGCTATATTTCTTGTGCTACTCCTTGGCTTGTTACTTGTCTATATATGTGTGTTAGTCAAACAAGATCATTCTCGAATGTTAACACGAATGCACCTCCCCAATAAATATCCATTTGGTGTTCGTTTTGTCAAATATTTCTTAAGACTTTCTAAAGAAAAACATTTACATAAAATCACATCATTTTTCATCATCTTTTTACCATAAGAAGATATATTTTCGAAAGATTAAAGTGAGCTAGGTAACAAAAAATTTCAAGTTATTGCTAAAGATCAAGAGCTACATTGCTTGACAATTACAACAAAGGTACCAAAACTTAAAATTCTCTCAACATTCCTTCTCAATTTAAGCTCAAGATAAGTGTTCCAATGAAGAAAACAATCTTAGATTATTATGCTTAATTTTAGAATATACACAAAGGAAAAGAATGTTAGAACATAATATTGTGTGCAATTGTACATTTGTATTTTTGTTAAATTTAATATTACTATTAACGTTAGTAATAGTACATAGAAGTTTAATATATACTTGTTTACAAACTCTAGTAATTTAAGCATTCACATATTCCTATTTTTCATTCATCTTTCACGTACCTATACCCCCTTTCATTGTAGTGTCAGTTATTGTTGATATCTAATACAATTGAGAACATCCAACCCAAATTGCATGCAATAAGGATGGCCTTAAAAGGAAAAGTTCTCGCGAAAAGCACAGTATCCTAATTAAAATCACACTCAAACTGTTAAAGCAATACATCAAGCACACAAGAAACCCCGACTGAATTTTCATTAATCAGGTTATCGAAGGGTAAAGATCAACACCTCAAACATCCAAATGTTTCTAATATGGATGGCAATGAAAAGCGTATGCAACAATCACAAGCTGTTAAACTCATTGCTGTGCACATTGTACCTTCTGGGCTCCACCATGCATATCGTCATCATCATCTTCATCATAAGCTTCCTGAGCTTGTTGCTGTTTTCTTCTCATCTCTTCCTCAATGTTAACATCGTGCAGAGTTGTCTCCTCACATTCATCAATCTCCATGCTACTCATCTGCGTCGAAGGCCTACCCGGAAGAACCTCTTCCAGAACCTTGCACTGGTCTGGGGTCAGCGACTCTGGGAAGTCTACAGTAAAGTGTATATAAAGCTTCCCCTTCATGAATGGCCTCTGGTACATAGGCATCCCTTCATCATTTATTGCCTTGTATTGGTCTGTAAAACAGCAGTATATTAATATTACAAATTTACAATAAAGAAGAAACACATAGAAAAAGGTCTTAATTATATATCACTGGACAAATATATTCCTGATTCAAATCACTTGTTTTTGCATAGAGTTAATTTAGAAGAAATATATATCCTCTTCCAACATGTTGAAAATAAAGAAAAAAAATTACCAGGTTTAACGACCTCCCCAGGCAGAGACTTGACCAGTAGTTGCCTATTATCCAAGTGGGTCAAGATAAACTGGAAGCCACAGAGAGCTTCTGCCAGATTCAACGTGTGTTCAAAAAACAAGTCATCACCCTTTCGTTTAAACTTGGGATGCTCTTTTTGTTGCAAGACAAACACTATATCACCCGTAACAGTGTCCGGCTGCAAATTAACAAAATGAGTACATTAACATTTGTACCCTTTGACCAAACTAAACAATAATAAAGATAAGAAATAGTTATTAAGCACTTACAGCTTCATCAGCCTCTCCAGGGAATGTAATCTTTTGTCCATTCTGCATACCTTTCTCCACGTGGACTTCTACAACTTTCTTCTCCTGCACCACCTTTTCACCCTTGCACACCTGGCAACGATCCTTGTTATCGATTGTCTCTCCAGTACCTTTGCAATCATTGCAAGGTTGTTGCACTTGTTGGATCATAGATGGGCCTAGCTGTCTGATGGAAACTTTCATGCCTGAACCTTGGCAGCCTGCACATGTCATTGAAGCACCTGACTTCGATCCCTTTCTGCAAAGGGATATTTATTTCAGCAAACAAAGATGTATTAACCAATAAATGCACTACACATATATCCTAAAAGATTTTTAAAAAATAAAAAAAGAAATGCCCTCATGATTTACCCTTTGCACTTGGAGCAAATTACGTTACGCGAAAGAGAGAGTTTTTTAGAAGTCCCATTGTAAAGATCCTCTAAAGAAACTTTGAGAGGGTGAATAACGTCTTCACCTCTTCTCTGCCTTCGCCCCCTGCTGCTGCTACCGCCACCTGAAAAACATGATCCAAGTGAAAAAGAACCAAATAAACAGTACAAATATGCACTGTAGCTTAAAGGGATGTTTGGTGGCATTGCGCTGCACAAGTGATCAGCTGATATGA
Organism: Pulicaria dysenterica; assembly: GCA_947179395.2. Lineage (NCBI taxonomy): Eukaryota > Viridiplantae > Streptophyta > Magnoliopsida > Asterales > Asteraceae > Pulicaria > Pulicaria dysenterica. The sequence goes on along the minus strand of OX359288.1, from coordinate 105,639,714 downwards.
AATAATCAGAACGGTTTGAAGTCTGGATAGTAAAATAGTCAACTGTTTTAGTGTTAAACAGGTTTTTATTATTGAAAGATTTACATGTAAGATGGCCCCCTAAATAATTAACTAACGAGAATCAGTAGATACACTTAAACTGATTAGATACTGGAAACTGAGATTTGAACTAAAAAATCACTTTCAAAAAGCAATGCTAAACACCCCTTATTTCTAGCTAAAAGTGTTTAGAATGCTTACCTCCAAAAGGACTACCACCAAAGAATGATTGGAAGATGTCAAATGGATCATGTCCCCCACCACCACCTCCCATTCCTTCCTTCAAAGCATCCTCACCATATTGATCATATATCTCGCGTTTCTCCGGGTCACTCAAAACTTCATATGCTTGGGCAAGCTCTTTGAACTAAAACAGAAACAACACTTCATTAATCCAAAAACAATTATTATGAACACAAAAGAATCTGCCATTTACAAGAAAATCTACGATTTTCAGAATTGTGGAATTAGTAATAAAAGGCAGGATTTTTATCACCATGTTAACATACTTAACTATAAAACGTCACACAAATTGGAAATTGCCTCTGGAACAATTCATCCATAGCTCAGAATTATTAAAAATAATACTAAAAAAAATTATATAAAAAACAGCATACATGATTGGAGCTATTCGACGGACAAACATCTAAATTAGATAACTTCGTAAATATTCCATGTCAAACGACCCAATAAAATGTAATTACTATAATGTATCTGAAGAACACCAAGGAAAGCAATTAAGATGACTTAATTAGGCAGTCGAACTAAACAGGTATCGTGATTATTAAAAATAAATTGGGGTTTCACAGTAGCACCTTCTCGGGATCTCCACCTTTGTCTGGGTGATTCTTAATGGCTGCTTTCCGATAAGCCTTCTTGAGATCATCCTGTGATGCGTTCTTGGGAACCCCCAGGATCTCGTAGTACTTGGTATTATCGCTCTTCTTCGGGGCTCTTCCAAACATTATGTTCTTTATTGATCTTCACAATTCAATCAAAATCTAAGACAAATGCACAAAGAAGTTCGTATTAGATATCAGAATTAACAGATTAATTGATAAAAATAAATTGAAATTGAAGCGTACTTGGGACGACGGGGATCAGAAAAGAGATCGAACAAGTGTGGAGAGCTATGTTAAAGCGAGAGGATTTGGAATTAGGGGCAGAGGGTCTACCATTCACCAATTTGAGGAGGTAGGGATTGACGGTCCAGATGGTTCGATGACGATGATGTCAGTAGCCAAGAAGCCTCTAGAATCTCTTCATACTTCGTTACTTGCATTAAAAGAAAGAAACAATGGATGGGGAGGTGATATGTAACATATACATTTTTTATCACATATAATAAAATTATATTATATTTAAAGAATAGACTTGTAATATTATCAAACTATTTTTAAATATCTAATACTAAATAGAATTCTTTACTTTAAAATGAATTCAAATTGTTTTTATAATTTTTTCCACTAATCATTTTTTATTTATTTTCTAAAACGACTAAAATAGTCGGTCCACATCTGTGCGACTATGAGTATATTAATTTTCTTTAAACTTTCGGTTTTATATTTTTTTTTGATTTGTTATCAATATATGGATTTGTTATATATTTAAGATTTTATAATATATATTTAAAATTCACGTAAACAATTGAGTGTTTATACACAATGTGTTAACCTAGTTTTATTTTTAAAAATATATTTAAATAATTAGTTAGTTTAAAATCTGCAAAACCCGATGGTTTATATTCTTTTTTGGTTTTAATCCACATTATTAAGTTGTATTTGAATAGATAATTTATTATTAATCAACTCCATTCGACCGGCCCAAGTGTTTTCTTAGCTAAGCCCAATTGTATTACGGCATATGTCCATTAGTCCTTAGTCCATACTCCATCCGTCCATCGTTGTATTTCAGACCATGCACGGATGAACAGTAGCTAGTGTGTTCAACTAGTCGTTCGGTTTGATTGAATGTTAGAAAATACTTTAACCGGTTATAAACCAAACTAAGAATATACTATACCAAACCAATTTAACCGAGTCAATCATCGACTTAATTGGTCTGGGTCTACACACCCAAATAAGTAATTTTTGTAACCGAGACACATGCCTTTTATTTACATAACTCACATATATTGATGTATATGATGAAATTCATATAATCATATTAGCTTCAAAATGTGACATGTGATCATGTAAGTTCTAAGATCGACTACATCATGACGTCAGAATATGTAGAGCATAACAAAAAAATTAATATAGTTGATGTGGAAAATGAAAATGGAGATAAATAGGATGATTTGGAGTATGATTAAGTGAAATATCCATTAGAGTGATAAATATTAACAAAGAGAAGTGTATGTTTTGATTGTATATGAGGAAGGATATTTCAATTTTAAAGCATTCCTAATCGGCCATTGCAAAATTTTCAGTATTCCTAGCTCAAGGCAATTATTTTATAAAAATAGACGCCCTTTATTTTTTTCGTGTATTTGGTTGGGACCTAAAAGCCGAAGTTACAATCCAAATTCAAAACAGACATCGATTAAATTCTTGGGTTTATTTAAGTATCCAAATAGTGGACACCCTTAACAAGAGCTTCAAAGTCGAATTTCGGATCAATCAAAGAAGCCACGGCAGACACTTTCTCAAAAACAGCAATCCAACACTCACACTTCTTATTAGTCGGATTTTATTGTGCTAAGCTTCAACGTCCCAAATTAAAAAAAAACATATAAGGAAAGACGTACAAAAGAGACCATCATTCATAAATATTAAATGTACGATCATCAATATAAAACATAAAACATAACATTGTTTAACCTCGGATGCGTAATATAATGTTTTAACATTTCTAATAATAAATTGTTGTCACGCTTGAGTTTTTTACATGTCCATACCCGAAGTACCTTAAAGAAAAAGAACAACAAGTAAGCATAACGCTTAGTAAGCTAACACAAAACTCATACGTTATGATGAATAGCATAAACCACATGTATAACACATCACAACTCGATAACACATATGGACCCTCGGCCATGATGTCCACCAACATCAATATTAATGGTCAACTCAACCTTGATGCTCACTGTCATCAGATAACCTCATCGGGTATAAGTGACCAATCAACACATAATAGTTCACACATACATATCAAACATATACAATACACAAAATATATGATTATAACACACAAATAATAAATAAACTGTGGGGTGGTGGTGGGAGAGAGCCAAGAGGAGTATTTGGTGGTAGTGGAGGCTATATGACACTTCAACCTTTGTGAATTGTGACCAGTTACCTTCATTACGAGTAATCTATTTCTTTTTTATAACAAGAAATTATGATTCTTTACTGGACAAAAATTTTTTCCATTACCTTTACTGACAAAAATGATATTAATGTAAGATTTTTGGACAATATGCCCCGAGTTTACGATTTATACAAAGAAACCCATCGTACTCTTTTTTTAAGACAAATCTCAAGTAAATTATAAGCTAGGTTTATAGCAACTCCTTACATTATAAATAATAAGCAGGCGCTTACGCATAAAGACACTTCCTCAGGTGTTTGGCAAATCATAATCATATTTCTTAATGATTTGTGTTTGGCAAATCTATAAATGATGAAATCTCATTGCTTAGAATTCTATTCCTAATAATCTCTTATGTATTTATTATCTGATTCAATTTCACCTTTAACTATCACCGTCATCTGATTGGATATCACATATGTGATCTGCTAGGTATCACCTTCGATTTGCCATCTTTGTCCTTGCATATCACCTTCGGTTATCCTTCATACTATTATTCGTTTGTTAAGGTTCACTTGTGATCTCCTTTGGTCCCACCATGGTAATATTAATTCCATCGTTAGATACTCAGATTTCACTTTCTATTTCACCATGGTCATCAAACACCATCTATTTAACCTGTCTTTGTATAATTTCCTCTTAACATGGCTCATTTATGCTTTAATCTCATAATCGTCATCTTTATCTCTTTGATTTAGCCATCGTCTGAATAATTTTTTGCTTCGTTTAGGCTTGCTCAATCAAGTTTTTTTAATTTTGTCGGTTTTGGCAAGACTCAAAAGTTTGTTTTATTAGTATAGGCTTTAATAAGGGCTCAGATTTATTGATTCGTTTTGTCGTTTTTATTGATTTTGGTTTGTTTATTTGGTTTATATGCTAAGTTGCTAACACTACAATAATTTTAACGCATGGCTCTCTTAATAAATTTCATTTTAAAGGACGAAACAATAATTTTCATCAAAATAGTTTGGGTCAATTTTAAGCCTAAAACGAATTCAAATAGCTACTTATGGTTTTAGAGTTTTTAAGTCTAGTGGTTTCAATTTTTATTGGTTTGGGTTTTAGCCGGGTCATGTCAATGATTACAGTTTCGGTTTATAAATCAAATCCAACTCTTTCTTGATATAACGAACATTTACTTGATCTAATTCTATTTTTGGTTTTAAATGTTTAATATTGTCATGATTAAAAAGAATTTGATATCTATCATTTTGGTTTAACAAGTAACATATATATTATAAAAACAAAAAGAAATAAACTCTCAATCAAATAAAAAGAAATCTTAAAACCCTCGCCCATATAATATGACCATGGTAATAGAAGTCTCATAATCTTCTTATATATATAAAAACTAATTTGATAAAATTTATTAGACTATCTAAACTGTTTATTTAAAAAAAATTAATCTTAACCATTTATTCTCTTAAAATTAAAAAATTAATTTTGACTTTTTAAAGTCAAATTTATGATAATTTCATATAAGCCCTTATTAAATCATATAAAATCGTATATGCCCGTCTTAATTTACAAATATCATATTTACCCTTTATAATATATCAAATATCATATTTAACCAAATTGTTAGTTTTATCTTTCTAAAATATTTCATAATCATTTTAATTCCTTTTTAGTTATAATTAATAGGGTTTAGTTCCTAAAAGTACATCGAAGTTGACACCTTTTGCTATTGTGTATACTTATCTTTCATTACTCCCATTTAATACACCGAACTTTTCAAAATTACCGTTTAATACATCTTAACCTGTGATAGAAGGTTAAGGGTGATGTGGATCAGGTAATTGATGATGTGGCAATGACTTGGATGCTTATGTGGTATTATCATATTTAGAAGATATTAAAAAAAGAAAAACAACTTTGACCATGGCCAAGAACACCATCAACATTCACATTCACGATTCATCTGGGTTTTTGAGAACCACCATCTTCATCTGCAACTTAGGGTTTGTTTAATCTCCCATGAACAAATCTGAGTTCGAGAACCACCATCTTCACCATTCGCAGCCACCATCATCAACGAGAACCATCATCGTTCCAAATCTGACTTCAAGAACCACCATCATCGTTCCAGATCATCAACGAGAATCTCATTGCAGATCTGACTTCGACTGTTCAAGGGTTGCTTCATGCGACGGGATTAGGGTTTCGATTCGCAGCCACCACCGCCTTCAACAACTAGGGTTTCTGATCGGAGGTCACCGTTCCAGATCTGGGCTTCGACTGTTCAAGGGCGATTTGGATTTGATGTTTAAATCTGGAACAGGCGACGGGATTAGGGTTTCGAACGGCGAGGAACAGGTGATTGCTACAAAGGTAAGTACCTCCATGGCAGCGATCTTGAAGACGAACATAAATCATACAAAGGTAAGTTTATCAATGGTGATTGCTACCCAGATCTTCATCGTGTTCGTTTGTTTCTGATTTGGGGTTTATGAATGTAACAATCTGATTTAGGGTTTCTTTTAGATTAATGTTGTTTATAGATCGATTTAGGGTTTCATGAACAACTTGTTTATAGATTTACTGTTCTTGGTACATAATCAATTTAGGGTTCATGGTTTCATCTTCAAGTTCAGATCTGTTCTTGGTATAGATTTAGTGGTCTTGCTTTCATCTTCAAAAGATTCCATCTAGCTTGTTTATAAGATTAATGTTAGGATTTCTGGGTTTCATCTTCAAGTTCAGATCTGTTTTTCATGTGTGTTATCTTCATGTTCAGATTAATGTGTTCTTCATAATGTTTTTATTTTTTATTTTTTTTACTGATGTGGCAACTAAATTAGTGATGTGGAATACAATAAAAAAAAGAAAAAAAAAGTGTGACCTGCTACCTATTGAAGAGGTAACACAATGTATAAAATGGTAGTTTTAGGAACTTTGATGTACTAAATGTGAGTAATGAAAGATGGGTATACGCAATAGGAAAAGGTGTCAACTTCGATGTACTTTTAGGAACTAAACCCTAATTAATAACATTTATCTTTATTACCCTTAATTGCAAAAATAATGATTGATGATTTATATAAGAAATACATTCACGTCTCTTCGTATCATGTACCATGTTTTTACCGTCATGTCTGCCCTCCCACTCACATCGATATTTCCATCGTTGCTTAGGGTGTTCATGTTGTACGTCATCATTTTTTTAAATTTTTTTATTTAATTCATGTTTTATTATTATTTAATACGTTTTTATTAATGTTTAATATTTATTATCTTTTAAACCTATCCGTGTATCACACACACATTTAGTCTAGTAATTAATAAATAAATAATATATAATAAGGAGAATAAAACCACTATCACAACTCATATGGTTGTGGATGAGAATAAAAAAGAAATCTTTAGCTTTTAATAAAATCAATCACAGTTCATGGTTTTATAATTTACTTTCTATACGTGAAACAAAGTTATCATTTTTAAAACTTAAAATCAAATTTATTTTTATTTTTAGCAACAGTCTTAATTGTTGTGATTATCATTCTTCATATAATAAATAGTTATATTATTATAAAAAAAATTAGAAGGTATTAGATAATTTAGTAGGCCGGTTTCTTGATGGATTGGTTTTTGACTAAAATCGAAACAGAGCAGAACCTATCATTTTTTTTCATATGTTAAAATAAATAAATAATTGGCTTCAAAATAGTTTTGTTTTGTTTAAACGGTTTAAATTTGATTTTTGGGATCTATTAACATGTAAATAATTTACTATATAAAGTATCGAAAATCAAATACTTTTGAAATAGGAGTAAAAGATATATGCTCAAGTTGGATGTTTTTATACCCGATACTTGCAACAAGGAGCATCTCTTTTCCATAAAATAAATAGTTTAACGTTTTTGTTTTGATCCTCACCCTTAAATCAAGGATCTGCAACTCTTGGATAAACCCTTCCCCACACCGTCAACAGAAAGCAAAAATGGTGTAAACTGTGGAACCCCCCTTTTGGCTTTTGGTTGTCCCTTTCCCCATTTCATCATCATCTTCTTCTTCTTCTCCTTCTCCAGCCCCCTTTTCAACTCAATCCTAATCTCAACTCCTTCCTTCCTTCATGCCTATCATCTCCTCATCGCAGCAAGATTCTGTCAGATTCCATTGATACAAGATTTCATTTCAATCTGAGCTATGTTTAACACTCCATTTGTACTCTTCTTTGCTCTCTTGCTTACCCTACCTCTTGTCTTCCTCTTCGCCCCTCGAATCCTTCCTCCTAAACGCGTTATTATCTCTCTCCCCGACGAGCTCGACGACCTCGCGCTTTTCCGCCGAGCTCTTCTCTCTACTGTTCACCCGCCGGGAGCTGTTTCCCGGCTTGGCTCCACCAACGCTAAACCTAAAATCGCCTTCATGTTCCTCACCAACACCGATCTATACTTTGCTCCGATATGGGACAAGTTCTTCAATCCCGCGAAACCGAATCGGCGGAAGCTGTATAATATATACGTTCATGCCGATCCAGATTCCGATGTTAAGAATCCTGGTGGTGTCTTCGAAAACCGATTCATTCCCGCTAAAAAAACGCAGAGATCTTCGCCGACTCTTATATCCGCCGCCAGGCGTTTAATCGCTACCGCCATACTCGATGATCCGTTAAATGCTTACTTTGCTCTGGTCTCCCAACATTGTATCCCCTTGCATTCTTTCCGTTACGTACACAAAACGCTTTTTCAACCACGTACTGAGTCGACTCAGCTCCCGGTTAGACCTAGCTTCATCGAGGTGTTATCGGAGGAACCTCAACTGTGGGACCGGTATATCGCCAGGGGGAAAAACGCCATGTTGCCGGAGGTTCCTTTTGATAAGTTTCGGATCGGGTCACAGTTTTATATATTGAACCGACGTCACTCGTTAATGATTATCAAGGACCGGAAGCTTTGGAGGAAGTTCCGGCAGCCGTGTTTGAACGTGGATTCATGTTACCCGGAGGAACATTACTTTCCGACGCTTTTGTCGATGGAGGATCCGACCGGAGTTAGCGACTACACACTCACGAGGGTTAACTGGACAGGTAGTGTAGATGGTCACCCGCATACTTACAGTCCTGCGGAGGTGTCGCCGGAGTTAATTCGGACGCTGAGAGCTTCAAATTCGAGTTTTTCGTACCTTTTTGGCCGGAAATTTTCGCCTGATTGCTTGCTGCCATTAATGGATATGGCGGAAAAAGTCATTTTCCGGGGATGATGCGGTTTGCTATGGACAAAACGGGTATGGCTTCTAGCTGTGTATCATTCTAATCCAAAAAGCAACAAAATTAATATTTTATAAATGATAATATATAAATAGTTAATAAATGCTAACTTATCTGCATGACTGGATTGTATTTGAGCATTTCTTAAGTTATAGTGACCATAGATTTATTAAGCTTTCTTTTTAATATCTATTATTGATGATATCAAATTAAATATTATATATAAAAATTTGATTATGTTGCTAAATTGCTTCTATATCAATAACTAAATTAGACATACCGCATACGTATGAGATATGGATTGGTTTCAAAAAAATAAATATTAAATATTAATAAAAAATTTAAATAATTGTAATACACAAAGTAATTGAGAAATTAAAAAAAGATGTTAATAATAAAAATCAAAAAAATATGTTCAAACAGTAAAAAAATATTATATACTATATAGTTTAGAAATTAATCAAATTATCAGAGGACACCCAATTGAATTACTAACGAATCAGTTAATTATAATACTTTTATAGACTAAGTAATTGTCAGATTTAGTGTTATTTTCGGATAATAGAATAATCTATATGCATATATCAGAAAACAAAAACAAAGTAAACTTTGATAATATTTGATAAAATAAATAGTTTTTTATATAGTTTATGAAGGTTTTAGTAAATCATAAAAACAAAACTTGTTATAAAATTGATTTTTAGTGACTATGATTTTTTTATTATCAAAAACTAATCATAAAATTGGTCTTAATACTTTACATTAGTAAATGAATTTTAAAATCATTAAAATACTACATCCTATCTTATTTTTTGAAATTAAATTTGAATAATTTCTTGAATTAAGATTAACTTTTGATCATTTAAAGTTTAAATTAAAGTTTCAATTTTATCAAAGAATGGTTAGAATTTAATTTTTAACTAAATAAAATATGAAGATTATCTAATATGAAAACGATGACGTGACATTAATTTCTATTAACATATTAAGGAAATATTATTATTATTCGATACGATATATATAAACATTTAAAAAAGTAATTTGTCCAGCATTTGAGAAGGACAAATAAAGAAATGTAAGTAATGGGAGTTGGTAGAGATGATGTATGATTATCAGCATCTAAAGTCAAATTTGTTGGTCCACAGTCAAGCTCAAACACCTTTGGCTTTGGTCTATTCCGACCAAAAAGGGTATAAAGGACAAATAACATCAACATCAACATCAAGATGGTACTATTACTATGATTATTTATAAACCACTTTTCATACGTGTGATTATCTGTACATAACAGATTTTTGTGATACATAATAATTATTTGTTGGTTGGATCATTATACCCTTAAATATGTGGACTAGAGTAAAAGATAGTAGGATTATAGGGGCATAAAAATCACAATTATTGTGCATGACAAAAACTTATTGTGTACAAATCAAGTGCCTTTTCATACATATATCAAATCTATAGGGATCTTTTGGATACAACTAACATATTGTGAAATATTGTTACGATTTATTTAGTACGACAAAAGTGGACAAATGGTTGTTGTCACTCCAACATCAAAAAATAATCAAAATGTAACTTTATAAGATCTACCTGGAAATATGACTGATACGACCAACTTCTATATTAGTATATGACCGATGGTTGAAACATAATAGTCATGAAACTCTATGATACTGAAAAACATCTGCCACTTTCATGTTAGCACTTCCATGACTAAGAGTCGGATGGCTAACACTGCTACGAGTTCTTGAATCTAAAATCATGGAACTCTTTCTTGTTTTTGTAACATTTTCATGGTATCTTTGTCATTAGTTGCGTTATAATACTTTAATTAGTATAAATAATAGAAAGTTAAATAGTTTAAAGATATTAACATATAATACTTTATGAAGTAAACATCAGTAGTAACAATATTATGTTATCAATTATTATTATTATTATTACTATTATTGTAATGTAATCTATTTATCAATATTGTTTTTTTTTTTTTAATTTGCAGATGAGTCGGGGTGGTAGAGAATAAGGGCCGAAGGGTCCAATGTGTGTTGGATTGGTGGGGTTTACAGTGGAGTGTATTGGTCGAAGAAAAGCATGTCAAAAGCCTAAAGGGGTGGAGATGCCTTTCTTCATTTCCTACTTCTCCCGTTTGCCTTTTTGTAAATATTCTTTTCAACTATATATTATATATTTTCTGCTTATCTATGTTATTAAAGTTGTATTATAAAAATTAATTGTCTCATGAAATGGTTTAAAACCTTGGTTTCTAGTTGAGCAGGGTGTAACGAGCGGGTCACAGGTTAACATGATCAATCGGTTGAGCTACAGGGATAACTTGGTTTTATACAGACGTGTCTTTCCAAATTAGAGCTTTTGTGAGTTTTTCTAATAAAAACTCCTTTCGTTAAAAAAAGAGCTTCTATGAGTTTTTTTTTTTATTTTATGTTAGATATCTCGCCGTTATTCACATATCATCATTAAAAAAACTAATAAAATTAGAAATTCCCAAAACCGGGTTGAAAGTGCTGGGTAAATGGTTTGGCTTGAAACGTAGCTAGTTCGATACGACTTGAAAATGACATCAACCTGGTCATTGTTGGATCACTCTCCCGATGCATTCACAGTCAACCGACCGGAAAACATTGATCTCATGCACGTTTTGAAACATATGGGCTATGAAGAATGATAACAAGTACATATGTTGGTTAATTGTCAAATTAAGGCTGAATTGAAAGTCTTACACTATACCATGTATAATCAATCATCTCAAGACGACCAAGTGATGCCTGGCTTGAAGAATCTAAAAAAAGTAGATATTCAGTCTCACGGGATAAACAGTTTGGTAGCAAGGAATTGCAAGTTTGCTACTTTTGGCATATATAGATCCATTAAAGGATGAAATTATCCATTTATATGAAATCTTCATGTAATTGCTTAGCACTAGGGAGTCCAAGTATTGTGGTTGATGAAGAATGTACATGAATCGATTATATATATGTTACTGTAATATGGAGAGTCGGAGAGGCATTAACATTTTGCAGCCTTAAAGCTTAGAAATCGGGGAATCAAAAGGATCTGACTCTAATATTCCTTGCCAACAAAGGTCTTCTATTTGGAGCAACTTTGTAAAGGGTTGTTTAGAAAGCCACGACCTTTTACCTATTCTTGTCAGTGTTGTTTTGAAGGTGGAGGTTGCACCATTTTTTATTACGATCCATCCGCTTTTTAGGAGTTCGTTATGTCCTCTCTTTAACATATCTCGCTCACTCTCATGTCACATGTCACTCACTCGGAGGCTCTTCCCCTCATCAACAAAAAACCAACCAAACTTGTCACCCCCACCGACTCTTAATCCGTCCTGAGGTTAACTACCACACAATGGGAGCCGAACGGCACGACTCAACATCAGTCCCTTTCTACATTCGTGCCAACCAACTAATACACGATCAATATATATTAATCTTTTTCCTATTCTAAAGAGTAAAGATAGTACCAGTTCAATTAGAGAGAAGTTCATGTAAGGGTGAATAATACCTATATTAGGTAGAAGTTTGAGTGGTGATTCACAATACCATCATTAAGGAGAAGTTTGGTGATCTCTTTTATCTAAGAGAGAAGTGTAAAAAAGGATCTCTTGGCTTTCAAGAGATAGCTAGTTGAAGTAAGCTTTTGGTGATAAACAATAAGTGGGTTAGTTAGCATTATACATGTTTGTGTGGTGAACTGGTGATATCACTTTTACCCTAGTCCCTTTACGTAACTTGTTCATGTACTATCTTTCAAGTTGACATATTACTTTGTATGTATTATGTATTTATTTCATATAACTACTTTATTTTCTTTTTAAAAGAACAAATTTTAAGATCAAAAGAACCAGATCGAATTCTAAAAGTCGGTTCTAAAGTTTTGAAAATATTATTAATTCCACGGCGGTAAATTTCATGACAAAAGAACCAAACCTAGTGGACGGCGTATACATTTGATGACCGTAACTATATTGAATTCAAGGAAAATAAACATTGTTAGTGACAACTGACAAGTATTTGAGACTACTTATCAAAAGAAACTCGGTTACTAGTAGTTTTTTACGTAAACATTTGAAGAGTCCTCACCTTGCGTAATTCCACGCTGTATATGGTTACTTTTAATGTATGGTTGCTTAATGTTATCTTGCTTCTAATTCCACGCTGTCATTCATCTTGGTTAATAATTATATGCTTAAAATTTTCTTTTACAAGGAGCAACCAAAACACCTTATGAGGACAATGACACATGATGATTTTGAATCATTGAGAACAGTTGTAATCACTTTAATTCAAAGGACTTATAAAGATATTCAGGTGAGAGAAAGTAGAATTTGATTCATACACAATAGATATAGATGGACAACCTTAAGAATGATTATATAAATACTGTGAGTGAACAAGAACATATATTAATATCAAAGGATAATGAAATTGTATGTAAACAGATTTTGAATTAGAAATGATTAGGATGTTTTAGGGTTAATCATCTTGATTGACTTGCCATTCTAACTCACCATCTTTATTAATTAAGTGGTATTTCAATGGGGTACGTTGTTTGTTCAACTCTCATATACTTTTACAGTACTTCATCATCTTTGGCGATGGAGGAAATGATCGGATGTTATGGTTAAAGATGGAGGAGGTGGTCAGAGACGGTGGTCCGTTGATCGACAATGGGGAAGATGGTTGGAGATGGAGATGAATAAGCTAACTCACATACGACATTGTTAAAGTTATGACTTATGGGGCCACATCATCAACCTTTCAACATTTAGGAATCAGAATTACTAACTAAGATAAATAACCTTCAGGAATTACATATTTTGACATTTTACAATTTTAATAACTTTCATTATACACATCACTAAAATTTACGTATTAATCGACTAACATATCACAATAGTCAAATAAAGCAATGCTTTGTCATTGAAATTATTATTACACTATTATACGTCATGTTCGCTATTATATGCCATCTTTTCATTCGAGATTCAAGTTTTCACACACAAATAACGATAACATGACATAAAAAGTAACTATAAGAGAGGAGTAGGCCGGATCTTGACCTTGTGGTCCTCCATGACCCTATTACTCCATCTATAATCTATTCCACGATTAATCAGTCATAGTCATCCTCGTCATACGGATGATTGTCATAAGAACCAATTCTATATTTTTCTTTTTTGAACATATACTATGCAACAAATATTATTTTTCAGTCTAGTCATGGTATTGATGAACTTTTATAATTGAGAAGATTTATTGTCGTGATAGTAATATAGATGTGAATCAATAATGAATAATGTGTGTGACATGATAATCAATAATGATGGTGATAACATTTACTTTATTCCGGGCTTATTTTTTATAAACTCGTTTTTTTCGACTTATTTTTATTGAGTCCGGCTTATTTTCTTCTTGTAACTCATAATAAGCTCAAAAGTCAAAAAAACTAGCTTATAAAAAAATAAGTCCGAAAAATAAGCCATATATAAGCTAAAACAAACATCCCCTAAATATCCAAAGCGTAACACATACTAGTAGAAGTATCGAAATTCAATGATGGATTAAGATCCCCATGTTGTGATCAAATATGAACCATCATGTTCTTTCATAAATGAGTAAAACATATAAAAAGACAAATTCTTAACTTGAAATAAGAAAACCACTATCATAATATCATGTTTATGAGTTAAACATATGTTTATGAGTTAAACATGATAAATATGTTTAATCACAACATGAAAAAACTATTTAACAATACCTTGTTATCCTTTTATTTCAATCATTGAAAAATACTATTAACCATTTTTGACAAATTTCAATATGTCATTATTTTTGAAAGTTGATGGACCAATTAGACTCGCACAATGAAAATTGGAAAATGAATATCCCCAAATCTAACATATTCAAGAAAGCTATATGAACTATTAACAGTTTAACACCGATTTATACGTAGAAAATTCGTATTTGTGCCCACATCGTCATCCCCAACCTGTCAAACCAAGAATCAATCAATAATGGTCAACTAACCTTCATACCCTTCAATGATTTCCTTCTCAAATTTTCATCACTTCTCTTAGAACTTGAAGATAGATAGAGATGGGGGTTCCGGTGCGTACAGCAGGTATCATGGGGGTGGATAGTCTGAGCGAGAAAGCAGCGAAGATGAGAGAATCACTACAGAAGAGTCAATCAATCACAGACAACATGGTATCTATATTGGGTTCCTTTGACCACCGTCTCTCCGCCCTTGAAACCGCCATGCGCCCCACTCAGGTGTTGTGATCTATCTTTCAATCTGGGTCAGTGCCCACTTTCAGTAATTGTTTTAAGCTCTGAGAAAGTGCGGGGAAATTCGAAGCGATCTGAACGTTATTCTGTTGGAATTTGGATAAAAGGTCTTTCAGTTGGTGCACCGATCTATCTTTGATTTATTCCTAATATTTTAGTTGTATGCACCAACATAGGCAATTGGTGTGAACTTGAGACATCGGGTTTGCTTTTTGGGAAATGATTTCGGGTGCTTATTTCTTACTTTGGGGTTATAACAGTAGCGTATTGTTCAATTGTTTGATGCACAATCTGTTGTTTCTTTGAATTTTTTGTACGATTCTCTGGTAATATGAAAAGAAGGAACAATGGTATTGTTACTTGATCTAGTGCAGGGTTCGAGATAGCTTGTTAATTTCAAGCATCCAAGGTGGTTTTTGTTTCTATGTTGATAATCCTCATACTTTAACTTTTGAATTACAGTAGATCAATAATGAAAGACTAGGAATTCATGTATTTTGCCTTGAAATACTTTAGGGTTTGTTACATACTCCTATTTTGGGTAAACCAGTCCTCCTCTATGACTATACAATTGGAATAGTTTTTATCTTTGGATATCCCTGAACATTGCTTGTTGCTCATCCTGAATGGGGCCAAGCTTTAATAAATTACTTATTTGTGTGTTTACATCATTGCAAATCACTAGGCTATTGATTTGGTCCTTAACGCCCTGTTCTCGAGTTTTTTTAAGGAAGGAAAGGAAAGGATTTGGAAGGAAACACCCAAAGGTGTTCTCGAATTTCATTTAAGGAAGGAAATGAAAGCAAACAGAGGGGTTTGGAGGGGGAGTTTAGGCTTATTTTGGTCCCAAATCTATTCTCCCAAAATCGAGATGAGTTGAAGGAACGGATTTCCTCTCCTTCCCTTATTAAACTCAAAAACAGGGTGTAAGGTTCCCTGCATTGTTTATTCAAGGGAATTTTAGACATTTGACTAACAGTCGGATGCCTTGATCAAACACTTTTGGGCCAAACATCGTGATTACAATGTGTCGGAGGGAGTAGTTGGTTACACATGTTCTTAACTTACATTATTTATATATTTTTTCTTTTAGATAAGAACACATGCTATACGCAGAGCTCATGAGAACATCGATAGGACTTTGAAGGCTGCTGATGTTATATTGGACAGATTTGATCTTTCTCGCGAGGTTAGTTCCTTTCTCTAATTATTCTTTATGCTTTCAGTGAGTTACTCCTTGTGTAGATCAGTGAAGTTGAAATGTTGAATATATGGTTTTTCTGCCTCTCTAAAGAATAATGTACATATGTAAATGACCCATGGTATTGAAAGAACCTGTAAAGTTGCTTGTAATGGATGGATATTACTTTGTTATATCAATTTTTTTTCTGATATGTAGGCTGAGGCTAAAATACTTAAAGGGCCACATGAGGACCTTGAAAGCTATCTTGAGGCTATTGAGCAGCTAAGAAGCAATATTGTATTTTTCACCAACAATAAAAGCTTTAGGAGTAGTGATGGTGTTATCAGTCATGCAAGTAACTTGCTTTCTAAGGCTATATCTAAGCTTGAACAGGAGTTTAAACAACTGATATCATCTTACAGGTTTGTTCTATCATTTTACTGTTTATATCTCTCTTGACATTCACCTTTTACCCTTTCACATGTTGTCTTGATAATTTCACTCATAAGTTTGAGGTAGAATGTTTTCTTATCTAAGTTATCAAGGTCTTTAGTCTTTACATAAATATTAGAGGTGGCAGTTTCTAGTCATTTACTTGCGAATGAGTTGTTTTGGACTTTAGTTATGTATTATTTTAATCGTGTCAAACATAAGAAGAGCTAAAATTAGAAAGGGTTGAAAGTTCCCGTATATCTATATTTAGTAAATACGTCCCCCTGAATTGTTTTATCCAAAGAATTATTGTATTATTATTGTTTTTTTTAACTATAAATAAGGGTCATTAATTGTTTATAAAGAACAAACACAAAAGCGCCCAATTCTTAAGATGACCCATATTAACCCGAACTAGTTTTGAGCCCCTTGTAAACATAAATGTGTGTGTGTGTGTATATATACTATATATATATAATATCTTGTAATGAACATCACTTATCAGCAAAGCTGTGGAACCCGATCGACTGTACGAATGCCTTCCAAGTTCTCTACGACCATCATCTGGATCACCTGAGTCGAAGAATCCTTCTAATAATCATGCTGGTCACATCACTGCTGAAACTGCTGTATTCAGTCCCTTAATCCTCATACCACCACGGGTGCTACCATTGCTTCATGATTTAGCTCAACACATGGTTCAAGCTGGTCACATACAGCAGTGCCTCGTTATTTACAGGTAAGCAACTGTATTGTTTTTTTCCTTGATTTTGTCAAGAACTTACTTCCAAGCATTATTGTGATTTCTTTCAATACGAGGGTAGTTAACTAGTTGGTTCCAGTCTGCAAAATGTTTAGGGTAGAAGTTAGTTATTAAGTAACAACAACTGATTTCAAATTTGTATATCTGATATTATTTTTGTTGATTAGGGATACCCGTTCTATAGTCCTGGAAGAAACTCTCCAGAAATTGGGAGTGGAGAAGCTTAGCAAAGATGATGTCCAGAAGATGCAGTGGGAGGTCTTGGAACTAAAGATTGGAACGTGGATTCATTTCATGCGTATTGCTGTAAGTTGATAAAGTAAAAAGTTGAGGTGGTTATTTCAATCTGTACCTTCAAATGGGTTGATTTGGTTATGCTTTATCTCTAATGGGTCACATTGTTTAAACAAAGAGATATAACTATTTAAAAAACTCGTAAGATGGGTCAAGTGTGTCAAAAGTCATCTCAAGTGTGTTCAGATGTATAAAACCTCTGATATCACTTTTTTAAGGAAAAGAATGTTAATAATTATATTTAACACATTAAATATTTATGAAATTCAATAAAAAGGGACAGAAACTGCTTGCTGATCAGCCCAACTGATGGTATAAAACTATAAATGTTCCATTATTTGCTCGTTACCCTGCCCATCTGACACCCCAGGGTTGGCCATCTCCAGTTAAAAGCTATAATAACTATGAAACTTGTTTCAGGCAGTGCTAACAATATGTAAAAACAGGTGAAATTACTATTTACTGCAGAAAGAAAAGTCTGTGACCAAATGTTTGAAGGCATTGAATCACTTAAAGACCAATGTTTTGCTGAAGTTACCGCAAGCAGCGTAGCCATGTTACTTAGTTTTGGAGATGCAATTGCTAAAAGTAAGAGATCACCAGAGAAGTTATTTGTGCTTCTTGATATGTATGAGATAATGCGTGAGCTTCACTCTGAGGTATGATTATGGTCTCCATTCATGTTAACATGTTCTTTTTATTATATTGATATTCACACAGGATTTTATAGCATACCATTGTCTTGTGGATTAAGTCGTATGTCAATGAAACAAATATAGGTGAAAGCCAATGGGGTTTAGCCCATGTGGTAAGGCGCCCCCTTCCTTGCAAGAGGTTGGGGGATCAAATCCTGCTACATGCAGTGGGTTGGGGGTTTTTCCTTTGGGGTTTCCTCCATGGAGTGAAGACGCGGTGCTCGAACCTTGGTTAAAGCCAAATAACGAGGGGTGGTTGAAAACCCGCCACCAAGCAATTCGAACCCACACTGAAGAGGCGGGGAAGTGTCCCCATTAATTTGCCAGTTAAAAAAAAAATATGGGTGAAAGATTTGAACTTTCCAGCTCCACTTTTGCTAATGGGTTTCACATCATTTACTTCTTGAAATCTTGAATTGAACCATGAATCATAAATATTTGACAACCATGAAAGAAAGCTAACGTGTGTATGAAGACGGATAATATGCGGGATAAATTGATGGGAAATTCTTTACCCTGCAACTGTTTTTGACCAAGTTCATTTGGAAACTAATGATTAGAGCTAGGGTTATTGTGCCCATTAAACGTGTTTCTAGACTATAAGATGAAAAAAGGGACAACCTTGGATGTGCTGGAGCACAATGGTGTCCTCTAAACACATTACACATGTACCTACATGCATATACTATAGTATACATAGGTATAGACCACTTAATCTCTGGTTTACCAGTTTTACCCTTCTTGTGTCTGGCACATGCTCTTTCTAAAGTGATGAGACCAGTGGAGTTAGAGTGAAAGATTAAATTGGATAAAGTTCTTTGGTTATGGACATATGGGGGAAACATATTAGGAAACGGAAATTGTAAAATAGAACAAGACGGATGTAAACAAATGGAAAATGACAAAATGTGAAAAAAAGAGAAATAGGGGAGGAGATGGCACATATGGGAGCCTGGGAGGGGAAGGGGATAAAAGAAAATAAGAAAACAAAGAAAATCCTTATCCTTATATAGAATAAGAAAAGAAGACGATCTTAGTTTTAGAATACCTTTTCGAAATTCACCCTGAATAGAGAGTTTATCCGATAACTGATTTGAATATATGCAGATTGAATCACTTTTCAGAGGTAAAGCATGCAAAGAAATTAGAGAATCTGCTCTAGGTTTGACAAAGCGACTCGCCCAGACAGCCCAAGAAACATTTGGTGATTTTGAAGAAGCAGTTGAAAAAGATGCAACAAAAACAGCTGTCTCTGATGGAACAGTACATCCTCTGACAAGCTACGTGATCAACTATGTGAAATTTTTGTTCGAGTACGTTATGCAAATTATGCTTTATATATTCTTCATAATGTCAAATTATTGAGTATAAACTATTACATATAATGTATTTTTTAAAATCTATTTATCGACTCAGCTACCAGTCAACGCTAAAGCAACTGTTCCAAGAGTTTGAAAATGGCGAGGACTCAAATTCTCAGCTGGCATCTGTAACAATGCGAATCATGCAGGCACTTCAAATCAATTTGGAAGGAAAATCAAAACAGTACAAAGATCCTGCTTTGACCAACTTATTTCTTATGAATAATATTCACTACATGGTCAGATCCGTGCGCAGGTTCGATATATTGGCATAATAACTTGCTAAAATACACATGCTGGCATGCTGTATCTACATTCTAGTGAATTATTATTTATAATTATCTTTTTGGTGGTAGATCTGAAGCTAAGGATTTGTTGGGGGATGATTGGGTGCAAAGACACAGAAGGGTTGTGCAACAACATGCCAATCAGTACAAGAGGATAGCTTGGGCAAAGGTACAGTTCTGTTTGTATTATCGTATGCTTTCCAATATATTAGAAGAAGCGGTAATATTATCAGTACAAGAAGCGGTAATATTATCTAAATAAATTTTTGAATATTCATATAAATGATGAATCTTTTGTGTTGCTTCTTCAATAGATACTGCAATGTCTTTCTATTCAAGGATTGACCTCATCTGGTGGTGGTGGTTCGGTTGGGGGTGATGGAGGAAACAGTAGCGGAGCCTCACGAGCACTTGTAAAGGATAGGTTTGTTTAAAAACTATCTAAAAAAGTGTCCTGAAAATATTCAAAAAATTCAAATTTTTTTAGGCTGATGATGAATTGAAATGTGGCTTGTATTAGGTTGAAGATCTTTAATGGTCAGTTTGAAGAGCTTCACCAAAGACAATCTCAGTGGACAGTTCCTGACACAGAGTTAAGAGAATCTTTGAGGCTTGCAGTTGCTGAAGTCTTGTTGCCTGCATATAGATCCTTTATCAAGCGTTTTGGGTACAATTTCATCATTATTTTGTTAGCCTCATAACATGGTTACATGTTCGTTAGAGGTGGCAATTTTGGTCTATTTACTGACTGATTTATGGGGATAGTCGATTAATGTTTTAACACTAGTTATTCAAACCAATAAAATTAAAACATTTTTCAAGTATAAACAGGTCAAATAGGTGGACCGGATCATCCGGATAAAAATTTGCATAAAATGTACTTCTAGTACATACAGCCTCCTAAAGTGGTTTATTTGAAAATTAGATCATTATTAAAATAAAGGTAGATGGCTAGATGCCAGTATGCCACTAAATTCTAATCAATGTTCACCACTGTTTTGTTGGTCACTCAAATATTAATTTGTTCCAATGTCGTGAAAATATTCATAACTGATTAAATTGAGTGACTTAAATGCTACATTTTTTAAACTTGTTACTATTTACTTGCTTTTGTAAGCACCAACCAATTACTATACTTAAATTAAAAAAAAATACAATGAAATAACTAGTAGAAATAATATAGCTTTCTAATCATATTTAACAAACTAAGTTTGTGTAAAAAGTTAAAAGTTTATTAGACAAAGGTGTTTCGGGTCAACCCAATCCGACTTTACCAAAATTACCATTTTAACCTTTTGGCCACCTCTAGCGTTCAAAGGATCGCAAGCATTAGCCTATTGAAAAATATCTTTTTGGTGGATACCAATAATTTTCTAATTTGTTTTCCATAAAAGGGCACTTGTTGAGAATGGGAAGAATCCTCATAAGTACATCAGGTACACAGCAGAGGATCTTGACCGGATGCTTGGTGAATTTTTTGAGGGTAAGACTTTGAACGAAGCCAGACGGTAGATTTCATTGATACTCTCAGAAAGAAAGATGTTGAAAAAAATGATGGGCATGCGGAATTACTCTTTTGTCTTTGTGGTAGTGTATCCGGTAGTCAATGTCAAGAGGGCATATATGTTCTTTCTGTATCTATTGGGTGTAGAAATACGCTAGAAAGTGAAAGATAAGACACTGGTAAAGGTTTGTTAATTTGTTCTTAGTTACTGCTGCTGTGAACTATTCTTTTGCAATTGTGTATAGACTAGTGGAACAATTAGTGTGTTAATCTCTTTTGTTATAACATTGGGTTCTCTTTGTTGCTTTGCTTGCTGAGATAACCAAATCAGGTTCCAACTTTCAAAAGTTAAATGTTTTTAACCTTTAAGTGGAGGCGTGTAAAAGAAAAACTGAACTGGGTCCTGGACGCCTGTCCCTATAAATTCTGGCTAAATGTTTTTAACCTTTAAGTGGAGGCGTGTAAAAGAAAAACTAAACTGGGTCATGGACGCTTGTCCCTATAAATTCTGGCTCCATTGGTTAGGTTTGTTGGTCCCTAAGCGGTCCTCAAATATGAAGACAAAGCCTGGTAACCAGGTGTTGTCACTCCATTAGGAGCCGATCCTCATCAACGCCTGCAAATCCATCTACGTGGCAAGAAAATCGTGTTCAAAATCATACACAACATGCTCATTTTTACCTCATATTGAAGCAGTATAACATGAATGTTATTGTTACTCTTTAATGAAATTTGGTAAGATCTATCAATCCACAAAATCTTTGATGTTGTTTAGTGATGCCCAAATGGAAAAGAGAGAAAAAAGGGCCCTAATGTGAAACTTTGGGGCTGGTTGCCGGGTTAGGTATGGCTTTAGAGGCAACGGAGTGGTCACTGTGTTGGTGAGGTGGACTTACGGGCCTTGCAGTAACCACTCTGGGTGGTGCTGGGAGGGCATGGCACAGAACGGGAAAGCAAGAGAGAGGAGAAAGTTGTTGGAGAGAGAGAGAGGGTATTATTATTATTATACTGTGTTGGTGTGGCTCATTTTTTTTGTCATTTAGTATTTTTGTCTTTTTGTGCCACATATTATTATTATTATATTTTATTATTATTATTATTATTATTATTATTATTTTATTTTATTATTATTATTATTGTTTTATTATTATTAGTAAATAGACATATATTTTATATTCCATCTCTTATTATCAAAAACCTATTATTATTAATTTATTATATTTTATTATTAGTATTATATAACCAATTTAGTTTAATTCAATAGTTATTTATATTAATATTAGTGACTAAAGTCAAGACTAAAATTTCGAAGTCTTTTAAATTATTTTTTGTAGAATCGTTAAGACGCATTTCATTAAAAATTAAAGTAACAATATAATTTTACACCGTCGCTAAGCGCGGGTAGTATTTACTTGTTTTAATTATAAATGTTAAAGATTGAGAGGTTGAAAGATGATCATTATCTGAGTTTGAAAGATGAGAGAGGGGGTGGTAAAGTGACTCCCATGTAGCAGAAAGGTGAAGAGTGGATGGGAGACCACTCCTCATGCTCTTCAGGTCCTACATGACAAGTATCAGGAAATTTTATCGGATGCACATGATGTTTATAGGACTCTTCGGGGATATATTTCTAAAGATGAAACAAGAGTTTGTAACTTGTAAGTTGAATAAACCCCTGTATTGACTAAAGCAAGGATCGAAACAATGGAATACCAAACTTGTAGGTGCTCTAACTGAAAATGGTTTTATTCAAAACAAAAGTGTCTTCTCCTTATTTGTACAAACATTGTTGATGTGTCTGTTGCATTATATAATTTTGAAGAAATAAAAAGGTACAACAAATTTGAGCTCAAAGTTCAGGAAAATTTGGGAAACTAAAATATTTTTTTTTTTGGAGTTGAGGTTTCGGACATAATGAAAATACGGTTTAGAAGTTAGAACTAAAATGAATTTAGACTTGGTTTTAAACCTATTAGAAACCCAGTGTACATGAATCACAGCATTTGTGACAAAGATGATAATGATCGCGTCCTTGGAAAATCTTTCAGAATATTGAAAGTTAACATGGAAACTGATTTACAACTCTTACAAGACCTGACATCATTTCTTAAGTAGATTCATGTATTCTTCAAGAAATTATCATCTAAACTTTCTTTTTGGGTTCTGAGATACCTTAAAGGCGCTCCAAATAAAGGGATTAGTATTTATAAGAGGTAATGATCTGAACTTCCTATTTCAGGGTAACATCTAAGAGACACGTGACAGTACATTTTTGCAACTTTTTAGAACCAACAATCTTGTGGGCAAAAAAAGCTTCAGTGTCTGGCTCCATCTCTGAGCAATGAACTGTAACTTGTGACATCTTGTGGATTTCAAATCTGTAAAAATGTTACTAAACTAAAACAATTATCTCTTGTAAACTAGCTTGTTTTGTGATAACAAATTAGCAATGCAAATTGTTACAAATGTGCTTTTCACGAAAGAACAAAAAAACATTGAAATTGATATTCATTTTGTAAAGGAAAAAGGCTACATCAAATTCTGTCTCAAATGTATAAACTGCATCCTTCAAAAAAAAACTTGTGTTGTTTCCAACATGAGTATCAACGCAAAAAACTTATATTACATGATGTTAAAATCAACTGGGCACAATACATTTATGCATGTTAGGAAAATAAATTATTTACAGCTGTGATATCTCATGCCCAGGAATTAAAGATCAAGTCAATTAATATGAAGATCCAGCCTTTTCTGTTGTTAATTGGATTACTAGGAGTAACTCAATGGAAGACTCAGATCTTTATAGGAAAAATGGTTATATTATAATTGTAAAAGCAAGTTTCGTACATTGATGTTAAAGATTAACAACTTCCATTTCTTGAGCAATTCCTCTGACAGTATGCAATACAACAGGGATTAGCGTCTACATTTACAGTCCTTAAATTGTCCTAGTGGTTAGTTAGGTCTATACAAACCGATGCTGGCAAAGAATGTTATATGTAAGTCATAATGCGCCAAAACTAGAAGCAAGATCAACGAATATTTCTTCACTGCATGGAATTGTTAGGCCTCCCATTGGATGCTCATACTCGAACTCTTCCTCTGATTGGCGTAGTAACTCTTGAAAAGATGGTTGCCTTAGCAATGAAACAGGAACAACAAATCGCTGCTTTTCTTGCTCTCCAACATAAACTGCAAAATAGCCTTTTGGGATGACCGTAGATGTTGATGTGGTTCTTCCATTTGAAAATGATCTTTGAAGAATTTTTTTAGCTTGAAGGATCCGAGGCATAAGAATGGCCATTCTTCTGAAGGTGGATGAAGGAAGATGAAGAATGAGGAAGATTTTTCTTTTGGTGAAGGATGCTGTTGAGGATTTAGTTAATTTGTGGTGTTGCCAGCTTACTTCTTGTGTGCTTTATATACATGTTTTTCCAGGCTTGTGTTGTAAAGTAGGTGATCGATCACGAAGGGCAATTTAATGATTGACGGTGACACCAAATAGGAAAATGAAATCTCACATGGGATTGCCTTCCAACTTGCAGAAAGGGGCAAAGGCTAAAGGCCACAATCCAGTTCTGGGTATTATTATGGATCACATCTTCACTCTGAAAAAAAAAAGAAAAAAGGAAAAAAAAGAAAAGAGTATGAGACAAAGATGGGAAATCGTATGGCCTAAAATCTAACTTGATAAAATGTGAAGAAGAGTACCATTGTCACATGGTTTTGTTGTTGAAGCTCCAAACTAACAATACTTGATAAAAGGGTAATCAAGTGCATAATGATATATGGCAGACAGTAGGAAGGCAAGAACACATGGTTGTGTTTATTAATTTGCAAGAAAGAATGATATGATATTATACTTGTCACTGGGGATTTTCTGTCTGAAATTGACACTAACTTATAGAAAAAGGATCAGAATGTAGCATTTTTTATGGCCCAAATTATCAACAAATCAAGTGCTTAGCAGCAGTGCTGGCCGCATGGTCCCATGTACTTTAATGAAAATGTGGCTTTGCTTCCTAACAAACATAAAATTCTGGCTAATAAAACTTTTGAATTGTCTTACTGCGGTTGATGTCAAATGATGTATTATGTATATAGATAGATATAATTCATTAGACTGATTCACAAGTCATTCTATATGAAAGATCACATGCTTAGGTCTTGATGTTT
Source organism: Pulicaria dysenterica (assembly GCA_947179395.2). Classification (NCBI taxonomy): domain Eukaryota; kingdom Viridiplantae; phylum Streptophyta; class Magnoliopsida; order Asterales; family Asteraceae; genus Pulicaria; species Pulicaria dysenterica. The sequence goes on along the minus strand of OX359288.1, from coordinate 105,614,139 downwards.
CAAGCCATTTTTCTTCCTTATCTTTAAAATTATTTTTAATTTTATTTAATATATTCCTTTTCTTTTGTAAGAATAATGTCAGCACAGATATGTGTTCGAGCTGAGATCTCAAGTATATATTTGAGAAGTTCAAATGCCATTAATTTTGTGTGCCAGACATGTTTTATTCCATTAACAACATCCTCATACTTTTACATCAGTTATATATTGCTTAACTAGACAAAGCTTGAAAGGCTTGTTATCCTTAATCTGATTATAGATTATAATTTTTTGCATTTCCACCACTAGATGTTTCTGTTTGTTAAGCGAATTACTAGGTGTGTCTAAATGGATCACAGGCAAAACTTTCATCCCCTGAAGTTCTGTGTTCACGTTACAAACGAACAAATCCCCTTAAATGCCTCCTTAAACATCAACCATCACATGTAACTTTGAGGGATTTTCCAACTCTTTTTAGTATAAACGCAGCAAATTCTTTAGTAACTGAGCATATTAGTTTCAGCTCCTGTAGCCAGGTATTTGAGGAGTGATAATGTTGTTGGGAATGTAATCTATATGAAAATTCGGTACGGTTGATTACGTTTTTGTAGAATTAAGCTATAGGTAGAGAAGTGTTATGTCCTTAAATGTAAAAGACTAGTAGCTTTCACTTCTTGAGAAATTTCTGGCATGCATTCAATACAAGTGAGCCTAGGGTCTACATTTACAATCCTTAAAGATATGATCCTATCGGTTAGGGCTAGCTTTACAAATTGATGCTAGTAAAGAATGTTATATGTAAGTCATAATGCGCCTAAACGAGAAGCAAGATCAATGAATATTTCCTCGCTGCACGGAATTGTTAGGCCACCCATTGGATGGTCATACTCGAACTCTTCCTCTGATTGGCGTAGTAAACCTTGAAAAGAAGGTTGCTTCAGCAATGAAACAGGAACAACAAATCGCTGCTTTTCTTGCTCTCCAACGTAAACTGCAAAATAGCCTTTTGGGATGCTCTTTGATGATGTGGATCTTCCATTTGAAAATGATCTTTGAAGGATTCTTTTAGCTTGCACAACCCGAGGCATGTGAATGGCCATTCTCTTGAAGACCAATGGAGGAAGATGAAGAATATACAAGAAGATTTTCCTGTTGATGAAAGATGTTGAGGATTTAGGAAATTTGTGGTGTTGCCTTCCTTCTTGTGTGATTTATATACATGTTTTTCCATGCTTGTCTTGTAAAGTAGGTAATCACAAAAAGGAAATCAAATGAATGATGGTGACACCAGATAGGAAAACGAAAATCTCACATGGGTTTGCCTTGCAACTTGCAGACAAGGACAAGGTGAAATGCTACTACTTGGTTATAGCTATTATTATGAACGGCATTAAATTAGCTTTCATAACTTTGACAGGAATTTAGAATTAATCATAATTCCCAATATTGAATTGTCAGGAATAGGTTTGAATACAACAGATTCGCCATATTTCAGATGCTAGATTTATATCAGTAAGACTTTTAGGTACCCAAACTCTTCCTCTGACTGATGTAGTAATTCTTGAAACATAGGTTGGCTTAATAGTGATAGAGGATCCATAAACAGGGCTACTATACAGTATAGACAACCTCATCAACGAGTCCACACTTTTGCTTGTGATTGGTGATGAACTATTTATGCTTGATATTAGTCACCGATCTCATTTAATGTATTTCATAGTTCCTCCACGTGTCTTCGTTTAGTTGGTGAGGGGGGAAAAGCTAACACTGCTTTTTCACCATGCACTTCAGTTTAGCATAGGGTTGACATTTACTTTCAAAATGCAAAAAATGCTTTAATTTTCAGAGAACTATCTTCTTAGGTGCTTACCTAGATGTAGGCTCTTGCTTTCATGAAATTCAAAGGCAAGCCTTTTGTTGGATGGATATATACCGAGTCACTGTAATAAAGTGAATTTAGCTTGGGAGCATTACGTTGTTCACCATGTTTATACATGTATCCTATTCGTATCCCGCCTTAAATTGTATGGCATATGTTTTTCTTTCTGTAGCATCTTGCCTATAGGTGGGTATTTAATTATAGATAGATATACTTCATATATCAGACTTGTTATTCTTAACCTAGTTATAGATTTAAAACTTTTTGCATCTCCAAGTTACCCACAATCACTTGTTTCTGTTGTTATGTGAATTATTAGATGTGTCTCAATGGAGAGTTTTCTTCCCCTCAGCTATAATCATTACCCTGTCTATGTGAAAAATGGTTATGATATAATTAGGTAAAAGCAAGTTGTATATAGGGAATGTTATGCCTTCTGATGGATTTGTGTTTACCAAAAATGATATACAAAATGAATCAGCCCTCTAATTATTTATTTTTAAAAATAATATTAGCAGCATCATGTTATAACTCAAATCAGTATTTGAACTGCAGCAAATGACCAGTTAAATGTATTGTTCTGCTTGAGGTGCTATACGTGTTAAGGAGTTAGGGACCTGAATAAACGAACAAATCTCCTTAAATGCCTCCTATAACATCATTCATCGCATGTAACTCTGAGGGACCTTCCAACTCTTTTTGAAACTCAGCAGGACATCTGTGTTTTATTGAATTAGAAGAAAGTATTCTTCAGTAATTGAGCATATTATTTTCTGCTCCATACCTGCAAATGACAATAATGTCAATAAGGCATCTGCTTTTTATAAAATTAACTGAGCATATTATATCCGGCACCTGTAAACTAGGTGTTATGAATATTAGCAATACCTTAGTGGTTTGAGGATTTGTCTGTAACTTGGTAATTAATCTTGGATTAGACTTGGATCTAGATCAGGATTAGACTTCTTGTTTAACAAGGATTCTTGAAGAACAAGTATGATATATCTATAAATAGGGTTTAGTTTCTTTTGTTTTTCATTAAGAAATATTGTCTCTCACTCATCAATTGTGAGATCTATATATATATATATACACACGAGGCTTACCAAATTACTAAAATTAACTATTAATCGACCTTCAATTAACCAATCAATCAAAACCCTTAATTTCAAAATCTTTTTGATTTTACAAAACAATTTTAGAACCATCCATATCCTTTGAAAAAAGAACGCGCGGGTCTTTCAGACCCGGATTCAAAATTTCTAACCTCCCCCTTCTTTCTCAACCTACGCCTGCTACTCTCTCGTCAGTTCCATTTTTATCCATTTGGAACTTTCTCCATTCCCTTTCTTGTCAATCCCCTTTCTTAATCAATCCCGCAGATATTACCCAGATCATCTCCTCCATTTACGGTACGATTTCTTCTTTCGATTAGGGTTCGATTTTTGTTTGTTATTTGTTCATCGATTTTTGTTTGTTAATTTAGCTGTGTCAACCGTCGTCCCATCCCTTTCGCTAACACACACACGCATGCGCTTGCTCCCTTTTCTTTATGACGATTACTACTTTAGATCTGATTTCTTCTTTTCGTGATGATGTTTTCACTTTACCAGATTCTGCTTCCTTGTCGTTCGTGCAATGCCTGAACCGTCGTGTATGTACCACCACCGGTGACCTCAATCTCCTTGAGTCCAAGTCATTCGACACTGTGTGTTTTGAGGAGTTGCTAGGTCACTGCAATGAGGTTTACAAATAGAGTCAGAATGATATTTTCTTGAGCTCGAAGATCGGCTTTCCGCTTTTGGATACGTTCCTGGTACGCCGTTTTCTCTTCAAACCTGAATTTCATTTGCTTTGATAGTGGTGCAGACTTACTTTGATTTGAATGCTGACTAAATTGATAAGAGTTCGAGCTGAATTGACATATATGTTATTAACCAATTCTTTATTCCGGGTTTAATTTTTAATACAGTTTGAGAAGTTTCTTTTCTTCCTCCTTCTGAAAAGCAAAATTTTTCTTAAATGTCCCAATTGGTAATTTGGTACAGCACAGATCAATTGGATACTTTTTAGTGTTGAATCCTAATCCTATCATAGAACTCTCCCTGTATATTGATCTGTAAGAATAATTTGGGAATCTATTTTTTTTTCCTTTTACTGTAGTTTTGCTGCCTTTGTAGTTGTTTAGTCTACAAAATGATTTTTGATTAGTAATAGTTATGATCTAATGTTTTAATCGCTTACAGACATTTGGAAGAAACAAGCGAAGGCTTACAATTGAGTAAGATAACTTCCTTCACAACGATTTCCACCGAACCCACCTTGATCAACTTCTACGCACCGTTCCTTCACAAACGACACTGATTGAAGGTATTAGTTCCATTTACGACTATTATACTAGGGCAAATGTGTTGATTACATGTATTTAGTCATTTTCTCATATGATTAAACAAACAATTGTGTAAATGAGTTATAGATGAGTAAACATTATGGGTTAAATGGATAACTCATTTATAAACAGACACTGTACATTCTCCAGTATAGAACTTTGGTTTAATTGATGAATGGTGTGAAATACCCAATGTGATTAGGGAAATTATTCAAATATAGAACTGCTTTTGTTTAAGCATAATCATATAATCAATAAGAACATAACAATCTGAATAATGCATTATTCGCACATAATTAAGCTTCACTAAATAGTCAGTCATACGTCCACTAAAACAGACTTCACTTCAAATTAGGATTGAATGAGCAAAATATGATCATTTCACTTTTAACTATTTCTCTTGATCCTCAAGATGGTAGTATGATTATAATTCTTAATTTTATACGATCAAGTTGCTAAAATTCATGACTTTGATGTGATAATTCATATTCATTGATTTCATGCACCAGGTGTTTGATGAAATGTCAAAGAAAGGCAAGAATGGTGTTAATCAAGTCATGAGTCACAATAGCGCCTCAATTATGGCTTTCTTCCTCAAATTGTGGGTACATTTATGTGAAATTTCCTCATTTGATGTAATTGTTATAACTTATAGCCTATTAAGGATACCATGCTTTGCATTTTTCATTTCCATATGTTGATAAATTTGTTATTTTTTATGTCTTGCAGATTACTACTTTTGATAACTATGGGGTATCAAGTCACTGTAATCACTATGATGTACACCATGGAGTGTGGTGAGTGCCATTTGTTTATAAAGCTTTTCGGGAAATTTTAGATTGCAGTTGGATTTACTTGACCAACTCTATTTAGGACTCTAAAACTATATAATTAGTGTCTATATATTATGCATTTGGATTCATGAAGCTTGAACACAGTGTTACATGTAGTTAGTGTGCAGGATACATTATGAAATCAAAAAAAGGTGGAAATCATTGTAATCATCCTCTTCTAGGAGAAGGTTCATGCTTCATACTGCACAAGGAAAACATATAAATGTTTTAATTCAACCTTTATTTGAATTCTTCTTATCTGTTAACACCTATATATCTCTTAAAACTCTTTAAATGGTGTGCAACCAGCTTGGTCAAGTGGCTATGTAATGGTTAATCGATTGGAAATGAGGATATTATAACTAAGAGTACTTTTAACTATTAAGAATATAGATGCCACAAAACCTCAATTTTTCATGTTAGAAGCAATTTTGACCCTTGATATATGAAATATGATGACGGGGCTTATATATGATTTTCTGAATTAGTTTAAATTTACTCATTTTTTAATATATTTTGTATTCTTATGTATGTTATTCATTTGCCTTTTAAATTCATTGATTTCTCATAGCTTCTCTTATATGTATTATTTGTCATGTAATTTATTGTAAAGTTTTTATGTATTGTTGATTGAGGTGCAAGAGCTAATTGTTGAATCAAATGAAATCATGGGCAATGGAATTGTTGATGAGATGGACCATATGAACAAAAACTTATTATTGCAGAATTGATTTAGAGAGCAGAATGAAGCATCGAGTTCCTCTTGGTCGCATCTTCATACGGACATTTGATAGTTACTATGGATCTATAGTTTATATTTTATAATACTTTTGGTTTATAGTTTGTACTGTATTATTTACATAAATTAATGTACTTAAAATGTTTTTCTATTTAATTTTATTAAATTCTATATTTATTCTATAACACCCGTACGTGTACGGGTTTATAAACTAGTTAGTTTAGTAAGAGTTTTACAATTGAGATAAAAGCTCTATTTGTTGGTGTTCTTGTGACGTCGCGAGTGCCTGTGGGTTAAGAATCAGCTTTAGGTTTTACACCAGCCATTTGAGGAGTGATAGTAGTGTTGCCAATGTAATCTGAATGAATATTTGGTTAAGGATGAGGTTCTGTTTTCTGTTATGTAGAAACTAGGTACAGAAGAAGTACTGTTATGTCTTTATTCTAAAGTTTAGAAGCTTTCATTTCTTAAGAAAATTCCTACTATGCATTTACTACAACCGAGACAGTGTCTACATTTAAAATCCTTAAATGGACGTAATGGTTAGTGTTTTACAAACTGATGCTATCAAAGAATGTTATATGTAAGTCATAATGCGCCTAAACGAGAAGCAAGATCAATGAATATTTCTTCACTGCACGGAATTGTTAGGCCACCCATTGGATGCTCATACTCATACTCTTCCTCTGATTGGTGTAGTAAACTTTGAAAAGCAGGCTGCTTCAGCAATGAAACAGGAACAACATATCGCTGCTTTTCTTGCTCTCCAACATAAACTGCAAAATAGCCTTTCGGGATGCCCGTTGATGTTGATGTGGTTCTTCCATTTGAAAATGATCTTCGAAGAATTTTCTTAGCTTGAACAATCCGAGGCATAAGAATGGCCATTCTTCTAAATCAAAGCTGATGAAGGAAGATGAAATATCAGGATGATTTTCCTCTTGATAAAAGGTATTGATGATTTAGGAAATTTGTGGTGTTGCCAGCTTACTTCTTGTGTGCTTTATATACATGTTTTTCCAGGCTTGTGTTGTAAAGTAGGTGATTACAAAGGGCATTTTAATGATTGATGGTGACACCAAATAGGAAAATGAAATCTCACATGGGATTGCCTTCCAACTGGCAGAAAGAGACATAGAAAGGAAATCATATAGTATGAATACTAAACTCGAAAAATTGTCACATGGTCTTGTCTTAATGTCTAATTAAGGCTGAAGGTCTTGAAAATCACTAGGATTATCCTGTCCTGAACTTGCACAAAAATTATGAACAAATCAAGTGTTTAAGAGCAGTAGCAACAGCAAGGTCCCATGTGCTTTAATGAAAATGTGGCTTTGTTTCCTAACAAACATAAAATTCTGGCTAATATACCTTGAGTTATATTATCGTGTCTGATGTCATAGGATGTATTATGTGTACAGATTAATATAGCTCATTAGACTGCTTCACAATCCATTCTTTATGATCGGTCACATGGTTTTGTCTTGATGTTTCAAGCCATTGTTGTTTCTTAACTTTTTCAATATCCTTCTCAGTGGGGCAATATGCTTTAAAACTTTATCACCTACAATCTATACACGTTATTTTTCTTTAATTCGTATTCTTTGGTAGGAATGTTAGCGCTGAGATGCGTTCAAGCTGAGAACTCAACCACATATTTGAGAAGTATATAAATTCCTTCAATTTTGTATGCTAGACATGTGCCGTATCATTAACAACATCTTCCGCTTTCTAAATCAGTTATGCATGCTTAACTCATCAAACTTTGAAAGACTTTTTATCCTTAACCCGGTTAAAGATTTTACATTTTTTGCATTTTTCACAACCAGATGTTTTGGTAGTTACATGAATTACTAGTTGTGTCTCAATGAGAAAATATTTATGTTTGATAAAAATGATATACAAAATGAATAATCGATCCCTCTAATTAGTTATTTTAAAATAATATTAGCAGCGTCATGTTATAACTCAAACCTGGCATCGCAGCAAATGAGCAGTTCTGGTCGACAGTACATGTCTAAGGAACAACAGTAAACAAAGAAATCCTTTTCAGTGCCTCCTGAAATATTGAAATGTAGATCATCACATGTGACACTGAAGGATCTTCCATCTCTTTTTTAAGGTCAGCAGAACATATGTGCTTTATTGCATTTACATAGCTTATTCAATAGTAATTGAGCATATTATTTTCTGCTCCTGTTAGCCATGTGTTTGAGGAGTGATAATGTAGTTGGCAATTTAATCTCAATAAACATTCAGTTAATTAGGATAATGGAGTTCATCTTTCCTGTTTTTGTAGAATTAAGCTATAAATGTTATTAGATTAGCAGCTTTCATTTTTTGAAAAATTCCTACTATACATTCAATAAAACTGGGACTAGTGCCATCTTTTACAATCCTTAATTAAATGTCCTAGTGGTTAGAGCTTTACAAATTAACTGGTGCTAGTAAAAGAATGTTATATATAAGTCATAGCACGCCTAAACGAGAAGCAAGATCAATGAATATTTCTTCACTGCACGGAATTGTTAGGCCGCCCATTGGATGCTCATACTCGAACTCCTCCTCTGATTGGCGTAGTAACTCTTGAAAAGAAGGTTGCGTTAGCAATGAAACAGGAACAACAAATCTCTGCTTTTCTTGCTCTCCAACATAAACTGCAAAATAGCCTTTTGGGATGACCATTGATGTTGATGTGGTTCTTCCATTTGAAAATGATCTTCGAAGAATATGTTTAGCTTGAACGATCCGAGGCATATGAATCGCCATTAATTTTTCTGAAGGCTAAAGGAAGATGTAGTAGAATCAGGAAGATTTTCTTGTTGATGAAAGATGTTGCTGAGGATTCAGGAAATTTTATTAGTGGTGTTGCCTTACTTCTTTTGTGATTTATATACATGTTTTCCCAGCTTGTGTTGTAAAGTAGGTGATTGCAAATTGACAATTTTAATGATTGATGGTGACATCAGATAGGAAAATAAAATCTCACATGGGTTTGCCTTCTAACAGCTTGCAGAATTGAAAGGGACAAGGTTAAATGCCAAACTTGAGTTATATCTATTACTATGGTCTACACACTATATATCCAAACTAACAGATTGCTTTTGTGCCAATGAAATTACTTATCAACGAGTTTTTTCGCCTGCGTGTTGCAGCGGGATTAAAATAAAGAAAGTACACAAACTAACGTTTAAAGACAAATATATGTGTATATATATAACGGAAAAAATTAGACGTTTAGGATCATAATGTGTCATTTCACTCGTATTTAATTGGTTTAGGTCTTATTATTCATGTTATATCCAACATCGAAGAAAAAAACTTTTATAGAATCTGGGCCTCTCCTCTCACTTGTATCAATACCAACTCAGCTAGCATACATTTCATTAATAAAATTAGCTTATTTCCTAATGTGTATGTAACATATTACCCATGCTTTACGGTGAGGGTGTAAAATATACATATTTTATAGAAAATTATGCATCTTATTGAATATTAAATCTTAATAAAGTAATTTAATTGGTTAAAATATGAGAACTAATTTTTTTACTATAAGAAAAACAAAAAAGAAATGCATTTTTTTAAAATGGAAGAAAGAAAAAAAAAATCAGCATATGCCATTGACATTATATGTAACTAACAAAATTGCATCAGTTATGAACAGTACATCATTTGTTCTTTTCTGTAAATATATCTAATATAAAGAGTAGACCAAGAAGATTTACCAAATTATAAGCTAGAAGGGCTGGTTTGTAACCTTGAGACCTGTGTTTTAATCCTACATAACCCCATCTTTTTTTCCCAAACAGCTAATTTCCTGGTTTTTTAAATGGCCGCTTTCTGAGATTTTATTTTTATTTTTATACCTCTTTAGAAACTATGTTAACATTTCAACTCTTTTTGCTATTTAAACAATTATTATATATTATTTTCCTTATTTTGCTATATCTTCTAATATTTTCATTGATATATATATATATATATATAATTAAGTTCAAGTAAAAAGAATACTAGGGTACTAAATGTAAGGAGAAACTAGGGCATGACACATGACAATCTGATTAAAAGGGTAGAATAGGAACATCCAATAAAATCAAAATTTTCTCTCTCCTCACATTAAATCACGTATCCCACCCCACGTTCCCAGGTCATCTAATCCCGTCCCTTTCTCTGAAAACCCTAATTCTCCACAGTCGCTAATCCTCTACCGTCCATCGCCGCTATGCATCCTCTGCCGCCAACTGTGAATCAACCGCCGTATATGCATCATCTGCCGCCCCCTGTGTCTGAAGTTCTTCCGCCGCTCCTGTGTGTTCCGCCGTTCTGTTGCAACCCACGTCAGAAGTTCTTCCGCCACCGCCGCTACGGATTTAGGGTTCTACAGATTTATCCCGCCGCTAAGCCGGTTTGCTTTTGCCGCCGCCGCTTACACATTTGAAGAACCGTTGATGTTTGTTTCTCATCGCCGCCATCTGAATTTTTATTTCTTCTCCCGTGCATCGGCGACAATTATTACATGTGAGGGGAAATGATTGTGCATCGCCGACAACCACCGCCTCTGCACCACCACCACCGCCGCACCACCAACGCCGCCGTCGTTCTTCGATTTCTTTTTCTGTTCATCAGATTTAGCCAAAGTATACATTTTTTTTGTATCAAAATGGTTGTAATTTGTGAATCTGTGAATCAAAAGGTAGTAATCTGTGAATCAGAAGGTGTATATCTGTGAATCAAAAGGTGTATTTCTGTGCATTAAATAGTTGTTTTTTGTGCATTAAATGGTGTACCTGTGCATCATCAGTTTGTGACGTGAACAGATGTAGAATGTGGTAGTTGATCTGGATTGATTTATAAATTTACCATATTAACCTTTTTAATTTTTTTAATTCCGAAAATTTGGTTAAATTGATGACTTTTTTTGTTTGACTTTTAGAAAGATCACGTGGTCCAGATTTCTTCTTACATTTAGTACCATAAATTTTTTTTACTAGATCTCTACCCTATATATATATATATATATATATAACAATTTGTAGAAACAACAGTAGTTTTTTTGTCTTTTTCTGCATAGATTAATTTATATATATATTTATGTATCTGATTAGATCACAAAGTAGTGATGAGCCGGAGTGGTAAGCACTAATGTGTGTCATGAGTTTGACTCTTGATACATGTAATTTTTTTATTTTTTTGCATTAAATAATGGTTGTACACTTGTGTTTATTTTTTTTAAAGATTTTAAGATTTTTTCTATTTAATTAGCAATTCCATTCTCCACATGCATGATTTTTTTTACTTTTCTAACCTTTTAAAGTTATTTATTTATGTTTTTACAAGTTAATTTATTTTATAGTTTTTTTCGTTTATTTAGTATTTCTATTTGATTTTTGATTTTATTGATATGTTCAGTTTCTATTCTAACATTTTAATTTAAAATTGCTCTAAACGTTTATTAGAAACACGCCGCAACACGCGGGTAAGAAAAAACTCGTTGTAGGAAAAATCAAAGGTTATTTTGCCTTAAAAAAAGGACAATAGAGACAAAATTGAAAAGAAAATTCAGAAAGGAAAGAAACGGAAAGGTGGGTGTGAAATGTTATTAAATTGATATTTGAGACTAGTATCAAACCGGATTGGTATTGTACAGGTATGAACCGGAGTAAGATTTTTCAGCTTGATATTCGGTACTTAAAATGTTATTAAATTGATATTCGAGACTAGTACCAAACTAACTAGGTAAAATAGGTACTTGAAACTAGTATCGAACCGATTAGATAAAATAGATATTTGATACGGATATCAATACTGTATATGAATACTCGATACGGTATTCGGTACGGTTTTAGATGAAATTCGGTATTCTGTAAATGGTATAGGTACCAATCGGTCCGACACCATAGTACCCCATAGCCGAATCTAACACGGCATAATAGGTGCCCTAACAGTACCAAGAAAGCGCCACCCGCGCGAAGCAAATCCAACCAATCTCCCTTCCATAACTTTCCTGCACTTAAAAATCCGGAATTCAGATGATTTGCCACGCCTGTCAGTGTTGACTCCTATGATCCGCGTGTCCCGTGCCTCGCCGTTTTCTTAATATGATCATACATAGCCCTTCAAATCAAAAGCCTTCGTCATTGCAGCAGAGTTTGGTGGCTGCTCTCATAATTCATAAAATTCAATTGGCAAATCTTACCCCCCTCATCACCCAAAAATATAAATATAAATATAAATAAAAGGTAGGATGGATATTGAATTAATCCATCTGGTGTGGTGCAATTTGGTTGATTAGGATGAGGTAGTACTCTCTTCTGTATATAATTATAATCATCTTCCTTGTTTAAAATATATAGCTTCTTTCAGTAGCTCTTACTTCATAGCTAGCGCTTGTGTTAGTGATTTTAGCGTCATTTATTAGGTAATTATGATTTATCTGAGACCAAAAGTCTTTCTAAATTAAAGTAATACGAATCAGGAGGTGCGGACTGCATACTCATTCTAGTAAATGTAAATTGAATACCAGTATAGCGTTATCAAAGTAATCCGAATGAAAATATAAAAGTAACCCAATTGAACATTTAGTTAAGGGGTAGGGAGGTCCTGTTTCATATTTATGTAGAAGCTAGACAAGTGTAATGTCTTTAAATGTATTGATTAGCAGGTTTCATTCACTGAGAAATTCCTACTACTACACATTCAAATACAACTGGGACTAGTCACGTCCTCATTTACTATCCTTAAAAGGTCCTAGTGGTTAGAGCTTTACAAGCTGATATGCTATCAACAAATGTTATATGTAAGTCATAATGCACCTAAACGAGAAGCAAGATCAATGAATATTTCTTCACTGCACGGAATTGTTAGGCCGCCCATTGGATGCTCATACTCGTACTCTTCCTCTGATTCGCGTAGTAAACCTTGAAAAGAAGGTTGCCTCAACAATGAAATAGGAACAACATATCTCTGCTTTTCTTGCTCTCCAACATAAACTGCAAAATAGCCTTTCGGGATGCCTGTTGATGTTGATGTGGTTCTTCCATTTGAAAATGATCTTCGAAGAATCTTTTTAGCTTGAACGATCCGAGGCATACGAATGGCCATTCTTCTGAAGGCTGGTCAAGGAGGATGTAGAATCAGGAAGATTTTCTTTTTGATGTGAGGATTTTGGAAATATGTGGTGTTGCCTTACTTCTTTTGCAATTTATATACATGTTTTTCCAGGCTTGGGTTGTAAAGTAGGTGATCACCAAAGGTAAATTTAATGATTGATGGTGACACCTACAGATATAGGAAAACAAAAGCTCACATGGGATTGCCTTCCAACTTGCAGAAAGGGACAAGTTTAAATGACAATGATGTCAACATGGTAATATACTTTGTGCTTCAAGAACCAGGCGAAAGATCAAAGGACATATATGTTATCCTGATTTGTTTTTAGAGTTTGATTTTCTTGTAGTGGCATGGCAATAGCTGAGAACAGTGAGAAAAAATGAATGTTTTTTCTGCTTTGATGGACTTTGAATTTAGCACAATGCATATTCAAATGGAATACTTTCGTGCCATCAAGTGGGTCTTTCAATGGTTGATAATTATATTGGCTTAATAAGCTGGAAGCTTTATTATAGAAAAAACAGAACAACTATTACAAAATATTTAAAGTAGCTATTCGAAATCCAGTAGTATCTCATAATCGTCCCAAGGTTTAGATTATATGTCTCTATCTCCATGCCCAAAACTCTTCCCAAAACTGTATTTGATATAACCCTTAAGAGAAATAAGATTTGCTTGAACAAGCTGAGCCATTAGAACAGCCATTTTTTAGGGTATCAAATGATTGATAAATAGGCTGGTTTTGCTGAAGCTCTAAAGTAACAACACTTGATTAAAGGGTAAGTGAATGATGATATGGTAGAAATGCCAAAAAAACATGTAGGATTGTTTTCATGGCCCAAATTATCAACAAATCAAGTGTTTAGCTGTCATGCTAACAGCATGGTCCCATGTACTTCAATGAAAATGTGGCTTTGCTTCCTAACAAACATAAAATTCTGGCTGAAATATATTTGGAGTTGTCTTGATCAATTCATATAATGTCAGATTATGTATTATACTTTATGTATACAGATAGTTATATTCATTACACTATTTCACAAGCCACTCTATATGAACGATCACATGGTCTTGTCTTGATGCTTCAAGCCATTCTTCTTTCTTATTTTTATTAAAGAAAATTTGGTAGTGGGAAATATGCTTTCAAACTTTATCACCTACAACATATACAAGTAATATATTTTTCTTTAATTCATTTTCTTTTGTAGGAATGTCAACTCGATCACACTGTTCAAGCTGAGATCTCAGCCATATATATTTGACAAGTTTAAGTGCCAAAATTTGTGTCAGACATATGTTTCATATCATTACAACATCTGCTTCTTTCTACATGATCAGTTATGCAGGCTTAATATGTCATACCTTGAAAGCCTTATGCTTAATCAGGTTATAGATTTTAATTTTTTTGCTTCTCCTAGAACCAGATGTTTCTGTTGTTAGGTGAATTTATATGTGTTTCTCATTGGATAAGAGGCAAAGAAGTTAACCCCTAAGATATTGTGTTCACCCAGACCTTTATGGGAAAAGTGGTTATGTGTTATGATTAGGTAAAATCAAGTTTCATACTTAGGGACATTATGCCTTCTGATGGATTTAAATATATATATGTTTGATAAAAAAGATATACAAAATGAATAATTTCTTTAATTAGTTATTCAATAGTAGAACTATTTTAAAACCGTCATGTTATATCTCAAACGGGTAGTGGAATCACAGCAAATGATCAAGCTCTAAACTCTACCTCCTGCTTGACGTATTATATGTGTGGGGGACTTCAATAAATGAACAAAACCCCTTAAATTACTTCTGAAGCATTAATCATAAAATGTGACTCTGAGGGATCTTCCAATGCAGCTGGACATCTGTTCTTTATATATTGAATTAACTGAGCATATTCTTTCGTAGGTGAAAGTGAAAGAACGTACCTAGCAGGCATCTGTGTTTTATATAATAATTTAACTGAGCATGTTCTTTAGTAATTGGGCATATTTATTCTGCTCCTGTAAGCCAGGTGTATGAGGAGTGACAATATAATCTGAATGAACATTCGGTTAATCAGGATAAGAGAGTTGCTCTTTTCTGTTTTTGTAAAAGCTATAGACAGAGAAATGTTATTTTTTTTTAAATGTCAAAGATTTGTAGCTTTCACTTCTTGAGAAATTCCTGGCATACATTCAATACAAGTGAGCCTAGTGTCGACATTTACAATCCTTGAATGGTCCTATCAGTTAGGGCTAGCGTTACAAACTGATGCTAGTAAAGAATGTTATATGTAAGTCATAATGCGCCTAAACGAGAAGCAAGATCAATGAATATTTCCTCACTGCACGGAATTGTTAGGCCACCCATTGGATGCTCATACTCGAACTCTTCCTCTGATTCGCGTAGTAAACCTTGAAAAGAAGGTTGCTTCAGCAATGAAACAGGAACAACAAATCGCTGCTTTTCTTGCTCTCCAACATAAACTGCAAAATAGCCTTTTGGGATGACCGTTGATGTTGATGTGGTTCTTCCATTTGAAAATGATCTTCGAAGAATATTTTTAGCTTGAATGATCCGAGGCATACGAATGGCCATTCTTCTAAAGGCTGGTGAAGGAAGATGTAGAATCAGGAAGATTTTCTTCTTGATAAAGATGATGAGGGTCTTTTAAATTGTGGTGTTGCCTTACTTCTTTTGCGATTTATATACATGTTTTTCCAGGCTTGAGTTGCAAAGTAGGTGATCACCAAAGGGCAATTTAATGATTGATAGTGACACCAGATAAGAAAACAAAAGCTCACATGGGATTGCCTTACCAGCATGACATTGATGTCCAGTTTAAAAATCACTGGGAATATTCTGTCTTGAATCTGCACTAACATATAGAAAAAGGATCAGACATATGTAGCATTGTTTCTGTGGCCCAAATTATAAACAAATCAAGTGTTTAAAAGTAGTACCAACATCATGGTCCCATGTACTTGAAAGAAAATGTGGCTTTGCTTCCTAACATACATATATAAATTTCTGGCTGAAAAATCTTTGAGCTGTCTTATTGTGTATGTATAATATCAACTGATCATGTATTATGTATTGAGTTGTCTTGTAGATTTTAGATGGTTTGCATTTCCCACAGCCAGATTTGTCTGCTGTATGTTTGGTGAACTACTAGGTGTGTCTCGGTGGATGACAGGTAAAATTTTCATACCTCAGGTATTGTGTTCAACCCGATCTTTATGGGGAAAAATGGTTAGGTTATGATTAGGTCGAAGCAAGTTGTATACCTACGGACATTATGACTTTGGATGGATTTGTGTTTCATAAAGATGATATACGATATGAGACATCTCTTATATAACTTATTCTAAAACTAAAATTAGCGGCGTCTTATAGATTTCAATAAACTAACAAATCCCCATACATGCCTCGCTGAAGCATCGATCACCACATGTGACTCTTGTAGGGGAATACTATTTTGCACATGGTATGAGAATCAATAACTAGGATAATCAAACGATCGTGTAAATACATTCTCCTTGAATTATATTTCTACAATTCTACTTATAAACACCCACAATGGTTATCTTGGCACTGGCAACCACTAAAATAAGTTATACAGGCGTTAAGTGTTAGTTAGAAACAGTTAAAAAATGAGTCAACAATAGCACCACTCTGTTGAGTTAATTAGCTTAAGAAGTATCAAATTTAAAATCTAAATTTGTGTTTTATATAATAAATTGAGCATATTCTTTAGTAATTGAGCATATTATTTTCTGCTTCTGTAAACCTACAACTGTTGCCGATGTAATCTGAATGGACATTTAGTTATAGATAAGGGAGGTTCTGTTTCCTGTTTTTGTATAAGCTAGGAACAGAAGTGTTGTGTCCTATAATGTTAACATTTAGAAGCTTTCATTTCTTGAGAAAATTCCTACTATGCATTCAATACAACTAGGACTAGTGTCTACATTTACAATCCTTAAAAGGGCCAAGTAGTTAGGGTTTAAAAACTGATGCTAGCAACAAATGTTATATCTAGGTCATAATGCGCCCAAACGTGAAGCAAGATCAATGAATATTTCTTCACTGCACGGAATTGTTAGGCCGCCCATTGGATGCTCATACCCAAACTCTTCCTCTGATTGGTGTAGTAACCCTTGAAAATCAGGCTGCCTCAGCAATGAAATAGGAACAACAAATCGCTGCTTTTCTTGCTCTCCAACATAAACTGCAAAATAGCCTTTTGGGATGCCCATTGATGTTGATGTAGTTCTTCCATTTGAAAATGATCTTCGAAGAATATTTTTAGCTTGAACGATCTGAGGCAAACGAATGGCCATTCTTCTGAGGGCTAGTGAAGGAAGATGTAGAATCAGGAAGATTTTCTTATTGATGAAAGATCTTGAGGATTCAGAATATTTGTGGTGTTGCCTTACTCCTTTTGTGATTTATATACCTGTGTTTCCAGGCTTGTTTGTTATGTAGGTGGTCAGAAAATTGCAATTTCAGTTATTGATGGTGACACCAGACAGGAAAACAAAATCTCACATGGATTTGCCTTCCAACTTGCAGCAAGGGACAAGGTAAATGGCACAATTGAGTTACAGATATTATTATGGCCCACATATTCACCTTCAAAAAATAATAAAATAGATGACATATATATAGATAGGCTGGAAAACATATGGCCTGAATTTTGAACTCGATAAGTAGTGAAGAAGAGGTTTCCTTTTAATGTTTAAGGCCAAGGTCTTTCAGGTGGACAATGATATCAAGATAGTAATATACTTTGTGCTCTATGAACCATGTGAAATCGGGGGACATGTAATTTCCATGACTTGATCGACTTGTAATTCATCTCACCCTCCTCTTCTTCCTCATTGAGAAGCAGCACTTCTATGGTTTTTAATGCTACCATGCAGAATGTCTGGAACAAATTTCTCATCGCATTTGAAGCACAACCCTTTTCTCATTTTGCTGCAAATTTGGTCTCTGTAAGCTACTTATACTGATTCTGCCAGTTGTTAGATTCACCACGACCCTTTCCCTCCTAGAAAGATGAAGCTGTGCACCAGATCGAGCTATTGTCATTTGTTTGCCGTTTGTCAAACATAACTCCCTTAGTATACGGTTTAGTATACTTACTTTCATCAATGTAGACAAAAGGCTTAAGGCCAAGGTTTGAAAGAAACCCCCACCCCCTGCATTAGTCTAAGCGCTTATTGTAACTCGGACTTCAATCCTTTTACATATATACTATCTAACACGGCCTTGGGTACTCCTACCAACTGAGTTGCTGATTTTTTGAATAATGGGGACTTATGGATGTAAACGAGCCGAGTCGAGCTTAACACTAATCAAGCCAGGCTCTTTTAAAAATGCAGAAGCCCGAACTCGTGATTTGAGGCTCGAGCTCGTGAAGTGTTTTACGAAGCTCATTAAAGCCCGTTTATTTATTTATTTATTTAAAAATAGTTTAAATTATTTAAATAATAAATAAAAAACAATTTGAACTTTAGGTTATTATTTTTTAAATATTTTTCATATTTAATGATATAAAAAAAACTTGAATTTTGAATTTTGAACTTTTTCATATTTAATGATGTAAAAATATATAATACAATTATACAAGTAATAAATAATACGTAAAAAATAAATATTATATCAAAGCTCGTTTAAGCTTGTGAGCTTGAACGAGCCCAGTATACAAGGCTCGCGTTCGAGCTCTTTTAATAATGATCCTTAATCTAGGCTCGAGCTCAGGCTCGAGCTCGTTTAGGTTTGGCTAGTTTCGAGCTTTTAACAATCCCAGCTCGATTAGCTCACGAGTAGCTCGGCTCATTTACATCCCTAATGAGACTAGTTCCATCTCTGTTTTTCTTGAGATGTCGCAAAAAAGTCGTTCGCATATGGTTCCTTTAAAGGTGTTATCAGAGAAGTAGTAGGCAATATCATTTCTCACACTTGTAATAATAAGTCACAACAAGATATATATATACACATAAAAAGGAAAAACCCTAAAACCTGTTAAGGCCCACTAACTAACATCTATTAAGGCCCACTAACATTATTGACCCTAGGACCTAAATGAACTTGTTGATGTTTGGCAAACTGACATGACTCACATTGTAAAGACACTAAATGGGAAAATTCATGACACAACTTTTTGAGACTTTGTAAAGACGGATGACCTAGTCGATAATGAATTTCAAATGAAGATGATGAGCTCCAGAATGCCATGGAGTATGGCATATGTTGTTCAAATATATATAGGCCATCAAATTTCCGTCCTCTACCAATAATCCTCTTCGTCTACAAATCATGAAAGGCACAATGATCCGGGAAGAATGAGACACTACAGTTCAAACTACGGGTGATTTTGCTTACAGAAAGTAAGTTAAAAGAAAAGTTTGGTAAACTTATGACAGAGGGTAATGAGACACAGGGTGACAGTTTACTTGTGCTTGAACCAATCACGTGGGACATAGATCCATCAGCCACTATAACATGGGCTTGGGGGATGTATGTTTACTGAAATTAGAGAGAAGATTAGAATTACTTGAGTTCTCAGTTCTCAGTTATCAGTTCCTAGGGGATAAGCATGCTCATCTCTGGGTTTCACATTTGTGTCAACGGATGTAGTTACAACATGTGCAGATGCAAATTTCAGATTTCTAGCCAACCTTTTCTTGCAATTAAACTTCGAATGACCCGAAGGCTCACGCGCTAGCGCGTAGATCTGGGGCGGTTGCGGCTGGAGGCGCGTGGGACGGCTGGAGACAACCGGACTGGGTAAGTGAGGTCGCCGGATGCCACTGAATGCTTCTAGAGGGGCGGTGAGATCAACAAACAACTTCTGATGGGTCGATTTGAGTGTTTGACGAGAAAGTGGCAGGGAGAGGGCTACCTTGTTTCATATTTTACGAGAGCTGGAATTCCTGCTCTGATGTTGTCAGAGACCAGAAAGTAGTAGGCAGTATCATTTCTCTCACTTGTAAATAATAAGTCACAACAAGATATATATATACATAAAAAGGAAAAACCCTAAAGCCTGTAAAGGCTCACTAACATTATTAATACCAACACCTGTTAAGGCCCACTAACATTATTAATTCTAACAACACTGAAACCGATTATCCAATGTTAGTTTGGATAAACAAACGATAAGCCCTTAAAAACTAGTTATCTGCAACATCAAAAGACGATACAAACAATTGCAAACACCCCCTAAATACACATATGTATATGAAAAGAAATAAGGATTATATTTTTCCATAGAAAAACTGCAATTGTTCTCAACATCAGACTTTGAAAGGTACTTACCCTAGGAAGTTCCTACCCTTAAAGTGGTGGCTCTGGATAATAAGAGGTTGTAAAGTAATTTGTTGTGAGGCTAAGTATTACGAAATAATCTATACATGTGGGTTATTGAAGAGTAGAAAACTGTTTGGCTGAGTTGGGTTTGATCCATATGGCATCCGGCTTAGATGAGATGGAGATGACTGCACTCTAGTATATGATAACCAAATTAAGGGAAATTTCTAAGGTGAATTTTGTACAAGAAAACATAGGATGAAACAACTCAGAAAAGAGAAACAAAGAGGACAAAATGTATAATCTTAAGGAAAATAGGTTTTAGAGACCTTCAAACAGAACTTCTATAGTTCCCTTTGGGCGTGCTTTGATCGAGCATCAAGGATTTATGATCAAGTTCATAGGATGCTAAAGACCTTATAATGGATTTATCTTCCTGCTTGGCATTGTTTGGTGAATCGTCTGCAATTGAAGAATCTCCTTAGTTGAGACTGATTCTGTATTAGAAAGAAAAAGCATTAGGGGCAACAGACCTTGTAGTAAACCTTGATAGCATGGTGTTAGGTGTCCCTCACATGACTCATTCTGTCAACTAACATATGTAATTGGGGGCTACACCACATATTCTCCTTCAGGCCAGGTTGAGTTCTAGGTTAACCAAAATATTCTATCAGGTATTTTATTGGTTCATATTCCTTCTGGTAAAATGTAACCCTGTAAGTCTAGCAGTCCATGCCTTCTGCATCACGGCATAGCCAATTCTTGCCCGCCCTTTACTTTGATCTAGGTCATAGTAGGCTTGAGCCTGAATTAAGACCAGATACAGTATCATTCATGTTTAGGAGTTTGATAAATATCATTGTTAATCTTCTTGATAGATTGAATTGAAACCTTTTTTAAGAAAAATAAACTTCTTAATTTTATTTTATTTTGTATTATCATTTTGCAATTGTAGATGGCAAAAGGAGCATGACTCCAAGGTTGCAGAACTCGCTAGGCGGGTGCCAGGCGGTAGGCGGGGAGTAGCGAGTACTCGGATTAGGCGGGGAGTACTCGGGGAGTACTCGGATTGGAACTTTTTATATAAAAATTTAAAAAATATGTAAACTACATGTTAATAAATTCCTTCCGCCGAAGCCCTAGACTTCGCCCGTATCCAGGCGTTAGCCCCGTAACTTCGGGAGAAGGGGTGCTCTCCTATCAATTTAAAAATATATTAAACAAGTGTCAATTCAAATAATCAAATGAATCAAATCTGAAACTAAACAAAATAAACAATCTATAACAGCAAGAATCGAAGTTCAGAACAGCAAGAATCAAATCTGAAATAAAATAAATAAACATTAATATTGAACAGTGAACACTTGAACTTTATAACAGCAAAATCGAACTCTATAACAGCAAAATCGAGGTTTATAACAGCAAAATCGAAGTTAAGAACACTAGAACAGCAAGAAAGATAGCAAAATCGAAGTTACAAACAGCAAAATCGAAGTTACAAACAGCCTTTTTTATTACTAATTATTAAGAAAAAAACAAAAAAAAAAGTTGACTTTGTTGACCGCCCAGACCCGCCGTTGACCGAGTTTGACCTGGACCTTGGAATGAGGCCGCCAAGCCATTATACTATAAGCTTAACAGCCGCCTAGGCGGCCGCCAAGCCCGAGTTCTTCAACACTGCATGACTCTATATCCACTATTTGCACATTTACCTTTTGTCTTTTGCAATTCTTATTGCATAACTTTGTGATTAGTTCACTTTATTTAGCAAATAATAGATATCAACATACCCCGCTTTTGTGAGATTTGGTATTGTTGTTATTGTTATATTATATAGTTTGTTTAATGGGGTAAGGAAAAAGATCTTAAAATCCAACCTAAAAACACGAGCACCTCTAACATTAAAATGACGAAAAGAAAACTAAACCCTCGATCATCCATAGGATCATAAGGTACAACTCACGATTAAGAGAGAACCTAGCCGAACAGCTTGGGGAAACTATAAAAACAGCTCTCTATATAATCCTTTAGGGCCTAATAATATATAGAAATTATAATTGGACTAGCCTTTGGGACATTGATATTAATTTAATATATTATATCAGTAGAAAGATATCATCTATGCTAAAAAAGAAACTAATATTAATTTTTTTTTACCTGCAAACACACACACCCACCTAATCTACACCTATCTCCTTCACGAGACTTGAACCCTCAACCTCATACTAGAGGGAGGAACACCTTTATCACCCCTTAATATGTTTTCTATTTATAATAATACTCGCACTTGGTAATGTTATGATATCTTTTGACGTATAAGCAATAAATTTAATTTATTTTTCTTCTAAGAGAGTAAACGCTAAGCGACAACATCCACGTCATATATCATAAATAATCAATTAAATGTTGCGACTATAAATACGAGAGAAATAACCATACATAGTTGTATGCACCGTAAACCATTTACAAATGAAGAAAGCAGCAATAACAGAAGGTCCTTCAAGCGATGTGCAGGTAAGTTCATTAGCTTTATATGTCAATTCTATCCTACAATGTTGATTTACGCGATAATCGTATATTCTTGCTATTCTTGAAGTAACAAGGATCCTTATCATAATTATTTTTCATGAGATTATGCCCTGTTAGAGAAAAGGGCAGATCTATAACCACGAGGGCATGCGGACACATGCCCTCTGGTCGCTTGGTCGGCTTTTTTTTTTTCTTTTTTTTTTTTGTAGAGTAAAAACTTGTTAAAGCCTGTAACATTTGTAAAATCCCATGATTTATTTGTGTAAATAGTACATACCTAGGTGAGATAAAACTCAGATCTACCATTTGAAGAGAGGACTTTTGGTGTTGAAGAATTTTATTGAAATCCATATATGTCTTGCTCTTCTTCACCTAGGAATTAGTAGAAATGATGGGTCTGATGTGAATTTGTTTTTGCAAACATTGAATTGTCTTTATATTAATTAGCTCTTATTATCATTGTGCAATATATGGTAAATGAGCTTGGTTTATGTCCACCCAGTACAAACATTCCACATCTTTTTTTAAATTTAAATTTCATAATTTTACATTAAAAATATTTTATAAAACTGGATTTAAAAAATATATATTAATAAATATTAGATATCATTTTAAGGATATCATTAATACCATTATAGTTAGTGATATTAATTAATATTACTAATATTGAAATTATTTAATTTGTATTTATTTATTTTTATTTAATGCACCTAGTAATTTTAAATTTATGGACGAGTTTTTACTTTTATAATAAATAATATCTTTCTTGCCTGGAATGTCTTTTTAATGGACAATTAATTTTATGAGTTGATAAATTTAAGTATGATAGTGTTAATTAATTATGAAATGAAAATGGAAGAAGACATTGGTAAGAATGGCTGGAATGTCTCTTTCCTAGTGAAATCCAATGAATTTTAAAATTGGAAATGAATTTATGCTATCATCAAAATTTTGTATCATCTTAACCACCACTTGGCATATTAATGGTAAAAATTTATCTTGGATATCATTCTCGGATGGTTTAAATTTAACTTCATACTGAGTGTAAATGTTCTTCGAGCAATTTAATTTTATTACATAAAAGTCCTTGGCCCGTGTTTATACATACCAGCGCGCACTATTTGAAGTTTGAACAATATTGGTGTCTTCTTATATAGGCAAAAGGAAGGAGAAACAGGATGGTGAAATTACCTGATGACCATCCTCTAAAAGATGTAACCATCATACAGAACAACTCAAAACCTTCCAATGGAAATCTCGAGCTTTATTCAGATCTGATGAGTTCTGCAAAGGGTAAACTGCAGGTTCATGACAACAAAGATTCAGTGAAGAAGCGCAAGTTTACCAAAGTAAGTTTTTGTTTTACTTCAACAACATAGTTTTATTAGCTTACTGGCAAGTTACTAGACGCAGATAAAATTGCATTAAAGGGAAGGTTATCGTGATGATTTCGGGTTACATATCAAATCTACCATTTAATATCACTAGGCTCTTGTTTTTACATCTTAATTGTTTTTTCTCTATATTTCCTCATTATTGTTTTAAATACAATTTAGTAGGTATCGTAGAAGCATATGAATGGGCTCCATTGAAAATAAGATTCTTTTCACAAATGAGTAATTATCCGTCTTATTTTTCTTTTTTGTAGCTTGAAGCGATCTCAATGACTGGTTTCAAAACCTATGCTCATTTCGGTTTTGAACAAAGCTTCAAGAAAAACCTTTCAAATCACCACTTTGCTTCAAGTTTTTCTGTGTCATGTAGCAACATAAAGAAGGAAACATACAAACAAGAAGATTATTCTTCACCTTCTCAACATGAACCAAACCATGCTTTTGCTTCTCGATTTGCGCGTGGGTCAACTTTGGTCGTGATGAGTTGTCTAAACTGCTACCTACATGTCATGGTGTCTGATGCTAACCCAAAGTGTCCTAAATGCTGGAGGGGAGATTGTTTGCTTGATATGTACCGTTGAGTCCGAGGAAGAAAGCAAGGATCGTGTAGCTTTGGTGACATGTTTCTTAGAGCTAGCTAACTGAGCTTTTTAAGATCTAGAATTGAACTTGTTTCAACTGATTGCCAGTATTCTCATCCTTTTCAAGTTTTTGCTTTTAAGTTGTTCCCTTTGGAACTTTTCTTAATTCCTTCACTGGAATGAATGTTGTTTCTTAACAGAACTTTAGTGCTTTTCTTTTAAGATGCTATGAATTAAGACTCTCACAGAATGAAATTTTGAGAAAGTGTATGTTGTCAACATAGAGAATTCATGCATGCTCTCAGCTTCGACTTCCTAACTTCAAATAATGAAGCCTTCTATCTGGATCATGAATGGAAAAATTAAAAAAAAAATGAAAGTCTAAGAGCTAGAGAATTTTGTGGATTCACAGCTAGCCGCAAGCAAGGTTTCAGGACCCCTCAAAACTTGTGATCATGTCAACAGGGTGAAATGTTTTGACAGTCAGGTCTCTCTTACAAGACTATAAGTCTTTTATACTACTAGATAACTCACCGTTTTTCTCAGTGGAACGACAGATTACATAGCAACGAATGTCTATTGTTTATGACGAAAAATGTCAGAAACATTATATTAGAACTTAGAGTGAGTATGTGTTGATTGCCATTGAATGGAACAAAGTGATGAAGGGTTAGCATTTAATATGTTTCAAACATACCTCTGAATGGAGATGATCACTCATCAAAACTCTGAATGGTTAAGGCTCCTTCACCATTCGGCACTATCATTGTTACCCTTATATATACTCTTCATCATCAGCCATTGTAAACACACACAATGAACCACCTCCTTCAAACAGCTGCCTCTATCTTCACCAGGCTAACTCATTTTCTTTTTTTTATGCATTTAGGTTCTTATGCATAACGATTTCTTGGGTTCTTATAGGGTTTCGATTGAACCATGAGGTTCGGTTTGTTCTCCATTTTTTTAAATATGTTCTCCAATATCCTGCGTTCTCTGATTTGTTCTTGATTTGTGCTTCATGTTCTTTGATCTTCTATTTCTGTTATTTTAGTTCATTTTCCAGATTTCTGTATTATTTGGAGGTCGTTTTTTTGTTAGTTTTGTAGTGAACTAATTTGTTGATAAATGTAACAAGGTTAAAATGGTAATTTTCTATTATTCAGCATGAAAACGTAGTACTAAAATCAAACAGTTTTTGTTACTCAGAAGTATTATGTCATATAAAGCCTTTGAACCATTGAGGCTTTGAAATCATTCAGACCTTCAAATCATTGAGTGTTTATTCATGTTTTAATTAAACAACACCTTACTCAAAGAGTATAAATAATAGGGACAGTTTGGCAACAAAAACTTTTTCAAAAGTTTATAAAGTATATTTAGAAAGTTACAAAAAAGATGCACTTATAAAAGTATTTAATACGACATAATTTTTTCGACGCTAAACCATCGGTAATAATGTTTTTAAATATTTACTTTTTCGTGTGTCTTATCTGTATTGCATGTTAAGCACACAAATATCATAATATAACATCTTACAAGGCAGAAAACTTATCAACGTGTTTGTGACGTTTCTTCATGTGTGCGTGCCACTTCTAGGCAAATGCAAGACTCATGTGTTTCTTTCATAAGCTCCTCTTCCCACTTGCAGGAGTACATTTCATTTAGAAGTTGTTTCTCTTGCCCTTTTGCCAATTCCTCATGAGCACGCATCTCTTGCCTTTGTGCTTTTAGCTTGCATGCCTATGTATAATAAACACGTATAACAATTAAATGTGATGTATAAACAACTATCACTCGTTACAGTCAAATATCCCATTACAATTTAATATGACCCATTTAGACCCGTATATGATATATATGACCCATGAAGACTTGTTTAAGACATACAAATGGGTCATAGTAGGTAAATCACGACCCATTAAGATCAACCCATCATGACACATTTATACACATATGACTAGTTACAACTCAATTTGACTAATTAACACTAAATACAAAAGATACATATATAACAACCAGCCTGAGAAAACAAATTTATAAGCATCCTAACATATGGAAAAGGAAGGAAAGGGAGTTGAACTATGGCCACCATGGGCATCCATTAAGGCTTGTCACCGTAGATCAAGATGGCCGGGATTGAGAAATGATAGAAGCCATATAAAAATCTAATTCTGGAAACAAACCAACAATCACTGAACCTAGCAACAGGAATACCCAAATTCAAAGGTTGACAGAGAAAGTATGAAGGATGTTCACATGGTGGATGGTAAAATATTTCTCTGAACTATCTCCTATATCTTGTTCTAACTTTCTACATAATTCATTCTGCGCCAAATCATGCGACATCACCCAAGCCACCGGAGGAGTTTGTTTTCGTATAAATTGTATCGAGGTCGCAATGGCTAACGACTTGAAGAACATGTGAAATTGGGCCGCACTTGGTGGGCATCCAAGTAAGGCCGACAATTTTTGACCCAACACAAAAAAGTGACACAAACCTGAAAGGGGTCAAAAACATGTCAACACGAAAAAAATAAGGTCGGGTCCCAGTCAACTTGACAACTCGAAAGTGACCCGCATGACTCACGACAGCAGCAATACTACTCGAAAGGACAGTTTCTATACTTCCCAAACACAATTCTTTGTATAAATGCGTTGAAGGGTAAAACCATGAAATTATATATATTTTTCTTTAAAACTTAAATTTTAAATTTTAAAATCAAATGGGGGAGCGGCATCTACCAAACAAAAGTACAAAACCTTAAAAAGTTAAACACTTAAAATAAAACATTGTTTATTATATTCATCTATATAAGTTGAATCAAAAAATAAAATCGAAATTCGAATCAAATTTAAAATAAACACCGATTTCTAATAAAATCAAAATGAACATTGAATCTTAAAGTTTGAATCGAAAGGAAAATCAATAAATCTTATTCGAAATTAGTATCAAAACGAATAAGGATCCGAAAGACTGAAGACGGAAACCGTATTCAAAAAACCCAAAAAATATTATTCGAACACATTTGGCCAAAATGGGTTGACCGTTGACACGAAACACAACATGAACTCGACATTGGAAAAAACGACGCGACTCTTACCCGAAACGATATATAAAGTGTCGACAAGAACATGAACACGATAACCCGACCCAATTACCAGCCTTAACCAAGAGGCTTACAAGGCATCTTAAAGATAGTGATTTCTATGGCTCCAAGTAGATGAAGTTCTGAATTTTGCACTAACCAAGAACAGCCATTGAGGTAGAACCAATTAAAGGAAACAGATGTTCCTAGAGATAGAAGTATTCATATGCATGGTTATCATTCCGTTAGGACCTATCAGCTTATTAGATAAGGAGCAACAACGATGGGGATTAAGCTCATGAAGAATCTCATACGTCTTCCTAAACTTGTTGTTCAAGGAGCACACAGATATAGTTGGATTCTCTGCAGCAAAGAAAGGTCCAAGTCCATATTAAGAGTTCGGACCATTTAAAAGTCCAAAATCATAAAAGGTGTTAGATATATTCAAGTGCAGACCTAGCTAGAAGCCACGATAACCCGTACCACCACTCAAAATTTTGTGCTTAGTGCTAAATAAATGAAATCGCATTTTTCTATACGAGTGTTACGGGTCAAACAAAATTTCTATGTAGGTGTGTTGCTCATTAACTTTGTGGTTGGGTCTGCCGCTGGATACATTCTAACTCAAGACACTAGGAAAATGTAGGTCAGACAATATAAATTAAAAGGCAAGTATTCGTCTAAATAACTTTCTACTTTCTAGGAGCTTATTTATACTTTAGGGATGACTTACTCCAAAGTTTGCTTTCTATATAGATGATCTGAATTATTTTCTATACTTTTAATAAAACTATTTATGAGGTTTTATTCTTTTGACCCAGTCAACCCAGTTGAACCTTTTTTTTCACCAGTTACGTTCAAAAAATTTACAAGTTCAACCCTTCGAATAAAGTTCAACCTAAACCCATCCGATTTCATGTAACTGAAACTTTCAGCTAAAGTCACCTTCTATATCAAACATGTTGTCTCCTTAGCATCTTCACTCACACTTTCCACACAAAAGCTTCCTAACACGAGGCCAATCAAAAGTATGTATGTATACCATAGGTTTTACCGGCCGACATTCCTCAAAATAAAGACCTTTTCCAACACACTAGTTCATTTCAAAGGCTATAAAGAAAATAAAAATAATAATAAAACGAAAAGATAAAGAGGCAGCTATCTAGTGCATGTTGTGTCAGTTTAGATGCAGAAATTCTGTTATCCCATGTGCCAGTTAGATTTGAGTTTCTTGTGTTTCATAGTCTAAAAATGAAGAAAAAGTGGGTTACGTACTCACTATAGTTTTTTTAACTTGTAGGCCAAAACCATTATCATTATAATTGTCATTTCTGCCCAAAAAAAAATGATATGCATAGAACACTGTTTTCCCATTGTAAAATGAATGAACAAGTCTGCTTTAACTCTTCTGTGTTCCCATCTATAACATTAGAGTTTAGGAAACATTACCTCGATTATGCACAACCTGTGATTCTTGAAAGCATCGTCCTCTTTCAGTTGCATGTTTTACCCCCAAAATCTCATTCAAGATCACATCAATGAGTAACACCAATACTTTCCCATCCTTCTTCCTTGTAAAATTTAATTCATTCTCCCAAAATAGGCGGGGTTGCATCTCAGACTTTTGATATCCATATATTGTTACTTCCAAATCGCCAGAAAAATTCTTGACACGAGTAACATCCATATAAGCTACTTACCAAAAATCTCCACATGAGCAAAACCCATACTTAAAATGATGAAATCGATTTGTATCTCGTACCACAATCTCCCTTCCTGTAATCTTGGATGCAAGCTTCATAAACACATGGCAATCCCCGCAGATTCTCAGATTCTTCATGATTCTTATAGGAGCAGAAGAAGGTAAGCACATTATCCCAAAAACAAGAGCAAGTTTCTCACTATGGTGCCTTAGAAGTTCCTCTTTTTGATTCTCTTCAACATTGTGCAAGTCATATTGAGTCACACATCTATAACCAAACTTTTCCATTTCTTTTAATATATCCTCCAACCTTGAATAAATTTCGCTGATTCTAGGATGGTTACGTTCTCCAACCATAAACGCGTGAACCTTGTCTTTAATCTCAATCCAACTCTTACCCCTCTCTTTCTTTACTTCTGTTTCTTTAAGAAGCTTTCTTGCCTGTATAACTTCATCCCATTGTCTATTTGCAGCATAAATGTTTGAAAGCAAGACATGATTTCCTGCATTTTCAGGTTCAATCTCAAACAGACGTTTAGCAGCAATCTCAGCCAACTCAACATTTCCATGGACTCTACATGCGCTCAAAAGTGATCCCCAAATAGAAGCACTTGCCTCAAATGGCATTTTGTCTATCAGGCTCTTAGCTTCATCAATCAGACCCGTCCTACCAAGAACATCAACCATACAAGAATAATGGAAAATATTAGGTGATATATTATGCTCTTTTACCATCATATTAAAGTATTTCTTCCCTTCTGTGACCAATCCCATATGGCCACACGCAGACAGTACAGACACATATGTAACCTCGTTTGGTTGCAAGCCAATTTGCTGCATTTTCTCAAATAAAATCATTGCCTCCATGGACCGACCATGTCTAGAGAACCCAGAAATCATTGCATTCAATAACACAACGTTTTTCTCTTTTGCACATGAGAACACTGAATAAGCTTCCTTAATACTTCCGCATTTGGAATACATGTCTACAAGAGAAGAAGACACAAAGAAGTTTACTAAGAAACCTGTCTTAAACAACACAGCATGTGCCTGAATCCCTTCAATTTTAGCAGCTATAGCAGCACAAGCAGCAAGAACCGAAGAAATAATGAACTGGTTAAATTCAACTCCAGTAACCTGTACTTTTCTAAATAGAAACAATGCTTCCTCGTAAAGCTCATTCTTCACATATCCTGCCACCATCGAACTCCATGTCACAGCACTCCTTTCAGGCATATACTCAAAGACCTGGATTGCATCTTTGAGTAAACTGCACTTGGCATAAACATCAAGCAAAGCAGTGCCCACAAATATATTTGCAAGCATAGATGCCTTGAGTGCAAAGGCATGTAACTGCCTACATTCAAACACTGCAAACTCGGCAGCACACGCACACAAAATGCCTGAAATTGTAAATTCACTAAACTCTGTTCCTTCTCTTTGCATCTGAACAAAAAGATCAAGTGCCTCTCTCTCATTCCCATTCTGGGTATACGACCCAATCATGGTATTCCATGAAACTAGGCTTCTTTCAGGCATTTCATCAAACACTCTACGTGCGTACTCCAGAAACCCACATTTTGAATACATATTTATGAGCATATTTGAAGTTAAAGTGTCCTGCCACATTCCATACTGAATTATACAACCATGACAAACCATCCCTTCCATGGGAAACCGTTGTCTTGCGCATTTTTGCAATATTTGGTGTAAATTGGGTAGAAGAGTCGGGTATGTCCGCACCCACGAATAGGTTTCCGGTGGTGTCCAGATATGGCCATGTTCGTGTACAGGTATGGCTACGGATGACAGATTTCTTCTGCTAGTATCCAAGGTTTGAGTGGCTTTAGCGAGTCTCCGCACAAATGTAGCTGTCATGACACTGTTTTCCGGGATTCACCCTGCGGGTGTATTTAAAAGAATAGGATTTATGATATGGGCCCGGTAAGACCAACAATTTTGAGGATTACTACTAATCTAGTCATCTTTACGTTTTTATTAGATGTTCGATTTTCTGTCATATATATTTTAATCCATTATAATATTATTTTTTCGTTATTAAAACTTAAAAGAATATTTTTTATCCTACAACTTTTATAAACAGCAATACAACATTGATATGTAGCATGTTATATAAGTTATTATTATTTATATAATATCTAATTTATGAATTTCTTATCTAATTAAATAGTTATACTTCTATTATTTATTTATTCTTCTGATTTACAACTTAAACAAATATAATTTCTTATTTATATAATATTCAGAATATATTATTTATTAAAAGTTTATCAAAAAAGATTTTCCAGTAGATTCTTCAAGACTCTAAGGGAATCGTGTTATATTTTAATATACGTAGTCTAATTATTTTCCAGTAATGATTAAACTTGGGTCTTTTCTATTTTTCTAAGATCTTTTCAGGCATTCACCACCACTAGACCGTCTTAAGATGGTTAATTAACTAACACATGTTAACGGATGTATTAACTTATTTCAATGTAACTTTAACGTCGTGTTCTCAAGCTATTTTTTAAAAAAAATGAAGGAAAGAGAAGGAAACCATCAAAGTTGTGTGTTCTCAAGTTTCTTTGAAGGAGGAAAATGGAGTGATGATTTAGAAAGGAGGGGATCCCCCTTCATTCCATTTCCTTTTAACTCAAGATTACGACTTAATCATTCCTTTTTTTTCGTTCTTTCCCTCCGTTTCGTTCTTTATAAAACTTTGAGAACATAGCGCAACTAATAAATCTATTAAGTTCATTTCGGCATGGTTCTAAATTGATAGGGAATTTGAGGCTAAGTTATCACATACTTACAACTACCACATTGTATCGTATTATTATATTTCTCATCATACAACAATCATACCCAAATTGTATTTTATCTCACTATCACACCCAAGAAAAAAAATAAAAAATACAAGAGTCTGAGAGAATATCACGATGGATATGGGTAAATGACAAGGAGACACACCGTGAGTATGGCTACTCAATACTCATGCCTCACTCACACCAGCCTCCATCACTGTTTGGTGCGATGTCTACAAATCTACAAGTACTTTATGTTAATTTAATATTAATATATAAGTCAGAATAAATAAAATTCCGAGTATAAGCTTCCGATATTATATCTCTTGAAAATTTATCTAGCATTAGTCTTGTTTAAGACAAAAGTTTAATTCTAATTAAAAAAAGTTTAGCTCCAAAAATCATAAAAAGGGTAGACTTGAAAATACCATTTTACGGTGATACGTGATTTATACACAACAAAATTATCAATATACAACAACTTTATCATTATTAACTTATACCATGTGTAACATGTGTTGTAAACCCTTGTACCTGTTATGTATATTTAAGTATCTGTTGTATACTAATATCTCTCTAATATTAACTATTTTGGTTTTTAATTGTTTAATTTTGTGTGCATCTACTTTCAACTTTTTTGTTCAGCTCAATATTATATCCCAAATAAAACTGAAACGTAGCTACAACGCCGCTAATTATATTGAAGATAACCTTAAAGCTCAACGAAATCAAATTTCAACAATAATAATCAAGAACATATATTTGTGCCATATATATAGCTAGCGAAAAGGCAGAAAAATTTAACCTGACATTTATTCATCAACCAAATAACAAAGAAAATTAATCATCAATTTCTAAAAAACCCATTGCCAATATCCAACTCAAATCTTGCCTGAAAGCCCAGCCTTGATCTTCTGAATTGTGACAACATCTGTTCTGAAAGACTTTGCCAATACCCCATCATCAATACTAGTATTAAAAACCGAATTCGGAACCGACACCGTTCCTGCATTCGCACTCCCAAAGGCAGACACAGCCAACACCTCATTCTTTTGGTCACTGTTATACTGAAAGTGCACAAGTCCCTTTGGGAACACAAACAAATCACCAGTCTGAAGAGTCTGAGTGAAAAGCTTATTGGTGGTATCAACAAACCCAACTTGTAAAGAACCACCAAGAACAAACAATAGCTCAGATGCTCGCGGGTGCGTGTGGGGAGGGTTCACCGAACCAGGTGGGAAATCAAGAACCGCATAGGACACGCTTTGACCATTTAGAGCAGGGAATTCGGCCATGCTTGCTTTTAGAACCTTGAAAGCTTTAGGCTCCGGGGCACCAACTAGAACCCGCATGCCTGTATATGTGAAGAAGTTTGCGTCGACTGTTTGAGTGCCTGGAGGAAGTATAAAGTCAGTGAGAATATCGGGATCGCCGGCCATTGTTTCATGGAGTGCTGCGAGTATTAGCACTATTATAAAAAAATTGGCATTCATGATGCTGCAATGAGATTGAGATAAGAAGAAATTAAACAATGAGATTCTTATAAGTTTTCTTGATTATGCAATTACAGAATGTTGATTTATATACAAGTGTGTGAGCCTGCATTGGCGTAGGTACTAATATATTGAGAACTACAAAGCTTAATTGTATGGGAAATACAATGTTGTACACTTTGTCTGTAGCAGATTACTTGCAAACTGCGAGTTTGCCGGCCATTGTTGTTAGTCATAAGCTGATCGCACACTTTGACTCTGACTTTGACAAAGGTTAGCTTTGATATGGTAGGAATAATAATATTGTGAAACTTACAAACTGTAAATAAGATCGCACACTTTGACTAACAAGTATTGATCGAATAAGCTTGAATGAAAAAAGATTTAAATATCGACATCGAATCAAATCCAAGTCATGTTGAATGTTTAGAAGAATAAGATATGAGTGGCTGAGTGCGAAAAGTCGACTCATTAATTGTTGAATGTGCCAAATGGCCACAAGCAAAGTACGGTAGTTATGGATTGAAATTTATTTCGGCGTGACCTCGTGACTATGAGAATGGCGATTAACTGATTGCAGATTTCCCAATTGCAAAATGGATCGATCCATGGAAGATACAAGAGTCACAAGTGGGTAACATTTTTTAAGTTTTGGATGAACCAATTGTTTAGAAATTGACCGCATTATCTAATGAATTACGGTAAATGGAGTGAGGTGTGGACCGTGTGTTGGCGGACTGTGGTCCTTGGGGCACGGGCGTCGTGCATGAAGGGAAGCCCACACCACCCTAGCGTGGTAGGTGTGAGGCGTGATGGGGATAACCCTTGAAAGGGTTGGATAGCGTGGATAGGGGACGGTTCAAACGAGAATTGTTTTTTGTACGAGAACCAATCTTAGCTGTTTATTTGATAAAGTGAAATTCATGGATGTGGAGTGTGGGGGGTTCAAGTGTGGCATGGTGCATGTAAGGAATTCATGGGTGGGTGATGACATCGAAGGAGAGAGAATTTGACGGCTCAGATTGGTTCTCGCGATTCTCATACAAAAAACATTTCTCGTTTGAACTTTTGCCTATATATATAAAGTTTACTTGATCACCCATGGACCATCCTTTATTTAATTTTTGTTTTAAAAAACAGTCAAATAGCAAACCATTTTTTATTATAAATTAATAAATGGATACATCCTACTCATGCGGAAATTTAGGGTTATTCTTTTACTAAATTTTCCTACTTATTCTCTTACTACAAAATTAAAGCATGTGTCAAAATCAAGAGGTAGGATAATGTAAGAGAAATAATGAAGTAGAAAGATTTAGTATCAAGGAAATAGAAATTTCTATTACTATTTATAGTTTTTCTACGCAAATAGTTTAAAGTATTGAAAGTTTAGTGATGATGTATCAACAATACATGATGTTATTATAATCACACCTAAATTTTGTCGTAAACCTTAAATTTGGGTTCTTTTTATTTTACATGATGGAATATTAGGATGTTAATTTGAATATGAGTTTGATACCAAACTCAAACAGAAAGTGTCATTTTTTAACTCGTTATCCGGTATTCCGGAAACCCATCTAAGTCACTTATTTATCACATATTCACATAAATTAAGTTGAACAATTGGATTTGGACCCCTCTTGATTTAAGTTCTGGATTCACCATTGTGGCATAGTGAATCTAATCCATTAATTAATAGATCTTAACTGGGGTCACGTGTGCTCATTTTATATTATTCATATATCTTTAACTAGCTACACATCCCGTGTATAAACAACGGGATGATTAAATTCACTATAAAAATAGTTTTTTTAGATTACTAACATGTATAAAAAATAAAACTGTAAAACATACATAGAATAAGTATTTATTTAATTAATGTACTAATAGAAATTATGAAATATGGGAAAACTTTATATATATTAAAACAAAGAATAAAGATTACCTAGTTCGTATGAAGATCGTCTCAATGCTAGATGGATTTCAATAATTGTCATTAAAAAAAGTTTTTCCACATAAGAATTATCTTTATTTGATGATACAGTGGTCGAATTCATCTTTTACGTATTTTAGAAATATGAATCTATCTCGTTTCTCCATTATGGCATTTCCAGCTTTAAAAGTATAAATCGTCATTGAAAGCAACGGACTGTAAATATGAGAAAGAATTGTAAGTAGAAATCGAAATAAGAAAATGAATCCCACTTGCAGATTAAATACTATTCATAGTACCTAAATTTTCGAAATTGAAAATTATTTAATTTGTTGATAAAATTATCAAAATTCAAATCTTATATTAATAATAACAAACAAATCTTCGAATGAGTTAGTATAAAATTCAAATTTGTAAATTTTAACAACTCTTCAAATTTACGTATCTTCTAATATAAATAAAAAACTAATTAGAAAAAAGATAATTAAATAATCAGGACCCTTTATTTAATAACAAATTAAATCTTAGCCATTTATTCTTTGAATTCTAATAAATCAATTTGGACTTTTTCAAATAAAAACTAATATTTACTACTAGGTACATACATTATATATTGATTTTGAAAAACATATAAATGCAAAATTTGATAAAACGTAATACATATCCTTTAATGTAAAATTTTGGCATATTATCTTTTACAATTTTTGAAAAAAGTAAAATTATGTAAACGTTTACAATTGTTAAAATTTGAAAACGTAAAATAATATCTTTTACAAAATTTAGTTAAACATATCCTACGTTTTTTAGTGTAAAGTGTTGATAAAATAGTTATTAATTGTAATATATTCATTCATGTAATATGATATTTATTATGAAATTATGTTAAATAATTTGTATTCAAATTAAAGTCAAAATTGAATCAAATTTTTACCAAACAAATCAAAATTGGATTTCAGTTAAAAAAAAAAGGATTAGTTTAGATTTGATAATTTAATTTTTTTTATCTAAATTAATGGCTATGATTGTTTATAATTGTTTTTTACATTAGTCTTTTATTTATGTTAGAAGATTTATCTTTATCTCTAATTAAATAAAAGACTAAATTGAATAGTCTCTATTAGATAATCTTAACCGTTCATTTTGGTAAATTAAATTTGAACTATTAATTTAAATTAAAATTTCAACTTTTATAAGTTAAAGTTCTTTTATTTGAATCAAAATTAAATATTAACCGTTCATTAATTTATTATAGATAATTCTATATATGTCATTATTAAACCTTAAACATTTTAAAATATCATATTTAACCAAATTTTTAATTTTATTATTTTAAACTCTTTTTAATACCAATAAATATTTGACCTATTGTTATTGTAACGATAATAATTGAAGACTTACACAAAAAATACAACCACGTCTTTTCATATTACGATACCACATTTATGTCATCACGTATGGTCTTTCGTCACGTCCACACTTCTACCGCTGGTCTTGGTGTTGATGTTGTTGTCGCCATTTTTAAATCTTATTTTTTCGTGTTTAATAATTATTTAATATTTTTTTATTAATGTTTAATATTTTTTATTTTTTAAATCAACCTGTGTATTACACGGTATTTAATCTAGTATATAATAAATTAAGTAATATTCAAATTCAATTCAATTCAAAAAGTATACGTATAGAATAAAAGTATATTTAAATTGGTAATGAATAATAATTGTTCCCAACAACTATAAAGTAGTTGATTTTAAAAGTTTCGTATGATGATATATGAAGTGTATGGAACATAATTGTAGTTTAGATACACCTAATGATTAGTCTGGATACACCTAATGATTTTGTTGTTAATCTACTATTTATAAGAGAATTATTTGAAAATAAAGGTTTTAAAATGAATCTTTTAACAAACTAATATTCAAATTAGTTAGAATAATATTTATTTAGTTAAGATTATATTATTTAATCTTCAAATTATGTTTTGAAATTTAAAATTTTGAAACTTATACGCAAATTGTATGTAATACCATTGTAGTTAAGATACACCTAATAATTAGTTAGGATACACCTAATAATTTTGTTGTTAATCTATTATTTCTAAGGGATAACTTTGAAAATAAAGGTTTTAAATTGACTCTTTTAACATATTGATATTTCAAATTAGTTAGAATAATATTCTAATTAGTTAAGATTATATCATTTAATCTTTAAATTATATTTTAAAATTTAAAGTTCCGTAACTTCTATGAATACAGTAAAAGTAATAAAATTTTCTTAAATATGTAACAAACAATTTTTAAGTTACGAAGGATAATAGTTTGGTTAAGAACTTGGAAGGAATAGTTTGGGCCTTTGGGCTTTAAGGTAACGTATTTAAATGTATATATTAAAAAATAGCTAATATAATCTAAATAAGAAAACAAATCCGAACAGTTACAAAAGCAATAAATATTGTTCATCATTAAAGTTTACTTAAATAAAAGATAATACATGAAAAATGAAATTAAAGGAAAATGAAGTTGAACTTGAATATATCAAAGACAACCCAAACTGAATTGTAAAATGTGGCAAAAAATTGAAATCTATTAGAGAAATTTTGACGAATTATTAGAATCAATTTGAATTATCGTTTGAATCGTGTATAATTATTTCTAAAAGTAATTATTCTCTTATAATGATTCGAGTTTTATGAAATTACTTTGAATAATCTAAAGATTTCTTTTTAATGTTCTGTGTAGGGACCGATGATATGAATCTAGAAAATCTATGTAAAAATCATTCTTTAAGAGCATGCAGAGTGGGCTTCGGTATCCACTCGGTATGCAGAAGTGGACTATTGGTACCGAAGCAAACACCACCCCCCATGGGGTGGTACCGCAAGAGAGCATGCTTCTTCAGTGGATAAATGCCGAGGATGCCGAGAGTGGAGAGGTGAGAGAGAGGTGAGAGAAAGAGAGAAAAGAGAAGAGAGGAGAGAGAAAAGAGAAGAGAGAGTAGTTTTTAAATAAAAAATCTTTGAAGCGTCGAAACATGGGTAATACGGGGGGTTTAAGCTTCAAGCGTGTATACCCTTTGCTAAAATACTAAAAACTGAAAATAACTATCAATCTATATAAAAACCGCCCCCTTGACCCCCATTCAGTATTCAATCCATTTAAACGAAAATGCACTAAGCACATACTAAACTCATATTAGTTTATCATATAAACCTCTTTTGATTTATAATAAACAACAATTAGCTAAAATATAGTTTATCATGAAAACTCCGCCCATTTTCTAAAAAA
This sequence comes from Pulicaria dysenterica, assembly GCA_947179395.2. Taxonomy (NCBI): domain Eukaryota; kingdom Viridiplantae; phylum Streptophyta; class Magnoliopsida; order Asterales; family Asteraceae; genus Pulicaria; species Pulicaria dysenterica. Next base: position 105,575,102 of record OX359288.1, on the reverse strand, counting down.
ACTGAAAAACAGTTTTCGTAACCAAACATAACCTTAAATCTTCTAAATAATCCTACGTGGTCTTTTTGAAGCGATGTGTATGAGAATAGAGGATCTACGTGGCAGGAGTGCAGGACACGGGTCTTGGATAATACCAAAAGCCGGCCCATCCGGGGTCCGGTCTTTCACCATACAGAGTCACTACTTAAACACATTGCCCCGCTAACTCTCTGCGCAGTGTTGACTTCACCGACCCCCAAAACCCTAAATCTCAAAATCAACAATGGCGATGAGATCAGCAATCATCTCACGAAAAGCTCTATTCCGTCTTTCCATGGATTCCTCGAGTTCTCGTCCCTCCTTTCGTTTTTTCAGCGATCAAGGTCGGGTCCTAAGCGAGGAAGAACGCGCTGCCGAGAATGTCTACATCAAGGTATACCGTGTTTATCGATTATTGATGACAGAGTCCCATGGTGGTTGATTAATTGGGGGTGTCGTATGAATACATATGAGTCTCTAATTTTTGTTAATCGATTAAACTTATATAGAGTTTGATGATGATTGATTGACTTTGGGTGTTACTGTTGTGTTGTGAAGAAAATGGAGAGAGAGAAATTGGAGAAGCAAAAGCGGAAGGAGGAGAAAGAGAAAGCTGAGAAAGAGAAGGCTGAAAAGGTCAGATTCAGATAACGATTCAAGTTCTATTTAGCATCATCTGTCTTTTATATAATCAATCATTCTCATGTTATGGTGTCTTTTGTTAATTGCTTTAAAGATAGCTTGATGAACTGATACACGAACTTAGCGGGGTCTTTCAGTATGTTTTTAAATTTTGATTTCATCATTCTTTATACGTGCTCTGTTCTTGATCAATCATGTTATTGGTTACCCTTTTTCATCCAGAAACATTAAGGAGCAGGGAGATGCTTGCAGACGGCTGACGTGGGTTAATGTTATTGATGATGATGATGCTGAATAATGTTACTTGCAAGTGGTTCAGAGAAATAAATGTATGTGCTTTACAAAAAATTCTTGTGACTTTGTTGTCTGTATAGAGTGTAATGATTCTAATACTAATGTTGTTTGCTGTTGTATTCCAAATGATTAGAGCATCAGATTGGTTGCATTCATCGTAAATTTATGGTTTTTGTAGAGACTAGTCTTTCTCCCCGGTTAAGATGGAATTCGTTACCCTGTTTTCTCGTCTGCTACTTAATTGCATAGCCAGCCTAACAGCTTTTGGTTACATATTGAAGATAAATCATAAGGAAAGTGCCAAACTGGGCAGTTTTTGAAAATATATGAATCAACCGCTAAAAACATTCTCTGGCTCTATAATTGAACCACCACAGGGAGGACAAAATTATTTACAGTAATCCCAATTGCAGCTCTTGATGGAGCAGTGACTGCCCAACATTCTCTTGACTTAATAGTTTGTCCGTGGAAGTGGCTGACTTGAGGATGCTTAGGTCGGCATATGGGAAAACTATGTCAGATAAAATTCTGGTTGGAGTTTTTAGAATAGAATTAGGAGTGATGTCTCTTGTCGACAAGTTTAGAGAAGGGATACTACGATGGCACGAGGAGACGTGATCGCCCCGCTACGAGATGGGAGGATAGACTGATAGAGGGAGGGCGGATTTGCGAAAGCTTTCTCTGAGGACATGTTCTCAAATAGGTTTTCTTGAAAAGCTAGGGGTAGGAATGCAAGAGAGTTCAGTCAAGAGATTACGTTAAGCGAAGAGACGGTAGCCTAATAATTAAACCTTTTACCGAATAGAAAGGCTCTTCTATATATAGTAGGAAAATTGTCATCTATATTCATATCTACATTTATAATTAAGTTGTATTTGTATCTCCAAATTAGTAACTAATATAACTTAATATGTATAGTAATAGACTAAAGTTGTAGTAATACTTATATTTACCTACACACGATACCTTTCTTTATTTTTATTATTATTATTATTATTATTTTTTGCTTTTATTGCCTTTTCCTTATTTGTATGATTTATTTATTTATTTTTGTTATTTTGTTTCATTATTTTATTTATTTTTTCTCTCTTTCCATCTTTGACAGAAGGTTCTCTACCTATGACTACGAGTAGAGCTATGATTGTCTACATATTACCTTCTTACACTCCGTTGAAGCAGGATTTGGTATTATTGTTGTTGTTATTATGATAAGTCGTCTATCTACACTAGACAACGTTGGCAGGAGGACCCAATATAGATGCCTAAACATTGTTGGTAAGATCAATATCTATTTTTATACCATAGCCGCTTTCAAATATGGAAGTCAAAGGGTAGGATTTTGAAAATTGAACGCACGTGAAAAAAATCATCAGCTTTCTTAGGTCTTGTGCCTTTTTGGTGGTGATACTACATGATATGGCTGTCATGCTCTCACATGAAGCAAGGCTTGATGGCTAATGCCAAAAGCAGGTATACTATTGTAAAGGAGCTACACGTGTGCCAAACATCAGAGATAACGTTGTGATATCGTTACTTTGAAATTGCCATTTGAGAATGTGATGCCAAAAGCAGGCATACTGTTGTAAAGGGAGTGGAAAGTGTGCCAAAAGATCTATCGTTACTTTGAAAAGATGTAATGGCAAAAGAATGAAATGGGAACATGAAAGTGATACTCATGAAAGGACAAAGGCAACAATGCAACATGTCTTTGAAATGGATGATCCGACCGACCTTGTCTTCTTTATTGACATGTTCTTGTCCATTTCTGGAAGTACATATGCCAAGCTTCTCAAAACATGAAGGTTTCTGCGGGCTGATTAACACGTGCACGTCACTCTAGGCCTGGTGAAATAATCGATACCCAACAAAATTGCCGAACGTGATTGTTGAAACTATTTGGTTGGTTGAAAGGAAACATAAGTACAAGCTTTTCACCTAAACTTGTATTATGTAAATTTTCACCACACACTTGACATCTATTCAGCAATCAAGATGAAGACCCTCCCATCCTACATATCACAAAGGATCAAGATAAATTTTGAGGCTGTTGTCCATGTCAAAATCTTATAGTTTTATCCATGGTGTCTCAAGCCATCTTATCCTTTTACTCAAAGTCCTATCCAATATGAGTCATGGATTACAACTACTTTGTACTCAAAACTCATGTTATTAGCCTCAGGAAAATACAATCTAGGAAAAGAAGATTTGAGGGGCTAACCTCACTTGTGCCAAAGGACTCCATGGTTGAATCGTCTTAAATTTTCTTGATCATCCAGTAATGAATGTTTACTTCTTTCCAAACATTATATCTCCAATAATATTTTTGGGTTAGTGAATCCTCCATAATCCCCGTACAAGTTATTTAACACTACACAACACATGAGGTTTCTTTCTTTAAAAATCGCCATTTTAACACGGTGTTCTTTGATCTTAGAAACCTAATTGCTAATCCACCCATTCTTTTGCTATTGTTCCTTTTGATCCAGTGAATCTTCTTGCCTTGTCTAAATTTTTCTGGATTTCGATAGGATTCAAGCCGAGAAGGAATAGAAAGGTAAAGCTCCAAGGACAACATTGGAGAGTGTAAAACCTTCCTCCAATTGATAGCAATTTAGCTTTCGAATCACCTAACCATTTAGAAACACCATCTAAAATGGGGTACCAATTGGCTATTCTTCTCATATTAAGCGCATCGGAAACTCTAAATATGTGATGAAATTCTGTGCATGTGCAACCAAGAATTTTGCCACACTTTGAACTTCATGTGATGCAATTGAGTGACAACTCTAAAAAACTTACTCTTAGACATGTTCACGTAGCTTTAGCCTCTAAGCCTCTTTCAAAGCATTTTAAGACTTGAATTAGGTTCCCCAAGTTAGATTTTGACCAACGACCAAGAAATAGTGCGTCATTTGCAAATTGTGATAGCAAAATACTAGTTATTTAGGCCGAGAGAGTGACACCCACTGATGATACTACTATTGTAAGGGTGTGTTTGGGGAAAATAGCTGAAAATGGAGCTGAGTGTGGGGTCGGAGCTGTGATTAGTTGATAATCTGAAGCTCAATCCATAAGTTAATTGAACAAAACTTTTATTTTGGGGGATTATGAGGGATTATGTTTTTAATAACCCTCGATATCTTAACACCAAAACGACGCTAGAGAGCTGGAGATTATAAAAACTATAATCACAAGTCTCTATAATCATTTGTAAGTCTGTTGCCGAACACACCCCAAGTCTTTTGACTATTTTTCATGGCCTCCATGGCTATAAGAGAAGGGTATGGGTAAGAGTCCTGCTTAGAAATCGAAACTCACTAGATAAATATGAAACTCAAGCACTAGATAAGTTAGCAAGACCGAATCTAATTACACCATTTATCACCAAAACTGTAAAAATATTAGATGAATAAATTTTATTAATAGAGAATCATCAGCGATTTTAGGTTTTTGATTATGTGTGTGAGCGTGTTTTAGTATGTTTTTCACTCTATGTTTATTTTTGGAGTCCAAACCCTGGAGGCCTGGACCCAGGTTCGTGATGATAGCAAGTTGTGGTGGATGATAATGATAAGTAATGGTTTAGTTGGTGTTTGGTGAAGGATAATACGTTAACTTAAATGACGATTAAGAGCAAGTTATAAATAATTACTCATCAACTCAAATTTTGAATATAATAATTGATTAAAGTGTTATAGAAGTATGTTTAAATTTTAGTTAAGATAAATTTAGTCGAATAATAATAACTAATACTAGTAAATTGAAAGGATAAATAATAAAGAAGTTGTTAAGTAGGAATACAAAAATTTAGAAAAACTTTATTTTATTGATAGAGTCTCAATCAAGAACAAATGATACTCGTGAGTCGTGATACTTGTAATTAAAACAGTTCTCAAATGATACATATTACACTTGAATTTGGATGATTCATGCATATGTCTACTCATTTGCATCCATAAAAAACAATCATTATCAACTAATATTCGGTAGAACTTAATAACTAGAGATATAGATACAATCGTACATGTACTCATATTCACATATGAAAAAGTAGATTAACCTGAAATTTTACAAACATGTATGATGTAAAGTGATGTTAAGGCGGTGGTTATGATAACCAGAAGCCTATCTTTCCAACACATGTTACAAATGTTGATAGCAGCGTTGTGGTGGTTCTTGGGCTGAGTAGTTGCTCCGGCACTAGCAGTGTATACAGGTATGACTGCCCCGCCACCTCCTTGTTGGGAGGAGCTAGACTGGCCACCACTCGGAGTGTTGGTTTCTCCACCTGAGGCCCCGCCTCCACCTACTGCACCTCTAGCTCCACTCCCGCCTGCTGCACCTCTACCTCCACCTCCACCTCCACCTGTTGCACCGCCCCCGGCCAACTTGCTCTGGTTTACAACTTCATTATCATTGGAGTGATCTATCGTTGGTTTTCCTGCTAAATCCAATATTTTCTTAACTAATATATATTTTTTTCTTGTACAACTTACACACACACACACACCTTAATTCTACACTTTTACCTTAAACCCTCAACCTCAAAAAAAATAAAAAAATAAATAAATAAACAAGTTACATACTTTGGTATCGTGATATTCTTTTATAAGTAATATATAGTGATTTTCATCACTTGTCCTCTTCTTGGTCTTCTAAATTTAGCAGTTGGTGAAGATACTAAAATCTTTAATATCAAATTATAAATGAGTTAAACACCTTTTTAATTAAAGTCCTAAATACCAAAGCGGTAAATGCACAAGTAATCTAATTATGTATAGTAGATACTAAAAGGTGTTGAGGTGTGTTTACTTGTAGATATTTATTGCCAGTTTTCTAAAAAAGGAATGAATTTCTTTTAGAGAAAAATGGGTGTTTTCTATAATTAAACATCCTCACAGGATCTCTTTTGCGAGTTAAAGGTGTAGAGTTTAGATACTAATCATATATGTATTTGTTCATTTAATTAACATTAATCCATGACTTAATTAATCTCTTTAATTAGTACTGCATATAATAATTATAATTATAATAACAACAAAATATACATAACGCATAGAAAACACCATTTTTGCCGTATCAAAACAAATATGTAGGTTAAGATACACCAAACCTTTTTTTAATTATCTCATAATTTATTTATATATATACTGAAAATTACATGTTACTGAATTTTTTATTCTATTAATAATTATATTTTTTGCATCTAAAAGGGGATAAAAAGGGAAAAAGTTGGGAAAAAAGAAAAAAAAACTAAAAGAAACTTTGGCTAAACCCACAACATATAACTTAGTTGTCATTATTGGATTGGCGCATTCATACCTACCCGATAATGGAACTTACTTTAATAGATTTATATGATAACCCACGCCACTAAACGGGTCGTTTCAAGCTAAAGTAGAATATTTAAAAGAGATTAAAAAAAGCTAAAAAGAAATTTTAAGGTCAAGGGGTATAACATTTAAATTTCAAAAGCAATAAGAATGTATATTGGGAAATCCGAACTACCACGTCAAGAAAAGGACTAATTTTCATGTTAAACAATATTAAATTTTTAACTAATTTTCAAGTTTAACCTTTGAAAATCAAAATCAAATTCTAAATTTACAAAGAGAGGTTTTATATTTTCTCAATTATCCTTCTCATTATTAGATTGATATAAGTATTAAAAATGGAAGAAATTAGTAAACAGAATAATTGAATTTCATATGCTAATATTTAATGGATAGGAGGAATATAAGAAAAAAAAATAGAACGTTATAGTATTTTTTTTATTACAAAGTTACTTAATTAGAACTCTAGATGTTCATCATTGACATAGAATCAGAAAGTCCGAGATTCATACGGTCAAGATTTCGCATAATTAATTTTCATCAAAGGATTAATGACTAGGAAATCATTGTTTAAATGGACGGATGGCAAAATATTCATCTTAAATATAAATCATGGTCTGTTGAATTTGTGAAAACTACGTACACATAGTATATATATGTATGCATCAAGGATTCAAGGGGTTTGTGTGTGTGTGTGTGTGTGTGTGTGTGTGTGTGTGTGTGTGAGAGAGAGAGAGAGAGAGAGAGAGAGAGAGAGAGAGAGAGAGAGAGAGAGAGAGAGAGAGAGAGAGAGAGAGAGAGAGAGAGAGAGAGAGAACCTGAGTATGGAATGTTGGGAAGAGGAGCAAATGATGCAGGAAAAGTGAAGTTGAAGAAAACCATCAGAATCAACATCAGTTTCACAATACACATGTTTCCTTCCAATTTTCTACCTTCTTTACGATCTCAAATTCTTAATCCTTATGCTCCACCTTCTTACTTATCCACTACGTGCTAGCTGCTTTTGCTTTTCCCTCTCTCTTTCTCTCCATATACACTCTCACACACATACATATACAAATATATTATATATATGTGTATATTTAAGAAAATTCATTTAGTAATTAATTTAATTGAGATGATTGTGACAACCATTCTTAATTGTTGATTTGAATTATTAATGGCTAAAAATCAACAAGTCGGCTTTTTTTATAGTGGTGCGTCAAAGAATAATTTATAATTGATAACATATCGTTTTATATAGCATATAAGACTATGATATTAATTCGGCATACAGTTTCTATCCAATAATATGCCGTTTCATTTTCTTTCTTTTCAATTACAAAATTTGATTATCTAACTAAGCACGAATTCTATTTATGATAGTTCTATATAGAAAACGTTTTTGTTAAATTTATCTACGACGTTACAACAATTAATTATTCATATTGGTTAAATTTATCTAACATATGATGAAAACGTTTTTGTTCGGTCCATTCATCAAAAATATCCATAGACGATTATACGTGGATTCTCAAAGAAGAAAATTTTAAAAGTTTTTATCAAAAGAAAATGAATGACGCGCATAAACTCTTTGGAGGGGTCCTCTACTTCATGAAATATGACCACCATTTAATTACTTATTATGAAACATGACCACCACCATGAGTTATGACTAAGACTATCATCATCCATTCAATTCTTCTTATACTCTATCATTGTCTTCACCATTTTTTCTTTCATTCCTCCTTTTTTCTTTTTTGAACAACAAAATTAGTGGGCTGGATCCACAGTGACATCCATATAGGGCAGTATGCGAACTCCGAGCCACGTCATAAGAGAGTAATACCCTTCACTATTTTTGGAAAAAAACCCCACTGCCAAGGTTAAACCCAAGGCCTAGGTTGTAGGGAAAAAACCCCTTTTATTTCTCTTTTAACCTACAAACTCTCACATCTATCTCACACAACACATTTTTATTAAAAAATATAGTAATAAATAGACATTCCCTTTCAAACTATAAACTCTCACATCTATCTCACACAACACTTGTTTACTAAAAAATATATTAATAAGTAGAATAAGTAGAGAGAGAGAAAGAGAAAGAGAAGAGAGTCACGAGACTAGTAACCAAGTAGATAGGAGAGAGAATGCTAGACTCGCATATAAGGGAGACGTACGGGATGGTAGTTTAGTAACCATCTAACCCTCTTCTGCTAAATGGATGCAAATAGTCTAATGAGTACAACAATTTAAAATATACAAAAGGGCATCAGTATGACAAAATTTAACAAACTTTGTATAAGATATTATTTTATGTGATCAACTTTACTTTATCTCAAACAATCCAACAAATTTTTTTATAAAAATATCCATTCTATGTATTTGATTTGTTGTTACCGTTTTTTTTTTCTTTTTCTGTTTATTTTATTTTTTGAATTTTTTAGCTTTTTTTTATTTTGGTTAATTTTTATAGGTTTTCACATCTTGTCATAAGCAAAGATGAACTAAGATGATTTTCTTAGTGGGTTCTTTATTGTTTGTGCAATTGTCTATGGAAAATTTCATATAATAATGATATTTAAAAACTTTTTCACCAAGTTCACTCGTAAGAAATTTCAGAATGTGAAATGAAAAAGTGAAATGACATTGATTGAATAGTTTTAAACCTTTTTTATTATTCTATGAATTTATCGCATTATTTATTATTTGTTAATGCGACTGTTAGCAACTAAGGATTTTTCACTGTTTCCCGGTTTATAGAAACACGATGATGATTTGGAGATCTAGGTTTTTCATTGTGTGCCATTTTGAGTTAAAGTTTGTGTGGTTTAATTTCTGTGTAGTATTACGATCGAGTTAGTATTCTTTGTTTGAGATTTTGACTGTATATTGCACAATCAGACCTATTTATGTACTTTGTTAGTGAAGGATTTCTTAAGCCAATCTATACTTTGTTTCCGTTCATATTAATGGGTCATTGAGTAGGAAGGCAATTAAAGATTTGATGGCAAGAGGTATTAGAATTACAATAAGGCTATCAATACTTGAGATCCCGTCTATCAATGATTTCCCTTAGATTATGATTTATTTTATTTCCTAAGGGCTAAGCACTACTAAACAATTGGTGATAGAGACTATTATATGCAGCTGGTTCATTGAAAAACCAGGCTCTATATTTTCGGCAATAGAGTTAACCATGAGGACCGGTTCTTTGGTAGAAAACCGGGTCTCTTGAGTAAAAGACACGGGAAATCAGTTCCTAACTCAAAAACCCGTCTTTATACTTTACAATAGAGACCGGATTTTAAATCGATCCCTTTAAACCGGACTTAATGGCTTATAGAACTGGTCCCCATTACTTTCTATGTGTGGGTTATATGTGACTTTGCCTAAGTCATGGGGTTTAGTTTTAACTTTGTAGAAGTTAAGGGGTTAAAATGTAAATATGCCAAAGTATATAAGGCATATAGATTTGAAGAATTTTTCATAATTTTTAGAGTCGTCATTTTTCATTCTTGTAATTTGTACATTTCTTGAAGTTCAAGTTCAAGAAGCAATAAGGAGATATTGATCCCAAGTTCTTGATTGTGTTTTGGTCCAATTTCGTGTGCCATTTTCGTTTATTCCACAACAAAGTGGTATCAGAGCTTCAAGGCTCGTTTGTATTCTGGGTTTTGGAGGTAATCGCCGGAAAATCGTGGTCGCCGGAGAAAGGGAGTTTTCTTGGCGGGTTTTGTTCTTGGATCACGATTTTGTGCCTTGGAGACGAAGGTTATTGGTGTTGGAGTGTTTTCGGTGGTTTGGGGTTCAATCGTGACTCAATCTTGGAGTCACAAGGGTGTTAACGGCGAAGATTTCCGACTAACTCGTCGGAGAAGACGATACAGGTCCAGTTCGCACGTTTTAGAGCCACTTCGCACGACTGGAGCTCACTTCGCAAGAAGCAGCAGTCCAGATCGCACGAAATCAGTCAGTTCGCAAGGTTTAAGTTCACTTCGCACGAAAGCAGTCACTTCGCACGAAGTGCTCCTCAGTTCGCACGAAGCAGAAGCCAGTTCGCACGTGGTGCTTCTAGTTCGCACGTGGTGAAGTTTGGTCGCGATTTTTCGAAGTTTTTCGTACGTGTTGGAAGTTAAGATGGCTCCACCGTTAATGATGATTGAAAAGTTCACCGGGAAAAATAATTTCAGCCTATGGAGACTCAAAATGAAGGCATTGTTGAAACGTGAAGGTATTTGGCAACCATTAGTGGGTGAAAGGCCCAAAGATATGGAGGAGGCCGAGTATAAACAACAGGATGAAAAGGCTCACTCGACGATCCTGTTATCACTTTCAGACGAGGTGCTCTATGAGGTCGCGGAGGAAGAAACCGCAGCGAGTCTATGGGTGAAATTGGAGTCATTGTATATGACGAAGTCGCTGACCAACAAGTTACTCCTAAAACAACGTTTGTTCTCATTGAAAATGATGGAAGGATCAGTTCTTAAAGATCATCTCGATGAGTTGAATTCAATCTTGATGGATCTTAAGAATGTGGAGGTAAAAGTCGAAGACGAAGATGCGGCGTTAATCTTGCTTGTCTCTTTACCCCAGTCATATGAGAACTTTGTGAATTCGTTTGTTGTTGGTAGAGATACCATTTCTCTTGAAGATGTAAGGTCAGGCCTTCATTCAAGGGAACTTCGTCAAAAGGCATCGGGTAATGGCGTGGATTCTCAACCAGTTGGGTTGAATGTGGTTCGGAATGATCGAAATGGCGATCGATCAAACAAAGAAAAGGGAAAACAACGTAGAGGAAGGTCAAAATCACGGAGTAGAAAACCGGGTTCAAAAGATGTTTGTCACAATTGTGGTGAGAAAGGCCACTGGAAGAGGGAATGCCCAAAGTATAGACCTGGTAGTTCTAATGCTAATATGGCCAAGGAGGATACGAATTCAGAAGCTGATCTGGTTCTTATGGTATCCAGTTGTTGTTTGGGAAACTCACAGGAGTGGATTCTAGATTCGGGATGTTCGTTTCATATGTGTCCATACAAGGAGTGGTTCACGACGTATCGGGAACAAGACTCTGGGAGCGTGTTAATGGGTAACGACGTTGCATGCAAGGTGGTTGGCATCGGGTCAATCAAGATTCGTATGCATGATGGAATCGTGAGGACTCCATCCGACGTTAGACATGTTCCGGATTTAAAGAAGAGTTTGATTTCGTTGAGCACTCTTGATGCTAAGGGATACAAGTATTCCGGTTCAGGTGGAGTACTTAAGGTGTCCAAGGGAGCATTGGTGGTTATGAAAGGACTAAAACAATCCACTTTGTACGTTTTGAAAGGTGAGACGGTGGTGGATAGAGGCACCGCAGCTATTTCTCAAACCCAAGATCCGAACGGGGATCTGACTAAGATGTGGCATATGAGGCTTGGTCATGTTGGGGAAAAGGGCATGGAACTGTTGAGCAGTCGAGGTCTGTTGGAGGGGCATAAAGTGACAAAGCTGGGATTTTGTGAACATTGTGTACTTGGCAAGCAGCATAGAGTAAGCTTCTCTAAAGCTGTTCATCAAACTGCAGCTCCTTTGGATTACTTACATGCAGATTGTTGGGGGCCGTCGCGTGTACCATCTTTAGGTGGTGGGCGGTATTTTCTTTCGATTATTGATGATTTCTCGAGAATGACATGGGTGTTTATCATGAAACATAAGAATGAGTCATTTGAGAAATTCAGAAGCTGGAAAGTCTTAATCGAAAATCAATTGGGGCGTAAGATCAAGAAGCTGAGAACCGACAATGGGTTGGAGTTCTGTTCGAAAGAGTTTGATGGTTTTTGTGAAAAACATGGGATTGCAAGACACAAGACGGTCCGGTATACACCGCAGCAAAATGGAGTGGCGGAACGGATGAATAGAACCCTGTTAGAAAGAGCAAGGTGTCTGTTATCAAATGCCGGTTTATCTCGTGGATTTTGGGCCGAGGCAGTTAATACGGCCTGTTATCTCATCAATCGATCACCAGCAACGGCGATTGACTATAAAACACCGTTTGATGTTTGGACTGGTAAAGCCGCGGATTATTCGAAGCTGAGAGTGTTTGGATGTCCGGCGTATTATCACGTTGATAATGGGAAATTGGAGCCGAGGGCCAAGAAAGGTGTGTTTATGGGGTATGGTGATGGCGTTAAAGGTTACAGAATTTGGTCACCGGAGGAAAAGAAAGTGATCATGAGTAGAGATGTAACGTTTGATGAGAAGTCAATGATTCCTACAAGTGAGAGTGTCACCAAGAAGGTGGATAAAAATGATGATCTTGGTAACAGTTTGGGTGATAGTGAGACCGATGAAGACAATTTGGATGATGAAGACGTTACGGGCGTTTTGGGTGTTAATGGTTTTGACACAGGGTCTTCAGATACACTATCAGGGGCTACAACGACACGGTCAGGGCCTACAGTGACGCAGGCCGAACCAACACAGACAGAGCATTCGTCGCAAGGGTTATCTCGTGAAGGTGGAGGTGAAGGTGGAGTAAATGATGGTGGTTCATTGGCTCGTGATCGGTCGAGGAGACAGATCAGACCACCGGTGAGATATGGTTTTGAGGATATGGCGGCTTATGCGTTACAAGTTGCTGAAGATATGGATAGTTCAAGCGAACCGGGGTCATATCGAGAAGCAATTGTGTCTAAAGATGCGGGTTTGTGGTTGAGTGCAATGTCCGAGGAAATTGAGTCGTTGTATAAGAACAAGACTTGGGTTCTTGTGGAGTTACCAAAAGGAAGGCGGGTCGTCGGATGTAAATGGATTTTCAAGAAGAAAGTCGGTTTAGAAGGACCCGAAGGGATTAGATTCAAAGCACGGCTTGTGGCTAAGGGGTATAGCCAAAGAGAAGGTCTTGATTACAACGAAATTTTTTCTCCTGTGGTTCGTCATACATCTATTCGGGTGTTGTTATCACTAGTGGCGCATAGTGATCTGGAGTTAGAGCAACTAGATGTAAAGACAGCTTTTCTTCATGGGGATTTGGAAGAAGAGATTTATATGGCTCAACCGGAAGGGTTTGTGGAGCAAGGGAAGGAGAACCTGGTGTGTTTGTTGAAAAGATCTTTATACGGTTTGAAGCAGTCGCCTAGACAGTGGTACAAGCGGTTTGATAGTTTCATGGTCAGTCACGAGTTTGTTCGGAGTCCATACGATTGTTGTGTTTATCATCGGAGGTTGATGGACGGGAGTATGGTGTACTTACTTGTGTATGTGGATGACATGTTAATCGCTGCTAAAGACATGGTGGAAGTCCAGAAGATAAAGGATCTTCTGAGTACCGAGTTTGAGATGAAAGATTTAGGTCCCGCTAGAAGAATTTTGGGAATTGAAATCTTAAGAGATCGGAGAAACAAGAAGTTGTTTTTATCTCAAAAGGTTTATGTAGAGAAAATTCTTCATCGATTTGGAATGTTTATGCTAAACCGTTGAGCAATCCGTCATCATCGAGTTTTCGTCCTTCTATGGTTTGTTCGAATGAAGTTGACAGTGATGATGAGTATATGTCAAAAGTTCCCTATACTAGTTCGGTGGGAAGTTTGATGTATGTGATGGTATGTACACGACCAGATTTGGCTCACGCAGTTAGTGTGGTTTCTCGGTTTATGGTGAATCCGAAGAAAGATCATTGGATGGCGGTGAAGAGAATTTTTCGGTATCTCAAAGGTACGGCTGATGTTGGTCTCATATATGGTGGTGACCGGGAAGTTGTGGTAACCGGGTATTCGGACTCGGATTATGCAGCGGATTTGGATAAGCGTAGATCCCTCACGGGTTATGTTTTTACGCTTGGAAATGCAGTAGTAAGCTGGAAAGCAACACTCCAACCGTCGGTTGCATTATCTACTACTGAGGCGGAATATATGGCGCTTACGGAAGCGGCCAAGGAGGCAATTTGGTTGAAAGGTCTAGTTGGAGATCTGGGGATCGATCAAGACAAGACTTTGGTGCATTGTGATAGCATGAGTGCTATAAGTTTGGCCAAAGATCAAGTGTTTCATGATAGAACGAAGCATATTGATGTGAGGTATCATTTCATTCGTTCTGAATCGAGAATTAAAGTGGTGAAAGTCGGAACCAGAGACAATCCTGCGGATATGTTGACTAAGGCGGTTCCGGAGTTCAAGTTTAGACATTGTTTAGATTTGCTTAACATTGGAAGTTGGAATTCAAGTGTGACTTAGCTAAAGTCAAGGTGGAGTTTGTGGGTTATATGTGACTTTGCCTAAGTCATGGGGTTTAGTTTTAACTTTGTAGAAGTTAAGGGGTTAAAATGTAAATATGCCAAAGTATATAAGGCATATAGATTTGAAGAATTTTTCATAATTTTTAGAGTCGTCATTTTTCATTCTTGTAATTTGTACATTTCTTGAAGTTCAAGTTCAAGAAGCAATAAGGAGATATTGATCCCAAGTTCTTGATTGTGTTTTGGTCCAATTTCGTGTGCCATTTTCGTTTATTCCACAACACTATGTAGTAGTAAAGAGATTATACCTTAAGTCATTACCTACTTTTGTTTTTTACAGCCTTTATTATACTATATATCATATGTGATTCGTTTGTGCACTTGCATTAGAGTCCTGAGGTACCTAATTACCAAAATTTGGTTTGGGTTGATTGATCCTAGTCAATGTCTAGGTTCTTGTTTAGCGCTTCTACTTTTGCACGATCGAAGCTATTACCTTTTCTTAATTAAGAAAAAGTTAAAACAATTGTATTACTAACAATTTGAGACACGTTTACTATTGGTTGGGTTGAATACCATATGAAATTCGAACAAAAGATTTGAAACTATACAACCATTTGACTGCTTTTAAACCTGGTGAAAATAATAAAGAGTTCACATCACAAGCCAAATTATGGATAGACCGGTTTCTCTAACACAAACTTGTCTAATCACATTTCGTTTGTTAATGATAAATAAGTACACAACTATGTCCTAAACCCTAAACTTGTTGTTGGTAGGTCATATTAATAGATCCATGGTGTATTGGTTCCATTTTTGGAATTCTAGGTATTAATTACTTAAAAGAAGGGCACATGTAAGAACTACTACAAAGCCCTGTTGTGCTTGTATATGGAAACAAAGCCATAGGCCGCCTTGAGGGCAATTCCGGAATCTCCTTTTCGAAGCACAAATACTCCACCACTTCCAACATGCTTGGCCTCCCTTTATTCTCTTTTAGTGTACATGATAGTCCGATATCAATAACCCGAACCGCTTGGTCCATCATCAACGTTGAACCCATATTTCTATCAACAACCTTTTCTTTCTCGCTCATCTCATGCATGGTCCATGCCCACTCTAATAGGTCGAAGTTTAATCCATCTCTTTCAGGATCAGTTTCCGACTCTGAATCAGACTTGGATCTAGTCTTGTACCTATTCCTACCTGCTACAACCTCCAATACAAGCACACCAAATTCGAAAACGTCATTATGTTGACTCACTGCAGCCTCAAACCGGTTCGACTCCACACCCAACATTACAAAACCGAAATCACCAAGCAAGGCTCGGAAACTTACATCAATAAAAACACTACTTGTTTTCACGTTTTTGTGACTAAGTTTTAGTGAATGAAGGTAGCTCAACCCGTGAGCCACGTCTCGAACCACCTTGAGCCGCCGGCTCCATGGCAAGACACCGATCCCATAAAGCCAGTCGTTGAAAGTCCCATTTGGCACATAATCGTAAACCACCATGGTCTCTTGGTGGTCAAAGCACCATCCTCTAATAGCAACCAGATTTGGGTGGCGTAATTTGCTCATTGCCTTGATCTCTTTACCCACGCGCCGCCGGTTAACACCGTGAGACTTAAAGTACTCCATAGAAAACCGCTTCACTAACACGTGGCACCCGTTTGACAAAGTACCCATATATGTATCACTTCTTTCGTCACGTGCCACCCTGTGTAACTCGTCAAAACAACGAGTAGCCGATGAAACCTCTGAAATCGTGAAACGCCGTGGTTTGTTCGGCGGGCGAGGCCGTTCTTTCACCGGCGGCAGCATCGCCACCTCGTTCGTTCTCTCTCGGATCTTCCCTTTTCGGTTGTAGTATAAACTCACCAAAGCAAAAGCTAAAAGCAAAACCACCACCAGGAATATAAAAAACCCGTCCAGATCACCACCACCGTCACCTCCGCCATTTTCAACGACGATTTTACTCTCGCAAGTTTCCGGTGAGGGTACTCGAAGAGAAGCTTGACTAATCGAAGTAAAATTCCATGAAATTAAGTTATGAATTTGAGTTAAATTACCGGTGGAAGCAGAGAATCCGACGAACATATACTCTTTCAAAAACTCGGATATATCAAGCTCGCCGGAAAACACAGGTTTTGAAGGATAACCAAGGTGGTCATAACTTAACCGGATTTCCAATAACCGATTTTGACCATAATTAATCCATGCTCTGTAAATTTCACCATCTTTCAAATTAACCCCAAATTCAGATACATTAATTGTGGTCGTCGACACAATTGAACCCAAATTGATCCCGATATGGTTATCATTCGGATCCCCAAATTCAACATTTTCCCGCGTGTCAAATTCGATCCCAACAGATTTATATTCTTCGTCACACGCGTCATTTAGCATGCCTAGCCATGGTCCAGCCCGTCCGACGGTGAACTCATCAGGCGCTAGCATAAACGTAAAACCACTTCCACCGTAATGACCACCGCCGCTGCCGCTGCCGCTGCCAGATGAGACGTTTGATTGTCCGGTTTCAAGCTGAAACGAGAACGTTGTTTGGAAGGAAGCAGGGGTTCGTGTAACCGGGTCGAAAACACGAACCGGATAAGCATAAACCGCACGACCCGCCAAGTGTTTGAGATCAACGATGTTTCTATCGGGTATTTGAACCCGACCCTTTTTGTCGACGGTGGAGCTACCAAGCAGCATGATATTGTGAACAGTTTTCGGAGTGTTGAAATCTGGAAAAGAGAAGTGTTTAGTAACATTAATAACAACTCTGTTGTTGGGATTCTTGTGATCTGCTGATTGGACATGAACAAAGAAGACGATGATGAATGTTAATAATTCCATCATGACTGGAAGAAAGAAAAAGACAGAGGCCGCCATTGATTAGGGTTTGATGATAGAGAGAATGAATTGAAGTGGTAACTAAAAAGAGTGTGTGTTTGTGAAGGAGGTATAGAGATGAGCTGAGAGAAGTTGTGGTGGTGAGTATTTCCATGGAGGATGTGGCCAATTCTTTTCGGCGGGGATGCCGAATAAAGACAAAGGACTAAAACGGATGTACTAATATTTGGCATTTGGCACCACCTTTTCTTGTTACGATTTTCTTCTACACATATTATATCATTCAATTACAGATTCTAATGTATGTTATATAATCACATATATTATATCAAAAGAGCTAATCTAGATTATGAAAGGTCCTAATAGATTCACCCTTTTTTTAAGGAAAAAGCTACCGGATACCTTTATATTATCGGTATTTTTGGCGTGAGCTTTTCGAAATTATTAAAATTCAGAGCTTTTAGTTTTAAGAAAATAAGTTTTACTAGCTCTGTTTAGTTATAGAAGCTTAAGCTTTTATTTTAAAAAATAAACTTTTAAAAGTTTCAAAATGAAAAGTCACTAGGTGTTGTCGGGAGTTTTTAAAGCCCAAATTACATAATTAACTTTTAATCAATTTTGTTTCTTATTTAATGTTTATTTTTCTTCTTTTACATTTTTAAGCTACTACTAAAACTACTTTGTCAAAAACTTTCGTATAACTCCAGCTCCCGCTTTCAGTTAATTACGGCAAACATACCGATAGCTAAGATTAAAGAGAGGACTAAAACAAGTGTGGTAACATTTGGCATTTGGCACCACCTTCTGTCAATTACTCCATTATTATAACAACTAATCTTTTTTTAAGTTTCTAAAATCAGATATTTAGTTTTAGAAAATAAATTTTACTAGCTTTGTTCGATTGTAAAAACTTTAGCTTTTTTTTTAAATAAATGAATAAAGGCTTTAAAATGAAAAGATGTTTGGAGCTTTTAAAGTCCAAATGACATAAATAATCTTTAATTAATTTTGTTTCTTATATAAATATTTTTTTTCTTTTACATTTTTTAACTATAGCTAAAGTTAAACACTTTTGTACAAATAAAACTTCAGCTCCCGCTTTTAATTGGTTACGCCAAACATATCCCATAGCTAGGTTTAAATAGAGGATTTTTGTTTTTCTTTTTTTCATTTAGGTTTTAACTTTGAACTGCGAAAGGATTAGAATGAAAATCTGCGATGTTTTGCACATTTAGTTAAATGGATTGTGGTTTGGATCCCTTTTTTGATGGGCTTGCAACTGTTTACTTTTAGTTCATATTATCCAAATAATGTATTGGATCGGCCTGTTTATTATAAAAACTCCACTTTTGAATTTATTCTTTTTCACGGGCAGTTGACACTTCACAATGTCTTGAAAACCGGATTAGGACAGGTTCAATCATTTTTTGAACCCTAAGAGTGGTGGGAGTGGTTACCTCCCACCACACCCACCACACCGCCACGTCAGCTTTTTATTCTCACCACTCAGCGTACCACATAGACCCGTAGTGATCACTTCACCACTACACCAAATTCTAGGACCCACCTTATACTCACCACCAACAAAAAATTAAATAAATAAAAAACAAAACAAAAACTGTGAGAGGGAGACATAGCCGGGGGCCACTTGCAACCTTCACCCCTTCAACCGCGCCGTCTTCCTCACCACCTGCAACCTTGCTCCACGCCGCGGTGGAGTGGCACCACAGCTGTCCACGGCGCAATTCCTCCACCCCACCCCCCCACTCCGTTTGCTCTAAATATAATAAAATTATAGCCAAGTGAGAGGTTCAAATGAGAAGTTTAAATTAAATGAGAATGGGAGACTCAATCATAGTTGTCCAATTCCCCCTCTTTCAATGTTATTGTCTACCCATGAATTCCTTACATGCACCCTGCTACACTCTATCCCCTCACGCTCTCCATCTATGAATTCCACTTACAAAATGAACGGCTGAGAGTGAGTCTCACATTCTCAATTAATTTCATATTCTCATTTGAACATTTCCTTTATAGCCAAAGAGTGGTACCATATTCAATTAAAGTTTAAGTTCACAAAATCCTTACATATTAGAAAAAGATAGATAAACGATGAAAACTTTTAAAATTATTCATAGCTTGTTCCACTTTCTCCAAAAAGAAAATCTAAATAATTTACTAACAGCTAACCAAAACTTTATTATAACAAGCATTTGACCATGCGCTCCGCTGCAAAGGGAAAAAAATTATTAAGAAGAAAAGAAAAAAAATATTAAAAAAACAACTATTTGTTCTAAAAATAAAGAAACTAAGAAAATAAGGGATAAAAATAGCATAAGAGAAGAGATGATGGAAAAAATAAATATAAGATAAAGTAAAATGTTATAAGTTATTAAATATGTCTAAACATGAGAAACAAAATAATTATAATTATATCAGTAACTCGAAAACATTTAACAAAAGTCATCGATAAGATATCAAGAAAATATTTCAAAAATATTTTTAACTAAAAAGTGTAAATTACAGGCCTTAAAAAAGAAAAATTTAAAAGACCTTCATATATTAACTTTTAACACAGCAAACATACACCTCATGATATACACTTATGATTTGTAATTAAACAAAGAACTCTTTACAATAACGTAGTTAAAAATATATATCATTGAAAAGAAATGCTATAATTAAAAATATTAAAATTGAAATAAATAATAAAATTATGAGTTAAATCATGTTAAAATAAGTTAAAAGAAAAATAGATATTAAAATAACCTTTAGTGAAAATAAAAAAGAAATGAAACGTAAAAACTTTGGTGAGCGTTAAAAGGAACGGACAGGAGGAGGAAAAAATAAAAAATATATGTAAGAAATTATATAAAAAAAATTTCCAGCTTATTTGAATCATTTTTCTTTAAAGAAATAATAAAATTTAGAAAAAGTAGAATTAGAAATGTAAACCAAAATTGTAAGTTATTAGTTGGAAATGTAAGAAGTTTAAATTATTAGTTAAAATATACGTGAAGAAAAAGAAAAAAAATGGGTCACAGAAGATTTTAAAGATAAAACAAAACAATATGTAGACATGAGGAGTCGAACTCCATACCACGTGGGTAACAAAAGAAGGCGTTAACCAGCCAAACTATACAATAACTTTAATTTATTTTTCATCATGTTAAGTATATATGTATAACTGCGTAATTTAGTAAAACCCTTAAATGAACAGTGAATAGGCGCAAGATAAGACTTGCCTAATGTATATATTTATAATAAACTAAAGACTAGAAACTTAAGAACAAAAAGCAAGACCAAAGTCCAAAACTGGATGCAAGCTCCACTAATTGTAATCATAACTCTTATGACAGTCACGTGCCATCACACTTCTTGCCACCACTGTAGTTGTAAATCTTACCACTAAAGTCGTAGCTCTACTGTCGTCACTCACCACCGGGCTTCTTGCCCCCCAACGGCCCAACATATTTGTAGCTTCCACCGCTGCTTATAGCTCCTACCATTACTATCTGCCGCCACTACGCTTTTTGCTGCCACTTTGGTCATTATCCATCATTGCTGCATTTTTAGTTCTTTTCTTATCCAACTTATATTGCGATGTAGTTCTTTTCTATATATTTATTCAAAACTTTTTATGAGCAGTTTCAAAAAACAATCATTTTATTTTTAAATAAAAATAAAGTCGGTCTACATTCTAACTTTTTCATATTCTATTTTGTAAGATTAACTATTATAGTTATTGTTTGTTATGAGCAGCTACTCATCTTAAAGCCACGTTTGGTTTTGTAACACTGTAGTCTCAATCTTTGAGAGCAGTTGGGTAATAAAAAAATCCTGCTTTCTAATAAAAAAGTATTTGTTCAAAAGGAAGATCTTAATTAAGTTCTTAGTTTCACTTGTTTCGGTTTTGTATTTTTGTTGCTTATTTTTATAAATGCACGTGGACTATAGTTTGAAGTTTGTACACAGATTTTATTAATAAATTCAAATGTGGAGATGAGTATTTTTGGATTTATACGGTTAAGTCTTGTTCATTTTTGTTGCTTGTTTCATTTTAACATGAAACCGTATCAATGTAATATATAAAAAAAATATTATATTTTGTTTTCATATGCGCATACTTACATTTATGCACTAATTTCATTACGGATCTTTAATTTTGCTGCGATTTTAGTTTTTGTTGGTTGTTAGCATATTTTGTATGTATAACTACTAGTCATATTGCGTTGACTTGGTATCGGTGAAGAACTCAAAAATGGAGATGTATTCTAGAAAAGACAAACTATAATAAGTTATGACTTATGATAAACTATATGATCACTTGGTGAAATCCTTCACAAATCTCTTTTTTCATTAGCCAACGCCTTTGACTATAAATTAATTAATTATACCTAATTAAGAGCTAGTAAATAGTGTGAAGCTTGTTTTTAAGAATAAAAGAAGGCATATAGTTGGCACTGTGCAGGGTCGATCCGTTAGTATCTCAATTCTCATGTCTAAGTGTGTAATAGAGTCGAGACGAATTGTGAGCTACTCGAAATCAGATTAGTTTAATTAAGTAGAGTCAAGCTCAAGCTACTCTAGTAGTTTTTTAAGTCAAGCTCGAGTAACAATATACTCGACTTGTAAATCTCTGAAGCCTTATCAAGCATGTGCTATTATTCTTTTCCACCATTTTTCATATGTAATTTTGCATGAATATCAAAATTCTACTCGATTCGTGTCAAACAAAGTTCAAAAGTATTAGGATGGGCTCAAATGTGTCGATTTCGTAAAGAGAGATCAAATGTTTAAAATGTTTTTTTCTATTCTAAACATATGTATTTGAACGTTTAGTTTATAAATTTTATATATTCTTATTTTTTGTTTTTCATCACAACGCACGGATACTGACAACTCGATCGTTTTACCAATATTTCAATACAGTACATGGAGTATTTTTTTTAATCAAAGATTCTATATCCTGTTTGTCTTCTTATCCATTTTCCTACCCATTGATATGTATACGATTAATAATTTTAAAATTTGATATACTATATAATAACTTATGGAAAATTTAATATATTTGCAAGAACTTTATAATTTCTGTAATTTGAAGTTGACCAGGATAAACACGCAGATGGTCAATACTACCAACAATAACTTCAAAGTGTAGATCTTAAGTTTGAATAACTACGATTACTAAATATGTAATGTCACGGTCATGCATAAAATTAATTTGCTCTTTTATTGACCATTAGTAATTTAGCTAGCGGTCTTAATATATATAAATCCCGTTTAATGTACACAAAATTGAGTTTTGAACATGAGTAATTAATTAATAGCAACTAGAATGGGTTGAAAAATCATGTATAAATGGCTGGAGTACATTAATCTGTTAGTGGTTATAGGTTGAAATTCTATCTTATTTGTTGAGTAGTACTGTTAAAAGGTACAAGTAGTAGATATAGGCTTAATTATGTGGATTAGCCAAAACCTAATGCATATTTATAAATGTTATATGTTAAATTGTTAATGAGTTATGTGCATCAATTTATAATAATCTTAATTTTAATATTTTACGTATCGAATTATCTTAAAAATATTAATATATTAAATTAAGGTTAAGATCGATTTGTGTTTAATATAATATGAAAAGGTCTACCGGTCATCTTTGATTTCTTTTTATTTTACTATTGATTTATTATTATTATTATTATTATTATTATTATTATTATTATTATTATTATTATTATTATTATGATAATATTAACTAGTTTAAAAGCCCATGTAAATACATGGATAGTCTTAATTATTCATAAGAAAATAATTTTGTATAGACATAAGAAAAGTCAAAATTAAAAATTTCTTAAAAGTTAAAAGAATTTTATATAAATTACAATCGATATAAAAAGTAAAAGATAACTTTAGAAATAATATAAAATTTAGTTACAATAAGGGTAGTGAAATATATATATATATATATATATATATATATATATATATATATATATATATATAATAAACATAGAAATTTGAATTAGAAAAATAGTTTAATACAAATTAAATTTTTTATTAAGTATTCCTTTTTTTTATATTTTTTATCCACTATGCTATGTTATTAAATATTCCTTTTTTGATTTATATACATATGAGTTTCAATATTTAATTATTTATGTTAAAAAGTATAGATAAGTATAATATATATATATATATATATATATATATATATATATATATTTTTTTTAAATTACCATAAGGATTAATTTAGTAGGATAAGATTAAAAATACTTTGACTTCAAAAAGTTAAAATTGATTTTTTAATTTGAAGCAAATGAATGATCAATATTAAAAATTTTATTAAATAAACGGTTTATATTATCTAATAATTTTTTTCTAATTAGTTTTTTATATTTATTAGAATATAATAATTACTAGTTTCAATGCCCATGTAATACACGAGATGATTTAGAAAAGTAATTGATATTAAATATTAATAAACGATATTAAATACTTATAAAACTGCGAAAAAATAAGAGTTTAAAAAATCTAGGTAAATATGATAATTTGAAATGTTATAAGAGATAAATATATTATTTATAAATTAGATGGACAAATACAATATTTTAAAGTTTAAGAATGATATATATTAATATATTTATTAATAATCTTGATTTAGTTTATATTTATAGTTATAGCTAATGTATTAATATAAATATAAGATTAGTTTGTTTTAATAAAATTAAATATCAGCCTTTGATTTAAACTAAAATATGACCTGCTATAAACACACGATTATATTGTTTTAACTATTGTTTATATTGTTTTAATGTTTAATATTTATTATCGTATGTTTAATTAAAAGTTATATTCATCTAATTATATTAGTTTGACTCCAAAAAGTCAAAATCAAAATTTTGAAATTAAAGGAATTAATGATTAAAATTAAATCTTTTATTAAATTAGTCTTTTATATATATTAGAAGATTATTATTATCTTCTTTAACCATGTAATCTCTCTCATCATATCTTTAATTTCTCCATTTCAACTCACACCTTCATCTCTCCCACCCTTATCACCTGCACCACAACTCAGTCACGTTTTATATATATATATATCTTTATATATATTAGAAGATTATTATTATCTTCTTAGCCTCCTCCACTGCCGATCACTACCACCGCCTCACAGTCTCATCCTTTGTCTTCAAGGTAATTAAATTAAAAGAACAAAGGGCATTAGAGTAATTTACCCCTCAATATTCCGTTACCATCACAAAATCAGTATTCACTATTCAGTAACGCTGATGTTTGCTATTTTGCTTCAACCATGACCTCATTTACGATGCTTAATCCACAGTTTCTTTTTCGTCTTATTCTTCCGTTACTGAATAGTGAATACTGATTTGTGATTTTCCTACTAGCTCTAGCTTCTTTCCTACGGCATCATTAATTGTTGTATGTTTCAAGAAAGTTCCTTTATATACTCGTTCATTGATTTACTCTTGAGGTCCTCAGGCATAATAAAATCTTATATTAGTTTTTAATTTTGTTTACTGGTATTACATCCCTAGAATCAAGATCAATTAAGAGGGATATATTGGTAAGAGGGATAAGAGGGAAGCTGGTGTCGACACGTGGCTTGGTTAATAAAAGGGTAATATAGACTTTTCCCAAACACCTTCTCTCTCCTGTCCCAATATATATGCTCCTGCCTTTTTCTCGTGACATCCATCGTGAATCTCAAAGCATCCCTACCGCCGCTCCTCCATTGTTTGACGGAAAACTCATCGCCGCCCTTCAAAGTCCATCCTGGCTTGACTGACCATCATCGCCGCCTTGAATGTCGCCGGAAATGGTCACCTCTGCTGCGACCACCGCCGCCGCTCTGCCTTGACCGACCTTCATCTGTTGCGACCTCAGCATCATGCGACCTCATCATCTGCTGTTGCGACCACCACCGAGCTTGTACGCTTACCACGGCCGCCCCTATGTACGCTCACCACCAGCGACCCTGTACGCCTCACCACCACTGACCCTCTTTTTCCGGTCTGAACAAGAAGGGAATAGGGTTTTCGGATCATCATTCGATCGAAGGTTTTCCACATCAGGTTTTTGAATTGATCTGTTAGAAATCTAGATTTTAGTTCATCAAGGGAGATTTAGGGTTTTCAAACATCAAGATTTATGTTTCATCAAGTTTTTATGTCATTCGGTACTAATTTTTGATGAAAAGATTGTTTTTATGTCATCAGATTCTTGTTCGCTAGCTTCTTCTGATCACATAAACTATATATTACTTTGACTTTTCATTAATTCTAGCATTACATGTCAATCACAGAAGATTTGTGCAAAGGATGAAGCTTTGCTGCCTGATCATAACAACAGTTATTTTGTTCAAGAACTAATTTTTTTTTGATGAATATATTTTTCATCAGATTCTTGAATCAAACATATTTTCATCAGATTTGTTCTAGTTCGTCATTCTCGGTTCAATTTTAGAACTGGGTTGTAGTTTGTGTATTCATCAATTTCATATTTAGTTATATTCATCATTCATCAGTATATTGATCCGTGTATTGAATCAAATGACATGTTTTTGTTTATAGTTTGTGTGTTTTGTTCTGAAATTTCATCATTTGGAAGCATTTTGATGAATGATGAGATGATGATAATCATATATACATTAATGGTTTTTTTTGTTGTTTTTCAGATGAATATATATGATTCATCATTTTATCTAATTAATTATCATGTTGAATCACTCTTTTTATTTTTGTTTTTTTATTAATGGAATGAATCAGGTGACGTTGAATCAATCATCATAATTATAGGCTTTTATATTTTTGTTGTACCTAATTTTCCCTTCAGCATCATTTAAATTGTCAGTTATATATTATTAAATTTGACCAAATATGTTAACTTTGGATGAAGATCGTGTGGTCCAAAATTCCCCTTACCCCTCTTACCATTTATCCCCTCTTAATATATCCCTACTCTACATCCCTATTCTTCTTTTAAGTGTTCATTTGCAAACATTACAATATAAATATTTCTTTGTCCACAAAACACATAACAATAGTATTCACTAATGAATATTAACAAATTTGATATACGTTTGTTAAAAACATGCTTTTACAAAGCTCGCTAATAATGAACGACAATAATTTATGTTTTTTTAGAATATTAGATAGTTCAGCGTTAAGCAACAAATATTAATATCCCGTCAGTAATGAACAATCAAAAAAAGATTTACGAGATGACAAAAATCAAACCAGAAAATCAATACAAAATATAAAACTACCATAACGTATTTAAAAGAGGACTTGATTTTTTTTAAATTCTTTTACATGTTAGTACTATCTACGTTAATCCTATGTGAACAACGAAATTTGGGTTACTCAGCTAGGAAATTTGGATTTTCTCATCAATGACTAAAAATATAAGTAATCAATCAATTGTGATGAAATTTTTTTTTATTGTTTATTAGTGAATGAGCATTAAATTTTATTATTAATTGCTGGGTCACTGACTAACATTATCACATTAAAAACACTTGAAGTTGTTGCAAAAAGACACATGTGTCAAAAGTCCATTACCTTATAATCTATCAATTTGCAAAGTGAATAAGCAATATATTATGATATTTCAAAGTTGTTTTTTGTTATTTCATAATAAAACATGAGATATTGAAATCTCATGAGATATTGAAATGTGTGAAACCTCAACCAATTTTTTACTGAATTCTCCCCTCGCCCTTCTCAATCTTACTTCTCTTTTGTGGGTTTTATTCCCATCACATCCATGAAATCTATCTATCTCTCTCTTCGACTTTTTGTAATCTCCATTTTTTTATTCTTATCAATAACTAAAAAATAAAACTATTTAATCTTCGCAAATTGTCTTTTTAAACACCTTGGTTTTAAAAATCTAACGTGATTATATTTTCTAGTTGAATGAAGTTTATAGTACCAATTTATGGTTATGATTTAATGATTTTCATAAAATAAAATTTGTAGGATATTTTTTTTACATAATTAATATTAGTATAAGATAATAAATTTTAAAATTTCTTAAAAATATTGAGTTAATCAATTTTTTATATGTTTCATTTTTATATAAATGCATGTGACTGTCTGATAAGTAACTAAAATAATATTTCTTCAGACGCAATCACGCAAGCTATAAAAGAAACCTTGTTAAACATCATTCAATGAAAATAAAATAGTGTAAGATACACCTTTTCAACTTTAAATGTTAGAATTGAAGGATTCCTCATTGCTATTGTTATTGGTAAACAAATAATTAGTCAATTAAAAAATACTCTTTTTAGTAATGATAACCAGTGATCTAAAATTTAATTAAAATAGATGGAAGAAATAACTACGTATATAGTGAATTAAAAAAAACATTATATAATAGAAGTATAACAAATCTTGTAATAAATTAATAAAAGTCGAGAAAAAAATAAAGGAATTACTAAGTTTAAATAAACAGTGAATTAATTTCAATGAATATAAAAATACATAACTATTTTTTTGATTAAGATCTTGACTCCTAAAATCTAATAATGAAAATTATTTATTGTATTTTTCATAAAAATAAAGTTTTTCGTATGAACTCTATTACCATATATATATATACACACACACACACACCACACATTAACATTTTACTCGAGCAATGTTGTGACGGTAAATATTTTTTATTTTATAACATGTTGTTTTCAAAAATGTAATCATATATTATTTGCACGATTCAATGTCACGTAAATATATCTATGATATGTCTGGGTTTAAACAAATTTCTTTTATTTACATCTAAGAGAAGTTAATAAAATTTTGAAAATTATGTTGGTGTGAGTGGATAATAGTGTTAGTGTGAGATGATATATTTTTAATGAGTAAAAAGTTAAAGTAAATTTAGAAGAGAGAATGAATTGGTTAATGATTTAGTGGATGAAATTAATTTGGATATAATTAATGGTCAAGATTTTGTCTTGATTGAATTTTAAGAACTCTTATAATTAAAAAAGAGAGAGAATGTTAAAATGGTTTTTTTTATAAGAGAGAGTTCAAACGAGAATAGTTTTTCGTAATATAAGAGAACTGTGTGAACTAGTCTTAGCACTTGATTAAAATTAATCAATTTAGGATTCTTTGATGACTCATTAATGTTTTATTAATGACACATTAATAAGTATTCTTTCGGGATAATCAAGCCACACAAGTTAATGAGGGCTCACCCGAACGTAATTTATAATTGGGTAAATATACAAATTATCAAAATACTTTTATTAATGAATCATTAATTAATGATGTTAAAAACAGTTCACATATGAACTTTTTGCATATATATATATATATATATATATATATATATATATATATATATATATATATATATATATACTAAGGTCATCATCACTATTGTTTGTGTAAGGTTGTTTGTTATCCACAAGTGTGTGGTGCAACGATCGAGTTTTCTTTGTTTTCTTTTAACTAATGTAAGTTAAGATAAATATTACGTATGAATCCGATAGTAATATTGGTACAAGTTATTAGGAATGATGTCATTATTATGAATGTTAATAACAACAGTTATACATGTTATTATTGTAAATGTTCTAATCGATTCGAAGAAGATGCAATATGTTTTTCTCTAGAAAGGAAACTTTTATTGCATGTTCTCACTTATACATACTCAAAGCAATTATTAATATTAATATATTAT
The DNA here is from genome assembly GCA_947179395.2 of Pulicaria dysenterica. Lineage (NCBI taxonomy): Eukaryota > Viridiplantae > Streptophyta > Magnoliopsida > Asterales > Asteraceae > Pulicaria > Pulicaria dysenterica. Next base: position 105,546,043 of record OX359288.1, on the reverse strand, counting down.
GCACATGATCATATCTTTAAGCTATCAAATTTCTTTTTAAGGTCAATATTATAAACAACTTAATTAATATCATGTTTTAATCATTTCCATTAATTTAAGTTCAAAATTATCCGCGTGAGATTATTAATTATTGAATATATAGTTTGTATTCCCAGTTTTATTCCGTGGAAGACAAATTAAATTACGGATTAAAACCTTACGCGTCACTTTAGTCAATGAAAATCTAAAAAGAAGTTACTCTCAGTAAAAACCTAACTAATATTCACTTTGTGTTAATGTTGAAACAAGTATGTTCTTGGCCTCAACGTAAGAAGGAGGAAGCTCGTCTGGAACCCGTAAGCCTGGAACGATCTGCAAAACATACCACCGTTAGCCTCGTCACGGGGGTGGAACCCCGTGACCAAGCTCCGGCGTGAGAGTAAGTATATGGTTTGTAGATATAGAGAAGAGAAATGTTTAATATCGAAGGTTGCATTATGTAAATCTCTTGCTTTACCTGAACTGAGGTGGTTATTATATAGAGTGCTGGAGGTTGAGGGTGCCTCTTATTATTCAGCAGTCCATACGTAGCTACTGCTTTTAGTCAGACCTTCTGGGCAGATGACCAACGTCAATCTGCTGTAGATGTGACATAACATGAAGGTTTGCAGGTGTGACATTCAGACAAGCTTCTCTTGGAAGTTTGTAGTTGTCTTGTATAAATGGGATCTGGGCTAATGTGACATATCATGAAGGTTTGCAGGTCTGACCTTCAGACAAGCTTATCATGGAAGTTTGTATTTGTCTCATATGGAACAGCTGTCCTATGTACATATTTGGTAAGCTGTAGATAAGCTTTTCCTCTTACACCTTTCTGCTTGTGTCTTTGTTTCCCAAACTGAAGGTTGTAAGGTTCACAGGGTCGGAGGTCATGAGGTTTAGCTGTGTTCCAGCTTTATTCAGGTTGTTACTTGGGGTTGGTCGGAGTTGTTGGTCCGATGGACCTAATATGGTACATACCTCAACAAGTCCCCCAGTCTAGAGCGACTTGACATTCAATATGGCGAGTTATTCTAGACTCAAAAAGTTAGTTTGTTTTTTATCTATCCGGTCAATTGTTGTTATGTAACCGTGGACATGTATCTTAGTTTTGTATAGATCTATATGTTTGTAACAAACATCTATGCTTCATTCACTATATTGATGATTGTAATGTATTGAATCTTACTGTTTTTTGTATCGAATTGGTAAGACGCATCATCCAATTTTACTAGAGGGTGAACATGTCTTTGGATATTTTCTTATAGCACACGTATTCAGTAGTATTCGTTTGACTGATGCTTGTATCTTTTGGCCTTTAGCCTTGCACAATTCGTAATAGTTTATAGTTTGATGTACATAATCATTGTTCTTTGGCTGTAGCCTTGTAATAAACATCGCTTTGCTATTGCCTTGTAATAAACATTTTTTGGCTATTGCCTTGTAATAAACATCTTTTTGGCTATTGCCTTGTAATAAACAGTTTTGGCTATTGCCTTGTAAACGCGTTTTTCATAACTAAGACCGTTGTCGAGAGTTACGGAGCGAATTATGAGGTGTGCTCAACCTGTCAATGATGCAAGCCGTTGCTCGGATCATGGGGTAGTTTCATCCCAGTTTAACCCATCGGCTATTTTCAACATGTGTTGGTGGTGTGTACTAGGACTACTTGTTTTTCTGGTTATAAAATCTTGGGACACAACCTCGTTTTAAATTTATAAAAATGATGTTACTAAGCAGATACTACACACGACTCAGGAAAGTATAACCTGGTCAATAGTAGTATAGACTCGGTAAGACCGGATGTCGTTCCACCAGGACAGGAAGCTACCAATACTTAAGTCTCATTGTTGTTTGATCAGCAGGATTAATAAGCAAGTGACAGAATGAACTAAATTAAACAGGAAATACAACAACTAAAACAGATTAACACTGAAGGCAAACAGACAGGATAACAGATTCACTCAGGCTTTCGAATCATCGAGACTAGTCATGGCAATGACACAATACAAAACATAATATGGGGACTTGAATAGTTTAAGTGCATAGCAAGCTGTTCTAATACTTGACAAAACCATATTATCATGCACAAATCTTCACTCGAGTTATCAAGACTCAGACTTAGCAATTAAACATAATCAGGCAAGCAACGGCATATAAGGATTTAACTACAGATCCACCAGATCACGTCCAAATCACACTACAAAGACATACATCTTTTCAAATGACATATCCAGTAGTCCTCAGAACCCAAAAAGGTGTTAAAGTGGTTAAATTAGTTAAAACAAGCAAAAACAGCACACTGGTGGTGAAAATGGCTCCTACGGCCGTAGTAATTATTTACTACGGTCGTAGCAGTCTGGATAGCCCTACGGTTGTAGGGATTTCTTCCTACGGCCGTAGGGACCCATCCGACAGAACATTCAAATCTAACATAAAGGCATTCAACAACAAATTACAATCTAGACTTTAATCTCAGATCATAAACACATGTAAACTGGTACAATGGGGTCATAAACTCATCTAAACTCAAACCTCACAATTAAGGGATTCTTAATGTTTAGTCACATGATTTCTAAAGATATGAACATGTTAAACCTACCATTTCTAGTATAGCCAACACTTCTTAAAACATGAATCATGTGATATGCACATTGAACACTAAGACAAGCATAACAAAGGCATACATGTGAGTTCATTTCACCATCTAAACATACCAACAAACATCTTTGTGAATCCTTTAATCATTAGTAGCATGTTTAACCCATAAATACACCAAATAACAAGATTTTCATCTATAATCATAAGGCATGCATAAAACCAACATATGATTAACATAACCAATAATGGATGAACCTGAAATGATTCAAATCATATTCCAAAAATGACATCTAATGACAACCATGCAAGATGTATCATTTCTAATAACAAACTCAACATGGAATTAATAAAATCAACCATCATTCTTGAATATTCATATGTTAAAACATGAATGAGTTATCATATACACATTGTCACACATGAACATGGTTAGATTAAACATACTAAGTTGATAAAACACATTTGTATTCAAGATTTAACATGCATATATGAATCAAGTCATCATAAAAGTCAAATATATTGCCATAACTTAGCCAAGAATCATCTTGGCCCAAGTGAAATGAGTTTAGTTATCCATATACAATAATAGTAACATTACAACATCTGGAACACATGGGTACATGATTGATATAATAAATGGAAAGAGTATACCCAAGCTAGCAATGATATAACTAATGAATCCAAGCTCCAAATGTTGTTCCAAGCCTTCAAGATCCAAGCTCTCCTCCTTAGAATCACCAAGAGAAGTCCCCTGGAGTGTTAGGATATTTAGAGAGGGTCTATGGAAGTGTTTTTCCGGAGTGGAGGTGAAAAATGGTAACTCCTTGCAAAATGGCAGAATTCTGAATTTAATCTGCTGTAAGTGAGCTTCCTACGGCCGTAGGAATAAGCTACTACGGCCGTAGGAAATCATGACTGAATTTTCTACACACGCCACGTTAAACCATTTGTCCGGGACACGCAAGATCTGGCAGGCAATGATGGATTCTAGAAGAGGGCTTCCTACGGCCGTAGGATATAATCCCTACGGCCGTAGTGATCATTTTTCACTATTCTTCTATTTTCTTCAATTCTTTCCTTGTTTTGCCCATTTATCTTGCTTAAAGCTCCTTGTAACCTGCATGGTGAATGTTAAACATATTAGATCCATATTAGAAGTATTCACCTTGTATTTGGGCTAAGTACGGGGTATTCTAACATGTAAAACATGTATAAAAACGCATATATCAAAGTCCCCACACTTAAGCTTTGCTTGTCCTCAAGCAAACTCTAATGCAATAGCTAAAACCAAAGAATTTCTAAAGGCAGCACATTAGTGCAAACATGTATCATTCCGACATAGAAGAGATCTAAAAGCATGACAAACATTTTAAACGTAGAGTTAAGGGTTGCTTTCATGTATTGAGATAAAGAAAGGCAGATTCAACACGCATACAATGAGTTGTGACAAGTATCTGACTTTATACCTCACCGGAGATCACTCTAGCACTCAATGTGTATTTGGGTTAAGTATATAAGTGCTCGTGTGCTAGATTGAAGCAAAGACTCGTATAAGCTTGATCACGTATCACATCTCCACCAATCAACATAATCATATGCAATTATCAAGAAGACTTTGTCGGGTTGTAACGTGGCTAGGGCTAAGGGTAGGAATGGGAAAATATAAAAGTGGCTAAAATAGAATCCAGAAATCAAGTTCAAAATCGTCAAAGCTGCTATTATTGAAGGAATACAGAATATCACACTATTTTTGGCGAGAGTACAGTTCATCAAGTAGAAATGGAATCAGAATTCTCTGAATGATGGCTAACAACCAGGTAATACCGACAAAGAATTACTACTCAATGTATGACAGGCTCAAAAATAGCCAAGGAAAGCATGTCAAGTAACTGAATTTCTCAATTTTCTCTTTTTCTAATTTTTTTTTTTTTTGGATTTTCTCAGAAAACTCAGCTGTATACAGCATGAAACGGAATAAACCAAGGGATATATGTATTTTTCATATCCCACTAATCGATGTATGAACAACTGACGAACCAAATACAACGGAACTAAGCAGCGAGAAAACGGGTCAACTGACTCTGGAAACATAAAAATAAAATAGACTAAAACAGGATAAACATGGTTAATGAAATGAAAGGCTTAGGCTCAAAGTGGATAACTAGGGGTAAAAATATAGAAATTGGCTAAAAATAAAAGTATATAGGCTGAAATGGGGTTTCCTAGTGCTTCTATCACTTAACTGCAACAGTTTAGTTCATGATCTCGACATGCATACTAGTAAGCAAGTTCTACAATCAAAGCAACAATCAGCATATAAGTGGGCAATTCCATGAGCTAATCATGTAAGAAATGAAGTGTAGTGGCTCAAATGCTCAGGAATGCATATCAGGTGTGGCTTGTGCAATTGAAGTCAAACACTTGTTAAAACTCAAGAATTCGTGCAAAATCGTTTTCATAAAAGCTGAAATGTTACTTGTTTAAAGTTTATCATGCGAGAAGATCTAAACATGTCCAAAATGATATAATTTTGCGAAAAATTTACGCCTAAATCAATTCTACGGTTTAAAGCATATTTAGCATACAAGAGTTTTCAACAGGACACAGAATAGCAGGCATGTTATATAAATCCCTCCCCACACTTAAAAGTGTACATTGTCCCCAATGTACTAATAATAAACAATAAAGTGCGAGAAAAGAGCTTTAAGAACTCCCTGAACAGCAATTGTGCGTCTGCATTTATTAAACTCCGAAGGCGTTGGCTTCCTCCCCACACTTAAGCTGAGCTGCCAAAATATCACGAATATTCTTGCAAAACAACTCAACCAAAAGTGAAACAAAGAGAGGGACAAAAGCATCACAAGCTATGGCAAGCAAAAAGGAAACGAACTACAATAAATACATAGCCGAAATAATGTACAAGTGCTTTGATGTCATATAGATATGCAAAAGTAAGTACAGAACATCAAACACATCAAAAAGTGGCATGTACTACAAACAACCAAAAGCATACAGCCAAACTAATCTAGAAATACATACAAAGAAAACTACTACACACACTATCCCCACAAAAATAACTATCGCGGAGGCGGCTGCGAAGGCCCGGCTCCATCAGTGAAGTCCCGGAGCCTCTGCGGATAAGCTGGCGGCTGTGGCAACTGCTGTGAAGATGTCATAGTGTCTGCCGCAATGAGCTGCACCATGCTGATCATATACTGTCGATGAGCCTCGGCATGTGCATACTCAACTCTCTGGATCTCCCTGGATTCCCGCTGCATCTCAACCAGCTCAGAAACTGACCTCTCCAACCTCCCAATCCGAGCCCTATAATCTCTCGTGTAAACCTGGGCTGGCTGCCGGAGAGGTGGTGTCGACCCAAAGAGATCCTCAATAGTAAACTCATGGTGTCCGCTCTCTGGGGCACCTCCAGCAGCTCTTTCCTCTGCTCCTGCTCCTGCTCCTGCTCCTCCACCACCTGCTGCCTCCTCCTCTACCACTCTAGGAGGCTCCCAAATTGACCCATCAGGGTTGATCAATCTCATACGGTTCTGGATCCTAGCAGCGACTTTCATACGCTGCAGGACCCCTAAATCTATCGGAGCGGCTCGAGCGGAGCGAACGAGATCATCAGTAATCTCGGCAGTCAGGAGGCCCATAGCCTCGGCTAAGATAGTAACGTACCCACCCCCATAGATAGCCTGCGATACACGGGTGGTACGTACCTGAAATAGAAAACGGGCCAGGCACAGAGCGAGCTGGCAGGGCCTCTGGTGAACCATCGTATATAGATAAAATAAGTCAGTGAAAGTAACAGAACCAGAGGACGCGCTGCGAGCGGTCATGCTGTGGACGATCGCCCGATGCAGAATGCGGTGCAGAGGATCCCGGAGCTTCGTGCTCTTCGGCACGATGGCGGTGTTGTAGGCGCCAGTGCCAACCTCGTCCCAAAAGGAAATCCCGCTCACACCCTCGGGCCAATCAGTGATGCCCTCGGTAAACGCAGGAGTGTCCAACTCCTCGTGCGTAAACAAACCCATATAAACGGCAAACTGCCGCAATGAAAGCCGCCTCTCCGCCCCTAGTAGGCGGAATGTCAGGGCGTCCTCCCGCTCATAATCCAGCAGCGGGGTAACCAAGTGAATGGTGGAGAAAAACTCCAATGCAAGCTCATGGTAGACCGCCCCCTGAAGACTGAAAAGCCTCTGCCAATGAGGGCCACATGTGGTCTGAGCACGGCCCCTGATATGAAGAGTGGCCAAATCATCCCAAACCAGATACCTGATGGGCTCATATCCGTGACTATCAGCGCGCCCCATCAGGACATCTCTGTCAGTACGATCCTCCTCACGGTCGAAGCGGAGAAAAGGAGGAAGCGCGGCATCAGCTGGCCGCTCGACCGGAACTCTGTCAGGGTCGACTAACCGTGGGAACTGGCGAGGGTCTATCCGCGGCTCTGGTGAAGCCTGTCTGCGGACACGTCGCGGAGGCATAGCTGAAATGAACAGAAATCAAAGTAAGACGTGCGCACGACGGCTAGACATCCTATCGATCGATACATGTTTGCTTTGGTATGCTGTGGATCCCCGAGTATTGAAATTGTCCAAAGGATGAACAATTTTGGAAAATGGTTGAAAATGGGGTCCTACGGCCGTACCATGATATTACTACGGCCGTAGCAAGCAAACTAAAGAAAACCCTAAAAGATACATGGTACGGCCGTAGACAAACTGTCCTACGGCCGTAGCAAGCAGTTTAAAGCAAAACCCTAATTAGAAGTACTACGGCCGTAGGGTTTAACTACTACGGCCGTAGGAACGTTACGAACATCAGAAAACGGGCGGCTAGGGTTTTGTTCTCTCGATCGACATATGGGCAACTATAATGGAATCAATGTACTACATATTGAACGCAAGAGTGAGGGGAGCATTTTAATACCTTGTTTTCGAAAAATGGCCGGGAAATGAGTGAGATATAGACGGAGATCCTCGGTGGTCGTCGGGTGCGTTTTTGAGAGAGAGAGCGTAGGAGAGAGAGAGAAAGTGCGAATGAAATCTGGAATGGGGATTGTTATAGGAAAGTTCCTACGGCCGTAGGAGGTATGCACTACGACCGCAGAGGGCTCAGAAGGGTCCTACGACCGTAGGAATTTTTCACTACGGCCGTAGGGATGAATTTTGACAAAAACCCATTTTGCATCAGATTTTCAATTTAAACAACTTTTTGGTAAACGCTACTCTCTATAGGCCTCTGGAGAATGTAAGGGGAACGTGCTAGTAGAACAGAAATGAAAGCACACAACTAGATTAGCTGTATTATTAACGGAAACGGAAAAGGAAAACCGGAAAGTGGGCATCCGACAAAAAGACAATATGTACAAGTAACACACTATTAGTACGGTGTGTAAGCGAACACTTTAACGCGTTGAAATGCGGAGTGTTTTCTTGTCTCTCCAGACTGAATGAGAATTGAAATGAGAAAACATGAGGACTATACGGCACGAACATAGGCATGACCTAGGGATTATAATGGGGCTTAGGCTCGAGTTTGCTTAGTCGGAGACTCACCAACTCATCAATCATTGCACCAGCATTACTATTAGGACGTAAGACCCCCTCGGCTTTTAGCTTAACGGGGTCTTCTCGAAGAGCACTGGCACACTCTGACTGAGATATCGTCGGCAAATTCCTACAAGCGCCCTCATGCAATAGAGCACCGCATTTCCAACATTTCCCTACATATTTGGCACGCCTTTTTGCCGCATAGATGGAAGTGCCTCGATGAAATTTGGCAAAGTTTTGGTCTTTCCTCACGTGTTTCTCATGTCTCATGACAATATCGCGCAGAATATCAGAGGGCAGTGAAGAACGCAGAAAAAGGCAAGAAAGGAGGGAAAGAGAAGCGGAGGAAAGCATATCCAGTTCTTTAAGGTCTGCCGGTAAAAGACCCAACTCACCCCGCTAAGGTGCGGCGGGGTGAAGCCTCAGAACCTCTCTCGGATTAGGATCCGTGTTGCTCGGGAGACCACCCTGTGGTCTTTCAGATAAGAGTTTGGAAATCTGGCCTACTTGATTTTCAAGATTTTGGAGCGAGGCCTGGTGATTTCTTAAAGTGGCTTCCACCTGATTGAGTCTAACATCGGTTTGGTCGAATCGTTGCTCAGATCGTGTTAGATAATGCTTCACAAGATCCTCCAGATAGGAAGGTCCTGAAGATGATGATGAAGATTGATTTGGAGGCGGTGGTTGAGTGTTATACTGACGTGGTTGCTCATATGGTGGCGGTTGTCGATTAAACTGTTGAGGCTGACGATCGAACTGCTGAGGCTGACGTGGTCTCTGTGGGTATGGAATCCCTGGAGGGGGTTTAGTGTTTTGGTTATGATAACTAAAGTTCGGGTGATCCCTCCATGCATGATTGTAGCTAGATGCATTGGGATTATACTGAGACCTTGGTTTATTAGAGACGAAATCAACCTCCTCGTGAGCAGGAGTTTCCTCCTGGCATTGATCACTAGGATGTGGTCCTGAGCAGAAATTACAAGTAGCCTGTTTAGGAGCACACATCTGATCCATTTTCTTTGTCAACTTCTCTACCTGAGCAGAAAGATCAGATAAAGCGTCTACATTGAACACTCCACCGTTCTTTGGCGGTTTCAGTCTCGTGGAGGGGTTCCATTGGTAGCTGTTGGTTGCCATATCTTCGATAAGATCATAGCACGCTTGTGGGTTCTTGCTACCCAATGCACCTCCTGCGGCAGCATCTATCATCTGCCGAGTGACAACGGATAAGCCATTATAAAATATGAAAATTTGATTCCATAGCTCATATCCGTGTGAAGGACATCTCCTCATGAGATCCTTGTATCTCTCCCAGGCATCATAAAGACCTTCCCCGTCAGTCTGCTGAAACGATGAGATATCATTACGCAGTTTGGCCGTTTTGGTTCCATAGTTCAATTCTTTCCTTGTTTTGCCCATTTATCTTGCTTAAAGCTCCTTGTAACCTGCATGGTGAATGTTAAACATATTAGATCCATATTAGAAGTATTCACCTTGTATTTGGGCTAAGTACGGGGTATTCTAACATGTAAAACATGTATAAAAACGCATATATCAGTTGGCCCAGTGGTCGGACCTTCTATTTATCGGATGCCGTTAGGGGTCTTACTCCATAAGGGATTTTAAGCATGCGCCGATATAGTTGTCGGACCTTGATTCATTCCCAAGACTCACTTTGAGCTCATACATTGGTCGCATTTTTGTTACTAATAACATGTTTTTAACATCATTAGTTCCATGCTCTTGGGACTAGCTTCCGATTCAAGTTGCGTATTGCATGTTGAGGTAGTTTGATCCCAAATCGAAATCGAGCATGAGACAAATTATATTTGTCCTTCGGACATTTATCAAGTCACAAGATTGTTCTTGAGGTGTATATCGTGCAACGATTTCTGTGCAAGTTACTCCTATAAACAATCATCACACAATCTCTTTGCTTTGTTAGATACAATCATACAATAACAATAATAACAGTAAAAATGGAGGGAAAACGATATACCCTTTCTTGAACGAGAGCGACAAAAGTCTGACTCATTTGGATAAAGTATAGTAGTACTATACTATTGTAGTCCCCCAGTTCAATTGTACTAACTTGTTAGTACTATTGAACTTAAATAAGTGTATTTTATGCATGTATCTAAGTGCGAGAGTTTCTCTCTTTTCATAAGTTTTGCTAAGTTGCTCATGATTAATTAAATTTTCGTAAGCTTATGGAAATTAGGAAACATAGATGCACTGCTCGTAAATATAACCAAAAAGGTGTTGACATGTGAATGTCAAATGATAATATCCGAAGAATATTAGTCAACGCATAAATTCAATTAGTAATGAAAAATCATTCGGGCAATGATGGTCGATTTATAATGACCGAACAAACGGTAATCTGATGTACTAAAAGTAACATCTGACAATTGTTATGAATTTGTACTGTGATAAACGAAAACCATAGTAGGAGATAATTCAGTGTTGATCTTAACTTGCGTGTATGATCAGTTGTGAAATAAGTCTTATCTCAGTCCGATAAATATAACATAGTTGAGCTATGATAGTTATCATTAATCATAAGTGAGAGTTTGCATTTTACAACGACTTCCTTGAATAGTATAATATTATGGTCATTTTCAAACGAACAGTTTTTGTTTGGACTCTGGTATGCATGTATGTATAAACAAGCAAATGCTTTATCTATAAACCACGTGGTGTCTTAAGAGCAGTTGTAGATAAATTTTCTGAGGATGAAGTCTATAAGATACAAATGTAAAAGTTATCTATAGATAAAACATAAATTATGCAAGTAGCGAAGGTCAAGGCCTCAAGGGTTGGGGTTGGAGCATTTAACGAACTTTGAAGGCTACTTCTTTTCGCTTCGAGTTTAGGGAGTGGCGATTTTAAAGATATAAGTTTGGTAATGTGTCAGGTACATGACTTTAAAAGACCGGTACAAGGTGCGGCTAAAAATGCTAGATATTGAAAAACTTCGAAGGTCGTACCACACGTTAATATCTGTTTAGAAATCATAGGTTGTTACTTTCAGTGTGTTTATAACTTTGAGTTTAAGTTTCGAGTGAAGATATAAGCCACAGACTAAACCTTCGTTAGGTTATCTTATAATAACATTCAATATGTATGCTTCGGTGGTGGTGAAGCTTTAGGATCGTCATCAGAATGAATGTGTGTTAGGATGTTAAAGTTTTGTAGAGCTTGGTCAGGTGGTTTGCATACCGAAGAACACTAAGCTGAAGTGGCAGTGTCGAAGGATTGCGGGCTGAAGGTGGCTGTGCTGAAGGATTGTATGTTTGGGTATGGTTGGAAGTACTAGTTGTTATTATTGATTAAGTCTTGGACGGTAGCTCCAATAAAATTTAGTAAACGTTTTTGTGTGTAGATAATAGGAAAGGAAATTTATACCTAAATAATCAACGCTAAAAAAATGATGTTGTCACAAAACATCATGCCAAGTGCCGATATAAAAGGTTCTAACAGCGGACGTAGCTATAGGAGTTCGCGAGGGCGAATAAATAATAAACAGCCTTAGGTCAAGCACATGATTACTAAGGACCTCGAGAAATTATTAGGAAGTAGCTCTGATCAAATCACCTCTTTTTGGTTTGGAAGTCGGGTAATAAACCGATTTTCAGCTTAAATGGAAGGGTATGTTGTTAAGTAAAATTTATCATTAAAAATATCAGTCTTAATTCTGCAATCAAATATTATGAGCAAGCATATGTGGTAACTAACATCTCTTAATTGTTATTTTGATAAAAGTGATATCACCTTTGTTGCAGATTGGACCTCTGGTCCAGACCTAACATGTGCTTCAAATCAGATTTCAGGTTTAGATTGGACCTCTGCTTCAGTCATGGTCAAAGGAAAAGCTATCCAATGTTCAACAAGAGTGATCTATACTAGTGTATAAGCATAAAGGGTAGCGATAGAAGGTAAGTTACTCAATATAATAGTATGCACACATGGTCGTATTTACCGAATCAGAATAAAGTGTGTTGCACTTCTTTATGATGTCACAATTTAAAAAAGGATGTAGGAGAAGATTTATATATTTCATATATCCCGGACAAATTATTTGAGGGATCAACTCGCATTATGAGGCAAATGGCAACGTTGTTCAAGCTAGGTCAGCTTCTTCTTCGGATGAGTGATGGGAAAAGGTCTAATTTACTGGCACTTCGAAGCATCAACTATATTTGTTCATTCTTCTTTATAAACAAATCTTACTCCTTTATATTTTACTAAGGTGTATATATACGTGTGAGCTAAGATCTAACAAGAAGTTATGGAATTATAGTCGGAAGAAGTTACATCATCATATTTAAGCTCCTCCAGATCTATAAGTTAGATGCAAGAAATAAAGGTCTTATCTTCCACTTTCATTTTTTTTTGGTTGCTGGTGTAACTAAGGTTAAACGAAGCAAAGCATGCTAAAGCAACAAATAAGGCAGATGTTAGAGCAAACAAATGTAAGATCATACGATATATATTTACTTACCAATGGTAAGAACATGCTTTATGCAAGATTAGACGAAGATGAAAGTAACATTACGATTTGCATTTATGTATTATTCTCATCTTTATTTATGTATTGGTCAACAAGTTTGTTCTAATGTACAAGAAGTGCATACCTTCTTCATGGGCCTAAATTCTTTATAAAATAGCTATAAGAGCTTCATCGTTACCTCATGTATGTTCATGATTATTGTTTTACTAAAGCATCCAAGGGTTTCACCGTTGTAGTTTTATCCTTTTTGTAGGTCTAAATTCATAGCCAATATAAGGATTAACAAGTTTCATTAACATAATATGTTTCATCATGAGGGAAATTTTTGGGTTAAAGCAAGTAAGTATCATGCGTATTGATAAATGATATCATGTAGGTATGAGGCTTATCATAAACAAGGTATTTCAAGTATTATTCATGACATAAAGAAGGTTCTGCAAGTATCGTGTATAATAGCATGCATAAGTTATATAGTGTAATAGGTTTGATACTTAGAACCTGTGATATAGGTGAATGAATCAGTTCATGATCGACCTTTGTTGATCATTGGTTCGGAGCTTCGGACAAGGACATCAATCTGTAGCTGAAGGGCTGCTCCTTTTGCATGTACGAACCTCTGGTCCGAAGGTAAGGCTACTGAAGGTGGACCTTTTTAGGATCTGCTTCTTTATTTAGACCAACCTCCATCCGAAGGTTGGGGTATTGTAACAATGGATTCAGTTGAAGGACTGCTGAAGGTCAACCTCTGGAGCAACATATTCATTTTTCTAGACCATCCTCCATTCAAAGGTTGGGCTATTGTAACGATAGAGTCCGTTGAAGGACTGCTGAAGGTCAACCTCTGGAGCAACTTATTCTTTTTCTCTAAACCAACCTTCATCCAAAGGTTGGGCTATTGTAACGATGAAGTCCTTTGAAGGACTGCTGAAGGTCAAACTCTGGAGCAACTGATTCTCTTTTTTTTTCTAAACCATCCTTTATCCAAAGGTTGGGCTATTGTAAAGATGGAGTCCGTTGAAGGATTGCTGAAGGTCAAACTCTGGAGCAACTGCTCCTTTTGTCTAGAGCAACCTCCGGTCGTGGTCAGAAAGAACCTCGAATATGAGTACGAGCTTCTGAGAAAATCGTAGTGCTTCTTCCAAAGGTAGTTACAACTTCTTTAAATTACAGATTAAGTTGTAGCAGAGGTTGTAAGAAGAGTCTTTAGATGTGAGAAGGATGAAGTATTCTACGAACCCTTTAATATTAGCTTCTTCTTTAGAAACTCAACCTTGTTTTGAATCTTTCTTAACCTTTCTTCCTTCTCATGATTCAAGACTAATGAGAAGGCTGAAAGATAAAGTAGTTACGTTTCCAGACGAACTGAAGAGGTATGGAGGGAGACGATTCCATCATTAAGAAAAATCGGTCCCACGGATGGCGCCAATGTTGAAACAAGGATGTTCTTGGCCTCAACGTAAGAAGGAGGAAGCTCGTCTGGAACCCGTAAGCCTGGACGATCTGCAAAACATACCACCGTTAGCCTCGTCACGGAGGTGGAACCCCGTGACCAAGCTCCGGCGTGAGAGTAAGTATATGGTGTGTAGATATAGAGAAGAGAAATGTTTAATATCGAATGTTGCATTATGTAAATCTCTTGCTTTACCTGAACTGAGGTGGTTATTATATAGAGTGTTGGAGGTTGAGGGTGCCTCTTATTATTCAGCAGTCCATACGTAGCTACTGCTTTTAGTCAGACCTTCTGGGAAGATGACCAACGTCAATCTGCTGTAGATGTGACATAACATGAAGGTTTGCAGGTGTGACATTCAGACAAGCTTCTCTTGGAAGTTTGTAGTTGTCTTGTATAAATGGGATCTGGGTGAATGTGACATATCATGAAGGTTTGCAGGTCTGACCTTCAGACAAACTTATATTGGAAGTTTGTATTTGTCTCATATGGAACAGCTGTCCTATGTACATATTTGGTAAGCTGTAGATAAGTTTTTCCTCTTACACCTTTCTACTTGTGTCTTTGTTTCCCAAACTGAAGGTTGTAAGGTTCAGAGGGTCGGAGGTCATGAGGTTTAGCTGTGTTCCAGCTTTATTCAGGTTGTTACTTGGGGTTGGTCGGAGTTGTTGGTCCGATGGACCTAATATGGTACATACCTCAACAGTTAACATGTTTTATTTACCAGAGCAAAGAAAGGATTTCAAACCTTTTTTTTTAAATTGTGTTTCTTGTTTTGTCTAAATAGTGAATAGAAATGATTTAAAAAAAAGATAGATCATAATTTTCTTTTTGTAAACTTTAATCTTAAAAGTGGGAAGATTCATAAATAAATGAAAGGAAGATCAATTTTGTATGATTTTCCATTATGTTGTAAATTATCTCTAACTAGAAGTAACAATTTTAAAGAACAAGGACATTCTTCTTAATTATTTGTTTTTTATTTTCTTCACTCGAAACACAAAATACCTTGTATTTATTTTCCTCCAAGGAACACGAAATGAGTAATGTTGCAAATCAAGTAGCTTTTTTTATATGAATAACTAAATTTTTAGCAATAAAACCTATAAATAAGTCTTAATAAGTAATTAAATTGCATTTTTTTTTTCTAATTTAGCCTTACAAATTTAGTAATGATCCCTTTGTTGATGTCGAGTCTACACGTGTTTTCTGTCTTCTTCATAACCTTATGGTTATATATGGTCTTAAGAAAAATGAATAATAATGCTCCAATTAATTAATAGCATCATTTTATGTACTATACATGTGTAACAACATATAATTAAATTCTAGCATTTCGTTAACCTAAAACGCAAATCCGACTCGTGTTTTGCTGCACAATTTAATTAATGATAGTTCACGACTTTTTAATAATTTTATATCATGATTATATGTGTTTTTTTTATTAGTATATTGGCTATGAGCCTATGATATATAGTTGTTACATATGAATATAAAATTTGATGGGAGAAGGCCGTCAAAATTGATTAAAGCAAAGAGTTGGTCTACAAATAATATTTATCTATTCATTTCCTTCAAGTATTTAACTAGTCATGATATATATATATATATATAGGGGACGGTTCAAACGAGAACTGCGAGAACCAATCTCAGTCGTTTCTTGAATATGGGAAGTTCATGGATGGAGAGCGCGGACGGGATCAAGTGTGGCAGGGTGCATGTGAGGAATTCATGGGTGGACAATGACATTAAAGGAGGGGGAATTGGACGGCTCAGATTGGTTCTCGCAGTTCTCGTACGAAAAACAGTTCTCGTTTGAACTTATATATATATATATATATATATATATATATATATATATATATATATATATATACTAGCATATTACCCGCGCAATGCAGCGGCGTCAACTAATTTTTACTCAGTAACCTGCTTGTTTTCGGTATTCATCAATACAGTGATAACAAATAATTTTTCTTTGGCAACTGGCAACATGTCTATTTTCTTTATCTTTTTTCCATTTCATTTATTATTATTCTATTCTCAATCAACTCTTTTATTATTTAAAAATAAATTTTGAGAACAATTAAATAAGAAAAACGATCTCTACTTATAAAGTAGGTTAAATTACATGACAATACAGAGCGTAAGTTAGTAATTTGAAACTATTAAAAATTAAGAGATTAAGATTATAGAATAAATTAATTTGAAACTATTAGCTATATGAGCTATTTTAAAAAATTAAAATATATGTTTATAAATTCTAATTATATGTTATTCACATTTATAAGCTCTACTTAATTATACACATTTTTTGATAAATAAGTTAAAATGTTTATAACATAATTGAATATTTATTATTTGATTTTTTTAAGTATGGAAGGTTTAGTTATTAAAATGAAATATAAGAATCTTATTAAATGCATCTAGTAGTTACTTTATATAATAGTTTTCATTTATTTAAATGAAGGGTAATTTAGTATATTCAACTTACTTAAAAATTAAGAGTTTTTGAGTTGTAAATGTTTTATATAAGAGTAAGATATATATATATATATATATATATATATATATATATATATATATATATATATATATATATATATATATATATATATATATATAATAGGCAGCTGCTTGACTAATTAGCCTATATATGGCTGGTAACTTCAATTCCAATATATAACTTTATCACACATAGACAACAACGTCTAGCTCGGAAGTACGTACTGATATAATAATTCTTAAGGTTGTTAATTCTAGTTACGTTCATGTAGTAAAGAAAATAAATATATAAGTACGAGTAGAGTGTTTTGTTAGTTATTCAAAAAAATCAAAATGCTAGAATCTTGGGGTCTCAAACCTTAAAATTAAGTTTTTGAATTCGTTGATGCGCGCCAAGTAAATGTACCATAAAATTAAGAATATTGGGGTCTCAAACCATGGATAGTGAGCTTGATGGTCATATTTCTTGGACAGAACCAGTACCGGTTCTTGTATTTCGAGTGGGTACAAAGAATTCAAGAAGTTCGGTTTCGGTACCGGTACCGGTATCGGTTAGGTCTGTTCCGCGAAAATGAGGATATTTACTTGAAATTGTCCAAACCGGTACCGACATTGAAGTGGTACCAATTTGTATATTTCGGTTTAATATTTGATACCAAGAATTCATAAAAATTCGGTTTTAATATATAATTTTGGTTTCTATATCGGTACGGTGTGATTTCAGTACCAAGTTCGTCTCTAACGGAAAATGCCTTGCAATGCATCGATATTGGAGTGAAAATATATAATTGCATGTCCCATGTTTCATGCATGTGACTTAACAATTAACGGCGAATATATATGCAAAGAAAGTATATATGTTCCAGGTGGAAGTTGTTGCATGCCCAATTCTTTGTAAACATTCGATTAACTGTAATGCATGATTGCATGTTATGTGTTAAAGCACATTTGTCAAATAACGTATAGTTTGAGTGATAAGTAATAGGTGTCAATAATAAGATTTATATAAATAAAACGTAAATAGATATATTATTTTTTATCTTTTATTATTCAAAACTCGTGTATATTTAAAAAAATCTTTTTTTTAACATCAAACATACATATTCTCTAAACCTACTCTACTGTCTACGTTAGGACATGGACTCACAACCTCTTAGAATGAGTACTACCTTAAAACACCAAATACTGTTAGGCTATAACACTCTCTTTAAAAACATCTTCTATCTCCAAAACATTTCATAATATTCTTCTAATTAATGCATAACAAGCTTCTGTCTAAAGTTTTTTTTATTCAATATAATGAAATTAGAGATGATGAATGCTAAAATGATTTATTTTTAGAAGATTTGCTTGTTTTATTTAAGGATGTATTCTTATTAGATTGACTTGTTTTACATAAGACCCAAATTATTATTACCACGTACATGGACTTGATTAATACAAGACTCGGATTGAATGTACTATTCGTTTCACAAATTAAACTAGTGCAACATTTTTCTAATTAAGTTTAATGGGCTTCAAATAGAGTTGTATACTGAGCTTCATAATTCATTTTAGTTGCTCGTTGCCTTTGGAGTTTCTTATCAGAGATTTCAAGATAATGTAGATTCGCGTTTATCATTCTACATGGTATTAGAGTCTTAGTGTTCTGGTTATATCTTCTCCTTCTCGCTCCCCCTTCCGCTCTTCGCCACCGCCGCCACCAAATTACGGTTGGCTACAGCCGCCTTTCTTCTCCCCGCCAAGCCCTTGAATGACGATTTTCTTTCTTTTCTTTTACCCTCTTGTCCGGATCCAGGCATGCATTGTAAATAAAGTTATATTAATTTGTTTCTCTCCTTGTTGCTTCCTCGCCTCTTGCCGTCACCTTTGCATCTCTTGCCACCGTCGCACTTCTTGTCGCCGCTATAGTTGTAGCACCTACTGCTGCAATCATAACTCCTACCATTGACGCCCACCAACGCCATAGTTATAACTCATGCTGCTACAGTCGTAGCTCCTACCACCGCGCGCCAATCTATATGCCACCCTCTTTCGCCACTAACCAATCACCCCTTGTAGGCACAAAGTTCTCTTATATATCTATGTTTTTTTCTTTTCTTTTAAATTTTATTTTTTACTGTATTTAACATTCCAGTGCAATCTTAAATTGCTCTCACACAAGAAAGTATTAAAGATAATGTAGATTAGAGATTAATTATATTGTAAGACCAACCCGATTATATTAATTAACTAGAATTCATTAGGATTATATTTTAAAATTTCTCTTATACACTTAATTTATACTTTATAGATAATTACTATAATTCTACATTTCTGATTGAAATAGTATGTGATGGCGTGATGCTTTATGTGGATATGCTCAGGAATTTTGTGCAGCATATTAATTAAATGTTGACACAATATCTAAAGTCTAATAGGATAATTGGGTTGTCCTAGAGATTAACGAGCCTGGTTAGTATTAGTATTCTATTTCGTATGTATGTATAGGCTAAGGTTATATATAAAACCTTTCTTAAACTTAGAATCTAAAGAATCATTTTGAAGATGATACGTGATATATTGTTTAGGAAAATATGGAAAGATTGATCTTGTTTGAAAGATAATCAAAAAACTAAAAGATTCGTATAATTTTTTGGTTTAAATTTACAAAACTTTAAAAAAGTTATGACAATTTAAAGTTTGAAGGGGTATTTCTATTAAAACGTGGGTTGTGGGGGGGGGGGGGGGGGGAATTTTCATGTTTGCACTTTTATTAGTTAATTAATACATGATAATTACAATTACGCTATCTTTAAATCTCATCCATTTATTTTGATAATTTAATGGTCCAGATTAGTTGTTTATGTTTTTTATTTAACGCTAGGTTCTTTATTGATATATATATATATATATATATATATATATATATATATAGGGGAGGGTTCCATCGAGAACCAAAAAAAATGCGAGAACTGCGAGAACCGATCCCCATCTTTTTAAAACTAAAATATCTACCAAACGACAAGATATTAAATTATGAAAATTATACCAAATTAACGACAAAATTATGCTCTTTAATATGACATCCATATTGCTATATTTTTTTTAACAAAAAAAATTCGTTACATATATGTAACATACCTTATAGTACTGATCACATATATGTTAGTTTTGATTACATATATGTAACATACCTTATAGTGCTAGAAAAAAAATCCGGCAAAAACTAATTTTTGTTGTTGAAAAAAATATAGCAATATGGATGTCATATTAAAAGAGCGTATTTGGTATAATTTTCATAATTTAATATCTTATCGTTTGGTAGATATTTTACTGTTTAGATCGGTTCTCGCAGTTCTCTCTTTTTTTTTTGGTTCTCGATGGAACTTCCCTCTCTCTCTCTCTCTCTCTCTATATATATATATATATATATATATATATATATATATATATATATATATATATATATATATATATATATATATATATATATATATATATATAGGTAAAAGTTCAAACGAGAACTGTTTTTCGTACGAGAACTGCGAGAACCAATCTGAGCCGTCCAATTCCCCCTCCTTTAATGTCATTGCCCACCCATGAATTCCTCACATACACCCCGCCACACTTGATTCCCTCCACGCTCTCCATCCATGAACTTCCCATATCCAAGGAACGGCTGAGATTGGTCCTCGCAGTTCTCGTACGAAAAATAGTTCTCGTTTGAACCCTCCCCTATATATATATATATATATATATATATATATATATATATATATAGGAAGAAGTTCCATCGAGAACCATTTTTAGTACGAGAACCGCGAGAACCAATCTGAGCCGTCTAATTCCCCCTCTTTCAATGTCATTGCCCACCCATGAATTCCTCACATACACCCTGCCACACTCGATCCCCCCACGCTCTCCATCCATGAATTCCACTTATCAAAGCAACGGCTAAGATTGGTTCTCGCGGTTCTCGCATTAAAATCGGTTCTCAATGGAACCCTCCCCTATATATATATATAGGAAAAAGTTTATGCGAGAACCATTCTTATTGCGAGAACCGCGAGAACCAATCTGAGCCGTCCAATTTCCCCTCTTTCAATGTCATTGCCCACTCATGAATTCCTCACATGCACCCTGCCACACTCTATCCCTCCACGCTCTCCAATCTATGAACTTCTCATATCTAAGGAACGACTAAGATTGGTTCTTGCGGTTCTCGCATGAACTCTCCCATATATATATATATATATATATATATATATATATCATGATATATTAATAAGTTACAAATTTCATGGAATTAAATAAAAGTGTAAAATTAGAATAGAGTATAATTGTTATTTAAGATTAATAATTAACATTAATGCATATTGATTTTATGTTGTTGTATGTATATATTTGTCGTGTATTATACAAATATTGTTTACATTTGTTTTACATTTAGAGGTTACCATCATTTTGTGTTTATGTTTTTTATTATTAACAGCTGATTCTATTGTTCATATCTGGGTTTTTATAACATACGCGTATATCTTATATATAGCTTCTATGAAGGTATCTGATCATAATGAAGTCCGGCGGAATTGATAAGGCGCAATGGTAGTTTCTTTAGATATCCGGGTTCAACTCATCTTTGCTTCATTTTTTTTCAGTTTTTCTCAATATGTACCGCTCATCAGTTCCAAATATATGTAGACACGTGTTTGATGTTTCCCATTTATCTTTTTCTTTCTTTTCCTAGATTTAGTACTACTTATTTTTCCTTGTATGAATTTTTCTTTCTTTCTTTTTTTTACATCGAATCTCCTTTAATACAAGATTAATTTTAATTTTTTATTTTTCACTTTTCTATTTGCTATATAACATTTCTTTTTTGATATATTTTTTTCAAAATAAGAAGCTTATTTTTCCTATTAATAATTAAACAAAAATTAAGTATACATAATCCGCAGTGAAACACGGTTGCATTTCCCTCGTTAAATATATGCATTTTGCAAGCGTATTAAAAAAGTTAACATATACCGCTTCTTAAAACTCAAGACGGCAGGATCTTCGGAATTGAAAATAATCTTTGTCCCAAATAACATGATACACCGGACTTTCCTATAACATTATAAAAAAAAGTGAAATAAAGTTTGAGAAATAAATAGCACATAAGTACAAAAAATATAGTAAAAATTTTAACTAACTACCTAGCCAAGCACGGGATTTCACAAATTGTAGAACAACTATTACATGTGTGTCTATATCACACTTTGAAACACACTATATAAAATGGTCGGCATGCTCATCCCAAAGGGTGCATCGTAGATGTTTTTTTGTTTTCCATTTTTAGGGATATCCAAAAGTTCAAAACTAAATAAATTAATATAACATTAGGGAAACATCCAGTTAATAAATTAAAAAACAAAAAGGCTGGTAGGTATTGAAACCAAAAGAAATTATAGATACTTCTCACTTATTGAAAACAAACTCGATCTCCGAGTAGAACATCCATTATTTGATGTGCCAATGTAATCCACCAAACAATATGAAAAATTATGTAATACTACGTATCCCATGTATTGTTAACGAACACAACTACATACATATAAACCCATCCAAAGGTTCATACAACTAATCACCACAAATGTAAATATCATTCGTTAATTAATATCTATTGCTTACGAAGAAGCACAAAATAAAATTACATATTGCTTGCTCTTCCCCAACTTTCTTTTTAAAGAATGTTGTCAAATTTAGTGAATTAAAAAGATACCAACTTCAAGTGAAAAGCCGTTGTTGGCTTATTTCACATGAGTGTTTGAAAGAAAGTTCACACGGTAGGAATGTGTAGTCATCTTAACACGATCATTGTTATCGCCAGACTAAAATTATTAATACCATAAACATAACCATCAACAATCAAGTCTTGAAATTTTATAATCAAATTTTTCTTCACTTTGCCGAAATCCTAGTTCCCTTTAAATAAACAAAACAAACCAAAATACGTACATAAGCTTCTGCATATTCCAAATTTTTTTAAAATAAAATAAATACCTCCTTATCCATCAAAATCATTTTGATGCAATAGGCTTCCGATGGTGTCATATAAACATGTTGTTGTCACAACCGAACCACACGAACCTTATTTTTCCAGCCATCCGAATCATGATTAACTTCACTTAACAGATGACATTTGGACATCATTTTCTTTGATGGAATATCAAAATGTGTAAACAGAACAATATATGTAAACAAAAGCAAAATAAGAAGGATTCAATATTATATAATCGAAAATACCAATTAATACACATTTAAATGAGATATATAATTCAATATTCAAACTAAACTTTTGAAGCTCTCTCATTTACTTTACTACATAATTATATGATCCAAACCGAAAAAACTAATTATTACACATTCAAATGAGGTATAGAATTCAACCAAAACACCTAATTATACTTTACCTCACAATTATATTTATAATGTAACCAAAAATATCAATAAATACACATCTAAATGAGGTATAGAATTCAATATTCAAACTGAAATTTTGAAGCCCTCATAATTATATGATGCTAATAGAAAATACTAATTAATCACATTAAATGAGGTATAGAATTCAACAAAAGCGCCTAATTGCATAAACATGGGATTGAACCATACAATCTAAGCTTACTTACTGACTAACATTTTATTTAAAGCCCAAATGCCTATATCTTGTCATATCATCAAACCACACCTTCTAATTAGCTTAATATAAATAATTAACAATTTCTAATTGTTGCAACATAGGATGAGATACTTATTAAGTTATAACTTATAACAGGTATAGATGGACATACTTGAGGTAACATGAGTACTTTTACAAATTTTACTCCTACTATTAAATTTCGTTAAATCTTGTTGCATGCAGTGGGTTGGGGGTTTTCCCTTTGGGTTTACCTCCATGGAGTGAAGGTGTGGTGCTCGAATCTTGGTTAAAACTAAATAACGAGGGGCGGTTGAAAACCCACCACCAAGCAACTCGAACATACACTGCAGAGGCGGAGAATTGAAGTGTCCTCTTTTGCCGGTAAAAAAAACTTATGCGACCCAACCTAAATTAGATTTTTTAGTACGTTTATATATTTCCTTCAGTATTGTTATTAATTTAATCATGCATATAATAAAAGAGTAAGTGATATTAATAAAACATTTTACAAAATTAATTACAATAATGTGATTTATTCTCTTTTAGTTATATCTATATTATATTATAAACATTTAACTTTCTCTCTCTTAAAATTTTTAAGACTACTTAATTTTACGTAATATAAGTTTTTATGCTTAAGATACAAACACTTAAAGCAATAGCCGAACCAATCATTTCCTTAATTATCACAACTAATTTAAGACAACTATTATTTTAATAAATCATTAAATATCACACCAACTATTTAATTTATCTAATTTTACCTAAATTACTTACATCAATATAATTTTAAAGCTATAGAATCTTTTTCTCTAATAATATAATAATAATATTTTTTAATTGTTTTTTTAAGACTATTTTAACAACTAAAATGGTTGATTGTAAAAAAAAAGTAAAGAATCAGAAAAAGAAGAAAAAACATGGATATGTTAACTAACACTACATTTCACACATACCATACTTCTTAAATCAAACATGTAATTGTCGAGCACAAACTATTATTGTTACCGTCGCATTGCAATATAAGAATATACGTGGAAACATCACTAGAAATCAAACCAAAGAATTAAGTAGATATACACGTACGTATACGTATATATAACTAGCTAGGTTACGTTGCCATAGTCAGACGGCCAAGTCCGTTTACTATATGTTTTAATTAATATTTCTATTTATAAATATTCATAACAGAATTCAATCACACGGCTCATGCAAACGTAATTTTCAATTATTATATATCACCCGCATTTAATCCGCGGAGGTCTAAAGTCATATATTACAACTTCTCATCTTGACCAGCTTCCTTCCTTTGAAACTTCCAGCACCCCCACCCCAATCATACATACTTAAATCATCCCATCCCCCTGCCGATCAATTAACCCCCAACCCCAATCAATCCATCCATCACAGATAGACACTATACGTACTACTACTCGATCAATGCAACTTGAATCCCACTTTCACAATTCAATAACTACCACCTCCATGGATGATCAAGAAAAACATCAAATTCAAAATCATCAACATCTTGATCAAGATGACAGTAAGAGCAATGACCAAAACATCTTAAACACTGACGAATCAGGTGACCACGATCTTGATCTTGATCTTGATGATGGTGATATTGTTAATGGTGATCGTGAAAACATATTGAATTGGGATCCTATGGGTTTTATGGACAATAACAACCCGCCGGAGTCATACGCGGTCTGCGAGTCCAAAGTTGCAGATTGGCTAGAACGCAACACATTCATGGAACGCAAGGCGTCTGTGAAGTTCGCGTGTGCGAAAAACCTAGACCCGTGTCAAATCAGATCGTCTCGGCGATCGGTGTCTTTAAGCCAAAAACCAAAACTTGCAATAATCGGGTTCAGAAAAAAACAGATTCATCAGAACGACGGGAAGTCCAGGCATAACGATAGGGCGGATAACGTGAGGTTGTTCAGGAACCGGTCTGAACCGGGGAGAGACTACTGTCTTTTGATAACCGAACCGGTTTCTCCTAGGGTTTCGTGTGTCGGTCGAGTCGGGTCGATGAGGGTTCAAGGTAGGAAGGCTGGGGTTTGGAGGAGTTTCAAAGCGGCTTTCTCGAACCTGGTTCAGACCAATAATAGAGTCGCAAAGATTGCTGCTTGATAAGGGTTGGAACCGGTGTAGCTGTTTTCAGGCGACTGGTTGTGGGTAAGGCCGGCGGCATTGAAAAATGATGAAGTTTTATTTTAATTTTAATTTTTGTAAAAATACATTTTGTCTATTTCGTTAGAGTTGAATTTAGGTGTAGTTATGGGTGTCCACCTGCTGCTGTGCTATCTCGTAGTCCATAGCCTGCCTATAATTGAGACTGAAGAGATGCTGTTCTTTTTGGACATTTTGTGACAATTATATATAAATAAATAAATTTTATTTTAGGATAAATGACTATGCTACATTAACTTCTTCTTCTTTTTTCTATATTTGAACGGCTTTCATCCTTATTCTAATGTTTAAAAGATGTTGTTTGTTTTAGAAAATGTATAATATTTTATTTAAGAAAAGATGTGTAAGGTGTGTCATGTGTGAATGATAAGTCATATTTATGTAATTCTTTTAAACATAAGATGAAGTAAAAAGGTTTGAAATATAATTTAACGCATATTCTGAACAACCGGTTTTTATTTTAAATGTTTACCCGTCCATAAATATTTTTAAAATAACTTCTTAATCTAAAAAACAAACAAGAGATCATGTTGTAATACATTTTATTTCTATATCTATAAGTTATAGTAAGTAAACAAAAAAAAACGTACGACAAAAACAACCAAAAAGCTACATTGCTTTACACAAACATATATTGAGCCGAGTCCTATTAATTTGTCCCAAACCCTACACACGTTGAAGAATTATCTCTCATGTTTATCTTCGTAATCCTTCCAATGTTTTCAAACCCGGGTCGACCCCGCTGGTTGAACTGGGACCCGGTGAGGAGGCCGGGTTGATTAATGCCGGGTTTTTGGCTAGTTTTGAATCGGAGAGACCCGGGTGGGTTTAGGGTTCAACCGGTTGAACCGGTACCTTCGACCCGGTTTGACCCGCTTTGACCCGGATTTCTAATTAAAAAAAAAAAACGGGAACTTAAGATTATGTAAGAAAATTTCTTTATCTATACATGCTTGAGCTTGATATTAAAAATTTAGTAATCTTGAGCTTGATATTAAAATTTTCTTTAATCATATTCTATTGTTTCTTTTTGTTAATATCTCTAATCTTGAACTTTGATGTTTGAATGTTTTTTTTAGTATTGTGTGTTGAAGTTAATTGTTGTATTTAGATTGATAATATAGTAGGTTTATGCCTTTTTTATTTTTTGGCAACTTAATAATTATATATATATATATATATATAAACACATATATGCAGGTATATATATATTTTTAAAAAGATATGACCCGGGTTGATCCGGCGGTTGGACCGGTTGACCCGCGACTAGGCCAGGAGCCTAGGTCAACTAAAAATCCGGGTTTTAAAACATTGAATCCTTCAAGGAAAATAAGATGTAATGTTAATATTATATTAAAAACAAATAAAGTTGGTTTTGACCTTGATGAAAGCTGGTAAAATCCCATAGGAACCATTGATTATCATTATGAAGATATACAAATATATGGGTGCAAAACCCTAACAAATCAGACACACTATATAAGAAAGTTCCGGCCTATAATAGATAAACATAATGATAAATAAACCCTATAAGTATAAATTAGTTACAATTTTAGTCAAAACTAAATGTCATTTACGTGGCATATTACTTTTCATCTCTACACTAATATTCCGTAGTGTTTGACTATGATCCTGTACCGGCCACACAAAAAAGAATAATAACTACACCCACACCGACTATCATAAAGCGGGTATTAGGAGCACTCTTAATGACTATAACAATATTATAGTTACTCTAACTTAGACAATATTACACTCACAAAATTTTAACTAAAATGTTTAATGAATATATTTACTTATTAAAATGATTCTTGTATAAACCATCACCTAACTAAGATAATTAGAGAACCATTTATATAATAAAAAAAATCTATTGAATGAACGTTTATGTTGTTAGAAACATATAGACCGATAGGTTTTTATTGTAGATGTACAATTTATCAAATAGGTCACGTTTTATACAATTTATCAAATATGTCAAAGTTTTATTACGTCAAACAATTTCATTCGTATCTATATCACGTAACGGTTAATTTAATATATACGAAGTAATCAACTATATACATTTTTCTTTTCTTTTTTTTTTTAAAGCAAAACGCCTTTCGCGTAGCATCTTTACACCAAATCACTACCTCTCATTTTTAAAACATCAATTACATTCTTCAATAAGTAAGCTTTCACTATATAAACCACCTAACTTTGTCTTTTAAAGCATCCTTTCACTAAACAATATACATTGAGAGTTGGAAATTGAAATTTACTATACTATGTTAAAGGGCATATGTCAAAAAAAATTTAAAAGTTATGTCAATGAAAAGTTTAATAATAGAGGTGAGCACAAAAAATCGAAACCGAACCAAAATACCAAAAAAAAATCGATAAACTAAATCGAAAAAAACGAATCAATATAGCAACCGACAGTTTTGGTTTTTAAAATTTCAAAAACCAATTTGCGATTCGCTTTTGGTTTTTGAAGTTTAAAAAACTGAACCAATCAATTTTAATGGGCAATATTGTAAATATACATGTCTAAAAAATAAAAACTATTAAATTCTCATTCACACAACCTCCCCCCATTTACATTAGGGTTCCACTTAAGAGGCCACACACTCATTCAGATATCCTTCGCAGTTGAAACTTCGTTTAGTGTGAGTTCACCTACTTGACTTCATTTCGAGTCGACGAGTTAACTTCGTCTTGATTTTATCCATTTTCAGCTTAATATAGCAATCAATTTTTAGTTGTTTCACACAGGTTTCTTAGTTGTAAGCAATTCATCTGGAGTTGGTTGTTATCTCGATTTTTAGTTTTGCTAATATGTTATTTATTGATTTGTTTTAAGTTTTGATTTGTTTCAACTTTGGCTTTAAAATTTAAACATTTGATAGACATTTTGCTTGTATCAATTGCAACGTATATAGCTTGAATTAGGTGACACGCATCTTGATGTTTCTAAAATAACTTCAATCATGTTTAATTTTGTAGCTTTACAATGATGGTTGTATAGCTTCAAATCTTTATGGTTAAAATGGAAAAGCTGCAAATCGAACCAAAAGCCGAAAACCGTCTTCAAAAACAAAAACTGAATTAACCACTTCAAAACCGAACGGTTTTGTTTTGGTTTTTCAAAAACTGGAATTTTCGGTTTGGTTTTAGTTTAGTGCCAAAATCAAACCCAACCAAATAGTGTTCACCTCTATTTAATACCGCATTTGTCTCCATTGACAACAAGAGCATGTGTGAAACTATGCAAATTGATCATACCATATTGGATTATTTCCTTTGAACATCCTCTTCATGATCTGCATGCTCATGTAGGCTTTTAATGCATAAGTTATGCTTAGTTCTCAGGGACATGATCAATTCTCATTGAAGATTAAGAAAGAAGTTATGAATAAGGCTTTATGATTACTAGATAAGTAGATATTGTGTCCCCTTTGCAATTCTCAAATAGAATCGATGGATTACTATTTCTGGAAATGTTCGAAATATGAAGATATTTTGAAAAAATATATTTAGATAGCGGGGTGTAAATCAAAATGTCCTCATGTAGAAATGATATGTAAACTTTAAGCAACCAAGTTACTAGATGGAAATGGTGGTCTATTCAACCATGTTCTGATTTGAAAAAGAAGAACTAATGTGAGTTTTGGTAACAAATTATTTTCAAATCAGGATATCTCTATGAAATTAGAATAGCCGGCATTTCTAAACTTATTAAGGGTTTACAAGATGACTTATCTTTAATAAGTTTCTGTTACTAGTTTATCATGACTATAGATAAGAAAATAAGCCAATCACATGAAAAATAAGTTAAAAAAATTGGTTTATGTAGAATTAACCTGACTTATAAACCAAACGCACACCCACTAAGTTATTTTCAAGTGGTTTGAAATAAGTTATATCATAAATCTAAGCATAACCTATTTATTTACTCCGAATGTTCTCCGATCCAACACTCGGCTATTTTTTTTGTTTTTTCATAAATAAAATGTGTTTTGTCGTAGAAAATAAAAACCAGAAGAAGAAAAAGGGCCGAAATGTTTTAACTTTTTTTTTTTTGAAAGGCGAAATGTTTTAACTTTACAAGAGTATTTCTCCGGCTTACAAATTAAAGGATTTGATTTCCCCTCAATTCCAGTCTTCCAGAGGTTTCTGTTTCTCCGACACCGATCTTGACGGAGATGGCAACCACAAAACTGGCAGCAGCAGCGGCTGAGAGGATGGGGACGGCCGCCAGACGGCAAGCCCTAACCCTTACAGAAGCGGCGGCAGGTAGGATACGCCACCTTCTGCAGCAGCGCCAACGCCCTTTTCTTAAACTCGGTGTCAAAGCTCGCGGTTGCAATGGCCTTTCCTATACCCTAAATTATGCAGGTTACGTTTCTCATAATATTTTGTCTCCCTATTCCAAATTTACGTGGATTGTGTCTTCTAATCAATGATGTATGTATTCGGAAAACTTTTGGACTTACTGTGTAAGATTGCCATTAATTAAAGGATTCACTGGAATAGTTAGCAGAACTGGGCATATTGAAAAAGAAAAAAAAAGAATAAAATTTTCAAAAGGATAATTGAATATGTAAAGAAGCTCCATGATATTAATAACGCTCGAGAACTGTAAATGCGCATCCTTTAGACGCTATATAACCGATTCAGTTTCGTTCTTGGTGAGTTTTCTTTGAAACAACATATAGAGGTTATTTGAGAGTTGAGACTCTGCGTTTTTAAGGCGTTCTGTTAATTAAGTTTTTGTGGGCTTGTCGTAGTGGACACTGGCACTCATTTAGTAGTTTCAAGAAAATGGCTTGCAATCCTTTGTAATGAGTATTTGAGGATGCAATATTCATTTCTTAAAAAACGCTTGTTTTTGTGTTCATTGATCAAGAAATAGGTAATGATCAGTAGCAAAAATATGAGTACTGATGCAATTCGCTCTTCACTGCAAGTCCATTTGTAATTATCAGTAGCTAAAAGTATGAGTACTGATCCTAGGTGATACTACTGGATGTCAGTTGTTATTCTCTTATCCCTGCTTATACTTTGTGAAGAAAATGGCTCTTGTGGATATGCTAGGTTATTGTTCACATATGTTCAGTAGAAAAGTATTCTGTATCCTCCTTCAGACTTCATTTATATGCATCAGCTGTATACATGGCTGTCCTTTCTAAATTGAATGCGAAATCTGTTATGTTGTATAATCAATTAAATAGAACTTTCTATCCACCTAAAACATTTATGAAACTTGTCATCACAAGTTGTCGATTACATGACACATGAACTTGTTTTGTGCTTCATTTTTGGTATTTTATAATCATGAAGTATGTGTATAATAGGGGCACGTTGACTGAGTTCATATTGATGAGATATATTATGACCCAAGATATGGTTTCAACAAATGTATAGTATGCTAGGTGTGAACATTGGCACTCATGCACTTCTCTTTCTCATTGGTATGTGAAAGGTCCTACGTTTCAACTGATTTATTCTGTTTCGGTGATCAAGGTTACTCAACTTTCTGCTACCACAATCTTAGTTTTCCTCCACTATGTGTGAAAATCAATCGGTTGTTATATTTCCCATGCAATGCATATGTATTTCTCATGCTTCTGATTAGTATTGGATCATTTCTTGAATCAGATTGTACCTTAAGCCCAAAACTAATACCGTCACCATCAGTTGAGATAAGTTTCATATGCAAGTCAATCCTGCACGTTTACAGTTTTTTATTTCGTATTTGTGGTCATGCACCTTCCCTTCTAAACCCTTTTACAAGTGAGTACATTCTCATTATAACTAAAATCTGGAAGGGGTAAGTAAAAGTATATTTTAGATGAAATTGATTGCTTTGCAAGCATGTTTTAGCATCTTGAAAAGGATTGTGTTATATAGGAATGAGCAGAAAACTCATTTGTCCCAAACCGAACCTGACTGATTTATACATTTTTGGGTCGGTTCTTGGCTCCTGTATTTCCCTTTCGGTTTTTGGTTCCTCCGGGTTTGTTTTTTTACCCGGAACTGAACCAGAACCGGAACCGATTAGTAACAAACGGTTTGGTCCTCGGTTCTTACTTGGGAGCATTTTTGGTTTTGCTTTTTTTGGTTCGGTTCAGTTTTGGAACCACGCTCATCTCTAGTGTTATATATCACCCAAGAATTTAAGAATATTGGTTCCTTCTAATTTTAAACAAGTCCATAGTAGTGCAGACCCAAATGACAATAATACATGGATTACTCTACATCGTGTTCTTAATTTTTACCTTTTTCTCATTTCTCCTTATAATTTCCAACTCAAGATTGTTGATCATCTACTGTTCTTCATTGTTAAGAGATCTGATTTGAACTTCTAGAGTTACTAGTTACAATAGTAGGTGCATAAATTTCCTGACTTTATGATATCTTAAAATTGACAGATGAGAAAGGGAGATTCGATGAGTTGATTGAGGACAAGGGTGTGAAGATATTGATAGACCCAAAAGCTCTTATGCATGTTATCGGTACGAAGATGGACTTTGTAGACGACAAGCTCAGGTGAGCTCATTGTCGGATTCTTATTTTTATTAAATTTACTTTCTTTAAAGTGTGTCTTGTGTGGACAACTGGACATGATATATACTGGTCCCCTTAATGAACATGAGTTAGGGTAGATAATGACAGGATACCCTCACTACCACCTTCCTTACATCAACATGATACACTCATTACTACCCTTCTTACATCACCATATGGTATCACAACTCTATGATCTATATGCCCAGTAATTGGCACCTCCACCAACAAGGAGAAACATTCCGAACACATGGCTATTCAAAAGCCTGTTAGAGAGTAGGTAAACCTGTATGGATACGGGATCACACAAACACTGTAAAGCACGACAAAGTGATTTAAAAATGCCCAAAACAAGTGGTTAGTGGCCTACATTCACTATGGCACCAACGAGTCTCTTTCATTGATTCAAGTTAGGGTTTTACAATAACACAGGGCTATCCTTTAGCATATTGAACTGCACACCTGAACCATAGAGGCGTAGACCTTTTTGGTAAAACAGATCAAACTTCTAATTATCAAAATGAAATAACAAAGATATTCATCCTAGTATGATTGTGAAAGGATGTTCTTAATTTTAGATCTGTTTTAATGAGATCAATGGGGTGAAGCTGGAGATTATCATAAATTCAAATACAACTGAGATTTAATTTAAAATATAATCACAGTTTATTTCAAGCAAGCTACCAGTGTAGAAGATTGTGTACTTTGATTTTGCAGGTTTTGGCTAAATAAGTGGTCAGTAGTCTACTTTGATTACCATCTTTTTGCAATATTTATTATATTATTACTACGAAGTTCATTTAAAATGCAAGTTTGCTGCATGTATACATGAGCTTAAAATCTAAATAAACAATTAAAAGTAGACTGGAGTAAATTATAATAAATCCAAAGCAAATAATAAAGGCATGCATAAGAAAACTTAACTAGCAAACAAGTAAAAGCCCTATATTCAAAAGATAGACTAGCTCCATATGAATCTGTGATATTAAAATTTATGCATATTTCTTTACGATTTTGGGTGGAAGAGAGCTGTTTGCCTCAATCATATTGTGCTGTATGCTTGTACAACCACTATGCATGTGAGAATGTGAGGTGTAAACTCCTTGTATTGGTCTTGCTCAAAGTTGGGGTCAAGGGGTAAGAAACTTCTCGTAGTTTGGGTGTTCCGAGTCGAAAAGAAAAGAAAATGAGAGAAAGAAAAAAATAAAAATTTATGTTCCCGAGTTAGAGAGCAAAGGAAAGAACACGTTGATGAATTTACAACTTTAGCCTCACTGTACAAACAAATAATAATACCAATCCATTAAAAAAAGAATAACATACGATTCAAAGAAATAATAATGTTCCAACATCAGATAAGCAAAATAAGTGAAAGACATGGGACTACACATGCGATATCAGTTTAATAAATTAAAAAAGGATAAAATCTAAGCATGAATAGATAAATCCTAAAGAACATTATCACAAGGCAAACAATGAAAAACGCAAAATTAGTAGAGTAAGGAACAAGAAGGCCTTTGCTAATAATGTGATATACATACGTGAGTTTATATATAATATGGATTAGATTAAAGGGTAATTTGGTAAATCAATTAAGAATCAGAAACGAAGTAACATGTTTTTCTCCAAATTCGTCCAAGTTTGGGAAGATAAAAAGGAGATAAGATTTGGGTTATTTTCTCCTCTTCATTTCCTTTCTTTCCACTAGGGATGTGCATGGGGCGGTTTTAAGCTCAAACCGAACCCACTCCGCTAATTTCGCTTTTAGGATTTTTAAACCCAATGGTTTCGGTTTCTATCGGTTTCGGTTTTGGCGAATTCTGGTCATTAGCGGTTTGGTTTCGGTTTTAGAACCGAACCCACTTGGTTTTGAAATGGTTTCGGTTTTTTCGGTTCGGTTTTGTCGGTTTTAACGGATTGGTTTCGGTTTTTCGATTTTTATGCACACCCCTACTTTCCACAAAAGATTTTGGGAACATGATTTTTTTTCTTACTTCCTTCCAAATTATTCACTTTCTCTCGTTTAATATTGTTCGGGAACACAAATAATAGGAAAATAATGGGATAAAGTAGCCGAGGTCAAAGAGAAAATATCATTTTGAGATTCTTGTTGAGGAACTTGACGGAGTATTGTCTTGTATATGTATGCGTCCACTTTTAAGTTTTAACTTTTAGTATATGTTTGTGTGTGTATGTATATGTAATAGTATTGGAAAAGGCTGCAACTTAGATGAAAAGACACGTTGTTGACTTGGTCTTAGGTTGTAGGTACTATTTTTAATGTATTCTTTTTAAACTATTAAGCTCCATTGCCTTCAAATTGAGATTTTTTAAGTGGATCATATTGTTATTTACAGAAGTTCAAAGTATATAGAAATGGTTGCTTAGAGCCTAAATAAACGCTCTCAAGTTAGAGCTTAAATATCGAACATCTAACAATAACCAGTAATTTTAATCTTCAGTATGACTTTTGGTAGAATATGTGCAAGTTTGCAACCGTATGAAGAAGGATCACTTTTTGATGGTTCTCCTTAGCGCTATCTCTTATCTCATATAACAAATGAACATCCTTCTCCTTTCCTGCATGCATGGGATATGTAATTTGTGGACACCTACACACGAGGAAGAGAGTTTTGCATTGATAAATCCTGAAGAGAAAATCCTAGCAGCTCACAAGTTGTCTTTGCGATATTCTCGACTTGTCGTTACTATGTCATGTGCCTTAGTAGGAGCATGACACTGTTATGGGTTATAAAAGGCGCAAGGCGTTCCATGGAGGCGGGATTTTCATAGCCAAGGTGCGAGGTGAAAGTGCATGCATCACTTGCGCGAGATCCTTTTAGCCACACAAAAAACAGTGTCTTTAAACGAATGTTTCATACACAAAACATAACCCTGTATTGCTAAAATGCATATATAGTACAAAGCCAACAGTACAAGTCTATGTAACAATACAATAATAGGACTGTAGGAGCGAATGAAAACTAAAAACTAATGGAGGTAATACGTCTAAATTTGAAATAATTTTTCGAGTCTCATCATCTTTAACATAAATCCCGAGCACTGCATCATCTTCAGAAGTTTTAAATATCTAATATCCTCTCATCTCTTTGTCATCTTCATCAATCAACTTAACTCTGTGAGATGGTGGTCTAGGATTAGGTATTTAGGTGTGGAGATACAAGCAATAGTCTTTCCTTTATTAAGTTCTTTATGGATCTGATACTCATCTTCTTGTAGCTTAAGTAGGCTCACTTGCCCAAGGTCTATGAACATCTGCCCATGTTAAGTTCTTAGTATCAAACACAAAAGCTAACATATTTATCACCTTTTTGATCATTCATCACCACTCATTACTTTATCAATCCCTTGCAAACAAAAGAACATCACCACTAGGATCACCTGTGTCTCTCTTTGGTATCATGTTTCAAAGTAGGATTACTATTGACATATATTATGTCATTTAACAAGTCAAGGTTTATAAATCAGACAAGTAATTTGAACACGTTAAATTGTAAAAACCAAAAATATCTTTTGTCGATTAAGGACCCGCGACATATGAATGCAGTAACTAATTTGTCAAGTTGAACTCCATATTTTACTACGACGCACTTCATGTATGTGCTTGTAAGATTACTTGTGAGATATTTGAATGATGTTGTCATTGGTGCAGATCTGAATTCATATTTATTAACCCAAACTCAAAAGGGCAGTGTGGGTGTGGGGAGTCTTTTATGACAACAAGTAGCACTGAAGCTGCAAAGGCTGGTGGCAGTTCTTAATCATATTCATGAAACTACGGTAATATCTGAACCACATGCATCATAATCCCTGTATAGTTTGTCTCACAGGCTGTGAAATGACCAATTTAGCTTATTCATAGTAATTATACTTGCTAGTTACTTCCAAGTGCGAAATCAAGTTATTTTCACTTTATACTTGTTTGATTGTAGTTAAAGCTCAAGTTTTAGTTGTGCTTAGTACAAGCCTTGCCAATATAACTATGGTTAGATGGGTAGGGCCATAAATGTACAGGACATAATTGATTTTATTTTTGACTGTTTTAAGTTAAAAGCACCTATTTTAAATGCCACATGATTAGTAGTCTGAAATGAGTCAATGTCTAGTGGTTCTGGTTAGAAGTGTGTTTGCATGTCCGAAAATACGTTAAAGATGCTTTTGGTTGAACGAAATGAAATATATAAGATAATGGAATTGAATGATTAATTGAAATGAGTCATTATCAGGTTTTCTTTTCTTTTCTTTTTTTGGCAGAGAATGATACGAGTCATTTAATTAAATTGTTTTTACACACATACTAAACTATTGTCCGTCCCGTTTCTTATATGGTATTTGATATTTTATAGTTTATTTTATGTGTTATGTCTTTCAGCCTTTGATATATTTAAGTAAAAATATTGGCTAAAAGTATATATAGATATTACATTACGTCGGTATACAAAATTGAACTGAATAAAAAAATATCTATATTTTCATCTCATATAATTAATGTTACTTTGTATTGTTAAATATTTGCTTTAAAAAGTAGATATTACAGAAATAGAAAAATGATTTAAGTTCTATGAAAATAAATAATGATGACGAATTTTTTGACGGAGGACCTTTGAATAGTTGTTTATTTCAATGACAGAAGTTGGAAGTTTTAGTTTTAATGAAGATGTGTTACGAACTTCTTTTCAGATATTCCTTTTCGTCCTGCAGAATTTATGCACTCACTAGACCTACTTTCGAATCAATTTATGCACTCGCTAGATCTACTTTCGATTCAACACCGTGTTTACGTTAGGATTAAAACCCAATATATTGAAGGATCATCTTAATTTAAGATAATTAAATTGTAATTCCATTTCGATACATACAATAGCAAACAATATAAAATTGTATACATTTTCAAGAACTTTAACCTTTTTACAAATATAACTTTGTTTAAATTTATATTTAATTATATAAACATACATCTGGATAAATATTAAATTGCCCTTTGATATTTCATTAAACTTATTAATTAAAAATTATTTTAAAATGTTTATAATAAAATATATAATATATGTAAAAACAATTTTATAATTTTTTTAAGAAATATATAAAAGGGTCAAGATGGTTATAAATATTGAGAGAACAAAAGAAACATAGGGAAGAGAAAGAAAACCATTTATGTATTAGATAACCTAGTATTTATTAGATGTACAATGGCTAAGAGGATAAGTATTCTAGAATCAAATAATATATCTATAGTATTACACATCTCTATTGAATCTTGTCTATCTAATATTAGGGATAAAAACATCTACCAATAATTATCTATAACACTCTTTGAATGTCTAGTAAAGTATTATGGCTTTATTAGGTAAAACTCATTGGAAAATAAAGCCTAGTGTAGGAAAAATAGTATATAAATACTTCAATACCAAAAGATGTCATAACCATTTGAATGCTTAGTGATTTGATTTTTCCATATAAAATCTTAAACACCTTTTCATATACATCCTTTTTAGCGAAAAAGAGTTCCATCCCTGAGGTGTTTCATTTGTAGCTTGAGACAAACTTTCTTTTCAAAATCTTTAATTTCAAATAGTTTTCCATTTATTCAATTACTTTTAGAACTCCACCATGAATTCTAAATACATTCAGATCGCCAACATACATCACAATTCACAACTATGAAATATTAGGATCTGGATCTCTTTATAAAACTACATGCGCAAATATAATCATATTTATAACATTTCCTCAGTAGACACTCAATAAGGCTATTATATCATATATACTCATTTTGTTTGGCCCAAATTATAGTTCATTCCAATAGTATTCTCGAGAACTTTTCTTAAATGCTTCATACATTCTCAAATAATAATATATGATTAGTTACCTCCACTAGACAAGAATTTATCAACTTTAGGTCTTTGCGAAACCTTGTGTTACCATTCATCATTTGTAACTCATAACTTTATGTTTCATTTTACTTTCCAGCAAAGACCGATTTGTTACACCTTTTTGTGCCTACACTTCATGTCTCAAACATATCGCATCGTGAGGGACTTTGATTTTCATTAGTTTCTTGCGTCTTTCTATTTTGGCCAATGATCTTTATCTTTGCAATCTGGGCATTTATACTTTTAAGATCCTCATAATCAATCATAATAGTTAGCGCTATATTAGACACATAGGTATTATCGACATTGAATTTATTTCGATTCCATGGTTTTCTAGACATGATATATTTGTTCAACTCTCTTTATTTTCATGTACTTGGGTTCTTCTGAAACTTTTATGTCTAGTATCTCTTTAGGAGATTCACTTGGGGTCTTTATGTCCTCATTTAATCATATAATTTAATTGCTCTTTTATCTTTCGAGACGCGTGCGCGCACACACACACAGGAGCATTAGCAGCTGAATATGTGATCCGTCCCACTTATAAGGTTAACAATCATGTCTGGCTTTTACAAAATCTAGTAAATGAATTATTCTCAGAAATTCTAGTTCATATTATTTAGTATGAGGGCCAATAATTTATTTCATATCAATTCAATTCTAACTGCTTATTATCTCCCGTGAATGTTAAGATGTTTGATTAAAAAAAATCAAAATCAAGTCATTTTAACAACCTAGATAGCTTTAAATATGTATCTGCAGATGAGGATTGATACTCAATTGCATATTCTTAACATTCTTTTGAAGTCTCATCTTTGTATATGGTGATGTGGTGGAGGAAAAACAAAACTCATATCGAAAATATTTGGTTCCTGATCAAAAACCATTTATAACTAGAAGATATCAACATAATGTATTGGCTTGATATGATTTATTATCTATATGTAAGATAACATGACCCCAAATAGAAAAAAAAATGTTTACTTTGTATGATTGTTGACTATGCAATCAACTGAACGCGTTTGGAAAACGTTTTAACAAAAGCAAATTATGTATGAAGATAAAACATGAAGATGTTCAACACATATTCCAACACTAAGCATATTGAAAGTAAGATATCAAATATAAATATAATATTCTAATATAATGGGGTTTGTAATATTCTAATATAATGGGTTTACAAACCTTATATTTAATCTCTCAGACTTCAGGCGCGTTTTTTTATAACCATTATCTTATATTTACATCATTATTGACTCGGAATGATCCAGTTATGTCAAATTATCAATCAATAAAATAATGAAGGTCAATAAACTTCTAGTTTAAGACCGTATATGGTTCAATTTCCCAAAACTTTTGTTTAATAAAAGGATTCGAAAAAAAATGATGCGTCGTGACTTTTTAACTTTTTGTCATAGCAATTTATCACAATTTATCCGGAGCATTCGATTAATTTTGACTAATATTATCATTTACTTCATGTAGCAACAGTATTACCATGTAGGAAAAATTGTCTTGTAATACTAAATTCTTACTATTTATAAAACACGTATAATAACCATCGTAGTTCATTATATAATATAATATTATGTGTTTAAATCATAAGTCATTGTCACGTATAAATAAACCATAAGCTAAAATGTAAATATAACAATCATTTTCTTTAAAAAGAGATTTAAGATATATCTCTACAAGTTGTTTAGATTTACGATATACATCCAATGATTCGTCGCACCCATTACTAGCGTATATTTGCTGTGATATCTTTATACTTTACATCCTCTTTTTACTTTCCATGCCAAATTGCCCATCATTTATCTTGCTACTTCTGTTGGCGAAGCATCTCGACATCTAACACTAAAAGAAACAAATACCTTTTTTCAGTAATGTATAAGGCCAAAAACTCAAGTTTTGCAAGATATGACATTGTAAGCTATATAATAGCAATACGTAGGAGCTCATATCAATAAAAAATTATTGCATTCGGAAATACTGATGTGACGAAGTGTTAACATTACATCCGGACAACCATAGAGGTTTACGGTTCATTTAATTTAGGTGTGATAAGTTTTTTTATATGATCACACTTGATGTAACCGGTTACAACAGTGATCAGAACAACTATGAGTTAAAACAAGCATTAGTTAATCGTCATACGCACTTGGTAACCAACAAGATTAAATCAAATGGTATATGGAAGGTTTCCATACTCTTTACAATATCACATACATACAGCCACATATTCTCATATACAATGGATGCTATGTTTTACCGATCTTTTCTAGCAAAATGCTCATGAAAACGACGCACTGTACAACAAGTATGTATGTATGAATCGAAGATCTTACATGTTGGTCTTTGTTTACACGGGCATGAAACCTAGTATATATCTAATTGATTTACACGCTGAAGCTTAGCATACGCAAATATCACTTATTATTTCTAATAATGTTTCATAATGAGATAGGATTTATCAAATACAAAGTAAATAATAAAATTGCAGGAGAAAATTTTTCTTTGATATAAGACATTTTCTTTATGTAAATATTGATCCTATTTTTCGTGGTTATTTAAAAGTAAAATGGTAAATATTATCCCAAAAAAAGTGAATAAGGGAGTCGTTACTAAAATTTTCTATATCCATATAATTGAGCATAAGTCGATACGTCAACAATTATAAAAGGGCAAATTGTACCAAAATACAATGAACTCTTGGTAAGATATCATTGTATACAATCAACTTTAATTTATTTTTTAAATTTTTTTTTAAATACTACTAACATACTTATCTCTCCCGTACCAGTTATTTGAACGGAAGAATCAAGTGACTTCTCCCTTCTTCATTGATCTGGAGGGAAAAGGAACCGTCTACCAGTTGGGAAGCTAGACATCAAACAACCATCACCACTCCCTTCAAACAACAAACACCATCACTACCTCCTTTAAATAGCCACCGCCGCCGCCACATTCCAAACCGCCGCCACCTTCAAGGGGGTGTTTTCACAACCTTCAAACAACAATCACCACTTGCTTCAAATAATAAACACTACCACCACCTCCTTCAAACAACCACCACTACCGCCACATCCTTTATAGGGGTTTCAGATCCGCCACCACATTACCGACCACCACCGCCACTCCCTTCAAGGAGTTTCAGATCCAACGCCTTAGACACCACATCCGCCGTCGTTTTCTTAAAACCATCTTTGTCTGTCGTACGAGGGGGTTTTAGATCCGCAACCTTACGATCCACCTCCGTCATCTATGTTTAGAGGTTTCATTGTTCTTCTTCTTTATCTCAAATTTTAGATGTTCATTGTTCTTCATCATCAGAGATTTAGGGTTCTTATCTCGGGTTCAAGTTCTTCATTTAAGTTTACCTTTATTGTCTAGGTTAATCTTTTGATTATTGAGATATGTCTGTAATATTTCATTAGTTAATGTTTCACTTGTTCATATTTGTATGTTTGCTGATTAATTTGTTAGCTTGTTCAAAGTTTTTGAGATCGGGGTTGATATATTGATTCTTTAAATGAAGA
This sequence comes from Pulicaria dysenterica, assembly GCA_947179395.2. Lineage (NCBI taxonomy): Eukaryota > Viridiplantae > Streptophyta > Magnoliopsida > Asterales > Asteraceae > Pulicaria > Pulicaria dysenterica. The sequence continues at coordinate 105,504,556 of OX359288.1, read as the reverse complement.
GTTGAACAAGAACATCAAGTATAATTAATTGAAAAATTAGGAAAAATGTAAAAAAAATAAGAATGACCTACAACCTGAAGTTCAGGTAACACTTTATATACAATGGGAGAGATAAGTAGGTTGATTGTATTTTTTTTTAAATAAAGATGATTGTATACTGTAACACCCCAAAATAGGGTCTAGTTGTAGGTAGTTGTACTATGTGCTGATAGGGTTGTACTTTGATTTTAATTAGTATTTGTTAATAATATGTGTTATCTGTGATTGAAAAGGTGTTACGAGAAAATGTTATGTTAATATGTAGAATTGATAAATTAGTAATCGGTTTTAGATAATGGTTCTAAAAATATCATCGTTAGGTAAAACGGGTAAACGAGAGATAAGTTGTAAGTTGAAAAGGGGAATAAAATACCGTGTTTTAAATTAATAGACCACAAGGGTCGGTTATCTCCTTCTTATCTCCTGGAAGAAACATACACACAAACTCTCGTTTTCACACACACACCTCAAAACCTTTGGGGATTTTGGAAGAAAGGATCAAAGGAAGGAAGTTGTTTATGATTCAAGTGCTAAATTCGAGTTTCCATCTGTTGTCTTCACTGTTGTTGTAAGCGATTTCATGTTAATAACCTAACTTTGAGTTCATGAACAAGAAACACCAATTTGATGGTGTATGATGAGTCCTAGTTGTTAGTTTGTGTTGTCAAATGTATTTGTAAGCTCCAAATGGTGTCAAAAAATGTTTGGGTATAATTGGAATTGAGTTTTGGTCAAAAGAGAGGTCAAAAACGGGTGTTTGCAGGTCTGTCAGCGAACAGGGAAGAAGGTATGTTGTGCAGACCCTTCCTGCGGCCGTAAGGGAAAGTTCCTGCGGCCGTAGGAGCAGTTTCTTTCTGCGGCCGTAGAGAAAAGTTCCTTCGGCCGTAGGAGGGTGTTTTTCAGAATTGTTGAAATTAAGCCTTCTGTGGACGTAGGAAAAGGTTTATGCGGCCATAGGAGGGTATTTTGTGTGGTTTATCGTCTACGGACGAAGGAACAAGATCTACGGGTGTAGGTACGTAACCTACGGCCGTAGCTCACCATAGAACAACTCATGTGGGCATAGGGATAAGTTCCTACGGCCGTAGGGCTCGGTTTAATAAAGAGAAACTCTGCGGGCATAGGGGGTTGCCTTTACGGCCGTAGGAGGAGTTTGTTATGCCTTCTGCGGCCGTAGGACCCTGTCCAGTATGAATAGCTTGTAATTCGTATTATGTGATAAGTGTTAAGGTGTTAACAAGCCTGTATATGATGTGTTAGGCACTTCTGAGGAACCAGAAAATATTGAGCACTATATTTGCCTGCTGTAGCTGTTAAGGTGAGTACCGGTTAACCTTAGGTTTCGTGATAAACATGTTATAACAAGCTTAAGGTAAGTTATGGTTTATGTGTTGTTAATTTGCTATGGTATACGCTGCTATGCACTTATGTTAGGCTTGAGTAGGCCAATCATGTTGTAAACTTGGTATATGCTGGTATTATGGCTTTTTGTAGGCCAATATGTTATGTTATGGCTTTTTGTAGGCCAATATGATATGTTATGGCTTGAGTAGGCCAATTATGTTATGATGCGGCCAGAGTCGGTCAATACGTGTTCGTGCTGGCAGTTTGTTGCTGTTGAGGTACGGTGATTCGCGGCCGCGGATCGGGTTCTTGCAAAACCCCGTGCCTCAACCAGGGGCTCTCATAGACTTCCCCACTCGTTAATTAAATAGGGGATCTCACTGATTTCCCCGCTCGTTAATGCAATGGTGGGCTGCTACCCGCTCTCCCACCGGCGCGATATGATAGATATATTCGGTTTCCCCCAGTTTGGATCATTGAGTCGGACTTACTACTCTGCAAGACGTGACTCCTCCTGGGCACCGGAACATCGCTAGCTGTTTGGATAGACTTGTTTATTATTCTCTGATATCTTCTGCATGCTATAACATCTTTGTTACGATTTTTATGTTTAATCATTGCTCGCTAGCTATTTATAGCTAACCCCTCCATGTATATATCCTATATACAGGTAATTAGATGATGGTGAGAACGGGTGCCATGTTTTGGCTTATACTGCCGAAGATTTTTGGGGAACACTACTTTTACGGTTGTTTTTGTTAACTCTGTTTTGTTGGTTAATGGTCGGCAGATATTTGGTAACTCCGTTGGGATGTTTTGTTTAAACACTGATACAGTTTGTGAAAATAACTAACTCTTAGCTTCCGTCGTGTTTAGTAAATATATCTTTGTGATAAATGGCTAATGTAGTACTTAATATTTTTATAAATTAAGCTTGTGAAATCCCGGCGTTACATATACAATGGTAGCTTAGTCTAAGTTCATTGCATTTTCAAGCAGTTTTCCCTAATAGAAACCTCGATATAGCACATTTTCTGATAAGCGGAACACTTCTATATTTTTTTACCTCTAAATCATGTGACGTAAGAAATAAAAATCGAATAGTTATATATAATATTAAACTTGTCATGAATATAGGGAGCACAAAAGAAAAATAATGTAGATGGAGAAGTTAATAATACATTAGGTACGTACAATAAATAAGATGATAACTTTTCAAGATTCAAATATCTTATGATCTATACTATCTTACAAATCATTTAGGTATTTTGTCTTTATCTCTTAATTATAAGTAATTAAAAATTACTAATCTACTTTTAATGTTAACTAAATGAAAACTATTAAATAAAATATCTATTTAGCGGAGTTGATAACAAATCTAGCAAACTAACATAATAATTAAATATAATTAATAATTAAACCTTTCATATTAAATATTCTATTTAATAAATATTTTAATTTAATTATTAATAATTACATATAACTAGAATTATTAGATCTAGATAGCATAAAATAACTTTAATTTTCTTTAAAAAATTATATTTTATAAATAAATAATATAATTAAAATAACATAAAGTTATAATTTTAACAATCTTTTTTAATTTTATAATCTATATGAAAATTTACTGACTCGTTATAATTTTAAAAAAATCATCCTTATTTTATAAATGGATAATAATTGAAAAAATTAGTCGTCACCACTACATTATAATAATACAATACTAGTCTAGAATAATATCTATGTGATATCTCTAATATATTTTGTCCTATCTAATATTAAAAAACGAGGTAGCAAGATCCGCGCGTTGCAGCGGAAAACAAAAAATAAGGATGAACAAAATATAAAAGCTAACGTTTGCATTTGAATATATATTTTAATGTAATATAATTGTCTAACACAATGTATCTCTATAACTTTAAAAAAATGTTTTAGAAAATATTGTATTAACAATATATTTATATCAAATTGTAGATAAAGTGAGATGATCACAATATACATTTATATTTACACTAAATACATTAAACATCATGAGGTAGAAGTTATATTATTTTAACATAATATAATGTTTATCCGATAAAATTTATTTGTTATTATTATGATTTTAAAAAGTATATTTATAAATCAATATCATATTACAGTGAACTTTATATTGAAATTTTGAAAATTAGATAAAAATGAGATAATCATAAATATATTCATATCTATGCGGAATATAATGTGTTAAAATAATATATAGATTAAATGTAGGACATATAATATTTATAAAAATATAATAAAAAGTTGAAAAAGTTAAATTCAAATGAACGTACACTGAATTTAAACATAAATAGCTAAAATAAAGTGAAACAAAAATTAAGCATCTACAATTAGAAATATGGGAAAATCTTATTTTTGATAATAAAAAATTAATTATATTGAAGTAGAAAAAGGATATATAACTTAAAATTTTATTTTTTCATTTAGAAAAGCATAAAAGTATTTAAATTAATATATTGTCATATCTTATTTGAAATGCAAAAACAATACAAAAAATATTAGTTTTTCAGTGTACTGAACAACCTAGTCATTAAGTAAATATCGTAATTTATAATTTATATACCTTTTGAAATTTAATTTTATAGTATTATGATTCCAGAAATATGACAATCTCTTTGTTATTATGATTTTGGAAAAAAAATATAAATAACGTATTTTAATAAAAATGTATAGCGAAATGGTGAGAAAAATAAAACAATCACAAATATATATTTTTTATTACACCAATTATTATATGATAAAAAATTATTAAAAATAAACAAATAACATGTAAAATTAATTGTTTATATAGAATAATAATACAAATAAAAATTTAAACTTGGAATCCTTGTGTAGTTGTGTTGAGCTATGAAGGGTAGATTAAGGAAATGGAAGTATTAAATGTGAAATGGAGGATGGGCTAATGAAAAAAGGAAGAAAATTAGCGGAAGGTGAGCTAGCGGCAAGCCCGAGGCTGACCACAACTTGAAGACTGGGGAAAAAAAGAAAAAAAATGGAAACGCAAAATTGAGGTTCGAACTCGGGATGTGTTGTATAAAAGGAGAGGAACCAACCATCCGGGTAAATGAAGATTTTAAATTAGATTTCATAGATTAAATATAAATATATACCTTAAATGTTACTGTTCACTTAATTCCTTAAACATGTTATATATATATATATATATATATATATATAAGCAAATCTATCGATTATTATCCATAACAAAACTTGATTATTATATTTTCTTTCCTCGACAGAAGAAACAAATAATTGTTTGGTATATCTTTATGATTTGCCTCACAAATCACACTTTGATATTAAAATCAAGACATTATCCTAAAAAATTAATGTCGATCTATATCCCAAATTGAACAAATGGTGGAAATTGTCCAACCAAAACGACGGCATAGGTGAGATATTTTCTAACTTAACAATAAATGTTATTTTAAATTAAATTAATATGATCCGAACGATTATAATTAATTTAAAATCGACCAAAACTCAAAAGCATGTAAAATCTTTGTTTAAATAATTATTTACTTCAACCATATGAATCAAAAAATCTATACAATAATACGAGACTTAATTTTATTGAAAAGTTGAGAGAAGAATTAAATGTAATTGCCTTTCAAAAAAAAAAAAAAAGAATTAAATGTAATCAACTGAATTGAATAGAACAAGTACAGTAGAAGTGTTTATATACAAGAGCTGAGAAGCTAACAAGCTCAACTAACTTCTAACTAACTCAAGAATAAGCTAACTAACTTAAGAATGCTTAAATGATTTGACATCCCACTTGATGTTTGCTATGCTGGACATATTGTGAGGATAACGTATTGTGTCCATTAGCCCCCCTGTAAGTTGGCAGTGCGAATGGATCACAAATGCCAAACTTGGAAATACATGAGTAATGTGGGGACTTGCTTAATCCTTTGGTAAGAACATCTGCAACTTGAGCTTTGGATGATATGAAAGTGGGAAGAATCTGTCCATTCTTGATTTTGTCACGAACAAAATGGCAGTCAAGCTCTATATGTTTTGTTCTTGCATGTTGCACCGGATTTGAAGCAAGTGCAATTGTTGATGCATTATCACAGTGAATCTTTATTGGTTGAGGAATAGACAGATGTAAATCTTGTAGTAAACTGGTAAGCCAAGTAAGTTCACATGTGAAGTCTGCTAAGGCCCGATATTCTGCTTCTGTGGATGAACGAGAAACCACAGATTGTTTCTTTGATTGCGAAGATATCAGATTGGGACCAAGAAATATGCAGTATCCACTGATAGACCTACGTGAAATTGAACAGGATGCCCAATCACTATCACAAAAAGCCCGTAGTTGAAGAGTGGTGTTAGATTGAAAATGTAGACCCTGACCAGGACAGAGTTTGATATATCGGAGGACTTTATATAAGGCTTGAAGATGGCTGGTTCGAGGAGCATGACTGAATTGACTTAGCACTAGGGCTGCAAATGACAAGTCAGGTCTGGTAATTGTCAAGTATATCAACTTTCCTACTAAAGTCCTGTAGAGAGTAGCATCTGGTAGAGGATCCCCATCAGTAGCAGTTGGCTTGATGTTGGGATCAATAGGGATATAAGATGGCTTTTCATCAAGAATGCCTGAAGTATGAAGAAGTTCCAAGGCATACTTCATCTGGATCATGGTTATTCCATTAGCATTTCTAAGGAATTCAATTCCTAGATAGTAATGTAGAGACCCCAAATCCTTTATGCTAAAGGTGTCATCAAGTTTCTTTTTCATTTCTTTGATGAGAGAGGAATTGTTGCCAGTAATTAAGAGGTCATCTACATAGATAACAAGAGCAAGAAAATCAGATCCTTTGTGATAAGTGAGAAGAGATGTATCAGCATAGCTTTGACTGAATCCAAGACCCAATAAGAAGGTGGTTAGTTTAGTAAACCACTGTCTGTTTGCCTGCTTAAGCCCATAGAGAGACTTCTTAAGTTTGCATACAGTGTTTTTAGGAAGATTGGTCTTGTATCCTTGTGGTAGCTGCATGTAAACTTCTTCACAAAGGTCACCATGTAAAAAAGTGTTGTTAACATCCAGTTGTTCAATCTCCCAATTATAATGAATAACAACCGTAAGAAAAGCTCTTACAGTAACCATCTTGGCAACAAGAGCAAAAGTCTCCTTGTAATCAACACCTTCTTTTTGAGTAAAGCCCTTAGCTACTAATCTTGCTTTGAAGCGTTCAATAGACCCATCTGCATGACACTTGATCTTGTATACCCACTTACAGCCAATGGAGGTTTTGTTAGGGGGTAACTGAGTTAATTCCCATGTACCATTCTGTTCAAATGCTAAAATTTTCTTGTTCATTGCTTCTATCCATCTATGATCTTTAGTAGCATGAGAGTAAGAAGATGGTTCAACTAATTGATTTATGGTGTTAATAAGATGTCTGGTATGAGGTGTTTGAATATTCGAGTAATTGATAAAATGAGAGTGATGAAATTTAGTGGTGTGAGACTGTGCAGTGTGTTTGAGATGAAGACAATGGTAGTCTTGCAGCTTGGTGGGGGGACGAGATACTCTTTTTGAGGTTCTTGTGGTAGCGGGTAATGGTAGATTAGGTTGTGGATCAGGTTGATGATTAGGGGAGACATATTGTGAGGATGAAGGACTTGATGATGATTGTGGTGATGAATCAGGTTGTGTTGATGAAGAAGAATTAGGAATAGAGTGAAGGTCAGAAGTGGAAGATTGAGTAGGAAGAGTGTTTGAAGGGTATGAGTGTTTGAAGTGGAAGATTTACCTTTTACAATCAAACCGTCAACTTTTATGAGTCGGGTTCTATCCACTTTACCCGTCGATCTCCTTCATGTAGAAGAGCGTCATGTGATCATTCCCACGTTCGCTTTCTAGAAGAGCTAACGTGTTATAAATATAAAGAGAACAAGATAACATAAATACAGAATACAGGAGAAAAAAAATAGGTATATATTACGTAATTCTCTATTTATAGATATACGATAGATAAGAGGATAAGTATTTAAAATTCAAAAAGCTTATCCATAGTGATACATATATCTACTAAATCTTATCTATCTAATCCTATGAAAGAAGAACATCTACTAATGATTATCCATAACAGAAGATTTGTTTTTTAAGCGAGATGATTCTTTCACAAAAATACTAATTTTTCCACATATAGTGCAATACTATTGAAACTAATGTACAAATTAGTAAACATCTATGTTCCGTGATTAAATCAATTTTATACGAGAAAGAATCACTTCCCTTTATTTAAAGCTTGGACATAGTTGTCATAAATTATAACCCGAATAAGGCAAGTGTATGATAATTGATAAGTAGTGCTTTGAATCTGATTATTGGTAATGAGAGGATAAAGCAAGTGACATGGATGATAGAATAAGTTGGGTTTGTATATATTATATATTTTTCTTTTTCCTTATCTTTGAAGCTTTTTAATTCTTTCATTGATGATATAGTATAAAAATATATAAGTAACTAACAGTTAATAGCAAAAGAAGAAAAGAAAAAAAAAACTAAAATAAAAGATGGCACGCCACTTTAAATATCATGACTTAAGTTTCTACTCTCTATAATGATAAATTTAAAGTTAGTATCAAGAACTTATTTATTTAAAAAAAAAAGAGTTTTTTTATATAATATTCCCTATAGCTACTAATTATAAATGTGAGGGAGGTTCAAATTGGCTATGACGACTGGAAGGCGAGCAGCCGGGGGGTGGTGCCCGCATGATGTTTGGTGTGATGTCGCTGACATGAGCAAGTCCACGTAAAAGTTTTAATGTGTTTTATATAAATAAAAATAAATTATTATGTGATTGTAATGATGTGATTGTTGCATGATAGATAGAGAGCGTAGCAAGAAAAATAAAGTAACGTGTTACAATATATAATATAATATAATGGTATAATGATATAATAAAAAAAGAAGCTCTTATAAAGCTACACTTATTGACTTTTGCCATGTTTCCTCCCTTGATCACTCATTTTATATATAATATACGTTTATCAGGAAAAATCATATTTTCCTAATATATATTAAATTTCACATTTCATTATAAAAGGATGAACGGGTGCAGTGACAAGCCCTTCATATGTCACGTGGAAGGCATGTGATTGATTACAGCATTTACAAAATTGTGATTTTTTTCTATTTTGTGTTTTTTCAAATTTTTTTAGCCTTTTTTATGTCACGTGGAAGGCCTGTGATCGATTCCATCATTTACAAAATTGTGATTTTTTTTTCTATTTTGTCTTTTTCTAATATTTTGTGTTTTTTCAAATCTTTTAGCCTTTTTTAACTTATAATTTCTTTGAAATATGGATTCTGATTTTTAACCCTTCTAACTTCTTTTTAGTCTTTGTATTCTTTTTAACCTTTTTTAACTTTTATTTTTTTAAAGCATCGTGTCCGCCTCTTTATTTTCTTCTTTCTTAATGCAAATTTCATGTATATGTTTTCTATAATTTTATGTAAACAACATTTAATATATTTATTTATTAAAGAGTTTTGATTTAAACTCTATTTCGATTAAACTCTAAATTTTTTTTAATAGTTTGATTTTAAAGCTTATGCTTATGTTGTTCAATTTATTAACCTTTATTTTTGAATTGTGTAGGCATTATAATTTAGGTTAAATAACTATTAACCTTCATTTATAGAAAAGATCTAGGATCTTACGTAGGTATGTATTATTTGATCATTTGGTTAAGATGTAAATAAGTTATTATAGAACAAACGGAACTTTTGATGTTGCAACTTTTGTCTTCTTTAATAAAAAATATTCTTAAATGTGTGTTATATGATGTTTTGTAATAATAAAATTTTACATTTATAAAACCCGACGCAACGCACGGGCTATTAAATTCTAGTTGTATACAAAGTAACGTTTGAACAAGAATGTTATTACTTGAGTAAAAATAAGTGGATTGCATACACTAATAATTGAGGTAACATTAGTTGTATCTCGGTGTGATTTATATCAATTTTCAAAGTTATGATTGATATTTTGTTATATTAATTTGCTCAAAGGTTTAATTTAAATCTTTTTAAGAGATGAACAAGTATTTATATATCCATTATTATTGATGATGATAAATAAATAACGTAGATACGGAATTGGGTCGAAAGGATATCTTTAGATTGTTCTCTCATAAGTTGTTTTTAATTTATTTTTATTTTTTTAGTATATATTAATTAAATTGAAAAAGAAAAATGAAACATAAGATATGTTATAAATGTTGCAAATAATGTATACGTCTCTTGAATTTATTGTGTGTGGATTTCACCTCACGACCTTTTTGCTTTTTGTCTCTCAATTCATAATGCTCCCAACACGGATTGGCCTACTCCATTTTCTATTCCAAATATCATTTTCAATTATAATTTAATTTATAAACAAAACATTTAATTACCAAACACATATTATATATACTAGATTAATTCACGTGTGATACACGGGTTATTCAAAAAGATAAGTATTAAAATTAATAGAAAATATTAAATAATTATAAGACACGAATATAATAATTCACATTGGTTAAGGTTAAATACCCGTGTAATATAAGAGTTTGTTTAAAAAATAATAAATGTTAAAAATTAATAAAAATATTAAACATTATAAAACGCGAAATATTTGAGAGTTTAAAAAAATAAAGACAAAAGATGTCAACATCAAAAGCAGCGATGGAAGCGTCGACGCAAGAAAGCTAATGTGATGACAAAAACATAATATTATATTTTTTGTACAAGTTGCCAGTTATTATCGTTACAATTATAAGCTATTGAATTTAAATTTTAAAATTAAGGGTTATCTTAAATATTAAAATCAAAATCAAAATATTAAATGTACAACACATGGTAAATACGATTAAACATGAATTTAAATGTTATATTAAATATTATAATTTAATTTAAGTAATCTTTATCTTAATTTACATTGATTAGTATTGTTAGTTTGACTCTAAAAAGTCAAAATTAAAATTTTAAACTTACAAGAATGAACGACTAGATTAAATATTTTACTAAATATAATGTCAAGATCATCTTTTTTTTTGAACAACCAATATAAATATTTCATTCACACAAAGTGTTTAATTACACACTTATATCATGAAAACTCACTGTAGCATTTCACACAAAACATGTCACTAATCACACACACACTAACCAAATATCTCACTCTTCCTACGCCGTCGGCGGACCCCAGATCCACGGCTCATAACATCACATACAACGGCTCGTTGCATATATTGCGAACAATAACAATAAGAAAACTTCAAGCACATTTAAAATCATATCATTAGGTGTTAATTTTGATTTTTGAAGATTTTAATTTCATTTTACCATGTTCAAATGTTGACATAATTTAACGTATAATCTTTACTTATAATCATATATTTAGTTAATACATTTTTTTTGCAATAAAATTGGGTCAATCAAATCATTCTCAGGTAAGCAAGTTTTACCTGAATCTAACCCACCTTTTTATGTTATGTCCGTGTAGACTCACTTTTTACCCATTTTATTTTTGTATTGAGTTCGTGTCAACTCATTTCATGTTCAATTCAGATTTCGGGTCCGTGTTCAGATTGGCAGTATTACTTCTACCTCGTAAACATGACTTGAAGATTACAAAAATCAATTATACATGTCACAATAATTTCATCACTTCAAAGTATACATATTCAATTGTAGATTTCCAATAGATATGTGTTGTTAGTGTCTCAAGAAATTTCATATTTAAATATATACTGGATAGTGATATGTGCTATTAATTCTGATTATGTTTTTGCTTTGGTTTGTCTTCATGATACGATTTCAAGCATCGACTTTAGGGGTTTCACTAGCAAAGACTCAGCCCGCCTAAATTTACATGCATTGGTGAGTGCTCTTTTTTAATAAAATTGTACATGGCATATATATTGGCATGTAAGTTCACTATGACATGATTACTAGACAAACATCATTTTTTGAGTAACTACGAGCACATGCTCAAGATTTTTTTGTGGCTATACTTATAGGTCTTGGCCAGCATATGTCTTCAATGGAGTACTGGACTATCTGAAGTATCTTCTCATGATTCCTTTATTTCCAATTGACTAGGTATGCCTAGTTTGTTGTAAGGCGTGCTTGAATTCCTCTAAGGCATTGTATAGAGCTCCCAGTACTCACATCATATGGTCAAAGATGTTCTCGTTAAACTTTTTGGATTTGGATTTTTCAGGGTTTTCATTAAGAAAGAAGCACTTATGATCTTTTTAAACAACCCACTAGAAGGAAGTCAACACTTAGACTTGCTGACATAATAACTTTTGGATTGGTTGGAAGGAAACACACGTAAAAGTTGAGAAAAGTGAGTAGAAGTTATAAATCATTAAATGGTTTTACGTGACAGTACTAAATATATCCTCATTGGGATTTTTGGATATCGTTTGGACGAGTGTAAGTTGGAAAGGGGAGCTGGATACCCGCTAAAGAGACTACCACCCACATAGAGGTGGCAGCCTCTCTTCTTTATCTTCTTCTTCTTTTGACTACTTCTTTCTTCCTCCTTTCATTTCTTTTTTGCTTCTTGCTTTTAAAACACACACACACACACACACACACACACATATATATATATATATATATATATATATATATATATATATATGTGTGTGTGTGTGTGTGTGTGTCTTTATACTTTGAATTTGGATAAAGACTTTCGAGCTATGTTTGGTTATTTACAAAGAGAATTAACACATCAATTGAAGGGGGAATCAAGTATAAGACTTGTAAGTGTATATCATGTTTTGTTTTTGAAGTCTTTATGGGTTAATTGAGCTTAGTGTTTAGTGATTATAAGAGGTTGATGTGTTGTTTTAAAAATGGTTAATAAGTAGCTTGAGCATGTTTGGAACTATTGGTTATGATTTGGATATGGAGTAATTGAATTTTGGTCATAAATCAGTGAATTCTGAATGTTCCTGTTGCTATAAGTAGAAGGGCACGAGCGTGCCTCTCAAGAACAAACTGTGCCTCAGGGCGTACATTAGAAGGCACGAGCATATCTCAAAAAAATACGGGCATGCCTAACCCTATATAGGTCTGGAGTGTGCCTGTTGATCACGAACGTACCTGCGAGTAGGGGTACGGGCGTGCCTGTCGAAGCACGGGGGTGCCTTTGTCCTGTATATTATTTAATATTTAGAAGTTGTGTATTAACCGGAACTAGAGTGTCAATTAGTATGCATTTATTCTTAGGTAACTTGGGACCTAAGGAAAGGATAAGGAAACACAATGAAAGTGTTGGACTGCAGGTGAGTACCTCAATTTGATACTTAGAGATGTTAATTATTTGTAATTGTAATTAATTTTTAATGTAGAGATTAGTACAAGATTATGTTAACATGTTATTAGCAAATATACTGCTATTAGTTGTTGATTAATGAATATACATAGGAATGCATTAGTAATGGAATAAAGTCTAATAAAAAATGATATACGTGACTGAAATATATGTTTATGTTAAGATGAAACATCCGTGTTTACACTGAATATTGGGAAATGGCTATAAATGAATATAGGAGGAATAACCGCTGGTTAAGATAATGAAAGGGAAATGGACGAGGTTAATAAATAACAACTTAGCCTTATATATTAAAGTGTGACATTAAATACTGATGTACGGGTTACATGTTTAAAGAGCAATTGTCGTTTTAATAATTAAATATTGCATGATTAAAGAGAATGTGTTTACTTACATGGATATATGTATTGATTGCATGCTTATTTATGTTGTGAGTTATTGACTCTGATTCATATATGCAATATATATGATAATTGCAATGTGTATGATTCGATCATGGGGATCGCAAGTGTCAGGGTAGCATACTACTTCGTGCAGTAATGAGCTACGAGCAACAACTAACCTAGTGACGAGGGTCTTATGTGACAAATATGCGATACATTGTGATAGAGTGCATTTATATGTTAATTATTATTATTTGAGTATTTTGTGGAGTTAATCACTGGGCTTCTAGCTCATACTCTCCGTTGTTTACTTTTTCGTGTCTTTACCTCTTTAGTACGCAAGACCTCCATGTGGAGATGCTCAAGGTTTTATGCAACACAAAAGGAAAACTATTTTGTTTCATCTGTGCCGGTTGTTCCCTGATTTTATAAAGTTTTTATTGATTCCTTGTTTCATATTCTTAAAAAGAAAAAGGACATTACAATTTTGCCTTTTGAAACTGATAATGCAACTTATTACTTGTATACCTTCTATCTCGAAGTAAAAGTTCTTTTAGTAATATTTATTAGAACTTACTGTAATAAAAACAGTAAAATAGTATCAAGATTACATAAAGCATACTTTATTTATATTTTCAGCACAACATATAAGACTTATAGTTTTCTATTCATGTGAGACGAGATTTTGAAAATACAAGTAGAAAATATTTGAATTTTTATGATATTTTTTTAGGTATTATTCTCTACGACCTAATCAACTAATATACTAGTATAAGTCATTTAATCAGGTATATTCGATACATAAAGAATAAAAATAAAACCTAATAAGGCCAAACGTATGGCCTTTGGGTTGCCTTCGGGTTGGGATGCCATGTCATCGGCTTGGAACCCAAACACCCATACTTGCCTTCGGGTTGGGACCATTTCGGTGGAAGGAAACCGATCAACCAAAAAAAAAATTTTTTTTTTTTTTGGTTTTGATTTGTTTTTTGAGTGGATAATGAGAAAAAATATTTTGGATTGATTTGGGTTAAAAGTTGGGTGTTACTTGAATTTTAGGTTGAGTTTGGATTAAAAAGAAAAACTGATGTATATAACTTTGGGTTGAATTGGGGCGCTACTTATGGCCTAGTAACTTCAAAATTCATAGATTAGAGTATAGGAGTAATAAAGTGGACTAAAATCCATCACTTCACCCTATATATTTCTTTTTTAACGATAAACACACAATTATTGACAACCTTTTAAAAGAAAAACCACACACAATTATTGACAACCTTTTAAAAGAAAAACCATCTTACAACACGAAATACCGTTTACGAACCCTATTTCTACTTGTGGTATAAAAAGTTTGGTATGGAAATGTATGTGACAACGTAGACTTTTTGGACTTACGTGCCATTGTTGACGGCATCGGTGGCCTTACTAGCGCCAACTCACAGAAACACCACTCTCACAGTCACCTCTGACTCAGTCTCTCTAAAGGTGTCATGTCTACGACGGCCGGTGATGTAGCAGTTACGCCTGTGACGATGACGGCGGAGAACGACCAGCTCAAGAGAGGAATAGCTGAGTTCTACGACGAGTCGTCGGTGATGTGGGAGAACATATGGGGAGAACACATGCATCACGGCTTCTACGATAGCAATGTCGTCGTAGAACTCTCCGACCATCGCTCTGCTCAGATCCGTATGGTTGAGCAAGCCCTACTTTTCGCCTCTGTTCCTGGTATTATGAATCGCTTCCTTCGTTTTTATACTTCGATTCAACGTTTTCTCGACCTGATATTCGTTTTTGTTTCTCGGAACCTAAAGCTACAAATTTACATGTGAAGCTCACTCTCTTTGAGATTGCTTAATTTTTCTTAACTTCAAATTTGATTAGAGATAAGTTTTGCTTGCTTCGTTAGATATGAAAGACGGAAACATCTATGCAAATTTTGGAATAAATTGAGAATTCTGGAACGGAGGTTTTTGAGTTAGATTAGGCTTTGTATACATATTTCACAAACACGTTTACTAATTGAGCTTATTTGCATTGAATTCATTTATGCTATAGTAGTTTGTTAATAATATTCTTAGCGATTAATTCTTGTAAGCTTCATAACCATGGATTGGGTTTTTGAGAGTTCTATATTGAGCTAAAAACCAAAAGTAATTCAAAAACACCTTTAATTTGTGTATATTTTGTTACAGATGATCCAGTAAAAAAACCCAAAAGTATAGTTGATGTTGGGTGTGGCATAGGAGGTAGCTCAAGGTACTTGGCAAGAAAATATGGAGCTGAATGTCATGGCATAACCCTCAGCCCTGTACAAGCTGAGAGGGCTCAGGCACTAGCTGCTGCCCAGGGGTTGGCTGATAAGGTACTATGGTTTATCCTCACTTAAGAATTTGGGGGAAATATTATAATTTCTGCTATGGCAAATTGGCAATTACCAGATCTTCATGTGAGTTAAGTGTATGTGTATGCAATCAGCTATCAGTGAAGAAAACATTGCTGCAGGAAAATGTCCACATACATGTATAATCTCATGGAGAAACTAATTTGAACCACAAGCAATTAATCATGTAAAATCTAGAAGGTCTGCAACAGATTACATATATTGTCCTTTTGGCATTTATAGATCAAAATATCAAGATACCCCACAAATTGAATATCTGGTCACACTGGCATCAAGTTTAAGAGAAATAACCTAACTACAGTTGTACTAATCTTGTAGAGGTTTATGTGGAGGTCGTAGTGACTCATTTTTTGAACCTTGAGTTCATATAACACGGTCCAGTAATCTCTAAGAACTTGAACTAATGAAATAAAATTTTTTTTTCTCTCAGTTAACTGGTTTTCCTGTTTGAATAGCCCTGATGAAGGAATTCAATCCTATTATTGAGCCCAATTGTTTGTTTTCCTTTAAACCCTTGCTAGAAGTATGAGCATATAGTTCTTGAACTAACAATGAGAAGTTAGCAGGTTTCATTTCAAGTTGCAGATGCTTTGAACCAGCCATTTCCTGATGGAAAATTTGACCTTGTCTGGTCAATGGAGAGTGGAGAGCACATGCCTGACAAACTAAAGGTTTTTGTGTTCCTTTACAAAAGCTTTTGAAATTCTTTTTATTTTAAAATTCACTGGCTGACATCCCTGTTTTGGTTTTATGTACTTAATTTTTTGAATGGACAGTTTGTTAGTGAGTTGGCTCGGGTAGCTGCCCCAGGAGCCACAATTATTATAGTTACATGGTGCCATAGGGACCTTTCCCCTACTGAAAATTCCCTTCGTCCCGAGGAACAAAAAATCTTGAACAAGATATGTTCCAGTTTTTATCTTCCTGCTTGGTGTTCTACTGCTGATTATGTAAAACTACTAGAATCCCTTTCTTTACAGGTAAACTAACTGGCAAATTTAAAAATATAACATTTATCAAAATGTTTTCACTGTTCATAAGCTGTAACTTATAAATAGTGATTTTCATTTTTATTTTTTTTTGCTTTTAGGTTACAATTTTTTTTTTTTTTTACTTTTTAGTTAATTCATTTAGGTATAGGGCTATTTATTTATAGTTAATTTTTTAGTTTTTATACTTTGAAGTTAATTCATTTAGATATATGGCTATTTATTTATAGTGACTAAAGTTTTTTTTAAACTTCTAAGATACTATCTAAATAGGAGGTAAGAATTGGCTTTAATTTGACAGTCAAAATCATGCTACCAAAGAAGTCAAATGATGTAATACTCGGATATTTTGTAATAGAAAACGTGAAATTATTTTTTTGGCGTGTATAGCTTTCTAGAAATTTGAAAATGATAATCTTAATTTTCAAGGTTAATAATAAATTGTTGCTTGAGTCATAATGTCCTATCGATTATGTTACATATATAACAACTACTTTTAGTTGATTTATGTCCTTATATATATTAGTTAATCCCTTAGGCTTGCTCCGCTCCCACAACGCAAAATTCTCTTATCGATTTATGTTATGAGGGTCGAGCGCACAAACCAGTTATCCCCATTCCTAGCTTTGTCTAGACTCTAGATCGAGGGGGCAACATGGGCGTGTGAGACACAGATCTTGTTACAAGTAAAAAAAGAATTCACTCGAAACATGATAGTGTTCATATGGTTTGGGTTGGTTTGAGCCAGAACACTAATATCCAAATTTTTTTTTTTTATGATTTTGGAGGTATTACGCATTGATTTCGTGCTCTTTTAAGCTAGTTTTTGTAGATCGGTCCCTGCTAATAAAACATAGTACGATCGAATCGACTGATTCGGACGTAATGTCACTTTTCAGGATATTAAATCAGCAGACTGGTCCAGCAACGTGGCTCCATTTTGGCCAGCTGTAATTAAAACGGCCTTGTCTTGGAAGGGCATAACCTCATTGATACGAAGCGGTAATGACATCTTAATTTATATAAGTATATAATATTAATGATTTATTGTTTCCTTAATACGGTTTTATTATTGATTAAAACTTCATTAGGATGGAAGACAATAAGAGGTGCAATGATAATGCCGTTGATGATTGAAGGATTTAAGAAGGATGTAATAAAATTCTCCATCATTACATGCAAAAAGCCCGAATAAAAGGAAATCATGATAAGTATAAAGTATGTATGTACTCTCAGTCTCACACTATGGTCCTGTCTGTTTTTCTTATTTTAGCATTAAACATTAAATACTATTGTACTTTATTTGTAGTGAGGGCTTGGGTACAATAAAGTTGGCCATAGAGGTTTATGTATTTAGCTTGCTTCTCTTTGTTTTGTAGTTCATATGTGGCATCTGATCTAATTTAACTTGTTTTTAAAACTCCAGTTTGGAAAATTAACTCAGACAGATCCATGGACACTAATTTTTGAAAGAAAAAAGTTTAGCGAAAAATATCAGTGTCGTTATGACGTAGAAAATTTTCTCTAAGGGTAGCACAGATACCAAAAAAAAATGTCGATCACGGTCGCATTTATCTGCTCAAAAAGAACTTTGGTCACAATTAACATTACGAGTAAAAATTTGAGTGGTAGCTCGTGCCACAGATTAAAAATCTATTTGTTGTTAAACTTGTATTATGTTCATGCAACGCTTTAGTAGTTTGAGATCTTGATTATATACCATGTAAGGTATAACTTATCTTATAAATATACGTTTCAATAAAGATCTCTGAGATCTTGATTATTTTAGCATCGATCTATCATATATGGAACACGAATTTAGTTTATTTTATCAATTCGTTTAGCTAATACGTGTCCTGATTAACTGAAAGTTATTAAAGAGGTAAAAGGTTAACAAAGATGCATTTCTAGTTTTATGTGTGGTATCTAAGTTTTTTTTAAATGGTTTTAAATCTATACCAATTCATTCTTGAGGTGACTCGAATTCATGATGTTTTGTGAATGGCCAATCATCGAACCAAAGCAAGTGCTCAACCTAAGTAACTATGTCTAAGTGCAAACATCACATGACCCTCAAAATAAATTGTATGAACATAAACTATACTATAGTGTTAAAAAGGTGATCGATCATCCGTTACAAACATTCTTAAAATAAAAAACGCTACAAACATTGTATCTAGTATAATTTATCGCATTTAGCATATGTAGAATTTGAAGGGCTGTTATTTACTAACAGTAAAATATGTTTTTTTTAAAGGCAGTAGAATATGATTTTGTTTTTTAATCCGTCTTATTAATTTGAAATCAATTGGTTCTATAGAAGGAGAAAAGATGCACTAAAAAACAACACATACAGAAAATGTCGTATTTGAGGCATGATTTTGGTGAAATAACACGGAGATGGGTGACGATCGAGATGTAAAAAGATGGTGGTAGACAAATATGAAGACGTAGGGTGTAGTGGGTGAAGATAGAGAGGTCGGAGATGAGAGATTCAGATTAGGGCAAATGCAACTATTATTCTCTTTCATTACAGGAATAATGGAACATGTTATTAGGCCATACAGAGTGGTGTGCGGGAGAACCCACGAGAAGCCCACTCCTTTGTGGAAACGCCACCCCACCTTCCTCACCATCCCGAAAAATCATCCCACTATGTAGCCTACTGCCGTGTGGCAATCCTCTCACGCTTTCTCTTTTTATCTCTCTCAGACACATATAACTATAATAAAAATGGATAAAGTTTGAAAGATGGGTATTTCCTAAGCTAAGCTGAAAGATAGAAAAAATTAAAGATGGAAAAATGTGGAGCTGATGTTAATATTGAAAGATCAAAGAGTAGAAGGTTAACAAGCTCTTAATTATATTTCCATCATCATCTTTGGTTCAGTTATCGAAACACATTTATAGATCAACAGGACATATGCCCCATGTAACTTTTGATATCCTTAAAATACTTCTCTTCTCTACTCTTTGAATGTCTAGACGGAGCAATGCATATGGTAGTATCATATCATACCTTTACACAGTGTCATATTGATATTTTCTTCAATCATATTGTTCATCACACTATATCCAGTCACATTGAAGCCTTTATATATGTGATAATATGCTCATTAAGCTTATTGTGTTATGTCTAGTGGTTGACGTTGATATATATGTTTTAGTTGAAAGATCTCATAAGGTTTGTCTCCTTAAAAGCATTATTTAACCGGAAGAATTTTTTTTTTTTTGTACTATCTCTTCCTCCATCTTCTTACAAAAAAAACGACATGTGAAAATTTTTAATTCTGTTTACTCATCTACTCAATTGATTTGAACACATAACATATTCACGTATAGAAGGATACATATAAACTATCACTTTATATGAGGATCAACACCTAGCTCTCTTAACTAGAACATAAATCAAAGTTCTAACAAAAAAAATTAATGACAATTTCATTAAACAATTTCTTAATTACATAGACTAATCCTCAGAATGTCTTGTTTGAATTTCGTGGTCCAGTTAATCAAGTATGTTAATTGCTTTCTTACTTAAATTTGTCCGCAACCTCGCCAAATTTCTTTTCTAAAAAATATATACCATGTCTATGGCCCTCCTCAATCCTAACCAACCTCGAATGTTTTTGTGACTTTTCAAATAAGGGCTAAAGTTAATATGGACAAACTTAGTTTATCCAACGTTTTGATATAACACACTAATTTTTTTTAACACACCTGTCCATATAAATTTTTCAAAAAACGTATCAATATGCTTATTTCGCAACATGCAACTTGTTTACCCAGTTTCAGCCAGTTTTTGACTTTTTGATCTATTTTTATCGTTTTACGTGATTTTTTTTGTAGAATCTTGTAAATTATCATAATACCTTTCAAATGACACCAAATTCATGAATTTTCGTCAAGTATTCACGGAGAATTTCGAGGTCAAAGTGTCGAATTTTTTGTGTTTTTTGGTTCAAAGACGGTGAAGAAAAAAAGAAGCGTTTTTGCTTGATGATCATTTTATATAATTCTTTTTATAAATTATCGTAGACAATCTTTTTACCTTTTAAAGGACACCAAGTTTATGAAAAACCATCAAGTGTAGGCGAAGAAATTGCTAATTAAAGTCGATAATGACCCTATTCAACACCTTTATAATATTTTGATGCTTTCACATATTTTAAACTCGTTTTTATTTGTTTTTTTGTATTAATTCATAGACAACTCGATTAACTTTCCATAGAGTCAAGAATAATTGTTTTTTCGTAAAATATAAATGGAGAATTTTGACTTCAAAGTTACGATTTCGAAATGATAATCCTTTTCGGTCGAATGTATTCAACCATTGTTTTCTTGGTTTTCTACTACAGTTAAAATAATAAATACAAAACGATGTTATATTATTTCATTTAAACCTTATATTGTTTTATAGATAGATGATTAAAGAGGATATAGAGAACATACACACAAACACGATTATAAATTCAAACAATATATATTGTTTGTTTCAAATTAAAATGGTTCAAAAATTTGAATATCACATTTATTAACAAACTTAGACATTTATATTATCTTCTTTAAGTTAACAAATTATCTACACTACTATATAAACCATTTAACACTCTCTCTCCTCTTAACTTTTAGGAACTTCTTAAAATTATGTCAATCTCTAATCTACACCCTTCTTTTTACCTAAATCAATCACATCCACTCAATTTTTAATCATTTCTCTCTCCTAATAAACTTTAACTTTTTATTTATTTAAAATATATTATCTCACTAAGACATACACCCACATCAATATAATTTTCAAAATTCTTTTTAACTTCTCTATCCTTATTTCATAAATATAAATCTTTTTTTATTTTTTAATGTTTTTTTTGGAATTTAATAAATTAGTTGATACAAATATAAGATAAATTGAACAAAAAATCGGACATGTTGTTGAACTTTTTTTCGTGACATTGAATTACGCTTTACATCCTTGAAAACAACATGTTACAAGATAAAAACTATTTACCGCCGCAGCATTGCGCGAGTACAATGCTAGTTTAATATAAAAACTAGTCACGTCATCAATGCTAACCGCTTACCTACTATAATAGTAGCCAGTTACATCTTTGTTAAAAGTCGAAATCTAGACTTAATTTTTTTATTAATTCTAAAATATGTGAATATTATCTTTATTGACAATTTTTAATATTTATATTATATCTTTTAGTAATTTGCACTCTATAAATGTTTGATTCATGCAATTTTGACATATAATTTTCAACTTAAAATGCTAATTTAAAGGCTTTTGTATATATTTCTTTTGGTTGTATTTGATTTGATGAATAGTGTTGGAAAATTCAGGCAAGATTAACCCAACATCTTAAACATACTCGAATGTTCTTTCAGCATTATATACAACTTTCTCAACCAGTCTGTGAATAAACCCCTGAATTGAATGCATTTTTAGTCTCTGCATCTGAATTTGATTCGTTATCGGAGATGGGGGTTGGATTATCTGTTCTAATCGGATTCAAAGCAGCAACTTTATTCATGGTGTTCGTGTATCTAAGAACTCTAGGGTTTACTTTACTTTCTGTTCCTTTCTTATATGCATCTCTAGTATCATTGCTTGTTTCTCTCGCTTCACATCCTTCCATCAATCTACCCATGCTTTTGGGTAAAAACACAGATGGCTCATTCCCAATTTGGTCCCTAATTATGTTTAGCCCTTACTTGTATTTTGTCCGAGGCTTTTCAGCACTTAGAAGATTGAAAAGTAGGGAAGCTCCTTACAGTGAGGTGTCTAAAGGATTATATGTCGGTGGGTGGCCATCTTCCCGGGAGAAAATGCCGCCGGGTAACCCTGCTATTATCGATTGCACCTGTGAATTGCCTAGGGTTTTTGATATATCTGGGAATGGGTATTTTTGTGTTCCAACATGGGATACAAGGTCACCTGATCCAGGTGCTATGGACTCTGCGGTTCGGTGGGCTTGTAGAAAGAGAGCTCAGAATGTTCCCATCTTCGTTCATTGTGCTTATGGTAACTGATTCCAACTCCATTGCTCTCTTCAATGAGTATTGATATGCGTTGATGTCAGAATATGTTGAATTGTGATTTTTTAGTAGTTCTAAATGTCACTTGTTATTGCTTTGTGACATCCATAGATTTGTTTCATGAATCATGATCATCTTTTCTGTAGTTGTTGGTGCCACTTGATACAGCTCTGTGAGATGCACTGTTTCATGTAATGAAGACATAGTGTACTTGAGGGATTTAGTGTTGCGTTAAAAAAAAGGGATTTAGTGTTGACTACAAGAACTTTAATCTGACCTTTAACTGTAAGGTGCATAAATGATAAATGTACATTTTCCATAGCACAAGAAACACAACATTTAACATTCTAGTTGACACATGGTTTAATAAGAGTGTTGTATTTGTCAAAAGTTTAGGCTACCTGTTAATAATGACTAAGAAGTAAGAATATAATCTAGTGGATCACAGTTGAAGCTTTCAATATCTTGACATCTTGTAAGGATACTAATGGACAAAGAGGTAACTTTGGACCAAAACTATGCAAAAGATGGAGAAAGGGACATTTATAGTTTTCATTCTAAATTCTAGCAAGGAAAGTCTGATATTTCTTTGTAACAATATAACCTTGAGTGGAGATATACTTCAAAAAACATGTTTTATTATGGGATAATGTATCTGAAGGCTGCTCAACTCATTAAAATCTTTCATTTTGGCCACATTTTATTTATACCAACTCGAAGGCCCTTACATGTTTTCACTAAGGGGCACTTTTTTTACTTTAGGGCATTTTTGTCTTTGCAAAAATTATTAACGGCATGTTTGTCATCCAACATGTTTTTGGTCAAATTTGGTATAAATGAAAACAAATACATGTCCAGGTTTCCTATAAAGTAGTTTCACTATATGGGCGACCTTGATGAAAAAAATTAAAAGGTGGTCTCCACATGCATTATTCCTATTATTAACCTTAACGTTTTAACTACCCTTGATGAGATGACAAAACAAAAGAATTATGTGCCCTGAAATCAACTTCGTCTGTTTTCTAATTCTTTCTTTCTATATTTGTTTGGTATTCTCTGTGGTTTATGGTGGTTAGTCAAAGTAGCATCAATTTACTGAATCATCTAGACATAATATTGTTCAATTTCACAGTACATCATCTTGTGGTATCATGCGACTTCAATGAATCCTTATTATATTATGTGATTTACCCAGGTCATGGTAGAAGCGTGGTGGTTATGTGTGCTCTGTTAGTGGCTCTCGGTGTGGTTGATGACTGGAAAAATGCTGAGAAATTAATCCGAGAAAAACGACCTTATATTCGCATGAATGCTCTCCACCGTCAAGCCTTAGAAGAATGGTCAAAGAACCGATTATCGCCTCCTAAAACCGGAGCCAACACACGCTATTAATTAGGTATGATGTTATTAAGCCAAAGTTATTGTACTTGCTAGAATTTTATGTTTGCATTCAAGGTTCTTGCCGTACAAACTGTCAATGAGTTGTACCATACAACCCTCTGTGTAATGCAAACCCATACATACCTTTCAAAAGATGATTATGTTTTCATTCTTCTTGGATATATACGTTTTTTTTTAATTCAACCTTTTTTTACCTTAAACTGTGTTCTTCTTTGTGTTCGAGTACTTGATGATCTTTTTCATAAATGTAAGATAGAATAAATAATGTACTATAATGAAAGATAGATTAATAATGTGCTACCTTGGGTCTACCCTGTGCACTTGTGGGTACACCCGCAGGAACTGTAAGATGGCAAAATCGACTAGCGACTTAGCGAGACAAGTTAGTATCGGAGTTACGTTTTAGTATGAGGTAAAACAGGTCAGGTTAGGTTGGTTTGAAACCTTTTTGGTACTTGTTGTAAGGAAACGCGAAATGGACCCAAACAATAACCACCACAAACACAAGCAAATAGCAAAACGAAAACAAGAACACGACAATTTTACGTGGTTCACTTGATCGATGTGATCAAGCTACGTCCACGGCCGAACTAGAGACTACTTCTTTATTATCTTTGAGTGAATGAGGTTACAATTACATGAGACCTTTATTTATAGGAGAAAACTAGGATTACCTTCCTAATCTATATCAAATTCTAATCTTGAATCTGCCGAGATATATACCCACGATACTTATCCATAATAAATCTTGAATCAAAGCCGTAGGAACAAATAATAAGTCGGCCAACAACCGTAGCATGCATATCTAAACATTAATTTGAATTACGTACATATCTAATCCAAGTTTGAAATTAATTTCAAATCTTTTGGATATATGTCCACGTCATGCTTCATTAATTCAAGATATCTTCAATTTGCAATTCTTTCCAACTCCATACATGATAAGTCTCCACACTTAACAATCTCCCACTTGGAGGCTTATCAGCTCAACTGCCATCCAAGAACTTGTAATCTCTGTAACCTTTCTCTCTGTCTCTAGCTCGGCGTCTTCATTCATCACTGAATCTGAAGACCAGCTGAAGCCATGCAAAGCTTCAGCTTATCTGTTGTCACCACCTTAGTAAACATATCTGCAGGATTCTTCGTACCAAGGATCTTTTTCAAGGACAACGTACCATCACTTATCAACTCCCTGATAAAATGATATCTCATCTGAATATGTTTCGTTCTGCTGTGAAACACCGGATTCTTAGCAAGGTGAACTGCACTCTGATTATCACAATAAAGAACACTGTCATCCTGTTTCATGCCCAACTCTAACAGAAAATTCTTCAACCAAATAAGCTCTTTACTTGCTTCTGCAATCGCCATATACTCTGCTTCAGTGGTTGAGAGAGCAACACTTTTCTGTAACCTAGACATCCAACTGACTGCTGTTCCACCAACTGTGAATACAAAACCCGTAGTGCTCTTGCCTGAATCTGAACAACCCCCCAAATCTGCATCAGCAAAGCCTTCTAAAATAACATCATTCTTTTTGAAACACAATGCAGTTTTAGAAGTCCTCTTTAAGTAGCGTAACAACCACTTAACCGCCTCCCAATGCTCTTTACCAGGATTAGACATAAACCTGCTTACAACTCCCACTGCATGAGCAATATCTGGCCTGGTGCAAACCATTGCATACATCAAACTGCCAACTGCCGACGCATAAGGAACTTTAGCCATTTCATCTTTGTCTTCATCCGTCTGAGGGCATTGTTTCTTAGATAATTTCATATGAGTAGCCATAGGTGTACTTCTGACTCTGGCGTCAATCATCCTGAACTTATCTAAAACTTTCAAAATATACTTTTCTTGAGAAAGCTTTAGAGTACCTCCTGTTCTATCTCTGATAATGCTCATGCCAAGTATCTGTCTTGCAGCACCCAAATCTTTCATCTCAAAGTCTTGAGATAACTGTTTCTTTAACCTGTTGATTTCTGCCATATCTGATCCTGCAATCAACATGTCATCAACATATAACAGCAGTATTATATAAGAGGATCTGAATTTCTTCAAGTAACAGCAGTGATCCATTTCACATCGTGTGTAACCATTCCTCTGCATAAAACTGTCAAACTTCAAGTACCATTGCCTCGGTGCTTGCTTCAACCCATACAGACTTTTCTTTAATTTGCACACCAGGTTTTCCTTACCAGCAATCTGAAAACCCTCTGGCTGTACCATATAGATGTCTTCATCAAGGTCACCATGTAAGAATGCTGTCTTAACATCTAGCTGCTCTAGATGTAAGTTTTCTGCTGCAACGATACTAAGAACTAGTCATCTTCACAACTGGAGAGAAGATCTCATTATAATCAACCCCTATTTTCTGTTGGAACCCCTTAGCTACCAATCTCGCCTTATACCGTTTACCGCCATTAAATTCTTCTTTAACCCTGAACACCCATTTACTCTGTAAAGCTTTCTTTCCCGCTAGTAGCTTGACCAAGGACCACGTCTGGTTCTTTTCAAGTGAATTCATCTCATCCCTCATAGCCTTCTCCCACTGTATGAATTCTTTAACTTTTATGGCCTCTGAATAAGATTCTGGTTCACCATTTTCAGTCAATAGCAAATAGTTTGCTGATGGAGAGTATCTAGCTGGAGGTCTTCTTTCTCTCGTGGATCTTCTCAAAGTGGATGCATCATCACTATCACTGTCATCCGAGCTCTCACTATCACCTGAGCTCCCACTATTTCTAGGTCCTCCACTGTTTTCTGAACCCTGACTGGTTTCAGAACTCTCACCATTTTCTGAAAGCTTACTTGAATCTGCAAGATCTTCATCTGAGTCATCTTCAAACACTACTTGATCTTTCTTGTTGGATTCTCTTACAGTCTTAGAATCTGCTGAAGACTTATCTTTATAAAGTGAGTTTTCATTGAAGGTGACATCTCTGCCTCTGACGACCTTTTTAGCCTGATCATCCCAAAACCGATATCCCATCTCATCTGAGCCATAACCAATGAACACACACTTCTTCGATTTCGCTTCAAGTTTGTCTCTATCAACATCTTTGACTTTCACATAAGCATCACAACCAAATACCTTCAAGTGTGAGAGACTAACCTCCTTACCTTGTCATTCGTCTTCTGGAATCTTGAACCCTAATGGGACTGAGGGTCCACGATTTATCAGGTACGCCGCTACATTAACTGAATCTGCCCAGAACATCTTAGGTAACCCTGCATGTAACCTCATGCTCCTTGCCCGTTCATTCAAAGTTCTGTTCATTCTTTCAGCGACACCATTTTGCTGAGGAGTTTCTGGCACTGTTTTGATCATTCTTATCCCATTATCTGCACAAAACTCAACAAACTCCTTGCTGCTGTATTCTCCCCCATTATCAGACTTTAAACATTTAACCTGCAAA
Source organism: Pulicaria dysenterica (assembly GCA_947179395.2). Lineage (NCBI taxonomy): Eukaryota > Viridiplantae > Streptophyta > Magnoliopsida > Asterales > Asteraceae > Pulicaria > Pulicaria dysenterica. The sequence continues at coordinate 105,477,145 of OX359288.1, read as the reverse complement.
TTAGTTTCATTTTCAACAGCAGCTTTCCATCTCTTAAAGGCAACAAAAACATCAGATTTATTTTTCAGAAAATAAACCCATACCTTTCTAGTAGAATCATCAATGAAAGTGACATAGTACCGTGATCCGCCTATTGATGCAACTGATGTAGGCCCGTAAACATCAGTATGAATTAGCTCCAACTTCCCAACCTTAGGTGACTTTCCAGACTTCACGAAAGTAACCTTTTTCTGCTTACCAAGAACACATGGCTCACAGAAACCAACCGTCACCTTTTCCAGCCCTGGAATTCTGCCTTTGGAAACCAACTCCTTCATACCCTTCTCACTCATATGCCCAAGTCTTTGGTGCCATAGAGTAGAACTACCTGCATCTTCATCAACAGCTGCGTTCACATTATCAGCCTGTACCTCTGCCATGTATAAAGTCCCTCTTTTGTGACCACGGGCAACAACCATATTCCCTTTAACTACTTTCCACTGCCGATCTCCGAAAACTACGTGAAGTCCTTCATCATCCAACTGCCCAACTGAAATTAACATCTTCTTGAGACCAGGAACATACCTCACGTTTTTCAGAGTCCAACTTGTACCAAGGGAAGTTCCGAGAACAACATCTCCAATACCCGTAATATCAAGTTTCTTGTCATCAGCTAGCCGAACCTGACCAGAATATGACCTGAAATTTCGCATCACTTCCTTGCATGGGGTGGCATGGAACGATGCACCCGAATCCATAATCCAGGATTCAACCGAGCACTCAACACTGCAAACTAAAGCATCAGAGTCATCATCAGCTGCAACATTCACCTCTTTCTGAGTCTTAGGAGCTGTACACTGATTTCTAAAATGCCCACTCTGCTTGCAGTTCCAGCAAGTAATATCATTCCTGTTCTTTGACTGACCCCTCTTCCTCGATTTTGACCTGTTTCTGTTTTGACCTCTACCCCTGTCATTCTTTCTACCCCTGCCATCAGCACTCAGTAAAGAACTCGATGACTCCCCAGAGTTCCGCCTACGGATATCTTCTCCGAGAATCAAATCCCGAATCCCCTCAAAAGTAAGCTTAGTAGTTCCAGATGAACTACTAACTGCCGTGACCGTGCCAGACCAACTCTCAGGTAAAGACGATAAAAGTAAAAGAGCCTGTACCTCATCATCGAATTTAATGTCAACTGATACTAACCTCGAGAGTATCGAATTAAACTCGTTCACGTGATCAGTAACGCATGCCCCTTCCTTCATCTTCGTATTCACCAACTGTCGGATTAAGAAAACCTTATTTGAAGCCGAAGGTTTTTCGTACATGTTGGATAACGCCTTGATTAATCCAAATGTGGTCCTTTCATTGACAATATTGTACGCGACATTCTTCGCCAACGATAACCTGACCACACCAAGAGCCTGCCTATCCATCAAATCCCAATCTTCCTGCTTCATATCCGCCGGTTTCGTCTCCGATAAAGGTAGATGTAGCTTTTTCTGATACAAATAATCCTCGATCTGCATCTTCCAGAAACCAAAATCGTGGCCGTCAAACTTGTCGATCTTGACCTTCCCGTCTTCTGCCATTGTTTCAACTGAGCCAAACAAACAGCCTGGCTCTGATACCAGTTGTAAGGAAACGCGAAATGGACCCAAACAATAACCACCACAAACACAAGCAAATAGCAAAACGAAAACAAGAACACGACAATTTTACGTGGTTCACTTGATCGATGTGATCAAGCTACGTCCACGGCCGAACTAGAGACTACTTCTTTATTATCTTTGAGTGAATGAGGTTACAATTACATGAGACCTTTATTTATAGGAGAAAACTAGGATTACCTTCCTAATCTATATCAAATTCTAATCTTGAATCTGCCGAGATATATACCCACGATACTTATCCATAATAAATCTTGAATCAAAGCCGTAGGAACAAATAATAAGTCGGCCAACAACCGTAGCATGCATATCTAAACATTAATTTGAATTACGTACATATCTAATCCAAGTTTGAAATTAATTTCAAATCTTTTGGATATATGTCCACGTCATGCTTCATTAATTCAAGATATCTTCAATTTGCAATTCTTTCCAACTCCATACATGATAAGTCTCCACACTTAACACTTGTTACAGCCATAGGTACGATACGTTACAGACGGGCTACTCTGGTGTGTTATGTAAGGGGCAATATTTGGTATGGGTCTAGGCAGGCCGGGTCGAGTTGGCCTGAAACCGTTTGTCTTTTTCTACTTGTGGATATACCCATAGGTGGCAAAATGGGGTTCAGATAATGGGTTTTCTTCTTGTATGGATGGAAACAAGTTGAGTTTCTCTTCCTGTCAAAAATTTTTTAATTTTTGTAAACAGTTTAGTGTGTCAAATATGATAACAAGAAATATATTATTTCAATAATTATATATTTTGAGTATGATCACGAGGTAACCTTTAGTTAAACTTGGTAATTAGTAACGTAATATTGCAATTACGATTACAATCTAATCACTGTAATATATCAATATATAAAATACAGACCTTTTTCTTTTTTAAATAATTTTAATGTGGTCGATTAACCTGTTAAGAGACAAAAAGATAACCCGACCCTATTCATTCATATATAAATTGGTTGAAATTAGGGGTGTAAGAAAGACCGCACCCGAAAAAATTTAATACGGGTAATATGGGCCGAGTTATTTGGTTATAGAGTATGTAACCCAAAACCGAACAACCAGATTCTTATATGCTTCGGCTATCAATTAGTTTTCAATGCCTAAAATACCCAAATAACCTGAACCAGTTTACCCGAAAACCTATTAACTTTGCTGGATAACACCCCAACTTTAAATTGTCACATCTAGTTTGCACTCCCTAAGAGTTGGAAAGAAAATTCAGTGCCAAATTCTTGTATAACATGTATGTATATCGCATGATGCTTTCCAACTTTATTAACAGTATACAACTCAAGTTTGCGACTCCATCTTTCTTTCACAGATACCATCTCTTGGTTCTTTTTCTGGCATCATTTTCAACCCGATTGCGACTCCACAAGGCATCACGGGTCGAATCGTGTTGTCGATCCTTGTACATGTTGAAGAGTTTCTGTAACGCTTCCGAGAGTCGTTTCACTTTCTGACCATTGCTTGATTCCTGCTTATTTCCCGCCATTAAATCATGCTCATTTTTGCCCTTATGAAGCCGCGTGTATTTCATTTTAGGCTCCTAAAAATATATATATATATATATATATATTAATGTAGTGATGATGGTTTGCTGCGTTTTATAAGGGGTTTATGAAGGTGTAAAGACAAAAAAGAAAGGACAAGTAGGGATGGATGGATGGATGTAGAGGGGTGGTTGTCTCTTCTAATATTTTAACATGTAACGTCCCCCCTCGGGTAATTCGAATACTTTATGATAAATATTACAACCTCACACGAACGAACGTTCTCTATATTTTATAAATCCTGCACACGTACGTGTGACTTAAAATCAAAATAATAAAATTTACCATTGGTAATCAACACTAGCATACATCACCTAAACATTGGGATTCTTTGGAAGATCATTTTATAAATACTTCCACCACTTCCTTGAGTTAACACATGCAGGGTTTCTATAATTTTCAAACATATCCGTATTAATAACTCTATTACCCCTGTCAAGGTTTTTTTTTTCTTTTTTCTTTTTCTTTTCTTCTCTGGATCGATCATTAATCATATTGTTTTACATACCCTTAGTTAGTTGATAAACAAGAAATCAACTTTATCAATTCTTTGATCCTTCTTTTCTTCATATGCACACTCTTGGGTTTTGGTTGATGGTATTTAGTCAAGTGTGCAAGGTATATATGGCTTAGCACTAAGTTTACCAAATCATTTGGTAGTAAAGGTTTAATTTTATGGGATTACATCATGTTGTGGTAGCATGTATCCAAATTACATCTATTTATTATCCATATTATGTGATTAACTCGGGTCATGGAAGAAGCCTGATGCCCTAATGGCCGGTCATGCCTGCTTTGTTAGTGGCTCTATAATACGAGAAAAACTACCTTCTTTCGAATTGCTAAATCTCTTTAACGTGTAGTATCATAGAAAAATGGTCAAAGAGTTCGTTCTCTCGCCTACTAAAATTGAAGGCAGTACATGCTTGTGATTTGGCATGACATTAAACGAAGATTCATTACTGTACTCGATCATATTAATCTAAATGTTCGATCTTTAGGCCTGTAGTGCCTAGCTTGTGTACTTGCAATCCCTCATAGTACAAATAAGATCATTACAAGAGTGCCCAAATCACAAAAGAACGGCTAAAGAAGTTAGAACATAGTTTGACCACCATTAATACATATGATAATTTTTTGAATCAGCTCATCATTCATCAAGATGATTCAATTCATAGCCATATTCTTTTATAAGTATATATATTGCAAGATGTTTATCATTTGTAGTACACCATCAAGCTCATATATGCATTGTTTATCATTAGTAGTACACCTATCCCTTGGTTCTTTTCCTGGCATCATCTTTGGCCCAGTGTTGAGTACGCGTACCATCACGAGCCAAATCGAGTGGTTGATCCTTGTACATCTTCAAGAGCTTTTGCATTGATTCCGAGAGCCGTTTCACTTTCTGATCATTATTCGAAGCTTGCTTATATTCAGTTTTGAAATCAGGCTGATCATTTTCTTCAATCCTACACTTGTGAAGCCTCATATATTTCATTGTATGTCCCTAATTAAATATATGTTATGTGTATTGTGATGATGGCTATGTTAATGAAATTTATAATGGATTATGAAGGTGTAAACAGAAAGATAAGGACAAGTAGAGATGGTTGAATGTAGATGGGGTGGTTGCATCCTTCTATATTGTAGTAATTAACAAGCAACTTTACCCCACTCGGGTATACATGAATAGTGCTTTATTTTATTGACCTAGCGACCACAATTTACCCGAGGCATTCGTTCTTAACAATGAGTATATGTGTTTATCAGGTAATTCGTAAACAAGTTTGTCTACATTCTACATTAAATCTATCATATATAGACGAGAATGAATATTGTTGTTATGTATTAGTAATATATATATATATATATATATATATATATATATATATATATATATATATATATATATATATATATATATATATATATAGCTTATGTGGATAACGAGGGAAGGCTAGATATAATCAGTAGAATGTTACAACTCAAAGTCTTAAACTGTTGTATGGTACGTGATCCTATTATTAGTAAGAATTTGATAAGTAGGATAAAAGAAAAACCCAAATACATATTTGTTATATCTTGTGGTTAAATGTGCACATTTAAAAAAATATGAAAGTAAAGCTACCATGCCTTTATCGTATTTTGCCACATTATATTTTTATAAAATCAATAAATAAATAGGGGCATTCACTCTTTGACTTTTTACGAATTAAGATAATTATTAATGTTTAATTTGCTTATAAGTCATTTTCTTCATTTACCTCATCATGTCATCTTTAATCTTTAATTGTGTTAAAGAAATATTGATCGTAGACACTTGGGAAAAACCCGATTATAATATGCTTAGCTAAATATCTACTAGCTGATGCATGAAGTGAATAGTCTGAATATGAAATTTTAATTTCCTCTAACTAAATCCTCTAAATTTATTAATCTTCTACTTACTTAATGATTTTAACACATATTTTGATCTAATGAGTAGAAGGATATGTAAAAACAGTTAGTGGCCGGGAGGATATATGCCTTATGAATAATTAGTATCTAAACTAGTTTGATTAATATAAGTATATGTATATATTTACTTTTTTATATGAATATGAAATATTGTGTTATTAAAGTGTTATGTACGTATGTTTATAAACGATGATGACCAATTGACCATGTATGAAACTTGAACAGCGCGCAGAAGAAGTAAAAGTGAGGTTGAAAAGAGAAGTTTAATTAACAAGTAAATTAAATTGTGTTCAATTAATTATATATATTAAATTACAGCCATACGTGAAAAATGAAAGACATGATCAGCAGAAGCAGGGAAACAGAAATACGTACGAAAACCGTAAAGAAATATATATATCGACCGTCCTTACCATTAGACATATATATATGTAAATTATATTCTTATGGTGGAGATGTTGAACCACTAATTGAAGCATAGTTACTTCAAAGTTCAAACAAAAACATTAAACTATCAATAAGTCCACGTCAGCACGTGGTATGTATGGGACTTATCATCGATCTCATGGACGTTGAACACCATCCTGCTGGGTCATTTTAGTCTTGGTGGATACTTGAGGGTATAAATAAAAATTAAAAATATTCAATATAAAAGTTCACACATTAATCAATACATCGAGTTTTAAATCTTTAAGATGCTGCTACACCTCAAATTAAGTAAGCAAATTTATAATTTAGAGAACTAGTCATGTTTTGATGTATTAAGTGTGATTTTCTTTTTTTAATTTGTCGACATATTATATTAGTACTTAATATGAATTTAACGTACTTCACTCATGATATACCATCCAAGGTTTGCTACATCACTCAAAGTTAATTCCTTGGTAGCCTAAAACATCTAGAATGATTCCCTTGATTACATGGGTAAAGATTTATTTATCGAGATGAATGTTCTATCATTAGAGCTTGAAAGATTTATTTAGATGCAAGAGCTTGCATTCCGGTCTGATAGAGGAAAATCCTTACTCTTAGTTACATGGGTAAAGGGTGCCTTGTCGTCAAGAAATGTTTGCTATGATCTGACTTATGGTCAGTCTTTCTCTATCTAGATGTACTATCATCTGGATTAAGGAAGTTTAATGATAAGTAAGGATGTATCAAACACACTTCTAACATATAAAGGTATGCACATTGGGTTAGGGGATTGTGTCATGAATGGCCATGGGAAACGTAAAATCCTTTACAGTTCCATTAAACTTGATCCATAGTCCGAATACCTAGCCATTAGGTTGTTGAGACAAATATTAACGTAATTTAAAGACACATCTTCATAATTCTTTCTGTAACTATGATTTGTACGACATGCCAGGGGCACAAAGGTAATTTAATATGAACACTATTTGTTTTAGCTAGCTAACGTTTTAGTGCCCTTTATTGGTGATGGTGGAGAAGATCAACCTATAATCAAGGCTAAGGCTCTAATCAAAAGACAACCAATCTTCTAAGGCCATGTGTATGGCCTTCGGCTTCCATTTGGGCTCGCCAGGAACACCCCTACAGGGGATTGGGTTGGCTTCGGGTTCAACCCCATTTGGGTTCACCAAACCGAGAGGTAAGGCTTGGGGTTGTCAGCTTTATCCTTTTTTTTTTAATTTTTTGTTTTGTTTTGTTTGTAAGAGGGTAAGGAGAAAGAAAATATTTTGAGATGAAGAATGAGTGTTACTAATGTTTTTAATTTAGTTTGAATTAAAAAAGAAAAAGTAAGAAAAATTAATATAACAACTAAAATAACATTCGTATTGGTTTGAATTAAGTAATATGAGATAAATAACCTAAAAAGTTTCTTAAAACGTTGTTGAGATGTTTGGATCCACAACCCAAAAAGTCCATAAAGAAATCACAGAGATTCACGTGACAATAAAAATTTGACCAAAAAAGTAATTTCTTTCACTGACTTGATTCCAAAATCAAAAACATCGCAATTGATTGGAGCCACTCTATATAATTTGACTAACAAATAGAAAGAAAAAACATTTCAACTAAAAAGTAATTAATTAATTCAAATAAAGGAATTATCGTAACCAAATAGTCAACCAAAATTTATCTGAACAAATATCTCAAACAGTTACTTTAATTTTATCTAATATTTTGTAAAGTTAAGATCCTCTAATGTTTAAATCAACATGATTCATTATGTTCTTTTATAGACATGAGTATATTGCTTTTTATTTTTAATTAAAAATAGGTCTCTTTGTATGATCCATTTACATATTTATAAGAAAACATGATAGATTATCAATGATCAAACATGAAAGAATCTAACCCTTCTTTATACTAGCAAAAGAAAGCTCAAATTCAAAATGAAAGAGAAGATTAAACAACTTTGGTCGGCTATTGGGCTATTTTTTCAACTGTTGGGCTACAAGCATTTATCTAATTTTAAGCTATTTCTTTTAAAAGTGTCAAAATTACAGGAATAAATAATTTTTCTTTTATTTTAATCATCAGGCTACAAAATCATTTATCTAATTTTCTGATAAAAAGAAAAAAACTCAATAATAATATATAATCTATTTATTTTTCTTTTTCTTTTTAAATCCTTTTCTTTCTTCAAAATAAAATTTGAAAAGAGAGAACAAGAGATGATATGTATTAAGGTTAAACTCATATCCCAATGAATGAATGAATATCGATCTGTAAATTTACATATCATGAGTATTATACTTTGATCATCACATAGCCTTGTATCTTGAAATTATTTCATCTAAGTTGATAAAATCTACGGACGTTATTTACGTCTTACACAACAATTCTTTAAAGAAATAGCTAAGAGAAAAGGACAACGGATGAGAGAAATGAAGGTTTGTGCTTTTAAGAGGTTAGACATTACTTATATTTTACAAGGATGCTATTTCTCTTTTCCATCTTCTAATATCCAATGATCCAGAATGAACGATGGAATTCTTTACGACCGACTCCAAATCTTCTTCTATACTCTTTGATCACCTCACAATTGAAAATGCAATGTTCAATACTTTCCCTTTCCTTTTCCTTGTACATAATCTTTATCTTTAACATAAACTAAAATAAAAGAGTTTTTGATATCATCATTTCACTTTTAGATTTTTTTTTCCCTATTAATCATTTTATTTATTTTTTAAAAATAACTAACCAATGAAAAGTTTCTTACGTCAAAAGCCTTAGGCCGTGAATTTTGAGTTGGACAAAATCTTAAGTAGAAAGGGGTTACATGTCTCCTTAATCGGATTTTATGAACCCCTTGTTAATTCCTAATTCCACAAACAACCATTGACGTAAAACTGTGAGTATATCAATTTTTTTATTCATCTTTTGAGATATATGTTTGTTTTTATTATTATACATATATGAGTTTATTATATGTTTAAGATTTTACACCTTACATAATTAAAATACAAATTTTGTTTTGAATACAACAGTAAGCTAAGTGTTGGAGAATTGGTAGACAATCAAGTAAGCTTTTCATAAACAAACATTTGCCTTTTTATGGATCCAAAAATTCTAGAAAGACCAAATTTGTCTTTTAGTTTTGTTTCTTTTTCCTTTTGAAAGGATTTGTACTAGACTGATATGAGAATTATCCAAAAATCAGACATTTGTAACCAAAAATGCATTAACTATGCTCATTTAATGAGGTCAAGGTTTCAAACATGGCTCTCTAGCCCCATTTTATCTTTTGTCAAACATGTCTTCCATGTGTCTCCATAAGAATAATCATTGACAACAAATTCACCATTTTGTTTACATACTAAATAGATAAATATATATTAAAAAGCCAAGAAATTCAAGTGTCACAAAGTATAGCCTAACTTTCTTTTAACCTAAAGGAAACAAAATTTAAGTATTTTAACTTGTTGTCTTTAAGAAGTTGATCCATGTTTTACATAAAGACATAGTTCATGAATTTATTAGACTTCAAGCAGGTTCAAAATAAATACTTGTTATGTCGTGTAGGCCATAACTGTAACACCCTGTAAATAGGCCTAGTAGTGTAGGGTTGTACTTTGTGCTTTAGAGCTTGTGCAGTGACATTAAGTGAAATTAATTAAGTGTTTTGTGTGACTAACGTGTACTGTGTTAATTAATATGATTGTGTGAAAAGTGCCAAACGTGTCTAGAAGTGATGTCGTGTTATACGGTTTCGCGTAATGATTCCGTAAGTATCCTCGTTGGTTAAAACGAGATGGCGTGTGTTAAGTTGTAAGTTGAAAAGGGGAATAAAATACCCCGTGTTTTAATAGTAAAACCCAAGGTCGGCTTGTATGTGCCTTATCCCTGGGTTTTAACAAGAATACATGCTACACACATACACCAACACATACAAACACACATATGTTCCAAGCTTTGGACTTTTGAAGAATTAATCAAGAATCAAAGTGTCAATCTGTTGCAAAGGAGTCTACAGCTGATTCACGTAGTAAAACAGTTGCTTCTTCTTCGGATTTGTAAGTGTTTTTCAAGATTAAACCTAATTTTGTGTTCTTGGTGAGAATACACCATTTTGGGGTGTATGATTGTGTTCTAAGTGGTTTAAATGTGCCAAAATGTGTTTCTAGACTTCCCTTGATGTCAAGTTGTGTATACAAACGATTGGATATGGTTTCAATCGGGTTTTTGTGTCAAAATCGTGAGTTGCAGAAGCTGTGCGAAAACAGGGACGAAGACCTGCTGTGCAGGCACTCCCTACGGGCGTAGGTAATGAACCCTACGGCCGTAGGAAGCCTTTTGTGTTTACTGCGGCCGTAGGCAGGGTTACTGCGGCCGTAGGGTGTGTTTTCGTGTGAATTACCGTCTACGGACGATGAAACAAGGACTACGGGCGTAGGTACGTAACCTACGGTCGTAGTTCACCAAAGAGCAACTACTACGGGTGTAGAAGAGAGTTTTTACGGCTGTAGTACATTGTTTGTTGGAAGGAACCTCTGCGGGCGTAGTGGCTGGATACTACGGCCGTAGGGAGGGTTTTCATGTGTCCTACGGCCGTAGGATATATCCTCTGCGGCCGTAGAGGGTTGTCTTGGATGGACAGCTTGTGTAACTTGTGTTCTAACCTGTATGTGTTATGTGTAAGTGATAACCAAGCCTGAACCTTATGTGTTAGGTGATTCGGACGACTCAGTGTGTTCTTGGGATTCTCGGATTCATATCTGCCTCTTGTGATATCGAGGTGAGTACCGGTTTCCCATAAGACTCAGTAAGTAGGGCTATTGTGTGCCTGTGTTGTGTGCTACGTGATATAGTGATACAGTGTTATAAGTGATACCATGTGATATGAATTGTGATATGTGATACGCATGCGTACTGTGGACCCTATGGGTCAAACGTGTTTATGATCTCCTGTCCGGACAGACGCAGGGGTTGAGGTCAGTCGCCGATGCGGCTGGGTCCCTTGAGTGTTATTCAGGGATTAGCGGTTCCCACGAGTGATTTTCTGGGGTAAAGGTTCTGCAGGCCGCCGTTCCTCGACAAAAACAGGGGGGTCTTGGTTTGTAACTAAGGCCTAATTGAGCCCAGGTGGCTCCGCAACGTGCTCGGGGGGTTGCTCTTCGTTTCCCCTCCAGCATGGATTGGTGTTGCTGACTTCTCAGTTGGATTCGTTGAGCGGGATTTGCAACCCCGCGAGATATGATCCTGCTGATATGTCGGCACACCGCTACGTGATAACTTAGCATTGTGTGTTTTATTGTGACGTGATAGCATGCTTATTGGTGCTTATGTGATACTTGTACTCACTAGCTAGTGTAGCTAATGTTTCGTGATATTTCCCTTTTCGCAGGTTAGTGATCAGAGGGCCTGGCGAGGCGGGTTGCTGTGGGTAGTGTTATTGTATATATCTTTTGGAACACTTGTAGTTTAATAACTCTGATACTGTTTAACGATGGTCGGTGCGTAGTGGTAACACTGGCTAAATTTTGGTACTTGGCTTGATTCGTTGTTTGTGATCGCCAAGTTGATAAGCAATACTTAATATATAATCAGTGGTTTATTCCGCTGCAAACTTTTGGTGTAAATCAAGTTTTAATTTACTCTAATTTTAAGCTCGTGAGTCCGGTGTTACAATTAGGTATCAGAGCCTTAGTTTGAGGGAATCGGGTACTTGCGAAAGTATTCGATCTCAAACTCGGGCTTGATCATCGTTAAGTGTTCCTAGAGGGGTAATTGGGGCGGAGTGTGAGCGTTATGTGTTTATTGCTCAATGTGAACTAACTTGTGTGTTAGTAAATTGTGATTAAGTGTAATAAACGTGTTCGCCCCTTGTGTATAGAAAGTGAGTGAGTAGAATGTCTGAGCGACGTGCTAACACTGAGGAAGCTCTGAAAGAGATGGAGGATGAAGCCTCACAACATCGTGCTGAAACCCAGGAGGAGTCTTCTTGGCGAGACACTCAGGGCTCGAGGCAGGGAAGAGATTCTGAGGCGTATATTTTGTTGCTTGAGGAGGAGCTTCGCTCGACTAGGGAGCTGCTGAGGGAAGCTATTAAGGGCAAGCAACGTGAGCAGTGTTCTTACAAAAAGTTTAAGTCTTGCGGGCCGAAGGTGTATGAGGGTAGTGATAATCCCTCAGAGACTATCCGTTGGTTACGCGAGACGGATCAAGTGTTTGAGTCCTGTGATTGTGAAGCTGAGAACCGTGTCAAGTATGCGGGTCGTATGTTAAAAGGTAAAGCTCTGGATTGGTGGGATACTGTGAAAGATACGCTGAGTAAAGAGGTGGTTGCTGCTCTGACATGGGAGCAGTTTGCCGAAAAAGTGAAAAGCAAGTACTGTACTGATTATGATCTTGAGAGGATGGAGAACGAGTTCAATGCTCTCCGCAAGGGAGACAAACCGGTGGAGGACCTTATCCATGCCTTTACTGATAAGGTAAGGTTTATACCACACCTTGTGACTGATGAAAGGGCAAAAATGCGGAAGTTTGTGAATATGCTGCCGCTAGAGGATCGAGCTCACGTGAGAGCTGCAGTTTCTTTGGATCGGGCGTTTGAGATAGCCCGACAGATTGATGGTGATCGTCGCCAGTGTAAGGGTGATCAGATGGTGGAGGGCCAGAAGAGGAAGTTTCAGCAGTATTCAAAGGCTGGTACTTCAAAAGGGAAATCTGTTGCTGGTGGAAAAGTGGATTCGAGTAAGAAACCGAGGTTTGATAATCCTTGGTGTTCCTTGTGCCGTACTTACCATTCTGGTGACTGCTCGAAGGCTACTACCAGATGTATGAGATGTGGTGAGAAGGGGCACGCCGCTACAGAGTGCTCATTCAAAGAGAATGTTTGTTTTAAGTGTCAAAAGCCGGGGCACAGGATTACAGAGTGCCCGAAGAGACAGAGGGGTGATATTGGAGCTGGAGCTGGTGGGTCTTCTACTCAACCTAAGAAAGATGGCGCTCCTCGCGCCAAGGGTCGGGCTTTTCAGATGACAACTGAAGAAGCCAAAGCTGCTGGAGACGTGATTACTGGTACTTTTCTTGTAAATTCTGTTCCAGCATGTGTATTATTTGATTATGGAGCTACCCATTCTTTTATATCTGTGGCTTTTCGTGATAAACTGCAATTGCCTATATCTGTGTTACCTGAGCCGATTAAAGTTGAAATTGCTAGTGGTAAGGTAGTTTCGGTTGCGGATAGTGTTCCCTGTGTTAACCTTGACGTGGACGGAAATAGTTTCCCTATCTATTTTCTTCTTATGCCAATTGCGGGCTTTGATGCGGTCGTTGGCATGGATTGGCTCAGTGGTCTGAACGCGGAGATTCTGTGTTCGAAAAAGATGGTGAAGATTCCTTTACCCGATGGGTCTTGTGCTGTAGCTCGAGGGGAACGTCGAGATTCTGATATTCCTCTTATTTCGGTGATGAAAGCTCAGAAATCGATTTCTAAAGGCTGCGAGTTTTATCTGGCTCACGTGATTGATGCAAAGCTAGAAAAGCAAGTGGTCCAAGATATTCCGGTAGTGTCAGATTATCCGGAGGTGTTTCCAGACGAATTGCCGGGTTTGCCGCCGGTAAGAGATGTAGAGTATAAAATTGATCTTGTTCCAGGGGCTACGCCTGTAGCTAAAGCTCCATACCGTCTTGCTCCTTCAGAGGTGCGAGAGATGATGACTCAGTTACAGGAGTTACTTGACAAGGGCTTTATTCGTCCAAGTTCGTCCCCGTGGGGTGCTCCTGTGCTGTTTGTAAAGAAGAAAGATGGAACTATGCGTATGTGTATCGATTACCGGGAGCTGAATAAGCGAACGGTAAAGAATAAATACCCTCTTCCGCGTATTGATGATTTGTTCGATCAATTGCAGGGAGCAACTTGCTTCTCTAAAATTGATCTTCGTTCTGGTTACCACCAGGTGCGGGTTAGTGAAGGTGATATTCCTAAAACTGCTTTTCGTACTCGATATGGCCACTATGAGTTTTTGGTTATGCCGTTCGGCTTAACCAACGCGCCTGCTGTGTTTATGGATATGATGAATCGGATTTGTCGTCCTTTCTTGGATAAATCTGTAATTGTGTTTATCGATGATATCCTTGTGTATTCCCGAAGTGAAGCCGAGCACGAGTTGCATTTACGGCAAGTTCTTGAAACTCTCAAGCAAGAGAAGCTTTATGCAAAGTTTTCAAAGTGCGAGTTCTGGCTTCGTGAAGTGCATTTCCTTGGTCATGTGATCTGTAGGGATGGTGTTAAAGTGGATCCGGCAAAAGTCGATGCAGTGATGAACTGGGGAGTTCCCCGAACTCCTTCTGAAGTTCGTAGTTTTCTCGGCCTAGCTGGATATTATAGGCGGTTTATCCGTGATTTTTCTAAACTTGCAGGTCCCTTGACTAAGCTTACTCGGAAAGATGTTGCTTTTGTGTGGTCGGAGGCGCAAGAACAAGCGTTTCAGTCTCTGAAACGGCTATTGTGTGAGGCTCCGATTCTTTCCTTGCCCGACGGGTCTGATGACTTCGTCGTTTATTGTGATGCTTCTTATTCGGGGCTTGGTTGCGTGTTAATGCAGCGTGATAAAGTGATAGCCTATGCATCTCGACAGTTAAAGCCACATGAAGGTAACTATCCGACCCATGATCTTGAGTTAGCTGCTGTTGTGTTTGCTCTGAAGCTGTGGCGGCATTATCTGTACGGTACCAAGTGTGTGGTCTGTACGGATCACAAGAGTCTGCAATACGTGTTTACACAGAAAGAGCTCAATATGAGACAGCGGCGTTGGCTCGAATTGATCAAAGATTATGACTGTGAGATACGTTATCATCCTGGTAAAGCCAATGTGGTGGCGGATGCTCTTAGTCGCAAAAGCTCGTCAGCTGAGGCGAAGTTCATGAAGCTTGTGGTGATTCCTGATATTCTTGCGAAATTAAAGGAAGCACAATCTGTGGCCTTGCGTGACGAGAATCTTGCAGCCGAAGTAATGCGAAAACAAAAAGATATGCTTGCAGATGATAGCCGTGGGCTAAAGACTTTTCAGTCTCGTGTTTGGGTGCCTCTATATGGGGGAAATCGTGAATTGATTCTGCAAGAGGCTCACCAGTCTCGACTGTCTGTACATCCGGGCAGTACCAAAATGTACCATGATCTGAAAGCTTTGTACTGGTGGCCTACTTTAAAGCGAGACGTTGCTTTCTATGTGGAAAAGTGTCAAATATGTGCGCAAGTGAAGACTGAACACCAGAAACCATACGGTAATCTTCAGCAACTCGAAATTCCTGAGTGGAAGTGGGATAATATTACGATGGATTTCGTAACAAAGTTGCCGAAAACGCTCAGAGGGCACGATGCTGTTTGGGTCATAGTTGACCGTTTGACCAAAAGTGCTCATTTTCTGGCTATCAGCGAGTCTACCTCGTTGGATAAATTAGCCAAGTTGTATATTACTGAAGTAGTGTCGCGCCATGGAGTGCCGTGTTCTATGGTGTCAGATCGCGATCCGCGGTTTACTTCGAATTTTTGGCAGAGTTTACAGCGTGAGCTTGGCACTCGTGTTCACCTGAGCACGGCGTACCATCCTCAGACAGATGGCCAGTCAGAGAGGACTATCCAAACCCTGGAGGACATGCTTCGCGCATGTGTACTTGAGTTCGGTGGAGCGTGGGATTCACATCTGCCGTTGATTGAGTTTGCTTACAACAACTCATACCATTCCAGTATTGGGATGCCTCCATTCGAGATGTTATACGGGAGACGTTGTCGCACTCCCACGTGTTGGCTAGAGCCTGGCGAGAAACAGTTCGCCGGACCTGAGATAGTACAAATTACAGCTGATAAAGTGAAAATGGCACGTGAAAAGCTGAAAGCTGCTCGTGATCGACAGAAAGTGTACGCTGACCCGAGACGTCGGCCAGTTGAGTTTAACGAGGGCGATCGGGTGTTCCTGAAAGTCTCTCCGTGGAAGGGTGTTATCCGCTTTGGCCGTAAAGGCAAATTGAGTCCGCGTTTCATAGGACCGTTCAAGATCCTGCGCAGAGTCAATGAGCAAACCGTGTCTCTGGAGTTACCTCCAGAACTTGAGGGTATTCATAATACCTTCAACGTATGTTACTTGCGTAAGTGTAAAGTGGATGAGAGTCAAATTCTGCCACTGCAGGAGCTGAGAGTTGATGCTTCAAAACGCCTCGTTGAAGAACCTGTAGAGATTCTCGGCTCAAAGACTAAAAAGCTACGTAAGAAAGTGATCAAGCTCGTTCTTGTGAAGTGGAAATATAACCTAGGTTCGAATATGACCTGGGAAACTGAAGATGATATGCGAGCTCGATATCCCCGTCTGTTAGTGAGTGATCAGATTCCGAGGACGGAATCTTCTTAAGGGGGGTAGATTTGTAACACCCTGTAAATGGGCCTAGTAGTGTAGGGTTGTACTTTGTGCTTTAGAGCTTGTGCAGTGACATTAAGTGAAATTAATTAAGTGTTTTGTGTGACTAACGTGTACTGTGTTAATTAATGTGATTGTGTGAAAAGTGCCAAACGTGTCTAGAAGTGATGTCGTGTTATACGGTTTCGCGTAATGATTCCGTAAGTATCCTCGTTGGTTAAAACGAGATGGCGTGTGTTAAGTTGTAAGTTGAAAAGGGGAATAAAATACCCCGTGTTTTAATAGTAAAACCCAAGGTCGGCTTGTATGTGCCTTATCCCTGGGTTTTAACAAGAATACATGCTACACACATACACCAACACATACAAACACACATATGTTCCAAGCTTTGGACTTTTGAAGAATTAATCAAGAATCAAAGTGTCAATCTGTTGCAAAGGAGTCTACAGCTGATTCACGTAGTAAAACAGTTGCTTCTTCTTCGGATTTGTAAGTGTTTTTCAAGATTAAACCTAATTTTGTGTTCTTGGTGAGAATACACCATTTTGGGGTGTATGATTGTGTTCTAAGTGGTTTAAATGTGCCAAAATGTGTTTCTAGACTTCCCTTGATGTCAAGTTGTGTATACAAACGATTGGATATGGTTTCAATCGGGTTTTTGTGTCAAAATCGTGAGTTGCAGAAGCTGTGCGAAAACAGGGACGAAGACCTGCTGTGCAGGCACTCCCTACGGGCGTAGGTAATGAACCCTACGGCCGTAGGAAGCCTTTTGTGTTTACTGCGGCCGTAGGCAGGGTTACTGCGGCCGTAGGGTGTGTTTTCGTGTGAATTACCGTCTACGGACGATGAAACAAGGACTACGGGCGTAGGTACGTAACCTACGGTCGTAGTTCACCAAAGAGCAACTACTACGGGTGTAGAAGAGAGTTTTTACGGCTGTAGTACATTGTTTGTTGGAAGGAACCTCTGCGGGCGTAGTGGCTGGATACTACGGCCGTAGGGAGGGTTTTCATGTGTCCTACGGCCGTAGGATATATCCTCTGCGGCCGTAGAGGGTTGTCTTGGATGGACAGCTTGTGTAACTTGTGTTCTAACCTGTATGTGTTATGTGTAAGTGATAACCAAGCCTGAACCTTATGTGTTAGGTGATTCGGACGACTCAGTGTGTTCTTGGGATTCTCGGATTCATATCTGCCTCTTGTGATATCGAGGTGAGTACCGGTTTCCCATAAGACTCAGTAAGTAGGGCTATTGTGTGCCTGTGTTGTGTGCTACGTGATATAGTGATACAGTGTTATAAGTGATACCATGTGATATGAATTGTGATATGTGATACGCATGCGTACTGTGGACCCTATGGGTCAAACGTGTTTATGATCTCCTGTCCGGACAGACGCAGGGGTTGAGGTCAGTCGCCGATGCGGCTGGGTCCCTTGAGTGTTATTCAGGGATTAGCGGTTCCCACGAGTGATTTTCTGGGGTAAAGGTTCTGCAGGCCGCCGTTCCTCGACAAAAACAGGGGGGTCTTGGTTTGTAACTAAGGCCTAATTGAGCCCAGGTGGCTCCGCAACGTGCTCGGGGGGTTGCTCTTCGTTTCCCCTCCAGCATGGATTGGTGTTGCTGACTTCTCAGTTGGATTCGTTGAGCGGGATTTGCAACCCCGCGAGATATGATCCTGCTGATATGTCGGCACACCGCTACGTGATAACTTAGCATTGTGTGTTTTATTGTGACGTGATAGCATGCTTATTGGTGCTTATGTGATACTTGTACTCACTAGCTAGTGTAGCTAATGTTTCGTGATATTTCCCTTTTCGCAGGTTAGTGATCAGAGGGCCTGGCGAGGCGGGTTGCTGTGGGTAGTGTTATTGTATATATCTTTTGGAACACTTGTAGTTTAATAACTCTGATACTGTTTAACGATGGTCGGTGCGTAGTGGTAACACTGGCTAAATTTTGGTACTTGGCTTGATTCGTTGTTTGTGATCGCCAAGTTGATAAGCAATACTTAATATATAATCAGTGGTTTATTCCGCTGCAAACTTTTGGTGTAAATCAAGTTTTAATTTACTCTAATTTTAAGCTCGTGAGTCCGGTGTTACAATAACAATTTAATTCATGTTTTATAAGGCACTAATTAACCATGTTCAAGTTTCTTCTTTCCAGTGGATTAGGGTCAGACAAAGACCTGCTACAAGGCTTAATTGGGCTGGTTGGGTTATGTGGCCATCTCAATTTAAGTAATTCTGTTGTTCGTTTTTTTTGTTTGTTCTTAGATTTTTTGGGTTGATATAGTATTAATTGTCTCCATTAGAGGGTCAATTACCATGGTAACAGTGTAAATGGGAGTCTCCATTTCTCATGGAGAGGTGGTATCCTGGAACATTGTACATTTCTAAACTTAGTAATATAAATATTTTATGTCTTTCAAAAAAAATGTTAACCGACTTACACTTTTATTTATCTTTTATAAACACTTATAATAAATGATGTACTGTTTTTATACCTATTTATTACTCAGGATATATTTTTCAATAAATAATACACATAAATAAAACAATTTATAAAATAGTAATACGAGTTTTATAAATTAAAATGTGTGTAAACATTTGAATATAACCTTATTGATTTGATTGATTTTCCTTTTTTGTCACTTTTATCTGCTAGATCTTTATTCATAAAAATACAATTCAAGTGGATGATCCTTTTTAATATATATATATATATGAGTTAATTACAAAATTTGTCCTTTTAGATATACCTTTTTTTAACAATTGGTCATTTAAGCAAAATATATGCATTTTTAGTCTTTTATTTAGGAATTTGTTACATAATCAGTCATTTACGCTAACAGATGTTAAATTTGACTAACGGTCAAAGGGAAATTTGATCTTTTTACGTGTAAAGGACCAATTTTGTAATTAAAATAGTTAAATTAATATTTTTTATCATTTTTTTATTATTAATTTATTGATTTTATTATTATTAATTAGTTTTAGAGTTAATTACATAGTTAATTACATAATTAATTATCTCTCTCTCTACAAACACAACACTCTCTCTCTTTCTCCCTCTCTTCTCGGTGACTCAACCACCGCCCACCGCCCACCTCCCACCGCCCACCTCCCACTCTCTTTCTGACAAAGCATTACAGCCACCACCCACCTCTCACTCTCTCTCTACAAACACAACTCTCTCTCTCTCTCTCTCTCCATCTCTCCCTCTTTTCTCGGTGGCTCAACCACCGCCCCACCGCCCACCTCCCACTCTCTTTCTGTCAAAACATTACAGCCACCACCCCACCTCTCACTCTATCTCTCTACGGCCACCGCCCACCTCTCACTCTCTCTCTACAAAAGCAACTCTCTCTCTCTCCATCTCTCCCTCTCTTCTCGGTGACTCAACCACAGCCACCGCCAACATCTTCCATCACCATCGACAGGTGTTGAAGACGGGGAAAACCCTAGAAGAACATAGTTGATTTTTGCGATGAAAACCCTAGAAGGAGGTGGCAACGGCGGTTGTTAAAGACGGAGGATGAGTTGACGGATTAGGGTTTTCTTCGTTGAAAAACCTAGAAGAACAGAGTTGATTTTTGCGATGAAAACCCTAGAAGGAGGTGGCGACGGCGGTTGTTAAAGACGGAGGAGGAGTTGACAGATTAGGGTTTTCTTCGTTGAAAACCCTAGAAGAACAGAGTTGATTCATCTGGGTCTGTTTCCCTTTCACCTTACAAAAACGACCACCCATCATAGGCGACGGATTAGGGTTTTCTTCGTTGATGATGATGGTTATGGCGGTGGTGTTGGTGGTTAACGGATTAGGGTTTTCATAGGGTTATCTTCGGTGGTGATAATGGTTATGGCGGTGGTGTTGGTGCTTAACGAATTAGGGTTTTCTTAAGGCGGTGGTGTTGCTGGTAGAATGAAAACGATGTGGTGGCGGTGGGGGCGGATGTCGGCGGTGGCGGCTAGTGGTGGAGTCTGGGAGTTGACCGAGTGGGGGAGATGGAGAGATGAAGAGGGAGTGTGTGTTTGTAGTGAGAGAGAGAGAAAAGTAATTAAATGTAAAAATGAGTTAAAAAAAAGAGATGTGTTTGGTTACAAGTATAACAAAGGAAAAGACTAAATTATCATTAGACTAACAGTCAAAACTAACGTTGTTAGCGTAAATGACTGATTATGTAACAAATTCCTAAATAAAGGACTAAAAATGCAAGAATTTTGCTTAAAGGACCAATTGTGCAAAAGGGGTATATCTAAAAGGACGAATTTTGCTTAAAGTTCATGCGAGAACCGTTGTTAGCGCGAGAACCGCGAGAACCAATCTAAGCCGTCCAATTCCCCCTCCTTCAATGTCATTGCCCACCCATGAATTTCTCACATGCACCCTGCCATACCCTATCCCTCCACGCTCTCCATCCATGATACTTCCCATATATAAGGAACGGCTGAGATTGGTTCTCACGGTTCTCGCACTAACAACGGTTCTCGCATGAACTCTCCCCTATATATATATATATATATATATAAAGGATCAATAAAAACCCTATATAATTATATATGTAAGCTGCAATTATTAGTATGAATTTATCATAAATAAATAAATAAATTATGTTATATTATATTATATATTATATTATTATAGTGAGTACTGAGAGTAGTAAGAAAGGAGTACATATATAATTATATATTAGAGGTTGTAAATTTAGAATCTATATGCAAGTTGAATTAAGACCCCTCACTCAAGGGTTGGGGAATATACCCAAATTAAAGAAAAAACAAAGAGGTCGCTTATGGAGTAAATGCTTAAACTCTGTCTAGGGCATCTTTCCCCCCTTCGCCATTGGCGATAATCCAAAGCTCATACTTTCAGCTTTCAATTCTCAATCCCCTCATTCATTTCTCAGTACACCTCTTCTTCTATTATTACTCTCAATTCAACCCTCCAATTCCCAATTTTTATGACATAATTAGATTTGAATCTGACGTCAAAAAAATAACGTATAATTAGGGTTACAGAGAAGATCCGCACTCCAAACGTACGATTCGGCACGTAATTTATGAGGATTTAGGTACAACTTCTTCTTCATTACTCTTTTTATTTTATATATATTCTTGTTTTTTACGGGTGTATTTGATTAAAACTACCTAATCTTGCACCCGATGAAGCTACAATATGGATTTGATATTGAGTGGTTTGGTAGAAGGTCAATTTGCTTTTGCCGTTTGAAAAAGTGTGATTCTTTGTTTCTGTTTGAACGCTTCAAATGTATAATCGTTGGGGAATCATTGGGAATTTAGCATCGGTTAATCAGTATTTGTCGTATGCAAGCAGCATATTTCTCTAAATTTTTTGAATTTAGATCATCTTTGGAGTTGAACAGTAATAACCTTAGACATCTCAATTACAGGCTCTGATCTTGAAACCGGGGGGGGGGGGGGGGGGTATGAATCCTATAGTTGAAGGAAGTTACCATTGATTGTAATTTGTATTTGAGCTTCTACCCATCTTGATTATGCTGAAAAGTTACTTCTTTTTGTGCTTGCTATCAAAATTGTTAGGTGTTACCAGGAATTCCTTTTTTGTAGTATAAGTTTCTTATTGCAGCTTTATTGCAGTTTGGAAATGGCAGACTCGAGGGTCGATGTCATACTTGAATTTCTCAGGAGGAATAAATTTGCCAGGGCCGAGGCAGCATTGCGAAGCGAGATGGATAATCGCCCTGATTTAAATGGCTTTTTGCAAGGTCTTAACCTTGAAGAAAAGGACTTGGGAGGGGAGTTATTAACAAAGGCGAATTCAGCAAAACCTGTTGCAGTTGGCAACCAAGGAAATAGTTCTTCAACGAGTGGTGAAGTTTCAAAAGAGGAGCATATTGTGAAAGAGATAGAATGTGGGACACGAAGAAATGGACCTGATAGTAAATGGGAAATTACTTCCTTTGATGGAGAGCATAATAGTGAACCAATTGGATCAAGGAATAAGAATTTTATGTTCTCTAATGGTTCAGAGGACAATCTGCTTGATTTGTATACATGGAGATTTGATCCAAGTAACGGGTCTGTTGATCCTAGTGATAATGATGATAATATCAGAACAGACAATGTGAAGGATTATCAAATTTCTTGTCAATCAAAGATTCATCCGTCTGAGGCTGCTGATACAGAAAGAACCCATAGGAAAGTGGGAGAAGAAGCAGATTCATCCGGGGATGGAAAAGTTTTGTGGTTTGGGCCTGTAATTAACAGTAAATCAAACATGCCACATACCGAGCCTAAGGAGCTTACTCTTCAACGCCCGAATAGATCTTCTATTTCAAAAGATGATTTTGTGGATAACCCATGGTCGAGAAATGATGAATTCAAGCCCATTTCATCAGAGATGTGGAAAGATTGTTCTATAAAAACCGTATTCCCGTTTCCTGAAGGAGATGCATCAACCAGTTATAATGGTACAAGCCGTGGTGTTGGTGAGAAAGATGATGGAAAGCGGAAAACTGACAACATTAGGGCAGCTATCAAAGAGCAAGAAAATGAGGTTGGAAGAGCTTTGTACTTTGGAAAAACTCAGGGAAGCATTGAACCAGAAGATTTTAGTGGCTTAATTCTTCCAATTGTATCTGAGAATCAGAAAGAAGATTTACCCAGGCTGCCACATGTTAAACTCAAATCAGCAGACAAACTGTCAAGTTTGACTTGGGAGGAGAAGCATGAACATGATGGCACTGGGCAAATTATTGGTGCTGACAACGCTTATCTTATAGGATCGTTTCTAGATGTTCCTATCGGTCAAGAAATAAGCTCTTCAGGTACACTGTAGTATTACATATTTTCTTTTATAATCTCAAATTTTAATACTCTGATTATACTAGGTAGCAACTGATATCGATGTTAATACCTATATCTTGTCAAGCATTCCCTTTCTTTTATAATCTCAAATTTTAATACTCTATTATTTTAGGTTGCAACTGATATAAATGTTGATACCTATATCTTGTCAAGCATTCCCTTCTTATATATCGTTATATACACTTGGAAAAAGATTCAGCTTTTGGGAAAACTTCTCTGACTTTCTTTTGTAGTTTCGTGAACAGTTGTTTATCATTCAGGAGTAGAGTTAAGCATTATAACTGAAATTATAGGACCAGATGTTAGCAATTGAGCTATACTTCTGAAATGTAAATGAACAAAGTTAATTTGGTTAATTGCTATTATTGTGGATTTATTAATGTGTTCCTTTTGTAACTTGAAAGTTTCTTATTAGCTGTTCACTGATGTTTTAGGTTTAAAAAGGCCTGTAGGAGGTAGTTGGCGATCCATAAGTCAGGGAATTACAGAAGACACATCTGATCTTGTATCTGGTTTTGCAACTATTGGAGATGCACTGAGTGGATCAATTGACTACCCACATGAATATTGGGACTCCGATGAATATGATGATGATGATGATGTTGGATACATGAGACAACCTATTGAAGATGAAACATGGTTTCTGGCTCATGAAATCGATTACCCAAGTGATAATGAAAAAGCAACAATTCCAGATCCACAAGAAAGAATTCCAAACAAAAATGAAGATGACGATCAATCATTTGCAGAAGAAGATTCATACTTATCCGGTGACCAGTATTTTCATTCGAAAGACATTGATCCTGTTACCCATTCTGATAACCATAATCTAACCGTTCATTATGATGGAGAATTGATGGATGAAGAGGAGTTAAGTTTAATGAGTGCGGAACCAGTTTGGCAGGGATTTGTAACACCAACAAACGAGCTTGTTATGTTTGGTGAAAACAAAGTTGTGGATGAGGGTGGTAGGTCCCGTTTACCTGAGCTTCCTATGGACGAAGATCAACATGGTTCAGTTAGATCAATCGGTGTGGGAATCAACAGTGATGTTGCTGATTTTGGTAGTGAGGTTCGGGAAAGCTTAATTGGAGGTAGCAGCGAGGGTGACATCGAGTTCTTTCATGATACTGATGTCAGTATTCGGCCACACAATTCTGAGAAACGATATGTCGATCGAGCCAAGAAAGAGAGAAAGAAAAGCGCAATATCTGATCCTAACAAATTAACCAAAAACGCAAGTGATGGTGGATTTTCTTTCCCCCCTCCTAGAGACGGACAAGTTTCAACTGTTTCTAGTAAACCTCCGTGGTCAAAGTCAAACGACAATAGTGTAGTAGGTGATGTGAATGACGACTTGCTTCCACCATGGAGACGAAAAAGCAATGATTCTTCACCTGGTAAAAGTTCAAAGGAAGAAGAAGATGATGTTGATGTTGTGGATTCAGAAACTTCCGGCCCATCAATGCCCTCAAATTACGGTTTATCTGAGCGGGCCCATCAGGATGAGAAAGTTGTTGATCCAATAGAAGAAGATCCCGGGGTATTTATGGAAGATGAAGAGACGGTTGCTGTTCAGGAACAAGTGAAGCAGATAAAGGCTCAAGAGGAAGAATACGAGACCTTCAATCTTAAAATTGTCCACAGGAAAAACAGGTATGTTTTCCCCTATCTGTATTTTCCTTCTATTTATAACCTTTTGCACAAAATTTAGCTGAATAAAATTCTTCCATAACAAAGATATATCTTTAGGTTTTGAGGGATGTTAAAAACTAATAGAACATTTTTGTTAACCTGGAAATAATGTCATTAAACTTGCAGAGACAAATCACTAATAACTGAAATAACTATTGTCAGTATATTTAAGCACTGATCCTTCTACCTTAGTTTTTGTAGTCAACTTCTATACATAATTTGGCATACCATTTTTTGACAAACGAGATTAATTGTATTATTATTTGAATTTAGCATTACAATGGAAAACGTGAACAAGGGAACTTGAGCTTATTTCGTAAAGTAAATATATTTTTGTTGTTATTCAGAACTGGGTTTGAGGAGGACAAGAATTTCCATGTTGTTTTAAATTCGGTGATCGCTGGTCGTTATCATGTAACCGAGTATCTTGGATCTGCTGCATTCAGCAAAGCTATTCAAGCACATGACCTTCACACTGGCATGGATGTGTGTGTGAAAATTATTAAAAACAATAAAGACTTTTTTGACCAGAGTCTTGATGAGATAAAGCTCTTAAAATATGTCAACAAGCATGATCCTGGTGATAAATATCATCTTCTCAGACTCTATGATTACTTTTATTACAGAGTAAGTAATTGTGCTCTTGATGAATTGTGATTTTCTTTATTGTTTGGTATGATTCTTGCATCAATACTTTTTTCCCTGTTTGTCTATTCAGGAACATTTGTTAATTGTGTGTGAACTTCTTAAGGCTAACTTATATGAGTTCCATAAGTTCAATAGAGAATCTGGCGGGGAGGTTTATTTCACG
This sequence comes from Pulicaria dysenterica, assembly GCA_947179395.2. NCBI lineage: Eukaryota > Viridiplantae > Streptophyta > Magnoliopsida > Asterales > Asteraceae > Pulicaria > Pulicaria dysenterica. Next base: position 105,451,289 of record OX359288.1, on the reverse strand, counting down.
ATGCCAAGATTGCAGGTTTGTTGTGTTTGTAACTTTGTATATATTATAGAAGACATAATGGGAGGGTTGGGCAGGTTAGGGAAATGCTAAAAAATGGCTACTTATTTGTCTCGTGGTCAGGTTGGGTTGACCATAAAAACTTCCGGTACAAAATTTGAGAACTTCATTTATATGATTAATATATTAACAAATCTAATATTTTGAATAAGACGATTTGGTAGATTTTATGTGTTAGAAATACATTTTGGAAACTTTGCGACCCTTTGAGCTAATTTCCCTAAGCTAAGTTTTTGTTATTTTACTTGTAAGACTCGTTAGAGACAAAATCTTACTTACCCTATTTGGCCCATTTATTAGTTAATGGATCCGAATTGGCACCTATAGTTATATGTTCTCTAATGAAGAAAAAATCTATTTAGTATTTATTGTTTCTCTTGTATTTGTGTATGCAGTCAATAACAATCCAGTGCTTGGAAGCACTTCAATTTTTGCATGGTCTTGGGCTTATACATTGTGACCTAAAACCCGAGAATATATTGGTGAAAAGCTACAGTAGATGTGAAGTGAAGGTTATTGATCTTGGATCTAGTTGTTTCGAAACAGACCATCTTTGCTCTTATGTGCAATCCAGGTCCTATCGTGCACCAGAGGTTATTTTAGGACTCCCTTATGATAAAAAGATCGACATTTGGTCCCTTGGCTGCATCTTGGCTGAACTTTGTACTGGAAATGTATGTATTTTTCATCATTGTTGTGACTATGAACTATCTGGAACATTGTGAGGGCAATAGTCCTCATTTACAACTTATGATATTTTTGAATAACATAAAATTTTGTTCTTTTTGTAGGTTCTCTTCCAGAATGATTCGCCTGCTACTTTGCTTGCCAGGGTGATTGGAATTATATGTCCATTTGAACCAGATATGCTTGCCAAGGGACGAGATACACATAAATACTTTACCAAAAACCATATGCTTTATGAGCGTAACCAGGTACTATACCTCCTCTTCTTTGTCTTTTATTTCCATTCAAAATGATATGCCTATCTTGAATTGTTTTGCATTTTTTTGGTTTATTGGGAGTTCTGATGCTTTGATGCCCCATTTTTGGGAAATACATGCTTGACCATGCCATCCTTATTAAAATCTGTAGATTCTATGCATATAACTTGACACACTGCTTTCACGTTGATACAATTAATTGATTATAATTAGGCTACACACAGCCAGGATATCTGCATAAGGGATCTTATTTTGAGACCCCAAGAGTCTTTTAGGTACTTAGGCGCCATATTACACAGAACAGGGAGGATAGATGAGGATTTTACCATCCGTATTCAAGCGGGATGGAGGAGGTGGAGAGCGGCGACACGAGTTCTGTGCGACAAGAAAGTACCACCTAAGCTGAAAGGAAAATTCTACAGACTGGTCGTTAGATCTGCTATGCTATATGGATCTGAGTGTTGGTCCCAAAAAAATGCCCAAGCGGAGAAGATGGAAGTGGCAGAGATGAGGATGCTTTGATGGACTTGTGGGAAGACTTTGTTAGACAAAATTCCAATTGGTGTTTTCGAAACCGAATTAGGAGTAACGTCTATTGTCAGCAAGTTGAGGGAAGGCAGACTGTGTTGGTTTGGCCACGTTAAAAGGAGGCAACCAACTGCACCAGTTAGGAGGGTGGAATCAATTGTAGTTAATGGCACTAGGAGGCGTGGTCGCCCTACTCTGAGGTGGGAGGATAGAGTTATAGCGGATTTGCATGAGCTTATTCTCTCTGAGGACGTGATCTCAGGTAGGCTCTCTTGGCGAAGGAGGATTATGATTCAGGGATAGGTTTGAGCTTAGGATAACAATCGATTTTGTATTATAAATTAATATCAAACTAACTAAATAAGTAAGAAATTTAACCTAACATTTTATAACGTCAGACCTAACTTTTGAAGTTTCTATTAAATAGTTAATATCTAAGTGGGGAATATATAGAATATTTGCTATACTTTTATTCTCTATTAATTTATAGATTTTGCTATTACATTTTATTTTTCCTTTTATTGTATTTAAATTGTGTTTTTCTACTATACACTGATATTTAGCCTTAGTTTGTTTCATTATTAATTATTATTATTATAAATTTTTTCCTATTTCATTTTATTATTATTTAAATGTCTATTTATTTACTATTTTCTATTTTTCTATTTTTCCTTTTCTTCTATCCCTTTCGTTGTTGGAGTTTGTCTCGGGAAGCAGTCTCTCTATCTACGGATAGAGGTATGATTGTCTACACTTAACCTCCTCCATATCCTCTGTAGCGAGATTGGGTATGGTTGTTGTTGCATATGTATATATAGTTATATACACACAAGTATAAAGCTCCCGAGTACATGTAGCCGCTAAAACAGTTGTGCTTTCCCTAAAACCAAGAAATATGCGTAAACTAAACAATTTTACTTCCAACTCTAGATGAATACTCGAATGGCAAAGTACTTTTTTTCTTCATCTAGTCTGATTGAAAGGGCGGAAAGCACGAAGCAGCAGGAGGGGAAAGTTAGGCTTTGAGGATTAAACATATGTACATAACTTTGCTACTGCAATTTCATCCTGGTTTACACATTGTGAACCCATTTGTCCATCAAGTTTAAGCACAACAAAACCTCAACTGCTTCCAGGCGCTATTGCTTTTCCTCCTTGATTAAACTACTTTCTTGTTTATAAAACACATTATCTTGCTAATCCTTTCGTAGGACTACATTTATTTGATTTCAACTACTTCAATTGAGTTAAATCAAGTATGCATTGCTCAAACATAAACTCTTACATCAGGAAAAATTCTTTAATAATGTTACTATGCTTCATATATCTTATCTGATACAATACCTGGTGATTTATACTCTCTATTCTTCTTCAATTTATTGATTCGGCTATTTAAATTCTTCCCTCTGTCTAAAGCCGGATTCCGGTTTTCACTATCTAGTTACTTCCCGAGTTCATAATATAATACGAATACGGAAGGGATAGGGATAAATCTGATTTTGAATCTTGTTGCGGACAATATAAACCTTCCATTTTGCTCTTATACGACGTTAATCCCCATACGTAAACATATTCATGTTTTCTGTAAATCTTGTGTGTGTGCGCGTGTGGAGAAATCCTTATGTGTTTGATCAACTATTAAGATGTTGAATACAACAAGAATAGATACATTCTGCCATTCCGTTTGATTTACAACGAGTCAACAGTAATGCAAGGCCATCCCAGGACTTTGTTTCCTCTTTCTGCGTATGTTACTACGGCCTTTGTCTTTATTAATATTATTATTTCGTCTTGAGGCACACAATGTCAATCCACTTTGGGTTCCATTTTATTTTAGGTAATGTACTATTTTTCCAACAGTAGTAACATAGTTTACTTTTCGTACTTTTTTTGTCATTTTTATGTAAAATTGCAACATATCGGTTCAGTTCCTATTGTAACATTTGACATATTACTATTTGTTACTGTAATGAGTTTAAATAAAGAAAAAGATGTTGACAGGTAGAGAATTAGGATTGATTACTGAATACACAATAAATGTCGCGATTTGTTTGTTGTGTTGTCAATTCTGTCACCCTGTCGCTGTTTATAAAAAAAATCAGGGTAGGTAAGTTTCATGGGTAAGTTTTTCTCTATCCAACTAACATCTTACTACTTGTGACAAATCTAAATAAACATTATTCTGACGATGCTGTGATTATGTTTATGGATATTCAGGACACCAACAGATTGGAATATTTGATCCCTAAAAAGACATCCTTGAGGCATCGGTTACCAATGGGTGATCAAGGGTTCATCGATTTTGTCTCTCATCTGCTTGAAATTAACCCAAAGAAACGCCCTTCAGCCGCAGAAGCCTTGAAACACCCATGGCTATCATACCCTTATGAACCAATTTCATCTTGAAATATCCTCGGATAAATACAAGTTTTATAAACATGTACCTTAATACTCAAGTTTGGGGATAGAGACAGGATGCTTTCTTTTTGGACCTTCAAATGGGGTTTATAACCACCGTCCACGTGTGAAAAAATGCTTACAAGAAGGTATGTCCGGGTTGCTGGCTCGTGCCTTATCTCTCTCGTTCTCGATCTCTCCCTTGCCAGGTTGTATTTAATATTTTTGCATAAAAAAAAAAGAACTTGTATGTTCAGTGAATTTTACCGATTTTGATTTGTTGTGGAGGAAGGGAAATCTTCTTCGATAATTGTTGTACATGACTGTGGTGATTTAGTATTAGTTTGTGAAATAGCCATTTAACCACTTTTTGGGTCGGCTTTGTTGCTCTTTTGTGTGGGCAGTAGGCATGTAAAGCCAGAAATGGATGTTATGACAAGTTTTATGTCGATCTGCTTCTTCATCAATCTCCCTTGCTTTCATATTTTTAAACAAATGCTTGCTATGAATGTTTTATGTATGTAGGATATTTATTGAATATTGCTAAAGGTATCTTTTATCGTCGAAGTGCTAACAAATTATACGGTTAGGCTTTGTGGTAAACTAGTGTCGCAGCTTAGCTCGAGTGATGTGGCATTGTTCACCACTGAAAGAACACCATCTCACCCCCTCCCTTCCAAGCTCTCTCGCCTCGGCAACTGCCCCCTAACCTCTCTCCATTTTACGCGCTCTTTCTCTTTCTCTCTTACACACACACAATCACTCCATTTCTCACACAAAATATTTAAATAGGAAAATAGAACAGAAAGGGATGAATTGCCTAGATGAAAGGAACATTGCTGTGATGCTCGTAGGAAAGAAGGGGTGGGTTTGCCTGCTACCACATGGTTTTATCGTGTTAAATGGGTGGCTGGAATAATTTTTACAAGTTAATGACTCTATTGATATAACATTTTACAAGTTAATTTTTACATTTGGGACATGTATTAATATGAAATATGAAAGAGAATGATACATTATTATTTTATGACAAAAACCCTATTTATTTAGTTGCAAGTTTGAACTCTCGTTTTACTACTACGGCTTTAGTTGACACTTGTATATTGGAAACTTAAGTTTGATATACCGAGCTTTAGATTAACCTTTTAATGCCGGACGAACTTTAGCAAAATGTATATGACATTACTCAAATTATTCTTGTATGTATTGAACTTTAAAAAGTGTTCACATGTATTCCACATTTAAAATTTGATGATGTATATAGCAAATTACCTAAAACTTGATGGATGGTGATGTGGATCCGATTCTTTTTAAGTACATTTAACTTTTTATTAAGTTAAAATTTTATATTTTGACTTATATTGAAAAAGAAAAAAAAACATGTTCATTTTCGTCCTTGCGTACTTGATGTGGACCTGCATCCCGAAGGCTGCATCTTCGTCAAATTAATGTGCTTCCGTGGGAGGTTTTATTTCAGTTTCATCTTCATCCTCATCCCGATCTCAAGTATTTGGCGGTTCAACTTCATCCTAGGTTCATCTTTAGCTAAAAATAGTGCTTTCTCGAACAAATCCTACATTTGCCAAAATAAGATTTTCTCGTACAAACCCTAGATTTCTATTTCAGTTTGAAGGTTTAAATCTGAGTAAGTACTAAAATTGATTTTAGTTTTATTGAATTCGAACACCTGTCTTGATTTTTCTAGAATCGAATGAAGGAATGGGCTTTTGATTTGAGTAAATCGATTCTATGTTGTTTCTTTGAATTCATAAAATTGGTTTGGGTTATTCAATTCAGGTTTCTGTTTTCTTCTTTGGAATCAAACGCATATCAAAATCTGTTTTGGTTAGGATCGGTGAAAGGTAGGGCTTTCTTCTTTAAATCGAAAAACCTTTTGTATAGTTTATTTGGGTTCGCTTAGGCTTTCTTCTTTAACACAAATTATATTTCAACCGTTGATAAGGCACATAATTGATAACACGAAGCACAAGTGGAACTTAGTTGGTTTTGATATCATATAAAAGAAATTAAAAAAATTTAAGAAAAACTCGTTCTATAATGTAATTAACTTCCATATTAACATTTTATGTAACCAAAACAGATTTCTTTTAGCAATCGACACGAATTTTGAAATTCTAATGCATAAAAAAAAAAAGCTCGAGTGTCATTTACCATAACCCCCTTGAGCAGGGTTAGGGTATCGTCATCATTGTACATAAAATAATTATAAATATATAAAGTTGGATCCAATGCTGACAAATTGATGTAGCTTTGAATGTCCAAAACTCCAGATCACAAAAGCAGTTTAAAGCTAACAGAACTTTTTGAAACTAATAAAAGTAACCCAGCAAAATTCTTCTACTATAAAAAAACCAAAATCCAAATCAACACCATTATCATCCCTTCCTAGATTAATAACACCACTACCCAAATAATTAGTATTAGAATTAGAATTCTCTTCTACCTTGTCCTCCGCTTGTATAACTAATGAAGACATGATTATTCTTGATTTCTGTAAACCATGGCCATGCTTTTAACTTATTAATCCAATCCAACCTTTCTTCTTCAACTTCTCTCCTTCAAACTATCAACACGAATGTACACTTGAGATTTGTTGAATAGAAATCAAAACAATTCTGTAAGATCATCCATTGGTATGTCCAGCCCTCCTGCAAAATCCTCATCTGGAACTTCTCCGTCAAAGTTGAGAAAAGAATTCAGATCATGAGCACCACCGACCCCTAGTTCATCCAACCCATCTAAATCATCAACCACGAGGTTTGTAGACGCGAACCGGATATCCCTTCTTGTAGCTTGTGTACTGGGCCCCGTGGGTCTATTGACAGATGTGTTGCCAGTTGGCGGTAGCTGACCTGTTTTTTGTCTTGGTTTTGGTTTCCTTGACTTGCTTGGGTCCCGCTCACTTCTCTTTCCCTTGGTGCCACCAGAGACTGTGGATTGTGATCGAATGGCAATGTCATCAAGCAATACTTCCTTTTTCTTTCCTTGGTTTGATATTGGTCCGCCTATGGCAAAAGCTTCATCTGAGAGATGATTGACAGTTCCAACAACGTTAAATGTACAGGAGCTAGGATTCACATTTCCACATTACAAATTTAAGAAAAATACTGCTCTAGAGAATTAATATATAAAAAATGATAAATAATTTGAAAGCATCTGCTAGGGGAAAAAAGAATGAAAGTATCGCACACCTGATGAGAGCTCGGGATATGTCTTGTTTTCAATTGGTGCAGAGAGGATATCTTGAAATGGAGGTTCATTGAAACAACTTTTACCAGAATTTTGAAATTTACGACATCGGGCAAGAGTTCGTTTTCCAAAAGCCAATGCAACTTGTTTTGGCACCTTTTGGACCCCGGATCTAGAGCTTTGTCTAACAGCCTGGTAGATATTAACAAAAACAAGTCACCCTGGTAAATATTTACTTAAGAATGGGTCGATTTAGGTATATCTCGTCTCTAACAGTTGGAACTAAAAAATAATAAATATATAAAAGTTGAAAGATAACATGTCAACCAGGATGTATGGGTTGGGTCAAAACTCAAAAGTTGTCTAATGTGCATTTCAATGCATAAACCTATTAAATTATTATGTTCAAAAACATAACTTATTGTTAAAAATAATATATCATTTTATAATCATGTTTTAGAAATTAGATAGTTATGATAACATCAAAAGTTTGGAACTTTACACAAAGTATTTTTGGTCAATCGGCGTAAAGTAGGGATGTAAACGAGCCGAGCCGAGTTTTACACTAATCGAGTCAGGCTCTTTTAAAAATGCAGAAGCTCGAGCTCGTTCGAGCTCGTGGTTTGAGGCTCGAGCTCAACTCGTGAAGTGTTATACAAAGCTCGTGGAAATCTCGTTTATTTTTAAAAAAATAGTTTAAGTTATTTAAATAATAAATAAAAAAACAATTTGACCTTTAAATTATTATTTTTTAAAATTTTTTGCATATTTGATGATAAAAACAATTTAAATCTTGAAATTTGAACTTTTTCATATTTAATGGTATAAAAATATATAATACAATTATACAAGTAATAAATAAAAAGCAAAAAATAAATATTACATCAAAGCTCGTTTAAGCTCGCGAGCTTAAACGAGCCCAGTATACAAGACTCGGGCTCGAGCTCATTTAATAAATGAGCTTTAATATAGGCTCGGCTCGGCTCGTTTCGAGCTTTTAACGATCCGAGCTCGAGTAGCTCGGTTCATTTACATCCCTAGCCTAAAGTAACATCTACCCTTTTTTGACCGCTTAACAATCCAAAACCGTTAATGTTGCCACCTCTACATGTGGCCCAAGGTTTCTGTAAATATGTGATAAAGGGATCAAGGGCTCACCAAAAGTTTTCTGTAAGCCAGCTCAACCAATCTATCCATGGCAAGTGTTTCAAGGTCTCTGCATGACAAACAAATGATGCTAAAATTTGTAAAAACTAGCAATAACGAGCATGTACTGCCAAAAAGATGAATAGTTATAAAAGTCTTACCGGACTTCAGAGTTGTTTTCAACACCTTTACGTATTTTCTCCAAGCATGCCTTCTTTTTAACCTCCTGTAAAATGAATGAAAAAGGAAGTGCATATTAACACTAGAGATAGTAGTTGGTATAATATAATGGATTAGGAAGAAAAGGGGGGTTAAGTTTATCATAAAGATGAGACAGTGCAAATTAACGCTTTTAGATAACCTGTTCATGAAGTCTTTTCTTGAGATTATCGACTTCAGTCAGGATTGCTTCATTTTCCATGTCATCCAAGCCAGGCTGTCATAATCAAAACTATATCATTTTAATAATAATCAAAATTCTGAATAACATGATTAAGGAGATTTCATGCATTAAAACTGAACTCCATGTGACATTTTATCATTTAAACCTTTTTCTTTTACCAGTATGACAGGTTAAACATATCTACCCCTTAGTAAGTAAATGGGTCAAAATGGTCACCCCTAACTCTACTCAAAGTGACCAATCATACACACTTCACATCCAGAAGTTCTATATGTTAATGTGAGATTAATAAGAACCAGAATATACCACAAACACGGGGCCTACCAGTGTATCAGGACACAGGCCTATGCTCTGAAGCTCGAGTAGAATTTTGTCATCTAAAGACATCTCTCCATACCGACAACCAGGCAAACTGTCAATACCTTCCGCCTGAAAATTATGTGGCGTATTCAGGAAGCCCTTTGAAATCCCAGCCAAGAGCTCAACTTCTGATCTCATATTTTCATGCATATGATTCATAATTGAGCTTGTAAAAGAGTTTATACCTCCATTGCTAGTTAAAGATTCAAATTCATTGAGGCGATATGTTTCATATGTGGAATATCCAAACCCATTTTGAACGTGCGTATTTCTTGCATCCCTTTCTTCAATGGTAATATCATCTTCTATAATAAGTGATGATAGTACTCTTTGGTATAATGGTATGAAGTCCTTTGATGTTTTTTCCAGATCATGCCTCCCAGAGAAAGATTTGGTTTCCTGATGTTGCATGTTTGTTTTTAATGCCGGAGAAGAAAGTGCATCAGATTTAGGGTCTACATGCAGAGGGTCCACCTAAATGGAAATTGAAAAATGCAAAAACTGAGCATTTAGGTGGAAAGAATATAATTTTTTACAATTGTTGAATATAGTTCAACACTTCAACCTGCTGGGATAAAAAGAATTTGACTTCGGAACTGACAGGAGAGAATACTGGGTCCATTTTCTTCCAGAATGCACTTGAACAAGCTAGATCTACAGATGCAAAAAAAATAATAATAAAAAATTACACAGATTGTTTGAAAATATCTTTCCACAACCACAAAAAGGAAAAGAATAAGGAATAGAATAAGGAAAACAAAGTGAGGTCTTACAACTGGCTACACAAGCATGATTTGCAGCTGCTAACAGCTCTTCCCGATCATCATCAGATGTACCTAGAACATCTTATACCAAATCACAGTTTCTATCAAATTCAACTTATTTGGAATGTGTAAGTATTTAATTACAACTTACACACCTGTACAATCAGGAGAGCTATTATTTTGCAGAGGATGAGGGGAAAAGCCTTTGCGTTCTGAAAGCCTTTTTATTCGACGGCCCGGCTTACTGGTGAATAAACAAGATTAATGCACGAATAGTAATTAAAGCACAAAAGGTAAAACAGATTTACTTTTATTTCCAGAAACTTCTATACCTTCCACTCTTCTTACAACCAGTCTTACTACGTTGAGATGCTTTTGGTGTGGCTGCATTAACATGACGTCTGTTCTTTGCAATTGCATCTGCTTCATTCTTTCCCATCTCTTTGTATATCAATCGACTTTCATCACCAAGAAATTCTTCACTTTCAGATAATCGTGGTGAAGATTTAACATTATCAGGCTTAACTATCAACATTTGGGGAACATTAGTTGGATTTTTGAAAATGGGAGAACCATTGGTTCCATTAAGAGAAGTTCTAGCACCAGTATCAGCAGGTGAACGGCCCTCAAAAGATAACAGTTTCTCATCTTGATTTGAGACAGGAGACACCAGATTTGGTCTCCTGGTTCGAGCCATTTTTTGTGGTCTCTGACCAGCCCATTGAGCCATAGGAGATGAACTGGCCGTCGCCATAGAGCCGCCCTGTTCAGTCTTTGAAGGCTTGCTTTTTGTCACAGAACTAAAAGAGGTAGAATGAAGTAATATTCAGATGCGTATCAGTCTATCACTAAGAAACCCTATACTTAAAAGTTTACATATGGGCTGTGGCCCATGATTACGACAAACCCTAAAACACAATTACCATAAATGGATGACTAACATATTAAACTTTTATTATAACAAAACCAAAAGAGCAGATCACCAGACAGAGGCGCAACACCAAGATCTTGGTTCACCAAAATTACGTTTTCTGTGTTTGTGGCTTGCATAATTAGAAAATGAGAAGTAAATAGAAGACGGTGTTTGGCAAACATTTACATTTCGGAAAAGAATGGTCAGTTTACATGAATATTTAAACAGTAAAGTTATACATTGCAAATATGACTTTTGGTTTTTTTAGACTTCAAACGATACATGTTAAATATTTGAGTACTACCTGAAGATGCGAACATCGCGTGGTTGTGAACCACGTTCATCAACAATCTTGTTTTGTACAGCTCTTTTAGGCACTCCATCACTGTCAATAGGTCTCGTAAAACCTGTACCTACTGAACGTTTTCTTTTGACTTTCTTATCCCACCCTTCTCCTCCTGCAGCCAGCTTACGGATCTTTTCAACCAAATCAGATTCTCCATTGTTGTGCGCAAGTATATTTCCATCTTTTGCCATTGCCACAGGATGCCTCTGCAGGCCATTACTCTGGCATTCTGCCTGAAATACAAGTTGGAAAACAATAGTTATTGGTCAATCGCCAAAAGCAATAAAATATTATTTGTTACCATATGCAGTAAATGACAATGATTAGCTTCAGATATGCCAACATAAATAAAGTTGAAAATTTGTGTCAGTAGCAAACCCGGGATTCAGCAACCGATGTTCGAATACGCTTGTTGAGAAGAAGGTTCTTAGGTCGATCTTCTACTCTCTGATTTATATGGTAACTTTGGGTTCCTGTCTTCAAGTTCAAAGCACCTGCTCGGTCATTACTAACTAATTCACTTCTCTTTTGTTTCATTGAGGTTACGCCTTGACAATATCTATCCAACTGACGCAATCGTTCATCCATTTTAGTTGCTCTGACCCTATTAACAACAGCACATCACCACACATTAACTAATGACCAAGATATCCTACTGGTACACTGTGTATCAAAGCAAATTCAAAGATAGCAACTATACATAGTTCATTTATTAGACATCTTAAGAAAAGGCAGCAAACAGTCGTAAAGATCCACCTGTCCTAATATTTATATATAATAGACAAAAAAACAAAAAAGTACCTAGCTTTGACACGTGTATCCTCAACACTCAACCTGAAACGCTTTAGATCCTTCATAATTGCCAGTGAAGCAAAGGGCTTCACATGAGCAGCAGCAGCTCTGAAAGAATTCTCTTCAGCTGTGCTTCCAACAGAAATCCCTATTACCCTCCTTAACTCATCATACGACATAGTTTGGTCAGGAATTGCAATTGGCTCCAGCGACATACACTCAGATAATGTGCGGAAATCATCTGATCCTATCAATGCACTACTTACACCACGTGGCACCGCAAATCCTGAACCAACCATCCTGCTCTCAGAACTCTCTCTAACAAAGTCCGGCCTATCCAAATTAGGCCAAACTGCTGCTGAACGGACGCCCCTCTGCCCATTCAAATAAGTTCCAGAAAGAACTAGCTCGGACGATTCAAATGTCGCATTTCCAGCCATGGATCAATACACTAATAGGATCCCAATCATATATCGATAAACCATAGTACTTTTTCTGAAACAGTTACCTATGAAATTAAAATGAGAAACTTAATTGAAGTAATCGAACTTCATAAACAAGAACTGATCCTGATACGATCCTACTAAAAGTCAGTTCTACTGTCAAATTGCTGCTTGAAATCTGGCATTATCCGTACAGTTACCAAAAACCTTCTACCTTTATTCATTAAAGATCAAATAGATAAGCGACATTGTGCAATTCAAGATGTAAGCAAGAAGATGAATGATTGTGCCCTAGCTTTGACTAGTACGAAATTGACTTGTATTGAGAGAGAAAAAGAGAGCAATTAGAATTGAGGAGCAATCACCTTCGATGGTAATGATTGTCGGAGAACAGCGGTAAAATTCCGGTCGTCGGAGGTCGTCGTCTTTTCTGTATTTCTCGAGGTGGCCTCCTTCTTTCTCGGTTGCTTTCGCTACACGTTCTTCAAGTCGCCTAAGACTGAGAGAAGGCTGGTTTGGACTTCTACATGCAGCTAAAGCACAACTTGGGCTAGTAATTAGCAACTACATGGGCTTTAGGTCCACTAAAACGTCAAAGGAAAACAATACAATTATTCTCAAAACAATAATCTAATTCTAATAAAAAAATGTATAACATAATCATCTTTATCCGTAGACACTTTTTTTATCAATCACAACTTTTTATTTTACAAATTAAAAAAAAAGACTTTAATGTATTTACTTTTTTTATATCAAGTGTGATTATTCAAAATTGAAACTAAATTTGAATGATAAAGTTTTTAAAAAATTTTAAACTTTCCATATTTATAGGTAATTAGTATTGGTAAATATCTAAAGAGTGTGTATATAATCAATCATCTTTTATCTCTCTGGTGATTCATGTAAAACACTATAAAGAGTGTGGTAGTATATGTATATATCTAGCAATACTCCAACTTTGGTCTCAACGCAAGTGTGGTAGCCCCTTGGACAAACTTTCTTTGATATATGCATTAAGATTTTGCTATTGTTATATTAACGACGTAGAACCAAAGGTGGATTTTAAAAAAAGGGGTTCGAGTTACGGTCTATTAGTTAATCGAGCTTGTGGAGTAGATACGTTTGCTATATATTTAGTTATATGCTACCAATCAATTTTTTAAGTGCCTGTCATTTAATATTTTTAGGGCTATGATATGAATCAAATAGTTAATAATTTACTCTTACTGGAATTTAAGGAATTGGTAGTTTATCATGTTTGATTTAGTTTAATGTAATTGTCAAAACACTATATGTTAAAACATTGTTTCCTTACTACAAATATGATTATTTCGATAAATTTTTCAGTTTTCAATTGAAAAAAACTTGAATTTCATTACTTGACTTGTTTGCCTTGAAAATTTTTGTCCAACTACTCTGAACAGTTTCAATTTTTAACAACTTTTATCTAACTAAAGAATTGTTTAAATTTAAACAAACTTCAATTCTTTAGTTAATAGACATGATTTTTTTTTATTTATAAAACTTAATGAGAATCAATCTAAGAAATCGATTTACAAATCGAAATTTAGGAAAATATTATTCCCCCCTCCTTAATTTGTTCAAAGGTGAATTATAGGTGTTTATGTTTATATGTGTCACTTTGTGAAGTTGTGTAAAAACACGAATCCAAATATGATTCAATCATGAAATCATATTCTAACAACCCTGACCATTATAATTAACTTCATATCCTTATCCAAAACAGTAATATTGATGTGTATTTGTCCAAGGTTCATGTAAAAACATTATATTTTTCATAACATACAAACTATATGACATTTCTATGCACACCGAATTAAGATTTTATTGTGGAGGATATTTAGTATTTACACAATATTGTCGTGCCTATTATATTTGTTATATAGAGATAAGATAAGTATCTATATCTATTTTATTGTATACTTTAGGGGTTTCTTTGTATATATCAGTACATATACTAGAATTTATATCAATAGAATACACGGATAACCCTTTGGGATTTACCGTATAACATGGTATCATCCTAATACGTTCCTTCTCTCTGATCCACAAACCCTAGCCACCCCAGCCTCGTTACACATGTCATTCGTCATCTAACCCCATAGATATACTTTATAACAACATTCTTAAAATTTTAAACACATTTTACATTTTATGGTGGTAATTTCTTTTGTTGCATTAATGTGTATATATATATATATATATATATATATATATATATATATATATAGGGGACGGTTCGAACGTGAACTGTTTTTCGTACGAGAACTGCGAGAACCAATCTCAACCGTTCCTTGAATATGGGAAGTTCATGGATGGAGAGCATGGAGGGGATCAAGTGTGGCAGAGTGCATGTGAGGAATTCATGGGTGGGCAATGACATTAAAGTAGGGGGAATTGGATGGCTCAGATTGGTTCTCGCAGTTCTCGTACGAAAAACAGTTCTCGTTTGAACTTTTGCTTATATATATATATATATATATATATATATATATATATATATATATATATATATATATATTAAAAGGCTTACTTTCTTGCTAATAATATAAATAAAAAATCTATCCACCAATCAGCACCCTCCATTCCTAAGATTTGACTTTTGTTGACTGAACTTTCGAAAAGATCCACTTTATTAAAAAAAACGCGGACCTCAAACGAATTTGATACAAGTTGCCTAGATTATTTTAACCCGTTTATACATTTACGTTCTTTCAACCGCCATCTTCACCAATTCTTTCGGTATACGAAACTCTAATCCTTTCCTTCCATTGTCGTCTCTTACATTTTTTGAGTATACGCGGCTTGCTTGTGAAGGAAGAGGTGAACCAGATCGATCCTTCTCTTCTACAGTTTCGAGTTCATTCCTCTTCTCTACAACTTTTTATGATTTTGTTATTTGAAACCCTAATCTTTATCTCCATCACTAGATCAAGAAATCTGCTACAATCAAATCGTTGTTTTCAAGATAAGGTTCTCCTTTCTTATTTTTTTTAACATATCGGTTGTTCATTGTATGGATTATTTAGCATTTGTTTTTCATTTTGACGTTTGGTTTACTTTGATTCATACAATTAAGTGATTACTTCTACTTTGATTTATGTTTATAGGATCTTTGAAGAAGTTCAAAGACGTTCTCCTCCACATGTTCCAAGCAAGATGATCATTACATCTCGGCATGATCGCTACTATTTGGGTTGTTTCTGTTTGATAATTAGTCACTCAACTAAAATGTAAAAAGTAACTTAAAATGAATAGGGTAAATAGACTAATGGATTAGTAGTTGTCGAACATATATTCTAATACTTGCAGCATCCTAAATTGTTTCATCAAAAAAAATTATACTACTGTTAAAGAATGTAGATCTGTACTCATCCATATCTATATCTATACTATCTAAATCTATATCTATACTACTTTATAAAACATATAACATTCTTTCTCCTAATCAATTTAAGAGTTCTTAATTTTCAATCAATATTTCATCCTAACCATCCATCTTTTCTTAATTAATCACATCCATCCAATTATTAACCTTTCAAAATAAATTTAATATTTCTAGAAATTGAAACTAATTTTTTATTTAGTATGCACATCCTTCTAAAAGTAAATTAAATTTTATTTTATATATGTTACACACATTTTCTGGTATCAATTATAATCGTCGTCGCATTACGCGGGTACCCAATAGTATGTAACAATTTATTTTCTCTTTTTTGTAACCGTAGAAAGAAAATTCAATTGAAGTATAAACATTATTTTTAAATGTATATTTTTGTATGCACGTATCATTTTTCTCTTTTTTGTTTCGTAACAACAATGCCAATGTCACAAACAAAACAAGAAATACGTATATAAAGAAGTATTTCAAAAAATATAGTCAAATTTGTTAGGTAGGTATTATTTTTCATATGTAGACATCATACATTTTTCTATATTATATTATTTAACTCAACTGTACTTCTGAAAAAACCATACGTGCATAATTGATTATGTTAATTTATAGCTCCCAAAAATTACGAAATTACATTTTTATGTATTTGAAATGTGTTTTGACTTCAATTATATGTTTTTCAATGAAAATGATTCTTTTAATGGGAAAGATAGTTTTACCCTCAAAACTTCGCACGGTAATTTAGTGCACCGGTCACCGGGTGTTGTGTGAGCGAATGAGCGGGGAGCCGGGGATCACTTCGTTTAAATTATGGGTTCTGTCGTAGTTATATGATAGTCAAGGGCTTTGAGAGGCTGTTTGTTTGTTGATTAATGGAACCATTCAATGCTATGCTCAATCGTACAACATTCAACGTTTTGATAGTTGCTTCTGAATGAAGATTGTGCTAAATGAAACAAAGGAACGTTGTTAAATCATTCTATCTTAAGTCTATTATGAATCATTAAGCACCAAGTATTCACTCTAATACTCCTTATGCACAACATTTGTTTTGTTAGCCAATCATATCATATAATATAATTATTAAGATTAAAATAATAATTTATATCATTCAAATTATTTATTCAAAAAATTTATCAAACACGTATCATATTCTAATTACCACGATTTCATTCGGTGCTTAGTAGCATGGTTTTAACAAACAACACATAAATAAAACTTATTCTCTGTTTTTTTTTTCCCAAGAGAATGGCGGCAGTTATCAAAGGGGTTTGAAGTTTAAACCAGAAAAAAACTGAATGTCCGTGGCATGAATTGATCGAATTGCCTGGTATTTGATTTGGAATTTCTTTTATCTGCGGTGAGATTTTCATTCTTATTAAAGGTAAGTCAATCGATTTTCTTACTCGGATGAATTATACAAAGATGCTTCTTAATTACTTACACTCATTACATTCTCCCACAATAAATCTGAGTTCCTTTTCCGACATTCTGTATATTAGGTTGAAATAGCACTTGCAATTCTTACTTTCTCTTTCATTTGAGTCTGCACATATGTTGTCTTCAAACACTGGAACTTCCTTTTGACCGAATCGTGGTGCAAATCGAACAAGCTATGTTGTTCTCTATAGGTTTATTAATTCTTCTAAACTTTGTTTGTCAATTGTGATATTAAGGTTTAATTATTAATTTGTATAATATGATATTTAGTTGTTATATTGTTAATATTTGAAGATCTATTTCTTCTTGTTTGGTTAACATTAGATAATTTAGTATACTACTAAAATTCAGATTTAGCCACAAGACATTTAGTATATTGTGAGTTGATTTTGAGTTTTAGGCTAATATATTGTTAGGTTCAAAAACTTGAATGTTAGTATGTTATGTTGAATGTAGACCTTAGAAGAATGTAATGTTTAAATTCTTGATTTTCATCTGGCTAACTATATGTCTAGAGACTAAGGATCTGATTTAAAGTTCAGATTTTGCTACAATTTAGAAGCTTAGATTTGAATTTGTTGACATCTGATAGTAACTTGGCATTTTGGCTAAGCGAACCCGTTTGACCCACATATAATTAAGTCCTCTTGCCATGTAACAATGGTGCCTTCAATGGGGAAAAATCCTGAATCCACCACTGAAGGTGACATCCGCTTACTCATAGAAGTCTTTGTTGTTTTCTGCAGATTTTTAGTGACAGATGATGGATACAGAGGACCTACAATCAGAATTACTTGCCTTGAGAAGTTTATATGGGCTTCTTATAAACAACGAACACTGGAAAGAAGATGTAGGCTCTGGAAATGTAAGTGGACTGTTTCAATTATGCATTTGTGCTTTGATTTCTACGGAATTTGGGTTATGATAAATCTCAACTGGACCAAATATTTTGAAAGTTGCTCAAAGCATACCTTTACTGCATACAAAGCAGCAGAATTATTAGTCTGCTTTTCTTGTGATTTATTTTCTTTTTGCAGCATCTGTCCCTGTGTTTTTTCTTCTCTCATATGCTCGTTAATGCCTTTGTGTTTCTTCTGATACAGTTGGAGAAGAACTCTAGACGATTACTACTGAATTTATTAGACACTGCGGCCATTAAAGCTTTCAAGGCTCATGCAAAGGTATATATGCTATGTTATTTAGTTCTTGACATGAATTTTCCATTTGTTTTGGTAAATACTATTTGAACTAGAATTGCAAGATGTTTATCAGGTTCTAGGTACTCAATTTAGAACATCTTATAGCCCATGGTCAATTTCACAAGACGGGCAAAATCTTCAACCTCTTACTCTGAGAAATGCACCAACTAATAGAGCTCACCCGAGTCAGGAAAAAAATGACTTTATAACTGGTGAAGGGATCTTCAGTGAGCCAACAAATCAAGTGGTTTCTTTTGGGCAGTCAACAAGCATCTCAGCAGGTGAACCTGGTTTCAGACTGAAACGATGCCGGGTATGCCAAAGACCAAAAGTCAAACAACTGACAAGAGAGATTAGTACTCTGGATAGCAAAGCTTTGATTTCGAATGACAGATGTCAAAATCAGAATCATAAAAGAAGCTGGGAAATTCAAAATGATCCCAACGGAGTTGAAGGTCAGGCATTTTCATCCAACAGTCCCTTAGCAGTTGACTTCTTTGAATCACTAACTTTGACTAATTTAACGGACCAAGAGGATCAAATATCTAGAGATGCTACTAGTAAGATCCTACAGATAGAATCGTGTGTTTCGGCTTTGCAAGTAGCAGTCAAGCATGCCAATCCTTTCCAAAATGATTCTGAGAATGACCCGAGTCAAATTGGAAACTTTTCAGTGGGTACAAGTGATCCAAATAGTAGCACAAGTCGAAGAATTTGGAAGCCTAGAGACATGGCTCATAGATGGCATGACCAGACAGCAAGGTTCTCAAATGATTTGACCCTGCAAAGTCCACTAGTCAACACAATGCTGCCTGGTAGTCAAACAATGAGTCAACAAGTACAGGAACCAGTGGTAACCAAAATTGACATGTTCAATCAAATCAAGAACCAGTATGATCATGTGCCTAAAGAAACTTATAATCCTTTTCAAAGTGGCGGAGACTCTTCAGATTTGAATTATGAGGCTGAGAAGAACCGGCTTTTACACAGGAATTTGTCAAGTCAGATTTACAGAGAACAGATTGAACAATTACACATGGCTAAAAAGGAGGCAATGAGGACTCCGGAGTTGACCCAATGGTTGGTCCCACCTGTCGTATATGGTAGACACAACAATGAACAAGAAGAAGCTGAATTCAAAAGGCGAAAGGAACCTAGTAAAACATATAAAGATAAAATGGAAAATTACAGAGGGAAACACGATCTGATTGACTTGAAGAAGAGAATGGTGTTTCCTGCCAGCCAGTGGCTTTCTGATAGTCCAGTTTCAAGCTCAAACTATTCGTCAAGTCGGTCAACTCAGAGTCAAAGTCAAAGTCAGAGTCACAGTCAGAGTCAAAGTGAAAGCCAGCAAGTTTCTGCTAGTTCTAGTGACAGTGAAGGATCGACACTTCGAAACAAGGAGGTGTACTTAGGATCAAGCAGAAGTAGGGGTCATGAAAAAAGTGAGAGCGATTCGTACTCGGATTCAAGTCAGGATCAGATTCCTTCCATGAGTAGCTCATACGAATCTTCAGGATCGACATCAAAGAAGGCAGTTCCTACAAAGGGCTATAAAAAGGGTGATCATAAAGACCCTGCAAAGGGATACAAAAATTGTGATAAGAAAGAACCAAAGAGGAAACGACTTGGGGGGTTGAAGAAACTTAAAGACAAGATAGGACTCATCTTCCACCACCACCACCATCATCACCACCACCACCACCATGACGGTGATGAGGACAATCACAAAAAATCCATATGGAAGAAAGCAGGAAAAGCCCTTGGTCATAACAGGAAAAAGGTTGAGGCTTACGGTGAACAGGCAGTCAACAAGATTAAGAGCACAGCTGTGGTGGTTCGCAAAGTAGGAGGTAAACAGCAGAAACGTCAGTTGCAGGCACTCGTGGGTGGGTTCTTGAAACACTCTCGCCATCTTAAGAAGTCAAAGAAGTCTAAAGGTGACACAAAGAGAATATCAAGCCATGTACGTGGGCAACATGGTGGTGGAAAGATGGGAAAGAAAATGCAGTGGTGGCAAATGCTGCGCCGCCAGAGAAAAATAAAGAGGCTTGAGAAATTGCGTGGCAAACTCGACCATGGTAGTAAAGGTGCCAAGTAAGATTTTATTTTCAAATTCTCTATAGTTTGTGACTAGTATGTACAAGGTATTGATCCTTTCAATGTATTTAATGACAATGTGAAAATCTTGTGCAAATTCGAGATGTGGTCTTCCCTAGCCTGCAACAGGATCTAGAGCCATCCATCAGATATTCAACCAGAGGTCATATAATTTGCGGGTTAAGCGGGCCAGGTAATGGGTCAAAGGTAAAAACAAGTAAATTCTAGTGCCAACCTGTGAACTCTTTTTTGTCTTTTCTTTTGTTGAATGTTAAAAATATGTAATGTGAAAATATGATTGAAAAGCTATAATATTACAACGATTATCTGGAAGCAACTCATCAGGTTCAAAATGATGAAAACTATCAGTATTTCCCTAGCAGAAGTGACTTTAGAATGGCTTCTTTTTGACCGTCATAATTTGGTAGCAAATGGCCAACACCAGGTAGCTCATGGTAGTGAATCCATGGAAGCTTTTTCGCTATATATCTCTGCAAACTTAGGGGTACAAGCCCATCTTCATCCCCGTGCCACAAGTGAACACTGCCCTCATTGTTCTTGAAAGGGTTCTCTATCTCCATTGGATCGAATTCCCATTTACCAAACCCGACCCGCATGTCCCTAAAAATTGACTCTGCTAGTCCTTGTTGCCTTACATAATCCTGTTCACAATTGTTATCTCAAGTTACAAAATAAAAGTTCGAAGATTGGCGTTAGGGTTGAAACATGTCATTGATCAAGATTGGTCGGAAAACGAACAGGGTAACCTGCAAACACTTTCCTTTGTCCATTTATTCCTATTATTTAGGATTATAAAAAATATGAAATGTTCAATATAGTCCAAAGTTTTTGTGTAGTCCTGAGTGACAAATCTCAGCCACATGATAAAAAAAAAGGCAAATGCCCACCAGCACCTCGGGACACCACCACTGCCGCCGACCACCACCTCCGGCCACCTCAATCACATGTGATTGAAGCACAATCACATGTGATTACCGCCAACCACCACCACCGACCACCACCTCCGTCCACCACCACAGCCGCCTACCACCACCTCCGGCCGCCGCAATCACATGTGATTGCACACAGCCAACCACCAACACCGACCATCACCTCTAGCGACCCAATCACATGTGATTGAAGCCACAATCACATGTGATTGCACACCGCCAACCACCACCATCTACCATCACCTCCGACACCACCACAGCCACCGACCACCACCTCCGGCCGCCGCAATCACATGTGATTGAAGCCACAATCACATGTGATTACACACCGCCAACCACCACCACCGACCATCACCTCCGGCTACACAATCACATGTGATTGAAGCCACAATCACATGTGATTGCACACCGCCAACCACCACCACCGACCATCACCTCCGGCCACCTCCTCTAGCGACGCAATCACATGTGATTGCACACTGTCGGCCACCACCACCACCACCGCCGACCAGATCTTTTTTTGAAGCATCAAACGACGAATCTGAGACCAGATCTGAACTCCTCTCATCAAACCGAGTTGAACCACCACCATCCCCACCCTAAACAACTCTGGCAGCCGGCGAATTTGGCCTCGTCGGCGCTGATCTGAGACATTAACTCCAGATCTTTTTTTTAAGCATCGAACGACGAATCCGAGACCAGATCTGGACTCCTCTCATCAAACCGAGTTGAACCATGTGCGCCACCACCATTAACTCCGGCCGTGGTGGTCGGATTTTGCAGCGGCGGCCATGGTGGCCGGAGTTTGCTCGATTTCTCGTTAATGGATGATCGTGAGGACGATCAGGCTCCATAGTATTGTAGGGGAGTCAAAACCGATCACCCTCACCAAAAATCACGATGATCCGACGGTGGGATCGCCGGAAAACGGTTTGTTGATCGTGTGGCTGAGATTCGTCCCTCGGGACTATACAAAAAAGATGGACTATATTGAATACAACTCTACAAAAAATATAATTATTCTAATATAATCTAAAGTTTTGAATGAAGACGATTTTGAAGATCGTATGCATTAAAAAAACTCTTTTCTTTCGACCTATATAACTCATTGAACTTTTCATCTTTTAGCTATACTTTTAAATTTAACCATTTGACATAAAACATATACAATTCAAATCAACTTGTTTTTAGTAGATGTGTTAAAATAGCGACCGAAGTTGTGTTTTTGTTACCAAAGTGTTTGAAAATGAATTTAGTTTTACCTTTTTTGTTGGCAATGGTGTTGGTGATCCGTCCGCACGACGCTTGGCCATAAGTTCCCAGTCGGAAGGTGAGAAGTTAGGCTTTCCCGATATAACACTAGATCCATGAAACCATTTTTGAGTGTTCCACCAGTAGACCAGCCATGGCACGTAGTGTGACACACCAACAGCCCATTGATCCTGACGAGGTTGTAACTTGTAGGCAGCCATCATTAAGTCGGTTGGAAAACTAGACCACCAATAGTTCACAACTGGAGCAATCAACGCCACTCCTGCTAACCTAGTTTTTCAAATTAAAATCCATCAACAATTTTACGTCTAAAAATAAGAGTTAATTACTGAAATGGTCCATGTGGTTTGCCCAAAATATCCTTTTTAGTTATTTATGACAAAAATTGATGTGTTTGGTCCCTCTGTTTGTCATTTTGTCACATGGTTGGTCCTTTAAGTGACTTTCTGTTTGTTTTGCTGTTAGTTTTGTCTTATTATAGGGGTAATTTAGTCTTTTCACAAATAATAGACTTTTTATTTATCCTCTCCCACCAACCATACAGCTGTGAGACACACACACACACACACACACTCTCTCTCTCTCTCTCTCTCTCTCTCTCTCTCTCTCAGTCTCTTATCTCTGGCTCAATACCATCACCACCTTCGAAGTCCACCGCCACCCCAACCGCCTTTCAAGTCCGCCGCCACCACCACCATTCAAGTCCACCACCACCACCACCATCACTCTCTCTCTATTCTCTCTTCTCTCAGTCTCAAACCCACCTCCATGAAACTGCAAAACCAACGGCAGTTTACGTAAATCACCACCCAAAACCGGCAAATAACCACCGTAAACACCATCCACCTTCCCCAAAACCTCTCGAGTTACCAAGCACAGAATCAGGGAGAAAGATCTGGAGGGAGAGAGATGTCTCCCTCTCTCTACGACTCATCCTCCATAGAAAACCCTAAACGCAACCACCAGTGTCACACCGCCACCGTAGAACAGATCTCGACGGGGTTTTCTAGGTTGAACAGACACACGGTGGCGGCGGCTAGGCTGTTCTAGGGTTTTCGTAATCGACAGTGGTGGGAGGTTTTCTAGGGTTTCCAAGAGGGAGAGAGTGAGACGGTGGTGGCTAGGTTTTCTAGGGTTTCTGTAACTAGAGGATGGTGGTGTGATGGTGGTTGGTTGCAGATCGAGAGGGAGAGAGGAGGCGTTGCAGATCGAGAAGGAGAGAGAGAGAGTGGTGGCGGTGGCGTTTGTTTGCATATCTCGGTTACCTTGGCGTTTGGTTTGTTTGTGGCGGCGGCGGCGGCGACGAGAGAGTGGTGGCGGTGGTATCGGTGGCAGTGGATGGTGGTGGCGGCTGTGGCTGTGGATGGTGGTGGTGACCGAGAGAGGAGAGGGAGAGAGAGAGATGGACAGAGAGAGGAGTTGGAGTGTGTGTATTGTGTTTGTAGTGTAGTGTGAGTATATATTTTAATTTAAGAATATTTAATAAAAACTTTCTTTATTTGTGAAATGTCCAGAATACCCTCATAAAAGACAAAACTAACGGAGTATTTAACGGACAGTTAGTTAAAGGACTAACCATGTGACAAAATGACAAACAGAGGGACCAAATACATCAATTTTTGTCATAAAGAACTAAAAAGGATATTTTAAACAAACCACAGGGACCATTTCAGTAATTAACTCTAAAAATAATTATCAATCACTAGAAATCTTCAACAGCTGTTTTGTATGCGTCAAACCTATTACGATAGCGTGACTTTGCTTCAAATTCATAACTGTGTTTATTTAATAAATTTTACGGTGTATAAATTGTTCTCGTAACAAAAACAAAGACGTCTACACCATGGAAATTATGCACGTACATTAAAATTATGAAAAATTAATAATTTCTAAAATTTCATTTCCTTCATGTCTCTTAAAATCGTTAAGAATGATTCCATCGTTTCGTCCCTTTTTCTATTCATACGACGAGATGGTATATTATAATTGAAATTTTATATTTTCTTCTACAAACTTTGACCTTCTACATATAAAATACATTAATTTTTTTCTCGATTTTTATCTCTTGAATTTAACATTTGTCTTAACTCTTAACCGTAGAAAATTGAAAGAAAAGAGATGAAAAATAAAACGTATAAAACCTATTATTATAAAATTTTAAACTTTTGATGATATATAAATCGTTTTCAATAATGTACAAATCAAGTAACAACAAAGTTTTATTGGTAAATATACTCCAAGTGTTAGTGGTTCTCAAATCACGTCTATGTAGAAAATAGTATAAAATTAGCGATAGGTGCTTTACTTAGTAACTGATAGACGCAAGATACCTCCCCAACAAAAAAGCATAATTTGTGAAGTGGGTCCATAAAGATACCAAGGACCCTTCACACAATGCATTAAGAGGTTGTATGGTACAACTCATTGATGCATGTGACATGATCGTTTGCCATCGGCGTGAGCCAATAATGGCTTACGTAGGCCAGTCGGTGTATATTCATCCTGATAAAGATAAAAGCAGTATTGGCTTGTACGGTACAACATAAATTTTTATTCCGATTATTTATTATTTGTTTCAATGGAATAGAAAGGAACGTACCGATGAGGGATATACTTGAGACTGCCCCACGCCCCTTGTTGACCCATGGAGTATCCGATTACATAGAATTTGGACCCGAGCTCCAGTTTATCAGCTAGATTCTCCATATCCAGAGCTAAACTCTTAATCGTTCTATTCGGATCCGGATCACTTTCTCCATAACCCGGTCTATCAAATGTCACCATGTAGATCTTAAGCTCTTCAAACAATTCCTGCGTTTAATTAATTTGTTCTTACAATTATTAAGCAATTTAAACCATGGCGATTATTATATTAGAGTTAGAGTTAATTAATTAGCTTACCGGATCGAAAACCGATTCGTCGAAGCGGCAGGAGCTGAATCCATGAACGAAGACGATTTTGTACTTGGCTATTTCTCTGGCGACGCCGTATTCGTTATAGGCCAGATGTCTGCCGTCTCTGAGGGTGACACGTGGTCCGGTGACGGGTGGACCGCCGGGAGAACCGCAGAGTTTTGTTGGCGGAGGGCAGGTGTTCCGGTACGCCCATGCTAAGAATCCGATGAAGAACACAACAGCACTTTTCGTGAACGTATTATTGAACGCATGGTGACGAGCTTTCATTTGATGCTGCTTTAGTGACGTCACCGGAGAACTGGTGACGGAGGAATCCTGGAAGCAAGCAGAGAGGAAGACTTGTTATTGATGTGTGGTGGCGACACCAGCTGGGGAGATGAAGAGAATATATACTATATGTTAAAAAATATACACGTTTAAATTTTATAAGATAAATAAAATTACACAGAACGACAAAAGCTACACTTTAATTAGCTTCACCTAACTTTCTATTATTTGTTATATTTCTAGACCATCTACCATTTTTTTATTAGGGTTATCTCACTTTTTTTTTATTAAAGATAAGCTGATCTAACTAATTACTCAGTTAATTGCCAAGGCTGTGAGTGAGCTCTATATAGTTTGAGTATCCAGTTCTACGGTTATCACAATAATCCAAAGAAACTGGAACCTTCAGAATAGAGAAGAACAAGATACGAATGTTAGTAATATTTTGAATTCTCAATTTTAATTTTTCGGAAAAAAGTACAACTTTAATAGATTATAAACTCTGAAATAATCAAAAACCTCAAATCGGTACATAAAATATATGTTCAATCAATGGTTCCTATTCTCATATAAGTAGGCAAGGTTACTGGTTTCACTACTATGAAAATTGAGGTATATAATGCATTCTCTCATACTTGTGATATCATCAAAACAGAATATTGGACTTATTACTGGAGTTTAGAAAAATGCATTTATTTAAGAGAAAATTTCACTTTTCGTCCCTGTGGTTTACCACTTATTACATCTATGGTCCCTGTGGTTCGTTTATTACGCTGGTCGTCCCTGTGGTAAGGTGTTTGTCACACCCATGGTCCCTA
The DNA here is from genome assembly GCA_947179395.2 of Pulicaria dysenterica. Taxonomy (NCBI): domain Eukaryota; kingdom Viridiplantae; phylum Streptophyta; class Magnoliopsida; order Asterales; family Asteraceae; genus Pulicaria; species Pulicaria dysenterica. The sequence goes on along the minus strand of OX359288.1, from coordinate 105,424,609 downwards.
TGTCAAACGGCTGTCCATTTTGGACGTTAAATGGGGCACGTGAGTAGCTTGTGATGGGCATTTTAGTCTTTTTCTTTTCCCCTCACTTAGTCTCCCCATTTCAACACCTGTTGAAGGTACAGAGACTCCATCGTTTTTCTATCTCCATCGTTTCAATCCCTCACTTAGTCTCCATCGTTGAAACCCTAAATTTTGCTATAATGGTGTTGCATGAATGGAGTATTCGAGATCCTAATGAAGAAGAATACGATTTGGGTAAACTATACGGTACGATTGCAGAGGATGACCCGAATCTGTTTTCTATTCGTCTTCATTTTGGTGGGGTGTTCACTGGTTCACCACCCAGAAGGAAATATGTGAAGGGTAGGGCAAGGTATGTAGACTCGTTGGACATCGATTTGTTCAGTGTTTCTATTTTAAATGAAATTGTTGATGATTTGGGGCTAAATGACGGTCAACTGATGTATTACTACTATGTTGATCCTAAGAGCGACTTGAACTTTGGTCTTCATGCTTTAGGCAGTGATTTAGTACATTTTAGTAAGTTTGTCACCCAACATAAATTAATTGATGTTTACATTGAACATGCTAGTAAAAACTTGTTGCTAGAATGGACTGAGGATCCCGTTAGTCAAGTAACCCAAGTTGAAAATCTACCTGATAAATTGAAAATTCGTAGTCTTGCTAAAGGTAAATCTGTTGTTATTGATGAGCCTGTTAGTCAAGTAGATGAAGCATTTGAAGCAACTGTAGTTGAAGATGATTTTTTTGACTTTGAGCGTTTATTTAATGCTAATGAGAGAGATGGTAATGAAAGTGATGGCAGTGAGAGTGATGATAGTGACTTCATTATAGATGATATCATTGACATCAATGAAGTGGAGGTTGATATGGGGGATTTTGGTGATCATGTTGATACTACACTTGAGTACGTGGGTGCATCAGATAGTGTAGAAGAGGAGAACCATATTTTTAATGAGGATGACCTTAATGTAGTTGAAACTGAGGATTTAGAAAGTGATGGTGAATATGATAGTGAGGATTTAGAGTTTGGTACTGTGAAGAAGAGGAAAAAAAGTAGAGTACATGATAATGAGGAAGAAGAAATTATTAGGAATAGCTTCTATGTAGGTCAAACATTTAGCAACTCAAATGAAGTTAAGGAGTTGATAAAAAAGCATGCTGTGGAAACAAGGAGGGATTTGAAGATTGTTAAAAATGACAAGTTGAGGGTGAGGACTATATGCATGGGTACATGTCCCCAATTAATCAATGAGGGGGGACCCGGTTTGGAAAAGGACAAAGTTAGTAAGAATAAGAAAAAGGACAAAGTTGGTGAGAGTAGTCAAGTCCCTCTGGTAAAGTGTCCTTGGACTTTACACATTTCGAAATTACCAAAAGCTGAAACTTGGCAAGTAAAGACCTATCTAAGTGAGCACCATTGCCTTAGATGTAGGACTTTAAAGGCTTGTACTTCTGAGTTCCTTTCTCACGAAATTGTTGAGGTCATCCAAGAGAATCCTACTATACCTATCAAAGCTCTTCAAGAGCAGATTCAGAGAAAGTTTGATCTAGGAATTTCAAAGATGAAGGCATTTAGGGCAAAGGCAAAGGCTGAAAACCTTTTGAAGGGTGATTACACTACACAATATGGGAACTTGAGGGACTACTGTTTGGAAGTTTTGAGGACCAATCCGGGATCTACAATCAAGATTGAGGTGGAAGACGAACCTAACCCTAATTCTGTTACAAGACAATTTAAGAGAATATACATCTGTTTGGGTTCTTTGAAACAAGGATTTAAATCAGGGTTGAGAGAAATACTTGGTTTGGATGGTGCCTTCATGAAGGGACCTTACCCAGGTCAGATCTTAACAGCAGTGGGTATGGATGGCAATAATTCAATTTACCCTGTTGCATATGCTATAGTGGAGGCAGAGACTTTGAGCTCATGGACTTGGTTTCTTCAATGCCTTGGGGATGATCTTGATCTTACAACAAACTCAAATTTCAGTTTCGTAAGTGACAGACAAAAGGTAATTGAATGATTCTTATTTTTTTAATTTTTTTATAATTACATTTACTAATTGTTCCATTTGAAACTGTAACAGGGTCTTATTCCTGCTATTGCAAAGGTGTTTCCTTGTGCTGAGCATAGATATTGTCTCAGACACATCCATGAAAACATGAAACTGAGCTGGAGGGGGAAGGCTTACAAGGATTTGCTGTGGAGGTGTGCAACAAGTACAACTGTCCAAGACTTTGAAATTGCAATGAAAAAAATGAGAGAATTAAATTCTGCCTGTGCAAATTGGCTAGGACAGATACCACCAATGCATTGGACCAGATCACATTTCTCAGGTAAGATACAATGTTTTCCTGTATTTTTTTAAAATTCTGCCTGTAATTTTTTAAATTCTGCACTATTATTTTAATTGCGATTTTTTTTCCTGTTAATCAAATCTCAGGGAGGTCACACTGTGATGTATTGTTAAACAACGTATGTGAAGTCTTTAATAGGCAATTGATAGATGGTAGGGACAAACCTGTGATAATTGCCTTAGAGTATGTTCGGGAGTATTTGATGAAGAGGATTGTGAATGTTCAAACTGTTATAGAAAAATGTACAACCTTCCTTACTCCAACTGCAACAAAGACCCTAGAGGCAATTAAAAAAGATGCTGGACAGTATAAGGTAATATGGAATGGAGAATCACAGTTTCAAGTAATGGGTCCATGGATGGACCAGTGTGTTGTTGATACCAAGGATAGGGTTTGCAGCTGTAGGAAATGGGAATTAACAGGCATACCATGTAAGCATGCTGTGGCAGCCATCTGGGACATGTCAAAGTTTAACAAAGATGTTCCAATTATTGAATATTGGGTTGATAAGGCATACTGGGTTGAAACATGGAAAAAAGTATATAGCTTCAAAGTTGGACCGATTAATGGAAGGAACATGTGGCCTAAATCAACAGTGCCTACTACTCTTACAGCACCCAAACATCACAAACCAGTGGGAAGGCCCAAGAAGAAGAGAAGAAAGACAGCTGATGAAGTTAGTAACATGAAGAAATCAGGGAAGCTGTCTAGAGCAAAGAAACCAGTGGTGTGTGGCACATGCAAAGGGGAGGGGCATAACAAAAGGACATGCAGGGGAAATGGGCAAGGAGATGGTCAAGGAGGTGAGCAGTAATTGTTAATTAATCTACTTTTTTGGGTGTACTGCTTTATGCAGAAAAAAATATTATGTAATCTTTTGGATTCTTTTGGTGTGTACCAACAAGATTGTGATAGCTTTTTTTTTTTTGGTTTGTAGTGCTTTAATGCACAGATGGTTGTAGTGCTTTGATGCACACGTTTTTTTGGGATGTATTGCTTTAACTTCATCTTGCTTTAGTCAACAAGATTCCACCTTTATGTGATGTACTGTCAATGGAGATTTGACCCAACAATGCTAAATAAATAGGATTGAATGCTATTTACAAAATTGCCATTTCCAACAATCGGATTCAATGCATGCACAACCACTTGAAAAACACAAAACAATCAAATGGCAGATCAATACTTCATTTTGCACTTTAAAAAACACAATGTATAGAACATTCCCAAAACCAAAATACTACATTCCCAAAACCAAAATACAATATTAGGGCTTTTTAGAACATAACATAAGCCAGAAACGTAAACCAAGACAAGATGAGATACATCTTCAACCTCCAAATTCGTGCATCCTTCTGTTTAATGATTTCTTCCAGCCTATTCTTCGAGTTTAACAAACCAGGAATGACATCCCTTGCTCTTTCACACATAGCAGGATCGATCCACCCTATGAAGGTACAGTTCGAGCCCCTCACTGGACAACCATAAAAGCGCCTACCTGGATTCGTCGTGGTCCATGATGTCCTCACGATTGCAGGTCTTCCACACCAACATAGCACCATTTCCTCTTTTTTCTTATCTTCAAAGTTCAACTATGGCTATGGAAGAGACTGTAATGGCGTAATGGCAGGAGAAGGATAATAAAAGGGTTGAAATGGGGAGACTAAGTGAGGGGAAAAGAAAAAGACTAAAATGCCCATCACAAGCTACTCACGTGCCCCATTTAACGTCCAAAATGGACAGCCGTTTGACATAGGGACCATGGGTGTGACAAACACCTTACCACAGGGACGACCAGCGTAATAAACGAACCACAGGGACCATAGATGTAATAAGTGGTAAACCACAGGGACGAAAAGTGAAATTTTCTCTTTATTTAAAGATCGACTTTTACACTTCAATTATTTACTTGCCTCAATTGGTGGGGGAAGGGTTCAAATCAGGAGTCGGACATAACTTTGATGGTGAGAAGAATTCCTTCACACACACCTGTACAATCAAGCATCGCTTTGTATTCTTTTTGTGAATCCAAAAAAAAGCATTAAGAAAACCATGTTTGATACTTTGATTAATAATCAAAATGTAAATACGAAGCTAAATAGTTATGCATGGTCCCATCTCCCCTATATCTTCATGATATACATAAGTATACGTGAGTTATTTATATGCCTAAACTAAAGCAAATATGATGACTATCTTAATCAATAAAACAAATAAATATGAAATAAAGGTAGGATATATCTAGCAACATTTGTGAAAGATAGAAGATTCAAAGTAATAGTATCTTTTTTTTAAAAGCAACATATTATTAATCACACTTTTATACAAAATAAGTCACACCTTCCACCACTTTATAAAGCCTCAAATGGATGGACGAGTGTCTCGTGAATACTAATTTTACACAAACATACTCATACTAGTATATTTTCTATATAATTACTTTGACGCTTTCCTCCGGGAACCTTAACCAATTGGCCCAAATTAGATTCTTTCTTTTTTTGCATCTTCCTCGTAGCCAATGGAATAATAGTAGTTGAGTATCTAAAAGGACCTCGTCAATATCCCTTCTCTTGTTTTTGTATATCACCTCATTTCTGATCTTCCAAATCCCATATGCCAATGATCTTACCGCCACATTCCAAACCTCTCGTTGCTTTGCTGACCATGATCTTGGAGCCGTTGCATAGATGTCATCTAACCCATTTGCTTCTGGAAAGGAATATCCCCACCACTTGAAATACTCCTTCCACACTTTGACCACTTTGTAGCAGTTGACCAACGCATGATTTACATATTTCGCCGCGTCCAAGCACCTCGGGCATAATACCGACGGTATTTCCATGCCCTTGTCTTCTAGTTTGGTTAATACCGGTAGTCGTTCCTAAAAAGCCCTCCATGCAAAAACGAGTACCTTCTTTGGGACTAAACTTGACCAAAAAGTCTCTCTTAGTTGCACCGTCTCTATAGTCTTCGCATCTTCTATCAACTTGCGCATTTCTTTCACTAAGTACATGTTTTCCCCAAGAGACCACGACCAGGTATCTTCAGTATTTTGCTGTAGAGACACTTGTGATAATTCATTTAGTAAAGAAAGAGCTTCCGCTCCCACCCTACCCCTAGGGAAACCAAATGCATCCGCCTTCCATGCCCAATGATTTCCCTCCCACTTTCCCATTTCCCCTACCATAACTTGTTTATTCATACACCTATTGTATAATCTTGGGTAAACATCTTTTAGTTTGGAGTTACCCCACCACACATCCAACCAAAAACGAGTCTTAAGCCCATTACCTATTTTGTTTTTAAAAAAGTGTATTAAATCAATTCCTGACTACCTCAATTCATTTCCCGCTTTAATTATACCCCCCCCCCCCCATATACCCGACCCCCCTTTGTAGACCTCATAGTCCAACCCACCCGAGTTTCCATAGACACTTTTAATAATTCGAGTAAAAAAACTCCCCCATCAATAGTACCTCTTGTAAATACATCTTTTATTATTCACTTTTTATGACATTATGAATTGGGTGGGGGTGGGGGTGGTTTAGGGTGTGTGGAGTCGTGTGATGTTTATCATATTTCAGAAGTGAGTTTTTTTTTTGTCTTTTTGTTTTGTAATATACAAAGGATGAAATGATAGAAGACTTAAATGTGATAGTATTTTAAGTTGTTTATGATATGTGATGATGATATGATGGAAGAAATCCTTATTGTTGAGAATTACGATCGTATTTTCTTCGTAGATTAGAGAATGTTGACTTCATGGTATAAGAAGAATTAATGTATAATTTGTAATGATAAAAGCTATAGTAAATTTCATTTTAGGGGCTTAAAATAGTATTTTATTAGACATTTCATTTTTTTTAAAAGCAATCATTTTATTACTAATACCCACCCTTACAGACCATCGTTCATTGTCCATTACAATCCATTTCTCATCTTACAAGTTGTAAAATGATATTTACATACCTATTTTGTTTTACTCACAAACGGCTACTGATTAGCTTGATGAGCAGAAAAGCAGACGGTTGCTTCGCAAGCAATACTCGATGGTATAGCGCATGCGTCTCATCGTCTTGGGAGCACTCGTAGTTTCTATGTATTCTTCTGCCTTATACACTTGACCCATGTTCACTAAATATCCAAATATATTGCCATATCTCCAGGTTCATTTAGCCATTTTGACCAGCTTGACCCGCTCTCTTCATTCTTTATCATTTTTCTATCTTTCAACCATTGGAACGCCTATAGTTGTGTCTCAAAAACACAGTCTTCTATTGCCTTCGATTTACCATTGAAAACCTTTTGATTTCTATATTTCCATATGTTGTACATTAATGACTTTACCAAGCTTTCCCATAGTACCTTTTTCTTCGTAGACCCGAGTGATTCTCCTACCTGTAGCACGTCTTCAATTGTCTCCATTTGAGAAAAATTAATTCCCCACCACTTGAAAAAAATTCGCCATTCTTTTGTTATGTTACTGCACTTCCATAATGCATGATTTGTTGTTTCCTGTTTTGCCAAACATCTTGGACATAACACTGATGGAATGTCGATACCTTTCTCTTGCAGCTTCGTTAAGACCGGAATTCTTCTTTTGTCCACCCTCCATGCAAAAATGTTTATCTTTTTCGGAATGATTTTTGACCACCATGTTGCTTTAATTTGCTCTCGGTTTACCTCCCTTTGCTAATGCAGTTTCTGTTTCTCCACCAAGTATCTCACATATTTGACTGAGTATACCTCATTCTTCATTTCTTTCATCCACCATCTGTCTGTTGTGCCCTGTTTCAATGTTACACTAGAAATACAATTGATTAATTGCTGCACTTCCTCCCCCGTTCTACCTCTAATCTGACCAAAACCTGTTGTGTCCCGCACCCATTTCCCATCCACCCAATTTCCTTTTTCCCCTACCAAAATTTATTTATTTCTTTCTCTACTATACACTCTAGGAAATAGACATTTAAGACTCGAGTTTCCCGTCCATCTATCTTCCCAAAAACTAGTTGCCATTCAATCGCCCAACTCTATTTTATATAATTCATTTAACGACACCCCTAATTCTTCTAGCTCTTTTCCTGCTTTCATAACCCCTCCCCATATATTTAGACCGCTTAATTTTACCTTCTCTCCCAACCCTCCCGACCACCCATGTAGACTCTTAATTATTTGAACCTAATAAGCCCCATTTTCGTTTTTAAGACGACCCCACCATTTCCCCAAAAGACTAAGATTGAAACTGTTTAGGTCCCCTATTCCCAGGCCTCCTCTTTCGAAACCCGCAACTGTAGTATCCCAATTAACCCATGGAATTTTTTTATTTGAGCCCTCTCCCAAACCCCCTCCCCAAAAGAAGTCTCTCCTTATTCTCTCAAGAGCACGTAGGATCAATTTTGGTACACGAAAAACAGAAAAAAAGTATAACGGCAAACTTGATAATACCGATTTGATAATTGAGAGTCTACCCCCAAAGGATATCATCCCTTTCTTCCATGTTTCCATCCTTGATAAAAATTTATCTCTTACTTTCCTTCATGATTCTTCTTTCCTCATGTTACCATTAATTGGTACTCCCAAGTATACAATTGTCTTGTCTCCAACTTAACATCCGAATCTCCCTGCCATATGTTCCACTTCATTTAATGACACCCCTACACCATGAATATTGCTTTTTTTCCAATTTATCTTTAGCCCCGACGCCTTCTGCCAACATTTTAACAAGGATATCAGATTACTCAGATTTGTTGTTTTCCATTCACCGAAAAATATCGTGTCATCCGCGTACTGTAGATGAGAACAGTTGACCTGATCTTTACCCACTTTAACCCCGGAAAAGATTTTCGATTTGCAAGCTTCTTGAATCATTATATTTAACCCTTCTGCGGCTATCAAGAATAAATACGACGATAATGGATCTCCTTGACGAACCCCTTTCCCCACTTTAAATTCTCCTGATGGTGACCCGTTAATAAGTACCGACATGCATGTAGAATTCAAGCATTCCTTTATCCATCCGATCCATTTACTTCCAAAATTCATTTGTTTAAGAATATGAAATAAAAATTCCCACTCGATGTTGTCATAGGCCTTCTCGAAGTCTACTTTGAACACAAAACTTTTATCCTTTCTTCTTTTCAAGTCTGCTATCACTTCCCCCGCGATTAAAATGCCATCAAGAATCGACCTTCCTTTTATGAAGGTTGTCTGCACTTCCCCCATTAAGTTGTTTACTACTTTTTTCAATCGATTTGCTAGTATTTTCGACAGAACTTTGTAGTAACAACCAATAAGGTTGATCGGTCTGAATTCATTCCAAGACATTGGATTTTCACATTTTGGTATAAGTGTGATAAAGGATGAATTGCATCCTTTGGAAAATTTTCCTTCCTTCCAAAACCAGTTGATAGCCTTCAGCAATTCGTCTTTTATTAGGTTCCAAAATTGTTTTATAAACCCAAAATTGAAACCGTCGGGGTCCCGCGCCTTGTTACTACCGCACTCTCTTATCGCTTCCTTCACTTCGTCTTCTGTTATTTGAATTTCTAGGCCCAAACTCTGTTCATGTGTTAATTTCTTAAAGTTGCTGTTGCTAGAACTGATTTCTCTAATCCATTCTGATTTGTAGAACTCACCAAAATAATTTGTGGCCTCCTTCTTTAGACATTCTGGTTCTTCTATCCACTTCCCTTCAATTTCTATTCCTTCCAACTTGTTCTTTCTTGTTCTTCTTTTAACTGCTTTATGGAAGAATGTAGTGTTTTCATCTCCCTCCATCCTCCATTTTGTCTTGAATTTTTGTCTCAAAATCTCTATTCGAACTTTGTCTTTTTCCACCCACTCTTTTCTATTTTTTACCCACTCATCTCTTTCTTTTGTTGTTAATTCTACCTCTTCAACTTTTTTCTCCATCTCTTCTACTTTCTGTTTTATCACCTTCACCTCTTTTTCTAAATTTCCAACTTTGAAGAACTCCATTTTTTAAGTTCCTCTTTGACGTTTCTCAACTTCTCCATAAATGTACAGTCGGGAAACTTTGATTTTATCTCCTTGCTCCACGTTGTTGCAACCACCTCTTTACAGTTTTTGTCTTCTAGCCATGCATTGAAAAATGTAAACATCTTAGAACCCGAGTTATAATCATTAACAAAGAATAATATTGGATAATGATCAGATAATTTCCTTTCTAATGCTTTACATCTCAAAGAGCCCTATGAATCCAAGATCCCTTCCGAGACAAGGAATCTATCTAGTTTGTTAAACTTACCCCTTTTTTCGCAAACCCTTGTGAATTTTTTGTTACAGATTTGAATTTCATGTAGATTACTGTTTTCAATGAAACTATTGAATAAATCTACATTGCTTAAATTTGTGTTCACATTTTTTCTCTCATTTAGTGATCTAACCTCATTAAAATCCCCAAAAATTTCCAAATCAGTGTTTGTCCTTACTATGATATCCTCCAAATTTTTCAAAAATGTTTTCTTCTTATCAGTGCTATGTGGCTCACGTACATTTATGAACAGACATTCTCTTTTGTTTTTAACCCATTTACCCATTATTGCTACAAAAAACTCATTTTCACAAGCTCTTACTTTCGTCAGTTTGCTTGGATCCCACACAAGCAACAACCCCCCTACATTGCCACTTGCATCTGAGTGTATGTATTGAAATTGTTTTGACCCCCAAATCTCCTCTACCAGGTTGTCATTTATCATGTTTGATTTCGTTTCTTGTAATCCTATTATTACTGGTTGTTCACTATTACATAATTCTTTAACCCAATTTCGTTTATCACTCGTACCCACACTCGTACCACCCCTCTTACATTTAAAGATAAGATATTCATTATAAAAGTGAAGAAAACGACCTGATCTGATCATATCGATCTTCCTACTGTTGCTTACTCCACTTGAATCCCACTTTTTCTCCCACCTCCATCGATTTTAAGGAAGAAGAATCAATGTCTTTACTACAGAAGAGTGTTCTTCTTGCCCCCGATCTCGCACCTTCTTTCAGCCCGATCTTCAATTATGCTCCTTTTTTCCCTTTTTGATACGCGAGTTTCTCCTGCTTTGATCTAGCCATCGCTTTTATCATTCTCATACTGAATTTCCCCGGTTTCGTCGATTTGCTGTATGTTCTCTTATAGCTTCATTGCTAATTTTCAAACCCCCTCTTGAATCTTCTTTGTCTTTTCTTTGACCTAGGTTCATCGAATTTTGCTTAGCAGATGACGTTGTTGTGTTTTGGGCCTCCTTACTTAACGAATTCTTTTTATTTTCATTTTGGTCAGGTCAATTTCTTATCCTAGAATTACTTTCATTTGACTCATCAATTTTTTCTTTCTGGTCCATTTTTCCTTTCTTCTTATCTAGCCTAACATCATTGGGCCCAACTATGCTTTCTTCACTTGCCTCTTTCTTGTTGCACGAATCATCCTGATCTCTTCGATTTGTATGCATTTTCTCGGTACTCTCTACATCATCAAGGCCACCCGACACAATTATTTTTCTTGTTTCCCAAGGGTCATTTAATTTTGTCTTTTGAGCTTCCCCTTCTCTGATCTGTTCACCGGAAAATGCCTCGCCGTCCGTCCAAACCTTCTCCATTTCTCCGACGTCATCGTTTTCCTTCGATTCTTCGTCGTCCTCGTGCTCTTCATCATCTTGATCTTCATTATTTTCTTCTGATTCCTAACCTTTGTCTGATTCACTCTCCAATTCTGACTCCAACTCGTCTTCTATGTCTTCGATCCAACCTTCCTCTTTCATGATGATTTCTTTTGATCCTCCTTCATATTTTAGATAGCATTTTTCCAGTAATGGATACTCATACCCCGTCGTTATTAATACTCTTCCAGAGACCATTGAATTCGAGCTATTCCACATGCAGTTTTCTGTTGACAACGTATCACCCCACCGAGACGCTATCTTCCTGAAGTTTTCCTCCGACCATAGATTTAATGGTACTCCGTATATTCTAATCCATGTCATTCTTGTACGTGTCGAGTAATCCGTAGACCATAATTCCGCATAAGATCCATTTCCAGAACTCGCCTTGTTTGTTATTTAGTATTTCCTCCGCCGATCTCCTTTCGTCACAAATTATTAGAACATCTTTCCCCCCTAAAAACTTCCAACCGGTGATATTTGCACTTATCACACTAGTTATCGTTGATAAGTCTTCAAGCATTTCAACGTGTTTTACAGTTGCAGCTATACTTTTGTTTAATATTGGCTTCATGTCATCATTTTCTTTTATCCCCGTTATTGTACTCCACCTTTTGTCAGCCTCTTTAGAAGATCCTTCAATCTTATCTTCCTTCTTTTTTTGTTCTTGATTTCTGTTTCCTTTGAAATTCCATTTGACTTCCTCCAATACCTGTTTGTAAGTTCTCTTGTCACTTTTCTCCTTTCCAACAGATATTTCTTCTCTGAACTCCACCTTCTCTTTGCCTTTTGAATCTTCTACTTGTCTTACTTGTTCTCTTTCCACGAATACTCTTAGTTTATATGTACCAATCCATATCTTGTCTAAGTTCCTTCTTAGTCCTTCAATATCCATACAGTTTGTAAATCTTACAAACCCGTATCTTTGACCACTTTTCATCACCTTTCTTGCTAAATGAATGTCCACCACTCTTCCATATCTTTTGAAAATACTCCATAGCTGTGTTGCTTCTGTTCTCTCCGGATAGTTGAAGAAGAAGAATGATATACTATTGTTGGTAGCTCTTCTCGTATATCTGTAATTATCAAGATCTCGTGTATACTTCCTTTCTGTCTCGAAGATCCTCCATTGTCTTCTACGTGCTCGCTCTCTCCCCTCCACAATCAATAAATTTATGCTTGCATATACTTTTCATCCACCCTATCACATACAAATTTAAATTGTGGTCATCATATCTCTTACTTTGTTATTAAATGGTTTGTAGTTTAGCGATATATCATGTTGTGAAGTGGTACTTTCTCAAGAGATTTTGAATTCAAGTCTAGTTATAAACAATGGAGTAGATGTAAGAATAGATTTAGTGATAAGTGTGCTTACTTTGTTTAAATAAAGCATTAGATTAAGAGTTACTATGCGAGTAAATCCATTCTTAGTTTATTAATTATCTCTACTACTTTAAACAAAAAAAATATTTAAATAAAAACAAGCACTGATCTAGGATGTAAAAAGGTTCATTAAGTGATCATATTCTGATACGATGATAAATTTTGTATTAAGGGAGCCGATAAGTAATAAAAATATATAATACTATATTTATTTATTGGGTAATTGTTTATTGGCCACGTTCGAATGAAGAGAAAATCTCCACAGGAAGATTGACAAATGGATTAACTAATTGAAAGAAAACAATATTAATACTAAATAGCATATATAATAATAAATATGTTATATACAATAACATTAATGATTTAGATATTTAATTTGTAATATTTACTATCATATATATCATATTTTAATAATTTTATTTAGGGTTTAGTTCATAAAAGTGTATCCAACTTTACACCTTTTGCTATTGTATGTATCGAACTTTCAAACTTACCGTTTGATGTATCAAACTTTTTGAAAATTTTCATCTAATGTATTTGACTTGCTATAACAAGTTACTTGCTGATTTGGCACAGGTTAAGCTGACATGGCGATTAGGTGGCAGTGATGTGGCTAGTGAAGAGTTTTTTCTGCTTTAAATATAATTCAAAATAAAATATTTAATTAAAATTCTAAAATAAAACCATCGATCCCTGCTTCATATCTTCATCGATGGTCTGCTTCATCTTCAGCGATTTAGGGTTATTGTTCATCGATCCCTGCTTAATCTTCATCTTCTTCTTGTTGTTCGATTTTAGGGTTCTTTTTGTTGTTCGATTTTACAGTTATAGTTGTTTGCCAGGGTACTGTTATTGTTAGATTTTAGGGTTTTCGACACCACTGCCACCATCATCAACCTGTTTAGGGTTTTCTCGTTCTTCTTCTGGGTTCTTGCACCATCGCCACTATTGCCTTCATCTGGGTTCTTGCACCATCAACACCATCGCCTTCATCTGGGTTCGCATTTTAGGGTTTCTCCTCAGGTATGCTTCGATTTTGAGTCGTTGATGTTATTTGGGTCTTCATCATCTCCAGTTCGGGTTACGCGATTTTGAGTATTCGATTTAGGGTTTTGACCTGGTTGTGTAACATCCTGAAAATGGGTCTGGTAGTACCTAGTTGTATTTCATGCTCAAAGGATTGTACCATGGCTTAATTAAGAATTGTTGTGATTAAATGATATTTTGTTAGTTAAAGTGGATACATGGGGGTTATATGAAAGTTGGAGTTAATAAGTAAAAATAATAAAATGTTAAACGGTTCCATGTAATGATTCCGTAGATGTCCCCGTTAGTTGAAACGGGTAACATTAAGTTATGTTTTAAGTTGAACAGGAGAACAAATTACCCGTGTGGGGTATTAGATCTTGAGTTGGTCTAAGTCTTTACAAGACTTATTTGCTTTCCCCAAAACACACACATACGTACGCATACACACACTCGGTTCTTTGGATTTTGAAGAGAAATCAAGAAGGGGAAAGGATTGTCAAGTGATTTCAACAACAAATCAAGCTCTGATCTGCTGTGTATTATCAGATTTGTAAGTGTTCTTGAGCTCCAAATCTAGTTTTGAGTTTGTAAATATTAAACCTCAAATGGAAGGATTAAATGGTGTTTTGATGTGGGTTTTATGTACATAAGATGTTAGCCAACTTCTATAGATGTTAAATAAAGTATATAAACGATTAAAGTTGAGTTTTAGTCGATTTGGGTGTCAAAAATGGGTATTTGCAGGTCTATCCACGAACAGGGACGAAGTCTGCTGTTTGTGACTTTCCTACGGCCGCAGAAGGTTTTCCCTACGGCCGCAGAAGGGATTTTCTCCTACGGCCGCAGAGGATTTTCCCTACGGCCGCAGAAGGTTTTTTTCTGCACAGCAACCCAAACTTTGAAAAATCATATAAAATCAACCGTAACTCCGTTTGAGGCGTATGACCTGTCGTTTCGAAGCTAAGAGAGTCTATTTTCATAATATTATAATTTCAAGGGATGATACGGAAATGACTTTGGTTAAATACCTAGTTTAGTGATGGGTAGTCATGGCATATGGGGTGTGTGAGATGTTTAGCAATATATCTCGCCTATTGAGCTTATGTGTATGCTATTATATGGTGCTTAAACATGAATGGTGGTATTTTTAGGTACTACTTGACTTTATTGGCATTGTGTGTAGTGGCTAAACATAAGTACTCTATTTTAGGTGAACCGTACGACTCCGAAGAACGAGACAGTCACGATATTTGTTTACTGTAGCCTCTAGCCTCTCAGGTGAGTATAGGATGACATAAGAATTAATATAACCGTGTTACATGTTATTTATATGTGCTAGTAATTCCATGAAATGTAATTAAACTTGATGTATGCTATGTTTATGCATAACACATGTAACAATTGAACCATGATTTATGATATGATTATGAATATGCAAGAAGCATGTATGAATTGAACCATGGATATTATATGGTTATGATATGCGTGCTATGAGGCCCGAATGGGTCAGATTTGTAATTGTGATCGGATCCGAGATATGAGGGCTAGTTATAGTCCTGGTACGGGGCCAGCACGAGGACTGGGGCGTTTTGAGACCTGCGGGTCGATGATAGCGTCAATCTGGGGTTGCAAACCCAGCGTTCCCCAAGAGTTAATGAGGCCAGCACGAGGTCTGGGGCGTTTGAGACTTGGTCGATGATAATGTCAACTGTCTAGGGTTGCAAACCCAGCGTTCCCCAAGAGTTAATGAGGCCAGCACGAGGTCTGGGGCGTTTGAGACTTGGTCGATGATAACGTCAACTGTCTGGGGTTGCAAACTTAGCGTTCCTTGTAACTTATGAGAATGACTTATTGTTGTAATCATGAAGGCTTTGGCCTGAAACGCAACGGTGGACCGCTACCCGCTCACCCACCCGCGCGGTTGATGTGTCTGGTTTCCCCAGTTAGGAGTGTTGAGCCGGGCTAGCTACCCTGCAAGATTATG
The DNA here is from genome assembly GCA_947179395.2 of Pulicaria dysenterica. Taxonomy (NCBI): domain Eukaryota; kingdom Viridiplantae; phylum Streptophyta; class Magnoliopsida; order Asterales; family Asteraceae; genus Pulicaria; species Pulicaria dysenterica. The sequence goes on along the minus strand of OX359288.1, from coordinate 105,409,153 downwards.
CTTCCTTCTGGCTGTGCCAGCTCATCGCGAGATGCTAGGATAGCACTGTTTGATATATTGTTGATATGTGATATGTTTATATTACTGAATATGTTATCTTATGCTCACTAGCTTTAATTAGCTAACAGATACTCTTCCCATGACTGCAGGTAACACTTAGGCGCGTGAGCTTTGGGTACCTGATGGTTGTTAATTATCTTTTGGAGGAACACTTGTTTAGTTACTTTTAATTACTGTTTATGTTAGTATAAACTTGGTTAAGTGGTCGGTGAACAGTTTAGTAACACCAACTGATCTTTTGTATACTGTGGCTGATTTTTGGTTGTAATTATAGCCACTTTTATAATTCCGCTGCTGTTAATGAGTTTTGAAAAACAGGTTTGGCTTAAGTTAAGCTTACAAACGGATCCACGCAGTTTGGATTCTTGAATTTCTATTATTAAAATGAGAAATCTGGTTTTCAAAATCGGGGTGTTACAGGTTGAGTATTCGATTTAGGGTTTGCCAATTCTGATTTCGGGTTTCTTAATCGACGGTTCTAAGTAATTTCCAGATTTCCATTGTGGGTTCTAAGTTAAGGTTTCAAATTTGGGTGTGACTGTTATCATCTTTTCTTTGAATGTTCGTAAATGTGGTTTAGAACCGGAATGAAATGTAGAATTTGGATTTCAGTTGTTAGATTTTTTTGTTATGAGTTTCAAAAACCCACATGAAGATGAAGGTGTATATGATTCTAGGTTTCAATTTTGATTTGTATATTGAGTTTATACCTTATGTGACTTGAAGATTATCTACTTAAGCTTCATTTTCATGATTCAACTTTTCCTTCCCAATCTATAACTTGATGATTTTTGTAACTTTATTGAAGATGAAGGTGTGTATTGAAGATGAAGATGTATTGAAGATGAAGATCTGCTTAAGTGTTCATAGTATAATAATAATAATAATAAAGGGTTAATTATGAGTTGACACTAAGTAATGATGTGGCAATTTAGAGATATATAAAAAAAATAAAAAATGATCAATTACTTGCTACCTGCTAAAGAGGTCATTAGATACATTAAAAAGACAAGTTTGAAAAGTTTGATACATCAAACGGTAAGTTTGAAAGTTCGATACATACAATAGCAAAACGTGTAAAGTTGGATACACTTTTATGAACTAAACCCTTTTATTTATTAATATGAAACTTTTCATTCAGCAATTGAAAAAGAAATACTTCCATCAAAAATAAAAAAAATTAATAATATTTTTGAAATGGACAAATTATATTACACCATTAAACTATAATGACTATAAAAAAAACATGAATCAATAGACCTTTTTTTTATTATCGTAACAAGCTGATAAAGAAATTTTATAATTACTCCATAATTATTTTTAAGTTGTTTTGCAGTATTTATTAGTAACTAGAACAATAGATATCATAAAATAATAGCGTTTATATTTGATTATGTCGTTTCATAATATGATAATCAGATAATTGATTTTTTGAGTTTTTGGAAAAGTATATTAAGATGTTTTTTGTTTTTATTTTACATTCGAATCTGAATACTTTAGCTAAATAAGAAGCTATGTTTCTAAACTCATATGTGTTACTCAGTTACAATTATTTATATTTATAAAAGGTTTGTTTTTTAATCACCACATATTCTGATATTCAATGGTCATGGGTTCTTACCAAAAGCCTTGTTCATAACAATTAATTATATTTATTCATAAATTCGTCAACCACGTTTTACTAACAAGGTCACATCCAATATGCGACCATTTGTTCATTCAAAGTTGGTAAACTTACTCTTCCAACTAGTTGTGGTTGTCACCTCTTCAAACCTACCATTCTCTTTTAATTTCACTATTCTTAGATAGTCGATAACGTTCTTGTTTTTTAATTTTTTATTCACTAATTAATTATTAAATTAATTATAATTTGATCTACTCTTTTTGTTGACCGGTCGTCACACAAAAATAACAAAATCTTCGAGAAAAAATTTATTTCGGAAGTCATCTTCTTTGAGAGATTGCAAAGCATATATATTTTTTGGATTCACATTAGGGGAAATCATAGAGAAAGTTGTTTTAGTTAAATTGATGATTAGATCCATTATAAGAATCAACCATGTAATCTTATACCCTCTAGCACCTCGTTAGTTATTAATTAATTAAACTTCTCATGTTATTTAAAAAAAGTAATTAATATAAATTACTGTTATTCTGTCTTCTTTGTTATTTTTTATGTTAATTTTGTCTTTCTATTTTATTAGTGCGCAAGATAGATGATAAATTGCGTAAAAATATAACAAGAATTTAACATGAACAAATCACAAGTTTGTCACTAGAATAATGTGAAGAAATCGATTACATAATTAACCTGAACAAAATTGATTACAATTATTAACAAACCGTTTTAGTATTGAATCAAACTGATTAGTTTTGTTTTCGGATATTAACCTATCAGCACAATTTATTTCTGTTAACATTTTTTTATATGAGAAATGTTCAATATAGTACATACTTGTTGCATAGTTCTGAGGGACTAATCTTAGCCCTTAGATCAGCTCCATCAATGGTCCAGATTGAATTTTAAAAATTTGGGCGGAGTGACATTTTCGTAATTAACATGTAATCATTTTACCATCACATGTGATTGTATAGTGAATCACATGTGATTTTATATTGAATCACATGTGATTAAATATTAAAATTTAGGACTATGTTTTTTATATGGAATATATTGAACACAACTCTTTTTTATATAATACATAAATTAAATTTAGATTGCACTTAACTACAATTTTTTAAAATGGCAACCACAACTTATATCTTCAGAATTAACTTTTCATATTTTTCATAATTATCTTAATATTAGTTTTCAACTTTTCATATATGAAACAAAGTTGTTATTTTTAAAAATTAAAAATAACATTTATTTTATTCTTATGCACGCCTCTTAGGGCTGTAGTTATCATTTTTTATATCTTTTATATTAATCTTTATTCATTTAAAATTATTAATTATTATTTAAATAATAAACACAACAATTTTTATTATCTCAATCACCTAATTACCATTAATAGTGATCAAACTATCATCACCAACAACCATCACCATCTGTCTCTACCAAGGCCGATCCTAGAGACGAGAAAGTGGGCAGTCGTCTACGGCCCAAAAAATTATAGAGCCCATTTTTATGAACCTGTGTGTGTGTAAATATCTATTTGTGATAAAATAAGCTATGTACTAGTGCAATAAGGAGAAAGAAGATGAAAAAGAAACAAAAGGATGCATTAAAAATAATAAAGCAACATTCAAAACTCATATGTTCATTAGCTTTCATTGTTCACTCTTATTTCTCGTTCTAGCTATCAACCCTTCTTAAACGAATCAAGCAATGCAAAATATATCAAAGTTAGTTTTATTATTGGATGATTACATTTAGCAAAATATAACACGAGGTTATATTGTTAAAGGAATTGCAAATCTTTTAGAAAAGTTTATATTGCATATCATTTGGCTTTTTATTTACAAATGCATCTCAAAAGCAATAAGGATTGAAAGTCTATAATTCAATTTATATATACTTATTTTATTATTATACTTTAATACTTCAAGGGATGACCCTTCTATTACCCAGGGCCTCATATATGTTTGGACTGGCCTTGGTCGCCACCCAACACCGTCTATGACAACCCGCCACCGTCATATTACCACCCACCACCATATACACCAAACAAATACCAAAAAGACAAATCAGATTACTCCTAAATCGAACTATGACCATCTATGGCCACCAATTAAACCCCAAATCAGACACCAGAAAGTTGAAAACCACTAACCACCACTAGACCAAAGATCTTCATGGACACACAGACAGAAAAAGAATAAAGGGTGAGAGGGGAAAAGAGAGTAAAAGAGAAAGAACATAGGATAAAACTCAAATGCACACACTCCCCACCATGCCCACTGCAATCGCAAAGAGGGAGGGGGCACAGCATTCGCCTATATAATCTAGAGAAGAGAGAGCAAATGGTGGTGATGCATAGATGGATTTGAGATAAAAACAACCGCTACCGTAAACATTTATAGAGAGTGACAGTTAAGAGAGGAAGAAAGGGGTGATGGTGCTAGAGGGTGGTGGTGATGCGGCAAAAAGCAACGGTGGCCGGTGGTTGTGGTCTTCTCTAATATGTTTCTCTTTTCAAGTACAGTTAGACCAACATTGAAATGAAATGTAAATCATGTGGATCAATATCGTAATTTTTAAAGTACAATGACTAAAGCCATAATTTCAGATAAACCATATGGACCAAAAATATAATAAACTCTTTAAATTAAATATGAAAACCCTTCGATAACTAAAAAGTAATATTAAAAAACTTAAATTACAATATACATTAAAAGTCACACATTTAATAAAAGAAATATTAAAATATTCTCAAACAATAAAGATATAAATTGGTAGGACCTGGCTTTAAAATATTTCTTTCCTCAAACACGTCTGAATCTTCATCCTTTTTACATAGTCGGTATCATATTTCCTCGTAGAAGATTCAGATATCATTCTGGTCACTTTCTTTAGTTTCTTTTAGTGGTGTCGTGTTTCTTCTCTTCTTGCAAGATGCTTTTTTTATATCCTCGATTGTAATTTTTGTAGAGGAAGAAGATGAAGACCCATATATGTGAATTCATTTTTTGATTGATTATTTCAAGAATTGTTTGTGGATTGCGAGTTATGTATTTGTTGTTTTATGGTTATATAGAAGACTAGCAGTGTTGTAAAATCATACTAACCGCCCGATTAATCAGCAATGAAGCGATGATCGGTGATGGTCTAATGGGAGTTGAAAAGAATCGGCCAAATAAATCAGCGATGCCGATTGTCAAAATGGGAGTAAATTTGGTAGGCGCCATGCAAGTTTAACATACCAATAGGCCGATAATCTACGATAATCAGATAGTTGGTCTTCATCGCTTAAAAAAACATCTTGTGACGTTCGTCATGAGTCATGACCATCACAATTCACAAACCATCCCTATCTGAAAGTCTTTCATCAAGAAAATAAGATGATGTAAACTCAAGTTAATATCATCCTGTCACATGTACTACTAGTGACCAAAAAACTACATTTAAATTTACCAGATATGTAATAATTTCTTTATATAGAACACAACCTACTATTATATATATATATTCTCTCTTTTCTTATACTTATTTTTCCCCGTTAGAGTATCTAGGGTCAGCACTCCCACCACTCTCTAGTCTTAACCACACTGTCACGTCATATTTCCATCACACCATCATAGTGTCATTACTACTTATTACCATAAAATATAAGACTCACCCATCACACGATCCATTATATAAAAGTAAAAAAAAAATGAAAACCTGCCCATCAAGCCTCTCATCCTACATTCTCTACACAACGGCCACCAAGCCACATTAAGGTGGTGGTGTGGCAGGCCTCCCTCACCATGGCATGTCGGCATCCTCCTTCCACCATGCCTCCTCTGAGCCCCCCACTTCCCGTATTCTTAAAAGGAAATAAGATGTGCTCGATAGTGATAACTAAATAAAAACATCATGCTTTTTCTTGATATGACCACCACCATTTGTATACAATTACAGAATTGCCTATAACTGATTCAAATGTATTCACATTGGACCAAGAATCTACACTTCTATATAACTTAAGTCAATTACATTTAAGAAATTTGGGTATTTAAGCTACTTGACCAATGAAGCATTAACAATAATGCTAATGCTAGGGCAAATATGCCAGAACATTAACATCACTTGTAATTTTGGGAAAGGAAAAACGAAAAAAGAAATATACCCGCGGGACGCTCTAAGTTGTTGCAATTACAGAAATTGTCATCAATTAGCAGCAATCAACGGAGCTACGATGCCTTAGCATTGCCAAGTGACTGTTTCTTGTTCCGAAAGCTTACAAAGAAAGAGTCCATGATAATCTACAGATAAACAGTCACATTATGAGCCATAACAAACTATAAAAAGAAAGTAGAAATGTCACAAATTTATGAATCCATTCACAGATCTGGGTCACTCAAACATCTTTTAAGAGTCCTAACCACTTGTGTAATAAATTTGCTTCACTGCTGTGATTCTTTTATCCGGAAAACTGAGCTGCGCCCTTTATAAACAGGGTGGCATTCCTATTGTATAAAATTAATGTCGTGGACATCAAATGTTTAAAACAGCTGACTGGGATGCTAAGTCATCAGGTTTACACAACTGTCAAGCGATCTTAACATATATATGTGTGTGTGAGTGTGTGTTGCAGGTAGATTACAAAAAAGTTTCACAAAAAACTGAAAACTGAATGATCTAAGGGGAATTAATACCTAAATAATTGGTTACTGTTGAGTGACATTTGCCCTAAAAGTATTTATGAATTAAACTAATGTAAAGTGGTGGTAAACCTGGATTAAATGTGCTGCAACACAAGGAAGGACGAGCAAACCAGATTCACCAAATGCACCGCCGAGTTGATCCACAACTGCAACCAGCACCGGCAAGGTTTTCTACAAGTAGATTGCAATAGATCAAGTCTCATTTAAATCAAGAAAACAACATTAATTGTTATTTTTACTTTCTTTTGCTAAAAGAGAGTATAAAGCTTCAATAACAGATCAACTGTTAGTAGAAATACATTAAATTATGATGCTTCTAAATGTCACCTGACTTGCAACAAGTAAGAGAGCACTGGAATTTTCCTTCTTTGCAAAAACTGATTTGCTGCCACCAGATACGGCACATAAGATTCGTATTGAGAGGGCATTGAAACTCAACAGCATGAGGTGAAGAAGCCTGCACTTTGTAAAATGTTTGCATGAATAATAGCTTACTAGCATGTAACCCGCGCAATGCGGCGACGACAACTAATTCATACCGGGTAATATGTCCGTTTTCGGTTACATGTTATCAGGTTTGTGAGTTTTAGTTATATGAATTTTCTAAACTTAAATTAAAATATTTTTAGTTTGATAGAATATTTAAAATAATATTTCTATGGAGGTTGTTATTTAATTTTATTATTTGTTTAAACATTGTTTTTTATGGAAGGTTTAGTTATTAAAAAGGTATTCAATGGTTTCCTTTTATGTTTAAATGAGGGGTAAGTTAGGGATTTCAAATTACTTAAAATTTAAGAGATTAAGACTTTTAGGAGAGAGAGTGTTAAATGCTTTATATAATAGTATAGATATAGATATAGATAGATATAGATATAGATATAGATAATTAGGCTTATTAAAAAAAGTTTAAGTGGGATAAACCCATGCAAAAAAGTAGAAAAGATGCAAAGAAAAAATAGTTAAGACAGCTTGATGAAATAATTATAATCTTTTTACAGCATGAGATCATAGGGAAACTGTAAGAAACATACACTCCCATCAAGACAGCAACAAGAAAAACTGCAGGCTTAACCATTAAAAGCAGTGACCTTGATCTGCTCACTTGTATCCAAGGGACCTGAACAAAATTAGTCATATAACACAAAAGTTGGGTTTACTTCAATAGACACACAGTACCAACATGATAGGAAGAAGAAGAAAGAATGTGGTTATCCCCCAAAAAAAGTTATAAAAAATGTAATTCTTCTATCAAATTATAACTTATAAGTTATAACAGTACTGCAAAAGTTGCTTCTCACCAAACTTAGTAAAATTGCATTCACTGATGATAGTAGCTTGCGATTACTATCAACAAAATCTGCCACGCCTGCAATGTCGGTGAAATTGGATAAGTAGACATGTATAGAAAGATTTATTACTTAAGTTGTAAGATAAGTGAAGACATGTGCATACTGACACAATTTGGCAAAATTTGTTCAAAGCATTAACATGTCTTGCACACTAAAATTTCAAAGCTACACTGCATTATTCATTTCACGTTCCATGGTGAATGATGACACTTGTCAATTTTTCATATGAAATTGATACTCCAACTCTTAGGAATTACTGCCCTCACCAAAAGGAAGTCTCATAATTATCTTTTTGCAACAATAGCATTAGATTTTCATTCAAACTAGGGTCTATGGATTTGCTTTCAAACATGAAGAACCCATAAAGAACTTGGAACTTGGTGGAGTAATCATAATCACCTTTAAAGGACTCCCGAATAACCTGTCAAATGAAAGAAAAAGAGAGAATTCAAAACACTTATTTATAAAACGATAAGTAATACACAGAAAAACTAAAAAGTTATGTGTGACATGAAAGAGACTTTGTAGAAGCTTGATAAGCAGTGTGTTACCTTCCCCCAAATCAGAGGAATCAAAAGTGTCACAATAAGGCTTTTAAATAATTGATCAGCCGGAACAGACGCACCCGCTCCACCAACTATTAGTTTTGAAATAGAAAAAGGAACCTACAAGATATAAATTGCACATGAAATGAGACAGTTGCTTAAACTCATAGCAGATACTTGCAGATAAGAAGTTGTCCCTAAGGAGAGAATTAAGAAAAATGAAATATAAATGCAAGAAGGTATTTCTACATGTATATTACTACATTGACTGGTATTTTACAAACAATTTTACTTTTTAGAATCAATGTGATGAGATGGTACCTTGAACTGCTTTTAGTATCATAAAATGTTTTAGGCGGGAAGGTATTTTTGTTTTTGAACTTACAATTAGAATTCCCAACAGATTCGATATTACAGTCATTGCAAGAGCTAAGGCTGAATTTCCTCCAGCAAGCTGTATCAAAAAAATTTCTTACTTAACTCACAATCAATTTTTCTTCAAATTAATGATGATTAATAACAAAAACATGTAATTAAAGAAAGTTTGCAACAGCAGTCCACCAACCCGGGTCAGAGCAACTCCACTTGATAATGTAGTAGGCATACAGCAAAACAGAGCTAGTCCTGTAAGCAATATACAAAATGATACATGGATATAGGCAAGAAACCATAAGAAATGAAATATTTAGAAAGATATAAGATTTGTTGTTTCCAGCTAATATATTTGTGATTTCAATTTGTATATCCATGGAAATTAAGAGACCTGTCATTTATAAGAAGTCAAAGATAGATCTTTAAGATTGAAATTTTCAAAATGCATGTTGATATTTGGTGCATTTTTATTTTACTGCTACTCTTCAGTTATTAACCTATTTTTCTGATAGAGAATGGATACTTAATTCTAGAAGGGGTATTATTGTAATTTGATTAGTAGTTAGTTAGAGGGAATTCTATAAATAAGTAAGGTGAGTGTCTTTGTTGGTCAGGCAGAATTTAGATATCAGCTGTGTAAGTTGGCTCATAGCCTTTGGCTATTGAGAGAGGGGAGTTCCTTGGATCAATCTTCCATTGATGGTTGATTGAGGTTTATCTTACTTCTTGTTCTATTTCAGTTTATAGTCCAATTCCTACTTATTCTATAATCGATTCATATCAATTGTTCTATATCTGTTCACGTTCTTCATCATTTTCACATATTGATAGTATAACAGGATAACACAATATGTCAATATGCAGTAAACTAATGCTAGAAATAAATTGCACGGTCCTTTTCTATAGCCAGACCTGTAACAAATTCTTGAGGTTGGAGATGAAGTAGCAGTATAATTCTGGAAAAGAGGGGAGTAAGCAATAAAATAGAAGCCTGCGCTGACAATGATAAGAGAGTATTATCAGAACTTTATAATTTAATTTGAAGAAAAAATGCTTATGCAACTATTTTTTATGCCAGTCAAAGCTAAACAAGCTTTAAAAGTCTAAATCAGATATTTGATTCAGTCCATAATCCAGCATTGCTATCAGAAGCCAACATTGTGGCATTTATTAAAGAGATCAGTAAGATGAAATAGTCAAGCATACCGAAGTGAACCAACAAATTACAGTGCCAATAATAAAAAGTTTGTTCATACTAGCCCAAACAATCCAACGGGCCATGCATCAGCAGCTGCGCCTATTTCTTCACTCCGCAATGTCAGTCCTGTTAATGGAAACAAAACAGATTAGCTGATTATAATGGTTAAGCAAACATAGAAATTTTTTATCAAATTATGCTCACAAAATTTTAAAACATAAGAGTACGTGGTGTTACGTGCCACAATACTGTTTGTGGAATTAACATTCATTTCAAGTTATCCACTACATGCTGCTCAAAATGCAAATGTTTCTATTGACTAAAAGAAGAGAAACAAAAGTATTTTTGTTAGTTCTGAAATACTCTTCATATTCTTTTAAATGTATAAAGAAAGAAGAACAAAAGGCGAACTTATAAAGAAAGGAAAAAAGTGTCCTTTTCTTCGAAGACCTACATATCTAAAAGGCTTAGTGACACCTTTGGATCTCGAACCATATTACTATATTAGCGTGGATTGACAGTCCTTTAAACAGAAAAATATGATTTTCAAGAGCGAACCATATATATGAACAACGGTTCTACATTGCGGTCTGGCCATCTAATGGAGAATGAAGAAGCTGTGAAGCAGGTATTACATTACTTAGAAGTCTAATTGGTGAATTACTAAAGTTATGGCATTCTTTTGAGTTATAAAAATACAAATTTGAACAGACAAACCATATTACCTGATATGATAAATATTCCAAAAGTGCTAAATTTTGCTATATGGTATCGATGAGCTAGACAACCAAGAGTAGGATTTGCAAGGCCTGATACTACTGCTCCAATAAGAGCTGTACCATGTTAATTAATAAACCAAGTATCAGTAAGCAATGCTGACTATATTAACATAAATACAGTAACAGAATCACTGAGAAGCAGATTCATCACAACTTGAGAAAGAAAAAAAATTATACGATAATAATGCTAAAAGGTTTTGTTTTTGTCAACTAGGTAAAAAAAACCTCAATAGTACACCATAAACACCCTTCTAAGTTCTATCCTAATTAGCTCTCCGATTATTGAAGTGTGTCAACTTGCTCCAAGCCAAGCACATTTTAATTAGTGGAGGTATGAACACAACATTATTTCACTAAAGTATATTGGATTCAAAGTATGCGCTTCTTGTTATCCATCAAAATACTACATTTTATAAAATCGTTTTATTTTTAATGGCAAAGATTTCACACAAAGATACCTGAACCCGTAACCTTGCAAAGATGCTACCAGTACCATTGGGCCAAAGGTCATTTGGTCACTAGACCAGTTAACAGGCATAGTTTTTTGTTCTATGATACAAGTCAATAACCTTCACAATCATTAGAACAAACAAACAAGCTGTAGAAACCAAAAGCTTCAAACTTGCCCTAATCAAGTTCCATTACATGTAATGCTCCATAGAAACATCATTAATGAGAAATTACACAAAATTAGACAACATTACCTAATGGAAGAAAATTGTTGGCAACAAAATTCAACAAAGGTTCAGCAGAAACCAAAAAGGTCGATAGTCCCAGCTGTTTACCAGGTTGAATTGGATTACCATTTCCCTGAAACTCCAAACACACTACTATTCCTCAAATCATACCAGCAGGTAAATTTACTTAACCAAATATTTCAAACGATTCAGAGAGCATAAAAACCTGGTCGGAAGTGGCGCTGTTTCTGATTAAGATTGTTCCAGTAACCGAACGGAGTCGTCGAGGGAGCAATGGCTTGCTAATAATAGCACCAAAAGAGCGATTGCAGGAAACGACAAGGTCCGACGACGTAAGTCTGTGGTTGGTCGATCGGGAAGGAGCGGTTCCGGTGACCGGAGAAGTGAGATTTAGTAGGGTTTGAAGGGCTCCCGCCATCTGCCCCAAACCACAGTCCAACTGTGTGGTTGTTTTGTGAATGGTAGTTATTCCGTATATACACAAGGATTCCTTCCTTCAGTTTGACCCCGTTTTACTCTCTCTCAATAATGAGACACCATCACACAATTCATGTCATGTTATCTTTTCTTTGACATAATTTCGTCTTCTTTTTCCCCCAACTAACCATTCGGACGGAGAAGATTCATATCGGGGATGTCACGTCGTTATAACCTCTCATATATGTTCATATTATTAATAATCTAAATTAACTTCTTTAATGTGATATACATAATTATACGACATATATTAATAATTGTAATGTAATCAATGGATATAATATAACATATCTAGTAACACTCTATTTATGAAGTTTATATAAAGTTCAAATGTGTAACCCTTTTTGATATGTCGAATCAAGTGTTAGAATTCAACTTACTTCATAGATTAAGGCATTAAGTACTCAACTTTGGTATCGGTTAGATAATTCACATACAGTGGTCTGCTAACGACACCGTTATCGTAACAGCAACGGTAGCCATAACTCATTACACTATTTGTGGTTGGATATTGGTAACTGACCAATGTCAGCCTTGATTAAACTAAATGACATCACAAAACACTATGTCTACTTTTATTACATTATTTACACTTCTTTTTGAAAACGTGTGACCCACGCAGTGAATGAGAATAGGAACTAACAAATAGTTTTGTTTAAATGATCATGAATGTTTATGTGTTTTGTGCATACCTAGTGTGGTGTGTAAGTGTGTGTGCTCACTAAGTTTAATGTTTACTGTTGTTGTTTTAATTCTTTCAGGATATGATCGTGAAAAAGCTCCAGCAAGGTGAAACAACTCATCTACCAACAAACATTTTCGTTGACCATCTTTTTAATTAATTATTATTTTATTATTTCATTATCAAACACATTTAACTATTTGTGATTAACTCTTTCGTTGATCGAGCATTTTATGGCGTGTAGTTCCGGGTGTGGAATCTCGTCACGTATATTGGTGGAATCAATGTGGAGTATTTATTCTGATTTACATTTATATATATTCATATCTATGTATAAAAAAAATTGAGGCGTTACAAAGTGTGTTAAAATATAGAAGTTATAATCTTAAAAGAAATAATTTAAACATGTTTTTATTTTAAAAAAAAACTATTCTAAAGGGATTTCCCAAGGGTTCTTCCGAGGGTATGAGTTTTTGGCTCTAATATACGGACCCGGTGTTAACCGTGGTCATTTCTTGAAACAACCTTGTGGCCAACCCTTACTTAACGCCCTCAAAATATGACCCTTGACCCCACCTATAGAATTAGACTATACAGTGAACCACCAAAGTGATGGTTTTTAAAAAAGTATTGTGATATCTTGTTTCCTAAATTAGGGTTGAATCAAGTCGTTAACCAATAAAAACGACACGTTTAGTCAAATTTTGATTTTTTGAGATCTATTACCTTATGTTGATGATGTAACATTGTGATATATGGGTATCTATTAAACACTTTTTCTTATCTTTCTCATTAGTTTTGTTATTTTCTCAATATAGATGGTGTGCAACTGAACTCTAGTATTAGGTTATTATCTTAAACGTAAGAACAAATTATAAGTTCTTAACAAACAGCAATAATACTTTAATAGACGAAACAATAAATATGGTATATAAAAAAGTACTACAAAAAGTATTATTCCTATAATTATGCATGATTTGAAAAATTATACATACGTGCCTCTTTATAACTTATGCATCAATATGAATTACTTCAATTTATTATTGTTATTAAATCCTCTTGTATTTAATTAAATGTTATATGTTTCAAGTTCCATCTTGTATATCCACAAGTGTCTAAACTAGTGTAGTGTATTAGTATTATGCTTATTTTATATGTGGAATGTAATGGTAAATGAAGTCAAACAAAGAAACCAGATTGCTTATTGGATTAGTTTTAGTGAAATGGTGAGTATCCTCTTTGTATTGAATGCTGACTAATTTGTAAGGCCCACAAGGTGTTTGATATCTTGCCTATGCAAGATCAAAGTTTCAATCTCGGTTTGGTATGGTTGGTGTTTCCTGGTAGACTTTATAGAACAAGCTGCAATGCTAGAGGGAGAAAGCAGGTAGCTTTAAAGCCTCGCCGTCATCGTTAATACTGCCCCAAAAACTCCACTAGTTGATTTACATCCCACGAAAATTTATGCTTTGGTAACATCAAGATCAGGTATGAACATGCAGTCAATAAGAGTGTTTGCAACGGTCACACTTAATCATACCATCATGTCAGCTTTTTACTTTATTACTCAGCGTCATCACTCAGACACATAATAGTCACTCCTCACTACATCAAAATCCAACTAATATTTTCCTTTACATATGAATTTTAAAAATTAAAAAACAAATATAAGTGGACACAAAATATAATATTGTCAGATTTATTGGTGTTACATTTGTCACTTTCCCTTACCACTCACATAGCTTTGGATTGGAGGAATCCAAAATTCATTTCCACTCACACGTCTTTCACTCTCTATTCTATTTTCTCTAAATCAAGTTAAAGTCAAACGTTATTATAAAAACCCTAAATTGATTATTTGCAAATTGGATAGGTAAAATGGCATACTACATTTCCGGGCAGAACTGTTGATAGTGTTTACACATTTGCAGGCTTTACTAGTGCACAGCTGCTTAAGAAGCAAAAGAATTGTAGTGACACACCTACTGAGACAACCCAACAGTAGCAGGCTGCAACTTGCAACTAGCTAAGGAGTAAGGTATAATGTAAAGATCATGTACAGCATTTTCCTATCAATTAGTCGACCTTCACTAAATTCACTCCAGTAATTGATAAATAAGATCCGACTCGGATAGCCCTCTACAACAATGTAAATTACCTTAGATTTCTTAATACTCTAATATTTCTTTTCCTTTAAGAATGTTAGTCGTAATACCCCACCGCAACGCACAAGTAAAAAACCCAGTCCCCTCACATCTGCTAAGTAACCATTACTTCATGTTTCAATTTATATATGCACTTAAAGTATTTTTAATTCACTATTGACCAAACACGTTACAAATTACTAATTACGTTTGATAAAAGTTATTATTTAGATGCATAATAAAGAGTTCTGAATACTTCAAGATAATGCAAACTGCAAAGAATTGGTATTAGACTTTAGCGTATTCTAATACTAGTAACAGATGATTTATTGTTTCAGCTCTCTAGTTCTTTCAAGTAAAATATGTTTCCCAACATTGAAGGATAATATCAAACAGCACCATTAAAATCATGTAAAGCTAACTACTACTTGACAATCAACAGTAACTTGCTGTAAGAGCAACAAGCCGTCTTCATAAAGCATGAATGGGGAATTTGCAAATCAATTAAGGTAGCTGTTTAATGCAATTTAGATATCAGATACCTAAGATATCAAGAATGATCAGGTACGATATCACTGGAGCAGTCAGGAGATGCTCATCTAGCATGTGAGCATATATAGAGCATTCAAAGGGAAGCAACTTAACGAAATTCCAAAGTAACTGTCAAATATAATAGCTTGTTTCTGAAAATCATGGATACAAAATATTCTTCAAGAGATCTAGTAAGAAGTAACAGAAAGAGATCATAAACACCGTTAATAGTACCTAACTTCAATGCCACCAAACTGTTCGCCAGCAGCAAGAATATTTTCGTTTTCTACATACATCATGGCAGGGAGCTCAAGTTATGTTCATAAGAGGATGCACGGGCTAGGTTTAAGCCACGGCAAAGAATCCGTCATAACTTATCATCAGTGTATACCAAGGTCAAATTTGTGGTCACTGTGTGCCAGATGAAGAATGTAGAAAAGTAACTCCTGAAGATTGACTTCTATAGGATTCTAAGAATTAAAACTTTATAGCTTATGCTTTTATGTGGATAAAAATCTTTTCACAAGTTGCATTTGTTGTCTTTTTAACATCAGGCCATGAGCTAATGTGCTTAAATGACCAAAGTCTATATAAGCAATATGGTACAATCTCAGTATCTCACAGTAAAAGAAATATAGGGATCAATAACATATTAAAAAAAAGCAGTATGACCAAAGATTATGCGCATAAGCAACTCTTCTATCCATTCATGATTAAAGAAAAAAAAACATCATACGAACTAGTTCAAACAATCTCTTGCAGTGCAACAAAAAGCAATTTTCCATTTCAAATATAGGAAAGGGGGAAAACACAATTACCAAGTTGAAGAACCTGAATCATACCTAAAGAATAGCTGTAGCTAAACAAGTAGTAACATCAAAATACAACTAGTAATGAAAAAAGCATATAGATCAAGAAACATGCGTACGCGATAAGCCCACGGTGTTCATCGCCACAAGATGCCAATTCCACCAACAGCCTGGTGCAAACCCGTGTAGACCATATCACAAAAATCCCCATCATCACAAAGATCACCAATCCACCTTGGGGAACAAACAATGCTACAGCAGACAATATCACAATTGGCAACATACAGTAACCGATCAAACTCAAGCACCGGTACAAATCGAGATTCCCATTTCGGCCTGCTAACATATTGAACACAACGTACAAGAACAGAGAGGCTACAGTCACCCACCCTAAAATAATCCCGAAATGCAACTTCCCAGCTAGTAACTGAAACAATCCAAATTCCATAAGGAACAAAAATGGACCAGATAGATCGGCGTCTTCGTGGAGTTCTGCTTTAACTCTGAACGGATTTAAAATCGAGACAGTTTTGTTCCAGATTTGTTTAGTGTTTATACCTAGCTCTTCAAGCAGAGGCGGTTCATCGTCAAAGTTGGCGCTACCACCGCCGCCGATGCTGCCGAATTGAGGGGTGGCAAAGGATGTGGATGCCGGCGAGGAGCCGATGTCGAAGGACATAAAGGGGATACTAGGGTTTGAAGATCTAGGTGGCTGAAAAGGCGCGGTGGGGAGGCGTCGTTGGGGGCCGGTGTTAGGGTTTCCACCGGAGGGAAAAATCACGGGCGGGACGTTGAATTCCTTGGACATGGTGAAGAAATTGATAAGATTTAGTGATAAATCGATCAATTAACGACTTGAATCACAGACTCCGGCCGGCTTTAAGACTTGGTGGGAAAGAAATCGATGTTTTTGAAGATCTGAAATATCGACAGGGATCCAACAGAGCGGTTAATAGGAAGACAGGGTGCGATTGTAATAAGACTATCGTGTTATGTCATATTATTTTTTCACTTTATTAAAGTTTTTATCTAAAAAAATATGTGATTTACTAATAAAAGAGGATTTGTGTATATTGAAAGTTTGTTTTGAAGACATAAATATCTTATGCATTATTGTATGTTTTTAAAATAATATATGGTTTATAAAGTTTAGATCTAAGAATATTTGTGAAAAATATATATAGTTTTTAGCTTTATAAAATTAGCAATAATAAGACAAAATAAGGTTTGCGAAAAACAAACAAGCTTATTAAAAACGTCTGTAGGCGCGCAGACATTTCTTTAAAAAATAAACAAACTTATTAAAAAAAATTACGCACCCGCAGACCTTTCTTTAAAATAAGAACTTATTTGAAAAACGAACAAAGTTTTCTGAGTCAAAAAAACTTTCTTTCTAAACAGATTCAATTCGGAACTATTATATGTTTTAAGGTTTCATATCGAAACATTTTCAGATTATATAATAAATGTATTGTGTTTTGGCAGTTATACTCTTAAACATGTAAACAATAAAAAAATTCAAAAAATTTAAAGATATAAATGTTATGATTTTTATGCATAACTAATTTTTGTTGTGTATAAATCATCTTATTTTACTAACCTTTAATATAGATTAAAGGATGTTGTATCTTCTGTAAACAAATCAATTTTACAATTGAAAAAATCATCTCCCCTATTAAATCCATCTATTCGCTATATCATTTTTCTACTCCTAGCAATTAGTCTCATAACTATTACTATTTATCATGTCAATGTCTGAAATTTATGTAATAGTGTAATACTCACTAGCAATCGAAAAATTAAATAACAAAAAGAGGAATGAAAGGCATTCCACCCTAACATTGGTTAGTTTTTAGCATTCCACCCTTATCCTTCTTTTCCAAATTTCCTCTCTTCCAAGTTTTAGGCATTCCACCCTAACATTGGTTAGTTTTAGGCATTCCACCCTTATCCTCCATTTCAACCCATTTTCTCTCTACCTACCTGCATACCTCAATGTGAGCAACACCGCCACCACCAAATTAGTTATCGGTGCCACAAGTAACGAGGATCGATAACCAGTAGCGGATCCAAAAATTATCTAAACTGGGGATATCATTTCTTCAAGATGGAAAAAGTCATGTGTAGTTAATTGATACATTTTTAAATCAAAACAGGTTGGTTCAACTAGTATCATATTTTTCATAGTAATGAATTAATACATATTTATCATAGTATCATGATCACTCACACTCTATTTTCTCCCATCCACACATTAAACTAGTATATACATATATTTCAAACACTTCACATAATAATAGACATATATAACGTGTGAGAGGGACAGAGAGAAATGGGTGACGTCGTGACAAGAAGCTGCAAAACCATAATGAAGTGTGGTATTAGAGGTCTTGATTACGGTAACCGTAAGTTTCAAATAAATTTTCCAAATTACAGCTATTATACCCCTTGTCAGGATTGGTTTAGTTGAGAGTCAAGTGTAACTTTTGTGGTGCTCTTTTTGATGTTTTAATTTCTATTATATTTGGTTCTTATGATGGTTTTTATAATGTAATAAATAAATTAAAATTAGCAATAATACAACCAATCTACCTCACCAAGAATACACTTTACATTAGATCAATGATACCCACCACAAAAGACGAAACCGATTAACCAAACAAAAACACATAAACCATAAAAGAACAAACAACCGATTGAGTTCAAAACAAGTGAGTCTCAACCTTGACATGGAAAATAAAAACTCCAAACGAACAAAAAACTAGCCTTAACAGCTGGTAATATTTAAATAAATAATTTTTTTCCGATTAAAAAGAAAAAGAAGTCTCAAAATTTTTGCCACCTGTAGGTTGATGTTAAACAATTAATTAAAAGCGTGTATCATCACTTTTTTAATTATAATAATAATTATTATTAATTATTTTATACAATAAGATACACATAAAAAAAAGGTTATATATTGAAAATCCACGCAACCACCTAGAAGCTTCCAAATTCCAATAACCACCTCCACCACCACCACTTATTCCCCCTTTTTTCATGTTTTTCTTTAACCCTACATTTCCGCCACCACCACCTAACCCTAACACCTATATCTCCCTACCCTCTCTTAATTCAATCAATCCCTCCCCCATCTCCGTTTTCTGATCATCTTTCGCCGGAAAACGAATATGGCCGAGGAACAGAAATGGCAAGAAGCAACCAATCACGTCCTCTGCGCCAATAACTGTGGCTTCTTCGGGAGTCCCACCACCCTCAATCTCTGCTCAAAGTGCTACAAAGGTCATTGCCTCAAGGAACAGCAGATGTCCACCGCCAAGATCGCCGTCGAGAAGAGCCTTACGCAAACGCAGCAGCCACCACAACCACACCAATCGGAATCATCCTCATCTTCATCCTCCGCCACCGTCTCCGCTTCCGAGGTAGCATCTGTTTCCGTTTTCCCGGATCAGTCGGTATCCAAACCGACAGACGCCGATCTGGCATCTCCGTCGACCGTCGCGAAACCGCAGCAGCGGAACCGGTGCGGGTCGTGCAGGAAGCGCGTGGGGCTCACGGGGTTCACATGTAGGTGCGGGACGACGTTCTGTGGGACCCATAGGTACCCGGAGAAGCACGAGTGCTCGTTTGATTTTAAGACGGCGGGGAAAGAAGCGATCGCTAAAGCAAATCCGGTGGTGAAGGCGGCGAAGCTGGATAAGATATGAGGCAATCACAGCCGTTGGTTGATGGGGTGTTCAGCGGTGATCGTACGGTCGATGGGGGGCAGCTGGGTGTTGATTGATGTCTGGGTCGGGCTCGTTTTTTCTAAATTCTGAAGCATGTGAAAACCTTGAATTAATGTGTAGGTGTACTAGTTTTTCAATTTTTTTAAACAAAAAAAGAAGAAAAAGATATGCTTATGAGATTATAGTCCTTTAATATCTGGATTAATTTTTAAGCTACATATATATATATTTCTAAATTAGCCTCAATAATTCTTTCAATCTTATATATAATATAAATAAAGGAAAAAGTTCATGCGAGAACCATTCTTAGTGCGAGAACCGTGAGAACCAATCTGAGCCGTCCAATTCCCCCTCTTACAATGTCATTGTCCACCCATGAATTCCTCACATGCACCATGCCACACTCTATCCCTCCACGCTCATCATCCATGGAACTTCCCATATCCAAGGAACGACCGAGATTGGTTCTCGCGGTTCTCGTACTAACAACGGTTCTCGCATGAACCCTCCCCTATAAATAAATTAGTATGTCTCTAAAAAACGCCCTACTTGTTTTGCATATTTTGATTTATTGTAAGAAAAAATGAGGTCTTTAGCTAGAAGAATACATTAAAAAATACTTAAGTACATAATGAAATAACATATATATAACAAAAGTTCATGCGAGAACCGCGAGAACCAATCTAAGCCGTCTAATTTTCCCTCCTTCAATGTTATTGCCCACCTATGAATTCCTCACATGCACCATGCCACACCATATCCCTCCACGCTCTCCATCCATGATACTTCCCATATCCAAGGAACGGCTGAGATTAGTTTTCGTAGTTCTCGCACTAACAACGGTTCTCGCATGAACTCTCCCCTATATATATATATATGTCATATTGAAGCATTATATTAAAGCATTAAAGATGTTACAAAAATCATAAGTCAATATCATCTATTTTTAATTGGTTAAACTTATCTATTCGGTTGATAAGGTTATTTTGATTTAAATAAAGATAAGTTGAACATTAAATACCAGTTTATATTTAAATGAATAAAACATCGAATTAATTACTATCTAAGTATAGGGCAAATCTAAGCTCGAACAATCCAATAATTCCAATTTGGTTGTATGAACATTCAAGAAAAACAAATAAATGACCTATCGTCGACAAAGGTAAAATAAAATCAGAACTAACTTGTATTCTTCTTGCCAGGAAACAACTATGGTTTTAATTTATTATAAAAATAGATCAAAATTATAAAATTAGAGATTTTGATATGATAACCTCCATTTTTAGCATGTTATGATATATTTTTCTAAAACAAATTAAATTTTACAATATCTTTATATGCAAAATTGATATTTATAGTCTTTTCATTCATTAAAATATGTTTATAATTCCTTTCCGGAACATAAGGATACAATTAATTTTATTGACAAATTTTAATATATATGTTAACTTTCTGGATCATTTGTCCGTAAATAAATGAAAAGCTAATTACTTAACTTCTTTCTGGATTTTTGGATATTCGGTTACAACACTTCTGTGTACAAAGATGGTCCTTTGAGGGAGTTACGGTGGTCGAACTTTTGGGTTCTTGTACTAAGTTGCACATGTGCAACAAAAAAGCGTGGTTGTTGTCACAAAAACATTGTGTCATTGTGTTTGTTACTCTATCCATTTAGGTATAAAATTAAAACACAAATGTTGGTTTGTGAAAAAGTTAGGGGAACTGTCGACCTTAAACTAGGACAAATATAGCATTGTTGACAAACCAGAACAAATTTGGGCATCTAAGATGATGTCGAGTGTTGACTGCCAACTTGGTAATGCCAAATCCTCACCTTATCCGCATGCTCTCATGGATGAAAAATCATTAAACAAACATAATTTTTCTAATATTATTTTACTTAGGTTACTTAAATTTTATTTAAAAGATTTTTATCATTAACATATAATTTTAATATAAGTGTTATTATATACTAACACCTTGTTAACTCCTTTGATTTA
The DNA here is from genome assembly GCA_947179395.2 of Pulicaria dysenterica. Taxonomy (NCBI): domain Eukaryota; kingdom Viridiplantae; phylum Streptophyta; class Magnoliopsida; order Asterales; family Asteraceae; genus Pulicaria; species Pulicaria dysenterica. Next base: position 105,387,466 of record OX359288.1, on the reverse strand, counting down.
TTCTTAAAAAAATTGTTAACGAAAATAATTTTTCACTTTGTATACGACACACGTAGGTCAAAAAAGATGTGTAATGAAAATTCATGACTTTAAACAAAATTGAACTTTTATGGTTAAAGTTATAAACAAAAAGTTTATACTTAAGTTTTTTACTAAACATATTGAAGTTGTGGCTCGAGCTGATGGATTTACTATTGTGAAAGATTATAAAATATTCTATGTTAAACACACATACAAGCTTTATAGTTCGAAATTGTAAGAATTAAATTATCAAGTCTTGCTTTTTACCATCTGCGTTCATTCTCGCCATCTTAATCTCTTGATTCACATCACTCTTTAAAATGAAAAGGTTTAGCATAGAGTTGTTTCTAGAAGTTCAAAGTTTTTATAAAAAAACCCTTATATTTGAATATAAACCTAAGAACTTTTTATTTTATTAAAAAAATCTTTATAATAAAAAGGTAATTAATATAATCTTCGAAGCTTTTTATGAAATTTCTCCATTTTTGTTTTAAATAAATTATATTAGTAAATTACATGTTTTTTCTTTAAAGTATGTTACAATTTACACCATTCGTCTTTATAGATTATTAATTATATCTATGGTCGTTATTGGTTCCTAATTGTTGTATTCACTATCCTTGTGGAAGTTGAGAAAAATGAAAACACCATTACCTCTTTTTTTTTCTTAAATTAAAATCATCATTATTATTATTAATATTAATATTAATATTATTACTATTACTATTACTATTATTACGATGTTTAAACATAGTGACTATTTTGATCTTATACTTCTATAAGTCTAGGTAAAAAGTAATCTAGGATTTAAATATCACGGAGACATAAGAGGCATTTGTCCCAATCCCAACCATAACCCTTTATCCACATAAAAAAACTAAATAAATTCAATTTTATTTAATTGATATTTTATCATAATTTATATGATTAATATATAAAACTCCAAAAATTATAAGTAACGGGCTTCTTCAAAATTATGAAAATTTCTACCATGCTATATATTGTTAAACTTTATAGAAACTTAAACAAGAATCATGGCTTGGCGCCTTGGCGGCTCTTTATCTCATTATAAATGGGTCCACTAGAAGTCATTGAGACTTGGGTTTTTATTTTTTAAAGCTAAATATTATTAAATTAAAATCATGTAAAAAGGCAAAAGAGAGGCAGGCAAGTTTCCCACTTTCCATGCCGTGTCGGTAACCTTTTTTTCTCTTTCGAACAAAGCAAATGCTTTTCAAACGAGGAGTTACATTGTAATTTACGACACAAAGATGTAAGGATTTCGGAACTCTTAACTAAGTCTAAATCGTCTACAAATGACTCGGTGTCGAATTTGGAATTTGAAACCAAGTAGTCGAGTAGTTGGTTTTTTTGTTGCTTTTCTTGTAAATGATAGGATGTTCTTTGTTTAGGCATTTAACCTAGTAGAGTGGTAGACACAATTGCTTTTCTTGTATTTTGCACTTCAATAGCTTTATAAATTTATGGTATGCTTATCTAGTTAATGCTCCAACTTAATGTAGTAAAACTTTTGTTTTTTAAAATTATTAGTAAATATAAATTAGTCATGTATATCTTAGATTAATTCCTATGTATATCCGATTGATATAGAGGGATAATCATCCCTATTTTGTAGCTAAGTTGTTACACATGTACTCCTATATATATTCCTTCATGATTGAATGATAAATCAACACATTCAATTGTATATCTTCTATATGGTATCAGAGATCCTCTACGTCTCTATACCTTAATCACCGGCCACCCCCTGCTTTCTACCTCTTTTCTGTTTTATTTTTTTTGACTGCTGCTTTCCTCCCCATGGCTGACGACAACAACAACTCATCTTCTAAAATTCATCCGGCGATAACTGTCAACAATATTCGCAGCTTTATCCCCCTCACATTGGAAATCGACAAAGGCCGGTACACTTCATGGGCTGAATTATTCAAGATTCATTGTCGAGCATTTAACGTTATCGGTCATATTTGCCCTGCTGCTGCTACTTCTTCTTCCGAAAAGCGAGATGACAACTGGTCTCGCATCGACGCAATTGTTTTACAATGGGTTTATGGCACCATCTCTACCGATCTTCTTCATACGATTCTGAACCGGATACAACTGCTGCCGACGCATGGAAAGCTCTCTCTAAATCTTTCAGGACAGCAAGAATACTCGCATCGTATATCTCGAGAACAAATTCTCCAATACAAAGCTTGATGATTTTTCCAATATGCATGCTTATTTCCAAGAAGTGAAGATGATCGCCGATCAACTCGAGAATATCGGCTCTCCCATTCCCGCTAATCGCCTAGTTCTTCAACTTATTGCAGGTTTAAACGAGTCTTATGATGGTGTAGCAATGATGATTCAACAAATACACAAGCTCCCGGATTTCTATCAGGGCGGCTCAAAGCTTATTTTGGAAGAACAACGCAAATCTGTCATGGCTCCATCAGGGGCTGCCGCCGCCGGCAGCGCCCTTCACGTCGCTACTGTGGCCACAGAAAACACCAACAGCAGCAACTCCTCTTCAGCGCACAATAACAACCCCTCTTTTGCCGGTCGCGGTCTTGATTTCTTCACCCTGGGTCGCGGTCGTGGCCGCGGTCGAGGCCATGGCAGAGGTTGCAAGAGCCCCACTTATGTCCCCTGGAACACCTCTCAATGGTCCTGGACTCCACAGCCATGGGCATACCCGCCGTGTCCCTATCCGACCACTCCTTGGACTCGGCCTTCTTATGCCACTCACGGAAATCAGCCACCTCCTACACCGTCCCCGGGAATACTTGGTCCACGGCCGCCTTCCACATACGCACCTACGGATATAGAGCAAGCTCTTCTCACCCATTATTCCGTCCCCCCATCCTTTTGGCATCATGCCCTCCAGTTCGCCACTTACATCTTAAACATCTTACCTAGTAAACTTCTAAACTACTCCACACCCACTCATCTCCTCTATCACCGTGCTCCATCTTATGACCATCTTTGAGTGTTCGGATGCCTTTGATATCCGCTCCTTCCCTCTACTACTATCCGCAAACTACAAAAACGATCCACTCCATGTGTCTTTCTTGGCTATCCCTCCAATCATCGGGGGTACAAGTGCTATGATCTTACCACACGCAAAATCATTCTTTCTCGCCATGTCATATTTGATGAACATGTCTTTCCGTTTGCAACCCTCAATTCTCCAAAACCATCCTATGAGTTCCTTCATACACCCATTCATCCTTCTTTCACTCCCTTTATCTCACCAACTACCACGTCATCTACACCCTCCCCACCTTCGCCTATACCTAACACCGCACCCATCCCCTCCCCATCTCCGTCCCCACCGTCCTCTCCACCACCACCTGCCACACAACAACCGTCTCCTCCTCGTGTCCGATCTATGACAACTCGCAGCATGTCCGGCATCTCTAAACCAAACGAATCCTCAATTTTCACGCTTCCGCCTCCATTTCGCCTCTTCCACACAACCCTTCTGATGCCCTCTGTGACCTTAATTGGAAACATGCCATGCATGATGAGTTTAATGCCCTTATCGATAATAACACGTGGAAGTTAGTTCCTCGTCGTTCTAATATGAATATAATTCGGTGAATGTGGATTTTTAGACATAAAAAGATATCTGACGGTACTTTTGAGCGATACAAAGCTCGTTTGGTTTGTGATGGCAGGTCTCAATAGGTTGGAGTGGATTGTGGTGAAACTTTCAGTCGGGTGGTTAAATTATCCACCATTCGCACGGTGTTAAGTATTGCTTTATCGCATTCTTGGTCTATACATCAACTTGATGTCAAGAATGCGTTTCTACACGGAAATTTGGACGAGGTGGTTTATATGCATCAACCTATGGGATTTCGGGATCTCAACTACCCAAATCATATGTGTCTTCTTCAGAAATCTATGTATGGTTTGAAACAGGCACCGAGGGCATGGTATCAATGTTTCACCGATTTTGTTACTACTTTGGGTTTCACTCATAGTAAGTGTGACCACTCGTTATTTATTTATAAACATGGTCAGGATATGGCGTACATACTTTTATACGTCAATGATATCATTCTTACTACCTCCTCTGACCATCTGCGCGATCACTTCATGTCACTCTTTGCCAAGGATTTTGCAATGAAAGACTCGGTCCCCTCAACTACTTTCTTGGCATCTCGGTTACACGTTCTTCCGATCACCTATTTTTGTCTCAACAAAAATATGCTGAAGAAATACTTGAACGTGCAGGTATGACATCATGCAATCCCACAGCTACACCAGTAGATACCAATTCTAAATTAAGCTTCTCCTCCGGATCGCAAATTGATGATCCGACTAAATACCGGAGTTTAGCCGGGGTACTTCAATACTTAACGTTCACTCGCCCCGACATTAGCTATGCGGTTCAACAAAATTGTTTACATATGCATGATCCCCGAACATCACATCAAGATGCTCTCAAACGCATACTCCGTTACATCAAAGGCACCTTATCGCATGGTTTATACTTGTTCAAAACCCCTCAACGCAACCTTGTTTCTTACACGGATGCGGATTGGGAGGTTGCCCCGATACCCGACGCTCAACTTTCGGGTATTGTGTTTACTTGGGAAATAATCTCATATCTTGGTCATCTAAACGGCAATCCACATTATCCAGATCTAGTGCTGAAGCTGAATACCGGGGAGTGGCTAATATAGTTTCCGAGACTTGCTGGCTGCGTAATCTTCTACTTGAACTACACCATCCTCTTCAACATGCAACCATCATCTACTGTGACAATGTTAGTGCCATTTATCTTGCCAGAAATCCCGTCCAACATCAACGGACCAAGCATATTGAAATGGATATTCATTTCGTACGTGAAAAAGTTCAACGGGGTCAAGTTCGTGTGCTTCACATGCCATCGCGATTTCAAATAGCTGATATCTTTACAAAAGGTCTGCCACGGGTATTGTTTGAAGACTTTCGTTCCAGTCTTAGCGTTCAACCTCCTCCCGCTAAGACTTCGGGGGTATATTAGTAAATATAAACTAGTCATGTATATCTTAGATTAATTCCTATGTATATCCGATTGATATAGAGGGATAATCATCCCTATTTTGTAGTTAGGTTGTTACACATGTACTCCTATATATATTCCTTCATGATTGAATGATAAATTAACACATTCAATTGTATATCTTCTATAAAAATATCAATTAAAACTATATATGATTGAAAAATGATTCTATTGTTTTATTTTTATTATACTTAGAAATTATTCAAATAATTATCACATCATTCAATTTTTGAAACAGGTCCAACCAGTTGAATCACATTGTAACACGTTCATTCTTATGGAATCCATCTGGACAAGCCGACAACTCTTCAAGATTATGTTAACGAGTAAAAATGTATGAAGTATCAATCCACAAATTCCAAATTTATTCAAATTTCTTTAACCAATATTATAACACTGCTATTTTTTTAAAGGTTTTCAGTGCGGAAGTGAATAATCAAACATAAACTATTCACATAGGTATTATAAAATAAACAACGACTAACACAACGGGTCAGTATATCAAAGGCCAGTGTTACATAATTACAAACAGGCTCTTTAATAAAAAAATATCAGAGTATTTGTTCAGACATTCCCAAAACAACCGAAAGCAAGACTAACCACGACCTGCAAAAAGAGAGTTTAATGTGGAGGATTAGCTCAAAGCTAAGTGAATGAAAGTTTAACAAACGAAAAGCATCAGAAACAACAATCAATGCTACAACAACATCAGATAAGCAAGTATCTCAGAGGACCGGCAGTTCGGCCGAACCTGCAACCAAGTGTTGGCGTAGCATAGGCTTACTGATAGCCTACTTGTCATTCTCACACAGTAAAATTCCTTAAGTTGCAAGAAATGAATCAAAAGGTCTAGTATTGATTAGTGGATAACAAATAAGCCCAGCCTAACATGGCTGACCCCATCAAAACAACCCAGTGTCAACGAACAGCTGTTTACAATTCCAAAGTATATGCAAGCATATCATATAGCACCAGCAGATCAATTACTATGGCATACAGTCTATCAATGCATAAAACAGTATAACATGTTACAGCCAAAACCGTTACAACTAATATAGTTCGTGAGTTAAAAGTCCACTCATCTGTGTCTTCCAAACACCAAGCTCAGTTGTCTAATGTCACTGAGGCTTCGGATTCCCTGAGAACACAATACAAATAGATTAGTGAATCAAATTCCAATTAACTCTAAAAATCAAGTAGCTACACAAACGGGTCATAATTTAACCGCTACGCAAAACACATATAATCAATATGGAAAACATCTAACACCATTTAGAATTTCCATATATGTTATAAACAAGGTGTAGCAATCAACAAAACACATTTAGAGTTCATATATAACAACTTATCTCGCAAACAAGTGAAAACCAACCCGTTTGGTCTGATACGCCAAATCAATTTGAAATACATGTTTAACACTTTAAGATCATTATATATAATATATAAAACATGTAGGAAAACAGTAGAACACGCACAACGCGCATCTAATATCATTTCATACAATTAAAGTAGCAATTATCAATAATAACTACATAAATAATTCAAGACATTTCTTAGCATGATTCACCCTCAAAACCACTCATATATATCATATAAACACATACAAATCATGTACTAACATCAAACAACAGCATACGAGAGGACACGAGGCAAAACAGTTCAAAAAACGCAAGTACTGGGCTGGAACAGGGGGTTCGCGCCGCGAACACACCCCCCGTTAGCGCCGCAAAACATGTTGGGCAGCAGTGATGATGTCTGTTTTCTGTTCAGTTCGCACAGCAGTCAAACTCCACACATAAAGTCGATGTCCAGGTCTGAATTAACACTTTTTGTCACTTCTAAACATAATAGAACAGCCCTAAACATACCAACAACATCTAACTTACTTCATAAACATCAATTCATGAAACCCTAAACTCCAAATTTATCAAAGAAAACCATTAATAGGTTTTAGAGCTCAAGTCAAACAATAATACTGTAATCACCATGTTCTATATTCTAAATGAGTAATTAACAATTTAAAACTTGTATGAACAAGAACCAATTCAAGTTGGGCATAAACCCACTTTAATCATCAACCCTAGAAACTTGAAATAAGTAGTTTATGCAAGAATTCATCAAAGTTGATCAAGAACTAATCAAGAACATTATAACTTACCTTAATTCAGTAAATTTCTCACAAAATCAGTAAAGAAATGGCTGGAGTGTGTGAGTTCTTGGGTTTAACTTCCTCACAAAGCAAAGAAACAAGTGCAGGAACAAATACACACAACTTTGACTTCTAAAGAGTCAATTAAGCCTCTAAGTCGGCTGGGAATTTAATTAAACAACCAACAATATCAAATACTGTTATCTAGCATACATGAACCTTATAAAGCGATCCTATTCAATTTATTAACACGCAATGAGGTATTATTCGGGACCCTCGTGTAAAAATGAATCATATGGTACCAACTAACATATGAAAATATTAAAACTAACTTTATACCATTTATCTCGCGGTCTTATTAAACACCAAGTATCATCAAATAATAAAATAAAAAAATAGCAAATAAATATAAACAATTAAATATAACAAATAATTTAAATACTTACCACTGCCACAAACGACCGGGCCCTAAACGTGGATGTTACAAATATAAAAATTATAAGTAAACAAGATTTACAAAGTGTGTGAAGTTATCTAGAATTAAAAGTCATAATTTATGCTCAAAGTAAGCAACCAGTACACTAGTCAGAAGCCTCCTAGTCTTTTCCTAAAGATTGAAGATGTACAATTTGAAGCCAAACCTATGGCTTTATGAACAAAAAGGTAATAGATTTTGTCATGCCTTTGGCACTTTGGCATGTATTTGATTCTAGAAGACATATATGTTAAAACCCTAGCAATGGAAATTTCCATTTTTTGAGATTCAAATGAATCAAGTCGTAATGCTTCACTTCCAAGCTGTTTCAACAACCAACGAGTGATTAATTTGTGGGTTTGGATCATTGCACTCACCAGTCCCCTTTATTGGAGTAAACCATGTGATACGTGTAAGCGTATCAACCTTTGATAATAATGTGTGTAATAGATCAAGAAAGGGCAGATCACAAAATTTAGTATGGTGATAAGTGATACCATGGGTTGAGTATTAGCAATCCATATATTTTCTACCGCTACCGATCTTTATAATAATCACTTCTTACAACATCAAATTATGAAACATACTCCATACCACTAACCTGTCGCGTTATTTTCAGTACCTACTCACCTCCACCACTCAGCCCCTTCCACCACCAAATTGTGAGTATTTTAAAGATTTATTTTATAAAAAAAAACAAAAAAAAAAAAAATCCTTCAAAAGATATTATTTCTACTCTTTCCATCTGCTTCCCATTATGTTACTTACTTATATAACTATCCTAATGTTCATATTTATTAAAGTGGTGTGAATGCTAACATGTATAATCAGTGCTATCGATGCTTCTTTCACCAAAATTGATTTATGCATGGTATTCATACTAGGGTCTAAAGTGTTTAGTGGTTCCTTCATTTGTTAGTGGTTGTTATACCATAAAAGATATATATCAATAACATGGAAAATTAAAGTGAAACTGGATGAGACATGATTGGAATCAAGGTGTATCCTAAGTCAAAAACTAAGGTTCCGTTTGGTTCGCTGGAATTGGTCGGAATTGCCCGGAATTGGAATTGAAGATTCTTAATCCCAAGTCGTGTTTGGTTCACAGAATTCTAAGAATTGGATTTTGAATTCCCCCCAAATCCTAGGTTTATGGAATTACAATTCCATCACTAAACCAATGGAATTGGTCAGAATTGGCCGACCACCACCCCGAACCGCCACTGCCACCACCATCACCACCGCCGCCGCCGGCCACCAACCACCACCACCGCCGCCGACCACCGCCAACCGCCACCACCGTCACTACCGCGCCGACCACCACCAACCGCCACCACAGCCGCTGACCACCACCAACCGCCACCACCTCCACCGACCACCACCAACTGCCACCGCCACCTCCGTCACCACCTCCATCGGCCACCACCAACCGCCACCGACACCTCCGTCACCACCTCCGTCACCACCTCCACCGGCCACCACCAACCGCCACCGCCACCACCGTCACCACCTCGACCGACAACCACCAACTTGAAATTTGGAATTTCATTCAATTCCGCGCACCAAACACACGAAGGAACGGATTCCGTTGGAATCCTTCCGATTCCAATTCCTTCCAATTCCAATTCCTTAACGAATTTCAATTCCGGTCAATTCTATTCCGCGAACCAAACGGCCCCTAAGTGGTTGTTTGGTTGGAGGGATTCCAACGGATTTTGTGAGAATTGGAATCTAATTCCTAGCAAATCCTATGTTTGGTTCAACTTTGAGCTATGGAATTAGAATCTTGGTATGGAAAACATTCCCTTACCCATAGGAATTCAAAATCCTTCCAATTAGCAAAGGATTTCAAATTCCTTCATTATGCAAACCACGATCTGGTGACTGCCGACTGGGAACAAACAACCAACGACAGACGATCGGCGACCGTCGACTAACAAGCAGCAACCGACGACTAACGAGCAGTAACCGGCGACTGGCGAGCAGCAACCGACAATTGGCGAGCACCGATGGCAACCTTCGAGCAGCGACTGGCGAGCAGAGATTAGGGCGACAACTGGCGACGACCTGGCTTGGATTAGGGTTACAAGCGACGACGATGACCTGGCTTTGGTGGTTAAAGGTGGCGATGTTGGCGGCAGCTTCGATTAGGGCTACGACCTCACTATTTGGGTCCATGGTGGTGGCAGCTTCCACTGCGATTTGGGTCTCGTCGATGGTAGTGGAGGTTGGGATTGTGGCCGTAGTTATGATGGTGGTGGTACATCTGATTAGTTGCGGTGTGGAAGGAATGAATTCCAATTCCTTGTGTAGATAACCACACACAATAAGTCAAGATTTGGATTCCAAATCCAAATCCTTCAAATTCCAATTCCTACCTACAATCCGATTCTTTCAAAAAACAATCCATCTAACCAAATACCACCTAAATGGAATTATAGAATCATAAATTGGATTAATATAAAACAATAAAGTATAATGTGATAAAAAAAAACTACTGAACTATAAAACACGAAAGATAAAAATATAGCATATGAAATTTATGGTGTTTAATCCTTGTTCGAGTTTAGAAATATTCATCTTTATATGAATTTAAAAACTGAATAAAACTTTAAATTTATCAAATATGTGTAAAATAAGAATATAAATTGATGTTTTAATATATCGTATGAAATTTATTTAATATCTTGAAAATTTCAATTTTATACGGATGGCATCATCCATGGCGGCTGCTCTATGACCTCAACCCTCTGCACAACCAGAGGCGGACCTATATAGATTTCAATGGTGGTACGTGCTACCGGTCAATTTTGCAAGCGCAGTGAAAATATTTGATTTTTTTAGCCGGTGCTATCAGTCAAATTATTGGGTAGTACCCGTGATCTTTTCATACCATAAAAACTTAATGAAAAATGAGTTTTTTTTATAACAAAATGATAAATTATAGTTTAATATTTGATTTATACTTTTAATATACTCTAGTTTACTTTAAAAATAACAATTTAATTAATAAAGTTTCATATAAATTATGTTTTGTTTTACATTTTAACCATAATTATGCACACGGGCGGAGGTACCTTGATAATATGCTAACCAAATGAGATTTTTCATACATTTAGGAAGTGTTTGTAACTTTTTGAGGGGTTTCAGGTTACAATCTTCAACGTTCTAGCGATTCTGGGGATTCTTCTATAGCAAATCAACCAACCAATATTAAAACAAAGAAACTCTTTGTAACAGGTACATTGCTCATTTTTTTCTTTTCTAAAAATTTGTATCTTTTTAGTGGACTATAAGCTTGTTTCGATCTTAAGGAACTGCAAACTGTCTGTAATGTTAGGAATTTATTGGCAGGTTTGTCATTTTATACATCCGAAAAAACTTTACGCACAACATTTGAAGGTTATGGAGAGCTAGTTGAAGGTATATATTTCGTTTAATAATGAACATGCGCACATAGTTATACTCATATATAATAGTAATGAACCCGTAAAAACGTGTCACAGTAAAAATTATATTGGTCAAGATTTCCAGAAGGTCGAAAGGTTTTGCATTTATTGAGTACGCTACTGAAGAAGCTGCAGCTGCAGCTTTTAGAGAAATGAATGGCAAGGTAATGAACACAACCCCCGAATACATGTCTCATTGTCGATAGTTTGATCTAGAGGTGGCAATCATTTACTTATATTTGGTTTCGTTTATCCCAAACTGGTCATATGGGTTGAAATTCGTCCAAAGTCATTTTTAAATCGATACAACCTCCTTAATCATATTTGTTCTAAGATTCCAAAATGGTTGGATGATAGATGTTAATGTTAGTATCTATGTTTTTGCATACAGATCATAAATGGTTGGATGATTGTCGTTGATGTTGCGAAAACAAACTCACAAACTTTTTTGTACGTTGTTAGGATTCTCATCATACAATGAGTGAATTTAACATTAAATATAGAAAGATTTACCGAATTGGGTTAATAAAACTGTATATTTTCTACTTATTTGTTGGTTTTGATTTTGAAGGGTTGAAGTACTTTATGGGACATACTATATTTAGAGTAAAAAAAAGAACATTGAAGTAGTTAAAGAATAGGTTAAATGAAAATGAAAGATCACAAACTTTGTGACAAATTTAGAAACTATGGATGATACATAATTAAATAAAGGGTTATGTTTCGAAAAGTGTATCGAACTTGTCACTTTTTGCTATTGTGTGTATCCATTTTTCAAAACTACCATTTAGTGTATCAAAGTTTTAAAATATACCATGTAATGATGGTAACCTTTGATAACAAGTTATAGGTGATGTGGCACAGGTTATGAGTGACTTGACATATGACATGGCTTATTTGTCAACAATTTTACTTATGTGGAAGATGACTTGGAATAATAATAATAATAATAATAATAATAATAATAATAAAATCATAAAATCATCCCAGATGCCTCATCATCAATCTTCAATCTTAAGTTCCACCGCCACCATCTTCAGTCTCCGGCGAGTTAAGTTCGACCACCACCATCGCCTTCAAGATCTGCGATTGAACCAACGGCGATCTTTAAGATCTCCACTGGTTCCAGATCTGCACTGGGTTCTCTGCCGATTAGGCGACGGATGAACAGATCTGGGTTCTCTGCCGACGGCGAGAACAGGCGACGGTGAGAACCGGCGACGACGATGAACAGATCTGGGTTCTCTGCCGATTAGGGTTCTCTGACGAACAGATCTGGTGACGAACAGCCGGTGACGAACTGATCAGGGTTCTCTGCCGATTATGGTTCTCCGACGAACAGATCTGGTGACGAATAGTCGGCGGTGACGAACAATCGACGGTGACGAACCATCGTGACACCATTGTGACTCCACTGATGTTCTTCGCCGATTAGGGTTCTTCGCCGATTAGGGTTCATCGAGGCGTTCTTGCTTCACCATCGAGACAAACCCAGATCAAGATTGAAGATGAAGGTTCATCCGAGTAAGATCTGTTGTGGGTTTCATTCAAGTAATTCTATTCATCGATTGAAGATGAAGGTTTATTTGATTCATTCTAGTAGTTCTTGTTTTGTTGTGGGTTTCATTCCAGTAATTATGTTCATACGATGGATGGTTATGTTAATATTTGGGGATTTCATTCTATTTGATTATCTGATTTAAGTTTATATGATTCACATATTGTTTACTTCACAGATCTGTTGTTTATGGTTGAAAAGCTTCATGTTCTTCATCTTCTTATTCTTCTATCTTCATGTTTTAAATAATAATAGGTAAATATTACGTGGCAAAAATTACTGAGGTGGCAATACATGTGGAATTTTAGAGAAATTAAAATAAATCAAAAAGGTCGGAATTACTGGTTACCTGCTTAGCAGGTAACCCAATACATCAAATGGTAGTTATTAGGAGTTTGATATATTAAATGGTAGTTTTGAAAAATTGATACACACAATAGCAAAAAGTGACAAGTTCGGTACACTTTTCGAAACATAACCCTTAAATAAATAAATAATAAATCACCTTCAGCTTTTGTTTATCGAAATCAGTGAGTTTCAAATAAGAATGAATATATACGTGAGAATTAAAGACTTAATTTCGATCCTTGATTTGATTTGATCAGATAGTCTACATTTGACCCTTCATTTTATTTATTATCCAATTATGAGGGTGAATTGTGACCGTTATATTCTATATATCAACCTCTAATATATGAATATGATTTGTTGTTCTATTCTCAAATAAATATATATTGTCACGATAACCTCGCCTACCAATATCTGAACACAAATTTTTCTCCACAATTGAGTCAAAAGTCAATTGTCAAGTCAATCAAGGCCCATGGGGGCCAACTCAATCACACACACCATGTGTGTGTTTTCTGCGTTTGAAACTGAGAAAAAAGGAACAGCAAACACTTGAAGCAAGAATCGAGTTTAATAGCGAATCAGATGAGAATCTCGAAGCTTTTGTAAGTTCAATTCAAACCCATAGTTGTGTGTGCATTCGAGAAAAATAAGGAAGAAAACCTGAACCTTCAACGAGATTTTTGAGCTAAAATTGATCAGGTATGAACTCGATGGCATCTCTTATGATTCCCGTGGTTTCATGCATGTTTCGGCTATAGAGGCAAAGGCACCATAATTATCTAAAATCTTCATTAAGATGCAATTAATTAATAATGAGCGGTCTAACTGATTTCTAGAATAAATTACCATGTTTAATGGTGATTTTCGTAGCAACTTTAAATGGGTTTTGTGTTGTTCTTCATGTGCCACAGGAAGGAAGCTAGAACATGACAATTTTGAGATTAAATAATCAGGGTTTACTTTAATAATTATCTAAGTGGAGTTTACAATTCTGATAATGAGTTTTATTGAGTCTAATACATGGATATGATTTGTTCTTCTATTCTCAAATAAATATAAATATATATTCTCATGATACCTCGCCTATCAACATCCGAATACAAAACTTCTTCTCAATTAAGTCAAAAGTCAACAGTCAACAACCACCACAATTAGAACCAAAAACCAAATTTACTACTAAAATCTTCATTACGCACAAACACATAACTTGAATTGGTAATCTCTAAATTCAATTGCATTTGTCATTGCAATGGAACAACAAACAACTCTCATTATCTTTTGCCTCTTCAGCTTGATAACAGTTGTTGTTCCCGACAAGAGCTTTCAAGTTAGCAACAAACATCATCACCAACGACATAACTTGAAATTGTTTGTGTTTGGAGACTCGTATGTGGATACCGGAAATTGGCCAAAATCATACCGTGGTTCATGGAAGGAACCGTACGGTATTACTTTTCCGGGTAGCCCTTCCGGTAGGTTTTCAGATGGTCGTGTGCTCACTGATTACATCGGTGCGTTTGTCTTAAAACCTATCTCTTGCACGGTTTTACATAATGTTATGAAATTGATCATGCTTTTTTAATTTATTTTTTTGAAATGTAGCTGAAATATTGGGTACAAAATCTCCAATAACATATGAGGGGAGGAGATCTGGTGAGAAAAAATCAATTAAATACGGGATGAATTTTGCATATGGAGGGACAGGTGTCTTCAATACATCAGAGAATCTACCAAACATGACCACTCAAATCGATTATTTTCAACAATTTATTCAGCAGGAACAACATCGTCTCGGAAGTAATTCATCATCCATTGCAATCATATGTTTAGCAGGCAATGACTATGTATCTTACCTCACATCAAATCACACCATTCAGGTCATCTTTATTATCTTTTATATTTGGGTCAATAACTATTTAACTATCAAAGTTTTGTTCGTTTCGGTTTAACATAAAAGTTTTTTTTTTCAAAACGATTTTACCATAAAGTCTTACATTTGTTATGATTTAAACCAAAAGTAATGTGTGACTTTAAGGGTTAAATAATTTGAAATAAAACATCAAGGTTTAAACCAAAAGGAAAGTGTAACCTTGAGGATTAAATTATAACACATTTAAACTTTATGGTAAAACCGTTTAAAAAAACTTTGATGGTTAAACCGAGACCGAACTAAATCTTTGACGTTAGACCATTATTGACCCTTTTAATTAAATCAACTTTCGCGCAGTTTGATAATTTAAATGCTTTGTATATAATTGGTTCTACTTGATCATAAAGATTGTCAAAAAAAGAAAATCTCACTCATAAAAAAATATTATTTTAAACGTTGATAGTAGTTTATTATAGAATGAGATGAGATATGATTGCTTAACAAGATAATTCACTAGTAAAAAAAAGGTATTAGAGTAAAACACCGGGTGTTCAAGTTATTTTGATGACATTATTCGACAATATTTAGCCTTTTTTTAAAGCTGGATATCAAACACGCGGTTGATCGATTACTTTAACTAAATAACGCAAAAATGGCAAATGTGATTAAATAACATGATAAGTATGATTGTAGGAATTCCAAGGGTTAACAAAATCAATAATCAATCAGCTAATGTTTAATATCAAGCGTATACTTGAGTTGGGAGTCCAAAAGATTGGAGTCATTGCAATGGAACCACTTGGGTGCTTGCCTCGGTTCACGGCTTCTACATTGTATCACAACTGTAGCAAAACTGAGAATTCGATAGCCGAGTTTCATAACCAAGTGCTTGTGGAAAACATTCGAAAGCTAAACAATGAGGGTGATGGTAAAACGAATTTCCAAATTTTGGATCTCTACAAAGCATTCTCGTCATCTCTAAGCCTACGACAAAACCTTTCAGTAGGCATGTACATTAACTTACGCTCTTTTCATATTCATAATCGATAACATACCATGAATGATTATAAATAATGAAATGAATATTAGTTAGATATTGATATCTTCTATATATATATGATTGTTTATAGGGAATTTGAAGTCGGAGACTTTGTTAAAACCGTGCTGTCAAGGTGTCACTGAGGAGTACTTTTGTGGAAACGTTGAAGAGGGGATAAAGAAATATAATGTTTGTGGAAACACTAGCGACTCATTTTTTTTTGATATATCACACCCTTCACAAGAAGGTTGGCGAGTGGTTTCTTCGTATTTGCGTTCTTCTATTCTTCAACTTCTTTAAGGATGTCTTTTTTTCGAACCTTGCATATATATATATATATGTATTTTTCCAATGTTTCATTCGATTCGTTCTACTTAAAGAGATTGTACGTAAAACCATGGTTAAAGGGGAAAATTGTGCAATCGACACTATGGGAAGTTTCTAGAAATGGACGGAGAATATATAAAACTCCCGTTCATAAACGAGAATAGCTAGGTAGATCGGAAGTAATTCGAGATATAGTTAAGAAACGATTGGAGGTGGCTCAAGATAAACATCAAAGTAATGGGAATCGTAATAGAAGTTATTAGAGTTTGAAATAGGTAATATTGTTATGAGTTGAAGGTATCCTATGGAAATGGCTCCATGATTCAAGAGTATGCCATGTCAGTTTTAGAGGAAGTTTAATTAGAACAACAACATAACATATGTGAATTATAAAATTCTCATATCTCTCCTGCAAGAATAACTATCATATGAGCTTCAAAATGACAACATCGAACATATTAATGCGTTTAGATGGGTTTTAAGAAAGTATCTAGAGACAAGTGTTTAATGAGAACATATACGAGCATTTGAAAAATAAATATAATAATTATTAAATTAATTTCATCGGGTATATTTATTTAGTGTTTTGTAGCACCTGAAAAATAAAGTTATTTTTTTAAGGCATATTAAGTTATTGGCTTTTAAAAAAAAGGCATATTAAGTATTTAAGTTATTAACCTTTTTTTTAGTCAAGCTTAAATGATCTCGAATTGGGCCAAATCAACACCTTGGGCTTGCTATTGTAAATAAATTTAGGGAACAAGGCAGTATGCGAGATTATGATCTGTTAGCAATCCACTTTACGGCTTTACGCTTGCCATCGAAACTTGAAACTTGAAACTATGTCATATGTATTGTAACACATATTATATAGGACATGTTTGGTACGAAGCTTTTTGGAACTTAACTTTTTTTTTTAAAGCTATAAGTTATGTTCGAATAAAAAAACTTTACAACAAAAAACTTCTTGAAGTAGCTTTTAAAGCTAGCTGGAAGCTTTTTATATACTAAATCATCCTCTTTAATTATTTTTATAATTCCTCCTATTTTTATAATTTGTCTTATTTTGTTATTTTATATCATTAAGCTCTAGCTATCAGCTAATTTACCAAACACATATAAATAAAATAAACATCTTCTAGTTACAGCTAACAACTTTCAGTTATCAACTAACAGAATTCAACTATAACTATCAGCTATTTCCGTTAAACATACCTATAATCAATTTTGAAGTTTAAAAGAAAATAAAAACCGACGACACGTAACACGTTACCTGATTATTTGATTTTTCCATACACAATGTGCACGTGGAATAACCATCGCTTTCATGTTAGTTCATCATATGCCCAACACTCCAAAGTTGTAACTTACACAATAATCGTACCTTATCTACACATTGCCACATTCGGTTATTAAAACTTTATAATTAATAAATCATTTTGCAACTTTACACGTAACCTCTTTTTTATGAGAATTTCAATTACCTGTCTTATCTAATGCATTTATGCTTAAATAATAAATATTTAAAAAGTATTTAAAGCTGGAAAAAACCGTGTGCTTTATAATAATTGAGATTTTTTAACTAACTTAAAATAGGAATACTCCATGTTTTATTTTATTTTTTGAGCGGTAAAGATGATAGTATAAAACTAGTAAGACGTTAAAAGATTATAAATCAAGATTATAAATCTAAAAAGATCACAACACCAATATTCTAATTAAAAAAAATCTTTATGTTTATTATGATCCTAAAGAATGATAGTGTCCTTAGATTGCTTATGACATTCCTAGCACCCCAAATTAGAAATAGAGAAAGAGTAGATAACTCTTTGATGCATCTTCTTTTTATCACCTCTAAGATGTAAGATTTCATCCAAATTATATGTCCTGAGTATTAGGAAAATAGTATTTAGATGTTTTAGTGTGACAGTTGCTCATTAATAAAAGATTATGAGTTTCAGTCATATTAGGAATAAATTGATATCGATTAATAGCAGTTAAAAAAATACTAGGAAAATAACATGTGTGAATTTGTATAAAAATATCTTGAATTTTCAAATATAAAAAGATAAAAAGAGAGAGAGAATAAAAAATAGAGTTGCAGAAGAAATCAACGCAACATGTATGGCCAGAAACTAAACCGTAGCACTTTAAATAGTTCATGCCTTCAAGTTTTCATTTTCGTCTTTCTTCTTTACTTTTTCCCTCACGCACAAAACTCATTTCAACACTATTCTTCAATAAATTACTCAATTTACTAGCACAAATCAGCCATTGTTCAACTGGGCATCACAGATTATAATAATACTTTATCCGTTTTAACACCGATTTCTTTATCGAACGGCTCTTCAATCAGGTAAACTGTAACGTTTTTTTCTGGGTTGTCTTTCATTTCACCCAAGTTGTAATATTTTGCAGTTTTGCTAGGTTGTTTGAAATGGGGCTTTAATGTCTTAAGGGAAGAATCTCAAATTAAATCGTAGTGTATAGCGTAAATATCGTAGAGGTGGTTTTTAAGGGGTTTTAACAGTTGCCATTTGAGTACATTAATTTGCGCTAAATTAGGTTTTAATCGGTGTTCATGTGTTGATTTTCTGTATTCTGTTTCTGATTATGTACCGAATTCGTTGTTTCTGTAAGTTTTGATTTTGTTATGAAGTGCTTAATACATAGTTTATTAAGCAAGGTAGAGGTGATTTTGACTTTTGTGGTCAAACATGCTGTTATTAGAGCAGACATGTATTAGGTTACGTTTAATTTCAGGAGAAAACTAAAATTACATGCAAATTATATTCAAATTGTTTCGATTGCAAGGTCCAAATCTTGAACATGAAAAAGAAATTCTAGTTGATTTTGGATTTGAATATTGAAAGGTCTTAGGCTCTTAGGAATAAAGTTGAAATGTCTTTCTAATTTTAGACAAACACGGTCCATAGAACATTAAAACCAGTCAATCAGCTCTTGGCTCCTCAATCTTCTTTATGGTATGCCCTTATTTTTTATATTTTCTTTGAAGAACCAATTTTAGGTGTAAAACTTTAGCCTCCTGCCGATTTATGTTGTTAATCTTGATGTTTGATATGATCAAATTACTAAATTGATTAATAGATTCTATAAACAAAGATTCAAAAAGATATAGATAATAAAGTTTCTAACTAATTATGTTCTTTTTCGATGTAAGCAGAAGTAGAGGACTGGCGTGATTGAATTCTATACTATTAACTAGTTTTTGCTCGCACATTTGAACCATAGTTGTTTCCATGGGTTCTTCTGAAGCAATTTTGCAAGTGTTTAGTGTGGCAGTGCCTCTTATCAAGTCCGACTTAACATGTTCACCTGGATCTCTCATAAAATACAAAAAGAGAAGCGGCCAGAATGCCATTCGGTTGTTCAAGTGCTCAAGTTTTTATCACCAATTTCCTACAACTCCTACCACTCGATATCAAAACTTTGAAAAAGGAAGAAACGATCTTTTGAGTTGTAAATGCCAAAATGCTGAAAGTGTTGGTGGATTTACTACTGAAAATGAAAATGTTGCGTGGTTCGTGGACAATGCCAAACCATTTAATCCGTTTCAAGAAATGGTTCATCCACCAAATCTCATGGATTCAGAGGACATTCATACGTTGAAGAAAGAAAAGGAAGTTTCAGTAACTGATAATGTTGATATGATTGAGGACCAAGCATGGGACTTACTTCGTGAATCCATAGTGCACTATTGTGGTAGTCCCATTGGAACCATAGCTGCAAACGACCCCACGAGTAGCAGTGTTCTTAACTACGATCAAGTTTTCATCCGTGATTTCATACCTTCGGGTATAGCTTTCTTATTAAAAGGGGAATATGATATTGTCCGTAATTTCATTCTTCACACACTTCAGTTGCAGGTATTTGATAGTTTAGGCTTCCATCTTCTTTTGTTTTTGTTTTCTGTCTTTGTTATTAGATGGAAATCACAAAGGTATGCTAAAGTCTTTAGCTTTGGGTCTTCAGGGATGGCAACTGAGATTGATTCTGATCATCTGATTTACACATATGCAGTATCGTATTCTCTTATTATATGCTTGTTTAAAGATTTGGTGCTTTGTGATATACTAGAGGTTACAAAATTGGCAGATCTAGTAGGGTTGGCTAATGGGTCGAAACGGGTTATTTTGCATACAGTCAGGTTGGGTTGAACATAAATACTTTATCTATAAATTTCCGATTTTTATCTAAATAATTACAAAATGTATTTTGAATAAAAGGATTTAAGAAATTGAACATTTTACATTCACTTTCGACTCGTTTGACCCAGTCTATATTGAGCTAACTTCTTTTTTTCTTTACCTTTTGATCTGTTAGAGATGGTCAAAATTTGTCACCTCTGTGAGAAACCTGAAAAATGAAAAACATGATTTTAGTTTGATTTTGTTGTTATTATAGAGCTGGGAGAAAACAATGGATTGTCATAGTCCTGGTCAAGGGTTAATGCCTGCCAGTTTCAAAGTTCGTACAGTACCCCTTGAGGGTGATGAAACTGCAACTGAAGAAGTATTAGATCCCGATTTCGGGGAGGCTGCAATTGGTCGTGTTGCCCCTGTTGATTCTGGTAATTACTTGTACATTATATGTTTGTATTTTTCAAGACTTCAGCATGTAGTTTATTTACCCTATTTTAAAAAAAAAACTTCTATCAGGATTATGGTGGATTATATTATTACGTGCATACGGAAAAAGTTCTGGAGATACGTCATTGCAAGAAAGAATAGATGTTCAAACTGGAATCAAGATGATTCTAAAGTTATGCCTTGCTGATGGTTTTGATATGTTTCCTACTTTGTTGGTAGCTGATGGCCCTTGCATGATTGATCGCCGTATGGGAATTCACGGCCACCCTCTTGAAATCCAGGTAATTTAAGTTGTAATGTTGACCTTTTGTCAGATATCTAGACATTGTTCAAAGCAGGCAAAACAAAATATTTTTGATGATGATAACAGATAAATATTTAATGGGTCAAAATTGCACTGCTAGAGAGCTGCTTATGAATCATGATTTCAGGCACTATTTTATTCTGCATTAATGTGTGCACGGGAGATGCTTGCGCCAGAGGATGGATCAGCAGACCTCATTAGAGCCTTAAACAACCGTCTTGTTGCATTATCATTCCACATAAGAGAATATTATTGGGTAGATTTGAGAAAACTTAATGAAATTTACCGTTACAAGACCGAAGAGTATTCTTATGATGCTGTCAACAAGTTTAACATCTATCCTGATCAAATTCCTCCATGGCTAGTAGAATGGATGCCAAATAAAGGAGGATACCTTATTGGAAACCTACAACCGGCTCACATGGACTTCCGTTTTTTCTCTTTAGGAAATTTTTGGTCAGTTGTGAGCAGTTTAGTTACAGTTGATCAATCTCATGCGATTTTGGATCTCATTGATGCTAAATGGGCTGATTTAGTGGCTGATATGCCTTTCAAGATCTGTTATCCTGCTCTTGAAGGTCAAGAATGGCAAATTATCACTGGAAGTGATCCTAAAAACACGTAATATCTGTCTTAATGTTATTTTGCCAGGAAAGCCAATATTTCATTGTGATTTATTATATTTCTATGGCTTTTGCAGGCCTTGGTCATACCACAACGGAGGTTCATGGCCAACTTTGCTTTGGCAGGTACATAGACATTGTTATTGAATTTTGTAGGGTCAAATTAGTCATAACTGAACTTCAATATTGATATGGTTTCTGTAAATATCTGAGAATTCTTTATCACCATCTTACACTTGATAACAAGCGGGTTTTTGGCTGTGTTTTTAAAGGATGTGATATTAAATCATCAGATCTGTTTATTAACTATTATAAAATGAGCTGTAGAAAATAGTGTTTGGATGTGTTTTTGCTGCTTGAAGTTGTAATAATCAAATGGTTGGATTGTTTATAAATTGAGATAATCTAATGATTTAATAGATAAAATTGACCCAAAAAAGAACTTTTTTGTATGATAAGAATAAATGTCTCACAAATTATGTTGAGGTAAATAGGTAATTTTATTTTATTCTTAGATAATCAGTTCTGCCAAGAAAACCTTATTGTTTGAGCTTTAAATAATCAGATAATCCTCGGAAGCAGTATATTATTGTGAATTTTGATAAGTTGTCATTTTGACGCAAAAGTCAAAATGTGCTTCCAAGAAGGGATGATCTGAGTATGAAAAGTTTTATTTACAGCTTACAGTGGCATGCATCAAGATGGACAGACCAGAAATCGCAGCACGAGCTGTGAAGGTAGCAGAGGAGCGACTGGCTCAAGACAAATGGCCGGAATATTATGACACCAAAAGAGGGCGGTTCATAGGAAAGCAATCTCGGTTATATCAAACATGGACCATTGCAGGATATCTTGTATCAAAACTACTCCTTGCCGACCCTGAAAAAGCCAAGATTCTGATGACTAACGAGGATTCGGAGCTTGTTAATGCCTTCTCTTGCATGATCACTTCTAACCCACGAAAGAAACGCGGGCCAAAGAATTCCCAAAAGACTTACATCGTCTGAGCTTCCTAAGGTTTATCAGTTCATATCCTGCCATAGTAGTATTTTTTTTAAACCTATTCTACATTGTATCTAAACCTCTAAAAGATTTATTACATGGGACCCACTAGTAATTTTTGTTATAGTGGGCTATTTTTATTGTTTTGGTGTATATATTATACATTTGTGATCGGGATCATGGATTCAAGTTATTGAAACGACTGGAAATATGTCCATTCCTTTGCAGCTTTCAAAGACATGTATATATGTGTTGTCTGTATTATAGGTCATAAAAGAAGTAAAATTGTCCCTTTTGCAACAAAGGGAAAATAGTTCTGCTGCTAAAGCTAAAGCACAATCAGATCAATAGATTAAGATTAAGAAGCAAGAATCAGCACTAAAAATTTAGTCTAAGAATATCCAATCCATCATAGTGCATAGTGAATATCAGGTTGACATAGATGAAAATCAAGGGTGTCCAAGAAATCACAACTATGTTCTGTATTTATTCAAGGTCAAACTACCAAATGTGACTGTCACAGGATGGTTCTAGATTTACAAAAGAACAACAAAAAGACAAACATTCTATTGAACATAACCACCAGGTTCCAGAAATTCAATAGTACACAGAGATCAAGCAGTAGCTGATGCTCCTTCAGCTGGCCAAAACTCGGTTTTCTTCCCAGTCTTGGAAACCGTCTGCAGAACTGCATCCGGCTGCACGTTACCCTTCACAGTCACTTTCTGCTGCTCCAGATCAATATCGAAAGTTTCCACACCTGAACATATTTATATATAATATTAATGAACTCTTATATTAACTTTGAAGTTGGAAATCTTGAATTCCTGATGTTATTCCAATAGATTTCCTGAGCATTTAATAAGCCAAAAAGACGGATAACAAACCTTCCATTTTGCCAAGAACCCGCTTCACGGCTCCAACACAGCCGCCACAGGACATGCCAACCTTAAGAACAACAGTCTGCATCCCCATTGATATAATTTTGTCAAGTTCACCATCACAGCAACAGTAATTAATTACATACTATTTTGTGTGTATTCGATTTCAAACTGGAATCTAACATGTTCTAATCACCTATATATAGAGTTACATGACAGCTAAACAATTATATTATACCATAAAGAGAAAAATAACTTCAGAAATTTACAGCCTGAAAAACTACAGTTAAATTAAGCTAATGAATTAATATAAACATCAACAAATTTAAAACCATTTGAAAAACTGGAGCCTATTGGCAAAAAGATGGATCGCATCTAATTAGTATTTAATCAGTGCGAAAATTGTACCCCTAGTGCAAAAATTAGGGTTATTGCACATCCCATTGAAGATACCAAGCTCCCAATACCACAACATTTCTTCAGGATTTTGTCTCAAAATCAATAATTTATGATATTATTGTAAAATGGATTATTGTCAAAACAATTATAAGGTTCCAAAAACAGCATAAATAAAGATCCAGAAAACCCCAGAATCCTTTCTCTTCTTTTTTCCCTTTTGAGGATCATTTTGGAGAACATCACCTTGTATGTATGTATGTATGTATAAACAAACACATGTCATATCTCAAACTAGGACATCTCCTACAATACAATTACTCATACAAAGATTATGTCCACCTGATGTTGACCATAGAATGATCAACATAACAAAATTTCATAGCAGTCAACATACAGAAATATAAAATTAAAACAAGAACTTGAAAGGGGTTTCGATCTGGTGATCATAACAGGAAACCCACAAACGGGATGATATGAAACCAATCCAAACAGTGAAATTTAGAAATAACAAATATCATAACAATATAGACAGATGAAAGAAACACGGATGGGAGCATCTCAAAGCAGACAAGCACTAAACCAAAAAAATAAAATTAAGAAGACGAAGAGACATACCTGAGACATTGTTGAATGAATTTGAAGGATAATTGAGAAAGGGATTTGATTTGGAGAAAGGATAAATGGATTTATTGACTCAGTGGGTGGGGGAAGGGGATGGGCGAAATGAACGGAGGGGATGCTATTTAAATAAGGGCAGGCAGTAAAGAAAGATAAAAGGGGAAACACGTTTTCGATAAGCTGTTGAATCCGGCATGTGAGTTTGGTGACGGCCGGGTTGGCAGTCAGCTATCACGACATTCGTTGACTTGCGCTTTCCGTTATTCTAGACGGCTGGGCTGCCTTAATTTACACAATATTAATCTGTTATATAAAATAATTATAACTTTTATATTCATACAAACTCACTATCAAATAATATCATCCATATATTTGAGGTTATTATAGTCCAATCATACATTTTTTTGTTGTGCATAACAAAAAGATGTTATATACACATCATCTCCGTTATTATCTCTTTCGACCTTTCTCTCTTCCTTTTTATCGAATCAACCTTTTTCTCATCTTTCTAAGACTACTATTTTCCCTCTCAACACTCTTTATTTATAAAGAAAACTTAGAAAACAACGTAGAGAGAGTGGGGGTTATGCAAGCCCTAAAGGGAAGAGAGCCGCTAGTTGGAAAGGGTGTACAGTTGTGCTCCCGTCAGCATGAGGAGACCCGTTCATTACTGTCAGAATCATAGCTTAAAGCCTAATTAATGTCAGAATGACAGCTTAAAGCCTAAAATTAGACAATCAACTCTGGCAACGTTATGTCAAATGATAGTGTTTGGATTTAATTGTATCTTTTAGAAAACTTCTGTTCTTTTTGCTAAATTATTATACTTTATCATCCTACTTATTTAGTGTTAGTATGTGAAATCTACTACTCTTTTTCATTCTTTTTTTAATTTTGACATATAAATCCATTATCTCTTGAAATATTATGCAACTTTCTACGGCTAAATGTTAGGTGTTATAGTGTAATGTCAAGTTTTAGCTAATCCTAGTAAACAAGTCAGGTAGTATGTAAGTGCACTTAGCTAAACGTGTTATTGTGTTTGGGCTTAGCCTACTACGGAAATGCTTAGCTGAGCGAGTGCATGGCTGAGTGCATGTTAGCTTAGTGGTTTGTGCTAGGCTGAGTAATTTGCTTAAGTTCATGTTGTTGTTTAACCGTTCTCATAAATGTTTATAACTAATATTTAACCGTTGCCGAACCAACTCTGAAGGTTATTTGCACAGATATAACCGTTTTAGGTGATTATAAATATAATGAACAACTCAAATTTTGTGTTTCCAAGTTTTTTAGGAGAAAAAAAAAAGATTTCGTAAAAAAACATATTTTCAATTTTCTTTTTTAATTTTATTCCCGAAATTGAGAAGATTTTGAAACGAAAACAAAAATCATTTCATATTTTAGTTTTTATTTCGTTTTCTTTCCGAACACACGACAAAATTATTTTCCTTTTCTTCTCTCTTAAATTTTATTTTCTCTCATTTAATGATTTCAAGACATTTCCTTTGGTTTCTATTTGGAAGAAAACTTTCAAAACAAACTTCCGTCGTAAATTCCTTATTTTTGTAGTATATGTTACTTTATATTTTAAGTCTTATAAATATAAAAGAAATTAAAAGAGAAAACTTAGGTTAAATCCATAAGTTTTAAAAACAATAGACTAATATTTGTTTGTGAGATTTATATTTTCCTATAAATCTTACTACTTATATTTTTATCTTTTACATTACAATAAATGTTAAAATTGAAAGAAAAAAATTATAAAAAATGAATTTCATATATTATTATTTACTAGATAGAAGAACGATATTATAATATTTTCACACAAAGCATTCAACGCACCCCTATAAACTAATCAAACAAAAAAGAAAAAAAAAAGGAAAAGAAATGTATTTGAAAAAACCACCAAATCCACCAAACGGGAAAAGGTTGTTGAGCTGAAAAGAGATTACAATTTGACGTACATTGTACTAGTCACAAGTGTATTACACATGTAATCTGATAAACCGTAATTAATGAATGGGATTTCAATTTCAACAAGCATTTTATCGCCCTCGCTTATTGCGAGGGGAAATTAATATCATATACTATATAATAATACAAATATAAATTACTTTCCTTAAGTATAATAAATGTGTAGTAAAATACTAAAATCTATATAATAACCTCCATTAACCAACACCAAAGCCTCTCGAAAATACAAACGAAGAATATGAAACAACAATCCTACCATGTAGCCTTCATATCAGATGCTTAGAAATCTTCTACCAACAAACAAAAAGCTATCTGTCACAAATGAAACCAACAATGCTTCAGTTCACTGGATCTTATGGAAGCCATGGAAGGGACAGCTAAAGCGCTAAACAATGAAAGAAGTTCAAAAATAACAAAGTTTTAGAAAAAAATAGTGTTGCTCATTCACTTCCATTATCAAAAGAAGATGAGTGGAGTCTAGATATTTCACACTCATATTCTTACCCATTTCATGTGGAAAATATTGACTAATAACTATATAAACCCAGCAACTTTGACCAATAACTATATAAACCCAGCAACCACTCCAAAAACCATGGCCACCACCGCCACAACCCACGGCCACCGCCGCCGCCGCAAAGTGGGGCTGCTATCTACTTGTCGATCGTGGGAGTCGGTATCTAAAATGAAGATAAAAAATCCAAAAACTGAAAGAAAAGGAACAAATTTACCGTCTGTTCTCGAGTTTTTAAACGAAGGGAAGGGAATGGATGGAAAGGAAAGAAAGGAAAGGGAATGAAAGAAAAACTCCCCCTTCCAATCATCCTAAAAGTGGGAGGGGAGTTTTTAAGCATAAAAATTGTGAAATTGCCCTTCCTAATCCTTTCCTTCCCCTCCTAAAAAAACTCAAGAACATAATTCCTCCTCCCAATCCCTCCTAGTCCTTTCCTTTCCCTCCTTAAAATAACTCGAGAACAGGCCGTTAAGAAAACAATATTTCATTATTTATTACATTGAGTGCATAAATGGTGGAGGTGAAGAAGAATTAAAGTTTACAGAAGAAAGCTAGAGAGAGAGGGGACTTATGTGAGAAACAAAGTTTATAGAAGAAAGCTGGATAGTGAAGAGAAAGCTAGAGAGAGAGGATTTTTTGGGAGAAGGGATGTTAGCTGGAACCTAGAAACCTGAGATTCAAAATATCATGATGAATTCAAAGTATCATGATCTTATGTAAAATTACCTTGTTAGCCTTAGAAAATATCATGATATAAAGACCTTTCATTTGGCTAATTTTTTTTTTGTTTGAACAACAAAGTTAGTTGTTAGTAAGTTATTAACACCAAGTTAGAATTAAACTTCATTGTCAATGTTTGAACTCTGGACCTCCTAAAGGGATTTGCCTTCCTCTCACTCTTAACCACTTGGCTAATTGATATATATAGTAATATCTTAAACTAATGTATCATTAATATTAATAGCTATTGTTTTATATTTAACATCGCTCAAAATTAGTTTTCGTACGAAAAATATTTTTCCTTTGAACCCTCAACATATTATAATAACATATAAAACACAAGTAATTATATATATATATATATATATATATATATATATATATATATATATATATATATATGGGACGGTTCAAACGAGGACTGTTTTCGTACGAGAACTGCGAAAATCAATCTTAGCCATTGATTTGATAAAATGGAACTCATGAATGTGAAGCATGGGGGGATCAAATGTGGCAGGGTGCATGTGATAAATTCATTGGTGGACAATGACATTGAAGGAAAGAGAATTGGACGGCTCAGATTGGTTCTAGCGGTTCTCATATGAAAAACAGTTATCGTTTGAACTTTTACCTATATATATATATATATATATATATATATATATATATATATATATATATATATATATATATATATATATATATACACACCTATATATGGGAGGGTTCATTCGAGAACCGTTATTAGCGCGAGAATCGCGAGAACCAATCTCAGCCGTTCCTTGGATATGGGAAGATCAAGGATGGAGACTGGAGAGCGTGGAGGGATAGAGTGTGGCAGAGTGCATGTGAGGAATTCATGAGTGGGCAATGACATTGAAGTAGGGGGAATTGAACGGCTCAAATTGGTTCTCGCGCTAACAACGGTTCTCGAATGAACTTCTCTCTCTCTCTCTCTCTCTCTATATATATATATATATATATATATATATATATATATATATAAGTATATATTTATATAGGGGAGAGTTCAAACGAGAACGGTTTTTCGTACGAGAACTGTGAGAGTTCATGGATGGAGAGCGTGGAGGGGATCAACTGTGACAGGGTGCATGTGAGAAATTCATGGTGGGCAATGACATTAAAGGAGAGGGAATTGGACGTCTCAGATTAGTTCTCGCAGTTCTCGTTTGAACTTTTGCCTATAATATATATATATATATATATATATATATATATATATGTATATATATATATATATATATATATATATATATATATATATATATATATAGGGGAGGGTTCACTCGAGAACCGTTGTTAGCTTGAGAACTGCGAGAACTAATCACAACCGTTCCTTGGATATGAGAAGTTCATGGATGGAGAGCGTGAAGGGATAGAGTGTGGCAGGGTGCATGTGAGAAATTCATGGGTGGGCAATGACATTGAAGTAGAGGGAATTAGACGGCTCAGATTGGTTCTGCGGTTCCTACATTAACAATGGTTCTCGCATGAACTTTTATCTATATATATATATATATATGAAATTTAATGCAAAAAGTATTTTATTTGCGAAAAGTACGAGAATCAATCTCAGTCACTTGTTGAATTTGATCTATTAGTCTAGATTAATCATTTTTTTAATTTTTATAATTAAAAATGCATAATAGTAAACTAAAACTATTCTCTCTCCAATTTATTTCTCTCTTCTAACTTTTAATCCTAAATCTTGAATAAAAAACATAATAATTAATAGTTTCACTGAGTTCACCGATGAATACACCTAAAATATTTATGCATTTTTCATCATTGTTGCATTCAATAATGAATACAATCAAAAGTATACATGTTTTAAGATGAATTACACAATATTCAATACTGAACACGAGTATAAGTTTTTTTCTCATTGCTACTTTAAGTCAATTAGTTAATATTTATTCACTAATGAATTTAAGTCTATTTCCCAGCAAATAAATATCAAGAACTTAACACTTTTTCTCCAAAACAAAATTTTCTTAATGTGTACAATGGTGAAAAATGTCACAACGCTTTTATAATTAATCAACATTAATAGTCAACCAAAGAAAATTACGTTTACAGATGAACATAGCAAGAAAACATTTACATCATATACTAAAAAATCTAATAAAGAAGAATGTATAACTAAAACAAACCTAAAACAAAACTTATTATTATGAAATAAATATTGTTGAGTGTTGTCGCCGTCTTCCTCACTGGTGCTAGCGGGTGTTGTTGGTGGGTTGGGTTAAAGATGGTGGTGCTCATAGGCAACTTTATAGTGGTGTTAGGTGTTGGCGATTTGTAACAGGGTCGGTCGTGTGTCTCTCAAATTATGTTTTTGAATGTATTCTCCTCGATAGTATTATTTTTGATGTTTCATATAAACAACAAAAAAAACCACAACACGCGTTTGTTGCTCAGCAATAATGCTACACATATTAAAATGTAACAGAACAAATATGAACAATTTAGAAAAAAAAATACCATAGCTAATTAAAACATAAGGAATGTATTTACATAAACGATTTATTTTATTTATTAGTAAACCAAAATACATATATATATATATATATATATATATATATATATATATATATATATATATATATATATATATATATATATATATATATATATATATATAGAACAATGCAAGGTGGACTAGCTAGAACCCTTCACCGGAATCTCATTCCGGCGACCAAATCGGGAAACAGGGCAATCGGTAGCAAATATACCCGACGTCGTGTACTTCGGTATATCCCCCATTACCGGCATTTTTGCACTAACCTTCATCTTACTCACATAATTTCTCCTATAAGTTTGTCCTAAAACCCCATCCACATTATCACTTAGTCCATAAAACTTAAACCCCAATTCCAAATGCGCAAAACAATCTTCTTTTGTAATATTATAACCATGAACCCTCGATTCCTGCTCGCCTATCGGAACCACCGCAGCAGTAATCCTGAAACTATTCTCCACTTCAACAGCAATGCCATTCGTCGCGCTTGTCCGAGTGATCACAAGAGAAGAATTACGATACTCCTGATTTCTTCCATCAAGGGATATCGGGTTATTATCGAATGATATAATCAAATGTTCTTCGTTATCGTCCCAGATTGATGTACGCTTGACCCCGACAAGGAGTTTGTGATCGTCGAATAATATTCCGAGAGATTGCACCCAAGTGAAGTCGCGAGTGAGTTTTGGGTCGCGTTTTCCGATGAAGTGACCGTTGATGTGGAGGTTGGTGTCGGATAGTAAGCAGAAGTCTTCATCTTTATGGCCATGGAAATAGAATGTGATACCATCACCACCAACAAATCGTGGGTCTTGACATAAAGCTCCCGGAATATTGCAAGCTTCAATTAAGTATTCAATGAAGTTAAATTCTTGAAAAAAAAAATGGTGGATTAATTAGTGCATATATATATATATATATATATATAGAGAGAGAGAGAGGGGGGGGGGGGGGGGGGGGGGAAGTATATATATCAAATTAACTTACTACAGACGGGTTTGCAAGGAACACAATCGACGAAGCAGTTAGTTGGGCAGTCTGCGGGACAGTTGTGCCATCTATTGAAACATGCCGGGAACAAAAGAGAACGGCATCTCACTCTTTTTGGTTTCACCGGCGGAGTAGGTTTCGCAGGTGGCGGAGGTGACTTAACCGGCGGAGTAGGTTTCGCAGGTGGCGGAGGTGATTTAACCGGCGGAGTTGGTTTCGGAGGCGGCGGAGGTGATTTAACCGGCGGAGTTGGTTTCGGAGGTGGCGGAGGTGGTTTCACCGGTACTACTGCTGGTTGCTGTGCAGTCACCGGAGATTGAATGGCCCAAGAAATGAGCAACATTAATGGAAGGCATAGGGAGAATGAGGTGATCATTGTTTTGAAATGAAGAGATTGATCTTGGAAGAATGTAAATATCAATTGGTGGTGCATTTGGTTTATGGTTTGATGGCATACTTATAGTTGAAGAACTTATGAGTTAAAGTGCGAAAAAGTTCATAAAATGGATTATTTAGATATAAAAAAGGTTATAGCGCTCCTTAATTAATTAACTGATCACATGCAAATCATTGCATGTAAATGGTTTTCCATGCATGTATTAATCATGTTAATTTATAACCAATGCGAATGATCAAACAACATTTTCTTGAAGGCGATGCTAGCTAGGATTTACGTATGTATGGATGGTTGGGTGTGGTCTATCTTTTTCTTTTCACTTTATTAGACTACCAGCATCCATCACATCCATTACACAGCCACATCAGCTCTACATCAGCGCCACGTCATTCCCTCACTATTTTCTCATCACATCACACAACCACTGCATCCATCACATGCCTCACATCACCAAAAAAAAAAAAGAAAAAAAAAGGCGCCGCTCACCTTCTCCCGCTCACATGCGCGATCCCACTCACATGCGTGACCGTGAGCCGGCCTTCACGATTTCCGGCGATACTCCTCACATCCGTGAGGAGCCTTCACACAGCTCCCTTGCGACCCGATGCGGACGGTCTTACGGTGTGATGGAGGCAAGAATGTGATGTACCAAATTGAAGAAGCCTGCATGGTTTTGATGAGTGGGGCACCAAAGCAAAAGGGAGGGGCTATCCACGTCCTCTCTTTTTCTCATTCTCTATTTTTAAACTTTTTAATTTTTTACTGGGTGTTACGCATGGGAGGACGGCGGACCTAAGGTGGCGTTTGGTTCATTCTTTGATTTTGAAGGGAATGGGATTTATGGAAGGGAATTGCATTTGGGAGGAATTCATTTGGTGGGATTCACATTCCCAATCCTCTGTTTGGTTCAAAACTGAAACACCACCACCAAAACTCATCAACACCACCACCAAACCGCCGGCCACCGCCTCACTGCCGCCCTTCTCGTTCCAAACCGCCGGCCACCGCCTCACCGCCTCACCACCGAAGCCCTTCTCCCAGATCAGCGAACGAGATAACAGAGACGGCGAGGGCTCGATTTCTCCCAGATCTGTGAACGACGAACAGGTCTCGATGGTTTCTCACAAGCGACGGCTAGGGTTCGCATATGATTTCTCGTAGACGACGGCTAGGGTTTCGATGGTTTCTCGAAGGGGACGACGAACAAACACGGCTAGGGTTTTAGAAACGGTGACGGGGGTGCGACGACGACGACAGCGGCTAGGGTTTCGATGGTTTCTCGAAGGGGACGACGAACAAACAAAGGCTAGAAACAGTGACGGGGGTGCAACGACGACAAAAGGGGTGCGACGACGACAACGACGGCGACGGGGGTGCGACGACGACGGCGGCGAAATCGGTGATGGTTCGCCGGAATGTTTGCCGGATGGTCGCCGGATAGTCGCCGGACCAAATGCTTCATTCGTGGCTTTTAGAAATACCAGGGGGGTTCCAAGGATTTAGAAATCCTTCATTCAAGGGATTTGAATTCCCATTCCCCCCAAATCCCACCAATTCCTCCCAACCAAACACCACCTAAGTGTAATCCAGAGGAGTCACGGGATACCGGTTAATTTTACAGACGCAATGGAAAATTTTAATGTTTTCGAGCCGGTGCCACCAGTCAAATTCTAGGGCGTCACCACTGATTTTTTTTGCCACCAAAATAAAAAAAAATTGAAATATTTTATTATAAAAAATGATAAAATATAGTTCAATCTTCGATTTATACCTTTAAAATACTTTAGTTTACCTTAAAATAGCAATTTAATCAACATGACTTCGTATAAATTGTGTTATATTTTGAATTTTGGTCCTAAAATACCGGAACAACAACTAAAATCTCGTTAATCCAACCCGATTAACTGGAAAACCGAGAAAAAACTCGAACAACACATTTAACTTTAAGTAATTTTATTTTCGCCATTATATTGTGACACCAGTAAAAAAAATTCCTGGGTCCGCCCCTGGTGTTACGTGGATCCTAGAATCCGGTGAATAAAAGATACAACGGTGAATAAAAGTTGAATTTCCTTTATACTTCATTTGTTCGTCTCAGTTTTTAAATTATATCTTAATTTGCACAAAGCTTAAAAATTTGAACAATAGGCCTCCTTGGTTTTGCATCAAGGATTAGAAAATGGGTAGTGAAGTATTTTTAAGTTCTTTTATTTAAATCTTTTATGTTATGTATGTGTTATCTTACTCTTTCATATTATCTTTACCTATCATTTGAAACTAAAAACTATTCACATTTTTATCATCTTTTTAAAGTGGATGTGAGAGAGAGAGAGAGAAATTTTGTGAGGTGGAAAGATAATGCATCAGAAAGTGATGCATGACGGAGAAGGGCAGGGCGGTGCAGAAGCATCGGTGGTGTTTCCTAACAGGGCTGAAAGCCACATATGCTCAATGCTC
The DNA here is from genome assembly GCA_947179395.2 of Pulicaria dysenterica. Classification (NCBI taxonomy): domain Eukaryota; kingdom Viridiplantae; phylum Streptophyta; class Magnoliopsida; order Asterales; family Asteraceae; genus Pulicaria; species Pulicaria dysenterica. The sequence goes on along the minus strand of OX359288.1, from coordinate 105,353,137 downwards.
TCCCACAACTCTTCCACATGGCCTAGCTTGTAGAGTACAATCGGCCCTGGGCACGGGCTAGCGAGGCGGCCGCTCAGGACCCACAAATTTTATGGGCCCATTGTTACGAGAAGTCATCCTAGTCACTTATTTGTGTTTGATCAAAAGGCCTACATTAATCATATTTTCTTTATTTTTTATTCAAAAGGGCATTATGGTAAAAACAATTTTATTCTCTTTCCAATCTATTCATCTTTTCTAATTTGTAATAAAAACAAAATAAATTAGAAATAATTTACAAGTTTTAATTTCAGTTTTCGTCTATGAACATGGTTAATAATTAACAAGTTATCATTAAATATCGTGTTCATTCCATTTGTTCACTAATAAACTCTAATATTTTTCTTTTATTTTATTGTTTCACTAGGGTCTGCCCGTGTTCACTAGTGTGGATATATGCATATATTTGTTTAAACTTGTTATTTTTCTACATTTAACAACACTATGATTAATAATAAAACTTTTTTTGTTACTCTTTTATAGTTACTATATTGTGTTCGATAGTAAACATGAATAAATTAATTCAGACTGAACATAATTTTATGATATAGTTATTCTTCATTAGTGAAAAACGAATAAAAAAGACATAAGAATATGTACTAACATATACAACTATTAAAATAAGAAAAACGAAAAGTTAAACCCATGAAAAGTACTAAAGATATGAATAAAAAAAGCAATTCCATTAGAAAAAGATAAGTAATTGATGGTGAACACCCAAATCGAGAACACCCTCACATCCTGAAACTGCAATTCCATTAAAAAGGATAAGGCAAATCGAAAATGGCAGACAAGAGCGACGACAACCACGATTGCAGATCTCGAACGATGGCAATAGTTGGATCTCAATTGATGGTGAATATTTGCCTAGATGGGTGATGATTTTCAACAAATAAATAACACCTTAGAAATCAGTACTATCCAAACCTTTGTTATTGCCAACTAGTTACTGGCGGCGGCAATGAAATCTGAGAAAGAGGTCGGCGATGGTTTTTTAAGAAAAGGTGAGCAGAGGCCGATGATTTTCGAGGTCTACTGGTGGGGCTGTGACTGAGTGCTTTCTCTAGGCAATGATCATGACTCAACTAGGATTGCAAAGGCAGCGAACGGTGGTGGAGTTTCGATGGGAGATCGATCAAGATTAGGGTTTGAACTCTAGTAGAAAAAAGGAGTGGAGCCGGTAAAAAGAAAGAGCTATATCGAACGAAGACGCAGCGACGTCAAAGGCGCCGGAGAGGCGGCGATGAAGAGGAAATTCAAGAGACGCTGGTGAGAGAGGAGATTAAGATATATTAAGGTTTAATGGCTTTGCATATGGCTGTAATTTATTTAAATGAGGAGTGAGATTGGAGAGAAGAAGGATTATGCGTTCAATAGTCTTTTTTACCCTTATTTTGTTTAAAAATAATCATTTAACTTTGATTAATTTACAAAATTTTCATAGTCAATAAGAACCATTGATAAAATAATCTAAAGGATGAGATTGCCTCTCGCACTTCTCGCATGAACCTCCCTATATATATATAGTGATAAAATAAGTTCTACACTAGTAACAATCGTAAGGAGAAGGAAGATGAAAAAAATAAAAAAGATGCATTGAAAATATCAAAGCAACGTTCAAAATTCATATGTTCATTGGCTCTCATTGTTCACTCTTCTTCCTTGATGTAGTTATCGACACTCCTAAAAACGCAACCGTCGAGTATCAGAGTGGACGTGAGAACCAGAAAAGGAGATGCAGAAAACTGTCCAAAATTATTTGATTAGTGATTTCGGGGATGAAGTCGTATTTAAATGGAGAGAGTTTTAATATTTTTTTCCTAATGTAAATGTTATTATTAAATTAATGAATATCCAAATGTTGAGATGTATTAGTTAAATTGTTGTTGGGCTAAGTCACCAATAATAATATGTATTGGGTTGTTGTTTTGGCCTTGTGGGGGTTAAGAGAAGAGTATTTAAATATTTTAGGGAACAAAGTCCTAGGTTAACATCATTACTGTTGATCAAATTATGTGTGTGTGTGTGCGAGCACGCTCACGCGTGACCGGCCGAGAGGAAGGAGGATGAGAACATGGTCAAATCATCATCATTTCATGTGGAAGTCGACTATATATCATCAGGTTAAAATTGTTATCCATCTTTTATTAGTAAGGGTTGTTTTAGTTGGGTTTAACAAGGTTTGAATCGGGTTTTAATGGTTGTTGAACTCCTCAATGAAACCGAGAACAAATATCAGCTTTAGACCCTAAAAACATGATAAAGATACAATTAAATCCCAAGGGTTTGTCTAACTGATGTTAGGACTCTATAGTCCCAAGAATTAGATGAAATTATTTAGTATACCATGAGATTTGATTTGAAAAGTTACTCGGTACTTGCAGAGTCGTGAAGTCCTTGATGAATACATGAATCGCAAATTACTAGTAGGTATGGAATCGCAAATTGTAATAGATATACATAAGGGCTTGAGTAATCGTAAATCGCATGCTGGGACAAATCGCAAATTACAAAGATTATATGGGCATAGAGTAAATCGTACATCACTTAATACAGGGAAATCGTGATTAGATTGTTAAAGTGATCGTAAATTCGCAACCATCTGTGAATTGAAATATTGTTAGGGGTTGAGTCTGCTTATGAGATACCCTGATTCGCAAATTGTGGTTTACCACTGAACGCAAATTATATGGGAGTAGTGAATCATAAATTGGGATAACATACATCTAGACTTAGAGTATTTACAAATTGAATGGGCTACACGAATATTGAATTGTAGTATATGGCTGAATCGCAAATTACAGTTTATAGATGAATCGCAAATTGAGATATGTGAATAGAATCGCAAATCAAGACTTGAAATGAATCGCAATTTGGTTATAAGGACTTAAATCAAATCACAAAAACTTGGGGTTTTAAGTATAATCAGAAATATCAGAACTTTTAATGTAATCGGGAAATTATGAGAGTTATACGATATAATCGTAATTGTAGGTGGTTGCCGGTAATCGACTGAATTCCGTATACACGTTGCATGATTGCAGTTATATACTTAAACTACGAATCAGGTAAGTTTTCGCTAACTCTTATTTTATTGTGACTCGTTTGCCTATGAGAATTATTATTTACATACTTATATGTTCATAATGTGAAAATTGATAACCGAGGGGGTTATCTGTGGCATCAAGCTTGTATAGACCATGATGATTGACATCAATAAACATCACGGCCGAGTGGGGCTGACCGATGGGGCCTTATATGCAGTTATGTGACGTGTACTAATCATAAGTTATAAGGAACGGGTGATGTGTTGCTTAGTAAGCTTTAAGCTTACCCGTTGTACAATCTCTTTCAGGTTTCTCGGGCCAGGACAAGGGGAAGGCTACAGTATGACAGCATGTGTGCGGCGTTTCTTTTAATTTATTTCTAGATTTGATACATTTAATGTGTAGTTTCTACTATTCGTTACTTTTAAACACTCTTAAATTAGGATAATTGTAGTTACTTTTATATGTTGATGGTTGAGTTGTAGAATGACAATATTAAAATATTCTATTTGAGTTTTATTTTAAAAAAGTTGTGACATTATAAGAAGAGTTAATTAATTATAAAGATGGTTCATGTGGTCTTTTTGGAATTTCACATTTAGTCCTTTAATATCGAAAATTACACTCGTAGTCCTTATGGTTGACGTTTTGTTTCACGTTTGGTCCTTTAGCCTAACCACCGTTAAGTTATTCCGTTAAACACTACTAACCCTAGTTAATTAATTAAGTATCTTTTTTTTATAATTAACTACTTTTACTCACTCACTGAAAGAATATCACCACTCTTTCCCATTATAATTCTCTCCCTGTGAAGAACCCTAGTTCACCGCCGGCAACCACCGCCGACAACAATAACCGTGCAACCACCACCGCACCGCCTTACTCTCCCTTCAATCTACACTGCTGTCACCACCACACGACCTCTCTTATCGTCCCTGTCATCACCCCCTTAGACACACACACTCTTTCTCTCTCCGGTCTACAACGACCACCACCACCGTTCGACCACCAGTCACCCGAAAGATCTAAACCACAGCTGCTGCCTTCCATTTTGAACCACCACAGACACCGTCACCTCTAGATCTGAACCGCCACAACCACCGTTGCCTCCAGATCTGAACCGCCGCCGTCGCCTCCGGATCTGTACCACCATAATTACGGCAAGAAACCATCACGACGGAAGCTTTCTAATCGATAGGGGTCTTGCATATTTTACACAATGTTTCAAAGGTCTGTAATGAATTTACTTCTGATTTGGTATACAAAAATAGGGTTTTTGTTCTTCATATTCTGATTTTGTATAAAAAATTAGGGTCTTTGTTCTTCATATTCTGATTTTGTAATGAATTTGAGTTATACATTGATGTGTTTTCATTACTGGATCTTCATCAATATATCTGCATCAATATATCTGAAGGTTTTGTTTCATATTTGTATCATAGAATTCGAATTTTTGTTCAATTTTTCTTTTCTGTTGTAAATTGTTAAAATGGAAAAATCATAATAGTTTAATTAATCTAAAATTGCAAAAGTCAATAATTTAAGTTTTAAAACTTAATATATAATTAAGATTATATGATTTTATTAATAATGAGTAAAAGTAAAGATATTTAAATGGAAAAAATGTTTGGTAACAAGGATAGAGGTTAAAAAGAACAAAATACCCTCATGTGCAAGGCACATGGGGCTTTTAACGGAATAACTTAACGGTGGTTAGGCTAAAGGACCAAACGTGAAACAAAACGTCAACCATAAGGATTACGAGTGTAATTTTCGATATTAAAGGACTAAATGTGAAATTCCATGAAAACTACAGGGACTATCTTTGTAATTAACTCTTATAAGAAAGTAGCTTATTTGTACTTTTGACTAGATGTTATATAGTTGGTATTGTGAAATGTTCAATATAGTCCAAAGTTTTTGTGTAGTCTCAAGGGACAAATCTCAGCCACATTATCAAAAAAAAGTCAAATGCCCACCAGCACCTCGGGCCACCACCACTGTCGCCGACCACCACCTCCGACCACCGTAATCACATGTGATTGAAGCACAATCACATGTGATTAACGCCAACCACCACCACCGACCATCACCTCCGGCCACCACCATAGCCGCCGACCACCACCTCCGGCCGCCGCAATCACAAGTGATTGCACACCGACAACCACAACCACCGACCATCACCTCCGGCGACACAATCACATGTGATTGAAGCCACAATCACATGTGATTGCACACCGCCAACCACCATCACCGACCATCACCTCCGGCCACCACCACAGCCGCCGACCACCACCTCCGGCCGCCGCAATCACATGTGATTGAAGCCGCAATCACATGTGATTGCACACCGCCAACCACCACCACCGACCATCACCTACGGCGACCTCCTCCGGCGACGCAATCACATGTGATTTGAAGCCACAATCACATGTGATTGCACACTGTCGGACACCACCACCGCCGCCGTCGACCAAATCTTTTTTTGAAGCATCAAATGACGAATCTGAGACCAGATCTGAACTCCTCTCATCAAACCGAGTTGAACCACCACCATCCCCACCCTGAACAACTCCGGCAGCCGGCGAATTTGGCCTCGTCGGCGCCGGATCTGAGACATAAAACTTCGGATCTTTTTTGGAAGCATCCAATGACGAATCCGAGACCAGATCTGGACTCCTCTTATCAAACCGAGTTGAACCATGTGTGTTGCCACCATTAACTCCGGCCGTGGTGGTCGAATTTTGCAGCGGCGGCCATGGTGGTCGGATTTTGCTCGATTTCTCGTTAATGGAGGATCGTGAGGACGATCAGGCTCCATAGTCTTGTAGGGGAGTTAAAACCGATCAACCTCACCAAAAATCACGATGATCCGACGGTGGGTTCGCCGGAAAATGCTTTGTTGATCGGATGACTAAGATTTGTCCCTCAGGACTACACAAAAAAATGGACTATATTGAACTTTACCCATTAATTTTGAGGTTTCATACAAATAACATAAGAAACCACCACAGGCGTATCAAGCTGGTTCCCCATCTGGCTGGTTTCCGGACCAGTGGCGTGTTCCCCTTTTTTCCTTTTTCTTTTCCTCTCTCTTTCTCTCTCTTCTTAATATTTATTTTGTTATTAATATTTTGTGTAAGTTGAAGAGGGTTGAATGTGGTATTTTATGAATTAGAGAGAGTTGAAGGTGGTGTATAATGTAGATAAGTGATATGACGGTGGGTATGAGAGTGTAAATGTAGGTTGAATACTAATAGTCTTAGAAAAAGTAGTATAAGCTAATTAAAACATAAGGAATGTATTTAAATTATGATTTATTTTTATTTATTTATTAGTAAACCAAAATACATACATATATAGAGAGAGAAAACAATGCAAGGTGGACTAGATAGAACCCTTCAGCGGAACCCCATTCCGGCGACCAAATCGGGAAACAGGGCAATCGGTAGCAAATATACCCGACGTCGTGTACTTCGGTATATCCCCCATTACCGGCATTTTTGCACTAACCTTCATCTTACTCACATAATTTCTCCTATAAGTTTGTCCTAAAACCCCATCCACATTATCACTCAGTCCATAAAACTTAAACCCCAATTCCAAATGCGCAAAACAATCTTCTTCTGTAATATTATAACCATGAACCCTCGATTCCTGCTCGCCTATCGGAACCACCGCAGCAGTAATCCTGAAACTATTCTCCACTTCAACAGCAATGCCATTCGTCGCGCTTGTCCTAGTGATCACAAGAGAGGCATTACGATACTCCTGATTTCTTCCATCAAGGGATATCGGGTTATTATCGAATGATATAATCAAATGTTCTTCGTTATCGTCCCAGATTGATGTACGCTTGGCCCCGACAAGGAGTTTGTGATCGTCGAATAATATTCCGAGAGATTGCACCCAAGTGAAGTCGCGAGTGAGTTTTGGGTCGCGTTTTCCGATGAAGTGACCGTTGATGTGGAGGTTGGTGTCGGATAGTAAGCAGAAGTCTTCATCTTTATGGCCATGGAAATAGAATGTGATACCATCACCACCAACAAATCGTGGGTCTTGACATAAAGCTCCCGGAATATTGCAAGCTTCAATTAAGTATTCAATGAAGTTAAATTCTTGAGAAAAAAAAACGGTGGATTAATTAGTGCATATATATATATATATATATATATATAGAGAGAGAGAGAGAGAGAGAGAGAGAGAGAGAGAGAGGGGGGGGGGGGGGGGAGTATATATATCAAATTAACTTACTACAGACGGGTTTGCAAGGAACACAATCGACGAAGCAGTTAGTTGGGCAGTCTGCGGGACAGTTGTGCCATCTATTGAAACATGCCGGGAACAAAAGAGAACGGCATCTCACTCTTTTTGGTTTCACCGGCGGAGTAGGTTTCGCAGGTGGCGGAGGTGACTTAACCGGTACCAATGCTGGTTGCGCTGCAGTGATCACCGGAGATTGAAAGGCCCAAGAAATGAGCAACATTAATGGAAGGCATAGGGAGAATGAGGTGATCATTGTTTTGAAATGAAGAGATTAATCTTGGAAGAATGTAAAATATTAATTGGTGGTGCATTTGGTTTATGGTTTGATGACATATTTATAATTGAACAAGTTATGAGTTAAAGTGCGGAAAAAGTCCATAAAATGGATTATTTAGATATCAAAAAGTTTGTAGCGCTCCTTAATTAATTAATTGATCACATGCAAATCATTGCATGTACGTAAATGGTTTTTCATGCATGTATTAATCATGTTAATTTATAACCGATGCGTAAATCAAGTACGAGAAACAAATGACATTTTTTTAAAGGCGAAGTTCACATTTTAGTAAATGTTTTTGTTTAGAGAAAAGTGATGCTAGCGAGGATTCACGTATCCATGGGTGGTTGCGTGTGGTCTATCTTTTTTTTTTTTTTTTTTTTTTCATTTTATTACGGGGTGTGATGGAGGCAAGAATGTGATGGTATCACATTGAAGAAGCCTACATGCTTTTGATGAGGGGGACACGAAAGCAAAAAGGAGGGGCTATGTTTGTAACTTTACTCTCTTTTTTTAATTCTCTATTTTTATTTTTATTTTTATTTTACTTTTTAAAATTTTAATGGGTATTAGGTGCATCAACAAATTTGATAAGTGAAGAAATGACTAGTATATGATTGAGTTGTGATAGTGGAAAGCTAATATGGTAGTGTGATGCAGAAATCGGGAATTTTAAAAGGAAATTTTACACATAATTGCCAATTAGCAAACATCAGCAATACCAATTAATTTACCTTTGATTTTTGGACATTGGAAATCGATTTATGAACTTCCAGTTTCACTGGTTTCAGAATTCAAAAATCAAGAATGTGATGGTATCACATTGAAGAAGCCTACATGCTTTTGATGAGGGGGACACGAAAGCAAAAAGGAGGGGCTATGTTTGTAACTTTACTCTCTTTTTTTAATTCTCTATTTTTATTTTTATTTTTATTTTACTTTTTAAAATTTTAATGGGTATTAGGTGCATCAACAAATTTGATAAGTGAAGAAATGACTAGTATATGATTGAGTTGTGATAGTGGAAAGCTAATATGGTAGTGTGATGCAGAAATCGGGAATTTTAAAAGGAAATTTTACACATAATTGCCAATTAGCAAACATCAGCAATACCAATTAATTTACCTTTGATTTTTGGACATTGGAAATCGATTTATGAACTTCCAGTTTCACTGGTTTCAGAATTCAAAAATCAAGCAATCACAGATCAGTTTGTGTTGTACCACTATTTAATATACTATAACCTGTAATTGTAGGTTAGAACATGTCAATCTTGATTTAAAATAATTGAAACATAAATTAGATACCATTTTAATAATAATTATTATTATTACTAGCTAAACGACCCGTGTATCAACACGGGATTATATAAGTAAAATTTAAATTTATATAGTTGTAAATAGTCATAACACATACAGTAAAAATAATTACAAAACATAGGTAGGAAAATAAAATCTCGTAAGAAAATAAGAAATGAATAACCATTACAGAATTTTGAAATCCATACATAAGATTATTCATTAAATTTTTTGTAAAACCTCTTTATAAACAACATTCATTGTTTTATTAGTATGGTTTCCTTCATCATAGTAAATTAAAACTTTTAACCAATCCTTACTCTTCACTTGAGAAACCGTCACATATAACTATGCATGAGTAAAAACGTGTGTTTTTAATACTTTTTATAAATACTATTTTTAAGAAATATAAAGTTACATTACACGTTTAAAAGTTTTTAGTATAATATTAATGTGTTTCTCGTGATGGAGCTTTATCCCGACATTGTAAAGACATAACTATAATATTATTGTCAATGTTATAATATCAAGTCCTTTAAATACATTTTTATTAGCCAATTATATATTTGAATATTTGAAATTGTAAACTAAATTAATTAAAAATTAAATAATGATGACATCCATCTAAGTATACGCAAATTAGATCGTATAAAAATAATATTTTAACATAGAATATATTATGTCTATACATACGTAAATCACTTAAATATAATTTATTATTCAATTAAATATAATTGAAAACACGAGATCTCACTGAATTCAAATATCCATGTAATAATACTTTTATTTTATGTATCAAGTTCTTAGTTCAAAAATAAGAAAACTTAGATAATTAAAATTTTTATATAAAATTTCAAGTTGTATGTGTAGTTACAAAACTCACTATCATTACAGTTGTTTCACTACCCAGTAATTATATAGAGTTCTAGTTTCTGAAGGGTTATTTACTCACAACTAACAATTAATTTGAAAAAACTCTAACGGTAGTGTTAGTTTTGTAAACAACTTTATGCCACTAACCATTAGTTATAGTATACTTTTAATTCTTTTTATCGAAATACCAAGAAATCAGTGATTATATCGACTACATTATGTAGAGGGAATAACTATAAAAGACGAATAGAATGTCCAATAACTACTTTGATGTTGATAAAACAATTAAACTATACTAATTTTAAAAAAAACTCATATTCGATAAAATTTATATCAAAACGTAGATAAATGAGACGATTACAAATATATAAATGTTTTTTTCTCAAAACAAAATATATTTGAAGTTATTAAACATAATTTTCAAATAACTTATAATTAATTACATTAATATACAATTTTCTTAAAACCCCCTCATATATTTCATACTACCCCCTTAACAATTTACATTAAACCCCTTTCAATTAATGTAATTATGTAGAAAGAATCTTGAATACTTAAGCCTTTGAAGCCCCATATGATGTCATAATGTTTTATTTTCCATTTTTTTAATTATTTTTTTTTAAATGAAGGACTATGATTGGTGGAGATTTTTTAAAAAAGGGGAATGATAAGGTAACCATCCTTTTCTTTTAATAAGTATATAAGATAACACACAGTAGATTGCGGGTGGATGAACATCATCTGGATGATTGAATATCATCTTCAAATTCGAACCTGCTTCTTTAGTATTTTTATGAATGAAATGTACTTTTGAATTTGACATTATCGATTCACATGGATGACGATTTTAGTTTCACATCGAATTTCAAATTCAAATCAGTTTCGATTTCAGTTTAGAGATTTCCATTTCGATCTCGGTTTGTATCAGATGCTTCTTTGAGTTCAGATCTTCGATTTATTGTTTGATTGCAGTTGCTCCAAGGTTCAGTGTAGCGGAGATTTCTAGTTCAGATCTTAGATTTTGATATATGTTTCTTTGAGTTCAGATCTTCGATTTAGTTGTGTACATTTTGATTGTTCCAAGTTTCAATGTAGAGGTTTTTTTGGTTCAGATCTTCGATTCTGAGATAGCTTCTTTGAGTTCAGATCTTAGATTTTGGACACTGTACATATTGAATCTTCGAATTTTGTTCATTATGAATCTTTAGATTTTGAGTTCAGATCTTCGGATTATGTTCATCTTGAATCTTCTGTTTTTAGTTGAGATATTCGATTTTAGTGTTTGATGAATCTTCATCTGCTTCTTGAAGTTCAACAAAATTAATAATAGCAATGACGGTAACTTTCATAAGTTCTTTGATTTGGTTCATCCGGAATCTTCATAATTTTCAGATTTTGTTCATCGTGTATCTTCATAAGTTGCTTTTCCAAAGCAGGGGATTTGCTGTGTTTTGTTTTTTACCAGGCGGGATCGGGAAAGGGTGGATTCAAATATGTATATATATATATCAATATAATACTCCGGTTCTTCGCCCCTAGCTTCACATAAATATGAGAAGATACAAACTTCACCACTTGAATATAATTCTAGAAAACTGTTATAATGTAAAATATATTCAATGTTTTCATTTTGAAGCTCATATGATAGCTATTGTTACACGAGAAATTAGAGAACCATATCAATCACCATGTTATGTGGTTGTTCTAATTAAACTTCCACCAAAACTGAAAAAGATTACTTTTAAACATATATTTATCGTTGTTTGGATCTTTTCCCCTTTAACCATCGGTTATATGCACAATCTCTTTAAGTAAAATGATTCGAATGAAATATTGGAAACATATATACATACATACATACATACATACATACATACATACAGACAGACATATACATGTGTGTGTGCAAGGTTTGAAAAAAATATAATCTTAAAGAAGTTGTAGAATAGAAGAACGCAAATATGAAGAAACCACACGCCAACCTTGTTGTGAAGGGTGTATCATATCCCAGAAAAACGAGTCGCTAGTGTTTTCACAAACTTTATATTTCTTTATCATTGTACCCTCTTCAATATTTCCACAAAAGTACTCTTTACTGACACCTTGGCAACATGGTTTTAACGTCTCCGACTTTAAATCCCCTGCAAAACAATCATATATATAAAAGATATCAATATCAATTATCTTTTCTTTTCATTAATTAATTTTATTTAATTTTCTATATATAATCATTCATGGTATCTGATTGATTATGAATATGAAAAGTATTTAAATCAATGTACATGCCTGTAGAAAGGTTTTGTTGTAAGCTTAGAGATGACAAGAAAGCTTCGTAGAGATCCAAAATCTCAAAGTTCCTTTTACCATCACTCTCATTGTTTAGCTTATGAACACTTTCCACGATTATGAAACTCGGTTATCGCATTCTCGGTTTTACGACACTTGTGATACGATGTAGAAGCAGTGAATTGAGGCAAGCACCCGAGTGGTTCCATTGTAGTGACTCCAATCTTTTGGACTCCCAACTCATGTATACGTTTGATATTAGTCATTAGCTGATTAATTATTGATTTTGTTAAACCTGGCAATTCCTACAATCATAGTTATCAGAATAATTAATCATATTCGCTGTTTTGATGTTATTTAGTTTGATTAAGAGGTTGTTTGATCATTGCATCTTAATCGAACAACATTCATCTTTCTTGATATCCACCCAAAAAAGACTAAATATTATTGGATAATTTCATATTAAAACTTAAACAACCAGTTTTTTACTCTAATACCCTTTATTTACAAGTGAATTATCTTATCAAGCAATCATATCTTATTGTATAATAAATTATTATGAAAATTTAAAATAATATTTTCTTTAAGGCAAATTGTCGAGAAAGGTAACTAAAATGTCCAAATTTGTCAATAAAGATAATGTCTATTTTTTGGGGCCAAGAAAGGATTATGAATTTCAATTTTTGACAAAAAAGTGTATTGTGACCTCTTAAACCTGCTGACTAGTCAGCAGGTTATCAATGACGTGGCACACACATGGCAGTCCAGTCAATGTCATTTCATGTCCTATGCTGACATGGCAATACACATGGCAGTCTAATGCATTCAATTTTTTTAATAACTATTTATTTAATATCTTTAACTTTTTTAATTAATTTTAATATGAATTTCTTTGTTTTTTAATTAATTTTTAATATGAATTTCTTGAAGATATGAAGATCTCCATCGGTGGACAACTGCCGCCATGAACCACCAGCACCGCCATGAACCACCACCACCGCCGTCGTGAACCACCATTACCTCCGCTATGAACCACACTCGCACAGATCTGAGCCCTCAAACGCCAACAAACAAACAAACACACACACAGATTCAAAGCCCTCAAACACACATAAGAACAAAGATTTGAGTCAAAGTCACGATCTTGAACAAACACTCACGACCAGATAAGAAAACCCTAAATTCACAAAACCCTAAATAGATGAAAGAAGCATTTATATAGGTGATTCATACGAACACAAAACTCTAAAGTCACGATCTGGAACATCGAACATACGCCACATATCTTGAACAAAACCCTAAATCGAACATATCTTGAACAGATCTGAACATACGAACACATATCACGAATAGATCTTGAACAGATCTGAACATACGAACACATATCTTGAACAAAACCCTACATCGGACACATATCACGATCAGATCTTGAAGCGACGGTAGTGAAGCGACGCTGCGGAGGTGGTGCGATGGTAGTGAAGCGACACTGCGGTGGTGCGATGGTGGGCGGTGGGCTATGGGATGCTTCAGAAGTAAGATGGTTTTGTTCATAAATCCAAGTAAGGATTACAGATCCAAGTGTTGGAGTGGTGGTGGTGAAATCGTATATAGATAGCATGGTTCTAAATAATGTAAGGCGTGGCGTGGCGGTGAGGTCAAGCCTTAAGCTTTAGGAGATATGGCGAGCCATGACGTTTTTTAAGCGTCACTTAAGGCGGCAATTTCGTATATAATTTTATAAATATTTATATCAAAATTATCATTATTAAGATACAAATCACACAAGATTGCACAAATTAGGGGCAAAGTAACATATATAAATTACAAAATACAAATTTATAGAAGTTCAATACACGCGATCGCAAAATGTATATAAAAAAGTCAAAAAAAATTTAAAAAAATGTTTTATGTGCGTCACGCCTTAAAAAACTCGTCATTTAGCACGCAAAGGCGCGTCTTATGCCGCCATGTCTTACGCCACGCCTAACCTCACCGCCAAGTCCTATTTCTTAACGGCGGAGTCGCGCCTCACACCTTGGCGCCGCCATGGCGCGTTTTTTAGAACCTTGATAGAGAGAGAGGGGGAAGAGAGAGTAGCAGATATTCATAGATCCAAGTATCAAATTTATTTTTTTATTTTTAAATTTCTTTTAATCAAGTAAATTGCCACATCATCTATTTTATTGCATTAAAATATAAATTTAACCGGCAACCTGTTGATCTGGTCACCATATACCCCTTTTTGAAAAAATTGAAATTTATTATCCTTTCTTGCCCTAAAAAAAATAGACATTACCTTTATTGACAAATTTAAACATTTTAGTTACCTTTCTCGGCAATTTGCCCTTTTCTTTATAACTAAGATTGCTTTTTCAAGAATCCTTATGATCAAATAGAAACAATTATATACAAAGCATTTGAATTATCAAATAGAGCATTAATTTGATTTAATATAAAGGATCAATAATGATTTAATCATCAAAGTTTTAGCTAAGTTTCGGTTTAACCATCAAAGTTTTTTTAAGTGTTTTACCATAAATTTTGAATTTTTTATGATTTGATTCTCAAAGTACATCTTCCTTTTAGTTTAAACCTTAAGGTTATTTTTCCGAATGATTTAACCCTTAATTTTTTGTTAAAAAATAATTTAACCCTCTACGTGTTGTTAAGTTTTTAATAGAACTAAAATGCATAATCAAGTAGATCGGGTAAAATAAAAGACCATATAAAACTTAAGGAATTAATCTGTTTTTCTATAAAACTTCGAAGTTTAAACCATTTGGAAAAAACTTTGAGGCTTAAATCATAAAAAATTCTTATGGTAAACTCGTTTAAAAAAACTTTAACGGTTAAATTAAAACTAAACGAAAACTTTAATGATTAAACTTTTATTGACCTTGATATAAAAGATAATGAAGATGACCTGGATGGTGTGATTTGATGTGAAGTAAGTTGCATAGTCATTGCCTGCTACAGAGATAATTGCAACGGAGGATGAATTACTTAGGAGATGATGTTGAACAAATTGCTTAAAATAATCAATTTGGGTGGTCATGTTTGGTTGATTCACCAATGTATTGAAGACACCTGTCCCTCCATATGCAAAATTCATCCCGTATTTAATTGATTTTTTCTCACCAGATTTCCACCCCTCATATGTAATTGGAGATTTTGTACCCAGTATTCCAGCTGCATTTCAAAATTAAAATAATCTTTAAAAAACATGAGCAATTTCATAACATTATATCCATGCAAGAGACAAGTGTCAAGACAAAACGCACCAATGTAATCAGTGAGCACACGACCATTTGAAAACCTACCAGAAGGGCTACCGGGAAAAGTTATACCATACGGTTCCTTCCATGAACCGCCGTATGATTTAGGCCAATTTCCGGCATCCACATACGAGTCTCCAAACACAAACAACTTCAAGTTATGTCGTTGGTTATGCCGTTTGTTGCTAACCTGAAAGCTCTTGTCGGGAACAACAACAATTATCAAGCTAAAGAGGCAAAAGAGTACCAGACCTGTTTGATGTTTCATTGCAATGGCAAATGCAAGTGAATCTAGAGATTATCAATTCAAGTTGTGTGTTTGGTTTTAATTTTCAATGTGGTTTTGGTTGTGGTGGTTGTTGACTGTTGACTCACCTAAGGAGTAGTTTTTATGTTCAAGATGTTGGTAAACAAAAGTTGAAGGTTAATATATTATGTATTTGTTTATTTATGTATCATCCATAGTTTCTACATTTGTCACAAAGTTTGTGGTCTTTCATTTCCATTTAACCTATTATTTCACTACTTTAATGATTATTTTAATATGTCCCATAAAATACTTACAGCCTTCAAAATCAAATCCAACACATAAGTGGAAAATTACAGTTTCATTAACCCAATTCGGTAAATCTTTCTATATTTAATGTTAAATTCACTCATTGTATGATAAGAATCCTAACAACAAAAAAGAATTGTTTAACCACGTTAATGTTGTCTCTTCTAATTTGTTGTTTCCTAAAACGCATCATCTTGTTGGTCTCGGGCGCCCTCTGCTGTACTTTGGTGGGTTTGTTTTCGCAACATCCACGACAATCATCCAACCATTTATGATCTGAACGCAAAAAACAAGAGAACATGTGCATATTAGTACACAGACACTCACTTCATTGTTCACTTTAAATTAGAAATGACGGGTCACATGGGTTGGATAACAGGTCATTAGAAACTGATCATATTCGGTGTGGAAACCATCACCTCTTTTACCATTTTCTATTTTTGGTCAAATACTAATGCATTAATTATAATTACAAAACAATATGATTACAATACTATTTGAATCTTAGAACAAATATGATTAAGGAGGTTGTTTCGATTCAAAATGACTTTGGACGAATTTCAACTCACATGACCAGTTTATAAGTAAATGATTGCCACCTTCAGATCAAACTATCAACATTGAGAGATGTATTAAGGGGTTGTGTTCATTACCTTGCCATTCATTTCTCTGAGAGCTGCAGCTGCAGCTTCTTCAGTAGTGTACTCAATAAATGCAAAACCTTTCGACCTTTTGGAAATCTTGTCCATTATGATTTTTACTGTAACATATCGCTTACCAATTAAATCGCCATATATATGAGAATCACTTTGTTCGAATGTCCATTATTATACGAAATATATACCATCAACAAGCTCTCCAAAACCTTCAAATGCTGCACGTAAAGTTTTTTCGGATGTATAAAATGACAAACCTGCCATAAATTACTAAACATTACAGACAGTTTGCAGTTACTGAATATCGAAACAAGCTTATAGTCCACTAAAAAGATACAAATTTTTAGAAAAGAAAAAAAATGAGCAATGTACCTGTTACAAAGAGTTTCTTTGTTTTAATATTGGTTGGTTGATTTGCTATAGAGGAATCCCCAGAATCGCTAGAACCTTGAAGATTGTAACCTGAAACCCCTCAAAAGTTACAAACACTTCCTAAAAGTTTGAAAAATCTCATTTGGTTAGCATATTATTAAGGTACCTCCACCCTCTTTATCATCTGCATTTGAATTCTCATCTGGCCTAACAGATATAACACCAGGAACACCTACAGCCAACTTCCAATTTACAAAATGATTCTGACAAATTACAGCAAAACCACATAGTTAAAGATAAAGTTAAACCATAAACTACCAGCTAGATCCTTTGCACACTCGTCATCTAGCTCACAACAGAATTGATAGTCGGGTTGTAATGAAATGTGATATATGCACATTTGGGCATCTTTCTCGCTGTTTAAATAAAATCATCAAAATATTGAATATGAGGCCACATGAAGCAAAAATCGATTCATTTTTTACAAGAAATAAATAATTATGGTTATTAGTATCAGAGCCCATACTTCCCCATAACCTTGGTTAGTAACTGAGTATAATAATCAATCATCTGTGCCCGAGTGGTGATACTGGATTCTGGCATCTCTACACTAACAACCCAGTTCTTCGAACTTCCAGCAGGAAATAATTGAGGAAAAATATTATCATATGAACCCGATTCAGCCTTCCCGTCACTATAATCCTTTTGTAAAGAATTATAATCTTGATCGGGCTTTATTGATAATACCTCTGACAAACCTATGAACAGATAAGCAATCATTCACAAGCACAGAAAGCCCTTTTAACATCTCATTTGGACATCATTGAAGCCAAAAAAGTGTTATTTGTGCATGTTTTAATTCGATGGAAGAGAACAAAGATATTATAGACTGATACACTGAAGAAGTCGACATTTCCTATTGCAAATTTGATTAAATGGGAATTAGAAAAATGGGTACATGCTAGTTCTTGGGAAGTTTCTTCATCCACTTCACAGCAAAATCCAAATTGGGTATCAAAAGAAGCATTGTATATGCAGCATTGGGCATCCTTCTCACTGGTTCGATTCGAAACAAAAGGAAACACCCAGAAAAATGGTCAGAATTTCATAAAAGCTTACAAGATCTTTTCAAATTAACAATTTCACTGGAAGTATTACCCATAGAAATCCATACATTAACACATACATGTACTTCAATTACTCCATTGTGAGACGTTAAAAAAATTATAAGCTACGTTGTGAATTGGATCCTAACTCAATCAGAGTATATGGTTTTTATCCAAAATTGATTGGATTTTCCCTTATATAAATGTAACACTCACATCGTTCAATAAGTAGCACTTCTCATTAGTAATTTCATCCGGGAATTCCAAACTTCGCTTCAATTTTGAAACCATTTTCATTTAAACACGGAAATAAAACATACCCACCTGCCTAAAACCCTTTCCAGAAGTTCAACATAATAATCAATAACATCTCGTCTAGAAGCAGCCTGTTGCGAAGGAGGAGGCTTAACGACCACAATCCAATGGCGTTGACCATTTGTTTCATCTACAGATGGAGCAGTAACAGCCAAACTTGAATTGGCTGCAGAAGCTGCACACGTTCTTCTTGATTCAAAACAGCTTATCGCGGTTAGGGTATTGTGACTCTTCTGCTTGAATTGGGATCTGTGTTCAAAGAATTTGAAGTTAAATTGGAAAAAATTGGGCATTTCGAACAAGGGTAAGAAAGGAGTGATTGATGATTTCTGAGGAGTTCTGCAGAGGATTGAAGATTGAGCGGGCGCCATGGATGATAATGCCATGATGATCTAATCAAACATTTAAATTAATACTATCATTAGACAAGGAATTTAGATTCACGACACAATGCCAGCAGTTGATATACTCATGACAACTCAATTGAGCACTTTATAAGTTTATAGTTTATACTTGCAAATCATTTTGAGAGAACCATGCTTATACTTAGGGTTTCTAGATTAATACTTGAAAATGATCATTACTAACACCTTAAATCTTTGAAACTTTAATAAGACTCGATAAATCTCATTATTAGAATTGTACTCCACTTAGATAATTATTAAAGTAAACCCTTATTATTTAATCTCAAAATTATCATGTTCTAGCTTCCTTCCTGTGGCACATGAAGAACAACACAAAACACATTTAAAGTTGCTAAGAAAATCACCATTAAGCATGGTAATTTGTTCTAGAAATCAGTTAGACCAATCAGTATTAATTAATTGCATCTTAATGGAGATTTTAGATGATGATGGTGCCTTTGTCTCTCTAGCCGAAACACCCATGAAACCACGGGAATCCCCACTAAAAATCTCACTAACTCATGCTAATTCTCATAAATTGATAAGGAATCATAAGAGATGCCATGGAGTTCATACCTGATGAATTTTAGCACAAAAATCTCGTTGAAGGTTCAGGCTTTCTTCCTTCTTTTTCTCGGCAGCACACACAACTATGGGTTTGAATTAAGCTTACAAAACCTTCGAAATTCTCATCTGATTCACCATTAAACTCGATTCTTGCTTCAAGTACTGAACCTTGTTTGCTCTTCCTTTTTTCTCAGTTTCAAACGCAGAATACACACACACGGTGCAATGTGATTTACGGTGGCTGAAAGCCTGAAACAAAAGATAACTTCCCATGGGCCTTGACACATAGTAAGTAAATAAGATGTCTAAAGATTGGGCTTCTACGTGGGCTTCAGAATATTAATTGGGCTGTTGGAATTCACAACAACAACAACGGTACCCAATCTCACATCAGTGGGATATGGGAGAGGTAGAATGTAGACAATTATACATCTACCCGTAGGTAAAGAGATTGCTTCCAGGAATTGACCTCCGGCAACGTAGAAAAAAACAAAAAAAAACTAAAAAAGAAAAAGAAGAGCGACTAAAAAGAAGAAGCAAAAGTCAAATATAAAAAAATACCAAAAGAATATATACAAATCTAATAGAAAAAAAAATGAAAATAAAAAAAGGAAAAAAAAAACAAATATATATATATATAAGAAAAAGGAAGTAAACAAATATATAAGTAAATATATACATAAGAGGAAGCCAAATAAGTAAAAGCCAACTGCTTTAACCTAAACTCAAACCTAAGAATAAAAAAAACTACGCTAATTCCTAACCCTGGCTCGTAATCCTTCTTCTCCACTCAAGCCTATCTGGGATCATGTCCTCCGCGAGAGAGAGCTCCTGCAAATCTGCTTGAATATTATCTCTTGGGAACAACCTTGAATACATTTTTTCTTTTTTTGTTTTAATATTATCTCTTGGGAACAACCTTGAAGGCTCGAATGCAGTCCAACCTCAAGGTTCCAAAATATGAAATCTTGCCGACAATTAGAAATGCATGAAGGGTTACGTGGATCTTGAAGCCCAGAACAATAAATCAGCAATTCAACATGCCCACAACTCATAATCTGATGTATAAAACATCAAGAAAAGTTCATATAATCGAGTTTCAGTTACCTGTGTCAAAACTTGATTGCCTTGCTGAGCAAAGTTAAGCATCGATTTGAACAAGTAATGTAAGGGAAATGATTAACAACACTAATCATAGGTGTTATTACACTCACACACCATTTAAGCGAGAGATATCTTAGTCATTTAAGTGTTTTAATGATTTAAATGTGATATGAGTACAACAACATATATGATTGATACTGTTAAGTGCACATTTCATGTCTATTAATATCTTTCGTGATTCTTTCAACCTGGAATCTGCATTTACTTGATAGATTCGTGACTTTTTTAACCTATATAAGTTTCTATTTTACTTTGTTCAAATTTTATTGAAGACAATTAACCGGGCCATCAAGGTCAAACCGATAATCAAATAGGGAGAGAAATATTCTTGAATTAGTTAAAATTTTGGTGTTTGGATTGTATGTTTGTAGTTTGTATTTAAAGCTTATGATTTTGTGTTTTGATTGATTGTTATGTTGACAATGATGTTTAACTACTCTGTTTAAACAGCAGGAAATGCCAAACAAAATTTGGAAATTACTTATTACAACTTATCAAAGAAACACTCCAAAGTTATAGACTTTGTCTAACATATAAACAATGAATATTATTGAAAATGAGTAAATTGATAAAGTGAGGGCATATTATTGTGATTAGTTTGAAAGCTTTTGTGGCATATATGAGAAAGTTCTCAAAGGCATTTCATATTTATTTATTTATTTATTTTATTTTTTTGAACAGTCAAGACAACTTTCATTCATCAAGAAGCTAGTTCAGATGACAACATGCTCAATCCAAATTACATCACATAACCACAAAAAAAAAAAAAAAAAAAAAAAAAACTCTATCAACACTCTCCTATTAATCATCTTCATTCCCCTGTTAGACCACCTAATCGAGTTTTTTACTAAATGGGTGTTTTTTAAAAACATATTTACCAAAATGGAGTACTTTTAAACATAATTACCATTTAGGTGTTCTTTTTATTTTTACTATGTGTTCTTTTTATCTTTACTATGGTTTACCAAAAGGGCGACTCCATAGCTTCTTCTTACAGCAGCCGGCGAATCCATTCCGGCGACTCCATCACCATAGCCAGATTCCTCTTCGTTACTCATCACTATAGCCGGTGATCTGTTTTCTTCCTTAACGCCGGTGGCAACTCCATTGCTTCTTCAGTTCTTCCTGTAGCAGGAGACCCCATTGTTTCTTCATGCAGCCGGAGACTCCATCACCATAGCCGGCTTCCTCTTCGTTGCTCATCACTGTAGCCGGCGATCTGTTTACTCTTCCTCAACGCCGCCGGCGACTCCATTGCTTCTTCCTGCAGCCGCGACTCCATCATCATAGCCGGCTTCCTCTTCGTTGTTCATCACTGTAGCCGACGATCTGTTTACTTCTTCCTTAACGCCGGCGGCGACTCCATTCCCGTAAATGGATCTTTGATCCAACTGTAAGTGCATCATTTCGTTTAGACCATTGCTACTTTGTAGACTGTTTTTTTTTTACTCCATCGTTTCTTCCTGTAAATGGATCTTTGATCCAACTACAAATGTATAATCACTTCTATAAGTCAGATTTGTTGTTCATGGCAGATATATTGTTCGGAGACATTCACATTAAAATGAATAGAACTGTAAGATATTTTGATTTATTTATGCAAAGGGTGTGTTTTGATGTGTATAAAAATAGAGACAGAAAGATATGAAGAGCAGCCTCTTGGTTTGGACACAAAGGAGCAGCCTCTTCGTTTGGACACAAAGGAGCGCCGGCTATGGTGGAGTTGCTGCAAGAAGAAGCCATGGAGTCGCCCTTATGGTAAACTATCGTAAAATTAAAAAGAACACATAGTAAAAATAAAAATAACACCTAAATTGTAATTATGTTTAAAAGTACCCCATTTTAGTAAATATGTTTTTAAAAAACACTCATTTGGTAAAAAAACTCCCACCTAATCACAAGAATTAACGACCTCATCTTGTGAGCCTAGTGTTGCCTCACCATAACCAAGCATCATGATGCGTAACACATAAACCAGCACAATGATGTCAGCGATGACCTAACATCACACTAACCAGTGGTAAGTCCTCATTAAGCATCGAGAATTAACAACATGCTCATTTCATTTTTTATTTTATTTCTAGAATAACAATAGTATTAAAAAACCTACTTTATATTGAACATACACACACCCATATATGCTTTTATATATATATATATATATATATATATATATTAGAACAAATAACATCACCAAAAAAAAAGGAACACCGCACACTGATCAACCTAACGAATAAATGAAACATTACATATTACCATCCCACCTTGACTGAATACTCTGACCAAAGCCCATGTAAACTCTCTCCATGCACTTGAAACCATAAAAAACGATAGCTGATTTGTATATAACAAAAGTTGACCATAGTTAACACATGTATAAACAACAAAGATAATATGATACAAGTTAATAAAAGATAAAGTTGTTATGCATAAATAATACTATTATTTACAAATATACCACTCAAGAAATGTATGTTAATGTAACTCATTTCGACACTGTCATATGCTTTTATTAACAGGGTGGTATAGTGTTAATCTCCTTTAAATTTCTTTATATATATATATATAGAGAGAGAGAGAGAGGGAAGTTTCATCGAGAACAAAAAAAATGTGAGAACTGCGAGAACTGATCTAAACCGTTCATCTTAGCCTCTTTCTTTTTAATTAATTACCCCCATTTTTTTAAAACTAAAATATCTACCAAACGCCAAGATATTAAATTATGAAAGTTATATCAAATTAACGACAAAAATATGCTCTTTAATATGACATTCATATTGTTATATTTTTTTCAACAAAAAATATTCATTTTTGCCGGGTTTTTTTCCTAGCATTATAAGATATGTTACATATATGCATCAGTACTAACATATATGTAATCAGTACTATAAGGTATGTTACATATATGTATACATACCTTATCTTACACACATTTTAGGCTTATATTATACGTTAACAAATCTCTTGCTGCTATTAAGTTGGTATTTCTTCTGTTTCTTTTTCTAGTGTTGTGTGTGTGCGTGCTTATTGTGGAAATCCATGTGCTTTAACCCATTAGATTGACTACATTGTTATCGAACTAGCATTTGAGTACTGTTCTAGTTTATTAATCATTTGCAGTAATATGTATTTTTTTTGTGTGTAATGTATATGTTATAGGAGTACAAGAGTTATTTGAAAGTTTATGTGTAATTACTGATGCACATGTGTAACATACCTTATAGTGCTAGAAAAAAAACCCGGCAAAAACGATTTTTTTTGTTGAAAAAAATATAGCAATATGTATGTCATATTAAAGATCATATTTTTGTCGTTAATTTAGCATAATTTTCATAATTTAATATCTTGACGTTTGGTAGATATTTTAATTTTAAAAAAATGGGGGTAAGAAAGAAGCTAAGATGGACGGTTTAGATCGGTTCTCGCAATTCTCGCATTTTTTTTGTTCTCGATGGAACCCTCCCCTATATATATATATATATATATATATATATATATATATATATATTTATATAGTGAGAGGTTCAAATGAGAACCTTAAATTAATTGAGAATGAGAGACTCAATCCGAGCCGTCCAATTCCCCCTCTTTCAATGTCATTGCCCACCCATGAATTCCTCACATACACCCTGCCACGCTCGATTCCCCCACGTTTTCCATCCATGAATTCCAATTATAAAATGAACGACCAAGATCGAGTCTCTCATTCTCAATTAATTTATCATTCTCATTTGAGCATTCCCCTATATATATATATATATATATATATATATATATATATATATATATATATATAGAGAGAGAGAGAGAGAGAGAGAGAAAAGTTCATGCGAGAACCATTCTTAGTGCGAGAACCGCGAGAACCAATCTGAGCCGTCCAATTCCCCCTCTTTCAATGTCATTGCCTACCCATGAATTCCTCACATGCACCCCGCCACACTCTATCCCTTCACGCCCATCATTCATGAAACTTTCCATATCCAAGGAACGGCCGAGATTGGTTCTCGCGGTTCTCGCACTAACAACGGTTCTCGCATGAACCCTCCTATATATATATATATATATATATATATATATATATATATATATATATATATATATATATATATAGGGGAGGGTTCCATCGAGAACAAAAAAAAATGCGAGAACTACGAGAACTGATCCCCATCTTTTTAAAACTAAAATATCTACCAAACGGAAAGATATTAAATTATGAAAATTATACCAAATTAACGACAAAAATATACTCTTTAATATGACATCCATATTGCTATATTTTTTTCAACAAAAAAATTTTGTTACATATATGTAACATACCTTATAGTACTGATTACAAATATGTTAAGTATTGATTACATATATGTAACATACCTTATAGTGATCGAAAAAAAAACTCGGCAAAAACGAATTTTTTTTGTTGAAAAAAATATAGCAATATGAATGTCATGTTAAAGAGCATATTTGGTATAATTTTCATAATTTAATATTTTGGCGTTTGGTAGATATTTTACGGTTTAAATCGGTTCTCGCAGTTCTCGCATTTTTTTTATTCTCGATGGAACTTCCCTCTATATATATATATATATATATATATATAGATATGCTTTATCGTTTGCACACTTGGGAATTTGGTATCTCATCACGTGCTTTGACTCCCAAATTTTCGCTACGGACTAGTCTGCGAGAGACCCTGTAGGGTGAACGTCGTTTGGTGTGGGTAGGTTATGGTCCAAAACCAATCAAATAGCTTAAATATGGTTTTTGAAAGATTATCCCTGAGTTGATTTCTTGAAACCCTCAACCTTGAATAGGTAGAAATATATCGTATAAACAATGTCTTTATGCACGTACAATTGGTTTATGTGACAAAAGAAAGAAAGAGGATAAATGAATGATCGTCGGTAGTCTAGGCCAGATAATAAATAAAATGATTTATCATATCACACAATTTAAGTGGATGGATGGATGGATGAATACAAATGGTCTATTAAACTAAACATTTAAACGATATAATATTACCAAAACGATACATAACATCATTTGTATATTTTACAAAAAGAAAAGGAAAAGCCTTTTTTTCTGGTAAAGGACAAATGCAAGATTTACAGCCAAAGTTACTTGGTCAAACACAAAAAGTATGTAGGAAAAAGTAGAGCCGGCTGTTTATCTTTCATGCAATATTCTCATCAAATGACCGCCAAAAAAAACCAAGTAGAAGATCAAGTAACCTTTGCTAATGGCTGCTTGCTAGGCCTCTCTATTGGCCCTTTTCTTGTCCACCTCATCAGCACTTTGCTTTTCCTCTTGTTTTCAAGTATACATTAAGGCCTTCAACAATTATATGTATAGAGACCCTCTTCACTAACCATTTTTCTCACTCTACAATTCTTATAAACACTAGTAATTAGGTGATCACTTAACTAATGTAATTCTTCCTCATCAAAAGGAAGTTTGCAGGTTTTAATTAATTAATACAGTGCCACTGCATCTCAAGATTCCTTTTGAATGAGCAACACTCGAAAATTAGACGGTGCAATATATTTTTCCTTACACTTTTTTTTGTTATCTGTACGTCTAATTATTAATTTGTGATATAAATTGCTTGGTCTTTCATATCTTGATTGTAATGCTGTTATATTTTGTTAGAGTGTTTATAACTTATCTTTTTAATTAACTACTTATCTTCTAAATACTTGTTTATATATAGAAAATTGTATCATGCAGCTAGCTCGAATTTGTGTGTATGTTGATTGAACTGATAAATTTGTTCTTTGTTGGTTGAAGCAATCACAGCATACTTACAAAACAAATGAAAGAGGCTAGTGTTCCAGATAACTCGTGGGAGGACGAGATTGTGGCTCCACACAGCGAAGATGAGCTGGCGACATCCGTCAGCCAACAGTTTTTCAGTTTACCCGCATCCAGTAGGAACTCGCCTTTCACAGG